>JAPVLO010000014.1:9209345-10534214 GCA_027257055.1 Cephalopachus bancanus
GGAACATAGTTGACAGACATTAACTAACTAAGCCATTTCTCCCCAAGGTAAAACTAAAGCAAAGGACTTGTATTTATTAATAGCTGTGGAAGACCAAAGGTCTTGCTCTTGAAGCAGAATTAATGCCTAACACCTGCCCAGGACCCTGTGAGAAACACCCCACCCAGAGCTCCTGTGTCTGAACCCGGAAGTTAGGCAAGCAGTCTGCATCTGAGCAAGATTCCAGGGGATTCTGATGCAGGCCAAGTTGAGAACCACTGTCCTAGGAGCTACAGTTTGGGAAGAAGCAGTCATCAGCCCCTGCGTTTTAAAGCAAGTCTTTCTGAGAGGTCTGGAGTTGCTGTTTGCATGCAAGTGCAGATAAATCAGTCGAAGCCTCACCTGCAGGCTGGTGTCATGATTTAAAATTGATGTTAGCCCACGTCCAGATGTCTTGATGGCAGGAATGTGAATGTTGTTCACGATCAGAACTTCTAGAATTCAAGTGAATCAACATTTTTCTAAACATTTTCCAGGGGGAAAAAAAAAGAAAAATCCAATCATCTTAGAAAGTCTTTATCTAGTATTTTTTTTCAGTTCATCACTTGGTTCTTGGGCATTGGTTGTGTGTTACTGGTTTACTTGCAGCTTTAAGTAATTGAGATGTGGAAAGTATTCACAAGCACGAGGGCCACAGTGAGTGGACACGTCCCTGACCTTGAGCAACTCCTGTGAGGTAGGAGAGCTTCAGCATTGAAAGAGCACAATAGACCCTCCGTTTCCCCCCAGCACTGTACTATTCCCAGGGAACAAGCCACGGTTTTGAGTGTGTGATACTCTTGAACCTTGAAGGCAGGATGAGGGTAGAGGTTAACAAATGGTATCTCCACTGGTATTTCTTAAATTACAAACCTGAGTCGACCTAAACCCCCTAGGTGTTTGTTAAAATGCGAATTCCTAGGCCCCAGCTTTAAAATTGCTGAGTCAGACTCTCCAGGGTTGAGTCACAAGGCTCTTCCTTTTAATGAACATTCCACACTTCTCTTAGACACAGGCACATTGAATTATCACTGCTCTATACCATCTGACTTTGCTTCTTTGATTAGAATATACAATCTACTTTTACCAATTGGAGTTTGGTCTTTTAAAACAGGGGTCCCCAATCTTTTTGGCATCAGGGACTGGTTTTGTGAAAGACAATTTTTCCATGGACTGGGATGGGGGTGGTTTCGGGATAATTCAAGCACATAACATTTATTGTGCACTTTATTTCTATTATTATTATATTGTAGTATATAATGAAATAATTGTGCAATTCACTGTAAAGAAGCATCGATGGAAGTGGTAAATAAAACAATCAGCAGGTCACACATATACTAAAGTAAGTGTTGGATTGTGACTTCAAGCCTGCCACCCGAGACAGTTGCACAGTTAAAGTGTATCAACTCACTTGCCACTTACTAATAGGATTTTGATATGAGCCTGCAAGCAACCGGTTTATTATGGTCTCTGTGCAGTCAAACCTCACCTCTAATGTTAATCTGTATTTGCAGCTGCTTCCCAATGCTAGCACCACCATTGCAGCTCCACCTCAGATCATCAGGAATTAGATTTGCATAAGGAGTGTGCAACCTAGATCCCTGGCAGGTACTGTTCACAATAGGGTCTGTGATCCTATGAGAATCTAAGCTGTCACGGATCTGACAGAAGGCATAGCTCAGGCTGTAATGCAAGCAATGGGGAGCTACTGTAAATACAGATGAAGCTTCACTAGCTTGCCTGACACTCATCTCTTGCTGTCCATGGCCCAGGCGTTGGGGGATCCTGTTAAAGAAAGAATATACACTTGGAAATGAGATAAAGCTGTCTTCAACCCTCGGATCCAGCAGTGATCAAAGGTTAAGACTTTTAGCAAATCACTGGACTTGCTTGAACCTCAATATTCTCATCTGTAAAATGTGAGGATTATAACGCCTAGATTGCAAGAGTGCTGGGAAGAGTAATTGAGAAACTTAAAGTGTGAGTGAAACACACAGCAGGTATTTAATACGGAGGTATTTTCTAATAGCTAAATTCTAATTTCTAAAGAATTCATTTGTTTTCTAACCCTAGAAGATGTATTTTTTTTAAAAAATCTTCTTCCAAAATCTTTCCAAATGGAAGGAGGGAGAGAGGAAGAAGGGAGAGAGGGAGGGAGGAAGGAAATGTAGGTATTACAATATCTGATCTGATATCACAACATCCCTGTGAAGCAAGTATTTTTATCATCTAGAATTTACAAAGAAGGCTGCTGAGAACCACAAAAATAAGAGATTCCTCTGCCTCCAAGCCTCAGGCTTTCTCAACTCCTGGGGTAATTCCAGCTTTGATTAAATTTCTACTACTTACATACTTCTGTAGTAATTGGAAATCACTGGCAGTGTGGAGTTGGCCTGCTCACCATGAGGAACGAGCCTGTGTGGTTTAAGCAGAGGTGACCCTGAGTGAGGAAGGACTATGGAGAGTCGGGTTCCCTGGACCCGCCCTCTCCAAGCCCCAGGGTTTTTATGCTGCAAGGGATGACTCAGTGCTTCACCACCTCTGAGCAAATAAACCATGTTTCAATTACCATGTGACCAGTTGTGTGTTGTCTGAAAACAGAGACCTAGAGAAACTGTCTGCCCTTTGTGGCGACAGAAGTCCTGGTTCAACTGTAAATGGCCCCAGTTGTTCTATGGATGTTGTGGTGACTTACTTTGTTTTGAATGTCAGACTTGATTCCAGTCTCAGATATGGCAGCAGAACAAGCCTATTAAACCTTGACTATGTGTGCTGCAAGAACTGGAGTTGGTACTTTGGGGCATGGGAGAGCTAAAGATCAAATCAAAATGCCCAGGTCATGGATGACGTCATATACACTGAATACTGGGAAATGGCCCTGGGAAAGCTCTCAGTCCTTGCCTGGAATGTCGTGATTCCATTTAGGGCAAAAGACACTAAGCACTTCCCATGCAAACTTCTGCAGAGACACCGTTCACAGACTATGGAGACTTCAGGAATTGAAAACGGATACACTCAATGTAAACCAGGATTTCAGATCTTTTTTGACTTGTCAAAGAAGTGATGGAAAATAAACAGTCTCTGGATAATCTAATATTGCAACAAAATTAGCTGTATCTTTTCCTTTCATTCAATGTCAAAACACAGAAGACAAGCATCTCTTTTCCCTGTGGAAAAGTCAAATTGTTTTAAAACTCCCAAAGATATCAATTTCTTCTTACATAAGAGCCTTTTGCAAATTTGGCTGGCCTTTTCAAAGGACAAACACAGGGTGATAATATTTCATGTGTAGGTGTGGCATGGTGTATGTATAATCACCCCAAAGGTAACGATTTCCATGGAATAAATGAACTAATAGCAATGGAAGAAGACGCCCCCGTAATATCATTTTTATTGACTCTTTTCTTCACTCACTGTCATATGTGTGTATGTGTGTGTGTGTGTGTGTGTGTGTGTGTGTGTGTATCACCTTGAATGTCCTTCCCAGACATGCATCTACTGCCCATGGATATATATATATATATATATATATATATATATATATATATATATATCTGCCTAATCTCAGAATACATTTCCTGGTGAGACTTTTGCTTGCAGGATTTGGCCCTATGGTCTTATCTGTTATTTTTTGACACCCCGTCCCCACCACCAACCAGTCTGGTCACATGAAGTCCAATTTAGGAAAGCAGTTTCTGGAGAATTTCTTTCTGGTTTCCCCGTCAGAGCCATGGGGAGCTGGTAGATTCTGCTCCAGTGGCCCACTCATTTGGGAAAATCCTTGACAAATCGTTGCTAAACAGGGAAGGGGCTCCTCAGTGATTTAGGGGACTTTCCAGAGTCTCTCAAAGCTGTCTGGAGTTACAGAAAACGTAAAGGCGGTGAGGGAGCTGCTGAGAATGATCGAGCATGAGGTAAAGAATGATCTCTTGCCATGTTGACATCCATCATTAAGGCCAATGGGATGATTTATGTTTTCCAGAAATGGCTTTTTGGAAAGATTCGATGTTCAGCAGGCCTGGATCCTAACTGACATTTGTCTTGCATTATGAAACATCATCTTAGAGAAACATCAGCTCATGACTTAAAGGAGAAATAGGATTGGGGTATTTAAAAGTTGTGTGTGTGTGTGTGTGTGTGTGTGTGTGTGTGTGTGTGTGTGTGTGTGTGTGTGATTAAAGTTGAAATAATAGCAAAATTCCTTCTGGATCTCAGAAGCCAGTTCTTAGTTTAGGCTCAAGGCTTGGCTTAAAGGGGAAATTTTGCTGAATGTCCTTTGCATGTCAGCTTCAGTACCCTTTCTCTAGACATGCATCTACTGGCCATGGAATCTTAACTACACACCCATGGGAATGCCTCTCGACTCTATTTTTTTCTTCATAAAAATCAGAGCCTAGACTGGGCATGGTGGCTTATGCCAGTAATCCCTACACTTTGGGAGCCAAGGCAGTAGGGTTGCTTGAGCCCAGGAGTTTGAGACCTGTGTGGGCAAAACATAGTGATATCCCATCTCTACAAAAATAAAAATTAAAAAATGAGTCTGGTGTGGTAGTACATGCCTGTGGCCCTAGCTACTCAGGAGGCTGAGATGGGAGGATTGCTAGATCCCAGGAGGTCGAGACTGCAGTGAGCTGTGATTGTACCAGTACACTTCAGCTTGTGTAACAGAGTGAGACCCCAAAGTAAAAAAAAAAAGAAAGAAAAAAATTAAATCAAAATTAGAAAGATCAGAGCTCATAATTATCTTATTTTTCCTTTTAATAGTTTCAGGCTCTATCGTGCAAGCAAGCCCTATGAAAATAGTAACTGCAGGCCAGGCTCGGTGGCTCAGTCTGTAATCCCAGCTGAGCCTGCGGGTTCGAGACCAGCCTGGGCAACTTGGTGAGACCTCATCTCTACAATAAATCAAAAATTAGCCGGGCGAGGTAGCGCATGCCTGTAGTTCCAGCTATTTGGAAGGCTGAGACGGAAGGATCCCTGGAGCCCAGCAGGTCAACGCCAGGGTGGCGGTGAGTGTGACACTGCACTACAGCCTGGGCAATGGAATGAGACTCCAACTCAAAAAAAAAGAAAGAAAGTAGTAATTGCAGATACGATCTTGTTCAGAATATTATCCTCAGTGCCTAGCAGAATGCCTGCTACATGCATCAGCAGGTGACCCGTAAATCCCTATTGAATTGTTGGTCAGCATGGAGTAGACATAAGGCGAGTGCCTCTATAATAGTGTGTCAGACTCTTGAAAGAGAACTGAAAAGAGAAAGACAGCAGATAAACAAATTTCCAAAGTAAAGATTAGACTGGCTCACCAATAAGGGGTAAAACTCAAGTATAACACATGATTTATTTTAGCTTAGTTTATTTATTTATTTATTTTAGAGATAAGTTCTCACTATATTGCCCAGCCTGGTCTTGCATTCCTGGCCTCATGCAATCCTTCTGCCCTCAACCTACCAAGTGTCTGAGATCACAGGCTTGAGCTACTACACCCAGTTAGTGTAACATTTCTTTAAACATGATGATTTAGGATATAGAAATAGATGAGGGAGTGAAATCTCACATGATGTCTTAGAGGGGAGGCTGTGGTGTCACGGAACAATCATAGGAATATATCTACTTCCCATGGGGCTGAAGCCACTCGAGGTAGGGCAAAGCGTGTGTAGAGCACCCAGTTAGCATGCAGGCAAATGGCGTGACCACTTTACAAATTCTCCATCCAAATAAGAGTGGGAGTTTCTGTTGATAACAAGGGTTGAAGGCACAAAGAAGCCATGTGTCCCTCCTAGGTCTCTCTCTCTCTCTCCTGGAATAGAGGTGAACCAGGGGTGAGCAGACATGACTGGCTTGCTCTGAGGAGGTTCCCCCCACCCCGGAACTGAGGAAAGACCCTTTTTTACTAAGCCATAGTGTGTGTGTACGGGTCATTTGACACCCTCATCACAATCAACCTTCATAAAAATGCCAAGAGACAGGGGCTATCTCCACCTCCTAAGGGCAGAAACTGAGTGGCAATGCCATCTGCCCAAAGCCCCATGGGATTAACTGGAGATTCTTTGATCCCAGAACTTTGTCTTGAGATAGGGACAAAGGCATAAAGAGTGACCCTTTTTCCTGGGTGTTGGGCAGCATGAATAGGGGGTTACATACTATTGGATTACAAGGAAAAGTGTACCTTCACAGAATGTCCAGGGTGTTTGATTTGATTCTTAATGTTTTTGAATGTTTGTAATACACAGTACTTGGTTTAGTGCTTTTCTACATTTCAAACTCAGGATAGCTCTATACTCATATGCTGCTATATGAGCATTGACTCAGAATGTTCATAATGCAAACTTCGATTTAAAGCAACAACGTTACCCAGTTCAACTGTTATTACCAACCTACTCTGTAAGTTAAATATTGCCTGTGTCTTAATTTTCATTCTATCTCTAACTAGCTCAACCCCAAGAAGCAAGTTTGAAATTCAGCATTTAGGGCAACCCCCTCAGGTCCCTTCCCACCGCAGGAGCTTTTCTGTTCTCTTAATAAATCCTGCTTCAAAGAAAAAAAAGAGAGAGAGAGAGAGAGAAATTGAGCATTTAGACAGTGTGCAGACAGTAGGAGCTCTGAACCCCAAACTCTATTTTCTAATCTGTTGAATGGACACTGTTTTTCCTAGTTCATGGTGCTGTCATGAAACTCAAATTAAAACAGTAGGAACAAAAGCAGTTTGAAAAGCATTGTGTCTCACCTAATGGATGAGTATTTTTCCTTCCATTCAATTAATTGCCTAAGTTAATTGGAGAAAAAAAGTAATGAAATTTCCATTCCTTATTCTTGCAGGAGATCAAAGGTTGACTTCTGTAGTTTTGAATCTGCAAAAAGCCACTTACTAGCCTAGTGCCTTTTTATTTGCTCTTTCTGATTGTCTAATGCAATTTCTTCACATTAGAGCTGGGGTTCTCCCTCCCCTTCTGGTAGCCTCTTACAGCTAATTGTGTTTAAGGGGGGAAATCAGATGTTTAGAAACTCTCCGTGGCCTGGACTTCTTAATAGGCTCTTCTTAGTCTATTGTATCCTGTAGCAGAGTTATAAGTATGTCATTTCCCCCTTGCTCTTTTAAAAAACTTTTGACAAAGACCAAGCCGCAAGTACACACTGCAGATCATCAAAGGCCGGCCCCAATTTGGCTAATGGTGTGTACTTTGTTGTCAGATTCTCTTAATACTTGAAGCACTTAACTGGAGCCTGTGTGTGCTCTGAGCCCGGGCTTGTGGTTTCCCGGCAGAGGCAGCCCACCTGACTTTTAGTGCCTGTCTGTGACTTGATAAGGACGCTGGGGTCTCCAAACTCCTCTAAGTGCTAATGTCAGGCTGGAATTGGGTCTCCCTGCTGAACAATGTGTGTTGTTTTAAAATGACGACTTAATACGAAGAGGTTTCCAAGGCACTGAAGTTAGGGGTATTTAAACAGGGTAATGGTGTATCTTTAAAATGCCTTTTTAGTTGGCAACTTAATAATCTCCCTCTTGTTCAAATATTATTTACACCACAGTCCATCTGATACTCTCTGAAAGTTAAACAAGCCATTCAGGAAAATGGGAGTGAGTTATGACAGGCTGAACCGAAGCCCCAAAAGGTCCTGGGCTGTTTCTTCACATAGAGGGGGGATCTCCCTTCCCAGCTCTTTGTGACCTCTCCATAGGAGTTGGTGGGAATCTTACCTGTGGATAAACAGGAAAATGAGATGCATCCAGCCACGTGTATCAGACAAGACTCACTGTATAAAAAGCAACTTCTGCATAAAATTCATTTTTTTCTCTGCCTGATGCTCTGGGAATAAAGAGCTAGAGAAGTTGTATCTATGTTAGAATGAGCCATTTGATGCAAAAATACATATAATAAATTAAACTATGGAGCAAAGGGGAAGTCAGAAACACCTCTGCTTCTGATGTCTTCGAGATGTTCAGGGAAGAGCTGCAGCCCTTCTGGGCATGCCCTGCCCATACTCCCAGACACCATCGTGGGGAGCTGGGACAGCTACCAGGTGACCACCACTCTGCTCCAGAAGTCACTTTAACCATCCTCAAAATATGTGTCTCTTCTTAGCATTTCCCCGAGCTAGATTGATTCTCTATCACTAGGGGACTCATTATTTTTACTCCTTGACTTCAAAAATTTCTAATTATAGAAGAAAGAGGGCTGTGATAATAAGGTCAGAGTATCAGAACATAAAACCTAGCATTACTACAGTAACATAGTCCAGAAGATGCTGCAATTCCGAGCTTAAATTAAACATAAATTTCAAGCACCTGCGTGTTGTGTCTGTGTGTGTGTCTGTGTGTGTGTGTGTGTGTGTGTGTGTATAGTTAAAGGCACTAATGCTAGAGTAATGGTGTATCTTTAAAATGCCTTTTTAGTTGGCAACTTAATAATCTCCCTCTTGCTCAAATATTATTTATACCACAGTCCATCTGATACTCTCTGAAAGTTAAGCAAGCCATTCAGGAAAATGGAATATATATATGACATCCATTCTCTGGTTTTGGCTTCCCAGCATGTAAGGTGGGAGTTAAAAAGTGAAACATTTCTTCTGTCTTCTGGGTGTTTTGAAAATTTGACCAAATCTCTGGAGATCCAGGGTGTGAGGGAGGAGAGGTGGGCAAGAGGAGAGCACCAGGAGCCAGAAGACAGGCGATCAGTCTCCCTCCTGGGCTTCCCAGGGCCTTGGCCCCAGACCCTGGCATTTGTTTTGTGTGTGTCCAGTAAGGATGACAGGGCTGTGCGAGTGCCCTCCATGTGGATGTCTGATGGGGTTGAGGGAGCAAAGGACTTGAGATGCATCACCGTTTTGGTTGCCCTTCTTGTTTAATAAGCCCCAACACTTGGGGCACTGTGGCCATTCAGCTACAGAAGACTTAGGGTAGCAGTAAGTTGTGAGGGTGGAGAGCTGCCAGACCCACCCAGGAGCACCTATCTTCCCCAGTGTAGGCCCCTGTAGATGTTACTATTACCAATAACATCTATCCCTTCGGAGTTGGGGTGCTTTCATACATAGTATCTCATCTGACCCCCAAATCATGCCCCTCCAGTCAATACAAACCACTTACTTCCACCGTTTTCGTGTGCCAAATGGGCCCAACATTCCTACAGGCAAGGGACATGGATCTGGACACCGTTCGGGCTGTCGACCTGCATCCGTTCCTTCCCACCATGATCCGACATGGAGCTGCAAGTGACTGGAAGCACACAGTGTGTTCTCCAGCCTCCTTGGAGCAGGACTGAGGACACATTCCAGGCCCAGCAAGGTGAAAGAACACATGCAGACCAGGGCCTGGCTGCCCTGGCTTTTGGGCTCCTGTCCTTTCCAACTTGGTATATGGCATCATTGGAGCCATTGCAGTGAAGGTCTGAAATCCCCACAACCGATTCCATCATCGAGAAGCTGGGATTACCACTGAATTGGTAATGGGAGGAAAGGCAGTGCTCTGTCAGGAAAGAGGAAAATTTTCTACACCTTGGCACCCAGAAGAGGCCTCCAGCGATGGCTGGCAGCCTTTGAAAGCCCTTCAGCAGCTGCTGGCGTGAGTGCTTGACTCCCTGTGTGGAGTCATTTGATCCTGGGACTGGGGGCTGTGGAGCAATCGTGGTTGTCATTTCAAAAGTCCTGCAGGCACCAGATCTGTTTTCTAGCTTATAAATCAGCTACACACAGACTGTGGGCATTGTCCTCTCTTGGTGAGAGCTGCCGTTGAGATATCAAGGGGCCACGGCTCTACCCATCCTGAAAATGCACAAGGACTGCTCTTTGTTGGGAGGGCTGCTTGTCCTGCAGGGCTGTTGTCCACTGCTCATCCGAACCTGGGCCCCACCCCGGTGCCCACGATGCAAGGCAGCAGGCCAGGTTGGGATCTGTGTTGCAACCCACAGCTGTGTCCTGTCCACTGCAGTTTGGGGAGAGTTGTCCCGGTGATATTTCTGCAGGCCACGCTTCTTGGGCCCCTGGCTCTCACAGAGAACAGCTTCTAGAGTCCCTCCAGGTCAGTCCCTCATAGCCAGGACCTGTCAACCCAGCCCGGTCCAGCCAGGCTGCATCCTGACCAGCTAAGGGCCAGGGAATTTAGTGGACGGCATGCCAGCATGACCATGGCAGGGCTCAGGGTCACCATTTAAGGGCACATGAGATTGCTGAGTGATTCTCCTTATCATGTTGAAGCACACGTCTATGTAAAACCTCGCAGAGGCAATTTTTAGCACTACGATGCATGAAAGCATTCTATGGTTATGGCTAAAACTCCCAGCTGCATTGATTCATTGCCCTGATGGTTCTCCTTGGCCCTGAAAGTTGTTTTGCCCTCATTTGGGCAAACAGCTCAAACTCTAAGTAGGATCAGCGTCACTTTCCATTCAATCCATTTCCTTGGTCTCAGCCTATGCACAAGTGAGGCACAATGTCTCTTTTATAATTCTCTCCAGTGGTCCTATGCTGCCAGCAAGAAAAATTATAACCTCCGCCGTCACTAAATCCAAAAGTCTGGTCCAATGACCTTTGCTTGGAGACAAAATTTTTCACCACAGCACCAAAAATCCAGCAAAGGGCTTTGATCCTGAAAAGCATTAAAAGAAAACAACACACAAAACAAACAAACAACCCCGCTGGGCCCAACCTCGGATGAAGGGAGTTTCTTTTAATGTGGTTTCCTTTGCGCCTACATGCTGTGACAGGTTCAGGATGTCTCCAACTGGAGAACACTGAGATCTGATGTTTTAGGAGAGTAAAGCTGACTGCCCGGCACAGAGCTGGATTCAAAGCCCGTTTGGGGGCCCCAACCCTCAACTGGCAGCCGCCTCCCCACCTCAGCCACTGTCGGCAGCTTCTGCCTCTGCGAGCTCGTCATTCAAAGATGATTCCTGCAGCACATTTGAGTGACATAGCTGAGATGGGGGTGGGCCAAAGGGACAGAGTCTATGGGTACTTATGCGTATCCCCACTGGTCCTGTGGCTTGAGTGTCCTTCAGATTCTCCCTTCTCTGGACACTTCACCCTCATGGACTGTTCACTTTAGGGCCTGGGGTTGGGCTGATAAGTGTTGCCAGTGCCTGAGTAAAAAGGACAACTGAGGGCTCCACCAAATTTTACAGTGTGGATGGAGAGGGAGAGGTCACACTCATGTCTGTTCTATGACAAGGGTGCACAGCAGAGTGTTGGTATAGAAATTCCACTGAAACACTGAGCACAAGCTACACTGCTCATTATCCATATATTAGAGCACAACGCCCCCAAAGGAAAAGAGACATTTGTCCCCTCCGTATGGCCTCATCCTGTGTTGTCATCTTAAGGTGTCTGGGTATAAAACATCTGCTATGGTTTAAATGCTCATCTTCTCCAGAACTCATGTTGAAACTTAATCCCCAATACGGCCATATTGAGAAGTGGGGACTTAAAAGGTGATTGGGTCAGGAAGGCCCTGCCCTCGTGAACAGATTAATCCACTCACTGATTAATGGATTAATGGATTATCACAGGAGTGGAACTGGTGGCAGAAGGAGGAGGAGGAGGAAGAGGAGATATGAGCTAGTATGCTTAGATTCCTCATCAGGTGATGCCCTGGCCCATCTAGGGACTCTGCAGAGCATCCCCACCAGCAAGAAGACCCCTACCAGATGTGGCCTCTTGACTTTGGCCTTCTCAACCTCCAGAACTGTAAGAAATAATTTCATTTGCAAATTACCCAGTTTTAGGTATTCTGTTAAAAATAATAGAAAACAGACTAAGACAATGATGCATCAGGTAAATGTTCATGAGGGGACACAGGGAAGCTGTGGTGCCTGGCAGGACCAGGCATGCTTTCTTTCATAAACACCAACCTTCTAGAGGCACTTGAGTATTTGAGGGGCTCTTCGGAGGAAAAGGATCCTACCTAAACAGGTGAAGGCAGAGTCAGTGAGACCTGGGGAGTTGCCAGTTATGGACCCTGCTAGTTGGCTGTGAGGAGTCCAAATCAAAACTGAACCCAAGATTAAGCATGCACACTCAGGCCTGAAAGCACAGATTTAGAGTAAAAGAATGTTAAAATGGTGTCTACTGTGGGAGCCATGAAAGCCCTTGACAACGGAATTGGTGTCAATTGTCTCCACATCTTAGGAGATTGTAAAACTACATTAGGGAAAGCCAAATTCCAGTCTGGGAAAGACGAGACTAAAAAGTTTGGAGGCTGGGCTCGGTGACTCAGCCTGTAATCCCAGCACTTTGGGAGACTGAGGCGAGAGGATTGCCTGAACCCGCAGGTTTGAGACCAGCCCGGGCAACTTGGTGAGAACTCATCTCTACAATAAATCAAAAATTAGCCGGGCATGGCCTCACGTGCCTGTAGTTCCGGCTACTTGGAAGACTGAGGTGGAAGGATCGCCAGAGCCCAGTAGGTTGATGCTGGGATGTCCATGAGTGTGCCACTGCTCTCCAGCCTGGGCAACAGAGTAAGACTCCAACTAAAAAAAAATAGTTTGGAGAGAGATCTTATAAAGAAAAGTGCTTGTGTGCTAGTACACATAACACAGCATGGGGAAGGGGAGGCGTATCCCCCCCAAATCAAGGCATGTGACAGAGAAGGACTTCAAGGGGAACCCTTGTGGATGCTGATGAACATCCCCTGGAGTTTAGTGGATTGGCATTTGATTCTCTCCAATTATGAGGAACTGCTATGCCCAATGGCACCGAGAAAGAAACTTTCATTGGCATGTGAGTTTAGTTCCATCAGCAGTTTGACAAAAACACCTGTGTTTTTCCATGAGTGCAATGGTTCTGGGGGAAGGAGATGACTTGAAGACACCTTGAGAGGAATCTGCCTAAGAAAGGAATTCTACTGGGACCTGGGGGTAAGTGGAAGTTCAGAGACCCAGCTGTCAGTCCACATTACAGGAATTACCGGTGGAGGCTCTCAGCCGGAGAATCTGTGGGCAGACTGCAAAAGCATGGGGCCAGAAAAAAGGAAGACACCCTACATCTGCGCTCAGCGAGTTCCCATGCCAGAGGATGACCGTGTATAAGACCAGCCTAAAACCTCATTCTCACTGCTAACCAAGCCCCAGAAGGGTCAGACTAGGGGCTGGTGAGAGAAAGAGGATGGATAAGAGATATGCATCAGAGACAGAGAAAACTGATCACACGTGCCCGTCCACTGCAGGCTTTGGGAGAAAAACCACTTTAAGTGAAATCGGAGTTTCGATGATCTTACCATACAAGTCTGAATATTTTAACTGCTGAAGTGCGATCACCTACTCCATTTCAGAGACCACCAAATGTTTTCCTCAGCTCCTACTTGGTGCTCCTCCCTTGGTTAAGCTATAGGTATGGTTAAATGCGGCTCTCCTATGACTTGTGCCTGTCCTGTGCATCTAAACATTGTGGGTGAAAACACCAGCATATTGACTTCTCTCACTTAAAATGCATGGTCACTAACCTTGCACAGGCCTTTAGAGTGGCCAGGTCGACAAATTACATTTCCCTAGTCCATTCCCTTTCTTGTTCTCGTAAGTCATGTGTTATGGGCCAAATGTTTGTGTCCTCATCTTTCCAAAATTCATATGTTGAAGCCCTAATTCCCAGTGTGATGGTATTCCCAGCGTAATTGCCTTTGGGAGGCAATTAATTCTAATGAGGTCATGTGAATGGGGTCCCCTTGATGACTTTGCTTATAAGAACAGAGAGACCAGAGTCTGCTTGTGTTTTTTCTCTCTCTCTCTCTCTGTCTCTCTCTGTAACACACACATGCACACACATACTCTCTGTTCTTGCCTCTCTATCTCTATATCCATCTCTATCTCTGTCTTTCCCTCTGTCGCTATCTGTATCTCTTTCTTTGTATCTTGCTATTTCTTTCTATTTTTTTCTCTCTTTTTCTCTCTCTGTGTCTCTATCTCTTTCTCTCTCTATCTCTAATATCTCTCTATCTCTCCTTGCCATGTGAAAACACAGTGAGAAGACAGCTGTTGGCAAGTCAGGAAGAAATCCCTTACTAGGAACAGAACCTGCTGGCACCTTGAACTGGACTTCCCAATGTCCAGACCTGTGAGAAATAAATGTCTATTATTTAAGCCACTCAGGCCATAGCATTTTATTATAGCAGCCTGAGCTGACCAAGACATCATGGATCAGTGACCTTTTTCTGTAAAGGGATAGGTAGTAAATATTTTCAACTTTGAAGACTATATGTTCTATGGTTCTACTCCACCCTGCAGTTGCTTTGAGAAGGTACATAGACTGTGCATAAGTGAATTAAGCATGGTTGGGAGTTTGCCAAGCTCTCTACCCTAAATAATGAAATCATCTTTTTCCTCTATTCAAACTTCCAACACATCCTCCATAATTATCACTCTTAGTGGAAGTTCTAATCCACCGAGAAAATAAAAGTAATAAAAGAACTTCTACAAACTCCCATGCCGCATCCACCCACCTCCATGCACCTGTGATCATCTGCTTCCACTCTCACTGCTGTGGACAGATGCGTTTGCTCCTCGGTGAGGCCAGCCTCACTACCTGTGCACTATGTCCTGACCGTCTCATTGACTCGAACACACTACTCTCACAGTTGTGCAGTTTCTCCCTAGCATCATCAGTTTCCTCTGATGTCTCTATCAACAAACATATAACATAATAATATTTCTCCCATTAAAAAATAATTCTTGACTTTCTTCTTCAAGTTAGTCTCTCATTTCTCTTCTTTCCTTTGCAGCAAAAATCCTCAAAGTCATATATTTTATTTTCTGATTGCTGTCCTCCTATTCTCCTGTCAAGTCACTACAATCACAATTCTTGTCATCCTTCCGTCAACACTGCTCTGCCCTCAAGCCTGAGTGTCCTCTACCTGCTAAATCCTTTGGTCAGTGCTCAGTCCTTAATTCTCTTGCCACCAGCAGCACTGGCACAGCTGATGTATCCCTCCTCCACAAAACACTTTTTTATTTTTCCACTTGGCTTTCAGAACATGATACTACTGGATTTCCTCTTGCCTTTTTGTCTTCTCCCTCTCAAGCCTACCTCAGAGCCTTTGCACTTGCTTCTCTGCCTGCAGTCCTCTTCCCAGGCAGCCACATGGGTCTGTCATTCGTCCTCTGCTCTCTGAGTGTCACCTTCTTAATGAGACTTTCTGTGGTCATTTCATCCAAAATCACAACCCCTTCTCCCAACATGTCCTAGTCCTCTTCTAGCCCTTATTTTTCCTTAAGTCTCAGCTCCATCTAACATAGAGTCTACTTTATTTACTTGTAGTATCATGTTTACCTTGTTTAGTGTTTGTCTCCAAGTTTGTAAAATACTTCACTATCCTAGAGAATTTTTGTGACAATCTGATGAAGGATATCTTTGTAAGATCTAAAGATAGAGATTTGTTATTACAAATCTCTTACTTAGGAAACCCAAGAGAGATCAAGTCAGCCAATAGATTCCCTTTTCTTAAAAAAAAATTAGGAAGTAATTGAACTCTTTTCAAAAATATTCACTGGGGGAGATGCAGACTTTTATCATGGCTTCAAATTCTCCCAGGCTTCAGATGAGCAGGCATAAGGCTCTTATGTTCAAGCTTCTTTTGGGAACCAGAGTATGATTCCTGTAGCTCTTTCCTCTTCCAAATCACATTAGAGTCAAGAAATTCGTTTCCAAATTATTCCATGCAATTCTAATATCATCTTTCTATTTAAAATGCTATTGCATGCTTATAAAGTAAGTCCATGAATTTTTTTAATTAATATTTTTCTTTTAGATGTGCGTATGATTTTAGGGTTAGGAACATCAATGGTCATTGTAGAGGAAAAGTTTGGGTACCCTTATTGATGTTATGTGCGCCCCCTCCCGGCAGTGTCCCACTACTGCCAAACCCTTTCTTATAGTATTACAGAAAGGATTCAGGGTCTGCTTATGAGTGAGTACATGTAACACTCAGATCTTTGCTTCTGGAATAAATTACTGAGTATTTTAGATTTTAAATCCATCCAAGTTGATGCAAAGTCCATAATTTTGTTTGTTTTTTTTATGACTGTGTAATATTCCAATGTGTATACGTACCAAAGAAACCACCAAGAGAGCAGGGAGACAGCCCACAGAATGGGAAAAATATATGCCAACTGTAAATCTGACAAAGGCCTAACATCTGGGATCTACAAGGAACTCAAATGTGCCAAAAAAAAACCCTATTAAAAAGTGTGCAAAAGATATGAATAGACTTCTCAGAAGAAGACATATGAGCAACAAACAGATACATGAAAAAATGCTCAGCCTCACTAATCATCAAAGAAACACACTGAGATACCACCTAACTCCAGTCAGGATGGCCATCATCAATAACTCAAAAAACAACAGATACTGGAGAGGATGTGGGGAAAAGGGAACATTTCTACACTGTTGGTGGGAGTGTAAACTAGTACAACCTCAGTGGAAAACAGTCCATGGATATTTAAACTCCACAAGGAAAATTTGATTCAAATTGGCTTATGTCTGTTTACTTGTCCCTCTAGGAATTGGCTTCTCTGCCTTCTGAGTTTGTTTGGGGGTAGGGAAATGAGATCCTGGCTGGGGCGCTCTACAGCCAGCATGTTCTCCCAGTGCCATTTTTATTGGCAGAAACTTTATTATGCCAATCTAAATGGACTGATGAAATTATTTTGAAATAATCTTAAAAGGTAATCAATAATACAGGTCTGACTTTTTGGAGATTGTTTTTCTCACTCTGCTTCTAGCAGTCCAGACTGTCAATCATAACTTGAAAATAGCAAAAAATTTTTTGCACTCTTAAGAAGAGGAGGCTAAGCTGCAGAAAAGCAATGAAAAGGTTGGACGTCAGGGAGGAGAAACAAACACCTTTTCACTCAAATATCAGAATGAGGGGCATAGATTCTGGAAAACTGAAAGAGCCCCTTTGTGACTGTGAAATAATCCCTAAAGGAGCCATCACCTGGCCCATCTAGGTTCCACTCTAAAGGACACTGTCCCATATTTGGGTCAGCTTATTCCTGGTGTTAGGGGCCGTCTCCTGCAGCATTTGCAACTGCAGTGTGAGTTGGGTCTCCAACAGCTCAACAATCCATCAACTCAGTGAAAGGATCACTCAAAGTGGTTGTGTGAGATTTTGTCTCATGAAGAGCCTTTTGGTTGACTGCATTTTTCAGTTTTCAGCTGACTAACAGCAGTGATTTTCCCCAGAGGGCATCACAACAATTTGCTGGTAAAAGAAGAGTGTCTTTCAGGTGAGTCCTGTTAGAGATTACTAAGAAGCTGTCTGATGAATTCTCCATAAAGGTTTTCTGCAACCCTCCCATCAAATAAGGATTACTAATATACATTTGTGTATTCAAAGGTACAAGTTCACCTGGCAGATGAACCTGTTTTGTCTGGAATGTTCTTCTCTCCTCAGATTAGTGTATCCTCCTTCAATCAGCTCAATGAGCATTGCCACGAGTAAACTTCCTGTGACCTGTCAGGCCAGTTAGGTCCTCATGTTTTATATAGATATACTCATAGCCCCAAATCACACTAGAGTACTTCTTGTACCGCTTGTCACAGCAATAATTAAATAGCTGCTCTGGTCACCTTTTGGCTCAGTGAATGCCTCTGCTAGACATAAAAGCAGGGACTACATGTTTCTTATTGATCATTGCATCAAATCATCATCTAGCTTGGTGGCCTCAGAAAGAGCGGGTAGACTCGTCATTATCTTTTTTTCTTTTATTCAACAAACATTTTAAAGCATTTCATCCCTATTCTTGTATCTCGTAAGACCTGGCTCTTTCTGAAGGACTCACTTGCCCAGTGATCCATTGGGGAATGTTACTCATCCTCTGAGAGCCCAGAGGCCTCTTTTTGCCCTCCAGCTCAGCTTCCAAACCATCACCTTCCATCCTCATGTTGATATCATCATTCCTTTGAAATTCTTGTCATCCACCCATACCACCATTTTGTTGTTATTCTTTTTTTTTTAAGTCTGAGTCTCATTCTAGAGTGCAGAATGGTTCTAGACTCTGGCTAGAGTGCAGTGGTGCAATCACAGCTCACTGCAGACACAAACTCCTGGGCTAAAGTCATCCTCCCACTTCAGCCTCCCAAGTTGCTGGGACTGCAGGCACATACCACCATGCCCGGTCACACCACCATTCTTAACCCCTGGCAGCTGTGATCTGTGCACTTCCTGCTTGTCTTCCCATATTCATTAACCTTGTTAGTACCTCTCATGCATGACCTTATCCTGCACCCCAAGTGACTCAGTGATTTCAGAGATGTCTCGATCCATTCAACCAGCAGAGTCCAACACCTCGGAGGATAAAGAAAGTAGAAAGGAAGAGATCCCCGGCACTATCCTACACCTCAGGATCATTGTCTTAACCTCGCCTCCTTGGATTCCAACAACACCATCTTCCTTCTCATCCATAGCCAACCAGGACACTTTCATTGCCTGGAGCTGTCCTGCCATGAAACCTGCCACCCCAGTCTCCCCCAAACCATCTAATCACTGCCCTCATGCTTTTGGTCTGCTCCCTTCCTGACCTCCACACTTTACCTTCTTTGATCCTGTCAGGATATCCAGTCTCTTAAGCCTCTGTTGCTATGGAAATTAAATTTATTTTTTATCCACTCTATCCATAGTCCTTCACTTATTGGGGGCTCTGCAGTTAGACACCATCAATGTGAATCCAAATGATACTATTGGCAGTTGTGTGGTTTGGAACAAGTTAATCTCTGAGTTCCAGATTCTTCACCTGAAGACAAAGACAATATTACCTAGTTCATAGGATCACTGAGGATTAAATGAAATAATATAAAATGTAAAGAATATAGCTCGAGGACCATCAAATAATGTGTGAAACAAAGGTATGTCGTTACTGGTAGTAGTGGTGAAAGTCAGTTTCTCACCAATGCCCTTCCCCTTCTCCCTCTCACCTGAAGTACCAGTTCATGCTTTTGTACCTCACCCCTTCCCACTTGTCAAGGCTTCATTCCAACAGATATCTCCTCTTTCAGCCATAGGTTTTCTACTGCCTCTGAACACACAGCATGTTCCACGCTCATCCAGGTTAAACACACCTCACAAAGCCTTCCTCAATTCTCTCTCCTTTATCTTTCTTCTTTATTTCTGAACCAAAATTTTTGAAAGACTCCATGTTTGCTTAATTACTCTATGGAAACTGGTCCTTTCCAAATACCACCCCCTTTCCAGCTTCCTGGGATGGGTACGCTGTCCTGTTCCGATTCCAGCCATTCCCAGGAATGGAGACCTGGAGACCTGCCCTCCTCACAGTGGAGAAATTCATGGTTCTCCCCTGAATAGAAAGGCTGTGCTCCAAAGTGGTGGTCCTCTCCCTGAAGAAATCTGAAAATGGCTGACATCTTCAAATAAGACAGATTCTCTCTCTCTCTCTCTCTCTCCACCTAGTCCTCAAGTCCCCACATTAGGATAACTCTTTACCACTTTTTCCACCTGCCAGGACATCAGGACATCTCCTAATATTTACAATTCATTCCCCACCCCGGGTGTGTGTGTGTGTGTGTGTGTGTGTGTGTGTGTGTGTGTGTGTGTGTTAGGAGGTAGAGAGGAGGGGGGTGAGGACAGAAAACAGGGCCTGGTTCAGGACTAAAAACTCACCACAATTTTTCTAAAAAATCAGAGTCACACATGGGTCCCCTGGAAATAACTGAACTTGCAGGCCAGGTTCACATGGGCCTGTTTATTTCTGAGGCAAGAAGAGTGAAAACTTCGCACAATGAGAGACGTCCTTCTCACTGCCACAATCACAGGCATGGGTGGTAGCAGATGCATCTGTGCTGGGTTCAGGTTTCCCATTCCAACCCACAATGTCTGAATACCCTTGCTGCCTTTCTTTGAAGATGCCGGGTCCTTGGGAATGCCCTCTGTAGTTGGGCCACCCTCAATTACCCATAGAGATGTCATAACCAGCCCCCTTCTTGAATCTTACTCAGGTCTCTTGACATCCTCCTCAGACACTCGGCCTGCACGCATCCTCACCTGCAGAGGAAGGAGGCACACAGGCCAGAGGCTGGTGGTAGTATGACACATTCATCACT
The DNA here is from genome assembly GCA_027257055.1 of Cephalopachus bancanus. Classification (NCBI taxonomy): domain Eukaryota; kingdom Metazoa; phylum Chordata; class Mammalia; order Primates; family Tarsiidae; genus Cephalopachus; species Cephalopachus bancanus. The sequence goes on from JAPVLO010000014.1 coordinate 9,229,407, forward strand.
TTATGCCCAGATAGACAGTGAGCCCTTTGAGGAAAGGGTGGTGTCTTCTTCCTGTCAGCCTCCCATCCCTAGCACCTTGCGTTGAACATAGAAGAAACTTAATTAAAATGTGTCGATAGATGAATTGCGTGGGCCACCTGGTCCTGCTGTGAAAGCAGACGCTTATCTCTCTGAGACCTTACTCTCATACTTCAGAGGCGACTTCAGCTAAGCCAGACTTGGAAGGAGGAGGGTGGAAGCTGAGTTCCCAAAACCATTACAAAGTTCCCCAGGCCACAGTCAAAGATATGGGCTTGCCCATTTTCCCCGGGGGGTTACCTGCTCTCTCCAGAGTGTGTTAACATCTGTGTGCCTTTCTCTGCTTTAGTTTGCAGTGGCTTCCAGATTCAGGGCCCAGATCTCGGTCTTTTTCTGCCTAAACCTTCTAGAGGCCTACAGATGGGAGCTGAGCTCTGCCCTCACCTGGCACAAAGGAAAGGACCCTGGATAGGGAGTCGGGGGTCCCTGGTCCTGATGTTGCTTCAACAGGGCCTTACTCCTGTCTAGAAATGAATGAGTTTCAGGGTCTGCTCTAAAGTGTAGGAACTGGACCCTATCCAAACTTTCCTGTTTCTACTGGTCACAAGTCACCTGATATTCTTGCAAAATGTTCAGACCCCTGGTCCCCTTCTGGGGGGATGAGTTCAGTGGGCCAGGGAGGGGCCTGAATTGGTATAGATAATAAGAACATCTGTATCTATACCAATTGTAGCTACAAAGAACATCTTACCAGGAAAGTGTGGGGAACACCAGTTTACAGGACTCAGGGTCCTGCTCAGATGCTTCCAATAGTAGTCACTGTGTCACCTTCACAATGTTGCCATATTTACATACCCTAAGAACAAACTAGCTTCATGCTTTTATTTAAATCATCCTGAATTCAGGGGAAAAGGCTTCATTAGTCTACTACTTATAAAATAACTGTTTTGAGGTGCTATTTTCCCCTAGTACATTATAAAATGAGTATATAAATCCAATTTAAAGTGTTGTCTCCTGTCCCAACAAAAGCATTTCAAATACTGCCCCCTAGATATGTAGCAGCAGGAGATGTACTATACTTTGAGGACATGACTTGAATAATGCTGCCACCCAAATTTGAAGCCTCTTCCCCCCAAGATGGAGGGATCTCTGAGGTCAGAATGGAAGGGTGTTTCTGGGGTTGGGGGAAGCTGCGAAGTCAGGCTGGTGCATCACAGCCTCCTGAGGTCTTTCCAGGAGCTGGGAATGTTTTCCTTCTTGGTCAGAGTGGTGCTTACCCTGGAGTTGCCTTATAATTATTCTTTAAATGACACATTACATTTTATACACTCATCTTTATTTAGCTTAGTAAAGAAAATAAAATAACTTAGGGAGTTAAAAAGATAAATTGTTCTAAGAAGCATCACTCTGTGGACACTTAAACTCTATTTCACTGGCTTTGAGAACGCTGCCGCCCAATAACCCCAGGCCTGGGTGGGGGTATGCAGCCAGGGAGGGTGAGATTGGGCATTTTCCAGAAGCTTTGTGCTGTGTGCTCCTGGCCCTTATCTCTGGAATTAAGTTACTCAGCCCCAATGAGGCTGACAGAAAAACTCTGTTTAATCACAATCCCTGGCCAAGTTCTTGATGGTGTAACTCCGGGAAAAGAAGAACACAAAACCGTGGCCCTACACACACATGCACTCACGCACATACACCCATATGTGTAAACACACAAGCACATGCACACACAGACATACACACTCATACGTGTACACACATACGTGCACACAGGCATAGCTGTTTTTGAAAGGAATTCCAGCTAAGGTAACTATGATGCCTTAAAAGCAAAGCCTTATCTTGACTCCACATCGGACTCCTTGGAAAGGGCGGGCTGTCTGGGAGTGGTTCTCGAGGAATCTGTCTTCTCTGCGGCAGCAGCTGAACCTAATGAATCAGGCCAATAAACTATTTTGACAGCATCTGCTCCTTTTATTCTTTGCTGCTCTCCCCAGTCCTGGCCCCAATCTAAAAGCCTCAGACACCACCCCTCCCGCCCCACGCTGAAGGCCTGAAGGCACACAGCCTCTGTATTTGGTTAATAGTGCCATTCCTGGTGAATCTGACTCTCCGGTGGGGCCCAGGGGTGAAGGGGAATCAAGTTCTTCTTTCCAGTGGACACACTGAGGAAGGTATTCACCTGATGTGGCTGCCTCCTCAGGAGACTGCCCCTTTGGGATGTGTGGCAGGACCATCTGCCCCCAAATATGTCCTTTCATGAATTGCCACCATCTCTGACTTTCAACCGTTTCTTCTTCTGAGATTTGTTTTGGTTTTCGGTGTTTTTTGTTTTGGGGAGTTTTCTATAAAAAGCTAACTACCACAGAGATGTAGTAACACCTCAACTTAACACCTATCAGGGTGAGTCAGGACCCAGCTAGGCTAGGCTGAGGGGGATGGGTTACCTTGAAGGCAGAGGTCAGGAGAAAGAGGGGTTAAGCTTGGTAGTGAGGGAGTTGGTGGGAGGGAACTGCAGGCCTCTCAGGCCCCCTCAACTGACCTGGGTTAGGCATGTACAACCCAGCAGTGCTGCCATGAGTGGGTTGTCTGTGTGAAGACAGCCTGACATCCAGGGGGAAAAAGGAGTTTCTAACTTTCCAAGCTTCTGTACTTAGTTTTATGTAAATGTGGAGAAAACGCAAAGGTTCAGTGCTATAGCCTGAATGTTTGTATCTCTCCCCAAATTAATATGTTAAAGGTGGGGCCTTTGGGAAGCAATTGGATCACAAGTGTGGAACCCTCACAAAGGAGATTGGTGCCCTCATAAAAGGGACCCTAGAGAGCTAGCTCAGCCCTTCACCAGGTGAGTACATAGCAAGAATACACCATCAATATACCAGAGAGCGGGTTCTTACCACACACTGAATCTGCTAAATCCTTTATGCTGGACTTCCAGGCTCCAGAATTGTGATAAATCAATTTCAGTTGTTTATAAACTGCCTAGTTTATGGTATTTTGTTATAGCAGACAGAATAGACTAAGTCATTGGATCATTGTTGCACCAATAGGTGGATTCTTTGATTTCTAGGAGAGTCTTTCCATGACAGTAAGATGACTAATACATAGTCTTTTTATAGAGGAACATTCAGCCTGGTAACAGAAAAGGGAGGGATACTGCTTAGTCGGTTCATGCTGTAGTAACAAAAGACCCTAGACAGTGTTATTTATAAACAACATACATTTATTGCTTACAGCTGTGGAGACTGGGAAGTCTAGATCAAAGCGTTAGTGGATTTGGGGTCTGATAAGGGCCCAATGCCTGCTCCCAAGATGGTACCTTGAATGCCAGGTCCTCCTGAGGGGCAAGGACAAACATTGTGTCTTACATGGTAAGAGGACAAAGGAACAAAAAAAGGACCAAATGCTCTGGAACACCTCTTTCAGAAGAGCATACGGTAAATCCAGAGGGCTTGGGAGATGACTGGGTTCCTTAGTCTGTGCTAAGATCACTGACATATACATTTTCTGGAAAAGCTGGCTTTGACTCCTAAGTAATTAAAACCATTGTGATCTTGACCTGTGTTCACTGTGATGAGGCTTCCAGCTGTGTCTTCTAATAACATGACACTGATGCTGCAGATGAAATTGAAGACGCTGACACCCAGAAGGTAAGGCCCTTTCCTCTTTGTCTTGGGCCTATCTAGACATCTGTGGCAGGAGGTTCTAAAATGTGGAGTGCTATCAATTCTGAAATAATGTATTTGTGCCCTGACATAGCAGGGTCCACCTTAGGCCTCGTCATTCTACCCAGCATAAAGTAGTTATCAAGTCAAGATCATGTTTCTGGATCCTGAAGAAGACAACAGTCTTGGAGGAGAAGCAAATTTTGCCCTCGAAAAGAAGATGCAATGCAGAAAAAAGTTCAGCTGACACCAAGTTGGAAGACAGCCACCAACGTTCCAACAGGACGTTTTTTAAAGAACATGGAGTGAGCGAAGGCTTGGAGACAGTGAGTCCACCAGGTCTTCAGATCATTAGAATGCAGAAGGGGAGAGGCAAGATTGGGTTGAGAGGTATCTTGTGCAGGAACACACATACCAATGCTGTCATGTAACTCAAAAAGAAAGTCAATTCAGCCCACCAGCTTCACTGTGGGCTTCACTGTGGTGTGAGATGAACAGAGGGTACAGGTGACCCCTCCCAGAGGTAGGCATGGAGACATCATCGACACTTGGACAGAGCTGCCAAGATCTTCTCAAGCACGTTGTGGACCATGAATGCACCCCGGAAGGTGCTCCTAAGCACCTTGCTCTGCTATTTGATGGAGTGGACCTAACTGACTGGTGTCTCCAGTCTGAGGTGAGTGAGAGCTTATGTCAGTTTAACTCAGAGAGACCTCAGCCTCAGGGTTATTTTGAACCAGGAACTAAATGCAGAGGTAAAATCTAGAGGACAAAGTGCACACTTATTTTCTCTTGACCATATCTCCCATGTCCTGTTTCTCCCCGGGGAGCACCTCCCGGTTGCAGTTAGGTATGGCTTCTCTCTCCAATGTGCCCACCCTTGACTCTCCCTTGACATAGATCTTTCCTCATGATTTTGGGCAAGTTCCAAACAGCCTCCCTGACTTGCAGCAGGAAAAGCACAGTGCAAAGTAAATATTGTGTATATTTAGCATGATATGTAAATATTTTATAGGAGCTAAAGTAAATAATATATATATTTGAAATGTCAGTGTAAATATTTGATAGGGCTGCAGTAGGACTCTAGTGTGCTTGGAGTCTGGCGCATGACTAGTGGTGGGCAGGGCCAAGGTCAAAGGAAGTTAGAAGACGGCTTGCTTATGATGTATCCAAAAGCACGCGTTTTTCTCTCCTAGCCTGGATGCTGCTTTGAAAATCCGACCCCCCAACATTTAAATATTCTCATATGAGTTATCCACAGTCTCTCAAGACCAGTTCCTCTACCCTACCAGAAAGAGAGCAGCATGGGAGAGCCTAAATTATACTTGTATGTTTACTTGTTTATTGTCTGTCTCCCCTATATAAGGTCAATTACAGGAAGGCCTGTCCTGCCTGATATCACATCCCAGCACCTAAAACAGTGCCTGACATATACTAGACACTCTGTATTTCTTGAATAAGTAAGATTCGATGTCAAACTGAAAAGTGATTCCACTCTGTAAGTTTTATATCCCTTTCTTTTTTGTTAACTTTTATTTTTTTAAAAAACTTTTAATTTTAAATATGTGGGGTACAATTCAGGGTTAGGTATACAAATGTTCACTATGCAGGCACCCTTGTTGATGAGGTGTGCCCCCCTCCTCTGGCAGTTTCCCACTACAGTCAATCCCTTTCTTACAGTATTATGATAGTTGTTCAAGGTCCGCTTATGAGTGTGAACATGTGATACTCGGTTCTTTGTTTCTGTGAAAGATCACTCAGTATTATCGCCTCTAAGTCCATCCAAGTTGCTGTGAAGTTCATAATTTTGTCCTTCTTTATGACTGAGTAATATTCCATCGTGTATATGTGCCACATCTTTTTTAGCCTGTCCTCTTTCAATATGCAGCACGTTTGGGTCCATGTTTTTTCTATTTTGAATAAAGCTGCAATAAACATACATGTGCAGGTATCTTTTCCATAGTGTAATTTGAGTTCCTCTGCATACCCCGGTAGGAGGATTGCAGAGTCATATGGGAGATCTATTTTCAGATCTTTTAGGAATCACCACAGCCTCCATAGAGGCTGTATCTTTACACTCCCACCAACAATGTAGAAGTGTTCCCTTTTTGCCACATTCTCTCCAGCATCTGTTGTTTTTTGAGTTATTGATGATGGCCATTCTGACTGGAGTTAGGTGGTATCTCGGTGTGGTTTTAATTTACATTTCTTTGATGACTAGTGAGGTTGAGCATTTTTTCATATATCTGCTGACTGCTTGTATGTCTTCTTTTGAGAAATGTCTATTCATATCTTTTGCCCACTTTGTAATGGGGCTGTTTGGTTTTGTTTTCTTTTTGGCACGTTTGAGTTCCTTGTAGATCCTAGATGTCAGGCCTTTGTCAGATATCTAGTGGGCAGATATTTTTTCCCAATCTGTGGGCTGTTTCCCTATTCTTTCAGTGGTTTCTTTGACTTTGCAGAAGCTTGTCAGTTTGATGAGGTCCCACTTGTCTATCTTTTCTCATATAGCATGGGCACTTGGGGTTTTGATCAGAAATTGGTTGCCAGTTCCGATTTCCATAAGGGTGTCTCCTGCATGTTTTAAGGTTCTTATAGCTCGAGGTTTTACATTTAGGTCTTTGATCCATTTAGAGTTGATTTTTGTCTATGGGGATAGGTAGGGGTCTTGTTTTAATCTTCTGCATGTAGTCAGCCAGTTTTCCCAGCACCATTTACTGAATAGTTTCTTCTCTCCCCAGTGGTTGATGGTGGAGGCTTTGTCGAGATGAGTTGGTTGAGAAATTGAGGTTTGCTTCTAGAATCTTTATCCTGTTCTATTGGTCTATATGCCTGTTCTTGTACCAATACCAGGCTGTTTTGATTACTGTAGCTTTAAAATAAAACTTAAAGTCTGGGAGTGTGATGCCTTCCACTTTTTTTGTTTGTTTGTTTGTTTGTTTGCTGTGGATTGTTTTGACTATTTGTGACCATTTATCTTTCCATATGAATTCCTGTATTGTCGTTTCCAGGTCTAAGAAGAATGCTGCTGGCAATTCAATGGGTATTGCGTTAAATCCGTAGATTTCCTTGGGTAGAAGACTAAAATATTCCATGCTCTTCCAATCCCTGAGCATGGAATATTTTTCCATTTGTTTGTGTCATCTTTGATTTGATTCTACTCTGTAAGTTTTCAAAAACTGCAACTCCAGTCCCACCCAGAAAGAGTCAAAATTTTTAATCCATTAAGTCATACAAACCTTGAAAGTGGGTTTATTCAAGTTGGCTATAGGAACTGGCTGCAAGTAGTTATGTGAGGAGACATTGTATAATTGGAAGAAGCAGGATTGTGGGTGTCACAGGGCTCAGCACAGAGTTGTCTAGAAGGCCTTGGAAGTAGAGAGTGGTACATTGCAGCAAGATACAAAAGCAGAAACGTCCAAGCAGAAGATGGGAGGGAAATGGGAAAGCATGAGAAGACCTTCACTGCTTTCTCATGTTCTTCCAGGAGTGCCCTTCACAAGTGTAACCTTGAATGTTTCAAAATGAATACAATCTACTCTTAGCTTTCCTAGGACCAGTTATCCAGAATGTTTTTTTACTTCATCTAAAATGTAACCAATCATGACATTAATAGCAAACACAACATGTACAGAGACCCGGACACTGCTTACATGGCTCTGCGTGTATTCATTCACTTCATTCGTAGACCCCCATGAGTATAGAAAGTAGAGGAGAAAGAGAAGTCCAGAAGACTATGATGGAATTATCCAGGAATGTTAATGAGTCATGTCCCTCTCACCTGTTAGCAGCAAATATTCTTGGCGTCAGTGGTGGCAACACTCCCTCTTTCTAGGTGCTTCTCTTCCTGGGTTGCATGGAGGGTGGGAAAGGGGAGCATCTTTGTGTGAAGGTCCTGGACCCAGGGAAGGGTGGTGTCTGCCAGTGAACAGAATCTGTAAGGAAACGGGTCTCATCCCTTATAAAACCGCAGAGCCTGAGGAATGAAAAGGCCCCCAAGAGGGGCCAAGTCCAACGTCTGTACCCAACAGATGTATGATTCCTGGGGGTCACCATTGCAGGCTGTCCTTCAGTTTGCCAGTGACCTGCGAGACCATGTCATGTGCACCGCATCCACACTTCCCATCAGCCATCAGAACATGGTAGACATCAACCTGCATTGTGCATCAGAGCAGTGGCATGGGAGAGGGACAAGGGGAAAGAGAAAAGGGAAATAGAACCTATTTCTCTTTCTGATATGACTGCTGTAACAGCACATGGCAATCAGTGACCAGCTTCCATCTTTATAAAGGACTGTGCTTTCCTCAATTTAAAATCAGAGCCCTAAGTTCCCTGCACCTGGGCACCAGCAGAAACTTATGCTGGCTTGTCATGTTCAACAGAAAGGACAACTTCCTTCTCATATCCCGCCTGGCAATGATCTGAGATGGTTTTTAAATGCTGTGTAGACACGGCATGTACAAATAACACTGCTGTCGGGAGTGTATCCACACCCGCATCACTTTATCCATGACTGCAAAGTGCCATGGATGAGGGCCACAAATGAGCTAGACGTCTCCGAAGACTAGAAGGGAGGCACGTCATGGGACAGTGTTGAAATAATTCTCGATGCCAGAGGAGATGGGAGTCAGTAAAGGCCTGAGTTGACACACTGGGCCTTCCTCCAAGGCCAGTTGTTGGGGTGAGGACACACTGGGCACGGCTCCTCCAGGCTCTGTGACAAGTTCTTAAGTCTTGCCATCAAGACAGGGCAAATTGAACACATTTTGTCTTCCTTCCACATGTATAGCAATAGACTGCACTGGGTGTCATGGTCATTTTGGTATATAGGAGGCTTTGATGGGCCCAGGTACATCACAGTCAGGTGACTCCAGACACCAGGACAAGAGCAGATCTGGGCTCAGGAACCTAAACCTATTGAGTCCTTGAAGAAACATTGAATTCAATTTCACCAACTACATGTGTAGGCCAACACATTTGTGATATCTTCAACACTATGCAGTTAGACAAGGAGTGTTTTGTGTTTGAGATCTTTTTTGTGTGTATGTGTCTTATTTGAGGTGACTTTGCTTGTTTTGTTTGTTTTGCCCTGTTAGGCAGAAGGAACAAGAAGAGCCTCTTTAGTCTTGTTTGGGTCGATAAACATTAAATGAGTGACTACTGCTTGCTAGATATACATTGCCTCTATGAATGAAGAGACTAATCAAATATACATTCAATACTTATGTGGTAAGTGTTGAAGACAATATGTCTACAGGGGGCAATAGGAACAAGAATATCAGGTTCCCAACCCAGACAGAAGAAGCAGAAAGCCTCCTGGTGAAGGTGACACTCATCTAACAATTGACCGAGTTGCAGCATTTGTATTTTTGATCCATTTGACCTCTTATAGACAATATAGAAAACCCCAGATTTGGAGTAAAACAGACGCTATTCAAACGGCAGCGATACCACTTACTATGTGCATAAGTCCTAGAATACTGCTTGCTATAACAACAACTCTCGGTTCTCAACAGCCGACTAGAGAATGTTGTCTTGCTCAGAGAAGTCCTGTGCGACTCATTGGGATTCTGCCTGCATGGTCATTATGCTTCTTCTACTCATTCTCCTCTACTAGGGCCTTGTCCTCCTTGGCCTTGAGTTACAGATGAGAAAAGAAAAAGGAGGTGGGAAGACCCACCTGTTTTTAAGGTACCTCAGTTCAGAAGGGACCTGTATCTCTCTTGCTCACCCTCCATGGGTGAGAATACGTCATGTGGTCCTGCCTAGACATAAGGAGGCCATACAGTCCGATGGTGGGCTGGGAAGAGGATGTTAGTGAGTGTTAGCCATTGGTAATGTCCATCAGCTCCATCAGGTCACCAGGCCTCTGTGGATACAGGATGATGCTGAGACCATAGCTTTCATCTGCTGGGCAGAGCAAGGACTCATGTCTTGGGCACCTGCATGCATCTTTTTTACCTGGGAGCACATCAATCATATTCTGCCATGGTCACCACCATAGCCAGCCAACAAGTGCTGGGCTGGTTTGGGAATATAGCTGTGGACCAGAGATGCCGGCCCTGGGCCGAGAGAGACAGACACACATCACATACTCAGGAAAGAAAATGACATATCTCAGGACTTTCTTGGCATTCGAACTTTAATAACTTCTTTAGAGCAAATTTTATATGTATATAAAATATATATGTGTGTATATGTGTGTGTGTTTGTGTGTGTGTCTGTGTATATATATGAAGAGGGCATACAGTATATATGCCCTTCTTTAAGCAGAGTAATTCATGGTTGCCTCTAGCCTTTGAGTCTCGTGTTGTTTTGGAGCACTGAAATGTTACCTTTCTTTCTTGCCTGAGGATAACAAAAGGCCCGGTCATGAGGAATGACCTCGCCCTGCTGTTTTGCTTCCAGAGTGTGAGGTTGTCCGATATAAAATCCTCTAGATGTGCTTCCTGGTACAACATGCCTTAAAAATTACATGCTTCCAACTCAACACACAATTGGGTACAAGAAGCTAACTTTCATGCTGTTTTATAACATGGCTCTCATCGCCTGTGGCCTTTTGTCCCACACCCTCCCCCCTTAAGTGCACAACTGTTTCAGAAAAGAGATTAAAGCTCAAAAGGATCTGAGTGTAATCTCTGGGCGGCTATGGATTTGTCAGGAAAGTTCTGTCTCCACTGCAGACTGGAGACTGTCACCCTGCACCACATTCGTCACTGAACCCAGAGTGGCAGTGTTTTTACCGACAGTTGGGATTTAAAAAAAAAGGAAAGATAAAATTTATGGACGTCCCATGGTCCTCCCTGTATGCAGACAGATGGCAGCAATCTGACCAATGCTAATCTCTGGCGCTTAGGAGGTGGAAGCCCTACACTGTTCCTTTGGAAGCTGAAGATGAGGACATTTAAGAGAAATCAAAGAGCAAATATCAAACAAGCAATCGTCTTCCATCATCTGTCCTGTTGTCTGAGTAATCCTCCATGCTTTAGTCTGAGAGATCACTTGAAATTCTGGGGGCCTTTCAGGAGATTATCTGTATCAGTGAAGGCTTTGAAGTAGGGGCTGCTGGCATCTCATTACTGAAGGAGATCAAAAAACCAAAGCTGGAGTGCAGTCCCTGCCTGTAGGGCCTCATTCACACAACACAGGAGCACTCAATTATCCAAGTCCAGGACAGTCTTTATGTGCTACCTGCTAACCGCAAATAGTCCTTCCCGCCTCCTGTGGCCTCTCTCTCTCTTGTTCTTGCTGTCCTTTCTGCTAGTGTTAATTCCCTTTGCTTTCCTAAACCAAGGAAGTCTTAAAGGTTGTAATGGCAGTTCTCTTGTAAGTTAATAGCATATTTTCAACACTTAAAAAATGAGAAAATTAAGCATCCATGGGGTTGAATCGTTTAAGTGGAAAATGTGCTTTGATGGAAACATATTTTAGCAACAGGTCACCCTGTGGTTCATTGGTTCCATGGTGGGTTTAACCATAGAGTGAAATTGGTTTACTTATGATCTGAACTTGGCATTGAACGAGCCCAAGAGTACCTGAGCCTCACTTCATGGTGTTTGTGAATCTGGACTATAAATATGCACAGAATCTTCTCCTCCAAATGCTGTGTCCTGTTGGGAGTTTTCCTGGGATGGAAGAAAAAGATAGGTAGGAAATCTAAGCAGCAATCCTGATTGCTGCATAGGATTTCCAGAAAACGCTTTACCTCTGGGGAAGCAATCTGGAATCAGGTTATGATGGATCCTTGCTGCTGGCTACTGTGAGAAACTTTCCTCCCTGCCTGTGCCTGCTATCATATTGTGAATCCTCTATATTATTGCTCTCTACTTAAGTCAGATTTACTTAATAAAATGCCAAGCTCAGATCCCATCCTCCATTGTTCAATACACCCTTTCCCTCAACTGTTGAATGCTGCTGGAGAAAGTCACACGACTGTGTTTTCATAATCTCCAGTGTCAGCTGGGCCTTGGGATCCTTCTATGCTTCTCTGGTTATTTCTCTGTCAGCTCTCAATTTTAACACCTATCCTCTCCTTATAAAGTGCTTTTTCACTGCCTCTCTCAATACTTTCTCCAATGAGCTAGTTTTCTCTGAAAGGCCCCAACCAGCCACGAGGAACCCGCCCCCTCCAAAGGCTAAGCCTAGTCGTGGCCCCCACCTAAAATGGCGCTCCCGCCTAAGAAGGCGCCCGGACAAACTAACATGGAGGCTCGGAGAAGGCTCTCCGGGTTCTTCTTCCACAACAAAGCCCACCGTTCCGTGCCTGCGAAAGCCCCTGCCAATCCCAAAAATGCCTCACCTGCCAACCAATAGGTAACCGACAGGTCGCTTTAAATTTCTATAAAACCTGCCACACCCCTGCCTCCATGCTGCAATCTGATTCTCAGGTTCTGTAGCCACCGCACTCATCCCCATTAAATCTCTTGGCCTTAAAGGGTGTTGAGTCTCAGTGCGCGCCACCGTCTTTCATTCTCAATGTTTTGAAGACAAATTTCAATGGACAGGACCTTGTCCAAGTCCTAATCCACTCTCTCTCTCTCATCTGTAAAATACCCTCGCTCTCCACCATCCTTGTTTCCTCTCCCAGTAGAATGTTGTGTTCCTCCTTTTGACTATTCTCAACCCCACCCTTCCTGCTCCTTAAAAACCTCAGCATATCTTTCACCTTCTCCTGTACTTTCAGGCTCTCCCAATCAGATAGCTCTTTCTCGCTTGAATTTAAACATGCTCTGATGTCTCCCGTCTGAAAAGCAAACAAGCACACCCACTCTTTGACCCTGGACTTCTTTCCAGCCACTGTCAAGATTCATCCACATTTCCCCATCTTTCAATATGCTCCTTGTTCTAGTGCTGTGTTGTGTCTGCTGCCACCAGTCCACTGAAATTTCTCTCCCCAAGAAGAGCAGTGACTGTCTTGTCATCTATCCCAATGGTCGCTTTATTTGCATTCAACATAACTGACTGTCTTTTCTTTCTGGAAGCCCCTTGGCCTTCTTTGATGCCAAGATTTCTTCACTTTTCTTTTACATCTCTTGGTGCTCCCCCCCACCAGAGGTGTCTACCACATAGCAGGTGCTTAATAAACATTTGAACAGAAACATTGCATTCATTCTTCCTTTGTTCCTGTTTCCCATTCTTTTCCCCTTTTCCTTTTGCTTTCCCCTGCTGTGCAGAGAACCAGTCAGATACCTGTTTTCTGGTGGAAATGAAGAGGACTATTGATCTTTACCCAGTTTTGCATGGTGTTAAGCCAATGGATTTATAATCTATAAGAAGCCTACCCAAAGCGAATAGAGTCCTGGCCCAGGTGCTGACTTATGATCCCGGAACCTTCTAGCAAGAAAGAGAGCCATTGAAAGATAGTGCCTGAGCTGGGTTATAATCTTTCAGGAAGTGAGAATGTGTTTTAGCAACATGTTATAAACTCAAAACTGGAGAGTCATATCTTCCATCTTCTTTGAAGTTCCTCAAAGTACTTAATACTTCTGCAAGATTTTTGATGGCTGAAGATGTTTCCACAAAATCCTTCAACATATGACTCTTTTTGGCAATTCTAAAATACCACTTCGAGCCTAAATTTCAAGATTTAGGAATTCCCCTAAATTCTTGGAAAGCCAGCATTTTCTTTCTATTAACAAAACTTGGCCATCTGTGACCAAAAGAGAGCAAGTGACACATTTTGTCCTGCTCTACCTCTCTGGAATTTTGACAGCACTGTCAGTGCCCATGGGGAACTAACAGCACAAATAACTAAGGTAAAAACACATTTAAGTCATTAAGGACCAACTTTGTTCCAAGAACCAAGCTAGGTACTCCATGTATTTCAGCTCTAATCCTCACATCTCTTTTGCAAGGTGGCCATTATTATTCCTACTCTACAAATGACAAAACTGAGGATTGAAAGAAGCCTTATCCAGGGCTGGGTAAGTAGTGAGTCAGGGAGCCAGGATTTGAGCAATGCTGTTGAGTTCACCATCAGTCATGACCCCATAATACCTCCACATGCCACTCTCATCACAGTAGGCACTGACTATCATGGTGATGAAACCACCAGGTACCCTAATCAGGCACAATGATCTTTAATCAGAGGTGCTGATGCATTTATAGTAAATGAGAACAAGTCTCATCTCCTTGCATTTTGCCTGTTCCTCTCTGGTGAGGACGCTAAAGAGCAGTAAAGAGAGGTGAATGAAGGAAGCAAAGAGATGGTTTCATTGTAGGTATTCATCCAGTCACCAATAAAACCACGCAGGAGAAAGGCATTTTGCTAGGTTCTGGAGATTCAAAGATGAATAACATCTTATTCCTTCCCTCCAGGAGCTTCCAATAATAAAAGGAGGTAAGCAAGTGTGCAGAATCAAAAAATTGTAAGGAAGAATGTGATGGATGCCAAAGAGAAGTTCAAAGGGCTCTGCAGGTGAGGAGAGCAAGTGACACTGAGAAAATGGGGAATCAGAGTCCCGTCACCAAGGATGGAGCATCCCATCATCACCAAGAATAGAGAGTCCAATCATCACCCAGATGGAGAGTCCCATCACCAAGGATGGAGAATCTCATCACCGAAGATGGAGAATTCCATCACCAAGGATAGAGAGTTTCATCACCAAGGTTGGGGAGGGTCCCATCATAAAAGGATGGAAAGTCCCATCACCAAGAATGGAGTGTCCTGCCACCAAGGATGGAGAGTCCTGTCACCATGGATGGAGGATCCCATCACTAAGGATGGAGAGTCCCATCATTACCCAGGATGGAGAGTTTCGTCATCAAGGATGGTGAGTCCCATTATCACCAAGAATGGAGAGTTCCATTTCCAAGGAAGGGGAGTCCATCACCAAGGATGGAGAGACCTATCACAAAAGGATGAAAAGCCACATCACCAAGGATGGAGAGTCCCATCATCACCAAGCATGGAGAGTCCCATCATCACCAAGCATGGAGAGTCCCATCACTAAGGACGGAGTGTCCCATCATCAAAGATGGAGAGTCTCATTATCCCTCAAGATAGGGAATCCCATCACCAAGGATGGGAGTCCCATCACCAAGTATGGGGTGTTCCATCACTAAGGATGGAGTGTCCTATCACCAAGGATGAAGAGTCCTGTTATTACCAAGGATGAAGAGTCTCATCATCACCAAGAATGGAGAGTCCTATCACCAAGAATACAGACTGACCAGAGCACAGAACATTCCCTGGACTTGGGGGTAATGCAGACCCAGATAGGAATAGAATCATTAAAGGATTGTTGTAAATAGTGGAAAAGAAAGGGGGAACCTGGTGCTGTGACTCGTGCCTGGGCAATGTAGTGAGATATCCCCATCTCTAAAAATAAAATAAAGAAAGGGGGACAAAATATTTTGCAGTGTTTCTAAAATATTCTCTCTCTCTTATGTTCTCTCTGTCTCTCATGGTGTGTGTGTGTGTGTGTGTGTGTGTGTGTGTGTGTGTGTGTATGTGTGTAAAAGGAAAGTCATAGACTAAAGGAGAAGAGGCAGGCAGCATAAAGGTGAAGATCTGATTCACAGGAAATCTTTGGCCCCAGAAGTTATCTGGCCTAGGAGGAACGGCCACAGCCCCTCCAGTGTTTGATTGCCCCCCGCTGGGGCAGAGCTAGAGGAATGTGTCACTAGGAGGAAGTGGAGCTTGGCCTAAGTAGCTCAGAAGAAAGATTTTAGCTGAGATTGCCCCTAGGGTGCCTGGAGAAACAGGAGCAAAGGGAGATAATAAGCAAAATGGCTTTGCACTTTTTTCACTCCCTTCTCTTATCACTGAGCTCAACAGACAGGCCTTTTTTCATGCCAGTGTATCCACTTTCCTAGGGGTTAGCAGGGGAGGGTGGGCTTGTTAAATTGTGATTGGATCTGAAGTGTGTGCAGTTTCCATTGTGAGGTTGTCCAGACAATAAGGGTGAACAAAGAGGACGATAGCGAGCATCCGGGATATTTGATGAAGCATGAAGAGGAGCCAGAAATATCCATATTGATTGCACCCCTGTTGGATTCGAGACACTTTCTTATGTCAGTGAGTCACTTCTGCTTATTGAACCATAAACCCTAGACAAAGTGTGTGCCCTGACTCGCCGGAGAAGCCCTGTTTCTGCTGCCTGAAGGGATGTTTCTAGGACGGGGCCCCAGACACCTGGGGCACCAACATCAGCAGGAGCAAACACATTTGCCATGAGTTTTGAGAACTTGATATGAGGTTTCTAGGATTCATGGGAAAGTATCTGATAAAGAGAAGAATGCTGTTCTCTCAGGAGGTCCATGTGAAACTGGGGGAACTCATCTTTGTCCCCGCTGTGCAGAATTGAGAAGGGAAAGGTGTAGCATCAACCGGGAGTGATGTACTTGTTGGCTCAGAAGTGGGCACAGCAGCGAATGGACCAATTCTGAAACGGTCTCTTTCTCTCTGGCTCTTTCCCAAAAGACAGCCCCATTTGTGTTGCTGTCATCTGTTTGTGTTTCAGATGTGTATCACTTGGGGAGGGCTCTTGCTGCCAAACTTCCTTGTTTGGGCGCAACACACCTCTCTGGGGAAAGAAAGACTTTTGTCCAGCTGAGAGTTGCCTTATAAACAAGGCTGATTTCTGAATGCAGAATTGGATCCTCAAAGCCTCTGCTCGAATTGGGGTCAGACTGAAGCAGAGGTGTGGAACCCAAGTCAGGTGCCATGCTGAGTCTCTGGCATAGTCACTGTCCGTCCTGCCTCCTGAAACACCCTCAGACTCAGTCCCGGCTGCACTTCCCAAACTGAGAGCTAAGTTTTCCCTTCCTTTGCCCCTGCTCCTCTGGGCCTCTCTGTAAAATTTGAATTGGTGCCTTCATATGTGAGGTAAGGGGTCAAGAACTGCAAAGTGGGTTGGGGTGGACAAAAATAGAAAATGGAAGGAAAGAATAAGGGAGAGGGCAAAAATATTTATCCCCAGACATCAGGGCCATGGTGAGAGGGGCCAACGTGCCCCAATTATGTCTGATAATCCTGGATGAGGCTGTACAGTTACAGGTATAATCCTTGATGTATCAGGTTCTCTAGAATTACCACATATCTACCTGAAAAAAGTCCAAATCATACTAAGGTACAAAAATCCTTGCCTGTCAAAGTGTGTGTGTGTGTGTGTGTGTGTGTGTGTGTGTGTGTGTGTGTGTGTGTATGCATGCATCCACAAGAATAATATTGGGTTAATTTCTGAGTGTTATGCAGTTGTTCATTCAGCAGCTAGTTCCTGAGTGTCTATCGAGTTCCAGGCACTGTTTCATGCTATGAGGACAACACAGTGAACAATGCAAAAATCCTCCCATTGTGGGGGCTGAAGATGAAAGCAGACAATCAAACCTGATATTGCGTGTGTTATCCTGTGAGAAGTTCTGTGTAAAGAACTAAAGCAGAGTGAGGTTTAGAGAGTGCTGGGGGAAGGGGAGGACTTATAGTTTTTAAAAGAGTGATTAGGACAGGAGTTTGACAAACATGTGATTGACGGGAGGGCTCAGGTATCAGGGGAAATAGCTTTCCGGTGTTCATTCCTAATAAAATGCATTTTAAAATATCCCCCATTGGGAAACTGCCAATCACACACCTCATCAACAAGAGTACCTGCATAATGAACATTTGTACACCTAACCCTAAACTGTACCCCACATCTTTAAAATAAAATTTTTTTAAGTTTAAAAAAAGTGAATAAAATACCCCTCAAAGTTACAAATTTTTCAGCAATGACTTTCAATCCAAAAGCTTCCCTGATCTCTCTGAGGCCACAGGATTTTGGGGAGCACTGAGACAGAGAGGCTGGCCTCACCCTGGCAGGGCAGATCTTTTCTGAGTACGAAGGGAGTCAGGAAGTTTCTGAGTGGTGAAAACCATGACAGAGCAATTGCATGTCCTCAGGCAAGACCACAAACACATCAAGCAACCACCAAATGATCAAATTTTAGATTCTATTCTTTCCTCTTCTCATCCAATTTTTAATCGCGTTCCTTTGAATTCAGATATAAGATCCTATGGTTTGACTGTGGTTTGTCCCCAATAAAACTCAGGTTGAAATTTAATCTCCAGCATGGCCATGTTGAGAGGTGTGGCATAGGAGGAGGCATTTGTTATCATGGGAACAGATCCTTGATGAATAGATTAATGACCTCCCCCCAGGGGTGAGTGAATTCTCTTGCAGGAATGAGTTAGTTCCCACAAGAGTGGATTGTTAAAAAGAGTCTGACTTCCTTGGTTTCTCTCCTGCTTTGTCTCTTGCCATGTGATTTCTTTGTACTACCCTTCTGCTTTTCACCATAAGTGGAAGCAGCCTGCTCTTCTACTTTTCACCGTAAGTAGAAGCACCATCAGATGCACCCACCCAGTGTTGAATTTTCCAGCCACTAGAATCATACATAAGCTAAATAAACTTCTTTTCTTCATGACGTACCCAGCTCAGTCATTCTGTTATAGCAGCACACAACAGACTAAGATATTATTAAACATGTGCCCAGGTAACTCCTGGTATCACAGCAAAGGGCATATATTGTTCTTCAGGATATTTGAGTGCAAAACAGGAGAGGACACATCAGTAGCCCAGGTCTTGTCACCAAGAAGAGGCCAGTGGATTTAACTTCAGAGAGGTTGCTCTGCAGTTTGTCAAAGTTAGCAGGCTTCATCCTCTGCTGCAAAAACAGGCGAAAGTCTAGGCTGTCTCTCTGGCTGTTGTCACCCCATGAAGGGAGGGCACAATGATCTACTGCCAAGCCAGTGTCGAGCATAAGAGGAATGGTACTCTGTGCACCTTGACTATTTTCAGATGCTTTTAGTATTCATTTCTCTGCCCTCAACCTGATAACCATCAACTGGCTACTCAATGCCAGCAATTGGTTCAGAATGCCCTGATGTGATAACTAATGTGAGTCAGAATATGTGTGGCCTCTGAAAACCCAAACAAGAGCCCTGTTCTAGTGAAGACCATGAAGCTATGATAACCTGAGGTTGCAGAGACAATTAGGGATATTGTATGTAAGCAGTTGTGAGGGATGATGTTGGAAGGGGATTTGTGAGGAGAACTAGTACAAGGTGCCTCAAACTCTAGTCCTCAACCCACTCTGGCTATGTCACTTTGGCAATTTACTAACATTCTATTTGTCTCAGTTTCCTGATCTATAAAACAGTGAAAACAGGGGCTACCTCATCAGATGATTGTAAGAATGAAATGAGTTAGTATTTATAAACACTTATAACAGTGCCTGGAATATAGTATGCACTTAATACCTCTTTTTATTACACCTAGGGAGCAAGAAAGATCTTTTCCTCTACTCCTTGGCTTTCTGCGTATTTTCTAGATTTTCTGAAACCTAATCTCAACCTCTGCTAAAGAGTCACTGGCACATGAATAAGAAAAGCCCTATTCTCTCCCCATGGAAGACTACCTGAGGAATATCTAGATGAGACATGTTACAGGTATAACTTTCTTTCCCTTCTTTTTCTTTTTGGAAAGGAAGGAGGGAATGAGAATTGTACTTCTATATGTGTTCCAAAGACTACTGAACCATAATGATATTGTTTTGTATACGTATTTTTAAAATAAATTTATTATGTATTTTTACAGTATACAACATGATGTTATAAGATACATTTAGTAAAATAGTTACTATAGTGGAACACATTAACCTACTCATTATTTCACATAGTTACCCACCTTCCCTTCCTTGTATAAAGCAACTTTAACCTATTTATTTAGCAAAAATTCTGAATACAATACACTAAAACTAACAATAGTCCTTATCATACACTAGATCTGTTGACTTGTTCACCCTACATACTTGTTTTGCATCCTTTGATGTACATCTCTTCATTTTCTCTCCTCCATTCTGAGTCTGGTACTGTCAATTTTATCTTACATTTACCCACATTATTTTTTATTTCTTCCTGCATCTCCAAACTTCCTTTTGGGATCACTTTTTTTTTGTCCTCATGTCCATATTTTCTATCCTCCTCCTTTTTTTTTTACTTGGCAAATTTATTTATTAACATTAAGTTTAATGTTGTACATAAAAGTGTAATAATAACAAGTCAAATAAAGTAAACAGAATAAATCATTTATTAAAACACTGTGTGATAAAATAAACTTTTTGATGTAATGTTACACTAGTAAGCATTCATTTTACCTAAAATAGAGTTAAATTACACATCCAACAAGAACTACAAAATACTCCTGTTCTTTACCACACAATGATTGAGCACTGGGTGAGTGCAGACCTAGTTTCTTGATGGATTAATGATAGAGAATGATAATGCAAAAGACAATCAAAATTCCATATGCCCAGAAGTTAAATTTTATTTACCTTGTTCGCTAGCCCCAACTTAAAATTATTATATCAAAATAAAGATTTCATGGATCACTCTATCACCACCACCAAAAATAAACTAAATATTGGGAACAAATAAAGGTTGAGTTGGTTTTTGAACTACACTCTATTACTATAACATTCTCTTTCTCTTTTTAAACTGATTATCCATAAAGTTCTCCTCTAAGTGGAATTGCTTCTACAGCCTATTGTATGTCAGTAGGAAAATTAGAAAAGTCATTTAATTTGAAGTTCTCTCCTTTTTATAGTACTTCTAAGCAGTGACACACGCCATAGAGGTAAGAAAGACCATCTTTAATCAATTATTTTCTTAATTGTAGAGAAGATCTGAAAATAAAACTGACAAAATGATAAACTATGTCTTTGATGAGTCCCAGTGGAGCACAGATCCATCAGCTCCCATTTGACAATTAATCCACTGGGCTGTCTAGTCTTTATAAGGCACTTGGTAACAAGACCTGCCAAGGCTTGGAACAACTACACTAAGAAGGCTTTCTACCACTCTCATTTTCTGATTCTTTGGATCACCCAGTCCTGCTGGCATAAAGGGTAGTGATTGTTCAGTATCACCCATAAGGACATGCAGTAGTTGTGGAAGGAATGATTACATTCTTTCCAGACTACAATGCAATCCTCCTGTTTGTTTTCAGCTTGACATCTAAGACAAGCATCCATCACTTGGATCCTGCAGATGGCACATATATCACACTCTGCAATCCAGCTCTACATGGCTATTGTGTTCCTCTTCCTGAGAGAGAACAATCTGTTACTCCCTGACTTGGAGCCTGTGCTCCCAGAATGGATGATATCTTTCATGTTAGTCACTGCAGTGGCCTGAAGTCAGCGGTGGAGACTCTGATTAGGGAAGGCAGGCAGCTATGGCAGCTCTGTGGGGCCACCTGAAGGACCACAGTGGGCAGAAGGCCACTGTAATTTGTTGACTTGGCCTAGTGGATTTTCTATCTTTTCATTCTCTTTGTCATATTCCATATATTTTCTTCTGACTTGCTTTCCATTTCTCTGATACTTTCTTTAACTGTGTCTAAACTGCTCTTATGCCTATTCATTAGGCTCACAATTTGGGGGTTTAAAAATTTTTGTAGTATTTCTATTTGATTCCTTTAAAAAATCTTCTCTGTTATTTTTCATACTTTCCAATTATCTTCCAAAATTTTCAATCTTTTTTAATCCCCCTTGAATATACTAAGCATAGTTATTTTAAAGAATGTATCTGATATACTACCATCTGGAGTCCCTGTGTGCTTATGACCATTTTTTAAAATCAGTTTTGTGCATATGTGGGGGGGATCATTTATGTTGCCTTGTTTCTTTTACATGCCTTAATGTATTTCAATTTTGTACTTAATAACATATTTGAAAAGCTTTTGTGAAACTTAGATGAGAACATCTCCAGAGGAGTGTTTTTCTTCTTCCTCCAGCAACTTTGGCACACCAGTACTCTTGAATCACCTTAGTCCAATTTTGGGGATGCTACCTGAATTATATGATGTTGAGTAGAAATCTATTTCAAAACTGATGTACTTTTCTCTTGGGTTCATCCTTTCTGGGTCTCAATCAAAGATCAAAGGGTTTATCAGGGGATCCCACATTTGGTAAGACTTGGACACCTATTTTTGTCCTCCCAGATCCATGAGACTTCTGTCTTATTCTTAATTTGATGTTTTAATTAAATCTTCTCCTGGTTAGTTTTTGATATCTTCAAGGAAATTTAATAAGTAATCTCCCTAGATTTTCTGGTTGTTTTCCGCAAGAGGATTTGTCCAAATTATTCCAAGAGTGATATAATTGTCACACCTTCCACTGAGACATTTTTCTGAAGTTTTATAAATGATATAGCTTCAGGATCTGTATAGAATTTCTGTTCTTGGTGCCAATAACAAGTATGATTTGAGTAAATAACCACAGCGTTTTGGGATCTCATTTTTCTTCTATATCCGGAAATTCAATTAGATGATCTTTAGAGTCTCTTAAAGGCCCAAAATTGTATTATTTCTTGGCTCAGGACTTTCCAGAAAGAAAAGTACAATACAATGAGCAGAATTCTTTAAACTCATGGAACTTTAAACTGACTAAAAGTGTCAAACATGTCTGCCTCAAATTCCTGTGGGTTTGTTAGGACAATGTCCTGAGATTCAAGACAGTGACTGATCTCAATAATCATATATCTGAAGACAAAAGAGCCCACTGTGTCATCAGGGCCCACACAGGAAGTAGGAACCACACTAGCTTTTTAGAAGAGAATTTAGTATGAGGAATTGTTAGCCAGGTAGTGGAGAATCCTAAAGGCAAGAAGGGAGTGCTAACATGCCAACTGCTTTGTTGCAGCTACTGACCCCGAAGCGGAAAGATCAGAAAAAAGGATAAAAATTACTAAAATGCAAAAGCTCGATGGGAGGGGCCATGGAGCTAAAACTCAGAGCTTTAAGGAGAGCTCCTGCTAATGCTGGGGCTGGGGAACTGTGAGGAGGGACCCCAGGAGCAGAAACTCTGTCAGATGTTGCTGAGGGGCCACAGTGAGGCTGGTTCTGGGAGTGCTGAAAAGGCTGCCAGGCCAATCAGTGGCTGCTACTGGAACAAACTGCTACTGCACAAAGACGTAACCGGCAGGAGCCAGTAGGGTGTCTTCTCACCAGCCTCATGGGCTCTCTACCGCCCCCTCTGGCAGAGCCTCACACAGAGCATGCAGGCGGAGGGTAAATGTCACCCCAGCACAACCTGGAGATAATAACAGGGTGGGTTTAAACCGGACAAACTCTATTTTAATAATCAATGACCATGTTTACCATCTGCACTGGATCTGGCTTATTTTAGGTTTTTGAAGTGTTAGAATAATGACCTGTATGTACATCCCAGGAGTTCATGTTGTTTTACGTGACATACTATGCTGATGTAAGAAATGTGGGTACACTATTATCCAGCAAAACAAAGTGAACCTCCAGAGTAATCATGGAGAAAAAAAATTACCAATTTAGGAAGCAAAAGCTTCTTCTGTTTCCATTTCCAAATTCTCTATATTTTACTCTTTGACAAACTAGCCTTCACTTAGGTTGTTCAGTGACACTCATTCTATTGTCTTGCAATTTACCATTAGAAAGAAATAATTGTCCCTATTTTCCACACCTAACAAGATTTGAAACGTTAATTCTCTGCACTGAGGCTCTAAGGCTTTCCACAACTCACATGCTCTAACATGAGCCGCCATCTAAACCCAGACACCCGGGGAGTCTTCCCTTAACTTGTGATTAACCTGGTTACTCATAAACAAAGATTCTTCAGTTTTAGTTACCTGCATCGCTCTGTCCCTTTCTTTGCCACTATGGAAGAACCTACTCAAATTGTGTCAAAGGTCAAATTTCATAACAATAAAATGCAATGGTGTCTAAATACTTATTATTTTCATTTTTTAGAGATGTCATCTCACTATGTTGCCCAGACTGTTCCAGAATTCCTGGGCACAAGCAATTCTCCCACCTTGACCTACTCAGCAAGCTGGGACTACAGGTACTCACCACCACACCGAGCTAAGTTATTTTTATTATGGCAGAGTTTGTGATACCAAATAATGTTTATTGTTAATCAAGCATTTAATTGAGTTTGGAAATTTTTATATTATGTTGAGACCCAACTGTAACAGTGATGTTGTTTTGTAATAAATGAGTCATTTGTGTATGGTGGGGTGGGCGGGGGATGCTTGAGGCTATTCAAAACCAGCTGAAGAGAGAAGAGCCCTGTGTTCTACAAATTTACACCTAAAATAATTAGCCCAGATACTAACATCCATGCAGCTAAACATACTTTCACATTTACCAGCATAGGCCAGTCAGCCATAAACCAAGACCATGCTAGCAATTGTCAAGCAGGTCTCTTCAGCTACAAACAACAGAAACCCACTGCAGTGAGTTTAAGTTAAATGGAATTTATTGAAAATTATTTAACTGCTCACAGATTACATGGAAGCACCAGAAAAACAGTCTTGGGAGCAGTGCATCCAGGAATAGTGTCCAAATCACAATGGTCCCAAGGAGAGGGCAGAGACACTGAAAATCACCCTTTTGATACTAGTTCTGGCCTCTGCTCCTGGAAGTGTGTCACTTCTGTCTCTGGAGCCCTAAGCATATCTACCTCCACCAAGGGTTCCGGACACATTTTCGTCTGATACTGTATGATGATGGAGCAGCATCCAGTCACCTGGGTCTTGGTCACATCCCCTGTGCCCAAGCTGCTGCCGATGAGACTGAAAAGGTGTTTTTCTCCCTGTAAAGGAGAAAGAGCAAGTCTGGAAAGCACTGACTCCAAAGACAGGGAACTCCCAAACACAGAAATAGCATGTAAAGGCCTGGCTGGTCAAAAAGAATGGAGAATATCAAAGTCATGTCTCAAAATGTGGCACTCTGCGTCATAGTATCTCAGGGTGCTGAAGGAAGAACAATGCAGCTTTTCTCTTGAAGTCGAGTCTCTGCAGGGAAAGCAGTCACTCACACCTTCCACAGGCTGCTCAAGTGCATAGAGTGAAAACACTTCTGCAGCACCATTTTTATTTTCAAAAACTCTTTAAAAATTTTTATTTGATTTACTTTTTTTGGAGTGAATAGGAAGAAAGCTATAACAGTTATCTCAACCAGAGATCAAAATCTCTATAATTCTCAAGAAGAAAGCCCTCTGCTATTGCCAGGAGAAATGATAAGTGTCTGCCCATCTTCTCCTAGGAGAAGCCTTGCAGGAGGAGGAAAGACAGTACCATCATGTGAATAGGAGTGCAGACTCTGAAGCAAGAGTGCTCAAGTTTGAATACACTCTATCTCAATTAGCAGTTTGTAGCAGATTGTATTTTTCCAAAAATGGTCACAACAATACTTCCCATTCCACGTGCTCTTCTAGAATCTTTTAGAACCTAGTTGTTCCTCCATCAAGATATGGAGACCATTTTTCACCCTTGAATTCAGGCAGTCCTTTGTGATAGCTTTAACCCAATTGAATAAAGCTGAAGTAACATTTTGTGACTTCTGAGGTTAGGTCATGAAAGTGCGATCTGTGTACTTTTACCCAATCCTCTGAGGACACTCACTCTAGGAATCTAGCCACCTCAAAAAACCCAGAGAGGGTCTGACACAGAGGCACTGAGATCTCTCACTCACAGCCTGGCTGATCTCCCAGGAGACCCACTTGCCAGCCATGGGCGCCATCTTTCAAGTTGGTCCTCTAGCCCCCAGGTGAGCTGCTCCCTTGATACCACATAGAGAAGGGATAAGTCATTCCCATTGATCCTTGTCAAAACTGTGAGAAAAATAAACAATTGCAGTTTTTACGCCATTACATCAGAGTGGTTTGTTAGTAGCAATAAATGACTGAAAAGTAGATGAGAAATTAATTACCTTCTTCGTACCTCAGTTTCTCTGTATGTAAAATAGAGAAAACAATGGAATCTACATCATAGAGTTGTTTGTTTTTTCATAGACAGGGTCTTACTCTGTCTCTGAGACCAGAGTGCGGTGGCACAATCATAGTTCATTACAGTCTCAATTCCCTGGACTCAAGTGATTCTCCTACCTCAGCCTCCTGAGTAGCTGGCACTACAAGCATGTACCGTCACACTTAGCTAATTTTGATTTATTGTAGAGATGAGGTCTCGCTGCCCAGGCAGGTCTCGAACCCGCGGGCTCAGGCAATCCACTCACACTTAGCTAATTTTAAAAATTTTATTTTCAGTAAAGACAGGGTCTCATTAAGTTGCCCAGGCTGGTCTTGAACTCCTGGCCTCAAGCCATCTTCCTGCCTCAGCCTCCCAAAGTGCTAGAATTACAGGTGTGAGCCACCACACCCAGCCCACCTCACAAAATTTTAATGAAAATTAAATGTTATGATACGTAAAGTGCATAGCAAATAGCCTGACATAGTCAATACTCTATAAGTGTTATTTCAAAGAAAGGGCAAGGGTGGCTGAGATACTGATGAAGGACATAAACAGGCAATCCGGAATCTCTTTAGACCAGTAGTGTCCAACCTTTTGGCTTCCCTGGGCTGCATCAGGTAAAGAGGAATTGTCTTGGGCCATACATAAATTGAATACTATTGTGTATATACAAAATAAGGCTTTTCTTTTTATATCTTTTTTTATACAGTTTAGAAGAAATTGAGAATAACATAAAACTAGTGGGAAATTTTACCTTGTTTTTGTAAAACTAATCTATCAATAACTGGTTCAATGGAAGTAGCTGCAATTCTTACTGAGTTTGCAAGGTGTTTGTCAGAAATGTTTGTCGAATTTTGCTTTTCATGTGCTCTGTAATTGGAAACAGCTGTTCACAAATGGATGTACTGCCAAAAAGCAATGTCGTGAATAAGGCATGACTGTGAACTTCAAAATTGGCACTATGCAAGAGATCATGAAGAAAATAAGTGCTAAAAATCACATTTTGCCAGATGCGGTGGCTCACACCTGTAATTCCATCACTTTGGGAGGTGAAGGCCAGGAGATAGTCTGAGCCCAGGGGCTCGAGACCAGCCAGGACAACTTGGCAAAACCTTGTCTCTACAATAAGTCAAAAAATTAACTAGGAGTTGTGGAGCATGCCCGTAGTTACAACTACTTGGAAGGTTGAGGTGGAAGTGAGACAGGAGATAGCTAGAGAAAGGCCAGGCAGACAGGTGGGTCCTCTGGTAACAATGTAGTGAACTCCCAGCAGGCCTCTCAGGCTAAGCTGGTAAACAAGCTCCTGTGAGCCTCTCAAGTTAAGTACTCACTGCTGGGATCAAAAAGCAATCAATCAGCTCACCATGCGGCCTCTACCTCCTGCCCGATTAGTCCTTAATACTGACCAATCAGAACAACTACAGTTCACAGCTAGTGCTAGCCAATTGGCTTGGACTTAGGGCTATATAAACACGGGTTTTCTGCCCCAGATGGACAACCCTTTAAGGTCCCCTCCCACTGTGGGAGCTTTTCTATCCTCTCAATAAATGCTGCTTTCTCACTTTCCGGCTGTTGGTGTCCCTCATTCTTCCTGCATGAGACAAGAACCTCCACCCTAAAGAGCTGTGACCTGGAGAGCTGCAGAAGATCACTGGAGCCAAAGAGCCCTGCACCCCAGAGACTGGCTTGCCAGCCTACGGCACCAGCTGAACCAGGAGAGTTGCTGGAAGAAAGAGAGACTCCAAAACTGAGACAGTCCAGGGGCTAGACTTACCAGCCCACCAAACCAGCAACACTCTCAGGGCTTGGTTTGCCAGCCCATTAGAGCCAACACTTCTGAGGCTAGGCTTACTAGCCCCTCGAATAATCCTTTCTGAGCCTGGCTAACCGACCCATTGAGCTGATACTCTCGAAGCCCAGGCTAACCTGAAAAATTCATATCAAAAGGATCACCTGAGCACAGTAAGTCAAGGGTGCAGTAGCCATAAGCATGCCACTGCACTCCAGCTTAAGTGAGAGTGTGAGACTCCGACTCAAAAAAAATTTTGTGGGACCGCATTACTAGCTATCCTGGGCTGCATGTGGCTAATACATGCCTGCCTTAGATGTATAGTAAAATTACATTAATTTCACGTACTTGTGATGGGACAATTTAAATTGGTAACCATCCAAATGACAACTTTTTAAAAACACATAACGAGTTGTACTACTTTTAATTCTTAAAAAAAAATTTTTTTTTTACTTCAAAGATGTGGGGTACAATTCAGGGTTATATATACAAATGTTCATTATGCAGGTACCCTTGTTGATGAGGTGTGCTCCCCTTCCCCTGGCAGCTTCCCACTACTGCCAATCCCTTTCTTATAGTATTATGATAATTGTTCAAGGTCCGCTTATGAGTGAGAACATATGGTACTCAGTTCTTTGTTTCTGTGATAGATCACTCAGTATTATAGACTCTAAGTCCATCCAAGTTGCTGCAAAGTTCATAATTTTGTCCTTCTTTATGGTTGCATAATATTTCATTGGGTATATGTACCACTTTTTTTTATCCAGTCTTCTTTTGATGGATAGCATGGTTGGTTTCATGTTTTTTCTATTGTGAATAATGCTGCAGTAAACATACGTGTGCTGGGATCTTTTTTATAGAGTGATCTGAGTTCTCCTGGCTATATTCCCAGTAGGGGGATTGTGGGGTCATATGGAAGGTCGATTTTTAGATCTTTTAGGAATTTGCCACACTATTTTCCACTGAGTTTGTACTAGTTTACACTACCACCAACAGTGTAGAAGTGTTCCCTTTTCCCCACATCCTCTCCAGCATCTGTTGTTTTTTGAGTTATTGATGATGGCCGTCCTGACTGGAGTTAGGTAATATCTCAGTGTGGTTTTAATTTGTATTTATTTGAGAATTTCAGCTAGACTAACGTTGGTAGTGTCTGTTTAAGTAAAATAAATTATTTATTCTTACCATGTGACTCATGTATTCCTATCATTTCCAAGTCAGGGCTGAGTCTAAATACCTGATTCTGCTTTAAATCTTTCTTTCCCTTAATGAGTGACCCTAGCCAATTACCTCCATTCTCTCCAAAAACCTAGAAGTTTCCAAATAAACATTCAGAAAATAAAGAAAGCTGTCAGATATGATACAAATATTGGCTCTTCCTGTTATTTCAGCACGTGATTGTTTACCAGGCGAATGACCTCTTGGAAATACCAGAAATGAGCATCAGAAAATATAACACTGCAGATCAAATATGATACAATACCCCTGGGCATCAAGATATCGTAGGGCCAAGAAGCCAGGAGATGGGCCATTAGGAGGCAGCACGAAGGAAGGAAAAGATTTAGGAGGACTAGCAGCACTCCTAGGGTCACAGTCACATGAACTTCCATCGTTCACCAGTCATCACTGTGATGGAGCAGATTGTCTAGTGACATAGGTCCTCTCTTTTTCCCACATATCTCAAAATACCACAAGCCATCGTGCTTGCTATTTATTGCTACTTAGAAAATTGTCCCCCAACTTTTTTTTTCCATTTAATTGTTTTCATGTATGCAGTTTTATAATCTATATCTTCACCTCTTTTAGGGATGGCTTCATACCGGCAGCCACACACAAGCTGTAGTCTCTAAGTGCATTTGCTGTTCAGGAAAGCCCATGTGCTTTAAAGGAAATTGGCTGAAACTAGACTATTCTCCAGGGAACAGCAGTATCAGCAGTATCTGGGGTCTCGATAGAAATACAGAATTTCAGGTGCCGATTCAGACCCACCAAATTAGAATCTGCATTTTCTTTTTTGAGTTGGAGTCTCACTCCTTCTCCCAGTCTGGAATGCAGTGGCATGCTCACGACCACCCCAGCCTGGGCTCAGGCGATCCTTCCGTCTCAGTCTTCCAAGTAGCCAGAACTACAGGAGCACGCTACCATCCCGGCCAATTTTTTTATTTATTGTAGAGATAAAGTCTTGCCAAGGTGCCCAGGCTGTTCTTGAACCCATGGACTCAGGCAATCCCCTCACCTCGGCCTCCCAAAGTGCTGGGATTACAGGCTTGAGCCACTACGCCTGGCCTAGAATCTGCGTTTTTGACAATGTTAGTTTGCACATTAAAGTTGAGAATTTGGAACTTTGGAGATCTCTCTCTCTCTCTCTTTCTCTCTCTCTCTCTGTGTGTGTGTGTGTGTGTGTGTGTGTGTGTGTGTGTGTGTGTGTGTGTTTCTCTTAATCATTCTCTCTCCTCCCTGTTTCTCTTTCCCTCTCTCTCTCCATATCTTTCTCTCTTTCACCTGCATTGGCCTTATCGTTTTATTTTTCTATGGAAATATTGAAACAATTGAGACTTGTTTTTGTTTTTCCCCATCACTTGGAGCTGATCCCTTTCATCTTTAATTCAGCCAATTTCCTTCAAAGCTAAATATTAAACAGATCTGTCTTCTGACAGCTGACCCCAAATAGGGACATGCAGTGGTCCTTGCCCCAGGGGTGAAGAACTGAGCCGACAAAGGTGGAAGAGAGACAGGATGGAGCCAGTTCCTGTCCCCCAGGGAAGTCCAAAAGTTGTGTCTAAGCCTTCACACAGCCAAACAGCCAATAGCCAAACAACCGATAGCTTCTGGAAGGCATTCTTGCAGAAATTCCTCTTTTGCCAGAGGGTGAAAGGGTTGCTAATTGATTTTGTCTGCCTTTCAGATGGACTTAGAGAGACAGAAGAGTTTGCTAACAGAGAGGAAACAATTTTAGATACAGTACTGAAGCAAACTTTTCTATGCATCTCATGTGACATAGCTTTGCATACTGATATATTTTTTTCCACCAATCTGCCACCCTATTAAGTGCATAGGAGCAGTAAATTTAATTAAATTGACCATCTTCTGAAAAATATATTTGTATCAAAAGTCATTATTTATTCATAGCAAATGAGTATGAGCAAATCCCAAGTGTGTTGAGACATCAGTGGCCTCGACTGTCACTGAAGAGATGAGTAAAGATGCAAGGCCTGCAGTTTGGTGGCAAAGGAGACACCTAGTTCCCTCTTCACTGCTTCCAGGGTTTGTGCCTCAGCACAATGTGCTGTTGACCTAAAATCTGACATGCTGTATGTTTAGCCTTACCTTTTTACCCTGATATGAGACAGAGCTCTGTAATGTTATGAAAATGCCGGTTTCTGAAAAGAGATGACAAGAGTTTTAAAAGACACAGAAGACTGGCCAGTCTTCTAGTCATTGTGAATGGTCAAAGTCTTTGAGAGGAAAAAAAGAAAATCACAGAAGTCAGAAAATCTGCCCATAATCCTGAATCCAAAACCTGCAGTTAGAAGAAGTTGGTGGGGGTGTACTTGCTTGCGTCATGTGAAAACTGGAGATCCTAGGAATCTGGGTTCACAAGTTCTCTTAAGCCTTGGGATTCCACTCCTGTCTTGTTATTCTGGAATTGAATGTTATTCTTGT
The DNA here is from genome assembly GCA_027257055.1 of Cephalopachus bancanus. NCBI lineage: Eukaryota > Metazoa > Chordata > Mammalia > Primates > Tarsiidae > Cephalopachus > Cephalopachus bancanus. The sequence continues at coordinate 9,260,302 of JAPVLO010000014.1, forward strand.
GATTTTTTTAAAATGAAAAGTATGGGCTTATATCCTTGCTGAACACATGAACTTCTGGAAAAAAGAGGTAAAAACTTGAGTTCATTCTCCCTTTAGCCCAACTTCTCCCAAGTATGATCTTAGGGATGCTTCATATGTTTGTATCACAAAGAAGAAATGAGGGATATATTGAATTGCCTTGACCTATTTTTAAAAAATTTAAGTGGGCCGGGCTCACATGACACAGAAAGTGGAAAGAGACACAGGGAAAAACGAACCCATTGTGACAAACAAGAACGTCACTAAACCTCTGGGATTTTTGAGATCTGCCTTACTCCCCCGAAAAACTGGTATACCAATGGCTTTATAAGAAACTCTTTGATGCAGAAAGACCAGAGTGTGATTTCTTCAGCTTTTAGTCATTCATCTGGGAAGATTGCTGCAAATTCTCAGATGGCTGCACCGTAGCCACTGAGATGTGTCATTTCTGTGTGGCTCCTCCTATCAGAGGGTGGCCTCCAGTGTAGGTCGTCAGACCCCCAGGTTCTGCCATGCCTGCTTTTCACACTCAGTGGCTGAGGTCTTTCCAACTGCTGAAACCACTTCCTAAGTACAAGAAGTGAAACGTTTTTCTACTCAGGTCAAACGCAAAATATAAACACAAGTCCTCTTGAAAGGGTAACTGAATAAAGTGATGCCAGATTAGAATTCTTTAAAGACTGAAAGTAATAACATCTTTGTTAAAAGGGTTTATTAGTTGCTATTTTTCTCTACATGTTGTCTTAATAAAACATAAAAAAAACACGATGGGAAGGTACTATACTTTTTTTATTTTAGCAAAAATGTAAAGTAAGTGAAGCTTAGTGTGCACATCTTTGAAAGAACCATTTGGAGCCGGGTTTGGTGGCTCAGCCTGTAATCCTGTGCCTTGGGAGGCTGAGGTGAGCGGATTGCCTGACCCCGCGGGTTCGATATCCGGCTGGGCAACTTGGCAAGACCTCATCTCTACAGTAAATAAATAAATTTTAAAAATTAGCCGGGCGTGGTAGCGCGCACCTGTAGTTCCAGCTGCTTGGAAGGCTGAGGTGGAAGGATCGCCAGAGCCCAGCAGGTCAAGGCTGCAGTGGCTGGGAGCAGCCACTGCACTACAGTCTGGGTGACAGAGTGAGACTCCAACTAAAAAAAAAAAAAAAAAGTGATACCATAGAGTTTTGTGGACACTATGAAACTGAGGATCATTACTATATATTTAATTGAATAAGTGTCCTAAATGGGTGGTTCATAGTTGTGTGCCTCCTTTCTGAGACAGATCTACTGACACTGAATAAACTCAGTGGGTAAGTAGCAAAATTATAATCCCAGAAGGAAAACTTTAAAACTGAAGGGCACACTATCTTTTGGAAGAAGACAGGGAGAAAGGAAGGAAGGGAAGGAGGAAGAGGGAGGGAGGGAGGGAGGGAGATGGATAGAGGAAGGGGGAAAGAGAAAGAGAATGAGAATTAACCTCATTCAGAGCTCCAGTGTATACCCTTCTTGCTTTTAATCACATATTCTTTACATATTCCTGTCGTGTGCCTAAAATCCTTCTGTGGAACAAGCAAGAATGAAAAATGTATCATTTTGATAATTACCTTTTCAAAATTAATTTTTACATGTTTTTAATCTCAAATTTATTCTTGAGTTCATAACCATTGGCCTCATAACTGCTATTAAAAAGAAAGGGCTCCTCCTAGTGATACTGCCAATCAGTGCAGGGTACTAATTCTAGGTGCATTTGTTTTCTTTGTTGTGTGACAAATTCATTATCCTTAGTAAACTTACTGGAGATTTATCACATTCAGGGACCAATCACAGATAATGTGTATTTTAGGGAAACTGCAGTAATTCCTTCAGGCCACTAGGGGTCATTTGACTAAATTTTCTTCCCAGATGGAGGGAAAGGTCCTTGGTGGACGCCTCTAGAAAGCAAAAGGAGCTGGGCTCGGTGGCTCAACCTGTAATCCCGCGTCTTTGGGAGGTTGAGGTGAGTGGATTGCCTGAGCCCGCGGGTTCGAGACCCGCCTGGGCAGCGGGTCTAAAAATCAGCCGGGCGTGGTAGCACGCACCTGTAATTCCGGCTACTCGGAAGGCTGAGGTGGAAGGATCGCCAGAGCCCAGCAGGTTGAGACTTCGGTGGCCGGGAGCGGCCACTGCACTCCAGTCTGGGTGACTGAGTGAGACTCCAACTCAAAAAAAAAAAAGAAAGCAAAAGGGGAGAGCCTTTCTCCCCCTAAAGTGGGATATTCATAGGTATAGAATCATACATAATATATCAATATTTCTCTTATTTTGAGTTTTCAAAACCTCTTTAAAAGGAAAAATCAGCATGTAATCCCTCAGTATTGACACTGAAGCAAATTACTATACAACAGTGATGCATGTACAGAAGAAAGACCTCTTTAAGTCATTATAACTGTCAGCAAAAGTGGGGGGAGTATGAAAATAAGAAAACCCATGTCCCTTTCACTATTTCCTCTCATGGTCAGTATTGCTTGCCTACTCTTTACCCTGAAAAAGAAACATAGCTAACATCACTATTGTCCACCTCACCAATCCCTCCAGTCAACTTCCAATGCACCCTCTTGTGTGAGATGAGAACTGCCCCAGCTGTTCATGGGAGGAAAAAGGTGCTATTTTCTTTCCCCTTCCCTGCCTGTGTTCATATAGTAAGTGGTGCCTTTCCAGGTCATGAGCACCAGACACCATGCTTTTCTGAAGTTAATTAAGGCAACTGTATGAGATGCCATCATCATAGTTTTAATACTATTGAGCACACGAAAGGCTGCTGGACACACCCACATAAGTATGTACAACCTGGACACTAGGACGGCCATCAGCACAGGCCAGCACAAGGCCAGGGGGCAGCCACTACTGGAAGGCCTCACCTTTCTTTTGATGGCATTATAAGCAGGCTCACTGGCCACCTCTTGGAAATGGCTTTGAAGGAAAATGCTGCACTGGGTTTTTGTGATTGGATTTAAGTGCCATAGAGCATAATACAAAAGTGATACATCCTTCTAATTATTAAAGTTGTCATCTCCATTTATTCAAAGTTTGAATTATGCTTAAACTTGCAGATTTGACTTAAAGTTTAGATGCTTTATCTCAAAAGGCAACTGGCTGTGTTGTAGCAGGGAATCTAGTAGCAATTTGGAGTGTTCCTCTAGAAAGTGCTGTGGTCTCAAAATACAAGCCTGGCTATCTGGACAAAAAGATTGCTCTTGTCACATGGAGTGATTGCCAAAGAGGTGGCATGTCAGTGAGTATGTCCTTCTAATGCACATCACATTGGGGTGTCAGGGTGAGTGCTGAATTTCCAGGTTGAAGCTATTCTGTGGTTCCGGCTTGCTCATTCTGGTATGTGGAGTTGAGGGGGAACCAACTTGAGCTTTAGAATGTGGACAGGGACAGAAGTTTTGCCTACAGATTACAATAGTCTGAACCTGCCAAGAGGACCCTGTGGTCACAGCTGTGGGCCCCAAGCCAGGGCCCTACAGAGCAGGAGCCGAGTTGGGGCTTCTTCCAGAGGCCACTGCATCTCATCCTGTGCTTGGGTGATAGACAAGCCCTTTGCTGTCCCCTGGATTATGGAAACAAACATGTTGGGCCAAGAGGAAACCAATGAAGCTAAAGGTTAAAAGGATTTTTAAGACGGACATGAACCAGGAGTGGGAGAGGTCAGACTTTGTCTTTCACATTCATCTGCCTTCTCCTTTCAGCAGTGACACCAGGGCAGCTGGTCAAGCAGCCTGGATCTCTACAAGGACCTCTGGAGGCAGAAGTGTAGTGAGGACTTGGGCCAGGAAGGTGACCTGGGCACCGGAGGGCCAGGAAGTCAGAACCCTTCTGTAAGTCTTTTCATTCATGATGAGAAGGTGTGTACTTCCCGTTGCCCATCATTTTCCTGAAGAGCTGAGAGTGAAAAACTCAGAGGGCCAACCCCAAAGTCCATAGATACCTAGGTTCGTTCTTCACTTTTTCCCTCTCTCCCCAGAAACTCCATCCAAAGATGTCAGATTCTTCAGGATTCCTTTGAGCTCACCATAAACTGCCCACAGCAAGAACACTCATCCGTTTGTCTCTCGAGACAGTCTCTGGTATGCTTATGAAATGAGCACTGGAGACTTCAATTTCATAATCAACAATGCACCTAAAAATAGAAAATGATGTGTTCCAAGATAGTTTGGTCTTTAAACAGCAAGATCAACAAAAGATGCCTTCAGGAGACTGGTGGTCCTGCTCTTGAGTCCAGTGGGACTCTGGGCTGCCTCTCAGAGCAAGGAGAGGGGCTGGCCACTACATGCTGGTGGAGGAAGGTCTGAGCAGACCATGGTGCCTGGGAACCCTGCAGACCCTGTCACCTGGGTCTAGGCAGTACTATTTAATGAGCTATCTCCTGCCAAGGCCAGGTCCATTGTCTAATTGGTTGGAAAACTTTTTATGAGACCCAGGATGCGGGTTGCCAAGCCTCTCTTCCTCTACATTTTTAAATCCTGGGATAATTCTCTGGAAATGTAATCCGGATGTTTCTGACTCATGTATATTTAAACCCATCCCATCGTTGTTTCCAAAAGTCATTTGATGGCTATTCTTCGTGAGTCTTTTGTCTTTATTCAGTCAAGGACTCCTGTAAATTAGGCTGCCAAAAGCCAACATGGGTTGCTGTGAAGTCTGACTAGATCTGTCTTATGTTGGCTAACTTTTTTCTTCCTGGCCTTATTAAATAACCTAAGAAGACAGGAGAAAGAGTCTTAACATACCATAGAGTACTCCATACCATGCTGCCGTTAGGGAGGAGGGTGGAGTCCTGCCAGTAAGCACTGATGTGATGTGGAGTTTCCAGCAAGCCCACTTAGGAAGTTAGGTAGAAGAGAACAAAGCAAAAGTAGACATCCATTGCCAGGTTCATGCTGCATTGTAGAAGCACATCCTATTCCAGCTGGTGGGTATAGAGACAGCTGAGCTTTGTTGTCCTGTCAGCAGACAACAGATCCCAAAGCACAACCCAGATTCAGCACAGGGTTTGGAAGTCACAGTGACCTGGAATTGAGTCTATTCCCTCCTCCCATTCCCAAGGATTGTATGTATGATCTGAATGAGTTACTGGAACTCTTTGAACCCATTTCCCCCATTTCTCAAGTAGAGGCAATAATAGCTAACTCATCATTTTTACCCAGTGCTTACTGCACACTTACTATATGCCAGATATTGTGCTAAGAACTTTGCATGCATCATTGCATTTCACCCTTACCCTTTCCTTATTCTACAGATGTGAGAGCTGAAACTCACAGCACTCATATATCATACAGACTAGGAAATCTGGGATGCAAACACTCCTCTTTCTGATTCTGGAGTTGTCATCCTGTTGCTGTGAGTATAAAGTGAGATGAAATGTATAAGATAGGGCTCAGAGTAGGTAGGGGAGAGAACTGACATTTACTGGGAAGGGGCTCTGATGTGCCATGCCCTAGATGTGCCATACTTCACTCTAGGCAGGGCTCTGTGGCTTTTAAAAGCTCTAGCAGAGGATCACAACAGGGACATGCATGACTCTGACTAAAGGAAAGACCTCCAGCTCTCCTGAAGAAGGTTGTCCTCTTCCACCAAGAACACAGCGTTAAGGGGATGCATATCAAATGCAAAGTGATACTTTCCAAACCAACTTTTGGTTGCATATCAAATGCAAAGTGATACTTTCCAAACCAACTTTTTGATACTTTCTTGAAATGAATGGAGTAAAAGAGGTTTCAGACAGATCCCACATTCTTCTAAAGGGATGTAGATATGCCCCATTTAAGCACCAACATGTCTGGAAAATGCAGGAGGAAAAAGAATTTTCTGTTCAATGCTTCATTTGTACCAATAACAACATTTCTAAAACTCTTCAAAACCACAGCCGTTGGCTCTATTCAAAAAGGCGGATAGTAAGTTGTGTTCTGCACCCCACCTCCACCCCCAACAAAGGATTCTAGAGGCCTACATGTCTGTGTAGTTGGCCATTCTGCCTCAATTTCCTTCATTTTGATGGAAAGAAAGTGTAGCTCTCTGTAGAGATATGTGTGCTAAAAGTCCCTGGACTGCCCTGATTAAAAAAAGAAACATGTTTGCAGGATTGAGCTAAGATGTTGAAATAAGAATGAATACTGTGGTGACAACAGATAAGAGGAGGAAGAAAAACGTTGACAAGAATGGGAATGCTTTCTTTTTTTCCTCTTTACAGTTGACTTACTGAAGAGATGAAACCCCATAACCATGTTTGTGTTACAGATGATGCAGGACATTGCTTTGAAGAGGCAGAAGTTTCCATATAGCTGGATCCACAGAAGTGCACATCCATCTCTGTTTATTTTAAGAGGAAGTGAAACACACCACAGAAGAGACAAGAAATGATTGAAATATCCTTTTCTACTCCACCAAAGCGTGATTAAACATTCATTTAACCTCAGAATATAATCTTGTTAGCATCTCTGCACAACATGAATCATAATAATGGTGACAATAGGGACTTCTGAGGAACACACTCTGTGCCAGGATCTGCCCTGGCCACTCAACATAAATTATTTCATTTAATCTTCTAGGTAATTCCATTGAGAAAATTGAGACACAGGTTTTTAAGCATGTTTTCCAAAGCCATGAACATAATGAGTAGGTTTGAATTCCATGTCTCTTTAAAATCCATAGTCCACACCTCCCACCTCTAAAACAGCAATGACATATGAAGAGAAAGAAACAAGAGCTGAAGGGATGGGAATTGGCATCTTGACATGTTACATGCTTTTGCATGCCCAAGTTGGCACAATTGGTAAGCAGGTGAGCCAAGGTTTAATACAAATGGATCTGTTTCCATAGTTCACTCATGTTCCCGTAAATGGACTGGCCTCAGCACTTCATGTGAATTTTAAAAAATTGAAATGGGTATTAAAGTTAGATTTAGAAAACACCTGATATAGAAGCTAACTAAAAACATTATTAAGAATTAAACTCTAAACATTGTTACCCTGGTTATCTATTGCGGCATAACAAATTACCCCAAAGTGGCTTAACAATAAAAATTCATTATTATTATAATCCTGATTCCCTGGGTAGAGCACAGTGGAGGGGCTTGCTTTTTTCTCTCTCTCTCTCTCTCTCTCTCTCTCTCTCTCTCTCCCTCCCTCTCACACACACACACACACACACACACACACACACACACACACACACACAGCTCTAAGAGACTGAAAATGAAAGTTACCAGTCTCTTAAGGCCTGGACCAAGAAACTGATACAGCATCATATCTACCATACTGTTATTCAAAGCAGCCAAGGAACTATCCCAATTCAAAGAAAGACAATAAACAAACACCCTACCTCTTGATGGGAAAACATTTTTAATTCACTGCTGTTAAATTTCAAAATTGCTTAACTACATTAACATTGGCTGAATCACTGACATCAACATGGCCAGCTATACAATGAACTATTTTTATCCCCAGGCATTACCCAAACTTGTCAGTAAATATTAATATTAGTCATGTTATAGATATGTCATCATTTGGGCTTTCTTTACCTAGATGTGGAGATTTTAGAATATGTCTTAAGGAAGGAAAAAACTATTATTTATTAATAGCTTACCTACTATCCAAAGGCAGTATGCCTATAATGTTTTATTTAGTCAGCACAATTTTCTTAATGTATTTATTCCCATTTTATGGATGAGGAAGCCAAGGCTTAAAGAAATCCAAAGTAGCTTCTAAATAACAGTATCCTTGGTGATAACATCCAGAGTGACTCTTCTTTTAAAATTTAGATGCAACTTACTCTAGCCCACCTCACACTCCATGTGTAAGAGAAATTCAACACCCACAGACGGGGAGCATTTGTTTCTCCAAGTAGCCCATTGTTCAAACTTTCTGTTTCTATCTAATTCTTAATCCACCAGATCTTGTCCCCTGTTACTGGTTGCTTCTTTTCATCCCACCCTAAGTGAGAATCCCAGCCCCTTTTCCACTGATTCCATAAGACTCCTGTTAGTACAAGGCTGTCTTGAATATGTGGATCTGAGTTGTCCCGAAGGTTTGAGGGGCATGGGGGAGGGATCACATCCCACCTGGCAGAGAAATAACTTTCAAATGCATGGTAGACAGCATAGATTTTAAAAACACCTGGGCTCTTTCTGTCCCTGGGAATTTCTCACAGGCTGTCCATTTGCTTTCACCATGAACTAAAGGCTCTAGCCATTGCCTCCAGTCTCTCAGTCTCTGGAGCTACTTATAATTTCACTTCACTTCGTTCCTGGCTGCTGCTAGAAACTAATATTCCACCAGTGTCTTCATGCACAGCAATTAGGTTCCTTCTATGTCCTGCCATGGCTGCTATAGAAATAGCCTGACCTGGTAGGATCTTCTTCAATATCCAGAGGTCACCAAAATATTTTCATGCACAACAATACTTCTCTTCCTAATAATTCTACTGTTATCTTTCATATATATATAAAAACAAAAGCTTTCTGCCTCCCTACTACACTAAGATTTAACTCAAGTCGGTCTGAATCTCAAGCGTGTGATTGTTTTTCTCTACTTCTGCCTCTGAAAACCTGAGCACAGCCACAAGACATAGTAGAGGCACCAGGGGAAGGATGATACTGCCAAAGTCCAGGCTTAGTTTCAATTAGGATGAGTGTTTTTAAAATCTAAAATTCATTTAGCAAATAAAATACACCCTGCACATAATACATATTTAATAAATTTGTGAAGTGTGAATAAATTAGTGCTAATGACTAAGGAGCCGGCTTGTTGACTAGCAGAGACAGCCTCAGCACTTAGCTTCACAGTTTCACCACTAAACCAGCAAAATAATGAGAGAAATTCAATCAGGGCTTACATGAAATTGCATTAGACTACACAAAAAACAGCTAAGGAGATCAATGAAGAGTAATCCATGGCCATAGATTGAGGTGAAAGGAAAGATAGCACAGTCTACCGAAAGTATTGTTGGTGCTGTGACATGGAGTGCTGTTTTTAAGTTGCTTTAATAAATACTTGAGAGAAGAATTGCTTTAATAAATCTTTCAGTAACTTGCAGAGTTATTGTGAATTTGGGGAAGTCATAATGTACAAAGACATGATCTTAAGAACTAGAAGAATGACTGTTCTTGGAATTCAGACAAAGAAATACTAAAATAAAGCAGCTTTGAATGAAGACAGAACAACCCAAGGAGGAAAACAATGGAGTAATTTAAATATATATGAAATTAAAGGCCGACACGCCTTCTTAACCAATTAGTGTTTCCTCATCGTTCATCCTGTGTGATGTGTCCATGCTGGAGTCTGCTGAGTGACAGCCACATGAGATGGCGGATCATGAAACTGAGGCGGAGACCACGCCCCATCTCTAGCTCTAGCAGCGGCAGGCCTTGGTTGGGTACACAGTGTGGGCTGCTCTGTGGAGGAGAAGCTTTCCCACAATGCCAATTAAGTTAAATTTGGAGGGCCCAGTCACTTTTTCCCCTAGGGCTCAGCCTGAGCCCACGGGAAACCATCTTGATCTCTAGATACTGCACATTCCTGCTCAGCAGAAATCCAAATCGGTTCTCCTGCGACATGTAGTGCTGTTGAGATCACCAGACTTCTCTGACCACTTGTAAATTTAGCACTTCCCTTTTCTATGTCAACAAATCCTGGATAATTTTGTTCATCATTTCACTACATTCTCAAAAGTAAAGGAGCTCGAGCAAAAGAGAGTTCCTGTGGCAAACTATAATAATACAAGAGAAAACTTATCTTCATATTAAACTAAGCACATTTGGGGGGAGGATCATGTTTTTTTAACTACTTTTGTATATCTTTATTTTAGAAATCTTAGTCTTCAGAATTTTAAAAGTATACCAAATTTTTTAATTGGTATATTAAGATTTGTATATTTATATTTAAATAGGTACATTTGAAATTGATATATTTAAAAAATAGAAGCACTTAAAAATACACCAATTCAGAGAGTGAAAGCCATTATTTTTTGCCATTGTTCTTTATTCATAGCAAATGAAATCCATCACCTGCGTACATTTTAAAAGTGATAGTAATGGTGTTTTTATCTCGCAGGAAATCTAGAATATACACTGCCTGGTGCCTGAAGGCAGTTTTTAAAGAACACACTGACCTCATTTGCCCCTCCCCCACAGGTGGCAATGTTTTACTTTCCTTGGGTTTATTTTTAGTATTCTACTTCCACATTTTGTTTGGGGATGAAAAAAGTCATATGAAGGCCATTATATATTTTTTTCTTCATTTTTCTGTAAGGCCTATAAGGGATCGTTAAATATAAACCTCCCTGCTAAAAATTAGTAACAGGAAAAACAGTATCTTCTGAAGCAGTGAAATGCTCCCTTTCATTAGAAGCAGAAGACAATGTAACCCATTGTTTTTCCTCTTTCCCTAAACTGCCAGGAAGCTCAGAATTAAATTTAATGTTCAGTTACAGTAACTATTTTAAACTTCCCCTTTTATATGCTTTTTGATTTTCTGTCTATTTTGACAACCTTACTGTGTATGTACATTTTATTGAGACCTGTCTAAAATATCTTCTGGAAGAAGGAAAAGTATAAATTATTTTTTAAAAAACAAAAACAAAACAAGAAACCCAACTCTAATTATCGTGGAATGTGTGGGTTATTTTAAATGAAGTGCACAGGAGAATTACACATTGTTAAGTTACTTGGGAGACTTGAGTCCACATCGTCAATGTCCTTGTGCATGGAAACACCAAATCCACAAAAGTACAAGGCCATTTAGAGTTTGACTTTTTGATGAAAATCTACTTTCTGATTTGATTCTCCACTGAATTTGTCCCTGGGGCTCAGAGAGCAAGAGACTGTCTTGGTTTCATTTTTTTTTTCCTAAGAGATTTCCAAATGATGAGTTAAGGCCAGGGGCATTCTTTGCCTCGGACTAACACTGGTATGAGTCCCCCCACCTTGACATATATGGTTCTGGGTGTGAAAAACTGTGCGAGGAGCTTACTTAAGTACGCTTTGTCAAGAGATGCTCCTTCTAGCTGGTTTCTAGTATAAAATGTCATTGAGTTGGATTTTTTGCTACTGATATTAGTACTGTAATATCTGATATTGCAAATTCCAAAGGGCTCAAAAAAAAAGATACACTCAAAGAAAGCCAACCAAATTGCTCTAAAGCTTTAAAAATAAACATTCATGAGTAAAGTCCTGGGAAAGAAGGAAGACTCCATGGAAGTATTTAAACGGAACCAGTTTGCCCACCTCAAGTCACATTCTTAGACTAGGGGTACACATTGGTGGCTTGTTAAGCTCCTTGTAATTGCGTGTTAAAGAATAGCATTTAAAAATATCTTATGAATTATGAGTAGAATCTGATGCTGAAAGTCAACACTTCCTTTAAAAAATATATAATCAGTGAATCATTCTTTATAACAAAGAGCCTGGGAAAAATTAAGAAAAGTCACATGGGAATTTGTGAAATTGGTAACCAATCATAAAGTTTCAGAAGAAAAAAGCTTGCATTGCGTATGACTTAGAGACTATTTTGGAAATTTAATAAACCAGGAGCAAAGTTATTTGAAACTCCAGTAATAAGTACAATGCTTACATTCCTTTCATTCTTGAACCATGGCAGGCTCTCTTATCTCTGAACACAAACCAAAACACACAAACCCTGATGCCTATCTGCTGCCCTGAAGGACAGGCCGGTAGAGGGAGGGGAAATCTCCTAAGTGCCTTCTCTTTTATGATTTGTGCTTTCTACCAAATCTGTCATCTTTTACTTCTGTCCAAACTGGAAATGGAAGACCAGGCCTTCCCAGACGGTAGAGGCTGCTGATGCTGGCAATGAATACATAAATGAAGTAAAAACAGAAATAAACAAATGAAAATGAGCTTCTGAGATGCATATCTTCCCTCTATCCTCTCTAAATTAACAACAGATTAGCTCAAAGGTAACTTGTTCGAGGTTTGAGTATGTCCTAATATTAAAAAAATAAGAGCATTTGGCCTGTAGTAAGAAACATTTAAATATATAAGCACAGTAATTTTAGAACACAGCTACATGTTTTTATGAATCACACCAACAAGAAGTCCCCCCCTTGATCATGTTCTTATTTGCAATTTAGATCCATGATTTTTCTTTGCCATTAGAAAAGTGGTGGAAAGTTGTCACTTGGCACAGGGAGAGAAATGGCTGTTTTCTATGTCTGAAAATGAGTTCCATTTAACTTTCTGATCCTCTTCCTGTCTGTGCCTTCTCCCAGGAGACCAATATCCATATCTTCTCCAACCAGACCCTGCCTTTTCAGAACGAGAAGCGTAGGGAAGAATGATAAATTACCAGGAGCTACTGGCCTGTATCACAATTTATTAAATACGGATAAATGCCCAATCTGCCACTTCTTTATCTACTAGTCTCTTCTGGTATTTCCTAGTGGTGTTAACCATAAAATATATGTCTGAGGAGTGTCCAACAAAAATACTATTATTATTCCTTTATCTTCAGGGAGGCATAAAATGCTAATAAGCACAGTTTTATTATATGAATTAAATTCCATTGGTTGAAGGATGTATGGTTTTACTGGGAACTGATAGTTCTTAACATTGTGGCCTGGATCACTGGGCCCTGAAGCTGGGGTACAGGGAAGGGGGCATGATGCTCAGGTACTAGGACCTCTGGGTCCATGTAATCTCTGATAGAGTAGGTAAGCTAGGTTGGGAAAACTTCAGGACTGTTGAAAAGTTCCAAGCTCATTGATGTCACAGCAGCTGTTGCAGAAGCACCCATGCAAGCAAGCAGCCTAGTTATAGGGAAATTCACACCTACCTAACTGCTAGACTCGAATTAGATTCACCTGCAGCACTGTAGTCTGTTTATCCAGGATGCTTATGGTAGAGAGTCAACCACCAAGGCAGGAACTAGCTTAGAGATCCTTGAGAATGTGCATCAATAGCCAAGGTTGACCTAAGATAATCAGGGCCTACTTTTGCCTTCATTTCTGCTCATTAGCATTGTGGTTTTACAAAATCTTCACACACCAGGGTGCCAAGTCATTTCTAGGAAAAGACCACCCATTTCTAGGAAAAACTCACCCCAAACTCACTCTTCAATGCCCATAAGAATAAAAGTTGTAGCTCAACAACATTTAGATGCAGAAGGAACAGTTTTCTGTAGGCTATTTCTGCCCGCTGTCCCCTCTTGAGGGTATACTCTGAAGTGCTGCATAAAGCTACTTGCTTATCTCACTCCTCTGTGTCTGTTTGCGAATTCATTTCGAACATGAACATAAGAACCTGTCATCGACCATCTCACACTGGGAACAGCAACCCTCCTCCCAGCAACAGTTTCCATAAGCATGGTGAACACATGTGCAAATGGTATTTGATGGGTAAATTCATAAATGCCAAGGGACAATCAGAATCTTATATCCTAGAGACCAGTGGTGTGCTGAACTTTTTCGTTCCCCTTCTAGACGCTGGCCCACATCTCTGTGCTCTTCTCCAAGCTCAGGAAGCCGAACTCTGGAGACTGCATCCACTTGGCCCCCTTGCCCTGTGACTTTGGTGAGTCATTGGCCAGTGACAGTCACTGCAGTGAGCAGAGGGGGGCTGCATTCGCCTGCTGAAAGTCATGGCTTCTATCCAGTGGCATTAGAACTTGTTTGGCTCTGTGACCACTCCCATCCTGTCCATCAGGCTTAGAGGTGGCTGTGACTTCCTACCCCTCCTGTCCTTGCTCAGTCAGCTTAGAGGTGGCCGTGACTTCCCATTCTTGCGAGCCCCAGAGGCACCTCATGGTCCCTTAGTGGTTTCCCAGCCACACTTTCTTTGTATAATGCTCTTTCATTAAACTCTGTTTAGTTTGCCCTACTGAGTGCCTTTTTTTCCTGACACATATATGTAACTGAGCAGATGAAAAAAGAGGGCAACCCTCTGGGGTTCCCTCCCAGTATGGGAGCTTTTCTATCCTCTCAATAAATCCTGCTTCCTTAAAAAAAAAAAAAGACAACTGTACTTAAAAAAAAGTCAGACTTTTCATTACCTCCTCTGGTCTCTCCCTATGCTGCCCCCCCCCGCCCAAAATATTATGTAATATTGAGATTCAGGGGTAGTTCACAAGGGCTCATAATCTCATGTATGGAGCACTCAGTGCTACTTGTTTTGCATGCTTTATCTCATTTAACTCTTATTAGCACCCTAGCAGCTAAGTGTTATTATTTCCATATTCCCCACAAGTAGACTGAGCCTACACGTGTTGAGAAACTAGTCCAAGAACCCACAGCCAGCAGCCTGCCTACTTCTAGGGCCTGTATTCTCACTCCTATGCAAACCACCCTGTGAGTTCCTGGGCTCAGAGCAGTTGTTCTTGAATGCACTCACCCTCCATACTTCCGTGATTGATTTTTCTTTCCTACTTTCTACTCTGACTTCACCTTACACTTTCTTACCTTTTATCCTTTGCTCAACCTTGTACTCACTCAGGGGCTGTATCTTCTCCTCCAGAGAACACAGACTACAATAACAACCACCACAGATGGTTTTAAGAGTTGGTTATAAGGCCGGGAGAGATGGCTTATACCTATAATCCCAGCATTTTGGGAGGCTGAGGTGAGAGGATTGCCTGAGTCCACAGGTTTGAGACCAACCTGGGCAACTTGGCAAGACCTCAACTCTATAATAAATTTTAAAAAGTAGTCAGGCATGGTGGCACGTGTCTGTAGTTCCAGTTACTTGGAAGGCTGAGGAGGAAGGATCGCCTGAGCCCATCAGGTCGAGGCTGCAGTGACCATGAGCATGCCACTGCACTCCAGCCTGGGCGACAGAGTGAGACTCTAACTCAAAGAAAAAAAAAAGAGTTGGTTATAGCCATTATGAACTATGTTTAGGGAATGTTCTCAATGACATGGAAAAGTCTGGGCTGGAAACTTCCAAAAGCAGCCCTCTCTTGCCCACTGAGCATCCAGAGCCCAGCCCAGTGCAGGCACTTGGCTGGTGTTCAGTACATGATCATCTAAGGGCTGCGACAGGAAGCTCAGAAGGCAGGACACACAACTCTACAGTGAGATTTCAGGAAGAAAGCACAAGTGTAGAGCAAAGATGGGACAGAGATGAACCCAGATGAACCCAGTTGCTCTCCCAGATCATGACTTTTCGGGTGCCTATGTGGATTATTCACCTCTTCTATGGTTTCCAAATATTTCACTCTGGGTTTAGAGGTGGCTGTGTAACAAAAGCAAACCAAAGAGGGAAAGTTCCCCCCAAAATAAACCAAGAAGCCTTGATCCTCCTCTGACAGGTTGGACTCTGTCACTCTTTCTAGTCATAGAGCCAGACAGGGCCCCAGGTGCTGACCTTTCAAGGATTCCCAAGCTGTGACCTTCAAAGGACCTGGGCTGTTATCTCACCCAGCACCACTCTTCCCACAGTTGTAGAAACTAGGGCCCAGCACGGATTTGCTCTGCAGCAGGCAGTGAGTCTGGGTGGGTGTGAGCTGAGACCGCTGGCTCCTGGTTCGGGGCTGTTTCCATTGCTCCTGGCAGCTATCTAGAAGAACCATTTTCAAAGCTTGGCATAAAGCATTTTTATTTCAACAGGTGTTTGGCTGAGATTCCTGTTCTTGAATCAGGCACTTCTGAAAAGACACAAAAGTGGTCCCCAGGCTATGAAAGTAAATGAGGCCGCTTCATGACACAGTTGAACCTCCTTCCCTGGAGAGATGGAAAGTGACACACTAATGTGAATGCTATTCCCTGAAAAGCTTCTTGTGGTCCTCCAAAAAAGCCCAGTGTATCACACTCCAGAGAGTCTTAGGGTAATTTGATCTGATCCAATCCAAGGAGGGAATTGGCTGTCCCTCTAGGAATCAACAAATAACATGTTCAAATAATCTTCCTTTTCCATCTACTCTTTGGATGGCTTCTCTAGGTGGGGGCCTATGCATGCTAGGGACATGGCAGAGAGTAAATCAACCTACACTGAGTGCACAAGTATGGCGAGAAATACCACCAAGGAAAGATGCAGGGAATCTGCTCAGGATAAAATTCTGGGAATCCTTTCCTGAGGACTTTCACTCCCAACTGAATTTTAAAAGATACTTAGGAGACAGCAATAGCATCAAGGCAGAGAAAATAAGAAGTGCAAAAGTTCAGAGATAAGAAAATATATTGGAGAAAGTAACAGAAGGCAAAGGACTCTCATTGTTCCTGCGGAATGTCTGATTCTGAGCTTCAGGGACTCTGCTGTGCCTGCCTGGGTATTTCAACTACCAAATGTACCTCCAGCAATTCAAAGTGCTGATGTAATGGCTTCTGAAAAAGACATGTAAGAGACAATGGTTTTAACTTTGTCATAATAAACATTGACCATATCTCAGGCAGTAGCTGAGGCACTTTAAAAATGACTCCAGGATTGTTCTCATACAATGTGTCATTAGCACATGAAAAGGCTTATTTTTTCTTTAGTGGGTGGTCATGCATGCAATTAATCTAAAAGATTTTTAAATCGTTTGGGTAAAAATAATAGGGAACCAATGTTTTACATTACTTGGAAGTGTTAAGTTAAGCTTAGCCTAAAGCTACCCCCTTACATATTTTGAGCTCAGCCCAAAGGTTTCTCCGAATATAACAAACTGTCACTTAACTGGATGAATAAGAAGATTGTGGCCTGCTCTGCACCAATCACCAAGTTTTGGCCAATCACAGGTGGCCAACTGTTTATATCTAGTTCAAATAAGGCCAGCACCAGCTGTAACCAACCTAGCTGTATCTTTGCCTCAATTTCGCTTTTCTATCCATAAATTTTCACCACAGCCTCTCTGAACCTCATCTGTTTCAGGGGCTGCTCAATTCACAAATCGTTCTTTGACCGATTAAATTTGGTTAAGTGCAATTTGTCTAAGATTTTTCTTTTTACAGAAGTATCTTGTCTCTCTAAAGTTTAACCCAGAGCATCTTGGTTCTTAGGGTAGAATTAAAATAGAAGTTTTGAAGGGGCTAAGCTATGGACTCTAGAAGACCCAGGGAATAAAAGGTTAACTAAAGGTGAATGGTAGGTATGAGAAATCTCAGTTTTAAGGCAGATTTATCCGTGAAGTTATAAGATATAGAGGTTGTTTTTCATGAAATCTTCTTGCTTCTTGTGTGTCTCATTAAATTTCTGGAAATATTAGAGAAATGATTGAGTTTTTAAAAATAGGACAAATAGCCAACAGCTATCTGTACTGCATATCTCTCATATACCTCCCATCCTTCTAAACTTCATGTTACTTGAGAAAGGAATGAGATTTTCTACATATTCACCCAAGTCACTGATTACAGCTGAGTAGGATAAGACTTAGAACTTTCTACGTTTCTAAAGAAACTATTCTGCAAGAAAACATCAGCCAGGCATCTTCTGTGTCCTCTGCTTTCCACAAGCTACTAATACACCTAATCATTTGAGCTTTCAGTCCACAGTTCTCTATCTTTTGCCTACAGAATAACATGAAATATATCATTATATGCCTTGCCGAAGGCCAAACTATGTCTTCCCTCCACTTCTTTCCTAACGACCTGTCTAATCAGCTTGCTCAAACGGGAAATTAAAGTGGTTAGACTTGACCCATCCTTAGTGAAGGCTAACTGGTTTTTCTTCATTAGTTCAAGATCGACCTTCTTTAATAATCCTTCAATCTGAGTTCCACTTATTTTTATGTGGAATAAGAAAGTGCAGTTAGTTAACACATTAGTTTTCATTGGCTTTCAATTTGACTTTTAACAGTTTCAGTCATAGCGATTTCAAATTCTCTCTGAATTGGCCCAAAGAAATATCACTATTCCAAATTTTTGCATATCTGTTATAGGATTAGTCACAAGCTTGTCATTCAAAGACATTTATGGTTTTCCAAATCGGTTATGACAAAGGCCTGAGTACACACACACCCTTGAAATAAGTTTTTCCCTGTATATGTTCATATCTCCTCCTGCAAAACCCTTTTTTCCCTTTGCTTTCCTTACCTTTTTCTGGGATCTCTCAAATACCCAAGTTTCTACATTTACTATAAGTCTTCACTTCATTATACTGACTCAACAGAGGAGTTTTTTACACAGTTATAATTATTTAGCATGGATGTCTCAATCAAGGCTTCTTATCTGCTACTTTTATGAGCAAACCAGCTCTTTCTTAATTTTATTTTCTAAGAATCAAATAATAATATCTACTGATTTTTTATTCTTATTATAAAATACTTTACTATTCCTTTGTCAGAATCCATTCTAAAAAAAGATATGGGATTTTTATTATGTCTGAGTTATGACACTTTTGCCAAATTTTTATAAATATCTTCTATTAGTATGTGAAGTTTTAAGGACCGATGAAGGTGGACAGTTCTGGATTTGCAACATAAATCCCAACAGGCTTATCGCTAAAACAACAAACTCCCAAAAGATACAAACAATCTGCTAAGAGTTAATGTGTCACTAGCTCCTGATGGCGTCAAAAGAAGCAGTTTAGTGTGAGCAAGAAGCAGAAGATACCAAAGATGTCCCCAACTGTGTAGATTTGGAGAAGTAAGTCATTGCCTGTATCTGTGGCCTTCCACTCTTATGGTAGCCAGCTTATCCTGGAGCTAAAGTATTTCTCTCCTCCTGAAGACCTTGCCTGTTTTAACTTCTTGGCATTGATGTTGCCACTCCCATCCAATCCCAGAATAAACTTCTGAGGCTGCGATGTCAGATTGGAGAGCAGGACAGCAGCAGATTCCAAGGGAAACCCTGGGGTTATCGTGAGCTCAGGCAGCCTGAGTTATGTCACACGGCCAACTGCAACAGGGCTTGACCTCGGGCTGAACTCTACACCACCAGACTGCAGAGAGCCAAGCCAAGCAGTTACAAGTACAGGCTGCCCAGCCAACAGGAGACCACCTAACATAAGCTGTATTCTGTCTCCAAAAAACATTTTGTTTATAAATGGCATAATGGTGCAGCCTCCAAGCTTCAGTCAAGAGGGCAGGAGTTCAACATGTGTTGTTATACTCTAGAGCATTCCAGGTACCCCCAAACTCCAGGCCTGTTCTCATCAAGAAGGAATCATTCTCTTCTTGGACTTCCTAGAACCCTGAGAGAGGAGAATGGCACCAGTTTACTAATGACTGGTGGGAAACTGACGCTTCCTTTTCCCCTCTGGGGAAAAAAGTGCCCGAGGCTAAGTTCAAGACTCAATATCATGAAAATGATAGCTAACCTTACTCTGTGCTCTGTTCTGTTCTAAGTACATTGTATATAATAACACATATTAACTCATTTAATCCCCAGGACAACCTTGTAGGGACACCTTACAAGGGACAGGCTCCATTCACAGTTGGGAGAATTCAGGCACAGAAAGGCTGAGTAACTCTCTCAGCTAGCAAACAGTGGAGGCATGAACTGAACACGGAGTCAATAATCATCCTTTACAACCATGGGTCATGCCGCAGGAGGGACTTGGCCTCAAGATCCTGGGTCAGGTGGGCTGGGAGAGTCTAGGCATTTCCAAATCTTAAAGTCCACAGAAATGGGAAGAAAATAACAAAAGGTGCCCCACTGTGGGTTCTCAGCACAATGAAGACTAAGAGGGTTTGGAAATGGAGTCTCCCCCTCCTTCCCCATCCTGCCCTCACCCCTAGCCTGCGGGCAGAATTCAATTGTAGAGGAATTCCCATTCAGAGGCTTAGCCCTAATTATGTTAAATTCCTGGTGGCCATCAATTCCAACCCATCTAACCAGAGAAATCAGCCCTTTCAATGTGAAGAATGCCCCCATTCTTTCCTGAAGTCTACCTGGCCAGGCTGTGCTGCACTGGCCCCCACGCTGGGCACCCATCACCCACCCACAAGCTCTCTCTCAGCAGCACACGAAGCTGTCTATGCCTGGTCAGTCAGCAGCTGGGATGTTCTACTGGTTGGTGCCTCTCAGACCCTCTGTACAAGGACAGCTGACATTCAAAACATGCCTTTGATCCCCTGCAAGATTCAGTGAGTCCCCAGTGCCCATCACAGATCCCATTTTCAATGGATTTTTTGGTTTATAAGATTATTGATTTTATGTTAGGTCTTTAAAAACTGTCATCATATATGATACGAACAAGAGCCAGGGAACCCCCTTCAGGCAAGTATTAAAGTATGTAGGATGCTGCCTGGGTCAGTCACTTTAGGTACTCCTCCTTAACAGCCCCTTAAAACAGAATTCCTCAGACTTGAAGGTGTATACAAAGCAACCTGAGGAGAGACTTGTTTGAATATGGATTCTGAATCAGTAGGCCTGGGGTGGGGCCTGAGAGTCTGCATTTCTCACAAGCTTCTGCATGGTACTACTTGTGTGGACCATGCTTTAAGGAGCAAGACCTTAAAAGTTTCCTTCATCGTGAGACTCTGTGCTTCTGACTGATGTACCAGTGGATACAACACGGACACTTCTGGAGGGTGTGCTACTTAACAATGACACTCTTGAAAGAAAATGAACTTGTTTAGGGTTCTTTGGATGAGAAGAGCTTTTTAAGATCTCAATGGTTTTAAATTTCTTCAAGGACTGCTTTCCTTTTGCTCAGAAAATATTTCCTATGGGACTGTTTTTCTGCCTTAATATAAGCATCTTTACCTCAAAGAACTCCCTGTCTCTGAGCTTAAGTTCAATAAACCTTTTTTCAGGACTTTGTGGTTTGGTTATTTCATGTCTTTACATGTGGGTTGCAGGATCATGCCGAAGTGGGGTGAAACAAATGTCCACTTTATTAAAATTGGAACAACAGTTGAGACGAGAATGCTAAGTTTTTTAAGGACAGCCACCTCATCTAACCCCACATGCACAAGTGATGTAAGAGGCAATACAGCAGGAAGGCAAGACTCAGGCTTGCAGAAACAGAGATCCCCATGCACATCCTAGTTCCGGCAGCCACAAGAGTTCTCACATCGGGTGAGTTCCCTAGCCTTAGTTTTTTAACTACAAGACAGGTAAGAGTGTCATAAGCAAAAGAGCACAGGTGAGAGAGGTGGCAAGATGGAGAAGACACCCACTTCACAATTTTTCCTGTGACAAGCCCTTGCTGGCCCAGGCAGGCATCCTGGCACCAAAGGTGGTCAACTTCTAGTGAAGAGACGGTGTCTGCTGATGTCCAGAAGAAAGCTCCTTCACAGTAAGAAAACAGAGACTCAGTTGTGAGCTCACTCAACAGTATTGCATGTGGGTTTTCTCAGTGGGCCATCTCCACCCCTTTATAATATCACAGACATCTTGACTTTGCTTTCTTCAGTATCCACTGGTTGAGTGTGATTTAGCATGCTGCATTGTAAAAGCATATTTAGAAGATACCTACAAATTTTGTTTTTTGGGACAACAAAACTGAAAATAGGTTCTCCTCTTTAAGTTTGTTGGCTGAGTACTTTCCTACTATTTATTTTTCCCATCTCACTGAGTATTCTGTCTACAAGTCTTTACCTCAAGGGGATTGATTAAAAGGACAAGCCAATTTTCTTGCACCTACCCCATGCTCTACGTCACTGGCCATGAAGCAGGATGCTGGCAAGATTTTCATTCCTTTCCACTGTTTGCAATCATGTCCCATAAATGAGAGAAAAAAAGAGTTGTGCCTTAAGAGACTTTCTGCCCCAACACATGTTCCAGCTGACACTGAAGTCTCTCCTCCAAATCAAGGGTACCAGATCCGTGTCATTTGACTCATAGTTCTTTCTCCTGGACAGTAAGATGGGTTTATCTTAAAGTGAACTTAAATGTCACATGTTTCTGGCCCCGAGTATTGAATTTGAGCATAATTACAAGAATAAAACAGATTTATTATTTCATGAAGTACTTATAACCAAATATACAATAGTATGGAAATAATATGCACATCACTTCATAGCACAGATAAAAGGTTTAATTGCACCTGTTTCTTTTTGAAAGGGCACATCAGATTTCCTTTTGTACCTGAAATTTTTATATTTGGTACCCAATACTGAATGCACAATGCCTCGATGACACAGCATTTTTGATAGTTATTCCCACAAGCAGATTTTGTCTAACTTCAAAAGAACTGACTGAAATATTTTTTCAAGCCAATGAATCAGTCGTTTGATGTTGTATATAACAAAGAGCTTCCTGAAACTGACTAATCTTCTAATAAGATGGACTGGTGTTTTGAATCATTAATACTACTGCAGTGTCAAATTGTTCCTTAGGAGGTAAAATTCTAGAGTTGTGGGAACTGAACTAGCTATTGGCCTCCTAGCTATTGACCTAGATTTGCTATCAATAAAAGAGTAAGAGTTGAATAGGCTAGATGTAGGAGCAGTTAGGGAAAAGAATGAATAAGAGATTCTCTGAACTGTCAGACAATCTAGAACAAAAATAGTTGACCAATGTACTACAGCAGCACATTAGCTGAGTATTACAAGCCTACTGGGGTATCTTGACAGTCACTTTAATAGGGCTTGGAGGCTGTGGGGATGGGGATGTGGGAATGGGTGCCCAATAAATCTCTTTAACTGTTCAAATTCCCCTTTTTACCCCTTCTTGGAACTAAAGTTTCTGTAAGGTAAGGGAATCTAATACAATTTCTTACTTTTTTTATACTATAGTCTTTTGGTTTTGCAATAATCTGCCCCCACATTGGCCCAGCCTAATTTTCCATTTTATAGGACAGGAGCCATTGCCTATTTACCCCTGAAGCCTCTGCCAGGACCTGGCCACAGTTACGGGATGTGTTCACCTGTCCCTCCATGAGAATTAAACTATGTATTCCCACCTCTGAGTATTACAACTATAGAGCCCAAAAATCTTAGAATGTTAGAATGGGCACAACCTTTGAGGTTGTTTAATCCAGCAGTTTTCAAACTGTTCTATGGTGGTTCTTTTTAAGCAGAAAAATCTTTCTTTAAAAGAGATCCTACTCAGCCATTATCTATAAGAGAGGTCAGGATGGAGATGCTCTGGTTGAAATAGGGGATAGACAGAATTTCACTTATCCTCCCTTTTGATTCATATGTCCCTGAGGCTCTTTCAAAAAACCCAATTAACCTGCCAGGATACAAGTTGAAAGACCCTACCAATGCCAACTTCAAGCTCAGAGAGTGCCTTAGATCTGGGAGCACGTTAGGATAAGAGGTTGAAAAAAGGCTGCCATTCTTCCAGCTAGTCCAGAATGTATCACTATTGAACTTCTAGCTGTCCTGAAGAAACACCTTGCTTATTCCCAGATCAGGTCTGCTTATGTCAGTCACGGCAACTTTTGCTTGGCACGGTACCCAAGAATGCTATAGATGTCCCGTGAGGCCAGATGCTGGTCTTCCCATTCCCATGTGGTTCACCTATGGAGCCAACTTTTGTCCCTTATGCCTAGACTCTTGGGCTGAGAACTAGCTGTTTCACTCTGGTGCCCAAGGTGTAATTACTGCATTTATTTGGATAATAAAACAAAAGCAAGAATCTGCTAGGTCCATGGTGTGATAGATAAACCTGATCTACATTGGAATGGGTAGAAATTAATAAACTTACTGTTTAGGTACTGAGTTGTCCTGCTTGCATCTGCTGTTCATCTGCAATACCTTTTGCAGCTGTAGGCATGGTGTCCAGGCAGATGTTGGACAATGCTCGCCTGCATAGGTTGACCTTTGCTCGCCCTGGGAGGAGGAGGTATACAGCACTTATGGTAAAAGCTCATAGCAGTGACTGCAACATCACAGCAGACATCCTGGCTGCCGCCAGGGAGAGGCCCGGATGTTGGTGGAGGAATACGACCCACCAGGGTGTCAGGATGCAGGAGGTCATTGTGTTCTGAGCCCCAGAGTGCTCCTCCACAAAGGCCCCACACAGAAGGCATTGTTTCAACACCCTGAGCACATCTACAGTCCTTTCCAGCTCAGGACAATAACTTAATCAAAACTTTAAAATTTGACAACAAAGACCCCAAAGTCTCTGTGGTTTAATTAACGATGCTGTTGCAGAGCTCTATGTGTACACACATTGTCTGCTCAAAGTCACTTCTCCTTGGACCCTCCATGCCCTTCCTCCCATATAGACACAAGGCATCCCAGCTGACTAGGTGGATTCTTGCTTTAATGTACTAGATTTGTTCCTAATATGTTTAAGAAATCCGATGTCCCCTGTCCAAGGTGACACCTGAAGATGTGGCCAAGAGAAAAGTTTGAGTCATCCCCAGGCAGTGTGGACTCCATCACAGAAAATTAAATGGGCCTTATGTACTGGACTCAGCAAGACTTGTAGGAGCTTGTTTAAGATTCCCAGGAGGGAGGTCGAGGATGTGCTAATAGAAAATGGGAGGGAGAAACAGAAGCCACATAGACATTGGCAGGCATCGCTCTTAAGCCTGCAATATATAATAACTGCTCTGTCTACACTGCCAGGCCCCAAAAGGTTCCAAGTCTCTGAAATGTCCCAGAGGCTTCTCCTTCCAAACTTTCGAAAGATTTTACACCAAGAGGATTCAGTTCTCCCTTTTTTAAGGCAGCACAAACTCAGTCTCCTCCTAGGAAGAGGCAGGAAATTGGGGATTCTCTAAGGGCACTTTTAGAAAATTGAACATAGAACCTTTTATCAGCGATTGCGTAGAAGGCTTTAGCCCACAGCCCTCACATTCATCAGAAGCACTTCAGGGAGAGAACATGAATGATAATCCTAAGTACATAATAACTTGCTGGAGACCAGAAGGCTCCAGTCTGGTGAGTTTGACTGGAGGCTTGGCCCACAGTAATGAAATATGCCGCCTGTGAGCTTGACCCTGGCCTTGGTTCATGTTTCAGAGTACAGAGTTGCAGAGCTGGTGAGGATGACTTAATCTCTGTCCTGGTAACTGAGAGTGACTTCAATCAGGATACTAGTAATAGTGTTGTACTTCGTTAGAAAAAACAAAAAAGAAGGGACGGAGGAGGAAAGGAAGGAAGGAGGGAAGGAAGGAAGAAAGGAAGGAAGGAAGGAAGGAAGGAAGGAAGGAAGGAAGGAAGGAAGGGAGGGAGGAAGGAAGGAAGGGAGGGAGGAAAGAAACTTTTCATTTTCAATATTTCTTTCCAGTTTGAACATGAAAGTTCTCAGAGCCTTGGAAAAATATTATACAGTTCACAAAATAACAAGTTATTGTGCAACAGAAGACTCAGACAAGGGTACAGCCTTCTTGTAAATTGGTCCCATAGTATGGATGCCAACAGAAACCAGTTACTCCCAACCTAGCGTTTGTGTGGAATGGATGCTTTGCATTTTCTAGAACATGAATTTTGCAGCTATTACCCAGCAAGACCATTTGAAGTGGTTTTGCTATGTCCTGCCTTCCTACTCCATGCAAATATGGGGAGTGACTGCTTTAATTCACTTCTGTATGCCTAGAGCCTGCTTGAGTAGTTATTACACATTAGACGCTAAATAAGATTTTTAGAAAAAGTATAAATGTCTGATATCAGGGTTTGGTTATAAAATCGAAGAGGGCAGGAGAAGAAGCTTGGAGCACACTGGGCCCCGCAAATGGAGCTTTGACGAGTTCTCGAAAATTATTTAGAGGGAAGATGGGAGTCAGAGAGAGAGTTTCCCAGTTCTGTTGAAACAGCCCTCACTGAGGTATTTTGCTACAAAGAACGAACTCTGGGCACAAGAAAGCCTGTCACAAATGGCCTGAAGCATACTTCTGTAGCTGGAGCTGGTTGATTCACTCTGCCCGCCCTTCTGGGTTCTGTGGGGGAGCTGGGCTGGGCCAGTGATGTTCATCTCTAATTACTTTTGTCTGTATTCTTGTCATTAGAGTATAAACAGGTTTATAATGAGCCTGAGTTTTTTTGTGCTGAGATCAAAGGCAGGCCAGTTGGGAGATGGCAGGAAGAAGGAAGGGGAGAAGAGGGCCAGGGACAGGGTGTTTCTGGAACTTCTGCTGCCCTAGGGCAGAGTCAGGCCCACTGTGGCACAGAGATGCTCATCTGCTGTTCACCAGCTGAGACACCAGCTCGCCCAGGGTCACTGTGCCAGGGAGTGGGGTGACTTAACCTGGAGTCTCAGGATGCTGCCTGCTAAAGTCAGAGAGCCAGCATTCCACAGGGAAGGAAGGAGACAGGAGCAGGGAGACTTCACCTCCTCAGGGCAGCCCAGCAACAGGTGTTTGGGAAGTCTGCTGGACCTGGATGAACACAAAAGGCCAACCCTCTCCTGAATCATGACAGGGACCACAGCAACTTTTACAGAGTTTGTCTGTGATGGGTGCCTCATTCATGCCTCTGTATTGTGTCTCCCTCTCCAAGAACTCAGGCACTCTTTGCAGACCCTTCTGGGCCTGGTGTTCTTGAACTTCGGTTCCCCAGAGCCTGTCAAACCCTCCTTCCTGATGGGGCTCAGGAGTCAGGAGCTCAAGAATATCACTAGTGGCTGTGCAAGGAGGAAGCAGGCGGACAAAAGAAAAGTCATGCCATTTAAAAGGCAGTCATCTGGGTGCCAGAGCATGTGCATTCTTTTTAAAAAGCATGTTACTTTAAAATTGTTGCAGCCTGTAATCCCAGCACTTTGGGAGGCCGAGGCAATGGATTGTCTGAGCCCATGAGTTTGAGACCAGCCTGGGCAACTTGGCGAGACCTCGTCTCTGCAATAAATAAAAAAATTAGCCAGGCATGGTAGTGTATGCCTGTAGTTCCAGTTACTTGGAAGGCTGAGGCGGAGGGATTGCAGGAGCCCAGCAGGTTAATGCTGGGGTGGCTGTGAGCATGCCACTGCACTCCAGCCTGGGTGGTGAAGTAAGACTCCAACTCAAAAAATAAAAAATAAAAATAAATAAAACAAAATAGTTGTTGTGGAATAATTTTATACATAAAATAGATCTTAAGTGTAGAGTTCTACAGTTTTGACAAACATATGTACCTATGTAACCAACACTCCAAAGGAGATTGAGAACATTTCCACCACCCCAGAAGCTTCTACTTGCCTTCCCAGTTCCCCTACCTCATCCCAGAGGTGATCATGGTTCTGATTTTTGTTCCCAACAGCCTCTGTCTGTCCAAGTAGTGACTCAGATGGTGGAGCTTTTATAGCCATCCCCTCATTTCACAGAACTGGCCCTCCACTCAGCCCCACCCTGCTAGGTCTGCCTCTCCTCACATACACCTGTGTGGGAGTGGGCTGCAGGACAGTGTATGACTAAGATCATAAGGGAGGAGGAGAGAAAACTCTGGGAGGAAGATGGTAGCTAAAGTACCATTGATCTGCCTTAGGCAGATGCTCAACTGGATTTGAGTGAATGGAATGGGAGAGGAATCTGTCTTCATTAAGGAGTACTTTGTACAGGGAAAGAGAGAGGAAGGAGGAGAAAAATTTGTGCCTGGAGTAGTGAGCAGCCTGGCCCCAGAATCTCTGGGGTTGGCAGGCCTAGCTTTGCACCCACACTCACTAGCTCTGTGGCCATGGGAGGCTGCCAGCTTCCCATTGGTTAAGTGGGGGTAATCATCTGGAGCCTGCTAGCCAGAAGTGTTGCAAAATTTAATTGAAAACATTTTCTGTACTGCCTGACACACCACAGGTGTTTAATACATGATAGTAGCTTTATTACTGCTACCAAGCCAACCCAATTCTTAGTAAATAATTTTATTTCAAATTGTTTTGAGAAAGAACTTGTGAATCCGACCTCCTAAGAGCAGAGAAGAGGCTCCCTTGCTTTGCAGTGAGACATGAGAGGCACTGGCACTCTCTTATCATGGAATAAATTACGTAGCAGTCACAGGATGTGCTTATGTGGCCTTAGAAATGAGTGAAATCACATGTTTTCTATTAGTACTTACTGCCACTGTGAGGAAACAACTAACATAATTTTGTATAACTGCATTAACCACAGTACATTTCCATTTGGCCAATAAAATGATGAATTATTCAGGGATTTATAGGCCTTGTTTTTAAGGATATAAAAAGTCATTATTAAAGAGTGTTTTTCTGTGACTATGAGCTGAGCTTCCTCTAAACTTTTATTGCCACAACAGGCTACTAAGTGAAAAATAAGACAAAACAAAAGCAAATGGATGTAAGTGTTCAAAACACAAAGCCCCAAGCCCCAATTAAGCACTTAGTCACTTAGTCATCAAATAAAACCAGGGATACTGAATTCAGATGAATTGATCAAAAAGAAAAAAAAAGATGGCACTGACCAAGTTCCAATTCAATGTGTGAGCCAAATCAGACAAGCTGATTGGGCACATAGAAAGTTTTCTGGATGTTGGTTTGAATTAAAGTTCAAAATTCAGATAGGAAAAAAAAAGTTAAGCCTATTGTACAGTAGGAATCACCAAGTTAACTGTATCCAAACAGAGTGAAGATCACACATAGACACGGAAATACACAGAGAGAAAACTAGGTTTGTGTGAGAATTCCGAAGTAAGAAGCATCAGCCAGAGAGCTGGACAGGATGACCCCAAAGTTCCCTACCAAATCTGGAAATCTCCAGTTCTCTGTCCCAGTCCTCCCAGGCCTCAGGGAAGTCAGGCAAAGTCGATGAGAGATGGAATGTCATCAATGACAGAAACATCTGTAAGAAAGAGGCACTTTTCATTTTCTATGAAGCAGGGGTTTAAGAGAAAGCTTTAGGGAACTTTTGTTTCTGGTTATGATGCAGGAAGTCAAAAGAGACAGTCTGGCACTCTTGCCATAACAATCAAAGCAAGATGAATCAGTGGGAAGAGGAAAAATCTATTTTGTATGGTAGGGAGAACCCCCAAACCTGTAGAAAATTGTAATGGCTACGCAAGAGATAATGTGAAAAACTAGAATCTCAAGGAGCCCTAGCCACAGAGCAAATCTGTGTCTACCCAATGACTTTTTGATATAAGTCTTGACAGGTATGTTGAAGGCTGAGTCCTGAGAGCTGAGAGAGATTTCCATGGGTTATGAGGGATCTTCCCCAAGTGCAAGACAGCGATGTCTGAAGGTAGAGAATATGGCAGGAGAGCTGAGAAAAATCCATCCAAGGCACTGTGGGTCTTTAATGAATAAAGATTAGGGGACAGGCAGGCACACTAAGCTGCCAGATATCAGAGACAAAGAAATTTGAGAATAGTTCTAGAAATAAAGAAGAGTTCATTAGTGATCCTTGAAGCCAGGCTGTAAGGCAGATAGAGACCTCCCACAGTCCGAAAAGCTGGCATCTTTGTATACAGCATTTAAAAAAATCTCTTAACTCTCTCAGGTGCTCAGGTTCTAGAACCTGCTGAAGAGGGACAATTGACCTCACTTGCAAAATATTTGAAACCAGTGAGAAACTGAATCAAATTAAAAATAAAACAAAGCTCAGATTTAGGTTGACACAGGTGAAGTCAGTCCTCCAATCTTGAAGTCTGGCAAGAGAAAGAACATAACATTACCTAGAAATATTAATTATTTTTATTATAATATCCTTTACATTAAATGTCTGTTATACAATAAAATTTATGCAACATTGAAAGATGAAAAAAAAATGTCACCCATAGTCAAGAGAGGAAACAGTCAATAGAAACACACCTAGAGATAACATAGATAGGAATTTTAAAATAACAATGATAAGTATGCTAAAGGATGTAGTGGAAAAGATAAATAATATATGGAAACAGATGAGAATTCAGTGTAGATATGGAAACTACAAAAAATAAATAAATAAAATAAATGCAAGTGAGATTTTGCTTCTGACCAAGATGGAGTAACAATGACTAGATTTATCCTTCTGTGTGAAAAATTAAAAGAATTTAGTCAAAGAATCAAACAATAGTTTTCAAGACATTGGATATTAAACAACAAAATTATTCCTTAGACACAAAAAAATCAAAAGGGTGAATCTCACAAATGTTCCATTTTATCACCTTGTAAAAGATTTCTGACTGTGACACAGAAAAAGGGAACCCAACCTTAGCCCAGAAGACTCCTGAGTTGAGCAGATAGAATGGGAAGTTCAGGGAAATCAGCTTGGCTGGAGTTTTTAAGACAAAGTATCAAGAAGAGTAACTTCATAAAAAAATATACATAAAGAAGTAACCCTGGAGAGCCATAGAGGATCTCCATTAAATGTTCACTGGAGTACTGATCAGTATGTCCGTGCATCCGCCTGAGGCTTGGGAAAAGAATCACCCAGGAATATTTGAGGGCACAATAGCTGGTGCTTACACCGAAATGAAAATGATATTTTGCCCCACAACCTGGAGAAGAAAACCTCAAAAGTCACAGGACGTAGTGATTTGTTTATTAGTGAGCTTGGACTCTCATGACAGAATACCACAGACTGGGTGGCTTAAACAACAGAATGTATTTTCTCACAGTTCTAAAGGCTAACAAGTTGAAGATCAAGGTTCTGGTAGGGCTGGGTTTCTGGTGATAGCTTTCTTCCTGGCTTAAGGACAGTCACCTTTTTGCTATGTGCCCTCATACAGTAGAAAGAGACCAATCTCTAGTGTCTTTTCCTCTTTTACAAATACACCAGCTCTATTTATTGAGGTCTACTCTTATGACCTTATTTAACTTTAATTACTGCCTTAAATGCCCTGACTCCAATATAGTCATATCAGAAGTTACAGCTTCAACATGTAAATTTCAGAAAGAAAACAAGTCAGTCCACAGCAACTTTGGAAGAGTTTTGTCTCAGTAGTGGATGATAATTAGGTCTGGTTCTGAATAACAAAATTTAGATGACCTAACGATTTCAAACTGTTTCCAAGTAACATAATTATACCTCAGAATTAAAATCAGTAATATTATAGGACTACAAAGAAGTACATAACCCAACAAGGTAAAATTCATAGTCAATGCAATAAAAAAAATTATGAGGCATGTATAAAAGCAGAAACATTTGACAGATAATGAAGAAATAAATAAATCCACTTAAATTGAGCCAGGTATCAAGTGTTAAAATTAGCAGAAAAGGACATTAAAGCAGTTATTTTTTCTGTAATTCATAGCTCAAAAAATAGAAACATAAAAAATATTTTTAAAAGA
This sequence comes from Cephalopachus bancanus, assembly GCA_027257055.1. NCBI lineage: Eukaryota > Metazoa > Chordata > Mammalia > Primates > Tarsiidae > Cephalopachus > Cephalopachus bancanus. The sequence continues at coordinate 9,291,244 of JAPVLO010000014.1, forward strand.
CCTGAATTAAATTTTTAAAGATGAAAATTACAATTTTCAAGATGAATATACATGGAGTGGTATTAAAAACACATTAGACGTCAGAAGAAGATCAGCAGGCTTGAAGATATGCCAATAAAAATCACACAAAATCAAATCCAAAAAGATAAAACAATTAACAAATAAGCAGTGCCTCAGTGAGTGGTGGGAAAAGTTGACAAATATACTTGTAATTGTAGTCCATGCAAAGAAAGAGAAAATGAGGATATCAGAGACACATAAAGTGTTTTAAAAAATAATAGTAAGAAATTTCCAAATTGGATGAAAACTATAAACTCAGATTCAAGAATTTCAGAAAACTCCAAGAACAAAAAAAACAAGGAAAACTGTAATTTGTGTAATTATGCATCAAATATGATTATGTAATTATAATCAAATTACATAAAGCCAATGATAAGAAATCTAAAAAGCAACCAGAAAAAAAGTTATATGCAAAGAACAATGGTAAAAAATGACAGTAGATTTCCAATCAGAAACAGTGCAAATGAAGTGAAAGTGGAGCAATATCTTTAACTTACAGAAAGAGAAAACAAAGACATCAACTTATAATGCTATATCTAGCAAGCAACATCATTCATTTCCTTTTCTCTTCTTCTTTTTCTTTCTTTCTCTGTCACCCAGGCTGGCGTGAAGTGGCACCACTGCACCCTCAAGCTCCTGGGCTCAAGTAATCCTCCTGCCTTGGCCTCCCAAAGAACTTGGCCTCCTTAACTTCTGATGTGACTATATTGGAGACAGCATTTAAGACTGGGATTATAGGAATGAGTCACAGCACTCAGCTAGAATATCATTCAAATGTGATGGCAAATAAAAACTTTTTCAGCCTTACAAAAACTAAAGGGAAAGCCGGGCTCGGTGGCTCAGCCTGCAATCCCGCGCCTTTGGGAGGCTGAGGTGAGTGAATTGCCTGAGCCCGCGGGTTCGAGACCCGCCTGGGCAGCGAGACCTCATCTCTACAATAAATCAAAAAATCAGCTGGGCGTGGTGGTGCATGCCTGTAATTCCGGCTACTCGGAAGGCTGAGGCGGAAGGATCGCCGGAGCCCAGCAGGCCGAGGCTGCAGTGGCCGGGAGCGGCCACTGCACTCCAGTCTGGGCGACAGAGTGAGACTCCAACTCAAAAAAAAAAAAAAAACTAAAGGGAATTTATCACGGGACTTACATGACATGAAATATTAAATACTATGATATATGTATGTATTTAAATTTTTAAATATTTGTATATACTAAAGCATAAATATATATGTACATAAAATAATAATAAAAACCTGGCAAGGTGGCTCATGCCTGTGATCCCAGTACTTTGAGAGGCTGAAGCAGAGCCCAGGAATTTGACCAGCCTAAGCAACATAGCAAGACTGCATCTCTACAAAAATATCAAAAAATTAGCAGGGCATGGTGATGCATGCCTGTAGTCCTAGCTACTTGGGAGGTTGAGACAGGAGGATCACCTGAGTCCAGGAGGTTGAGGGTAACGTGAGCCATGATCATGCCACTGCGCTCCAGCCTGGGTGACAGAGTGAAACTCTGACTCAAAAGAATAAAAATAAAAGAACAATAAAAGAAAAATTATACAAGAAGGAAATATGTTATATAAAAATGAATGAAAAACACTGGAAACAGTAAATACATGGGAAATACAAAATATTTTTCTTTTTCTTTAATTTAAAAATAATTTACTATTTAATGAAAATAACTAGGTGAGATTTTTAACATGTAGGGGCAAAATGCATAACAACAGCACAAAGGCCAGTATAAAAGAAAAGGAAACACTATTGTAAGGTGTAGTATGCATAAAGTGGTATAATATTGCTTGAAGGTAGACTATGATAAGTTAAAGATGTATACTAAATCTAAAGCAATCACTAAAATAACCATACACTTGTGATGGCATTTAGGACCCACCTGGATAATTCAAGATAATCTCCTTATCTCAAGATTCTTAATCACATCTCCAAAGATCTTTTTTCAAATAAGATAACATTCAGTGGTCCCAGGGATTAGGTTGTGTACATATCTTTGGGACCATCATCCAGCCACAACAGCAAAGTCCTCATTTGGAGGCTTGAATGAGGATGAATCTGTTTACAATAAAACACACTTTTTGACTGAATTCAGTTCCTTTTGGCTATAAGAATGAGTACTTTTATTTCTTGATGGTTATTGAACTGCAGCTTCCCTTAACTACAAGAAGCCTTCTATAGTTCCTGCCTATTCAGAGATCCCCAAAATGGCCATTTCCTTCTTAAAGTCAACAAGTGAGTGAGAGACTCCACCAAAACAAGGGCTACAATCTAATGTAATCCAGTCATACACATGGAATCACATATATCCCATTACCTTTGCCATATTCTTTTTTTTTTTTTGAGTTGGAGTCTTACACTGTCACCAAGGCTCACAGCCACCACAACCTCGACCTGCTGGGCTCAGGCAGTCCTTCCATCTCAGTCTTCCAAGTAGCTGGAACTACAGGTGTGCACCGCCATGCCTAGCTAATTTTTTGATTTATCATAGAGACAAGGTCTTACCATGTTGCCCAGGATAGTCTCCGAACGCATGGGCTTAGGCAATCCTCTTGCCTCAGGCTCCCAAAGTGCTGAGATTACAGGCATGAACCACTGTGCCAGCTGCCATATTTAATTTATTTAAAACAAGTTACACATCCTACTCGCATTCAAGCAAAGGGAATTATGCAAAAGTATGAGTCCCAGATGGTGAACATCATGGAGTCTGCCTGCCAGTCTATCCTCTGGTCCTTCATAATTCTTGTTTCTCTCACATACATGATATCCAACCCTTCCCAAGAGCCTCAAGTGTCTGATCCAATTAAAGTAAATGTTCCAAGACCAGAGTCTCATTATATAAATCAGCCCAGGTGTACATAAGACTCTTTGGACATAGTTCCTCTGAAGTGGTTAATCTGTAAAATGAAAGAGACACGTTATCTTGTCTAACACACCAAACATTCAATTGTGGGAGAGATACAGGAAAACAACTATGGACAATATATGGGGGAAAATAGAGGGTAAAAAAGAAGTTATTGATCCACAAGAATTCTAAAATCTAGGTGGAAAAATATTGAGGGTTTCTTGCTTAAATTTCAAACTCTGGGAATAATTTCTACATGGTTCTAGGATATGCCTCTGGGATCTTTGTTCTACCATCTGAGTCATCCTCCATTTTTAAAATGAAAGTCAGTACATGGTTGGGGTTGAAGAATTTTATTGACTGCTTCTTACCAATAGAATTGGAGTTACCACAGTCTTCTCTTATTTTGTTCTATTTCTGTCCCATTTAGTCCAAGCTGAAAGCATTCCTTCTGAAAGAATTTTCTCAAGAACTTTTGGGATTTTTCAAAATTATCAAGTCTTGATTCCTTTTAGTTTAATGGATGTTTTTCCCTCAATTTATTTCTCTCCTCGCACAATTTATCATAAGCAGAAGGAAGAAACCAAATGACATTTTTAACACTTGCTTGGAAATATTTTTAGATAACTAAGTTTATCACTTACAAGTTTTGCTTCTTGCATTATTTTGAGGGACAACTGTGCTAAATTTTCTGTCACTATCTAAGGAGGACCCTTCTTCCTCCAGCTTCCAATAACATGTGCCTCACTGGCAGCATCCTTATGTCCAAGGCAATTTTTGCTTTCACTATGATGCTCTTCAAAATTTTTGTGGCCTCTACCCACTGCCTGGTTCCAAAGCCATGCCTGTATTTTTAGGCATTTGATATATCAGTACTCCACTTCAAGTACCAAAATCTGTATTAGTTATCTTGCACAGCATAACAATATTGTCACAAACTTAGCAGCTTAAAACACAACACATATTTATTATCTTATAATTCCTGAGGATCAGGAATCTGGGCATAGTTTAGCTGGCCCCTCTGTAATTAAAGGGTCACTTAAATCAAAGTTCTAGTTTGAGGAAGGACACACTTCCAAACTCATATCTTCATTGGCAGAATATAGATTTTTATGGCTGTAGTACTGAAGAATTCTATTTCTTGATGGTTGCTGGCTAGAGGTCATCCTCGACTCCTAGAGGCCAGCCAGTTTTTTGTCACATAGGGAAACAGCATGGTAGTTTGTCTCCTGAAAAACAAAAAGGAAGTGAGAGATTCCAGAATAAGTGCTACAGGTGTGTTTAATATAATCACACAATCACATACACTCCATCATGTATATCCCATCACATTTGTTATATTTCATTGGTTAGAAACAAGTCACTATTTATGCCTATAATCAAGAGGAGAGGAAGGTACAAGCATGTAAATACTAAGAGGTAGGGATCCTGGAAGTCATCTTAAAATTTTTCTTCCAAAATGACCAAGTAGGGGCTATCTCAGAATTCAAGGATGGTTTGACATTCAACAATCAATAAGATTTATCATATTATCAAACTATAAAAGAAAAACCATAAGGTCATCTTTATAAATACAATTTTTTTTCAAAATCCAATACCTATTCCTAATAAAAAGACTTAGCCATCTGAAAATAGAAATGCATTTCTTTAATCTGATAAAGATCTTCTTCAAAAAGCCTTCAGATAACATTCTTTTTTTTTTTTTTTAGTTGGAGTCTCACTTGGTCGCTCAGACCAGAGTGCAGTGGCCGCTCCCGGCCACCGCAGCCTCGCCTGCTGGGCTCCAGTGATCCTTCCGCCTCAGCCTTCCGAGTAGCCGGAATTACAGGCATGCGCTACCACACCCGGCTGATTTTTTGATTTTTATTGTAGAGATGAGGTCTCGCTGCCCAGGCAGTTCTCGAACCCGCGGGCTCAGGCAATCTACTCACCTCAGCCTCCCAAAGGCGTGGGATTACAGGCTGAGCCACCGAGCCCGGCTGATAACATTATTCTTAATGGTGAAAAAATGATTTTCGCTTAGGATAAATAGAGAGAAAGGGGGTGGGGCAGAAAGAGAGACAGAGACAGAGAAAGAGAGAGAGAGACTGAGAGAGAGAATAATCTTACATACAGTTATGCATTACATTCTGAGAAATGTGTTGTTAGGCAATTCTGTCATTATGGGAACACTGAGAACATCCTAGAGTCATACAAACCTACATGGTACAGCCTACTACATATCTAGGCTATGTGGTATAGTCTATTGCTCCTAGGCCACAAACCTGGACAGTATGAGATTATACTGAATACTGTAAGCAATTAGTACACAATAGTAAGCATTTGTGTATCTAAATATATCTAAACATAGAAAATACAAGTAAAAATATGGTATAAATGATAAAAAATGGTACAGCGGTATAGGGCACTTACCACAGTAGGAGCTCACAGGACTAGAAGTTGTTTTGGGTAAGTCAATGAGTGAGTGGTGAGTGAATGTGATGCCTAAGACATCACTGTACACTACTGTAGACTTCATAAGCACTTAGGCTATACTAAATTTATAAATTATATTTTTCTTTCTTAAATAATAAATTAATCTCAGCTTACTGTAACTTGTTTACTTTATGAATCTTTATTTTTGTAAATTATAATAATATTTTGCTTTAACCCCTAGCTTTAAAAACACATTGTACAGCTGTACAAAAATATTTTGTTTATTTATACCCTTATTATATCTGCTTTTTAGTTTTTTTTAACTTTTTAAACACTTTTGTTAAGAACTAAGACACAAGCACACACATAGTCCTATGCCTTCACAGGGTCAGAATCACCAATATCACTGTCTTCCACTTCCACCTCTTGTCCCACTGGAAGGTCTTCAGGGGCAGTTACACATATAGAGCTGTCATCTCCTATGATAACAATGCCTTCTTCTGGAATATCTTTTGAAGGACCTGCCTGGGCTGTTGCTGTTTTATAGTTAACTTCTTTTTCTTTTTGTTCCCTTCTTCTTTTTTTTTTAATTCTTCTTTTGAGTCAGACTCTTACTCTGTTGCTCATGACCACTGCAGCCTCGATCTGCCTGGGCTTGGGAGATCCTCCCACCTCAACCTTCCAAGTTGCTGGAACCATAGGAGTGCCCTGCCATATCTATCTATATTTTATTATTTTATTTACTTTATTTTAGAGACAAGGTCTTTCCAATTTATCCAGACTGGTCTCGAGCCCCTGGGCTTAGGCAATCCTCCTGCCTCCACCTCCCAAAATGCTGGGATTGCAGGCATAAGCCACCATGCCCAGCAACTTTTTTTAAATAAGTAGAAGCATATATGTAAAATAATAATAAAAGTACAGAATAGTAAATACATAAGCCAATAGCATAGTTGCTTATTCTCATCAAGTATTATGTACTGCACATAATCATATGTACTAAAGAAGTTTCTCAGGCTGAAGGGATATGCAACCAGAGAAAACCCTGAATCTCCTGGAAGGAACTGAGACCACCAGAAAAAGTAGATAATTGGGAAAATATGAAAGACAATGTATATATAATTAATATTATATTTAAAGCATATGTTACAGTAAAATATAAGATGACAAGAGCATAGTGTATCTAAGTGGTTAAATGGAGTTATATTTTTGATGTTGTTGAGTTGGAGTCTTACTCGGTCACCCAAACTGGAGTGTAGTGGCCGCTCCCGGCCACCACAGCCTCGCCTGCTGACCTCCGGCGATCCTTCCGCCTCAGCCTTCCCAGTAGCCGGAATTACAGGCATGCGCTACCACACCCGGCTGATTTTTTTGATTTATTGTAGAGATGAGGTCTCGCTGCCCAGGCGGGTCTCGAACCCACGGGCTCAGGCAATCCACTCACCTCAGCCTCCCAAAGGCGTGGGATTACAGGTTGAGCCACCGAGCCTGGTTGAGTTATATTTTTTTAATGTTCTTATATTGCCCATGAAGTACTATTATATTATGTGAAAATGGTGAACTTAAATATGCATATCATAATTTCTAGAACAACCACAGAGATATAGTCAAAAAGTCAATAGAGGAGCCAAAACAGAATACTAAAAAACATTCAATTTATCCAAGAAAAACAGAAAAGTAGAACCAGAGGAATAAAAGACACATGAGATAAATAAAAAACAAATACCAAGATAATAGGCTTAACTCCAACTGTATCAGCAATCACACTTACTGTAAGTGGTTTTCTTCCTTAATTGTCTCCTTCTTTTCCTCCTCCCTCCCTTCCTTTCTTTCTTCTTTCTACTTCTCTTGCTTTCTTTCTTTCCTTTTTCCTTCCTAAACTCCTTCCTTTCCTAAATATTTGTTACCATAAGTATGGCAACTGTACATGAGATCTGTAGTTACAATGGATTTCCTCTTGCAGTTGCAGTTTGAGTCAGTTTGAATGAATTGTCTCCCTTAAGGGGAGAACAAGCTTAAACTGGCCACCATGTTTCTACTTTGTTTTAAGCAGTTGGTTCAGTAGGAAAAAGTAATGAAGACATAAGCAAAAGCAGAATGTAGACTGTCAGGACCAGCATAAGTGCATAAGAAACTTTGGTCTTTTTAATCACACTGTGAAACCTTCTACCTTTCTTCCTCTGAAAAAATGGGCATTCTTTTCATAAACAACCAGGTCATAATTGTGTCTAAAAGAAGCGACAGTTATCTCAGCAAAAATGGCAGGTGTAAGATGAATTTGAGGTGTGTAGCGTCTCCTCCTGTCTCTTCCTCTCTCCTGCCCTCAGTTCTAGGTAGCCTAATCTGTCCTGTATCTCACTGAAGGAGTCATTATCATTATTACACCCTTGCTCCCAAAGTGACATTTCTTGCAGACAATTTTTTAGGTCCTGGATTAGACTAATTTGTGAAAGTCATGTTTCTTCAATGTTCATTTTGATGTCTGAAATCATTTTAAAGTTATAAGATATGTCCAAAAGTAAGACATATTCCTTCTAGAATAATAACTGAAGTTCCAGTAGGAGACATTGGGTGTCCGACTTAGGAGGACAGAGCCAATGAACACATTTGTTGCAGCTGACATCTTAGAGGAATGGTTAGGATTTAGTTACTTGTTCTGTGTGTTTCCTTCCATGTGAACATGCACGCACACACAACTTTTGTTAAAAAAAAAAAAATTAAAGGTTAGCCCCCTGCATTTCCGTTTTCAATGTTATATAGCAGTGGTTCCCAATCTTTCCGGCTTCAGGAACCGGTGGAACACAATTTTTCCATGGGGGCGGGGATGGGGAGGTCGGAGGGAGTGGAGGAAAGATATCAAGCATTAGATTCTCACAAGAAGCAAGCAGTCTGGATCCCCTGCATGTGCAGTTCACAATAGGGTTTGCAACTCCTATGAGAATCTAATGCCAAGGCTGATCTTAGAGTGGGCAGAGCTCCACTGTCCCAGTACTATCCACTGGGGCTTGGGGACCCCTGCTGTAGAGTGTATGTTTTAAAAATAATATCTTCTAGGTAAATGTTTTTCTGTTTCAATTCTGGATTAATTTAGTAAAGCTGAGAATTCTTTTCTCTCATTGTAGGCCTGTTTTAGTTTTGAAAGGTTTTCTGAGAATTTTTTCTTTTACTGTGTGTGGCTATACATCAGACAACTTGTTGAAGTAGGTTGTCTCCTCTTTCTCATATTGGCTTCTTGGGTAGAAGTTTTTCAAGGGCAATGAATCTTCTGTCTGAGAGAAGAATATTAGCCTTCAAAATTAAGAGGAGTGAAGTGTATCATGGAATTAAGTACTGATTCCAATGGAAACTCACTTTACTATCTTTGGCAAATATATAAACTTCTCTGATTCCCAGCTTTCTTCCACATCACTTCTGCTCCTATCCAATGCCTACAAAATGATATTACTCATATTAGGTTAGATATTATCCTAATTTTAGATATTATAATCTATACTAATATTATTGATTACCCACTTTTAAGCTCCTTTTCTAAAAAGGGAGTTCAATTAGTGTAATCCTAAATCTCTCTCCAGTCTTCTACTTTCTAGAAAGATGGAATATCAGACTTTCGAATATGTCAAATTTGAAAAAAAACACCTGGGTATATACAGCTCAATTTCATTCCTCTTTGGAATAAGCCTCTTCCTAGAAAGCATGAGTTCCCTTTTGTTTCTCACATCCCTGGTCTTACCTGGGCAAGATTACCACATGGGTAGGAGCCTATGCAGTTCAATGTTGCCTTATTGAGAGTTGAAAGGATTATTCTGCCAAATTCTAGAGTTCAATGACTCTCACAAATAAACTACCTTCTCTAGCTTAGTGATATCAGAAATGAAAGTGACATTTTAGACTTCTTGTTTAACCTATTAATTTATTTTTCAACATATACAAATACTAGTGGAGCAAAGAATGCTGCTTATTGGATATCTTCCAGTGAGTTCCTGGTTAAACAAACTGGAAGTTTCTCTGAAGCTCTAAAAGCTATCTACAGAGATTTTTGTGGTCATTCCACAGAACAGAGAGGCAATACAGCATAGTGGTTAAAATGTGGGCTCTGGCACCAGCCCATTCCAGTTTTTACCCCAGTCCCAGCCATTCCTATCTGATCTCTGTGCCTCAGCGTTCACATCTGTAAAATGAGGGAAATGATAGTCTACTTTATAGGATGATTTTGAGGATTATGTGAACTAGTACATCTAGTACTTAGAATAGTGCCTAGCACATCGTTGTGTTCGATTATCAGTTATCATAGTGCAGCTACAAATAATACCTGCATCATAATAAGCATTCAAAGATTGATAGCTATTACTATGTCATTGCAGTGGCCAATAAAGGAGAAACATTTATGTTCTTTAGGATATGTTGGTAAAAGGACACATATTCTTTAGGATATGTTGGATTTATTTGCTGCAGATTATGCTGTAGCAAATATTCAATGGTTTAAAGAAGAAGTTTACTTTTCACTCACGTAACAGTCAAGAAAAACAAAGACGTGTGCCCACAAAAACCTTCTCATGAATGTTCATGGCAGCTTCATTCATAATGTCTCCACCCTTGAAACAATTCAGATATCTTTCAGTGGGTTCCTGGTTAAACAAACTGTGGTACATCCACACCATAGATTGCAGCTCAGTAATTAAAAGGAATGAACTATAAAATATTGAGACACATAGTAACCAAGATGAATCTCCAGAGTTATTTTGAACAACAAAAAAAGGCAACCCTCAAAATATTCTATTTGGTATAATTCCAATTTATGAAGATTCTCGAAATGACAAGATTACAGAAACAGAGACCAGATTAGTGGTTGCTGGAACTCAGGAGGAGGGGGAGTGGAGAAAGGGAGTGTGGGTGTAAGAGGACAACATGAGGAATTCATGTGGTTCTGGAATGCTCTGTATCTTGACATGTTAATGTCCGTATCCTCTTTTTGTTTGTGAGATTGTCCTATAGCTTTGCAGGATGTCCATAACCTCTTTTTGTTTGTGAGATTATCCTACAGCTTTGCAGGAAGTTATCACTGAAGGAAACTGAGAAAAGGGTCCTCTTTATATCATTTCTTTTTTTTTTTTTTTTTTTTGACTTGGAGTCTCACTCGGTCACCTAGACTGGAGTGCAGTGGCACACTCCCGGCCACCGAAGCCTCGACCTGCTAGCCTCCGGTGATCCTTCCGCCTCAGCCTTCCAAGAAGCCAGAATTACAGGCTTGTGCTGTCACGCCCAGCTAGTTTTTGATTTATTGTAGAGACGAAGTCTCACCAAGTTGCCTGGGTGGGTCTCAAACCCGTTTGCTCAGACAATCCACTCGCCTCGGCCTCCCAAAGTGCTGGGATTACAGGCTGAGCCACCGAGCCCAGCCTATATCATTTCTTACATGTTATAATAATCTACCATTATCTCCAAATGAAAAGTTTAGTAAGAAAATTCCCTGATGTATTTCTTAAAGCATAAACAAGTATGGAAAACACAAATTGCATTTTTAACTCTCATCTGATTTTAAAAGATAGTGCAAAGCCACTTTCCCAAAAGGAAGTTTTTTCCCTGGAAAGTTTACTCTCAATAGAAAATACACACATATCTATAACATAATTCGTGGTGATTTTGCTCACACGGTTTACTAGTTGATCTATTATCTGAAGTCACTCTAGATTGTTGCAAATGCCACTTAATCCAGAATTGACAGCCCTCCAGACCAGTGGCCAAATCCCAAGAGGTCAGCAAGAGACCCTCCGATGGACTCTACTGAGAAGCAGAAAGACTGGACACATACCACTTCTGAATGTAACGGTTACTGTGTTGCTTCTGAATCTAGGATTCTAGAGTTTCTGAAAGACGACCAGTTGAAGAAAAGAAATTCGGGTATTCTCCAAAGGGCCCAGTCTCAGTGCATGTAGCTGGCGTAAGAAGCTAAGTTGGGGAGGAGCATCTGGGCTGGCAGTTCCAACACCAGCCCACTTCCTCCACCTGCAACCCTCCACAGTTTCACAGGCCCTCCTGTGATCTCTCTCTCTCTCTCTCTTCATGCCACCTGATACTTATTTAAACCAGGTTCTTCTACCTCTTTAAAGAGTCACCATTCATTCAAAAAATACTCACTGAGTGCCTGTGTTATGCCTGGCATTGGGATGCGGTGATGACAAAAACAGCCCTCACCTTGACACCATTGTTCCTTTCCTTAACTTCTTTCACTATGTTTTTTTTTTATATTTTGGGGTGCCTTCTGTGAACAAGGCACTCTGCATAACATTTAATGACATTTTTCTTTTTGAGTTGGAGTCTCCATCACCTAGGCTGGAGTGCAGTGGCACACTCACGGTCACCCCAGCATCAACCTGCTGGGCTCCAACAATCCTTCTGCCTCAGCCTTCCAAGGAGTCAGGCGCGTGCTACCACACCTGGCTAATTTTTTATTTATTGAAGAGATGAGGTCTCACTGAGTTGCCTGTGCTGGTCTCAAACCCACGGGCTCAGGCAATCCACTTGCCTTTGCCTCCCAAAGTTCTGGGATTGCAGGCTGAGCCACCGAACCCAGCTTAATGACCTTTTGAAGGCCATACTCTCTGACTCTTATTGTTTAAATGAAGAAATAGAGGCCTAGGACTGTTAAGGGTGCCCAGGTTCACACAGGAAGCAGTTCACACTGTAATACCTCACTTTCTACTAGCTCTGGTCACTGGTGTTCTGAACCTTGACTTAGAAAGCCCACATGAGTATTCCCTGCACCTTTGTGTGTGTGTGTGTGTGTATATATATATATATATATATATATATTTTTTTTTTTTTTTTTTTTTTTTTTTTTTTTTTAATAGTGAGGGATCACCCGGGCTTGAGTGCAGTGGTATGATTACAGCTTACCTCAGCCTTGACCTCCTGGGCTGAGGCGATTCTTCTGCCTCAGCCTCCCAAGTAGCTGGTAGCTGGGACTACAGGCACACACCACCATATCTGACTGATTCTTCCATTTTTTGTTGAGATGAAGTCTTTCTATGTTGCCTAGGCAGGTCTTGAACTCCTGACTTCAAGCGATCCTTCCACCTCAGCCTCCCAAAGTGCTGGGGGATTATAGACGTGAACCACTGTGCCTGGTCTAGATATAATTCAAATCTGTACTCTTGACCTCACATCTCCTTTGCTACATCTGCTTCTGCATTAACCTGAGGCCTGTGCTGGTGGCTCTAGTCGGACCACCTGACTTCAATTTCAGGTTCATCCTTTCACTTGAAGATTCAGTGTCTTATTCTAAATCATTGGCCAGCAATCACCCCCAAAAAATAAAAAAATAAAAAACCCCACAAAATTGCAAGATGGCATGAGAATCTGTCTCATTAGACATATCCCTATAGACAAATTCATCCTGTAGGGACATCTGTGAAAGGCACAGCCCTCTCCACACCAGTTCTACATGGACAAGAGTGAATACAACGTCCCCAGCTTTGCTCCACTACTCACTTGCCAGCATTGTTTTTCTTTATTACCTCCTCTAAAAAAATTATTATAATAGCTAATATTTAGGGGGCATGGTTAACCCCCAATCACTCAATCCCTCACTGAAATAATTACTGTTGTATTTTTATTTAACACAGCAAAAAATCAAGGGTTAGGGAGTCAGGGTCACGTGACTGGAAGAGGCAGAATTTGAACTCAGTCTGCTGGTGGCCCTCCTTTAATGCACTAAACTACCTCCAGAAAAATGGCCTTCACCAATTGGGTGCACTGCCAAGCTGTGTCCTGGGCAGCACCTTGACCCTGCTTAACCACATACACCAGTGGATCACCTGGCAGATGTGCTAAGCAATTCGGATGCAATTGTTAACTAAAAAACCCTAATGGTAGCTACTAGCTAATGTCAAGAGTAATGATTGTGTTGTAGAAATATAACGCAGTGCTTGAAAGCTTGGGCTCTGGAACCTAGCCAAATGCCCTGGATTCCTACTCTACTGCCGAAAATTTATGAGCCAAAGAAGGTGCCTTAGCTTTTCTGCATCTCAATTTCCTTCTCTGCAAAATAGGGTTAATGTACCTATTTCTATAGTTGTATAAGAAATTTGTATTTGGATTTAAGTCTACTGTTCCTTTAGTTCATGAAGTGTTTCCTTATTGAGCTTTCTGAAAGGTCAGAAATGGATCATTTAGTTTTCACAAGCATTCTCAAAACCTAAGTAGCTTTTAATTACATACCCTTTAGTCTTCTTTCCAGACTAAACTGTCCTAATCTTGGAAATCTCGCTTCCTTTGGAGCTAGAATCACATGTACCAGAGCAGAAACAAAAACACCAGTCTCTGCTGCATTTATGAGGGAAGGTGCTGCAAAGGGCTCATTCTCAGCAGAGCCTTTCCTGTGGAAAGACTGAAAAACGAAGGCAGCGAAGTTCAAAGTCTCAGAGCCGCTGAATAAAAACAAAATCCCTTAAAATTACACTGATGGTTCTTCCAGATAAGCAGGTAATTCTTCGAGGTAATTTGGAGAGAATTCAACACTGTTTATTACAGGTTCACTTAAGAGAGCCAAACGTTTATCCCTAAAAGCAATTTCAAAGCAAAACTCTAAACAGTATTTTAGAATAAAAAGAAATTGTATGCACACTCTTACCTCCCAGGGGTTTTGAAGGATTAATGAGGGAAAATAGAAGCTATGGAAAGAAAATCACCAGAAGAATGACAGGAAGTATATGAAACTCCCCATAAATAGGACAGGCTGACAGGATATAATGTCCATAAAGTGCTTTTTAGTAGACAGTAAATAAATACCTGTAGGTAGATTGATTTTTTTGTTCAATGATAATAATAATGAAATACTCTGAGGGGAGGGAAAGTAATCAAATGGATCAAGTTGGTAAAATTGCAAAGAATTGAAACCAGGACTTATTACCCCTTTTGACTCAAAGTTGTCAAAGGAGCATTAGAATTCACCCTAAAACAAATATCTTAATCATTTTTTAGAGGGCAAGTCAGACTATTTTATTTGCTGGGAAAATGACACATAAAATAACAGATTGCTATTTACAGTACTTCACAGTGAGTGCCTTTAATGGAGGAAAAAGAGGCACATTATTCTCTAATTAAGTTAGAAAATATTAGATGCTCAGCATTCTCCATGCGGAATCTAGGCCTTTTAATAGTATCTGCTTATATTATGCTATTCTAAATCTTCATGTGAACTCTTCTGGAGAGGACTGAAAAGAGGACTGGACTTCTCTCTCAGGACTACTCAGGTAAAGCATTCCCATGAATGATGTTCTCCCTCAAGGGTTGAGTTGTTTCACACTTTCCTCTCTTCATCTTACTTTTGTAGTTATTACCCCCCCCCAAAATTATCACCCTCTACACTTAGTTCAACACTGTGGTTGTGTGCATACTCTTTTTATTAAGAGCAGTTGTGTGCCACCAGCATGAGTCAAATCTATGTGCTTAAAGGTGGTCTGACCACCTTCTTTGGTCATCTTCTTTGAAAACATCCACCTTCTTTAAAGTCAGAAGTTCTAGAATTGATATAGCATAGTCAGAAGCACCCAGACTTTTGAATCAAAGAGATCTGGGTTTGAACTCTGCCTCAACTCTTCACTAGCTAACTGGCCTTAGCCAGGTGACTCAGTCTCTCTGATCTCCAGTTCCTGCCCGTGCTACGGGAAAAGAAATAACCACCAGGGCCATTGTGATGGATACATGAGATTATTTATCTAAAACACTTCACTCATGGTATTTGTGTCATTGTTGATACAGTGGTTGCCATTGTGTCAACCCAGAGCACTAAGCCTGTTGAGGTGCTGCAAATACCGCATTGGCTTTAAGCAATAAGATTCATGACAGTGTTGTGCTAGAGTTGACATTTTCTCCCAAAAGATGAAGTTCTCTTTCTTCCAAGGTCACACTTTCTTGTTCCTTACTTACTGATCACTCAATACATGAAAACCTTGCAATAATAGTCTTTACTTTGGCGCCTGTCCAAGGTCAACTGGCCAATCATAGTCACCAAATACAAGGCCCCTGGTATATCAAGACTCTAGTGGGGTTTTTAAATGAATACTCAAGGGATTTTCAGAAAGGCACACTTCATCTACACAGTCTAGAACTTTAGAATTTTACGATGTGAGATGCCTCTTCTTTATTTAAAGTGCATATTAGATTTCTTCAGTGAATTTTTAAAATTGGCCTGGCTGAAGTCAAGCCTCCTTCTGTACAAGTGCTGCACACATGAGTGATCATTCAGAACCATCTTATTTCTCTGTGGAAAGAACGCTGGGGGTCCTGGCCAAACACTTCACTGATAGGGAAATTGCTCTTCTTGCATTAACAATAGTTTTCTTTCCATCTGATTAGGTAAGAAGAAAGTGTAATTAAGAATGTGCTTCTTGAAACATTGTCAATCTGGGAACAAGATTTTCAAGAACAAAAAGTTTGCAACGTTTTCTTAGCATGAGAGGTAGAGAGAAGATGATTTGATCATCATGCACTTATTTGAAAGTTACTTTCCTCCCAGACATCTGCATCTTGTTTTGTTCTTAGAATGCACACTGCATGTCTGGAATCTCTGTTTTAGAAAAGACAGAGTTGCATTTTTAAAGGAATAATAGTCCCTAAGAAAAGGTTCAGTGCCGGGTACTCCATGAGGAGATTTAAAAAGGAAATAAAGGGAAGGTAAGGAAGACAACACATGCCTTCCTGCCTCATGGGTTCTACTATCATTATCACATCCAAAATGTTTTCATTCATTTGTCAAAAGAAAGTAAGTCTGGGAGTCAACTGGTATGGAAACTCCAATTCTTATTTTGTTACTACTTCCCTGGGTAGCTGTAGAAAGCATGTTCATTCTTTTGATAACTTGTTTTCCACAACTATAAAATTACTTCCATATATTGCTGCATAATAAGTTACATCAAAACCTAGAGGCTCAACACAACAAAGATTTTTTATCTCACAGTTTCTGGGGGTCAGAAATCCAGACATGGTTTATTTGGTAACTGCCTCAAGATCTCTTAGTAGTCTGCAGTAAAGGTATTGACTAGGCTGACATTGCATCTAAAGATTCGACTGAAAGCAAATCCACCCACTTCCAAGCTCACCCGCATGATTGTTGGCACGATTCATTTCCTCCAAATCTATTGAAGTAAAGGTCTCAGTTCCTTGCTGACTGTTGGTCAGTGACTGCCTTGGACAGCTCATTACATGAAAGCTGACTTCTATTGAAGTGAGTAAGCAAGCAAGAGAGGGCTTATAAGCTACCATCTCTCTATAACCTAACCTCAGAAGTGGCAGCCCATCTCTGGCCTTACTCTATTCAGTAGAGGCACGTTTCTGGGTGCAGCAACACTCCAGGGCAGGGATCACACAAGGGTGTGAATACAGAACACAGGACTTGTTGAGGTCCATCGTAGAAGTTGCCTCCTACAGACTTAGCCACCAATGCAAGAGATCACTGGAAGTCATGCATCTAGGCTAGAGGAAGACTGATATTCCCTTCTTTTCCTTAAGAGGACAGCAAAAAATTTTATCCACTCATTTTAAAACATTTACTGTCTAGTGATCTTTACGAGGCACTGTAGGGAGTGCTTTGACAAAGCCAATTGTAAAAGAGTTAATTCATATCGTATCGTGCACCCTTTGATAAAGAAGTCATCTCCTTCATTGTAACCCACAATACAATGGCAACCAGATCTGCTTGAGGTGGAACAGAAGTGCATTCAGTTTGCACACTTCCAGTCGCCATCCCATTAGCAGAGACCTTGGAAAAGGGGCTAGAATGGAAAACAGATGCTCTCTCTGCTTTTTACAACTTTGGGGGGAAGCTTTATATAAAGTACTTAGTGCACTCATGTTAGCAGGTGCCAATCAGGAATCAACTGATTCTGTCCAAGGTAACAGCATCAGGCTACCCTTATTGGGCACTGAAAATGAAGGCAATGATCTCTCCTGGCACAACCTGCCATTGTTTCTAATATTATTTATTTCTGCTTATAATCCTAGCACTTTGGGAGGCTGAGGTGAGAGAATTGCCTGAGCCCAGGGGTTCGAGACCAATCTGGGCAACTTGGTGAGACCTCATCTCTGCAATAAATCACACACACACACAAACTAGCCAATCGTGGTGGTGTGCGTCTGTAGTTCCAGCTACTTGGAAGGCTGAGGCAGAGGGTCGCCTAAACCCAGCAGGTCGAGGCTGCAGTGACCGTGAGTGTGGGATTGCACTCTAGCCTGGGTGACAAGAGTGAGACTCCAACTCAAATAAATAAATAAACAAATAAATAGATAGATAAATAAATAAATCTAGACTTCTAACTTGACTTTTCTATGTGTCCTTCTGGTCTCCCGAACTACATTTATTCTCTAAGAGCTGAAGCTGCTTCTTTCTTTTCTCTGCATCTAAACAAGTGTCATTAACAGAATATGTGCAATAAATGATTTATGCCTGGATGCCTCTTTCAGAGGGTCCTAACCTGCATGCAGAACCAATTCAGAAAGGACCAACTTAGGATCATTACTTGAAAGGATTCTAGGATTTCAATCTTGTTTACATTTTCTCCACTTTTGACTCTTTCCTTCCCCTCTAGCTCTTGAATTTCATATTAAGTTTTTCCTGCCCCTTCCTTTTTTCTCCATGAAAACACATATTTCTTTCTGCTGTCCTCAGGCTCTGGGCCTGCAGCAACCCAACATGTAGAGCAATGAGCCTTCAAGCCTCTCCCAAGAAGGATAGCAAAGAGAGACTAGACTATCTGCCAAAAAGACACAGCTTCACAGCCCCATGCAGAAGTGCAGATATAAGCGGGCTTCTTTGTTCTCTCTTTCTGTACTCTTCAGAATTTTTCTACTTAAACATAAGGACACAGGTCTACCATGCTAGTAGTAGGTATTTTAATACACAAATATCTTTATCCACGTTGGGAATGTGTTTCCTGTTTTGACTTGTTCTCTAAATATATATAATTTTTAAATTATAGGTTTACGTCAGGAGGACAATTTAGTCAAGTATTACTTTCTTCCCAAAAGATGTCTCGGTTGAAGCACATAAACTTGGAATGTGAGCAGGCTCAGAGAAGGCACAGATCAAGTCATTCTCCCTCTCACTCTCCTGTTCCAACATTTAAAAACCATTTCTCTCTTCTTTTTCTTACTAAATCTATGGAAAGGGCTGCTCTTCAAGCAGAGGTTGTAGGGACTAAAACCTTAGCTGATGCCACTTGAAGAGAAAAATGTTAAAAATTTTGTCATAGAGATAGAAAGTTCTTATAGTAGGAGGATTTTTTTCAGTCCAGCATGGCTAGCAGGGCATAGGCATTTCACCTGCAATTCCTCAGACCATTTGCTTATTGTGGGTCTGAGTTTCTAAGCATTGGCAGAGATGCGCAGTGACATTCCCAGAGAACAAAACCGTGTTACTCATTGTGTAAGTGCTAATTAATGCAACTCAAGCACATTTCTTTTTCTGCATTTCACTCTATTTCAGGAGTGTCAATTTGTGAAGTCAAAGACAGAGTTTTTGACGTGTAATTCAAAGGCATAGGTCTTAAAACTGTGAGTACTCACCTCAGATTGGAAAACAATCAAATAATAAATTGATTTTTTTTCTATTAAGTAAAATTAAAGAAGAGACATATATATAGGTTGACCTGCACACGACATAGATGAAGGATAGACCTTCACACTGTCATGGGTTGGGTTTCCTGGGAAACAGATTCTGAAATGGAGATTTGTATGCAAATGGTTTATCTAAGAGAGTGTTCCAGGGAACAATACCTAGAAGAGACTGGGGGAAGCAGGACAGGGCAGGGGAGACAAGAGACAGCAACATGGTAATAACAGAGGATGGTCATTCAGAGTTGTCGCAGATTGGAGCATAAGGACCAGGTTTTATAATCCTCTCCCCACTTTCCTCACTCCCTCTGCCATTGGGCTGCCCTAATGACAGGAGGACAGGAATTTTAGACAGCACAGCTCCTTTTAGGCTGAGGGTATTTCCCTGAGACATAATTGGCAATGAGCTGATGGCAGCCCACACTCCCTGCTGCTGAAAGAAGATTTTCTCGGTCCTGGAGAGGACATTTGGGCAACACACCACAGTATCCACTACGCATGCTATCTTAAAGTGAGGAAAACAGAATCTGACAAAAATCTAGGACTTGAAATAGAGCAAATGATTATAATTTAAATTTAATTTTTTTAAACATGATGTCTAGAAATTAGTATATATGAATTAAATAAAAACAATCAAAAATAATTCACAAGTGAATGGAAATGAACCAGAAAAATTCCAGCAATGCAGTTTTCTGTTAGACATAGGCAGGTTCAACACCACCTACTGCCACCAAGAAACAACTTTGGAAGGCTTAGGCGGAAGGATCACTGGAGCCCAGCAGGTCGACGCTGGTGTGGTTGTGAGCGTGCCCCACTGCACTCCAGCCTGGGTGATGGAGTGAGACTTCAACTCAAAAAAATAAAATAAAATAAAAGAAGACAGTGAGACATTGTAAATAATAGTGGATAAAGACAATGATTTCTGAATAATGTGTGTGTGTGTGTGTGTGTGTGTGTGTCTGTCTGTCTCCCAGACAATAGTCAACAGTAGACGTAGGTCAATGAGATGTAGGTGGCACTGCAGTGTCCCCAGGCTTTTTTATAGAGAGCCTTCACAGGCATCTACCTGCATGAGTAGGCATGTTTATACACTCAGAATTTCCAGTATTTGCAGCCATTTGTATCAAACACTAGAAACAGAAAAACGTCAGTAGTAAAAGAGTTGATGAAGTCTGTGTCATTGGACAAAACTCTTCTGGATGCTACAGAGAGTTAGCTCTTAGCACCTGCAGGCAGTTAGACTTAGAACTCTGACATTAAGAAATCAGGTATAAGGCGTGTGACAGGGAAAGGAGCAGAAGCTGATCAGTGAGTGCCTCAGATCAAGGACAATGAAGGAAGAGTGTTTGGATCCAGTCAAGACAGGCATCTTTGGAAGTAATACCTGGGAAGGAATTTTCCAATGCACAAAAAATAAGAACTGGTATTTTCTATCAGAACTGATTTAACTACTGTCATTATATATATATATATATATATATATATATACATATATATATATATATATGTATACTTTATTTCTTAGAGTTTGTGCAATTCTTATCAATGAATCTCCTAGTGTTTTTTCTAAAGTCTCAAACCAAAAGAAGAGAAGGGGTCTGTTTACGAGTAGGTAATTCACCCAAAATTTGTGGTCACTCTTCTGGTGTCCCAAGTCGGATGAACAAAAATCAGCCTCTTCAGAAAATGATGCCTACATAAGTTATTGCTCTATGGGTGTGCCACCCACCCAGTACATGATATTTTCACCACCCACCTTCAAAAAAAGAAAAAGAAAGAAGGAACAGAAAGCCTGTATATTGTAAGCAATTATAATTCTTATCCAGTTGCTATAAACCCTAAGAAGTTCCTCTGATCACATTCTAATACAAATTCTTATTTCATTTTTTTTCACTGAAAATGTGCTTGGACATTGGACTATAAGTTGCAAAACAACAAACACAGTTTTTGTGTTTCAAATAGATTCCACAATGACAAGTACTCTTACAAGAAAAAATATCACAGAATGTTTTACTGAGAGGTCAAGGATTGAACAGCAGAGACTTGAAATGAGATTAGTCTTTTGCAGTCTTTCTTAGAGGCAAGAAAAAATGCAATGGTCTGAATTCTGAGCCTATTTAGATGTCAGGCTCCTAATATTCTTCCTTGTGGACATTGCTCTATCCCTATCCCTGTACTGACATGGTCTGTCCACCTGGCCTGGAACAAACTAAGAGGGAGACTGACTCTCAAAATCAAGGTCAAGATCATCATGCAGGAGCAGTTGCCCTGGAGTTAGGGTAAGGAGATCTGGCTCTGGGTTCCAGTTGCACAACCTGTTCCCTGTGTGTCCCCTGGCATACACAAGTGTCCAGTGCCTTCCCATTTAAGGGGATGCAAACGCTGGTCTTGGGGTATACATAAAGATGAAATAAGAAGAAAAACTTGAGAAGGGCTTTGTTATCTGCAGAGCTCAATGCAAAAATGTTAAGTGCCACCATAAATCTTTATCTTTGTTTCCATGAATGTTTACTGAATGGATCATGAAGGCTATTGAAAAATCCCACAGAGTGGCATGAGGAGGTAAGAAGGTCCCTACAGTCCCCAGGATTAGTCTCGTTGCCCTAGATTTCCTCCCTGACCCAGGACTTGTAGCCATAATGTAGAGCAAGTCAAGGGTGAAACTGGGGCCTTGTGTTCTGACATTTGACCAGTTGTGAGTCTCCCAATCAAAATAACTTTTTCCAGTTCTCTTAGACTTAGAGAACTGAAAAACACATACAGTTTGGACTCTAAAAGGGGCATCTGGAGTACCTTTAACCCCCTTGCTTTCTCTCCCTCTCTGTAAGAAGGGGCCTCAGCAAGCACAGAAAAAGGCACAGAGAAGGGACAGAAAGGAGGCAGGGAGATGCCAAGATAAAATTCATACTTCCACCTGGGTCCTCAGAGCCTTGAGACAGATCTAGACCCTTTAGCCCCTGGACAGGACGAAATTCCAGGAAACAGAGACGACAAAGAAATTCTCTGCAGGTTTCCAGTTCTGACCCAGAAGAAAGAATGACAGTCCTCACTTTGTAGCACATGTGTCTCTTAACCCCTACCATTTCACATTTATAAAACTCAGTTACTCACCAAGTTCCCTTCCCTGAATTGCTTAAAAACAAAAGCTTATTCAAACATGAATGTCGTTCAGGCCATCTCTTACCTCCAGTCTAGAATAGACTCCTGAGGCAAGGTGTGGTATTGAAGAAGATGGGTTCTGGATTGAAAGTCTGGCTTAGATACCCACTAGCTTTGGGAAGTTGGGCATGTTAATTGACTGGGGGCTTCTCTTTCCTCATCTCTAATCTAAGAAAACTAGGAGTAAAAAGTATTGCAGACAGGGCCTGGCAGGTAGGAAATGCTGAGTAAGTGTGGGTGATTATCATTAGGTATACACTACTTGTGTTTCAGACTGACAAGAAAACCCCAGAGGTATTGGAACTAGAAAAATCAATTTCTTCTCTAATCAAAGAGAGAGGCAAGTCCTGCCCCTTGGGGTCCCCTTTCTCAGATATGCTCTGACCTGCCTAAATTAATGGCATTCACCTTTACTAGGTGACCCAAAGAGAGAGTCCAAGCCTAGAGTTGAGTACTGGGTTCCAGCTGAGCTCTGCTTAGCTCTATGATCTTTGGCTACTTTTGTTTAGCTTGGTTTTCTTTGTAGCAGAAAGCATTGGGTTAGATTCTTATAGTGGTTCTTAAACCTGGGTGCCCATGAGAATCACCTGGGGTCACTTTTACAATTCCGAAGCCCAGAACATCCCTGACAAATTAAAGCAGAAGACCTGAGGGTGGGACTCAGGCAAGAGGAGTGCCTAAGGCTCCCCAAGCGATTTCAGTTCTCCACCAAGATTGAAAACAGCTAGTTTAAAAGATCAGTGTTTCTCAACTCTGGTACATGAGAATCACCTAGGAGGTTTAAAAAAAAAAACACTGAGGCCAGAATCCCACTCTAGAACAGTTAAAATAAAGACCTTGGGGGCTGGACTCCAGCTGTGGTATGTATCCAGGTTAGATGTCCTTCAAGGACCTCCTTGCTCTAAGACCCTAAACTTGCATGAGTCTGCACTTGGGAGCCATCAGCGTATGTGTTGCTGTCTCAGGAAGCTGACTGTTCTAGCTTTCTTGACTAAGGAACAAGATGATTATTCATACCTCTCCCCAGCATACACCTTCTCTGGGCTCTGGTTGCTGACAATCAGGAAGACGTCCCTATTTACGATCCACACAGAAGTCACTCTAGACTTGACGTTAGTCCTATCACAACACATCACAATCCATCAGTGGTTTTAACCTTTTTGGTTACATCAACACTTTGGGAAGCTTCATGAAAGCAGCCGGGCACAGTGGTTCATGACTGTAATCCCAGCAATTTGGGAGGCGGAGGTAAAAGGATTGCCTGAGCCCACGGGTTTGAGACCAGCCTGGGCAACTTGATGAGACTTCATCTGTACCATAAATAAAAAAGTTAGTCAGACATGGTGGTGCACGCCTGTAGTTTCAGCTACTTGGAAGGCTGAGGCGGAAGTATCACCTGAGCCTAGCAGGTTGAGGCTGCGGTGGCTGTCAGTGTGCCACTGCACCCCAGCCTGGGCAATAGAGTGAGACTCCAACTCAAAAAAAAGAAAAAAAAAGAAACTTTATGAAAGCAATACATCCTCTTACAAAAAGGATCCTATATGCACATCAACTAAGCATACAAGATTGGACATTTCTGCCTTACTCTCATAAGGAATCAGCACATACCTCACACACACCCCATCCAGCAGTGTCACTGGGACCACAGCAACAAGGTGTGTTTCTGCCTATTTGTCTATTAACCCATTCCAAGTGCCTGTGTTGATCCAGAGGCCATGGCATGGGGTATGTGAGGGTTTGGAGCCTAAAAGAAACTGAGGTGAAGAGACAGCATGCAGTGTGCTTCTGTTTAGAGCAGTCTCAGACTGTGTCCTTAGCGGGGGGCAAGTGCAAAACCCATGAACCCACCATACACCAGTCTCGGTGCTAGGTGGGGGAAGGCTGGAACTGGAACAGATGTCTGAGCAGCAGACTTCACAGACTTCACAGTCACTGCCAAATGAGCCACAAAGTTGGCAGAAACCATCCTACTGGCGAGTGCCAAGTGGTCTGGAATGGGCAGGAGCACAGCCTGGCCTCCAACCCAGGACTCTTGGAGACTCTGCTCTCTCAGCCTCACCAGCTCAGGCTGATAGAGCTCTCATTCTTAGTCCACTAGCGCTGCCATAATAAAATTCCACAGACCAGTGGATTAAACAACAAGTGGTGACTTCTCACGTTCCAGAGCTGGGAAGTCCTAGACCAAAACAAAGGTAGATGTGGAGTCTGGCGAGGGCCCTTCCTGTTTTACAGATGGTTATCTTCTTGATGGGCCCTTACATGGTAGAAAGGGATGAGACAGGACTCCAGGGTTCCTTTATAAGGGCACCAGTTCTATTTGGCACTAGTCCACGGCTTAATCACCCCCCAAAGGCCTCACCTTCTCACACCATCGCACTGAGGGTTAGGTTTCAGCGTATGAATTTTGGGAGGAATCAAACATTTAGTCCACAGCACTGTCCGGCCTGACAGGTGTAGTAGCCTGACAGGGGTTGGGCAGGGTGGCTCTGGGGGTCTTCAGATTAGCTGCATCACCAGGGAAGCATATAGTTGTTTTATCATTAACCTTGGGCAGAGGTTGGGTCAGATAGAAGTGAAAGTATGGAGATCCATTCCTGGTCACTCCTTGCCCCCATTCTGCCCCCAGCTGACCTTCCCTGGCCTCCGGACAACCTTATGGCAGCATGAGTGATACGAGGAGTGTAGAGATTTTTCATTGGGCCTCAGGCTTCTGCTCAGAGAGGTGGGGGAGAGGCCACCAATGTTCCAGGGGAGGGGTGTTTTTCCCCCAAGCAATGTCTGAGAAAGCCGTAAGAGAAGCCTTCAACTGGAAGTGGTGATGTGTGTGCACACAGGTGACTATTTGGGGATTCCCAGAGAGCTCAAGGAACAGAGCTTCTAGAAACAGAGAAATCATATGGGAAAAAAATAGCCTAGTATTTTGACAGAGCTGTCTATCTGTAACACAAATAGGCACATGGCCACACATGCACACGCGCATACACAAACATGACTCTCTTTCTCTGTCTCTGGAACACCCAGAGGGATTGGCCACAGGCTCAGTCAGAAAGCTACTGTGGGATGCTTGTGTGCCTATAGGAGGCACACACTGAACGGGTATGTCTACTGGCTGGATGTGGGTTTTCTGGGAGTTGCCAGATGGCTCAGCAGAAGGTTCCTCACCCCTTGGGAATCCAAGATTTCTCTGTGGGAAGAGGGAGTTACGGGTGGGGAGAGGGAAGAAATGCTAGTCTCCAAGTTCTACACCCTGAGGTGGCCTCTGGTCCTTTTAGCCTGGGACCCTCAATGTTATCGTTCCTGATGGACATCTATCTGCCTGTCACAACCCAACAGGGAATCGAGGTAGGGAAGGTGACACATCTGGAGCCACAGCTTCCCCTCTCCAGCCCTCTGGACTTTGAGGGATGACACCCTTGCATGTCCACATTCCTCAAGTACATAGTCTCCTCTTTCGTCTTGCTGGAAAGGGATGACTCGTGGATATTTACTGCCCAACAGCGGAAATATGTGACTTTTTCTTTTTCACATCCTCACCACACCCCAGCTGCTGTTCATGGACTGTTTTGCAATTACTGCTTCTGGCTGGGACAGAGCGATATACACAAGCAGTATATTTATAGTTTAAAATATTTACTTCTTTGAAAAGAAAGATAGGTATCTCATAGTTCCTCCCACAAACCAAATGATCTGTGTTTCCAAGCTGGGGCACTTATTATCTTCACAGATCTGACAAATGGATGTTTCTCTACTGCAGATGCATTTTGTTTTTAAAAACCATTTGTTGGAGAGAAGTCTTCATGTTCTACATGAAATTGATCTCCAGAGTATCTGACTCGTAGAGAGAAGACACAACAGCTACTGACGAGCGTGGGGAAGATGAACATTTCCCTTGGAAGGTAGCCCTGGGTGTCCCTGTCTTGATGCTTTGACAAAGTCAACATGGGATTACTGTCCAATGGGACAGAAGGGCCAAGGAGAGTCACTCTGCAACTCAAGAACCCACAAGCCTCTTACTTCCTTACCCACATACTTCAACCCCACTAGTCTGTTCTCATGAGGTGAAATGCACTGTCACCTTTCATGGTGACACCTCACCATGACGTCCTTTGCAAAGGCAGGAGGAAATGAGCAAATCTCTCACACCCTCCCACTGAGGAAGCTGCCATGGAGGAAGTTCCTCTCGACTCCATTTGGAGCAAGGAGGGACGTGAATCTTTTAGAGTCCCCCTCACTGTGTCAAGGCGGCTGTGCTTCATTCCCGTATCAACCAGGGTCCAACCAGGAGCCGGGAACCACCCCAGTCAGTGTATGAGAGAGTTTGCTATAAAGAACCATTGGTTATATAGAAGAACTGGAAAGAAACATAGACTAGAGCATCAAGGAGGTGGAAACTGGAGGCAGCAGCTTGGGCTGGGGGCACAAAGGAAAAGGCTGGAACTATTGAGACAGAGGTTGGAGGAGAGTTCCATGGATGGCAATTCTGACCTCTGAGAAGGGGCCACCACTTGCCATTGAGCTGTCTCTCAGAGGATGCAGAGGCTGCAATCTGTAGGTGCTGGGAAAACTGCAAACAGGACCCGACTACTGCTCCTAGAACACACTGGTATGGCCAGTGCAATGCCAGGATGGCACAGACAGAGCAGGGAGCATGGGTGAATGAACCTGGAATGAAAGGATGCTTTCCTCCTCAAGCCCTTCTCCAGTGCCGCCTACTGGCAGCACCTCACAAGGAGCCACCAGCAAGGAAGAAATGTGACCTGTAGCTCCCAGCATCAAGAACAGCGATTATTCCTAACTAGAATACTCTGGTAAATTCTCCATTGCTTCATCGCCATGAGCCTAGTTTCTCCCTTTCCCTGACCTGTCATTATGAGCTGTGGCACTGCTCTCTTGGGTTTCCTTGGAATCAGTAAGCTTAGGCCAAAAATGAATCTGGGGGAGCCTCACCTGCATGATACCAGCATGCTTCTAACCAAGGATTTCTCCAACTCATCACTACATTTGGGCTAGATAATTCTTTGTTGTTTGGAGGAGGAGGGCACTGTCCAGTGCATTGCAGAATGTTGGGTAGCATCCCTGGCTTCTACAATTGTAATACCTCCTCCATGCCCTACAACCAACCAAAAATGAAACCAAAAATATCTCCAGACATTGCCAATATCCCCTGAGATCACACTCTGCCAGTTGGGAATTGCTATCCTCATCTCTGTCTACACTGTTGTCCTGGTTTTCTATCCTGATCATTACAATAAAGATGTCCTTGCATCTGCACAGTGCTTTACAGTTTCCAAAGCCCGTTCTCTGCTTGATTTAAACAGTCTCTGAAGTCAAGGAGTTACTATTGTCTCCACTTTACATATGAGTAAATAGGGACTCAGAAAGGTTAACCAACCTCCAGAGGAAAATCTATGAAGGTAGAAGGTACAATGTTCTGACAATCCTCATCCTCACAGTTTTAGAGGGAAGAGAGGGTAGACAGCTGACTGGCAGAGAAGACAGTCTTTTTTGCCCCTTGCTGTGGTTTGAATGTTCCCTCCAAAACTCATGTTGAAATTCAGTTGCTTTTGTGGTGATATTGAGAGGTAGGACCTTTAAGGGGTGATTACACCATGAGGATTTTGATCCCATAGATAGACTAATGCCATTATCAAGGCAGTGGGTTAGTCATTAGAGGTGTGGGTTAGTTACTGGGGAGTGTGGCTCCCTTTTCCTCTCTGTCTCATGCTTGCTTCCTTACCATATGATGCTTTACACCATGCTATGATGCAGCAAGGAAGTTTTTGCCAGACGTCAACCTATGCTCTTGGACTTCCCAGCCTCCAGAACCTTAGCCAAATAAATATCTTTTCTTTATAAATTTCCTAGTCTGTGGCATTCTATTATAGCAGCAGAAAATGGATCCCCCCCCCACCAAGCTACCAATAATGTTCCTCTTATTTTTCTTTTAAAGTGTCCAGCTTTTGCCAGGAATACCACATAAAACATCTTTATGAAGTGAACACTGGCCCCAACAGCTTATACAAGCTGGCTCTGTCAAGGGCACCAATGTTTCTAATTAATGCTTGGGTCCAGTGTTCCATGCAGGCCCTACCTATGTCCTCTCCCTTCGGTTTTGACTTCTGGCTGACCTGCCAGGGCCCTTGTGCCTATGACTAATAAACACTCCTGATGTTTCTCACAGCATCTGGGAAGGCAGAAATAAAATCAGTTCCAGCTCACCGAGTTCCAGCCTGAACATGGAACAGTCACAGCTGGCACTGGGGAGAGAGCCCCAGCCCCCTGTGGCATTCCTGCCACAGTACTCCCACATGAGCAGCTGTCTGTAGCTGAGCCTTCTCATTTGGATATGTCCACCATCAGACATAGTCACCAAATAGCCTCCTTTGCATCCCAGAGATAAACCATCTCAGAACATTGAGGTAGTTATCGTCACGTCCTCCATACATGAGAGATCCTTGGTTGGTACTTTTAAAAACTGAAGGCAAGATTGCTGTCATTAGAAAGGACAAAATAAGAACGGATAAGAAAATAAGTTCTGTACCCGTGTGCACATGTGTGCATACAAGTGTACATGTTTATCTAGGACTTCTTATGTGGAGTTGATGGAAACCAAGTCATGGAAGTGTTCAAGAAAACATGAAGATCATTTCACCCAACCTCCTCATTTTATTAGGGAGAATATTAAGGTTCAGAGAAATTAGATGGCAAAGCAACACAGTCCAAAGCCAATTAGTGGAAAAGCTCAGGATTTAGTGAGTCCTAGGAAAATAAGCTTCTACCACAGTACCAAGACTAAAGATTATGCCCTTCTCAACCACTGTCTCCAAGAGCTGCAAACCAGCTTCTACAGGATCCTAGATATGGGATATGGCCCCTCCTTTCCAGAAGGAAGAGACTATCTGGTTAGTGCCTAAACATGTACATTCCCATCTGTACTCTCCTCCCTACTCTACCAAAGCTGATTCGCATTGGTTTCCACCACAGATAATCAGATTCTGGTCACTGGGAGAGACTGACCCTAGAGGAGGAATCATCAATTTTAACCCAGATCTTGTGTTCTTAGTAGAGAGTGAAACCATGAAAAACACCTATTTGTGTTATGTAAATACCTGTAAATATTCAGATAAGTTACCACATTTTCCCCCTTATTGATGTTGAGTACTTTTAAAATAAAGTAACAATCTAGGTTTTCACATTTCAAAATTTCTAAGTAAATAGGAATCTCTATTTCTATAAGGACTGTGCTATAATTTTCATAAATTTCTCATAGCACTTAGCATATGCTGGAATAACAATTAGACAGCTGTTCTACTGCCAATTGTTAATTGAATAACTGTTAATAAACATCAATGAAATGATTGAAGGATGTAAAAATAAAGATACTAACTTACTAACTTTTGAAATAAAAAGTTGATTCCTAAGGTCAGTTTTTTTCCATAATAGAAGGGATAAGTCTTTTTTGTTATTGATCATCACAGCACAGCAGGAGAGTAGCTCTCCTGAAGCCCTGGACATATTCCAGGCTGACTGAGGATAGTCCTGTCCTCAGACTTCATCTACTGTAGATTAGGTAGATTGATGTGAAGTTTCTCAGTGATGCTGACAGTCAGGAAATCACCATGAAAAGCGTTTCATTTGGAGATCACTTCCTCTCTGGAAGTGACCCAAGGAAAATCACTAGACTCCTATAAAGTGGGGATAACCCAATCAGTATTTATATCTCAAGGCTGTCGTAGGTATAAAATCATGCAACACTGTGTAGCGCGCCATGCAGACTGTAGAGTACTACAAAAGAAGCAGGGGTTATTAATATAGATTTCTAAGTGAAACCATACAAACCAAAAAAAATGTGAACTCCCCATGTGTTTGAGAAGGGTTCCCAAAACCACATGAGTACACAGCCATATTGTGACAGCTCTGAGGGCCTGGATTTAGGAGGTGCCTCAGCGCAAAACAAACTTCCTAATTCAAGTGTAAATTTTAGTTAATGAAATCATACAAAGTAAGGGCTAACTAGCTACTAGTGTCTCTGGGTTCATGTAATAAATATTCTTAAAAGCTTATTTCTGAGGAACCAACTGAAATTTTTTAAAAAATGGATTCATTTAGACTAGGAAACACAAGTATGAAACAGAAGAAAAATAATCATCCAAACTCCTAATTTCTTAAATTAGCCACTTTTATTTTGGCATTCCACGTCTAAGCTTTTCCCCCTAATTTTAAAACTATTAAAAAAGTAATAATATTAATGATATGCAGATAAAGCAAAAATCATGCTTGTGAGACACAAATGACTAAGGGGGGGCATGTCAGGCTAGGGACAACACCTTGCTTTACGGATGAGGAGAAGCAAACACGGTTTCACCCAAATGCCTGGCCACAGATGCTATGGGAGTGCCTTTGCTGAACCCTTCATCCCACCACCACTGGAGACAGACGTGTGCAGCCTCTCCATGGGGTGGCATCTCTGCACGTGCCCTGCTTGCCTTAGTGCTAAAAGTACTCTAAGTACTAAGAACACTATTAAGGACTAAATGTTAATGTTCCTCCAAAAACTCACACAATGAAGCCCTACTTCTTAATGTCATGGTATTTGGAGGTGGGACATTTGGGAGGTCATTAGGGTTAGATAGGTAATGAGGGTGGAAGCCCAAGACTGATTAATGCCCGTATAAAAAGAAAAATAGATATGAGATCTCTCTTCTCCCTCTCTCTTTCTCGCTCCCCTCCCATCTCTCTCTCTCTCCCCCTTTGTGCCAAAGAAAGGACACATGAGGACATAACTCAGAAGAGGATCCTCATCAAGAAGCCACCCATGCTGGTACCCTGATCTCAGACTTCCAGATTTCAAACTGTGAGAAATAACTTTCTGCTGCTTAAGCCTCCCATTCTGTATTTGTTACAGCTGCCCGCACTGCCTAAAACATGTACAGCCATGCCCTCTGGAGACTTCACTTTCAGAAGTCTGTTACTGTGGTCTGAAAATAGGTGAGCATAATAAAATAAGATATTTTGAGAGACAGAGAGAGACCACATTCACTTAATGTGCATTACCGTATATTGTTATAGTTATTGTGTTTCATTGTTAGTTACTGTTGTTAATCTCTTACTGTCCCTAGTTTATAAATTGAACTTTATCATGGGTATGTGTATATAGGAAAAAATATAGTGTTACAGGGCTTGGTACTATCCACAGTTGCAGGCACCCACTGGGGACCATGGATAAGGGGAACAACTGTACCCTGTTTTATTCTTTTCCCTATCAACTCTTCCTGCTTCACTTCATTTCAAGTTTTTCCAATGACACATTCTCCATTTACTCTTTGCGTGTTGAGAAGGGCCTTGGTAGCCAGGTCCCCTTACCAAGTATCTGATTCTGGAAAGGCTGAAGAATCAGGCCTGGTCTCCTGGGCTCTCTGTTTGTAGGCGTGGAGCAGTGGAAGGGGCAGGTTTCCGTGGAGAAGTCGAGTCTAATCAGAAAGAGCCTCAGATGCAGAAGCACACATGCTTGCCCGTCTTTCGACTACCAGCTGTCTTAAGTCTTTGCTAATTCTACTTTGTTCCAATTAGTGCCCATAAGTGACTGCTAAAGTGTGGCAGAGATTTTTGCACTGTTTGAAATGCACAGGTGGGATTCTGTCTTGCTTCATTGGAAAGAAAGCAGAATAAACAAACCTAGAAAAGTAACCCGCAAGGTACCTTATGGCTGAAACTAACAAAAAGTATAAGGCATTGAGCTAGAAATAATTTCTACCACTTTGGAATCTAAGAATATAATTCTGAAAGACAAAATACAGGACAAGACATACGCATGCCTGTATATGTAATATAATATACAATATCATATTTGCACCAACATATCGTGGGAAAAAAAAAACCTCAACAAATGGAAATTTCTCCTAAAATCTGGCAAAAAGCCACCCCTCAGCTCTGATTTGGGGAAAAAGACTGTAAACAATGTGGTGGTGTCTGGTTTTACGTTACAGATTATTTGCGGATATCTAACTTTGATTATAGTTTAGCTTTTTAGATTTTTATCACAGAAACATATTTCAAAGAACCCTAGAATACAGATGATGGTAGAGAAGCTTGTAAAAACAAACTCTTGGGCTTTTTTAAGCCTAAAAAAAAAATCAAAATAAAAACATTGGACAAGCTAAGAACTTCCCCAACCCCCTGATTCATTTTTCTGGGTTTTGCTCGGCCCTGCAAAAATCTTTGTGTCCTGTGAGCAGAATGTTGACTCACTAGGGTGAATTTTGGACTGTGGGACTAACATGAATATGAGAGAAGACTATTCTAGTCAAGCCAGCTCTCAGCCCCATGATGCTCAGGAGCAGAGGGACCAAGTTTGCTTACCAGAAACTGTGAAACTAACAGAGATGATACTGACACTAAGACAGAAGTGTAGGTCATTCATAGCTGGAGACAGAGCCCAGGGCCCACCATGCAACCTGGACACTTGTACTGCAAAGGTCACATGGGCATCATAAGCAGCCCCGAGGAAGAACAGTCACAGAAGCACAGTGCTCCTTGGAGAGGTAGCACTGGAGAGGGAAACTGCGCCTTCAAACCCTCCTAGACAGCCAGAGCCCTGGGATAGAGCAAACTTTCCCCACAGCATCCAGAGAAGTATCCCCAGTGTTGACTTTCTAGCACTAGTGTTGCTAAAAGAAAAGCCTTAGACAAATCAAATTTAACAGAGTTCAATTAAGCAAAGAACAATTCATGAATTGGGCAACCCCTGAACCAGAGTGGGTTCAGAGAGACTCCAGTGCTGCCCTGTGGACTAAGATTTATCCACAGAAAAAGGAAGGTGACATTCAGAAAACGGAAGAGAGACCCAGACACAGCCGGGTTGGTTATGGCGTTGGCCTTATTTGAAACTTGTGTGAACAGTTGGCCACCTTTGATTGGTCAAAACTTGCTGATTGTCATGAAAGTAGGTCACAACCTGTTGACATATCCACTTAGGTGACAGTTCACTATGTTCACTATGTATAAGAAACCTTTGGACTAAACTTTAAGTATGTAAGGAGACAGCTTTAGGCTAGACTGAATTTAAGGCTGTTTTCTGAGTCTTCCCTCAGCATTGAGAAAGGCAGGGTCAACTCTTGCTGAACTTTGGGACAGTTTGGGGTCCTTCCAGACACCTCCCCCCATGTCCTGCCCAGTGTATGACACTCCCCCTTTCTGTTCTCACAGCATCTCTGCGCTTCCTCCTTCCCTGGCGATCTGAGAGCTTTTCCAAGACAACACAGGAGTGGAAAGCCAATGGAGCAGGGGGTAGGGGGAGGGCCCTGTGATAAGAGTGAAGCTCAGGGCCACCTTTGAAGAATCTGCAGCTAACATGATCCAGGACACAAAGAGAGCTGCAGTCCTGAGCTTCCCCCTGACTGACCCTGTCCTTCCTGGCTCTGTGAATCTATGGAGTCACTTTGCCACCTCACTGAGCCTCAGTCTCCTCAGCTATAAAGTGCAGTAACTGCTCCCTGCCCTGCATGTGCATATGAGACCCTATGGAGGAAAACACAAAGGTTCGGGTTGCTTTGGAGACAGAAGAAGGAACTAATCACGGAATCCAACAGGGTGATTGCACACCTAGGTCCCCAGGCAGACTGAGAACAGGGATAGTTAGGTCCAGCTGTTCCAGAGAGGGAGAGGGAGGGAGGCAGAAGGTGGGGAGAGGAAGAGAGAGAAAAGGAAGGCAGAGAGAGAGAAGAGGGAAGGAGGGAGGGAGAGACAGAGGCAGGCAGGCTGGGAGAGAAAGAGGGAGACAGGCAGCGGAAGGGAGAGAGGGGGAAAGGAAGGAGACGGGGGAGAGAGGAAGGGAAGGAGGAAGGCAGGCAGGAAGGGGAAGGAGAGAGGGAGGGAAAGACTTAAAAAAGAGAGAGAGGAGAAAGAATGGGGGTGGGGTGGGGAGGAACATCCTAAAGGGTCCAGAGGCAGCCTTCCCTCCAGGGGTGCAGGGTGCCCAGCGAATACACCACACCCACTTCCCTGGGGATTTGGCAGGACAGTGCCTCCATTTTTTGTGCAGCCAGCCTGAGCTGTGTTGTGCCAAGTTTTGGGGCCTGGGCTTCCTCTACTAAGGGCACCGCTCCCATGCGTCAGTGGGAACCGGATCAGTGGGAGCTTAGTGGTTTTACTTGAGGGGAACCTACAGGAAATAATTTAAGAAGATAATAAGGGGGATTTTTCCTGTCTAGAAACGAGGCCCATGGGTCTTTGCAGACGACATTACTCTCTCATATTCAAAATAAATGCAGAAAAGGAGCCTCAGCTGTGGGCCAAGTTGGTACAGTAAGCCACACACAAACATCCTCAGGATTGTGTAGGGGCTTCCCCACCTCCAGCTCTGCCCAAGGTCTGAGCCCACCACACTGGTGCCTGTCTGTGGGCTCTCTCTCCTGGCCCCATCATGGCACACAGCCTGGATCCCACCTCTGAGCACCTCCCTCTTTCATTCTCTCTCCACGCCCATCAGATGTGCCCATTGTTCAGAATTTGCTTATTGTTGGAACTAAAATTCTATGGTAATTTCCACTGAGGTGGAGGACAAGCACTGGGCATGATACCCTCCTCCCTAAATCATGTTGATTTTAACAAGCAGTGTGACTCAAAAAAAATGACTAGTCTTGAAATTCAGCATTCAACTGTCTACCCGGGAAATTGTATATGGGAAAGAAACATTGCTCCACGTCTAAGGAAGAAAATCATTGGAATGATGGAGTACAGAGTACAATTTAATACAATCTCTTTATTTGATAGGCTTAGAGTCCAGTGAATATTGACTGAATAGATCAATTAGTAAGTGAATGAGTGGATGGACCCAAAAAGTTGGGCTGTCCCTAGAGATCACCTCAGGTTCGAGGCTGGCACCCTCATTTTCTGGGTGACAGAGCTGGAACTCAGGCCACAACCTGCCCATGTAAAATAACTGTCACGGACAAAGGAGCTGTGAAGGCCCAAGTCTGCTGGTCCCAGAGCCTTTGCAGATGCTTCATCCCACACCAGCAGGTCAGGGCACCCAAGTCCAGCGGGCCCTTGCCGGGCTAACCAGGGACTCTACTTTCTCCACTTCTCGGGCCATGTGCACAATACTGAGAGGCTCGCTTTGAAGACACGGGGTGCTTTCATCACTCCCACCATGAATATGAGGGAAGCACAATAATATGAGTCAGGGTGAGAAGCCCCCTCGCTGGTTCTCACGATTCCCAAGTCCTGTCCCTGGCCACTGTCCTATCTGTGATCAGTATCCAGTAAACAGAGAAGAGCCTGCTTTATGCCATCCCAGATTAAGTGACACTAGTTAGGGCTATGTCTTTCACTCCTTCTTTGAAATGAATCCACCCCACTCTTTGCTCTTTGTCCCAGGAGAGGAATGTAGGACAGGGCGGGGTCTTTTTCACATCCAAACAGAGGGAAGTGCAGCCCTTTTGCTGCCAGGGATGGGAGGAGCATTGGGCAGTCTGGAAAGATGAAAGTAACACTTAATTTTAGAGCATTTTCATCTATACGGCTCTGTCTTTTTAGCCCATGGAATGATCATCCCAGAGGGAAAACAAGGACTCAGAATCGAGGTGCAGGCTGTGGGTAGAACTTTCTCCAGCTGATGGAAGGGAGGTCTGTTTGCTACATCTTGCACCCTAAGGCCGATCCCCAAGTCATCATCTGTCTTTGCTACCCCTGGCTTCCGAAATGCCTAAACTGGGTGGTGGCTAAGGCTAGACCCCTAGTCATGTCCCACGCAGGGGGATGAAAGAAGAGCACCCTCTTCAGCTGCTGCTGATGCCAGTGGAGAGCCAAGAGCATTGCTGTGGGAGCCTGCAAGTGGCAAACTGGGTGGGCTCTGAGCAACCCTTACAGAGAGCTCAGAACACAGGCCTCTTCCAGCTCGGAGAATAGGTGAATTGTCCAACGAGCCATTTACACAGAGAAATGGCTTCCAGCTATCATACGACTTAACCTCCTATGAACATTCTGTTTCTTCCTGGTTTTCCCGCATGTGAACATATGGTACAGGAAGCATTGACAATGGGGACCAACAGACGGTCAAAGCTGGGTGTGCCTAAAGGGGACAGTGGGAGACATGGGTGGCTCTGCCCAACTCATCTTAAAACTACTGCCTTTATGCATGAAGTGGTGAGTGTGCTTCCAAAGAAATTAGGCTCCCTTGGTAGAAAAGGGTTTATTATTATTTATGTATTTCATGGAGACAAAGTTTTACTCTGTTGCCCAGGCTGGAATGCAGACGCACAATGGTAGCTCACTGCAGCCTCAAACTCCTGGACTTGAGCAGTCCTGCCTCAGCCTCTAGAGTAACTGTGACTATAGGTGTGTGTTACCATGCCCAGCTCACTTTTTGTTTTTTTAGAAAAGAAATGAGGGTCTCACCATGTTGCCAAGATTGGTCTCGAACTCCTGGCCTCAAGCAATCCTCTGGCCTCTGCCTCCCAAAGAGCTGGGATTGCAGACTTGAGCCAGAAAAGGGCTTAGAATGGAGAATGTGATGGATTCTGTATCTCCTAACATGTAAATCACAGCTCAAAGACATTTTTTTTTCTACCAGACAAATTTTCATCACAGAAGAAGAAGTCAGGTCATTATGGAGCATTTTGCTTTATGTGACTCATAAAAAAAACCACAGTATAGGATAATAGTGTGATCTTGACTGGGAACTGGCCCAGTGTAGCAGGCAGCCCAGGTCACACAGACTGCATGGGAGTCATCGGGTCCCTTTGGTTTCCGCTGGTGCTTGTCAAAACTGCTTGCCACTTATTTTTCTGGCCTTGAAACTTGTAAATTTTCATCTGAGCTTACTCACAATTCAGGATTTGCTCAGTGTTTAGTTTCCTTTCCCTCCTCCCAGTTTTGATAAACCTGTTTATTATTTTTAGGCTGCAGAATCAAAATAAGCCTGGAAGGACATCTTTGCTGTTAAAATTCCCGCTGAAAGTAAATAACTTTTTAGATAAGAGCCTGAAACTCTAGGTTTTAACCACTCCTTCCCACCATTACGGCAACTTTTTCTCATTGAAATAACCTCTATAGAGTGATTAAAAAATAATAATGTAGCCGGGCTTGGTGGCTCAGCCTGTAATCCTGTGCCTTTGGGAGGCTGAGGTGAGTGAATTGCCTGAGCCCGCGGGTTCGAGACCTGCCTGGGCAGCGAGACCTCATCTCTACAGTAAATCAGCCGGGCATGGTAGCGCATGCCTGTAATTCCGGCTACTTGGAAAGCTGAGGGGGAAGGATCGCCGGAGCCCAGCAAGTCGAGGCTGCGGTGGCCGGGAGCGGCCACTGCACTCCAGTCTGGGCGACAGAGTGAGACTCCAACTCGAAAAAAAAATAATAATAATGTGAAGTCTTTTAGGGACACATTAGAGTAGTAGTCATCCTGGGGTATTACAGTTTTGTGAAGCTTTGATAAGCTGAAGTAAATTCAAAGACGCAACCAGAAGGGTGAAAGATGTAGAAAGGAGAGCAGATGAGAGGGAGGCTGCTGGGCTCAGAGAGGGGTCGAAGTTCTGTCATGCAATGTGTGTCTTAGGCCTCATCTGTGTTTCTGTAGGATGCAGAAACCAGACCAAAATGTCAGTGTTCTCTGGAAACACATCTTCCCTCTACAGATACAAGAGTTCTCTATTATTTTGAATTGTTTGAAAAAGGAATGTCTACCTTGTAAGGGAGTGATCTCCTCATCAATGAGATAATTCAAGCAGAAACAAGATGGCCTCCTGTTGGGAAGGTTAGAAAGGGAATTGATCTTGTAAGGCTGAGATGTTCTCCACGAGATTCTCAAGAGTGTCTGGGAACACACAGGTGAATGGGTCAGGCAGGACAGGAAGGAGCAGCGATGACCGCAACAGGCCAGGCATAGGAGATCCCACAGGGGCCTCAGGTAGAGCACCCCTTCCTCCTTTAAGGCCAGCTTCTCCAGGCCTGTGGCTCCCCTATGAGCCAAATGTCTTCACTCTTCTCTGCATCCTGACTTGATTTCTACTCTTCTCACCCTTCTGGTCACAACTCTGCGTTCACTGCTGACAAAGCTCTGTCCTGACAGAGTCTGAAATGTCTCCTCCAGTGGGCTCCACAGACTGTGTCATGTTCTGACGTGCAGGAACAGAGCCCACCAGGGACTCTGGCGCCACGCCACAGTTAAGAGAAACTGGAGGGCCTGCCCCCGTCGTAGGCATTCCGGCCCTGGCTCACTTTGGTGTGCAGCTTGGGGTGTAAGTCACTAAAGGCCTCACTGCTCACCTGGTAGAGTGACAGAAAGCCTTGGTACTTCTGTGGGTGAGTCTCAAATGTGCTGGTTTGAGAAACTGCAACTACATGAAGACAGTTGCCTGGTCCCTCAGTTTTCTCAACTGGCTTGTGCCCAGGGGACTCCTAATTCATATTCCCTCTGAATTGATCCTGCATTCACCAGAGCATTATCTCATAAGTTTTTTTGATGTCTGAGATGCCTGATGAGTCCGTTCCCACTT
The DNA here is from genome assembly GCA_027257055.1 of Cephalopachus bancanus. Taxonomy (NCBI): domain Eukaryota; kingdom Metazoa; phylum Chordata; class Mammalia; order Primates; family Tarsiidae; genus Cephalopachus; species Cephalopachus bancanus. The sequence goes on from JAPVLO010000014.1 coordinate 9,329,822, forward strand.
TATGCCATGAAGTTGTGTGCTCTGACACCAGAAGCTAGAAAGGTCACACTCAGTGCTTGCAGCCCACGATCCATGAGAACAGCCTTGTCAGCAGTTCCCTGCCCAGCACTTGCTAGCCAGTGGTGAGTATACCAGCTGACAAGCAGGCAAGTCATTTTCCTTTACACCACTCTTTGGATCCTGCCTCTAGGGATGGTTCAACTCCACTGTCAATTTAGTAAACCATACCGCTCATTCCCTCCCTCTTTCAACATCTGTTAAATGAGCATGTAGTATGGATGAAGACTTGTCCCATTGCTAGGCATTCAGTGTGAACAATACTTAGTTCTTGCCCTTGAAGAACTCACAACCTAGTAGACAAGATAATTGTATAAATAGACCATTACCAACAGAATGTTAAGTCCAGTGCTGCTAAAATGCATGAAATTATGCATTTATGAACTATGTAATTAAGGATAGGCGCCCTCCACAGTCTGGGGTGGAAAAGAGATAGCCAGGAAGACTTCTAAGGAAGCCCAGAAGCGATGAAATTGTCTTGCAATTCAAGGTATAAATTCCCAGTTGTTTTTTAATGTCTCTTGTACCAACCAATTACAGCATTTTCCCGGGGGGGGAAGAAGAAAGAGGAAAGAAAAGAAGGAACATGAAAGTACTCAACTGGTCAAGTGCTGACCTGGGTGATTTCAATAAGGGATATTTCAGTATCTAGGATCCATCAACGTGAAAGTCAATTTGAATTTTAAAAAATTCTTTTTTTTTTCAAAAAAAAACCTGGCTTTACTTTTAATTTTTATTTTAAAGATGTGGGGTACAATTCAGGGTCAGGTATACAAATGGTCACTGTGCAGGTGAAGTTTAAAATGTGGGCAAAAAATGTGTGTTTATTCTTGCATGTTTAAACTTCAGTCATCTTCAAAATACTCTCCATTTGATGCAATACGCCTACTGAAATGCTTTTTCACCTGCTCAAAACAGTTTTTGAACTTGTCATTTTTGATGCCTTTTAGTGCTTCTGCCATTTTTTGTTTCATCTCTTTCACATGGACAAAATATTTCCCTTGAGAACTTTTTTTCATTCAGAGAAACAAAAAAAGTCACTTGGGATGAGATAGGGTGAGGGAGGATGGGACATGCCGTTTTTGCTCAAATACTGCTGAACAAAAAGAAAAAAACAAACTGCCCCATTACAAACTGGGCAAAATGTATGAATAGACACTTCTCAAAAGAAGACATATGAGGAGCCAACAGATACATGAAAAAATACTCAGCCTCACTAGTCATCAAAGCAATGTAAATTTAAACCACACAGAGATATCACCTAACACCAGTCAGGATGGCCATCATCAATAACACAATAAACAACAGATACTGAAGAGAATGCAGGGAAAAGGGAACACTTCTACACTGTTAGTGGGAGTGCAAACTAGTACAGCCTCTGCGGAAAACAATGTGGTGATTCCTAAAAGATCTAAAAATCGACCTTCCATTTGACCCTGCAATCCCCCTACTGGGAATATACCTGGAGGAACTCAAATTACTCTGTGAAAAAGATACCTGCACATGCATGTTTACTGCAACATTATTCACAATAGCAAAAACAAGGAACCAACCATGCTGCCCATCAAAAGAGGACTGTATATAAAAAAAAAAGTGGAGCCGGGTTCGGTGGCTCAGCCTGTAATCCCCTGCCTTTGGGAGGCTGAGGTGAGTGAATTGCCTGAGCCCGTGGGTTCGAGACCCGCCTGGGCAGGTGAGACCTCATCTCTACAATAAAATAAAAAAATTAGCCGGGCATGGTAGTGCGCGCCTGTAGTTCCAGCTACTTGGAAGGCTGAGGTGGAAGGATCGCCGGAACCCAGCAGGTGGAGGCTGCGGTGGCCGGGAGCGGCCACTGCACTCCAGTCTGGGCGACAGAGTGAGACTCCAACTCAAAAAAAAAAAAAAAAGTGGTATATATATACAATGCAATATTACACAGTTATAAAGAAGGACAAAATTACAAACTTCACAGCAATTTGAATGAACTTAGAGTCTATAATACTGAGTGACCTATCACAGAATCAAAGAACTGAGTACCACACGTTCTCACTCATAAGCAGATCTTGAACAACTATAGTAATGCTGTAAGAAAAGAATTGGCAGTAGTGGGAAACTGCTGGGAAAGGGGGATGGAATTGACAGTAGTGGGAAACTGCCAGGGGAGGGGGGGCATACCTCATCAACAATGTTACCACCTGCGTAACGAATACTTGCATACCTAACCCTGAATTGTACCCCACACATTGAAAATAAAAAATTAACCAAAAAAAACACACAAAAAATAATAAATAGTAAATACATAAATAAATAAATTTAAAGGAAATTCAATTTAAAAAAATAAAACTGCTGAACACTCAGTGGGCAGGTGCACTCATAAATTGCCCATCATGAAGTGAACAAACGCATTGAAAGAATTTTTTTTTTTTTTTTTTTTTTGAGTTGGAGTCTCACTCTGTCGCCTAGACTGGAGTGCAGTGGCCGCTCCCGGCCACCGCCGCCTCGGCCTGCTGGGCTCCGGCGATCCTTCTGCCTCAGCCTTCTGAGTAGCCGGAATTACAGGCATGCACTACCATGCCCGGCCGATTTTTTTATTTATTGTAGAGATGAGGTCTCGCTGCCCAGGTGGGTCTCGAACCCACGGGCTCAGGCAATTCACTCACCTCAGCCTCCCAAAGGCGGGGGATTACAGGCTGAGCCACCGAGCCCGGCGAAAGAATTTTTTAAAAAATTAACGGAAGCCAAATGCAACCTCTCACAACAATACTAGCTGGTACACTTATGCTGACGGATTCCTAGAACATTTACCTAGTCAAAAAAGCCTGTAGTACAAGGGGCCCACCCTCCAAAGATAATTCCGGGTGGGTTTTTTGTTTGCTTTTTGGGTCCCTCTTTGAATTTCATTGTAATTCAAAGATACTTAGAAGAAAAAATATTTTATCCTTACCTACCTGAATTAGAGATGATAATATTTGGTGCAGGTTCCAAATTTCATTTTCATTTATCTGCCTCAATCCCAAATTTGCTAATCTTTTTTTCTGTTGACAAACATAATATCCTTATAGTCAAAATTTTAATTCACTAAATAAAATTATAGAGAAGGAAATAAAAGGCACCCATAACATTGCCCATAATAACCAGTGAAATATTTTGAGTATTTGCTGCTCTGATTACCTCTGATTAAGTGAAACACTGTGTCAAAGTGTATGGATATTTGTAAGCTTCATGATAAATAACCTACAAAGAACGCTCTTCTAATGATTCAAACCTTCTCATTCTGTATGTTCAGGCCCCTGGGGCAAAAAAAATGCTTTAAACTACCCATGAATTTCTTTATCCAAGTAATGGCCAGCTGATTGGCTAAATCCAGTCCCAGCAGGGATGGGGCACTTAGGTGAGGTAAGCCTACAAATGCTAGACTTTGAATTCTGGGAGAATCATACCATGCAGCCCTAGTTAAACTACGTAAAATGTTGCCAGCTCCTCAGAAGATCTAGAAAAAGAGAACCCTGTTTTCCATTCTGAATGAAAGAGTCATGAGATTTTCTTGTGCTATGTGGGAAAGGCAGAAAACAGACCTTTCTTTTTTTTTTCTAAAAACTAAACAAGCAACTTTATTTTCTCCTTTCAAAGTGTAATAAATTGCTGTATTAAACTCTCTTCCCAAAAGAGAAATACTATTTTCCTATTTACTAGGATACTAGTGTGTTCCTTGTGGTTAGGGTCCAAATTTGAACAAACCTTGCAATTCACTTCAAAGTTTAGCTTCAATCTTGTCTAAATTATTTGTCACTCAAACAATTCAACGCACATTCTTCTTTACAGTTCAGGAGAGGTCACTGTTAAAAAGAAAAGAAAAAGAAAGTCAGAATGCTATGTGACCTTCAATAAGTTTTATAATCTTTCTGAGCCTCAATTTCCTCACTGAAAAGTGGAGATGAGAAGAGTACCTCCTTGTGATAGAGTCCAAAAATGTCCAAATCTTCACTCCTTGTATCCACATCCTTTGCAATGGGTCTTTGCAGTTCCTTCAGTCAAGAAGTGAAGTCTGTTTCCTACCCTTTTAATCTGGTCTGGGTTTGTGACATGCTTAGTGACCCTGTATCAGTTGTGAGCCTAGGTCTTAAGAGGTCTTGGCTGCTTCTGCTTTCTCTCAGAACCATGCTCAGCCACTAAGTGAAAAAGCCCCGGCTAGTTTGCTTGGGCATGAGAGACCAGCCTTCCCAATGTTGGCTGTCCTTAACTAGTCATCCCCAGCCAACCACCATCTGGTCATGTACAACATGAATGAGTCCAGTGGAACCCAGGAGAATCACTTAGCTGAGTCCAGTTCAAATCATTGAGCAGTAGTAGAATTGTGAGCTTAAAAAAGGTTATTGTTTTACATTATTAAGTTTTGAGGTAGTTTGTTATTTGGTAAATGGTAATTGACATACCATTAAAGGAAATTAAAACATTTTACCCCCAAAATATAGTTCTTGGACATTTTTTCAGAGCCAGCAGACTGAGGTGGCCCTGCAAAGCTGTCTTTTGTAGGGGAAATTTGCATCTGTAGACAATCTTCATTAGCGTAGCCAGCCCTCCCTCGTGGGATCTAGGGAAGATTAACTTAGAGTCTGACACCTTAAACATCTGAAAGAGACACTTGCCATCTATTCTCTCTGGGGGCTGCTACCAGTGAGGTTTCATCTATATAACAATACCCCTTTGCTAGCCAGGCATCCTTTTGTCCCCCTCTGTAACCTGTCTTGCCACCATAATCTGACTTACCCCATGGTATGTTTTGGCTAGAGTCTGAATATCCATTCTTCCTGTACCCTCAGGATGGTGTATGAACTTCTGTACCTCATTGGGAAGTTGGATCTTCATTCTGAATGTTTCTGCATATACCCTTTAAATATATGTGTATGTCTTTTCTCCTATTAATCAATCTGCCTCATGTCAGTGTTTTTCACTGAATCTCCAGGGCATCCCTCACACTATTTCATATAGGCTTCTTGGGAAGTTCAAGAGAACTAATACTTGTAAAATACATATAATAGTCTCCAGCACTATGTAAACTCTAAATAAGTGTTTATTTTTATAAGTGTTTATAAATAAGTGTTTATTTCACAGTTCTCTGATCCATTTGAAAATAACAGAAAGTCTGAAATACTAACTTCAGTTGGATATTTTGACTTGTATTTCAGCTCAGATCCAACTATGATGAGCAAATTAGTAGATCTATCTATACTGATGTTTTTGTTGTGATATGAATGGTGCCAACGTGACTGAGATCTTTTGGCATAGTAACAAGGATTTTTGCTGACTGACAAGGCTTTAATCTTATACAAACTTACTATTTTGCCAGGGAAATTAAAATTGTTTAAGCTTCTTAAAAACAAGCATCATTTTTATTTGCTTAGACACCCCGTCCCCCAGTGAGAAGTGAGACTAGACATGTCATAAGCAAAACTCACTCATTTCATGCTGTATGCTGGAAATCAGCTGAGTCATCAAGAGTGAGGTTGAATATAATTTCAGAATTGAAAAATAGTTCTTGTTCTTTCCTGTAGGAACAAGTATTTAATAGGTATTTATATTTCAGTATAATTATTCATTACATTAGATTATAACAATTACTGTTTTTATGAACATAACTCTCCTACAACTTGTTAGAAGTGATTTTATATGATTAGTTGTTTAATAACAAACCTAAAACATAGCAAACCTGCTTTAAAAAATTCCACTCCTGAGATTGCCTTTTCACAAATTCTGGAGGCAAGAGACAGCCCCTCTGCTTGTCTTTAGAAAGTGAGTGTGATTTCCAAGGGCTGTTGGAACACATCTTGTTCACCAAGTCCTTCACCATAACTGCTCTCTAGTATTCTCATTCGGAGAGCAGGCATTATACTTCACCGATAACAACACCTTACAGTGGTCTGTTGGTACCTGGTATACATCATGGCATTGTCATTGGTTTCCCCACCTACGTAGGGAGGTACACCAGTCATACACGATTATATGCATGTTAGAAGACCAGCAAACGAGAGAAGGGCACACCCACTCAGTAAGTGACACCACTAGGTTCAAACTCAGATTTTCCAATTTCAGTCTGGCTCTCCATGGTGCCACCAAATAATGAAGAGATGGCCAAAGAGCAGTCGGACATGGCTTATTTTGAATCCTGACTCTACCATAGTTACGGACAAGTTATTTAACCTTTCTGAACCTCATCTTTTTACACATATGGAAGAAGAATGATATTATATACTTCATAGAATTTTAGTTAAGATTAAGTAAAATAATCTATGCAAAGTGCTTAGCACTAGAAGTGTTTAATACTTGCTATGTGTATTTAGCATTTTGGTATTGTTACCACTATTATTAGCCTGGTGATAAGTTGAGGTCACTGGAGTCCCACTTGAGAGTTCAGTGTCTGAGATGCTTCCTAAAAATCTTATGAAGATGCCAACTTCTCTACCCCTTGATCTAATGCTTGGCTGACTGAACAATTCCTCCTGACAGCAAAACAGACAGAGAAGAGACAACATGATTGCGTTGACTCTCTTTTGTGGTTGGATTTGTGGTGTGTGTGTGAGGAGTAAAGGAGCGATTCAAGGAGTTTCTCTCCCAGCCACTGTTTTCTTACATGAAAAATTATATCATCACTGGAGAAATACTTGTGAAGAGAGGAATTCAGGGTAAATGTAATCTGTTCATAGATCCCCTCCTAAAGATACTGAATTTGATATCAGCTTATCATAATATGACCAAAAGGTAGCATGACTGAGAAGTTAGTATTTTCCGGTGATACTTATTATGTGGGTTCTAAGCAACGAGAGTAGATAGCATTTGCATGTTTGTTTGACGCCTCCCTACTATCTCTTCTCTCCTACACCTGCCACAATGTAACCATTGCTGTTTATGCTCCCCTTAAAACCTCTCAGTTACTTCCAGAATTTTCAAGTAGAACTGCTTGTGAATTCCTATACATGCTGGTGTGTGTGTGTGTGTGTGTGTGTGTGTGTGTGTGTGTGTGTGTGCTCTTTTCTCTTTGCCTAGAATGCTCACCTCATTCCACAATTGAGTAAATTCCACCTCATTCCTTACGAATTATTTTGGACATCACCTTTTGATGGTTAACTTCTCAACTTGACTGGGACATAAGGAGCTTAGATATTTTGTCAACCATTATTTTGGGTATGTCTGTGAGGATGTTTCTAGAGATTAAGATTTGAATTGCAGGCTCAGTAAAGCAGATTGTCCTCTCAAATGTAGAGTGGGTCTCATCCAATCAGTTGCAGGTGTGACTAGAACAAAAAGTTGATCCTCCCACAAATAGGAGAAAAAAATTCCGTCTGTCTGACTGCCTTCTTGGGACTTGAATGAAAGCATCAGCTCTTTGTGGGTCTCAAGACTGCCAACCTGTGAACTGGAACTACACCATGAGCTCTCCTGTTTCTCAGGCCTCCAGGCTTCCCCTAGGACTATACCATTGGCTCTCTTGGCCCTCCAGCTTGCCACTTGCAATCTTGGGTCTTGTCAGTCTTCATAACTGCATATGTCAGTTCCTTATAATAAATCTTATGTCTATATCTACCCATCTACATCTAAATCTATCTACCTGTCTATCATCTACTGCATTGGTTCTATTTCTTTGAAGAACAATGACTAATACACATCTTCTCTAGAAGTCTTTCAGGACATCACCTCTGTCCTCTGTGCTCTCCTCACCCCTGCCCAGTTACCATCTCCCTCTTGGTACTGTCATAACTACTTGCACACACAACTGTCCACCTTGCCTCTCATTACACAGTGCTAAATTTTCTGTCCATATTTCTGTTTTCTCATGAGACTATGAGACTTTGGAAGGTGGTAAATATGCTTTATATACCTTTGTCACCTACTACTAGCAGAATACAAAGCACAGAGTAGGTGTTCAATTAATTTTTAAATGAATAAAATATTTGTCAGACTATTTCCTGGTCAGCACTAATTACTTGATAGTTTCCTCTGAGTAGCATATATAAACTAATTACTTCCATTTCAGTCCCTCTTCTTTATTTTTCATCCAAACAGTATATTGTGCATTTCTAGTTTATAGCTTTTGTTAGCTGCAAACTTTTCTAGCCTCTATGTGCAATATGGTGACTATTGTTCCTAAGGAATGAAAAAATGTATAAATAAAACAAAGCAACACACATTTAATTGAAAATTAAAAGCACTGATAAACTTTTTGCACATATATTTATATCATTAAACATATGTACAGTGTATTCAGGTGGAATATATCACATGTATAATATATACATATGCATACATATCTTTATATGTGTGTAACTACGTGGCAATTTCTCCTCAATAATCATAAACTCATGGCTATAGCTTTTGGTGGTTAGGAAAGTCCCTACGTCCATTCAGTCTTCTTACTGAGACTTCCCATAGCAGCAGCAGTGACAGTCACTGAAAACTACAGCTGCTTTGGCTGCCTACTTCCCTCCCAGTGCCTGGGCCTATGTAATGAGATTTAGCTAGTATGTCATATAGGGCTTCCAAACCACCAATCTCAGCAAGAGCTTTGTTAAGATATTGTTATATTTTCTTCTCAGCAAAAAGAACATAGAAAAACCAACCATCTCTGCTTCTCTGTAGATATTCTGGGCACTTCTCACAGGGATGATGGAGAAAGTTGGAGCCCTCTGAGTAATTAGAGCTTATGGGGCTGTGGCCCCTGTGGTTCCAGTCCTATTTCCCAGTGATAGCTGCTTTTCGTGGAGACAGCTCCATAGTCAGGGTGAGTGAGCTGGGGCAGGATAGGAGCTTGGTTTCCTACTCAAGAGGGCCCATCAACCTCATCAAATTGTTTCCCTGAATCCAAGAGCTATCTGTTCCAGATTTGCCTTGGGCTATTTCCCCCAAAGGCAGAAACCATTGCCATCAGTTTTGGCTTTAATAACCTTTTAAAGTTCTTGTTCTTACCATATCTGTATACACAACACCAAACCTAGTGATTGGCACCTTAAAAATGTTGAATTAAATGAATGGAATTGCTGCTTTTGAGAACTATTGGAAGAGGAAAAAAATATCAGCCAACCAAAATTTTTCTTTCTAAAATTTCTTAGACTTTGACTATTTTTCTTAGAATGATGCAAAAGGAAGTCAATTGGTTAAGAGAAAAAAATATGCTGAGAGATTGACAGAAGATGGAATCCCAAGACTTCAACCTTCTCAGAGGATTTCTGCCTGCTTTCCATAGAGAAACCTAATCTTGTAAAGATAATAACTGAATTTATTTGAAAATTTGTATTTTCTATTTTTTCTTTTTGACTTTCAACCCAAAAAATTGTAAGTTACCCATCCCTCTTACATATATAACCTGAGATCTGAGTTGACATACATCCCTTCAGTCCTTCACCTTGACCATTGGAATAAAGAACAATTCTGCATCTGAAATCTCGTGTTCATGTTGATTAGGGCTGAGGCAATGGAAAGAGAGAGAGTATACATTCTACAAAATGACTGCAAATTCATTTCTGACTAGTTTTTATCTATTTGCAATTGTTAAACTGCAAGTGGGCTGAAGGATGCATAAGAATAATGGTCTATTTATATGAGACCGGTCACCTTCTCTGGTGGATCACTAGCATGTACTTATTTCAAGTTTTTTGCAGATAATTTTTTAAAACTTATAGATAAGTAAGAATGTGTTTCTGTACTGAGAATACTATGGTTCATTTCCTTGGTTACAGAACTGCTGAATGGGAACATGGTTTGAGATCCTAATGGATTCTTTTAAGACTTCAGCTCAACTTCTCAGCAGAGACACAAGGAGTAGAAGGATGCCCAGGGTAGGGCAGAAAAGGGCTAGGGCACACGTGAGCATTATTCCCAAGTAATCCTTCTCTTAAAAAAACCAAATGCGTGGAGTAGGGGCAGGGGTGCAGTGAATTTTACCTGTTATTTCTCCAAAATGCTCCATGAGACAGGGCTTTCATAACATCTTCATTTTTCACATACTAGTTTTGCAGCAGAACATCATAGTACCTTATTTCATGGATATGGCTCTGGAGCCAGATTGCCCTGGTTTCAATCCAGGATGTTAACTCACTAGCTGTGGGATTTACACAGGTTACTTACCTAATCTCTCCTGACAGCAGAATCCATATTCACAAAAGCAGTAAAACAGTAATAACTATCTCATAGGGCTGTTATGAGGAATAAAGAAAGAAGAAACATAAAGCTCTTGGCATGGTATCTAGCACATAGTAAGTACTCAATAAATATTTGCTATTACTAATATTATTATGATCATGATGATACTCAGATCTCATTAATAACCACTACAATAATAAAAGTAAGTGACACATATGTGCTGAGCATCTACTATGTGCCAGGCACTGTCATGTTTCATGAACAACAGCAAAAGTCCTTTGTGTTAATGGCACTTGCACTGAAGCCAGCACACACCATGAGCCAGGATCACTCTAAGCACCTTATAGATATTAACTTGATGGATTCCCAAACAACTCCAGCTTGAGGTCTCACCTCCCACATTCTGCCTGGTGGCTTTGCTTGCTGCAATTTTCTGAGACTTCTGAAAAATAACTGAATTAACATTGGCATGTGTGGGGGATTGGGGAGGAGTCTGTTTTGCTTTTCCAACCCCATGAAAGTGTTTAATGACAAAAAACATTTGCTGGTTGAGCCAGCAACTGAGATCCAGTAGAAATCGTTGGTGACATGCACTTGTCATTTTCAGATATATGACATTCCCTGGGATGGGGCATGGCAGAGGGACTGATGGGAAAGAGGAACAAAGAATATATTTAACCTCCCTTTCTTGTAGACAGATTTTTAGAAGCTTGACTCATAAGATTCAGGAGTTCTACCTGGTTTTCTCATTCCAGCTAAGGTCTCCATGATTGCACAGACCAGACAAGAGAAAGTGCTTGGTACTTAAAGACTGCAGTGCTCTGTGTGGCATTCTAAACTCTGAATCGTCTCCATTCTCTTGTTCTCTGGAACCCCAATTGAGACAGGATTGTGTGGTTTCTTTCAGTTCTGAGTCAGAGGGTCTCTGATCAGCTGCCTGTTTAGCTCAGCATGAGTCACAGGGGAGACCCTGAAAATTTGTCTGCTGTCTGTCACTATTCTCTTAGTTCCAGACCTGAAGATGTGTCTTTGTTGAACATTCTTGATGTGTCACTTAATGCTATGCATCTCCAGGTACTTTCTGTATTAATCCACTTTGCATTGCTATGAAGGAATATCTGAGACTGGGTAATTTATTTTTAAAAAGAGGCTTATTTTGGCTCATAGTACTGCAGGCTGTACAAGAACCATAATGCTGGCATCTGCTTCTGATGAAGCCTCAGGGAGCTTCCAATCATGGTAGAAGGCAAAAGGGAGCTGGCATAGCACGTGGGGAAGGAGGGAGCAAGAGTGAGAAGGGAGGAGGTACCAAGCTTTTTAAACAACCAACTCTCAACGTGAACTCATAGAGCAAGAACTCCCTCGTCACCAAAGGGATGGCACCAAGCCATTCATGGGGGATCTGCCCTCATGACCCAATCACCTCCCACCAGTCCCACCTCCAACATTGAGGAATCACATTTCAACATGAGATTTGAAAGGGACAACATCCAAACTCCATCACTTTCTACGACCATCCCAAATCATTTTTACCCCCACCTCAAGACACCTTTCCAAATACATTTTCTTCCATTTTATAAAACCCTAAGTATTTCCTGGAAAATGTTATTCACATGTTTGTATCCTGAGTCTACTTACCTCATCCTAGTGTTTAGCAAGAGAAAGTAGTGTTATCCAAGAAGTCTCGTAATTTTCCTTCCCTTCCATTGAGAGAAAGGACGGCCACAGTCTTAACCAAATTCAAGTTTGGCTAGAAACTCAAAGCCACAAGTTTTAACTTTGCAAATGTTATGTTCCTCTTCCTAATCAAAGAGGCCAGACTGAAAACCCAGGAAAGACAAAACCATTTTAATAGCAGTATGGACAAAACAGAAATACCCAAGTAAATTGACCAGCATGCAATTTATATCCTATAAACAATGTTTTTGTAAGCACCTAAAGTGTTCTTATCCTTTAACCCTGACATTCTACTTCTAGGAAACTGTCCTAAGGTCAGAGATATACAAACAGATTAATGAACACCATAATATCATTTAGCATACCAAACAACTTGAAATTTTATTTGAAACTAAATATCAGACAATAAGATATTAGTAAAACAAATTATGATATTTCCAAAGCATAAAATACTATGTAACCATTAATGACTCCTTAGTAAACCAATACTTAGTGATGCAGGAAAATGTTTATAACATATTAAGTAACATTATGTAAGTAAGTCACAAAGTTAGTTACAAGGAAAGTGGCAGGAGAGTTATTTTAAACATTAGTGTTATAGAATAAACTGATGAAATGTGCAATTGTGACTTCCACTGCCAGCTATAGAATCTTTGTTCCAGAATGAAAAAGAAATTTATCTCTCTGTACAGAAGCAGAGCTTTGGGCTCTAAAGGGTCAGGGGTTTTCTATGTACAGAGGAGCATTAACAAGCCTTTGTTTCCAAAATTCCAAGACCTTCAGAAGGAAGAGAATGGAGGCTGTGGCCTTTGAGGAGGAAGAAATGTTGACTCTTGGAGGAACTGGGACAGGAAAGGGGACAAAAGGTTGCAAGTTTTGCAGAAGAGTTGAAGCCCAGGATCTTGCTGGTATATGCAGCAACCAGGAGAGAAACCAGGGTGGCTCATCCACGCCTCTGAGCCTTGGTTAAAGCCCCAGCTTATCACCTCTCATCTTTATCCCTCACTATGGGATTATTCTCATGAAGTTGCAGACCATGCTCTGATATTTTTCACCTCAGGCAACGACCTTCCTTGACTCCACAATTCTCCTTGCCTACTTTTGCCTTCCCATTTCTGGAAGGGGATAGACCACCTTGCTGCCTTCATTACTTGCACTCTTCAGTCTACCACGTGTTCACCCATCACATAGCACACAAAGGAGTGAGAGGACTCCAGGCACGTCAACCAGAACCTCTCTACTGCCTAACTCCACAGACCATTTCCTCTGCTCACTGCTCCCCTGTCCCCACCTCTTCCCAGGACCTCAGCCCCCAAGCCCTCTGGGAACATCAAGGCCCTCGGGTCCTGGTACACCTGTCCCCTGGCTCTCCTTCTATCTCACTGGTCCTGCCTTCCCACCTGCCTTGATGTCAGATTCTAATCATTGATGTACTAAGGATTCAGTGTGCCTTCCACGCTCTCCCTTTCTTCTCTAAGTAATCTCATTCATTTGCAGAAATTTAAATGCCATTTCATTCAAGATCATTTCCATACCTGTGTAGGTCTAGGTATCCTGACATCTGGACCCCTATTGCCTTTCATCCCTTTCATATAAAACATATTCCATGGTTCAAGGGAAATGTGCTTTTTACTTCGGGGGGGGGTGCATTATTTTTATTGTGCAAGTGATTATTAATCACTTGGCATCTCTCAAGTGCAAAATATATACAACATAAATATTGCCATTTTAGCCATTTTTACATGTTCAATTACATTCAGATGTTGTGCAACCATCACCACTTATTTCCAAATCATTTTCACCATCCCAAATAGAAACTCTATATCCACTAAGAAATAATGTTCTGTTTTCCCCTCCCCTAGCCCCAGGTGACCTCTAATCTACTTTCTGTCTTTACAAATTTGCCTAGTCCAGATTAAACATTGAATTTTACAATTTTACATTTGAAACTACTTGAGCAAAACATTTTATTTTTAAATTAGTTCTTATTTTCTAGCCTCAAGTGGGCATACCTAGGTATTCTTTTAAGATGAGAAAAGTCTAAGCCCCAAATTGCTTTTAAATAGTGGCTCTTTTATATATGCTAAGATCTGACAATTAATAAAAAAATGAAACAAAACTGCATGTTATAGGCATTTAATGCACTATTTCACCCTTTTGATTTTATACTTTTTTTAAAAAAATAACTTCCAAATGCCTCATATTCTCACTTATAAGTGGGAGATAAACTAAGAGTCTGCAAAGGCATAGAGAATGGTATAATGACATTGAAGACTCAGAAGAGGGAGAGTGGGGAAAGGTAGGGTTAAAAAATCATTTGTTGGTTCAATGTGCACAGGTAGGGTGGAGGGTACATTAAAGCCCAGACTTCTTCGCCACTATACAATGCATCCATGTAACCACAAATTATTTGTACTCCCTAAATTCATTAAAAACAAAAGCAAAAGCAAAACCTTCTAGACTCACGCAGTCACGAAATAGTACAGAGTTCTCACGTATCCCTCCCCAGCTTCCTTCATTGATAACACCTTACATCACCATATATCATTATCAAAATCTTACATGAATTTTACCAGTTTTTACATGACTAATTGTGTGTGTGTGTGTGTGTGTGTGTGTGTGTGTGTGTGTAGTTTCATAACATTCTATCATATGTAAATTTAGAGAGTCACATAATCACCACCACCTGCAGGACACAGAACTGTTCCATCACGACAGAGAAAACCTCTCATATGTCTTTATGGTCACATTTTTCCACCTGGTCACCTAATCCCTGGCTCCCACAGATATGTCCTCTGTTTCAATAATCATGTCTCTTTGAGAATATCATATAAATAGAATCCTGCAGTTGCATACCTTTTAAGATCGTTTTTTTTTTTGCTTACAGCCTATGTTTTCCTGATCCTGCAAGTCTCCTGTGCTCTGAGGTGATCTGTGTGAACACGTAGGATTGATGGGTGGAGAATGGCATCTCAAAAGGACCAAAGTGAGATTTTCTGTGTGTCAGTGATTTGGTCTACTAAACTTGAAAAATTAATGACAGAGTCCATGTTGTGTGGAGATAATGTCTACCATGGTGAAAATTTTTATTCACTTGGCACCTCTCAAGTCCTTGCAGAAGTATCCTTAGATTTTTTTTTTTTTTTTTTTTGAGTTAAGGCCTCACTAGGTTGCCCAGGCTAGAGTGCAGTGGCATGATCACTGCTCACTGCAGCTTTGGCCTCCTGGATTCAGGAAATTTTTCTGCCTCAGTCTCCTAAGAAGTTGGGACTACAGGCATATGCCACCATGTCTGGCTAATTTTTGTTATTTTTTTTTTTGTTGATATGAAGTCTTGCTATGTTGCCCAGGCTGGTCTTGAACTCCTGTACTTGAATAATACTCCCACCTCTGCTCCTAAAATGCTAGGATTACAGACATGAACCACCATGCCTGGTCAAGAAAAAATTTTTTTAAATCACCTTTTCTATCATTCTCTCTCCCATCTCTACTTCTTCCCCTTCAAACAAGCCAACACCTTCTCTCACCTGACCACTGCAATAAACCTCCTAACTGTTTCCCTGCTTCTATTCTTATCTTTCTAAAACCCATTCCCGGCTGCAGTGCACAACCCCTGTGATCCTCACATGTTCTCAGCACTGAAGATCTCTCTGCTTAAAAAACATTTCCTGACAACCTAATCCTGCCCACAACACGTCATGACCAAATCACCCTGTTTTATTTTATGCATATCACTCCTAAAGATGAATTAACAGCATTTATCTTGCTGATTTGTAGTCATTTATTGCTTGTTTATTTATTTATGTCTTCTCCCCTGTCTATAAATAACCTTAGTGACAGCAAGACCTTGTGCACCTGAAACACTTGGCTCAGTATATGAGCTCAACAAGCATTATTAATTGAATGAATAACTAAATGAATATTCACATGGCTGGAAAATTGTCCCCCAAATAAAGTAGCAACACAGCTGTGCTTGCTACACCTAGATGATTGTTCAGAAAATCTGGGAGAAGACTGGGAACTGCTACAGCAGCTGGGACATGCAACTGGCAGGATGATGCTGGTGATTTCATTCCATCAACAGACTGGGTTCAAAACCTCAACACCGTGGAAAGTGCCGTCCTACCTTGAGGGCCACAGTGGTTAGGTTGCTGGCTTCGCCTGAACTTCCTGAAGAAGAAAGATCACTCTCTTTGTTCTCTGTTGCCTTGTTTCTTTAAGGCACAAAATTAGCTGCCTGTACACTCCAACGCCACATGCCAGCTGTCAGTAAGTGACACAAAGGGACAGGTGTCATGCCATGCTCTATACCAACTCCAGGTTGCAAGTCACCTGAGATGCATCACGCTAGTTGGCTATGACATCCCAACGGTGAGACCAGATGGCTCAACTGGACTAAACACTTCCTGCTTCAGTAAGAAATGTATGTACTGGCCAGGCTCGGTGGCTCAGCCTGTAATCCCGTGCCTTTGGGAGGCTGAGGTGAGTGGATTACCTGAGCCCGTGGGTTCGAGATCCGCCTGGGCAACTTGGCAAGACCTCATCTCTACAATAAATCAAAAATTAGCCTGGTGTGGTAGCGCGCACCTGTAGTTCCAGCTACTTGGAAGACTGAGGCAAAAGGATCGCCGGAGCCCAGCAGGTCGAGGCTGCGGTGGCCGGGAGCGGCCACTGCATTCTAGTCTGGGTGACAGAGTGAGACTCCAACTCAAAAAATAATAAATAAATAAATAAATAAGAAAAAAAAGAAATGTATGTACTGATCTATTGATGGAGGTGACGGATGGAGGGTCAATATTTGGCATTCAGAGACAAAAAGCAAAAGTAATTTATATGTGTAGGAAAAAAGACTTTGTTCTCAATAAAAATAACAAAAGATCTCTTCTTTCAAAGAAAATAAGTAAAATGAGATTTACTACTCCTGACTGAGAAAAAATGATTCCCCTAAATAAAAATATTCCTATATTATCCTGATAAGATCAGGGGTAGTCATTGGTGTTAACTGAATATTTGACTACCCAGATAATATCTGATTTCTGAAGGATAAAGTTACTTAAACAAAAAAGTTCTTCCCACTCCGAGCAGGAATACATTGGGGTTCAGGTGGGGGAGAACTCCCTGAGGAAGGACTTTGTTCCCAGGAAGTCATTGCATTTGTGTAACCTGGCACATTGGAGAAAGTCAGTTTATCTAACCAGGCACCAAGGTCATCTGAAGTTCAGAGTCGCAGGGAGATGGCCACCAAGGCAAGCAGAGTGAGCTCTAGGGCATGTGCTGCTCTTTCTTCTCTCTGTGCATCCATTCTCTGGTCAGATATTGACTGTTCCTACTATAAAAGTGAAGGAAAATGAACCAGATACTATGGGGGATTCCACAGTGACTGAGACAAAAACCTTATCTTCAAGAAACTTACCATACAAATACAGACAAGAACTATTTGTGTTATAACTCTAAGGTCACCTGAAGAGCCACAATAAAATTACAGGTAAAAATCTGGAGAAGACAAATTATTTTACCTGGCAGAGGTAAAAATGTCTAAAGGGGGAGAAGAGGTGAATCAGGACATTCTTTGTGGAAGAGGTGACACCTGCAAGGGATCTTGAGAGTTGGGTAGTGTTTGGCTAGGAAGATATGGGACCAAAGGAGAATTCCTTTCAGGTGGACACACCCACATACTCATCAGCAGAGGAGCATCTCCCTGAGAAGGCAGTAGGGAACATAAAGAAAATTGGTGGGATTTGTCTGAAAAGAGCAGAGAAGCTGTAGGCAAAGATTCAGTTATTTGATTTCTAATCAGTTGTAATATTAGCTTTGGTCCACAATATACAGATCAAAACTGTAAACAAGTTCAGTTCAGCAAAATAAAGTTCAAGAACTTTATGAACACCCTTAAGAGGTCTGCATTCCAGATAGTCTTGCCTCAAACTGGATGTAGGTTCAGGGACACTTGGCTGCTGCATCCCTCAGTTACTCCTGAGTACCTCTGTAGCCTCTCCTCAGTGATGAATGAGAGAAATTCAACTTCAGAAACATTCTGGAGACATTAGAGGCAGAAATTCACTATGGCTAAGGGTGTGGGTTCTTGGAGTCAGTCCGTCCTTATTTTAATCGAAATCCTCCTCCTACCCACTTTGTAAACTTGGACATATGATTCAAACTTTCTAAGCTCATTTCCTCATCTCTCAAATTGAAAAGTAACAGTATATACTTCATTGGTTTAGTGTTTAAAGGTTAAATAAGAACATTTGTACAAAGACTTTAACCTAATTTTTGGTGCACAAGTTAGGTATATAATGAATAAGTAAATAATGGCATCTAATCAGGAAATTGATGCTGCATTACACATCACCATGATGAAAGCCTCGTAATAAGGGTAATTAACAAACCCAAGAGATCTAAGATATCAAGGGATCATTTGATGACTTTGAGTATAGAATAAACTAGCATAAAACTCAGCAAGATCTCTTAACCTTTTTTTTTTTTTTTTTTTGAGTTAGAGTTTCATTCTGTTGCCCCAGCTGGAGTGCAGTGGCATGCTCATGGCCACTCCAGCATCAACCTGCTGGGCTCAGGTGATCCTAAGTCTAAGATCTCTTAGCCTGAGTCAACTAACTCTTCACTCAGTTGACGTGAAGAGTTAGGGAAGATGATAGGTAGAGATAGGCTAAAACACATCACTCAGCTGGAAAACTTTGAGTAGAATGCATTCTCTCTCTCTCTTTCTATCCCTTCCTCCCCCCCCTCTCTCTTCCTTTCCCCCTCTCTCCTTCCCCTCATCTCCTCCCTTTTTTCATCAACATTATGGAAAGCAGCTCCTTCCGATGCTGAAGTTTGAGAGCACAAAAGAGCTCTCTAGTGAATAATCTTTTCACTCACCATTGGAAGCAGCTTTTTCCAACATTGTCAATAGAATTCCATTATTTATGGTTTTCCAAAAAAAAAAAACAAAAATAAAAAGATGCTAGTATTCCTTGTCTGAAGGTTCTTTTCTGTGATTTATTTTTCTCACCCAAGATGTCCACTGAATAATCAGGCAAACTATTCATGTATTGGGCTCATACCCCCCACACCTTAGTCACTTGTGTTATTTTATTTCACTGGAATTTTAACACCTTCATTTTAAACAAGAAGTTAGGCAACACCATACAAGATATTTTAGAACCTATAAATGTTTTACCTAACACAATCCTCAGAGTTCACTTTCTCGTGCTTATGGGAATGGGATAAAATATACAGTTTATCCAGGAAGGGTCATGCCAAATGGAGATATAGCACTTTGTTTAAAAAGTAGATATCTTATTACTACAACCCTCACCTTCTGGCCCAGCTTAATACCATAATTACGCTCTTAAATTTCCCTTTATTTAACATCATCCATTCTGTCTTCTTTTGTTACCATTATTTAACTAACTAAACAGACCAAATGTAATACCAAAGGCTAAAGGAGGCATAAATCCAACTTTTGGAAGCCTGCTTTTAATTTAAGATTATAGGGCCAGTTTCCTAGAAATTGCCACATTTTAAAGAAAATAGATTTTCTTCTTTATGTCAAGAGATGGCTGATCTAATTAGAATCAGTTTAATCTAATAATGATTCATTTCAGTGCTTCTTCAGAATGAATATTTTAGTCCCAGATCCAAATTTAATCATCAGATGTGTATTCTTGTGAGTCCACATGAAAAATTAAATCTTGAATTCCCATAAGAACTTTATCTGCCCTCATGGAGACATGTTAGAAGGTATGAAGATGATGAAAAGACAAAACAAACTTGCATTGGCCACCAAATAGATCACAATGAATTATCTTCTCTTCTAAAGAGATAGTGAAATAAGAAAACTACTGGAAAATTAGGGAAGCTTTGGAAATGTAAGCCCTTAAGGATAAGGGAAATGACTAAGGTTTGCATGCCTCCTACTACATAGTCCATTACATGCAGAGCTGGTGCTCAGGAAATGAATGCTAAATGGATGTGAACCTCTGCCTTGAACACACGAAGCTAAAAGGTGAGATTAACCTAAAGGGAAAACTCTGCTCTGTTTTGTTCTTCATGATGTATGAGTTTAAGACATAAGCACTGAATTAATGAATGGCTGGCTCTGAAACTTACCTAGCACCCTTGATTGGGTTTTTGGACTTAGTTCATACAGAATCTTCAAACCATGAGGAGAAACTGTGCTCACTGAATGCTGAGCAAGTAATTAGGCAGGACCTGTTTCCCAGTAGACACCTTCGGAGAACCAAGCAAATAACAATTTTATGTTAGATAATTTTGACCACCAGGAAGCCCAAATTCTGTGATGTTTGATAATTACAAATGAAATTAGAAAGCAAGCTCCCTATTTTGTCATTTTAATGATAAGGAATTGTCTTGGTCTGTTTTGTGTTGCTATAAAGGAATACCTGAGACTGGGCAATTTTTTTAAAAAGGTTTATTAGGCTCATGACTCTGACATCTGAAAAAAGCACAAGATTGGGCATCTGGTGAGGGCCTCGAGCTGCTTGCACTCATGGCAGAAGGCAAATGGGAGCTGCTTGTTTGTGCAGAGATCACATGGTGAGAGAGGAAGCAAGATGAGAAGGCATCAGACTCTTTAACAACTAGCTATCCTGGAAGTTAATAGAGCAAAAATCCACTCATTACATCTAGGAGGGCATGAAATCACTCAGGAGGCATCCAACCCCATGGCCCAAACAGCCCCCATAAGGTCTCACCGCCAACACTGGGGATCATATTTCAACATGAGAGTGGAAGGGACAAACATCCAAATCCTAGCAGAGGTAGAAAGAAGCATGCAGATTACCAGAAAAATCACAGTGCACTGTAGGCAATTCCCATCGTTAACATGTCAGATAACTTTAGAACTGTATATAAATAATTGGTATATGACTTTACCCTAGACAAATTGGTAGGAAACATAACTTCCTCAGAGGTGTTTCTGCAGCTCTGGTGCGTAAAGACTACTCTCGTTTCATGTTTTTCCAGGGTGAGCACCTGCTTCTTTGTTTTAATATCACAGGGAAGCAAAAGGAGACCAAGATTCAGCTACAAGAACCAGTAAAAAAGCTCCCAAAAGATGCATGTTTTTCACATGTTGACTCAACCAACCAGAAGTAATATGCATTGCTTGTTGGAGACATCAAAATGAAAAGCCTTTACCTCAAATCACTGCATTTCCCCCAAATCTGAAATAAGTAATATTGTGGAGAGGGGCTGGAGGTGTTGGGAAGATAAATACATTTCAGAATCTTCCTAGATTTAAGCAGAAAATAACAACGATAATCACAAAGGTCACAAAATTAAACAATTATTTCAGAATGTAGTCCCTCCTCATTTCACTGTGTTTGCTTGTGAAAACTAGGTGCACTAGCTAACTAAGACACTCGTCCTTCTTAGAGTTTTTAAAAATTTTCATATGGTTAAAAGTTAGCTAGCATATGGGATGTAGACATGCTCTTTCACACATTTACATGGATTTGTGTGCAAAGACACGCACACCAGGAAAGAAAGCTAGCTATGCTGGCCTCTAAACCGTAGCTGTGTCTTGGGAGAAACACAATAGACATTTAAGTGAACACATCAAAACTGCTTAATGGCTTTCTGACGTGCCTTCAGGCAGGGGAGAGCAGCATGTCCAATTGGAAGTGCGGGGAGAATTCTGAAGCAGCGAAAACAGAAATGAATCCTTCTCTTTCTCATTTTCTTTTTTAACTCTATAATGTAATTTTTCAACATTGTTCATTTGAAGTCTGACATTAAGATGAAATTCCTTGAGGACTGTGAGACACTGGAATGTGTTACAAAGGAGGGCACGGAATGTCCCTTAATGATCTGTAAGCATCGGCTAGATGGCAGGATTTTTAGTTTTCTTCCCACCCTCTAATTCCAACATCCTATGAAAATGAACTTTAACTCTGCCAGACTAGCACGCACAAAACAGAACAAAAACAAACACTGCCTGATTATTTATACTCTTTTGTCCATGACATTAAGCAGGAACTGCATTGGTGGGGACAGTCTTCATCACGTCTTGTTCCCTTCTTCTTGACACAGATACTCACAAGGAATCTGAATTTCCTTCTCCTCTATCCTTTCGCCATCCTTGTCCACAAGCACTTCTGCCCCGGGCAGGGGTAGCACTCACCTTCCCTCTGGGCTCATGGGGAGGGAACTGGGGGTCAGCGGACCACAGACACAAGGTCTGTGTCTCTGCGCATGTGCTGCTACCCATTGTGTTCGTGCTGGGTGTTGGTCTCAGTTCCCTTGGGACCTCTTCCCCATCTTCTCTTCTCTCATCAAGCCTTCTGGAATTGAAATTTATTTTCACAGGATAGTGGAGCCAAGCTCTAAATCAAGATCCCATGTGTCCCCACCTCTGAGTAGGGTAGCACAACCTCAGTCCCTTCCCTCTCATCCAGGCCACGGCCTTCCACTTGTGGGGGAAACTGAGGCCTCTGAGTGTCAGCTCCCTTGGCTTCTGGCCCTCTACCTACAAACTCACCCACATCCACACCTGGTCGACTTCCATTGTCAGAGAGTGAAGGCGAGCAACCGTGGGCCCTGGACCCTCTTTCTGGACTGTCTCTACCTCCTCTTTCCAGATTGTCCACGTTTCCTTCCTTTCTCCTCCTTTCCAATCTCCCCCTTTCCCCATGGCCTATAAAATTGTTCGGATAGTTCCCACCCGACTTTCTAAACAAATAATAAGTGCTTTGACTTCACTACCCTTTCTTTATGACAATCCCCTTCTCATCCAAATTTCACAAAAAGAGAATTCTACACTTTCTGCCTCCCTTCCAGCTTCTCTCACTTCCTCCCCTGCCACATAGAGGAGATAATCTTCCTGAATATCACCTCTATGACTGTGAACACTTTCTGCTTCTGGAAACTCTCTTTCCGTTGCTTCTGAGCCCGCACACTCTGAACTCTGTTTCTTCTTCTTCTCTATGGGTTCCTCTTTCTCCCCACCCCTTTAAATGATAGCATTCTCTGGGGTTTGGTCCTTGGCCCTCCTTCACTCTGTGCTTTCCTTGGCTGGGCTCATCTGATCTCATAGATGTGGGAGCCTTTAACATGGAAAGATGGGCCATTGCATTTCTGTACCATGTCTTACACTCTGAGCTTCAGACTCATGTTTACAGCTGTCTTGTGAGGTTTTCATTTCAGCATCAATGAGGATGCCAGACATGGTACGTCCCAAACTTCCCCCAATTTGTGTTCCTTTTGTGTTTCCTGTTTTGAGGGGGTGATCACATCATTCTTGGTTGCATCACCTGGTTGTAGATGAGCTTCACTCTTCCTTCTACTCACTTTGTGCCACCACACTGCTAACCAGGCACCCAAAGCTTTAATTCACACCCTAAATAGATCTCAAATCCACTTCCCCTCCTGATGACCAATGTCCTAATTTAGGTGCATGTCATTGTCCCACAACAGGTTTCGAATGCATCTTCCTGCACCCAGATTTGTCCTTTCCAATGTATCCCTTACACATCACCAGAGAGGCTGATGACTAAAATCCAACCTGTCATTACTTGACTTCTCTATTACTACAAAATAAAGTTCTAACTCCTTTGCTAATTACATATACCATATCTCTAATCAGAAAAAGCTGAAATGAATAATCACTGGAAATGCTAGCATTTATATGGTCAAAGCCTACTATGTGTGTGAACACAAGTCTACTCCTATTATAATAAAATTATTTGCATATGGGTTTGTCTTTTCCACTGGATTGTCCTGAGGAAAGAGACCATCCCCAGAGTTCCACACAGTGCCCAGCAAATGAGGAGGATTTATTAAGTGTTTGTTGAAGTGGGCATGGAGAGTTTTTCCTGAGCTTGCCACAGGGCTCTGAAATGTGCTCCTGGAAATCTGGAGAGAGGGAGGGAGACGTGGCCCATGAGGTGAAAGAATCAAAGGGCACTGATAGGAAGATGTGACGAGGATAGCTGCATCTGGCACTAGGTGACCTGATCCAAAGAACAGAGATATCTCTGATTGGTGTGATGGCCCCACCAAAGAAAAGCAGAGGCAGATATGTGAAGGGAAAGATGTTGAAAACGCTGAACCGGCCTCAGACTGCCATTTGGCCTGTGCTGATAAGGACAGAATGACACTGGAATGTGTCTCTGTATTTCTGTCATTAAAAGATCAGCCAATTGGAAGGGGGAAGATGGCGGTCTTGCCAGTCAGACTATGCGAGTCCCTATGTGAGCGAGTGAGTGTATGGAAAATTTTGTGTACGTACTGGTGAGTGAGTGGGCATGTGAATGGTTGGCTGACTGAGTGAGGGCTAGGGAGCTAGTGGCCAGGGTTCTCCTGGTGAAGAGGCATATGCCACAGTTGCTGGGTTTGGAACCTAGCAATTCCTGGGATGCAGAAGCCGAGGGCCATTTTCTTTCTTTTTTTTCAAATCAACAAAACCCTCCCTGGGAAGAAAATGCTAGGTGAGACTGTCTAAGTGGGGGCTCGAGAGCAAGTGGCCAGGCCCTTGGTGCAATAGCTGGTGTTGCAGCTTCTCTGCTTGGTCCCTGGCTCTTCCGAGGTCACAGAAGCCGAGTGCCTTATTTTTTTTAAATGGACATAAGTGGCAGAGAGAGACTGTTGCCCCAGGCTCTCCCTCACCATTGGCAGGAGAGACTGCCGGCTCTAGGCTTTGCCTCACCACTTCAGTGCATGGCAGGGCACTGGCAGCAGGGTCTGTGGAGAGGGTCCAGAAGCAAAATCCTACAGAAGAGGACAAGAGAGGCACCCCAACACCATCCTGAGGATGGGGCAGGAAAGTGCTCTGACTTGCTCACCCCGGAGCAACAGACTTGATCTCTGTGATTGGCGGATCAACTACTCGGGGATTGATCATGACCCAAAGGAAATATCCTGAAAGCACAAACTTCAGAGGGAATTGAAGAGTGCTGAGTTCCAGGTGCCCCACCCCTTACCCTGATCCAGCCATGGGACAAAGGGTGTGGCCAGAAAAGGACAAGGAAGGACTCCAAAGAGATCAGTGGTGAGTCTGGGGCTGACCCAAACCCCCTCCTCCCCAGCAATCCTCTGAATGTCAGACCCACATACTGGGCCACAACTGAGAGGGACAAACCCAGGCAGAGTCTGGACGTCAGGGCACCCCCTGCCAGTACATACCTGGGGGAAGAGACAGCCCTGAACCTCCCCACAGGATAATATCTTCTTGACCATACGAGAGTGGGAGGGGAGGACTGCAGCCCCACCCACCTCCACTGCCCCTCCTCCTTCCCTGCTATGAACATTGATGAGTGAAAGAGGTGGCTCTGCAGGAGAGACCTGATTAGAGGAACATCTACAGAACCTGCCACAAGAGGGCAGGCTTTTTACAAATGTTTTTAAAAAATCTTTGTTAGTTCATCTATTTTAAAATATTTGTCCTTTGTGCATGAATGTGTATGTGAGGGTTTGATCTGAATTACATATACCCCCCAATTTTTTATTTTTTGTTTCTTTTTTCTTTTATTTGTTGTTTTCTGTTTATGTTTGTATATGAATGATTGAGCATTCATCTTTCAATTTTGCTGTTGTTATTAGTTTGTTTTTGCTCTTTTGTTATTCTGGGTTTTTTTATTTTCATTTTTCATAATTTAAGGTGTGTGTCAATATATGTGTGAGGGTTTGATCTGAATTCCTTTCCCCTCCACCCCAATCTTTCTGTTTTTCTTCTCTATTCACTTTGTGCTAGGCATGTGTATGTGCATTTAGTTTTCTTGATTTTTTGTTGTTGTTGTTTCTTTTGTTGCACTTTGGTGCTATTCCAGTTTATTTTGGGGTGTGTGCTCAATTGTTTTTTCCATTGGTTTTTGCTTTGCTTCATCATATAGAGTGGTGGTGAGCAGTGGGTCTCAGGGAACACATACCATAATAAGTGAACATTGTAATTTGCAAGTAGTTTCTGAATCCTAGTGCCCTATCTCCTACTTTAGTCGAATTTCAAAAACTACAAGAGACAACAAAGCTTCCCATCCTCCATTCTATTTCAAAATAGAAAAAATTCAGAGCCCGGATCAGAGGACTGAGCAAACATCAGAAGGGAAAGCCTCTCCTACTGACACTAAATAACAGAAATAAAGAGAAAAACAAGAGATGTGTCACAAATGAGGAAAAACCAAAGGAAGACCACAGGCAATTTCAAGTGTACCAAAGACAAAACTCCTGAAAAATCAGACCTGGATGCCCAAACAATGGAAGTCACCAACAACTGGCCCCAGCATATGACAGGAATTAGGGAATGGATAGAAAGAGAAAATAAGACTCAAGAAAGAAAAGATGCAACACTGAAAGAACTTGTAATAGAGATTTTGGCAATAAAAAATTTCATTCAGGAAATAAATAACAAGATGACAAGCATGGAAAGCAGAATTAATCTACCTGAAGAAAGAATCTCAGAACTTGAAGACCAGAACATGGAATTAACCCAATCTGTAAAAAACATAGAAAGAAAACTCAGAAAGAAAGAAAAAAGCCTACAAAAGATGTGTGATTATATTGAGACTGAACCTACTCCTGATTGGTATCCCAGAAGAAAAAAGGGAAATAGAGTACAATTTGGAGCAAGTATTCCAGGAGGTAATCCAAGAAAACTTCCCCCATCTCACCAGAAATGTGATCAGTCAAGCACAAGAGATACAGAGAATCCTCACAAGACATCAAAAGAGAAGACCAAACTAGACACATAGTAATTCACCTACACAAAGTAGGCACAAAGGAAAAAATCCTAAAAGCAGCAAGATAGAAAGGTCAGACTATCTACTGGGGAAAACCAATCAGAAAAGCTGCAGACCTACTGGCAGAAACACTACAAGCAAGAAAGTATTGGAGCCCTATATTCAAAGTCCTCAAAGATAATTTAAATCAAGAATTTCCTATCCAGCCAAGCTCAGCTTCATCAGTGATGGAGAATTAAAATCCTTCCCAGACATCCAATCCCTAAGAGATTATGCAGCTTCCAGACCAGCTCTACAGGAGACATTAAAAAAAGGTATTAAGCACAGAAGAAAGAAAAAAAAAAATGACCTCACACTTTCCGAGAGAATAGCAGAGCACAGAATCAACAGAGAATACAGCACAACAAGAAACTTGAAAACACACACATACAACAACCCCAAAGCCAAAAGAAAACAAGCAAACAAAGGAAAAACTTTATAAGAATCTCATGATAGGGATAAACAATCACATTTCAATAATCACCCTGAATGTGAATGGACTAAATGTACTACTAAAAAGACACAGAATGGCACACTGGATAAGAAACCATGATGCAATTATTTGCTGCATCCAGAAGACTCATCTCACTATAGGGGATGCACATGAACTCAAAGTTAAAGGATGGAAAATGAGTTTCCAGGCAAATGGATCGCAAAAGAAGGCAGGAGTTGCAATCTTAATATCAGACAAAATGACTTTTAAGCTATCAAAAATTTAAAAAGATGGAAAAGAACACAACATAATGATAAAAGGTTCAATCCATCAACCAGAAATATCCATCCTAAACATGTATGCACCCAACACAGGAGCACCAGCATTTATAAAGCAACTAAAGTAAAATAAAAAAAGATATTGACTCTAACACTATTATAGCAGGGGACTTAATTACCCCACTAACAGCCTTAGATAGGTCAATGGGGTAAAAAATCAACAAGGAGATCTAGAACCTAAACTTGACACTCGACCAAATGGACTTAATAGATACCTACAGATTATTCAACCCAACAACCACAGAAAATACATTCTACTCATTACCACATGGAACATACTCCAAGATTGATCACATTCTTGGCCATAAATCAAGCATAAACAAATTCCATAAGGTTGAAATCTTGCCATGCACATTCTTAGACGACAGTGGAACAAAAATAAATATCAAAACCAACAACATTTCCCCAAAGCCTACAAAGACATAGACACAAAACAGCATGATGCTGACCAACTACTGGGTCAACACTGAAATCAAAGCAGAAATTCAATGATTCCTGGAAATAAATGAAAACGAAGAAACATCTAACCAAAGACTCTGGGATGCCATGAAAACAGTCACTAGAGGGGAATTTATATCTCTATGAGCACACATCAAGAAAAAGGAAAGATCAGAAGTTGGGAGCCTAATAAATCATCTAAGGGAGCTGGAAAGAGAAGACCACCAAAACCCCAACTTTAGCAGAAGAATACAAATCACCAAATTAAGAGCCCAAATACGGGACACAGAAGACAAAAATATCATAGAAAACATCAACAAAACAAAATTTGCTTCTTTGAAATAAGTAACAAGATTGATGGACCCCTAGCCAGAATGACCAAGAAAAAGGGAGAAAAAGCCCAAATAAACACAATCAGAAATACAAAAAAATCAAATCACAACTGACCCCAAAGAAATGCAAAAGATTATCAGAGATTAGTATGTATACCTATGTGGAAACAAACTTGATAACCTAAATGAAATAGAGGACTTCCCGACATCACTCAACCTCCCCAGGTTGAAACAAGAAGACACTGTGACACTAAATAGACCAATAGCCACCCAGGAAATTAACTCTGTCATACGAAAACTGCCTACAAAAAAAATAAAATAAAATAAAATAAGCCCTGGACCAGATGGCTTTCCAGCAGAATTCTACAAAACATACAAGGAGGAACTGATACCAATCCTTTTGAAAGTATTCCAGGCAATTGAGAAGGATGGAATTCTCCCCAAATCATTTTATGAAGCTAACATCACACTGATACCCAAACCGGGCAAAGATCCAACAAAAAAAGAGAACTACAGGCCAATATCCCTTATGAATATAGATGCAAAAATTCTCAACAAGATTCTAGCAAATCAAATCCAAAAACACATCTCAAAAATCATCCACCATGACCAAGTAGGCTTCATCTCCAGGATGCAGGGCTGGTTCAACATTCGCAAGACCATAAATGTAATTAAATTCATCAACAGGTGTTAAAAACAAGAACCACATGATTATATCACTGAATGCAGAAAAAGCTTTTGATAAAATCCAGCATTCCTTCTTGATAAAAACCCTCAAACACATAGGTATAGAAAGAACATACCTCAAAATAGTGAGTGCCATTTACAATAAAACCATTTAAAATAAAGCCAACATATGGCTAAATGGACAGAAACTGGAAACATTTCCCCTGAAAACTGGAACAAGACAAGGCTGCCCACTCTCACCCCTCTTGTTCAACATTGTGTCAGGCAATTAGACAAGAGAAGGAAATCAGGGGTTTCCAAATAGGAAAAGAGGAAGTCAAGTTATTCCTCTCTGCTGATGATATGATGCTATACCTTGAAAATCCAAGAGACTCTGTCAAAACCTGCATGCACTGATAAAGGACTTTGGCAAAGTCTCAGGGTACAAAATACATGTGCAAAAGACAGTTGCATTCCTATACACCAACAAGAAGCAGGCAGAGGTCGAAATTAAAAGCACAATGTCATTTACAATAGCCACACACACACAAAAGAAATACCTCGGCATCTTCCTAGCTAGAGAAGTGAAAGAACTTTACAATGAGAACTACAAAACACTGCTCAAAGAAATCCAAGAAGACACAAACAAATGGAAAAATATTCCATGCTCATGGATAGGAAGAATCAATATTTTTAAGATGTCCATCCTACCAAAGGCAATCTACAGTTTCAATGTAATACTCATTAAGTTACCAACACCATTCTTCTCAGATTTGGAAATGACAATACAGAAATTCATATGGAAACATAAACGACCACGAATAGCCAAAACAATCCTTAGCAAAAGAAACAGAACAGAGGTATCACACTTCCAGACTTCAAATTTTACTATACGGCTACAGTAATTAAAATAGCCTGGTAGTATTGGTACAAGAACAGGCATATAGATCAATGCAACAGGATCGAGATTCCAGAAGCAAAACCTCAGTTTCTCAACCAACTCATCTTTGACAAAGCCTCCAACAACAACCATTGGGGGAGAGGAGAACCTCTTCAGTAAATGGTACTGGGAAAACTCACTGATCACATGCAGAAGATTGAAACGGGACCTCTACCTGTCACCATACACAAAAATTGACTCTAAATGGATCAAAGATCTAAATGTAAAACCTCAAACTATAAAAACCTTAGAAAACACAGGAGACACCCTTACGGAAATCAGAACTGGCAACCAATTCCTATTCAGAACCCTAAATGCCCATACCTTAATAAATAAAACAGACAAGTGGGACCCCATCAAACTAACGAGCATCTACAAAGCAAAAGAAACCATCAAGAGAACAGGGAGACAGCCCACAGAATGGGAAAAAAATATTTGCCAACTGTATATCTAACAAAGGCCTAATATCTAGGATCTACAAGGAACTCAAATGCACTGAAAGAAAAAAAACAAACAGCCCCCTCGAAAAGAGGGTTAAAGACATGAATAGACACTTCTCAAAAGAAGATTTATGGGCAACCAAAAGACACATGAAAAAGTGCTCAGCCTTACTCATCATCAGAGAAATGCAAATCAAAACCACATTGAGATACCACCTAACCCCAGTAAGAATAGTCATCATTAATAAAACAACAACAGATGCTGGCAAGGATGAGGAGAAAAAGGAATGCTTCTACACTGCTGGTGGGAATGCAAACTAGTACAACCTCTTTGGAAGACAGCGTGGCGATTTCTGAAAGAACTAGAAATTGGCCTTCCATATGACCCAGCAATTCCCCTATTGGGGATATACCCAGAGGAACTCAAATCATTCTACAAAAAAGATACCTGCATATGTAAATTCATTGCAGCACTATTCACAATAGCAAAAACATGGAACCAACCATATTGCCCATTGAAGCTGAACTGGATTAAAAAATGTGGTACATATACACAGTGGAATATTATACAGCCATAAAAAAGGACAAACATATGGACTTTGGGGCAACTTGGATGGATTTAGATTCGATCATACTCAGTGATCTATCACAGAAACAAAGAACAGAGTACCATAAGTTTTCACTCACAAGCAGACCTTGAACATTTATTATAATACTGTAACAATGGGATTGGCAGTAGTGGAAAACTGTCAGGGGAGGGGGGTGGGATTGGCAGTTGAGGAAAACTGCTAGGGGAGGGAGGGGCATACCTCATAAACAAGGGTACCTGCATAATCAATGTTTGTATACCTAACCCTGAATTGTACTCCACATGTTTATAATAAAAAATAAAGAGAGAACAGCCTTTCTGATCACATGCAGAAGATTGAAACAGGACCCTTACCTATCACCATACACAAAAATTAACTCTAAATGATCAAAGACCTAAACGTAAAATCTTAAACTATAAGAATCTTAGAAAATACAGAAGACACCCTTATGGAAATTGGAACTGACAACCAATACCTGATCAAAACCCTAAGTGCCCATAACATAAGAAATAAAATAGACAAGTGGGACCTCATCAAACTGACGATCTTGTGCAAAGCAAAAGAAACTATCAAGACAGCAGGGAGACAGCCCACAGAGTGGGAAAAAAATATTTGCCAACTGTATATCTGACAAAGACCTAACATCTAGGATCTACAAGGAACTCAAATGTGATGAAAAGAAAAGAACAAACAGCCCCATTAAAAAAGTGGGCAAAAGACATGAATAAACACTTCTCAAAAGAAGATATACGGGCAGTCAACAGACACATGAAAAAGTGCTCAGCCTTACTCATCATCAGAGAAATGCAAATTGAAACCACATTGTGATACCACCTAACCCCAGTAAGAATGTTCATCATTAATAAAACAAACAACAACAGATGCTGGTGAGGATGCGGAGAAAAAAGAATGCTTCTACACTGCTGGTGGGAATGCAAACTAGTGCAACCTCTTTGGAAGACAGTGTGGTGATTTCTGAAAGAACTAGACATTGACCTTCCATATGACCCAGCAATCCCCCTATTGGGAATATACCTGGAGGAACTCAAATTATTCTATAAAAAAGATACCTGCACATACATGTTTGTCACATCTTTCTTCAAAATAGCAAAAACTTGGAACCAACCATGCTTCCCATCAAAGCTGGACTGGATTTTTAAAAATGCGGTACATATGTACAATGGAATATTATACAGTTATAAAGAAGGACAAACATAAGGACTTCGTAACAACTTGGATGGATTTAGAGTCTATCATACTCAGTGAACTATCACAGAAACAAAGAACAGAGTACCATATGTTCTCACTCATAAGCAGACCTTGAACAATTATCAAAATACTATGAGAAGGGGATTGGAAGTAGTGGGAAACTGCCAGGGGAGGGAAAGGCACACCTCATCAACAAGGCTACCTGCACAATGAAAATTTGCATACCTAACCCTGAATTGTACCCCACATCTTTAAAATAAAAAACAATAAAAATAATTAAAATGAGAGAACAGCCTTTCACAGAGTTGCCCTGAAATTTCAGGTGCTGAGCATAAGGAATAATAAGCTGCCTTTTAATGAGGTCCTTCCATACAATCTGAAGAATCTTTAGTCAGTAGAAATTCCTCTCTATTTTCTTCGTGACAGTTGTAGAGGAGCAAAAGCTGTTACCTCTCTATCTGTGGCTATATTTAGGCTCTGGAGTTCCCACAGACAGCAACTCTGGCCCTAAAAGGAGGTCTCAGGCCCCTCTATCACATAGATGGGCGTGTTTTTCTTATTTAAATGCCCAGACTCCGCCTGGGGTGCTTCCTTTCATATTCTCCTTTAGTCCTTGTAAATGTGGTTTGGAAAATTAAAACAGTTAGACAAATTTCAGATACCATTTTTATTACTATTATCAATAACTTCCTATTGTACATAGGTAAACAATAACAGGCATCTTTTGAACCTGATCACGTTTTAAGAAAGAAAACTCCCTTTTTGCTATTATTCTCCTAGTCTCTTCATTGACTCCTTCCTTTTCTAGAATCTTAATTTTTCTGATCATTATTGAGATTCTCAAATGAATTCTCTGGTATTGTCCATAAGGTCAAATGTTTGTGGTACATTAGAAAATCATATTATGTAAGACTACAACATTTTCCAGAGCTCCCAAGATATGACATTTAAAATAATTCAACATATAAGTGTTAATGCCATGAAGTTTCTGCCTTCAGAGAATCAAATTTCAAAACAACACAAAACGATCTATCACTTGTATAAAAATCTCTCATCCCTTTTTGTTTGTTTTTTTAAAAATATGTATATTCTGTTGTTCTCTGATTTCTTTTCGTCAATGGTGAGGAGCTATGTATTCACTGATCATGTTATGATAATCCTTTAAATTTTGCCTCTCCCAAGTCATGCCAGATTTCTAAAGTGGAGGCAAGGGTTCAAGGAAGACTCAGATGAAGAATTAGGGGGCTGGTGAAGAGACATCATCACTCTGTTGGTGAATATCACCTGTTCCTATTATCTTAACATGCAATTAGAAAAAAAATTCCACGGTTGTGATTCCCATAAATTGTTGGTGAGAGTAAGAAATTTCTAGAGCCATTCCAGAGGATAATCAGGCAACGTAAAAAACTTTTAAATGTGTCACTTTTTGAGTGGAAAAAAATGACAGGAATGTATCTGGAAGGATATTCATCAATCACAGCATTATTTATTAAAACAAAAAATCTAAAACCAACCTAAACAGGGAATCAATCAAAAAAAGAACAAAGGTGCCGGGCTCAGGGGCTAAGCCTGTAATCCCGCGCCTTGGGAGGCTGAGGTGAGTGGATTACCTGAGCCTGCGGGTTCGAGACCCGCCTGGGCAGCGAGACCTCATCTCTACAATAAATCAAAAAATCAGCCGGGCATGGTAGTGCATGCCTGTAATTCTGGCTACTGGGAAGGCTGAGGCAGAAGGATCGCCGGAGCCCAGCAGGTCGAGGATGCGGTGGCCGGGAGGGGCCCCTGCACTCTGGTCTGGGTGACAGAGTGAGACTCCAACTCAAAAAAAAAAAAAAAAGAACAAAGGAATTCCAGACAATCATTAAAAGTAATGGTATTATTGTGTAAAGTTCTCCATAGTATAGGAGAAAATGCATGACAAAACAAGATATACAAAAAAATTTCACTTTTGAAATTTTGAAATAAATTCTGTTTGTGCATTTTAAACATCCATAAGGATATTCAAAATGTTAACAGTAGTTATCACCAAGGAAGTGGAGTATTAGATAGTTAATGTCTGACTATTTTATTATGAGTGTACGTGATTTCTCATTCAGAGAAATACGGCACCAAACTCTCATACCCAAAACTTTGCAAGGTCCCATGACAAGGCACCTCCCTGAGACTCAGAGGGAGGAGGGTGGGAGACAGGAGTACCTTGCCCTGATCTTTCTTGCTCAGAATTTCCATTCAGTTTTCCTGGCTTTGCCAAGCAGCTGAGATTCGGATAGATGCATTCCAACACTGAGCAGTTCAATATGGTGAACATGTTCCGAAAGAGAAGTGTGAACACCTCTGGCTTTGTCTCCATCCTAGAGAGGATACAAGGAACCCAGGACCTAGCACTTGCCTTGAGGGGGTGGGGGGTAGTGTCACACATCACCCCTGTGAGGGTCTGGGCCATGGGCCACCCAAACACAAGCTGAGTTCCACTCAAGGGTAGAAGAGCCCTTAAAAACCCCCAGTGAGCAGCTTGTCCAGTTCCCATCCGTTCTGGTCTCTCCATTAGTGAGGACACTGGTTCTCAAGAAAATTCAACGCAAACCCTCTTCACCATGCACAGGAACAGGGTTTGGGGGTGTAAACAGGGTCTGGGCATGCTAGACAGTACTTTCAAAACAAAACAAAACTCGGTTTAAAATAATAAACCTCCCATTGATGTTGATAATGAAGGAGATATGTTACTAAGTCTTGCCTCATTTCGGAATCTTGAAAATAATTCTCAGCATGTGGGGCTAGTTATGCTATAATAAATAAATGATTCCAGCTATTTCTCCTTAGACTCCATAACAAGTCTTTTTGGTTTGGGTTTGTTTTAACAACAGTAGCATGACACTGTTCCTTCAAATTTCCCAGCTAGCAGGAGGGAGTCACTGGCTAAACCCAGATACAGCCCTGGATATGACAGCAGCCTGCTGGTCAAATGGACTCTAGACACATTGCCAGAACTGTGGTTTCCCTACCCTGAGAGCTCATTACTGGTGTTCATTCCTGCCAGGTATATAATTCTTAGGCCAGTTCTTAATTGATGGGTGAGAAAGTAGAAAGAGCACACAATGACAACATGATGAGTGGGACCGAAGGCCCCTCAGTTTGACTGGAAACCAAGGATGCTGGATACTGGGGTACAACATAAATAAGAAGGAACTAAGTTTCAAGAGCACTTACTATGTGTAAGAAGAATTATTAGCCAGGCATGGTGGCTCCTGTCTGTAATTCCAGCATTTTAGGAGGCCAAGGCAGGAGGATTGCTTGATAAGAGTTCAAGACCAGCCTAGGCAACATAGTGAGGCCTTGTCTCTACAAAAGAATAAAAATAAAAAACTTAGCCAGACCTGGTGGTGTATGCCTGTAGTCCCAGCTACTTGGAGGCTAAGAATGGAGGGCTGCTTAAACAAAAGAAGGAGAAAGGAAGAAGAGGAGGAGGAGGAGAAGAAGGAGACTTATTGATGCGTAACACAAGCTGACATTCACTGTGCACCTGTCATATGCCCATGGTTATGTCTAGTGCTTTCCATATGGAGTCCCAGAATCCAACCACAATCCTGTGTGATTAGGACAATTATGCCCATTTAACAGGAGAGAAAGTGGAAGCTTTAGAGGTCACACAGCTATAAGAGATGGAGTCAGAACTGCAACCCCAGTCCAACCCAGAACTGGAGCTCTTGGCCACTAATGATACTCGCCTCCCGGTCACCCTCCTGAGCAGGGCACTGAGTCTGGGAGGCATGAATCATTTGCCCTGTCACATGCTAATTAACCACAGAGGGAGCATTTGAAAGCAGACCGTAATCCCAGCACTTTGGAAGGCCGAGGTGAGTGGATTGCCTGAGCTCGTGGGGTTCAAGACCCGCCTGGGGAACTTGGCGAGACCTCATCTCCAAAATAAATCAAAAATTAGCTGGGCATGGTAGCGCATGCCTGTAGTTCCAGCTACTTGGAAGGCTGAGGCGGAAGGATTGCTGGAGCCCAGCAGGTCGAGGCTGCAGTGGCCGGGAGCAGCCACTGCACTCCAGTCTGGGTAACAGAGTGAGACTCCAACTCAAAAAAAAAAAAAAAAAAAGAAAGCAGACCGAGGCTCTTGATCCTTCCCTACTCATGATGCTTCCCCAGATCCTGGCAGTAAAGGCAGCTTCTCAGCAGGCCAGTGTCATCAGTCGGCTTCCACCTGGAGTCTTCCTCTCTGGGTCCAGTCTTAAACCCAAAGTACAGTTGAGAAAATTAAAAACAAAACAAAATCTTTGGGCCTATGTGACCAAGACGCCAAACTCACCAAGACAATTTTAGACCAGGCTTTAGAGATCTTGGGCCGGATGGTGTAAGTTCTGTGGTGTTTTCATTTTAATCTTGTTTTGCTTGTTTCATGCACCTTTGT
This sequence comes from Cephalopachus bancanus, assembly GCA_027257055.1. Classification (NCBI taxonomy): domain Eukaryota; kingdom Metazoa; phylum Chordata; class Mammalia; order Primates; family Tarsiidae; genus Cephalopachus; species Cephalopachus bancanus. Next base: position 9,366,201 of record JAPVLO010000014.1, read on the forward strand.
CTTGCTGACCTCACCAGCATCGGTGCCAACAAGGAGGGGACACGTCCAGCCTTGAGCCAACTGAAGGCCAAGCCTGAGCATACACCCAAGGAGAGGGATTTGTAGCTGGTCTGCATCTGCTGAAAGGACCTTCCTTTCCCCTCTGGCTCCTGGTAGAAGCCAGAGCTCAGGCACTGTGACCTGCCTGAGGTTTGACACCACATTTACATGGATACCGCAAACTGCAGTGACAACTGTGTTCACCTGTGAGTTTGTTGCACTTCATCTCCAGAGTCTTTGAGTTCTCTCTGATGCTGGCTTTTATGCACTTATGTGTCAGATTCTCAGCTCATCAATGGTGTCTTGGGATTTGTTTTTAGAGAGAAGGTCTTGCTGGTAATGTAACCATATATCACTGTAGCCTCCAACTCCAGGGCTCAGTGATTCTCTCATCTCAGCCTCCCAAAGCATGGGTACAATAGGCGTGAGCCATTGGACCCAGACTCACCAGTGTTTTTAACTGTAGTTTTCTTCTTCTTGCTTGACTCCCAACAGTTGACGTTCCCTGCTCTCTTTACTTGAGGAAGTGGCACCATTACCACTGGGAAGATGCCTCTCCTTAGAGCAGAAGGGTCTTCTCCTGGGGGCTTCTCCCCGTTTCTCATTACTTCTTGGCTCCTGGTCCTCAGAGGACTTGGTGGAGAGGTCCAGAGAGTCGCTCACCTTCTGACATCTTATAACACTGTCCCCTGGACTTGGTGACTGTGCCTAGTATTTACAAAGTCTCTTAAGAAAACAATTTTCTAGTCTAGTTCCCTTTGAAAAATCCTGGGCCACCCCCTTGGATCCCCTGCCACTGCAAGAGCTTTTCTGTACTCTCAATAAGTCTTGTTTTCTTTTTCTTTTTTTTTTTTTTTTTTTTTGAGTTGGAGTCTCACTCTGTCGCCCAGACTGGAGGGCAGTGGCTGCTCCCGGCCACCGCAGCCTCGACCTGCTGGGCTCCGGCAATCCTCCCGCCTCAGCCTTCCAAGTAGCTGGAACTACAGGTGTGCACTACCACACCCAGCTAATTTTTTGATTTATTGTAGAGATGAGGTCTCACCAAGTTGCCCAGGTGGGTCTTGAACCCGCGGGCTCAGGCAATCCACTCACCTCAGCCTTCCAAGGCGCGGGATTACAGGCTGAGCCACCAAGTCTAGCTAAGTCTTGTTTTCTACAAAAAATTTAAAAAAAAAGAAAAATTCCTGCATTGTCTTGGTTGAACTGGTGGTAGAGGGACTATTCACACACAGGCAAATGTAACCAAGTTTATGAAGGAACTGTTAGAGTCACATACAATGGTGGCCCTAGGGACTTCTAGTTAGTGACCAGGAATGGGGACATGAAGCCAGGTGAGAGGGAGACCCTGGACAAGTGTGCAAGAGTCTGCTGCGATGACTCACTCCCACAAGATTTCACCTTCCAGAGACGTGTTAGGAAAAGACATCATTAAAGTCCACAGAGAAGCTTAAAGTTGAAGATAAAACTAGAGCTCTCTCGATCCACTTAGTCATAGTAAAGTCATATTGATAAAATATGTTATGAGAACTTACTCTATGCCGAGAACTTTTGCGGTATCTGGTATAAGAATACTCGCTGACTAATATAATAGAAGTAGTAGTAGCAGCAGCAACAACAACCACAACAGTAATGACTAGGGCTGGACATGGTGGCTCATGACTATAATCCCAGCACTTTGGGAGGCTGAGGCAGAAGGATTGCTTGAGTACAAGAGTTCAAGACTAGCCTAAGCAACACAGTGAGATCTCGTCTCTAAAAAAACAAAACAAGGTTGGGCGCGTTGGCTCAAGCACTTGAGCCCAGCACTTTGAGGGGCCGAGGCGAGTGGACTGCCTGATCTCAAGGGTTCAAGACCAGCCTGGGCAACTTGGCAAGACTTTGTCTCTACAATAAATGAAAAAAATTAGCCAGGTGTGGTAGTGCGTGCCTGTAATTCCAGCTACTTGGAAAGCTGAAGCAGAAGGATCACCTGAGCCCACCAGGCCAATGCTAAGGTGGCCGTGAGCATGCCACTGCACCCCAGCCTAAGCAACGGAGTGAGACTCTGACTCCAAAAAAATAAACAACAACAACAACAGCAAAAACAACAAAAAACACATTAGTAAGACATGGTGGCACATGCCCGTAGTCGCAGCTACTCAGGAGGCTGAGGTGGAAGAATCACCTGAGCCCAGAAGGTTGAGGCTGCAGTGAGCCACAATCATGCCACTGCACTCTGGCCTGTGTGACAGAGTGAGAACCTGATTCAAAATAATAATAATACATTTCTTGTATCTTCTCTTCTGCAGGCATTTACCAAATGACTTGGATTCTTTCTTACTATCTCACTTACCATCCTGTGAGATATTGCTGTCCCCATTTTGCACGTGGGAAAACTGAAGTTCAGAGTGTTAGAGCAAGTTCTTTAAGATCATACCTAGTCTATAAGTGTAAACATAAGGCACTCAGTTCTGGCTTCCCTGCTCAGGCTTCCAGCACACAGTGACAGCATAAGAGCCATGAATCTGGACAGTGGTGGGGCAGTCATGTAAAGAAAGGTGCTGCTCCAAGGACTGTCCCTTTGGAGACCCATCTGTCAGAGCCACAGTGTACCAGAAAAGCACGAAAGCTAAACCTCTTCAAGTCCAGGTAGCCGGCTCCAACACCTTAACCCTCATAGCTTCTTACCAAGTATGCCAATGATCCCTGGTGTCTGCCTAACTGCCCCAAGAATGTGCTACACACTTTTTGTCCTTTAAACAGATACTGTCTGCTGAACTTAGAAAGAGAATTCCTTAGTCTCCTCTTGATCCTGTGGGCATTTGGCTCTTGAGATAAGGAGACCAGGACATCACAGCAACCAGCGGCACCATTCCTGGCTGGAAAATCTTGCTGACTTCAAGTCCTGTCTACACCACTTCCCCATGTCCAAAATATCAGGACACACATTTAGGAAACTTAAAGACCAAAAAAAACCTTCTTAAGATAAGGAATAATTTAGAAGGTGCCTAAAAATAAAATACAGTCATGATCTGCATACACCCAAGTGTCAGGCTGATGTGTTTGAATTTTGTCTGAAAAACTCTGGCTGTGTGATCTCAGGCAAGAAGGAGTTCTACTCTCTGAAGCTTCATTTCTTTATTTATAACTGCACTGGCCTCCTCCACATGCTGTAGGTGTAAAAGACACGCAAGACTCGGAAGATTTAGTGCAAAAAAATAAAAGAATGTAAGATACACGTCAACAAGATATATTAATAATTTAACATCAATTGAAGAGCTTATTAGAAAACAATCCCAATTTGAGAGGATACTGATTAGGACTCAGGGAAATGCCATGTTCTTGTGCTATGGACAGGTGAGTTCTAAGAAAGGATCTTGGATAAGGACAGAGGGATACTGAGTCCTGGGGGCATTTTTAATCCTCTAAATTATTTAAGAATTCACTTCTAAGTTCATTACTTGTTTGTTACCCTCTAGGCAGAAGAAATTAGAACTTAAAAAAAGAAGAAAGAAAAATTCAGCAGTGGAGACACAGATCAAAGGCAGCTGACCTTGGTCACTGGCGTGCAGGATAAATATTATTTCATGACTCAAACAGCTCTTCTGGCTGCCTGGGAGGAACATGTTGATAAGACACTTTTCTGTCTCTTCTTTCCTCTTCCCGTCTCCCTAGCCCTGGTGACCTCTTCTTTTTATTTCTCTGAGGGGCCTCTCATGATATTTTAATAACCAGTAGGCCAGACGATCATCTGAGCCATGTAGGAAGACTTCAACTGAGTTTCGTGCACCCCGTCTGCCCTGCCCACCAATGGGAGGGTGGGTTCTTACCATGGGACTGGTGTGTTCTTACCATGGGACTCCACATCTATGCAGTATTTGAGTCTGCACTACCACGAGATGTGGGATTTTTCTGACCCTGTCACCTCCGTGGAGATGCTATGAATGAATGCCCTTTGGAAAGTACCTTATGAAAATGGAGCATTAGGTGGGAATGTCAGCAGCCTGGTGACAGCTGGTGCTACAGGAGCCTGGGCCCTTGGAGACAGGTGGCCCAGCACCAGAAAGTGGGCAGACTCTCCATTCTGTGAAAATAACAAGGATTTACACTTCTTCAACAGCTGTGGTGTGCCCGGCACACCGACAAATGCTTCGCAGACATTGTCTCATTTGATCCTCACAGAAACCCTGTCGAGTATTCCCTACTGCTCTTCTGTTTTTACTGATGAGAACGTAACTCACCCAAGATCACACAGCCACTAAATGGCAGAGCCAGAATTAAAATCCACATTTGTGTGCTCTCCAAGTCCAGGTTCTGAACCAAAGAGTTCTGGAAGTCCTTGTGCTGTGTTCCTGCACTTGCAGTTAAACTGTCAAAATCTAAGAATTTTTCTGACTTTCCTGACAAAGGAAGCTTTCCAACTTTTAGAGTTTCTGTTGCCATCACTTCTGTCTACCCACATGAATGTATTGGTCCAGACAACCCATGGCTGCTGCTCAATCTTTCTCCACCCAATTCTAGGAGGTACCATCCTCCATGATGTTGTGCAGTGCACAACCTGTACAGTGGCACACTGGGCCTGGAGCAAAGAAGGTTTAATGGCCCCTAATCTACTTGTCACCAGCTCTTATCCTCCCAACCCATTCCCGATGAATACAGGACAATGGACTATATAGCAAAAGTGCCCATGCCATTGACTTAAATATTATCTTGAACTTCTCAACCGATTTAAGAGAATTTACTTAAGTGAACTCCTCTGTGGTTTGCTGTTCTAGTCTTTTTTTAGGTAAAGTGTCAGAACCAGAAATCTATCACAAATGAACAGCTTCTGGCACTGGGACTGTAAGAGTCTGTGAAGTTTATGAAGCTCATCTGCAAGATCATGAGACTTACATTTTAACATTATAATCCCTAAACTTACATTTGTAATTGCAGTTTCCTCAGAACATATATGAGGATCCCTTGATAATTACTTTCAGAGACTATCTCATCTTCTTGTCAAATAGCCTCAAGAATGATTTTTTAAAAAAAACATTTTAAGGAAAAAATTGGAGTTTATATTTGCTTTGGAAAAGAGGCACTCAAGAAAAATATTAAAAGTTTCATTTATCAAAAAACAGTGAAATCATTTTTTAAATTGTACTTTTTTGTATCAACTTATTCAGGCTATGAAAATCTCAAGAGATGTTTTAAAATATGTTTTGAGGGATAGCATCATCTTGAAATAAATGACTATTGTGAAGAAAAATAGTCACTGGCTCTATAAAAGTAAGTTTTAAAAGAAATATTTTCTGTCCTTCTATTCCCATCTGTCCTGAGAGGATAATGTCCCATCCTTGGTCTTGATTGTGTGCTGGAGAATACAAGGTAAAAATAAATTTAAATAGCCACCCCAAAAAACTAAATTGAACTCTGTGGCTTGGCGTACAATTTAGGGCTTACGTTTAAAACTTATTTTTAAAAGAAAAGTAATTCAGAGGAGGCAAAAACCACTGAAAACAGCGGCTCCCCTGCCAAGTGGAGCTCCTGACTCTTAACTGCCTGGCAGCCAAACGTCCCATGACTGCGGGCCCAGCAGCCCCTCGGTGGCCTCTGCGCACGCGCAGGCGCACACTCACAAGGGGAGGCTTGCTCATTGCGGACAGAGGACAGGCTGTTTATGCATCTGCCGTCCATGGGGCTTCTGAACCCAGATGCAGTAGGCAGGGGGATCCCACGGCCACGCAGCTCAGGGATGGGGCAAGCTCTGTCCTTCGCCCTGGCAGAGCCCTTGCAGGACCCCGGGGACCTACGTTCACGCCCATGGGAGCCTGAGCGGATCCAGGCATGCTCAGTGTCCCTTCTGGAATGTGCAGTTGGATAAGCCACCCACGTTAGGAAGGTGGGAGGGCCAGGGAAAGGACAGAGCCATGGCGTTCTCTCCATCGGGATAGAAGCCTTGGGGCCAGTTACCTACTGCCTAGGACAGGGCATGTGTAGGTGTGAACTCTAATCTCTGCCCCACCCATTGGCTTTTCCTGACAGCCCCTGAGCAACACATGGGGCACGGGGTAGGTGTCTATATGTTACTTATCCCAGTGTTATCTTGAGGTCCCTGTTCCTTCCTTTGCAAAATGAGCTTCTTGAACGTGATTTTCTTCAAGTCTCCTCTCAGTTGTGGAATTTGAAACAACTTACCGTTTGACTAAAGTCTTTCATGCAATAGGCTGGAGTTTGAATAAACTAAACTTTCCCCCCATAAGCCAGTTGGCCTTGTGTAAACCCACCCTGGTAACCCTCAATTACAGCAAAGAGGGTCCTGGGGCACCAAGAAAAAAATAATTTGGTCTCTCCTCATGAGGTGCTATGTGGGTATAGAAATCAGACTGCTGTGGAAAACAATCTTCAATATGTTTAGAAATGGAATGAATTATTTAGACAGATGATAGAAAAAAAAGTGGGTACAAGTGGAAAGGAGAGAAAAAGAAAGAAAGAATGAAAACCACACAGCAAGTAATCAAGACCAGACAAGAAATAGCAACTAGTCTAATAGAAAGACGGGTAGGCATGATAGTCTTCCATCTATGAAATGTGAGCGTTGCTAAAAGGTGCCCAGTGTCTTGTCAGGTTGGACCATGTCAAAATTTGATACTTTCCCAGCACCAACTTGTTGTGACTTCTTTCATCAGAATCCTTGGAAAAGAACCACGCAAGTGAGCACGGCCTTTCAGCACTGACTGAAAGTATAAAAATGAGCCAATGGGCTCCTCATTGTAGAAACTGATTTAGACACGTGATTCTCAACTGGGAGCGATTTTGCCTAAGGGAACATTTGGCAATGTCTGGAGACATTTGCAGTTGGGGTGCTGTTGGCATCTAGTGGGTAGAGACCAGAGATGTAGCCCCCCTAACCGCCCCACCCCACCTCCGGCTGCCCATACACATAGAATTATCCAGCCCTGCTGTCAATAGCACTGAGGTTGTGAAATCCTGGTCTAGACTAGGGCAGAACAAATGAGTGATAGAGCATCATAATCACGGTGGTTTGTTCAAGACTTTTCACTACCATCAGAAGCAATACTGTGTCTGTTGCCGGGGCTCTTGAAGCAGATAGAGCTCCCTGATAGGTCTGTTTGTGTGCCTGACTCCTGTGTACAGAGGTAATCGTCTCCAATGTCAGTTGGCTGTCTCAAGGGACAATAAAAACCTACTGGGTAAATACATCTTGTGGGCTTACAAGCAGAAACATTTCAGTCTGGAAGATACACAGGCATGATAACTGTTCTGAAGTCATTTAAAGTCATTTCCCCAGAGAGTGAAGAGGCTAGAAAGGATTGAAATAAAGAAGCCCCAAGATCTCACTATGCAAGACAGACCACATGAGGCTGTCTGGCAAGAATGTGCGTTTAGGGCAGTATCTCCCCGCCCTACTGGAAGCTGAAAAAGGCCCCTGTGCATACTAAAGTGGCCCTCACAAAAGGCTAAGCAAAACTGGTGACCCAGGGAGGCCCAGGCTCAGACAGAAAAGATTAGTTAGCAGTGGGAGAATGGAAAGTTCTAGATGAACCTGATCTTATTTGCAAACAGCCCACAGGAGCTTGAAGCTTGTCATTAGACCTTGGATAAGCAGCATTCTCCTTCCCCAGAGAGGCATCCGCCACTACCCAGCTTCTCGGAGTAATCCGTTTCACCAGACTTTTTTTTTTTTTTTTGCTTGTCTGCCTTCACCTCCCTCCAGTGGCTAGGAACACGGCCCCCCGCCACGCGTGGGTCAGAGGTTCCCAAACATTTACCTGCGACAGAGACGGTGGCTGGGTTAGGACTCACTCCACAACCTTAGCACGGAGCCTCGCTCAGGAGCGCCACCTACTGCATGAGGGGGAAAGGGCAGAAAATCAGTCCCAAAGAACTTCACGGTGAGCAGAGGGTGAGTGATTCTGTTCAGAGTTCCAAATTCTGGTCAGGCCCTGTTCTGAGATGCTTCGCTTGGACCCAGATTTAACATATCTGGCTCTACTTTGATTTTAAAATTATTCTAGATCAACTGCTAAAAAAATTGGTGCAGAGCCTGACCAATAACCCAGAACAGGGATGGAAATGAGCGCTCATGCACTCCCTGGTGCAACTAAAAATAGGCTAGTAATGAAAGAGCCGCTGCTGGACAGGGAGGGCGGGAGGAGGTTCACCACGTGGCCCCTATGCTCCCACCTGCCCTGCATCCTGGAAACCCCATTAGACTTTACCCTACAGTTTTGCATCACAGAATTTCTGTTCAATAAGATTTGAATCTATGATCAACGTGAATCAACTCGGAAGAGGGAACATTAGGATAGTGTCTACCTATATTAAGGCTTCCTTGTTGCTAGTTGGCAATCCCATTTCAATCCCAGGTTTAGCAGAGTTGAGTAAATTTTGAAACATGGCAGATTTTGAAGCCTAGTCTTTTGCAGGCCTAACTCAGTCTTCAGTGCAGAAAAATAAAGTCAGCAAGTAGGTGCTTAGCATTGAAGCCCTTATTCACATTTTGGGGGCGGGGGAGGAGTCAGGCTTTCAGCTACCTCTATTAAATTAGTCATCATTATAATCATTATTTGGTGAGTTTCCTCCAAATAATTTATGCACACAAGGCACTCCCCTAGGCAAAGTAGCTTTCTAGTAACATCCTCATGATGTCTTCTGAGGTAGATACTGTACCCATTTTGTTTGTGGTTGAAAGACCTGAGGAACCTCAGAGAAGCCGAGTGACGTGCCCAAGAGAACATCGTCCGTGTGTGGTTGAGCGCTTTATTGCCATGCCGTCTTGTCTACTGGACATGGACTTGGATTTCAGAACCTGAAAGGAAGGCAAAAAATACCTGTAGGATCTTCTCAACTAGATGGAGTCATAGGCGAGTCATCAGTGGTGCTATTTTGTGATGGACCAGGCTAGAGTCTCGTTCTCAGAATTTCCTGAGAGCAGCTTGATAGAAATTCTCCACATCACAAGATGGCAGGCCACAGAGACTAGGAGGTCACCAGCATACATCAGACAGGAGCAGAAGGGGAGAAGAAAGACAAGAATGATATGCAGGGTGACCCAGTGTGGGTGCCTCACTTCTCTCATTTTATGAGACTGTGTGGGTGTTATGGTTCATATATTTGACCCTTCATTAATAAATATTAAGTTTAAGGGAAAGTATGAGACTAGTTTGGGCAACATCATGAGACCCTGTCTCTACCAAAAAAAAAAAAAATTAACTATACATGGTGATGCACCTGTAGCCTTAGCTACTCAGAAGGCTGAGGCAGGAGGATCACTTAAGTCCAAGAATTCAAGACTGCAGAGAGCTATAATCATATCACTGCACTCAATCTGAGTGACAGAGGGAGACTCTGTCTCTAAAAAATGACTAAATAAATATTAAGATAGTGAATGTCCATTTAATAAAAGTTAACAACTCAACAGGCTTGTAAATTAGACCTTAGGCCTCTAACAAATTAAACTAAAATTATTAAGTTTGGTGAAGAGAACAGTAGATGAAGGGGAAATGTGTTCTGAAAACCTCATTTTTGGTTTTCTTTCCCCAAAAGGGCATCCGGCCAGAATGAACTTCAAGTATGAAGAAATACCACAAATAATGCATTTTCTGTTCTTACCTCCACGCCTTATTGAAAACACCATTCACTGTTCTTCCAGTAAGTTCCTTCCTTCAACAATCAGGCCACTGTCCCAGAGACTTGGCAAGGGCCTTTGACATCACCAATAGCAAGGGAAATGTTCTAACAGCTCCGTTAATACGGCAACAGAGGGTTATTGTTATCAAACAGACACTTAAAGCGAAGCGGCTGCCGCCTCCACAGGCCCACCTGCTCAGCCTGGAAGAGCCTCCAGCCAACAGGGCCAGGTCTCTGCAAGGCTGAGGTCTGGCCCTTACGCGAAAGGCAGGGGCCACAGAGCACAGAGATTTGGAGTTTGGGATTCACGGTTGACTGGAACTGTATTTGAGTTCAGAATCTGTGACCGGTGGCAAATTGCGTAATATTTTTAAAGCCTCATCCACTTAGCACTTTGACTAGCACATAGTAGACACTCAATAAATAGCAGTCCTTTTTATTCTTTAATTTTTTTCAAGTTGAGTTATTCTATATATGTAATCTCATAAATCTTAAATGTACAATTTGATAAATTTCTGCACATGTAAACATCACCTACATCAAAAGATGCAACATTTCTAATACTCTAGAGAGCCCCCATCATGCCCCTTCCTCATCATACTTGACTTCTTGCAAGAAAATGACTTTCCTGATGTCTGTCACCATGCATACGTTCTGACTGTTCTTGAACTTTCTGGAAATTTCTTCAACAGTGTATACTCTTTTGTGTCTGATTTCCTCCCCTTGGCATCATGTCTCAGTCCCTATTGCTTTGTGGACAGTAGTTTTTGTTCCACTTCGCCGCACAGCATTCTGTTGGGTAGAAACACCACCATTTATTTGCCCATTACACTGTTGATGGACCTTTGGGTTATTTCTAGTTTGGGGCCATTATGCACAAAGCTGCTCGGAACCTTCTTGTACGTTTTCTCATTTTTTACAGGGAAAAAGTCTGCTTCCCTCATTAGTTGGCCAAATGTCCAAAACTGTCTTTCTCTTCTGCATTTCTCATCTCTCACATCAGTGAACACATTCAAATACTGACTACAGCAATTTTTAATTTGTTCTACTATTTTTGTATCTCTCTCCCTATATTGTATTATTTAGCTTCTGAAGAAGTGTCATAAGTAATTAGAGAACACCATAAAGATAAAAAAAATTTTTTTCAAAATATAAAGACTAAAGATGCATTAAAAATATATAGATATAAAAATATGTATTTGACTTTAAAAAATCCACAACAATAGTCTATTTTTTCTTTCAAAAGTTTATTCCTTTAGACTAAACTCTGAGATGAGAAATGTGTTCTGGGAGAGGACAAAGACTTGCCTGATATGAACCTTGCTTTCAAAAGCGAAGTTGTCCATATTCAGTAATAATATCACAGGATGGAATGTGCTAACTGCAATAAGAGAGGTTCAGATAAAAACACCATGGAAGTTCACAGCACAAAGTCTCAGGAGTCATCTTCCCCAAACAAATCATTTCACCCAAGCACAAAACACAATTCCAGATTACACATCTCTAGGAATGCATCATGTGGAATTTAATGCATGCTAAGAAGTATTCAGAGCCTATGAAGACACTATGCACATTTTAAAGAACACTAGCAGAAAAAGTGTTCCCAAAATACGAAGTTAATTTGATGGAGTATCATTTCCAATTTATTTGCACAAAACTTAGTATTTTCTTTTTCTTTTCTTTTTTTTTTTTTTTTTTTGCCTTAATGTCAAGTGAAAACCCCTCTTCTTGAGGCTCCAGAGAAAGGACATTTAACTATCTCCAAGTCACAGGAGAAACTGAGGCACAAAGAAATAGAATGCATTTAGTATAAAAAAGTTTTAAATAAAGAATGTATGATAAAAAAATAAGGAAGCTCAGTTTAGCAGAAGCTCTCTTATCTTAGACATAAGGGCTCCTTTGAAGGCAATTGAAGATGTTCTATCACATAATAGAAAGGCAAACCTCTGGTGGTGAAGATGAAAACAAAATAAAAGCAAAAAGTTGGTCATTTGTTATGGAATGTTTCACCAAATGTGTATTTTTCTACATGCTCATGCATTTTTTCAATAGGTGCGTGCATTCCATACGCACATTTGATGACAATAACCCTCAGTTGCCGAATTAATGGAGCTGTTAAACATTTCCCTTGCAATTGGTGATGTCCCATATCCCGTGCATTGGTAAGTCTCAGAGATGTTCTACTGTAAGGACAGGTGACTTTCAGGCATGGTGCAAAAGTACAGCTCTCCCTCCCCTCACCCTTTAAAAACCAAGCAGGAAGTATAATTTTGCCATCAATTTGTCTGACATTTCAGGGTTCTAGAAATTGTGAAATAAATGTCTTTAATTATAAATATTTATGTTTCAAGTTTTGATATTTTAAACAAACTTATAGTAAGAATGAAAATAAATAGTAAAAAATATAGCAATTCTTACGAGTTAAACTTGAAGAGTATAATTCCAAAGACTCAGACAATAAAATTTCCTTCCCAGCCTGCTCTGTGGTCCACCCTGTGCTTTGAGGGCTTGCACTGGGTGTGGGTGTGTACAGAATTCCCACCCTCTGCCCACAGGGTTTCCATTGACGTAGATGGGAACTGGATTTCAAATATATGACCCCAAATAGGTCAGTAAAGAATGCCTGCCACAAAGGAGAAACTGTCTTTAAAATACTACTGTGTGGGTGCCTGAATGAAACGTAATTGTACACCTAACCCTTAACTGTACCCCACAAAACCATAATAAAAAATATTGATTATGAAAAAATAAATAAATAAAAAATAAAAGAAACTATTAAAAATAAAAAATAAAATAAATAAAATAAAATTCTACTGGGTGACAGCTCACATGAGAGAAAGTTGTAGAAACCCAAATATTTGATCCTGTGCTCTACTTATTTCAGTTAATAGGCCTTGATTAGAAAAGTCATTTAGCAGCCGGGCTCGGTGGCTCAGCCTGTAATCCCGTGTTTTGGGAGGCTGAGGTGAGTGGATTACCTGAGCCCGCGGGTTCAAGACCCGCCTGGGCAATTTGACAAGACCTCATCTCTACAATAAATCAAAAATTAGCCAGGCGTGGAGTGCGCACCTATAGTTCCAGCTACTCGGAAGGCTGAGGCGGAAGGATCACTGGAGCCCAACGGGTCAAGGCTGCAGTGGCTGGGAGCGGCCACTGCACTCTAGTCTGGGTGACAGAGTGAGACTCCAACTCAAAAAAAAAAATAAAAAGAAAAGTCATTTAGCAGTAGTGTCTGTGCATTTCTGTCTGGAGCCACAGTGATGTTTCACCAATAGAAATCCCTTTTACCTGGAGCTTTTGAAAATGAATAGGTGACCAGAGTATGGGTGTCGCTTCCAAGCTGTGCAAGGATGCAGAAAGGCAAGAAGAACACAACTGCATTGAGGGTCAGTTCATCTGGTGTTTAGGCCTGCCTGTCTGTCTATCCTAGGTCCTAGCCTGTGCTGTCTTCCTTGGATGGGCCTGGACACTGCTCCCCTTTCCCACAGATGTGTGCCACAGCTCTCAAATGTCATTTCATTTGGGGGGATTCAGTTATGGTCTCCACAACATGAAAGTGTCCCTAGTAAAAGGGAAAATGAAGCTGGTAGACCTATTTCAACTGGACAGCTAGTTAAATGTAGCTTTTGAGAAGAGACACAAAGGAGGGGAGGCAGGAATCCTATGGGAAGGATGGAGTCAAATGAAAGGCCCTGTGGTATTCGGCATTGGAACAAGGGTCCCATCAGGTGAGCAAGTGGGAAAGGTCTCTCTCCTCACAACATGGCTGGGCATCAGCCCTGCAAGAGGCTTTCAAGAGTGTATGAGACTGAGACATTTCCACTTGCTGTGACACCTGCAGCATCGTAAGCAGCATCATACATTGTCACACTCTCACATGATCACCCCAGCCATCCTACTAGACAGGGGTTCACAGCTTGTCCTCTAGACTAGGACATTTGGCCTGAGCAGAGAAGCTGACTTGCCCAACACGGTGCCAGTGCTGTGTCCAGTGGCATGTCCTCGCTCACAGTACAGCAACGTTGGACATACCCAATGACCCATGGAGGTCTTGACCAGAGTGATGGAAAAAAGTGATTCTGCATAGACAACCTCCAGCCTCTGCCTCAGTCATCCCCGAGGGGAGATGACGGAGAGGCTTGGTCTTCATCCTGCTCTCACAAAGCATCCGTGGTCCATTCTGAAATAAGGGAGTTAGTCGCCAGCACCAGGTGCCCTGGAACCAACAGTGCAATAAAAGGCTCCTCTGTCTGTCTCCAGCCAGGTGTAGCCAAGCCTTCTCAGTCCCTTCTTTCACACTGGAGTGGAACCCAGGACTTGAGCCTGTGTCACCACACCCTCTGGAAAGGTTCAAGTCTGCCTGTGGAGGCAGCATTTCTCCCTAAGTTCCACAAAGAAAACTCACATCTGGGAGGAGCAGTGTAGATCCAGCTCAGCCCCTACTGGCCACTGTGTCAAACGGTTGAGTATCATTATCTTCTACATTGATCAATGCAACTGACATTCATGTAGTACTTTGGAGATCAAAAAAAATTGTATTCCTTTTCCCCAGTATGTCCTAAAAACAATTAGAGAGTTAGCATCCTGATTTTATCATAGGAGAATCAAAGAGGTTGAACGTCTGGCTTTGTTTCACCTACCCAGTTAATCTCAAGGTCAAAGCAAGAATCCACGTATGTTGGGGTTTTAACATTATTATTACATTTCTCAAGCATAGGAAGAGTAGAGAGAATAGGTCATACTCTCTTGTGCCTGTCACCTAGCTTTAATAATTGCTCACCTCTTTCCAGATTTGCTTCGTATGTTTTTGTTTTGCCAAAGTAGTTTTATAGTCATCCTATCACTTCACTGCTGCCTAGTATGCATCTCTAAAAAAATAAAGACACCCGTGTCTCCTGACATCAGACCCAGCACTCTGCTCACTGCTTTATCTGGAAATCACCTGCACCTGCTGGGCAGAGAGCAAGGCCTGGACTGGACGAATTTGAAGGCCCTTCCCCTTCCGAAATTCTCAGAGCCTGGTTTTTGTAACCAAAGCCACATTCACCATTATGGCTTTTGTGTACTTTCCTCTCCTCACCTTTTGTAGTTGTTCCTTCTCTCGTTCTTGACTTAACAAGACTAAATTTATAGCTTATCAGGAGATGAGCTGAGGAAACAAAGTTGAGATGACCCAAAGAATCAGAGCAAGTTACCCAGGGGAGCAATCTGCAGGGGCCTAGAACAGGTCTGGAAAAAGGAGATGTAAAAAATCACATACTCACAACTGAGGTGGGTATCAGGGAAAAGAAGGACTTTGTAAACTTTGTTGCATTTATTGTAAGTTTTTATTTTGAATTTCCAGGAAGATCATAACTTTTGCAGGATTTTGAGCCTCTAAGTGACCACTTTGGCCCATTGCTTAAAGGATTGAGCATTCATTATATTGCTGATTAAGAAATGGAATTCCAGCAGTGTGGCCAGGGCAAATGGAAGACCTTAGGTATTAGACACTGGGACGAGGGTGCTGTAAGGTGAGCGGGATGAGCGTTGCCTTACAATCTGGATGAGCATCAGCCCTGCAAGTGGCCTTCAAAAGACTTACGAGGCTGAGATGTTTCCCTGTGTGGTGACACTGGTCATGTCATAAACAACATGATATGCTGTCCTGCTCTCACTTGAGTCACCCAGCCATCCTATGAGACAGGGATTCACAGTCCCATTTTGTGGATTACAACATTCAGTCGGGGAGGCTCAGTTAGTGGCAGACCGGGATATCTTGGGTACTTCTCAGGAACAGGGAAACTCGAGTGTGAGTATCAGGTGTTGTCACAGTGTACAAGGTGGCTGGCTCCATCCTCACGGCTCCTGAAGTAAGCCCCCTCTCTGGAAGGCCACTCAGTGACTCTAACCATCCTCACTTCCTCTGGCAGCAGCCTCTATGATAACTCCTGCTCTCCTGCTTCATGTGTGGATGAATTCCAGTGCTGCTCTTGGGGGCTTTGGCCCAGAGTCCCCACCTCCAGGGCCCAATGTCTTGGCCAGCAGAGCTGGAAAGCCTGCTGTCGGCCCGAGCCACTTCCAGCCAGTGTATTTTCTACCATGCAGAGAATCTATACCAGACGCTGTCTTGAAGAGTCCGATCCCAAGGAGCAGTTTATTGATCTGGCAGATGATTAAAAGACAGCAGAGATGAGCTCAAGTGTTGCTTTGGTTTTTCCATCCTGAGAGTGAATCTGACATCTCCTTGGGGGATCATTAGCCCCGTCTGCTGCTGCAAAAGAGGCAGCTGACTCCTCGGTGCAGGCAGAGGTCACAGGATTGTCCTGCTTGATGTCTCTGTTCACAGAGAGGCACCCTGGGGAACGGCACGTTTGCCCTGTACTTGGGGCAGGCCAACGTCTTGTCCCAGATGGTGTCTGTGCCAAAGAAGCCTGTACTTTCACCACACAGACTCTGCCCTCTCCCTTCTGTCTTCACGGGATGAGGGGAATGATCGTGGCAGAGGCTGCTCCAAGAAAAAAGGTGGAAAAAACTGGTTCACACACATTGCAGAAAAAGCTGGCCATTTCCAGCAGTAGAGAGAAGGGGCGGAATTTGGGCTGGTGTGTACATAGTCACCTGGAGCTGTTATTTGAATCAGGCATCTCTGCTGCCGGCCCTTGGGAGACCTAAGCTGCCCAGCAGATGCCTCTGCCGTGTCACTAAGTAGATACATGCCACAGTTTTAGGAGAAACCACAGCAGGTGAAATGCTCAGGCAGCAGGTTATTTACAACCTGATCCTAGTGCAAGGGTTTCTACAGCAGTGGTTTAGTGGACAAAAGTGCATATTAAAAGGTAAGTGTCATTACTCATGTTGGCAGTGAAATATGACCAGACTGGATTTTAGCAGGACACTTAGAGCAGTAATGTTTGCTCCGGTCTGATTAGAGAGTGATCATCGACTCTCTATGGAACAAATCGTACACCTCCCAATTCAGCAACAGGAGAACCCCAATAGCACATGGATCCTGACAATCCTCCTCTTTAAGGCCAACATCCCATTCCTCCTTGTGCACGGTTTTGGACACCCTTAGAGGGACATGGGAGAAGAAGAAAAGAAAACCTAAATATCCCTTCCTTTCTCAAAATTCTCTACAAAACTCACTTGTGGGAAAAATGTTTTGTCCCAACAAAGCTCTGACCCCTACTGCGAGATTGGCCACATTGAAGGGATTTTCCCTAGACATTTTTATGGGGGCCAGAGGATAGATAAAACAAGCTCTCTGCACCCTCCCTACCCTGAATGCCCCAACCCTTGAAGCGCTGGTTTTTGTCAAAGATAGTTGTAGTTACAGCTCATTAATCATCCGTCACCCAGACAGACTCAGACAAGAATACTGATAGCATCGGGGCTCCAGGGGACTCCAGGGCACAGACCGCAGAGGCAGGACAAGGGGTGGGGGCAGCGGCAATAACCAGCCTAAGAGCTTGCTGTTCAGCAGCAATTTTTCATGGACTGAAAGTTCATGCCTAACTCAGACTCAGATCGGTTGGGCAAGCTCTCAGACAGTGGGGTCATTAATGGCGGAGTAGTGACAGCAGCACTCCCAGGCTGACTGATTCAAACAACCAGAGCGGTCCGCACCTTTTATTAAAGGCAGGCGCGGTGTTGACTTCTGCTCTGGATAAGCAGATGAGTTTTCTTCTGTCGCTACACCAGTAGTGTAGGATTTGATTTCTGCACACCAGCTGGAAACTTTTGTGATTTCAATAGTGTGCGCACACATACACACACACACACACAAACTCACTCAGACTCAGAGCAGAACCTGCATTGTTTATATATTGCCTCGTTTCTAAACCCACTATTAGGGCATCTTGTTGGGAGTGGATGTGATGTGGGGAGCGGATGAGTGCTGTCACTGTAGCAGGCCCCAAGCAAAGGCAAGGTCTCGCTTAAAGGCCCCAAGTGAAGGCAAAGTCTCGCTTGGCAGCTCTGCGTCTTAGCCAAAGGCAAGAATGCAACCTGCTACATGAAACGGAGTCTCAGTTGTCCACACATCCTGGTGCAAATGGTACAGATAAAGCCTTAGCTACAAGATAACAAAATTCCTCCGTTATAGCTTCCTCACAGACATTGAATCCCTTCCAACTTCCTTTGTGCTTGATTATAAAATAAACATGCCGAGCTAGTTCAGGGCCACTTCTCCTCCATCAGAGGAAAGTGTCCCACCTGGCTCCAGCTTTTCTTTATGTCTTTGTGTCTGTGTCTTTCTTAATCTCTCACTGCTCTCTCTCGGGACCCTCAAGGCAGCCGCGTGGCCTGCAGCAACACCTGATATGGTAAGTAAAGCTAATAATATTGTCTTATGTGGGAAAAAAATTATAAATAAATAAATATATATATATATATATATAATAAATGGATAATAAATTGAAACCCAAAGCTCTCCAGATCAGAATTTGCACAAACAAATATTTTCTTCTCTCCTGAAGAGATAGATTAACATTAAAATCATGTTAGGGTAAGACTCTAGGACAGTTTCTAAAGAGAAGAATCTTAATTTGTTCGCAAATATCTTTAAATAGTAGAGAGGCATAATTTATTGCACTTTGGAGGTGAAAATATGGAGGCCATAGAGATGAGACGCCTACCTCCTATCACTTGGGGAAGTCTCATTCTATGACACTCCATTTAACACAAATTCCATTAGCCACCCTGTCAAAGACCTGCATTTCCTTCCTCAGACACTAACTTTAATGGACATGATGTCAAATTCCTGCAAGTGGCAGACCGTATTTCCTTTGCCAGTTTTCTCTTTTAGGGAGCCAGAGAGGAGGAAGGGAGGGCACTCAGGGCGAGGAGCGGGGGTTGAGATGGAGAGTTTTGTTTAGTGTGTTCGATTTCCCTGATTTGGGGGTCAGAGCCTGCTACCTGAAGCGAGCTGGGATCTTGAGGATTTTCTGAATCAAAGCAGGAGGGATTTGTGTGAGTTATGGCATGCTTCCATTTTCAATTAAAGGGAAGATTTCAGGGGTAAATGTAGTTCAACTCCTTCTTTTTTTAACCCCTTCCTCTCCATCAGCCAATGTAATTTCCCAGCTAAACCATGTATCCAAGATGGAGTGCAAGCTTAGGGAGAGCCTCACTCATGGCACCACCTACTCAGCCTTAGTCAATGTCAGGCAAAGTTTGTTTTAGAGCAAGTCACAGTCATGCATGTGATTCAAGTGCACAGAAGCTTCTCTGTAAACAGGAGAACTGACAGAAGATCTTAGCCAAAATGTTAAGACAGCCAAAGCTGCTTATTGAGAGGTGCTAGTGACTCACTGAGGGCAGCCAAGCCATGTTAGGTATTAATTCAAAGACATGATTCCAGCTGGGCGCAGTGGCTCATGCCTATAATCCCAGCACTTTGGGAGGCCAAGGTAAGAGGATCACTTAAGGCCAGAAGTTCGAGACCAACCTGGGCAACCTAGCGAGACCGCTTCTTTACAAAAAATGTTCTCTAAAAATTAGCTGGGTGTGGTGATGTGTGTCTGTAGTCCCAGCTACTTGGGAGGCTGAGATGGAAGGATCACCTGAGCCCAGGAGTTTGAGACTGCAATGAGCCATGAGTGTGCCACCGCACTCCAGCCTAGGTGACAGAGTAAGACCCCAACTCAAACAAACAAAAACAGTAACAAAAAAGACATCATTCTATTGCCATCACCTACTCTTCTCCTGCCTTCTCACATGTAAACACCAAAGAAGTTCCAACAGGAAGGGAGTTCCAACAGAAGTTTTCAACTGAAGGGGAAACAGAAAGTCTCGAGCAGGTGGGTGGGATTTTGCAGGGTTTTAGCCACCTTTTTTAGGGTTAATGTGCATTATCCCACCTCAGGCCAGCTGCTGGGCAAGTTGAATGTATAGCCTTCAAGGTGTGATACAAAGTTGAATGCATAGCCTTCAAGGTATGATACAAAGTCCTAGCCAGGCTCGGTGGCTCAGCCTGTAATCCCGCTCCTTGGGAGGCTGAGGTGAGTGGATTGCCTGAGCCCGCGGGTTCGAGACCCGCCTGGGCAACCTGGTGAGCGCTCATCTCTACAACAAAAATCAAAAAATTAGCCGGGTGTGGTAGTGCGCGCCTGTAGTTCCAGCTACTTGGAAGGCTGAGGCGGAAGGATCGCCAGAGCCCAGCAGTCAAGGCTGCGGTGGCCGGGAGTGTGCACTCCAGTTTGGGCAGAGTGAGACTCCAAGTCAAAAAAAAAAAAAACAAAGTCCTCTCTCCTCATATTCAAAGAAAGAAAGGAAAATTCCGCAGCAGAGTCCAGACATGCCACAGGCTCTCTCCAGAAAGAAAAGGTTTCATTTAAGAGATAAGGTGAGCTCGGGGATCTCCAATAGCCCCTTTCTGTGAGATACATGTGATGGCATTTGTAGAAAATAAAAGTCTTAGAGAAGCCAAGACTTTTCTTGTCAAAACAAAGAGATTATTTTCTAGCAACCCAGTTCGCTCTTGTTGACCTTGCGTGCAATTAGGGAAGAGAAGATCATGAAAGAGGGAGTGAGATGGAAGGAGATAGTGGGTGTGCTAAGAAGACAGAGATATGTAAATATTTCTGGGGACCTCTACTCTGGCCAGATGCTTTCAGCAAAGAGGATGAATTCTCCAGTGCTCCCAACTGTACTGCGAGGACAGAACACAACGATCTGAAAGCATGCTTTTTTTATGATTAGAGGTGGGGGCTCACAAGTTGAGGTGACCCTTGATTCCGTCAGTGACACCCTCTGGGCTAGGGGAGGCTGGTGCTAGGAACACAGTGCTGTCCTCACTCAGATGTGCTGGCAAGAGGGGCCTGGCCTGCCTTGTAAAAGTAGCTCCGGAGTAAATCATTAGCACATCTAACCTCAATATTTTGAAATCCAGAAACAACATTGAGTCATGCTGGTCGTACCATAAAGTTTTATTGCATTTTTTTAAAACAGAGTAAAAAACAAGCTGGAGATCATGTGAATTATCTCTTTACATGTGTCAAGCCCAGGAATTTGGCACCTGATCAAAATGATGGAATGGGTCAGAGAAGCCACTGGGAGCATGTACTCAGAGGAGAGCCTTCTGGCCCCGGGGAATGTGGGGCACTTCACCAGGTGGGTCCCCATTGTCTTTACCACAGGACTGGCACAGTGTCTGGTCTTTGAAAAACGGGTTATAAATACCCTGCATTTTACACTAAAAATAGAGGCTATTTAAAGACAAAGAAGCCAGAGGGAAGCACTATCAACCACTGCTGACAGTTATGTATGTCCAGAGTCCATGTTGTCCTGGCCTTGTCTCTGTGAGCAGGGCAGACCCAGGATTTCAGACAGGGTTTTCAGGAGAAAAATGAATGAATGAACTAATCTTCCTCTGGGGAAAGCCCAGGATTCACTGATGACTGAAACTATATCAACTTGTCCCAGATGTGTTCCTGAGTTTCTAGGTCAACCTTTTCTTGAAACAGTCCACCAATTTTACCTCTAGTGTCAACTTTGTAAAAACACTCAGCTAGCGAGAGTCCAGGAATAGTTCCTTAGCCTACAGCATCCAAAGCCCTGAGAGTAGACTGCTTTCCAAGGTTCCCAGGCTGCTCGGCCTGACTTTACTAAACTGACAATAACTCAAACTAACACCTTGAAGAATGAGGAGCATTAAACACATGAGAAAATCCCATGAAGTATTTTAGAAGACACACAAGTAGACCTGCAGTGTATTTGCAGTGCCAGATACTAAAATAGATGTTAAAACTACAGTAATTAAACTAATGTGGCATTAGCACCAGAATGTACAAAGAAATCAATGGACCAGAGTTGAATGTTGAAAAACAGACACCCCAAATTCCTTATTATATGATAAATGTAGCAAGCCCATGTAGGAGGGAGATAGATAGAATGTCACTGAGTTGTACAAGGATAATTGGTTAACTCCTTAGAAAACACAGAGTTAGAGATGTACCTCATGGCTTATACCAAAAGAAATTACAGGTGGATTAAAAAGGCAAGTATTGAAAATAAAATCATTAAAGAAGGAAATGTAGCTGCATATAGTTTGATGAGAAGAGAAGGCCCTTCTGAGCATGACACAGTAGGTAGAAATCATGCTAGGAGAAGAGACCAACAGATGTAAAGCAAGACCTCTGTTCCTCATATATACACAGTGAACAATGGATGAAGGAGGTGAATGTGCAGATCATAAATGAAGGCGTCACATGGCCAGTACAGTTGTGAAAAACCTCACTCATCATCAAAGAGACGAAAATTAAAGCCTTGAGTTATTACTTGTTTATTATCACATTGACAAATATTTAAAATAATGTGAATGCCCAGATTGGGTAATGCAGGAAGCAAACCCTTTCACATGTTGCCAGTGAGAAAACAGAATGTGTTCAAGGTTTTATGTTTGTTCTACCATATTTTTTCCAAAGACTGTTTTTTTAACAACCACCCCTTTCTAGTATAAAGCTCACAGTGCTGGTATCAATGATTCAGAAATCCTGTTCAGAAGGACAATTTGGTGATGCCAGAGCCATTTCTCTGGCAGCTGGAGTGCTGTGATAGTCTCGTTTCACTTTTGTGTGGCAGTGGGCATGGCGGACACTGTTGGCTGGCTGTCCCAGCCACCGTTTGTGAGACTTCTCCTTCTCGTTCATTTTGACCATAAAAGCTAAAAAAGCTCAAAACTCTCCCTCCCTCACCTACAGACACAGTTGCCCACATAATGTGAATCTGTGAGTCATAAAAAGAGGTTTGCTAGAGTTTCTGAGACAGTCTTGTTTTTTACCACTTGGAACCCTTCCATCCTGAATGATGATAAGCCTGGAGGAGCAGCAGCTTCTGTGACTGTGAGGCAAGGTCAAGAGGACCACAGAGACTTTAGTCCCAACACAGAAATCCCTCCACAGCCCCCAAGTGTCCTTTTTATGTAAGAAAACACTAACCCCGTTTATCTAGAGTGGCATAAGTCTGATTCTCCATTACTTGATAGTAAATGCATTCCTAACTGATTGAGAAGGTAACAACTGTTAGAAAAAACTACACAAACACATAATATCCATCACATCCCTTAATACACAGAATAAAAGGGAGGAAGAGAGTATGCATTCAGAAGGTGTTGGGCAGAAGAACAGTTTTTAGTGTGTGCTATTTGGAATAAGATGCTTAAATTTTAGCAATATTACTAACTCATTAATAGCCATGTCTGAACATTCTGAATAAATGCTATTTTATCAAACATCTAAAACACTCTTAAAATTGGTTTCTGACATTAAATTAGCAAAAAATAATAGAAATGTGTTATAAAATGTATACTCAAGGATGTTCATTTTAGCATGATATTATTAAAATAAAAAGGAAGGAATAAAAAAACCTAAATATCTGATGATAGAAGATTAAATGAAAATGGTAAAACTATAAAATGAAGTAACATATATCCATTATCCATCAATTGTAAAAAAAATTCATTGGGCAATTCATTGGTATAAAAAATTGTTACTATATAATTAAGTGAAAAAAGCAGCCTACAAGTTGGAATACACAGTTGATTATGATTATTTTTGCTCCAGAAGACCGAGACCACATGAATCTTGCTAATCACTGCATTCCCAGTACCTGGTACAGAGCCTGCCATGTACCAGCGTTCTCAAAAAATTTGTTAAATGAATTAATATGTAAGAGTAATGTACGAAACTCTTACTTAGGTTTCTTTCTCTTCACCATTTGCTTTGAACATATACAAGGGGACCCTGAAAAAATCCAGAATTTATTCATCAAAAATTGTGAATTTATTCTTGCAAATTTAAACTTCAGTCACCTTCAAAGTATTTTTTCATGCAATATACCTATCGAGACTCTTTTTCCACTGCTCAAAACCGTTTTTGAGCAGTTTTTGAGCATAGTCAATTTCTATGCCTTTTAGTGTTTCTGCCATTTTTTGTTTCATCTCTTTCACATCAGCAAAGCATTTTCCTTTGAGTACTTTTTTCATCTGAGGAAACAAAAAAAAAGTCACTTGAGGCAAGATTGGAGGGAAAAGGGAGGGTGGGGCATGGGGTTGTGCAATTTGAGTCAAAAACTGCTGAACACTCAACACAGTGTGGGCAGGTGCTTTTTCATGGTGGTTTTCATGGTGGAAGAGAACCAGTCACCTGTTTGCCACAACTTGAGAAATTTCTTCTGCAAATCGTGACACAACCTTCTCAAAACTTCCAGATAAAAACCCGTGGTTCCTAGAACACTTACCTAGCAGGGGCAAACTGTACTATATGGGGCCTGCCCTCCAAAAGATAATTCCAGGTTTTTGGTGTTTTTTCTTTTTGGTCCCCCTCAACATATCTTTTTTTTTTTGGCATTGATTTAGCATCAAACGTATATGACTCTTTTTAATTAGGAAGAACTTGAAAGATGACTAATGAAGTAAACCTTTTCCCCAAACCACTCTTCCCCACTGTGTCTGGAATGAGCATGTGTTCATTATTTCCCGAGGCCTGTGCTTGGCGTACAGTCTTCAGGGATGTAGAACTGAGCTGGTCTGGATGAGTTTAGGCTGTTAGGAAGACTGATCACTCAACACCACCAGCAGGGATGAGCACAGCACATGGCCTCCCATCACCCCCACCTAGCCCTGCATCTGGCAGTTACTCCCTGATTGCCACCTGCTCCCCACTGAGGGGCCCCCAAACCCCAGCCTTTCTGTTCACCACCCTCTACCTCCTCCACCAATAACCCCAAAGTATTTGTTCTATACCCTATGTTCCATGGTGGGTAGGTCTGTGCAAACCCAACCCCAGAAGGCCAAAAAGGCTGAGAGGCTAAACTGAGCAGGTGACAAGTTCAATTCTCAGAAACAAACACTGCAAACAGAAACCATGATCTTGGGTGGCTTCCAGAGCATCGAACCCTGTGCTTATATGCCATAGGGAAGAAATGTTAAGACCACTGAATTCAACCCTCCAAGAAAAGGCAAGAATACTATGTGGATCTACTTAAGGGCAGAATTTATGGTCAAGGTTGTTCTGACCTAAGGGCAGAATTTAAGGACAAATTCTTATACGAGAAATAGTAGATAAAATGGAAATCTTAAAGGCATTCCCAGAATTGGGGTTAATTAGAAGTCAACATGACAGATTAGCGTCCAAGATGGAGTTGCTTTAGCCTCCATACCCATAACCTATGTTCTCTCACAATCATGCTTGAAAAAGTGACAACAAGTTATCACGATCAGGTGCTTTTTTACTGCCTTCCTGAGGTAGTATTTTCAGCAGAAAATGTGCCTAGAATACCTCAAATTTAGCTAAAATGGCAGAAATTTGAGGATGATGTTCTCCTGTGGTGGTTCCCGATGGATTTCAGGGTCCAAGACATCAGGTTGGTCTCAAGAATGAAGGGTAGGCCAGAACGGGTCCTGAAGAACAAAGACAAATTTAATGTAACTTGGTTAGGACCATGGAAAGTCATGACTCACTTTTTCCCCAGACCTTTTTTCTACCATTGCTCTTTTTACAACTGCCCTTTTGAATATGCTGCTAGACAGAACCCTCATTTTCCTCACAGAGGAGGTCCTAAGACTCAGAGGACGATATTGATTTTTCTTCTTCTGCGAACAAGCTCAGACATTGCTGGGAACACCTGCTGCCACAAGCCTGTCCATCTTTTCTTGTTGACCTTTCTCTATCTGCCTTTTCCCCTCAGACTCCTTTCCACTTGACATTCCCCAGCTGTCACTCTAAACACTAATCATCAAGGGTGGCTGCCTTATGGAAGTCCCACTCTCAATATTAGCATCGTTTGCAAAAACACTCCCCACTCACCCTACGCTTCTCCACTTCCCACCCCTGCATTTATGGGCAGCAAGAGTTCCCACCATTTTGAAAATCTCACTCCTAAGAGCAGAAGGAAATACAGAATATTTTTTAAAAGGAAAGAAAGATCAAGATCAAGGTGGCAAGAGGAAGACCAATATGGTGGGAAAGGAACCAAATGGCATCTGGAACTCTGCCAGGTGCTCAGTTAAGAGGTGGGTAGGAACTCACCCAAGGATTTCTAACACTGACCCCAAGTCACTGAGAGACTGAAGCATTTGACCTTCCTGGGTCTCTCAACTATGTAGTACCCAACTTTACTGCAGCAGTTGCCAGGCAGCATTAGAAGGGACAGGATCTGAAGCTGGTGGCAACTGACTGCCCAGAGGAGACAGGACAGCAGTGAGAAACAGAGAGAAAGATGAATGGAGGAAGGTGTTTGTATTCCTTTTCCCACACTCTCAGATGTTAGCCACAGACCCATGGCCTTGCGAAAAGCCCTGTGGATTCCCATCTCCCCCAGGCAAACCTAGTGAAAGTTCCCCACACCTCATGTGCTCTCCCTCTGCGGCTGACTCATGGTCCCCTTTCTGTCCGCGTGACATGCCAAATTTCATAAACAGTACGCATGGAGGAACTTGCAAATGCCACAAAGAAACACTGAACCTGTTTCCAGTATCCTTGTACCTGTTTTTAAAAAATGCTCGTTGGGAACTCACATTTTAACAAACCACCTTTTTCCTACACTGGACCTGCCTGTTCTGTCCAGCCAAGTCCCCTTTTCTCACATGTGATCATGCTCTGCTCACTCCAGCAGGTGTGAAAACCGGCTTCCTGCACTGTTTCCTGGTCTTGCCAGATCTGATCACATTGAGTTCAAAGAAGTGCAATTTTTTGTATGTATGTATATATTTTTGCAGATATAGAAAGCAAAAGAAAGGTTAGAGCAGTGTTTTCAAAAATAATGCTATGGAGTGTAGAGTGCTCTGCAGATCTTCAGGGTTACCCAGGTCACCCCGGATATGCAGTACAGCGTGGAGATCCGCAGATAACTCTGTGCTCGTGTGTGGACAAGAGCATCACAGCAACAAAAGTCCCATAGTCACACAGTATGCACGAGTGTAGAAAATTAACACCCCCCCCACACACACACATTTCACAATAACACAGGTGGATGGGAATGTAAGAGTTAGTGTGTGTGTGTGTCTATCGAAATCTGTCACAGATAAACACAAAGAAGGTAGTTGACATTGACATCGAGTAAACTCTGGGATCCCAGGCCCTATGGCAGGCAAAGCAAGCTGTCCAGGGTAGGGTCATCCTGATTTCTTCATGTGGCTGCAGAGAGAAGGGAAGCTGCTATGCCCAGATCACATGCTGAAACATCAGGAAAGTTGATGGCACGTGTCTTGCGCTCTGTTGTGAAAAGAATTCGAGACTTTTTTTTACCTGGGACAGAAAGGGTTATTATGCTCAGAGGTACATGCTGAATCTGCTTTGACACTATAAACATGAAATTTATATTCATTTGAAAAATAGTCCACTAGTGAGTGGTAGAACCCAGAGAAACACTAGAGGACAAAGAGGCAAATTTCAACAAATTCAAGAAAATGAGATAAGTGTTTAGAGAACACCACAGTCTGATTAGAACGAACCCCTGACTTCACTTCTCCTCTGAGGCAATCTGGAGTCCTGGCTACTTGGTTTGCCAAGGGAAATGATTTTTCTGCCCGCTATTGACCTAGAAAGATGGTGTAGTTTTATTGAAAAGATATGTGCAGAGTCTCTGAAGCAACAGTAAAGATGAGATTGCTTTTTCCCCTGGCTGTGAAACGACCAGCAGTGCAGGGCATAGACTAGCTAACCGAGTCTACTGATGGGACAACCAGCCAGCCTGTCAGCCTCCCTCATGATCGTTTGCAAATAGCAGACGAGAGTCAGGACTTGTTCCAGTCAGCCAAGTAAAGTCTTTAGCCTGAGTTACTCTTGTGTGCGTGTGTGTGTGTGTGTGTGTGTGTGTGTGTGTGTGTGTGTGTGTGAGTGTGTTTGTGTGTGTTTTGTTTTTGTTTCCTAGACCCGGGACTCATCTTCATTTTTGTTCTTGTTTTGTTTATATTTCCAAAATGCAAATTGTGATGTTCTGCCTGGGAACACTACGAAGTCCTTTCTCACAAACATTGAAACAACAGGAAGCTCGCTTGCAGATTTCCCACAAAGGGGCTTTCAACTCCTATCAGATACAATGATAGTCATAACAGGTTCCCAGAATATAAAATGCTCTCATTTTTTTCTTTTTTGCAAAGTGAAGTAGGAGACTCTGAGCTCTACCTAAAAAATGGGAGAAGCAGGTCTTAAGGGCTTAAATCTTATGGATCTGCAGACTGTACTTTACTGACTTTTTAAAAAATGTACAAGCCGGGTTCGGTGGTTCAGCCTGTAATCCCACGCCTTTGGGAGGCTGAGGTGAGTGGATTGCCTGAGCCTGCGGGTTCGAGACCCGCCTGGGCAGCAAGACCTCATCTCTACAATAAATAAAAAAATCAGCCGGGCGTGGTAGCGCATGCCTGTAGTTCCGGCTACTCGGAAGGCTGAGGCGGAAGGATCGCCGGAGCCCAGCAGTCCGAGGCTGCGGTGGCCAGGAGCGGCCACTGCACTCCAGTCTGGGCGACAGAGTGAGACTCCAACTCAAAAAAAAAAAAAAAAAAGCTTTACAAATGCTCTTGAATTTTAACAGATTTTCTAGAATTTTCTAGAACTTTCTACAAAATCTACACCATCGTGATGTCTTTGATCACATTTTTAAAATAATAATTCCCCATTTTTTTCTTAAAAAAAAGTTAAAAACCATTTTTAAACAGGGCTTCCTTGCTCACCAGTCTTCATAGAAAACTGGTATAAAAGTTACATCAAGAGAGCATATGTACTGGAAATAGACAGAAACTTTCCACACTGACTATTTTTCTTTCTCCATATTTCCCACAAATCTTTGACTAACACATTTGTCAGCTTAGACATGGTGGGACATAAAAATTCTACTTTTATTGTGAAAACAATAGATGTTACACTATGGCACTAGGGATTGACACCATTTGTCTATCAACCTAGGATGGGTCCTCTGTGCCCAAGAATGTCTTCATCCTTAAATGCAAGACACTGCAGCTGCTGTCATCACGGCTGCCAAATGCTACATGTACTCAGTTTGCTTTTCAGGTGAGATGAAAAGAATCGTTTGACTGACTTTCCATTAAAGCTAAGAAAAAATCTGGTCTAGACGGTAGGTCTTTAAGAAACGTCACTGTGTTAGTCCATTTACATTGCTACAAAGGCATACTGAGGATGAGTGATTTATAAAGAAAAAAGGCTTATTTGCTCATGGTTCTGCAGACTGTAAAAAAATCACTGTGCCAGTATGTACTTCTGGAGAGGCTTCAGGAAGCTTCCACTCATGGTGTCACATAGTGAGAGAGGAGGAGGAGAAAGAGGAGTAAACAGCCAGCTCTTGTGTAAATTAATAAAGCAAGAACTCATTACCAACGTGAGTATACCTTGCTATTCATGGAGATGTGCTCCCTTGCCACAAATATCTCCCACTTAGACCCCACCTTCAACACTGGGGGCCATGTGAGATCTGGAGAGAGCAAACATCCAAACCATATCAGGCATCATATCATATCGTATCATATCATATCATATCCAAACCAATAGACCTATCAGGAGTATTTCTTCTTTCCTATATGAGAAGCTGTTTGAGATCTTTTGGAATCAAAATCTCTTCCACACTACAGTTCACAATACTGGTCTTCCTTATTAGATGAAATCACAGAAGACTCATTTTTAATGCAGATACTTCATCTGAGAATAACCAAGTCCAGTGAACCATTATTAAATATGAGAATGAAGGATGGAGAACAGGCCTTCAAGGAAGGGACAGAGGGCTGTCAAGGGTTTAATACTGATGAAGCAAAGGCAAAAATGCAAAGAGCATGGCCTGGACAGGATTGCCACAACAAAGGCAGCCAAGGCATTACTAGGATACTGGATACTTCCGGGTGGGTGGGATGGAATTAGAAGGTCATTAGAGGAAGAAGTGAATGGTGAGATATTCAGAAAGCTGTCCACTAGATAATGCTACCAGATGCTAAACCTATGTTGTTCAGAGAAGGATGTTGACTTTGCAATTCTTATAAATCACTAGTGGTTATCTTTAGACTTGGGGACGTCAGGTCCAGGAAGATGATGATGATCCCACAACACTTTATGTCCCATAAATATGGTGGTCAGCTTTCTAGGCCTTTACTCTGGATAGCATGAAAGAGAAATGAAAATTAACAATGTGCATCCACCAACTCCTTATTTAAATTGTATTTCAAAACAGTAAGTTCCTCCAGGATTATTTATTGCTATAAAACATTCAGAAAAAGAATATCTGAGACAAAATGACTTTATGCTAGTTCTAGCAAAGCAATATTCCTGGCAATATGTCAAAATATACCCATTTCAAAGAAAAATTGATATGGAAAATGAAGCGTTAAAACAAATTATATCGTCTTAAGAAAAATAAGGAAACAGCACAGAACTAAGCCTTTTGCTTTTTTTTTTTTTTTTGATGGGGACCCTGCAGTATGAGGATTTGGGAGAGTCTGTGTTTCTCTTTAAAATGACAGAATCCATGATGCTAAGTTCAGCATATTTATCTTGCAATTGGTGAAACAGTTCCTTGAGAAATGAGATGACAGATGCATTTTTGGTTCCATAAAAAAGTGCTTCTGGCCTTCATAGTTGGTATTTAATTGGCAAGGAAAACATTTTCCACAGATTGAAACAGACACCTCAGGATTTCATGTATAA
This sequence comes from Cephalopachus bancanus, assembly GCA_027257055.1. Lineage (NCBI taxonomy): Eukaryota > Metazoa > Chordata > Mammalia > Primates > Tarsiidae > Cephalopachus > Cephalopachus bancanus. The sequence continues at coordinate 9,396,479 of JAPVLO010000014.1, forward strand.
TCCACCAGGACAGAAGAATATATGGTTGAGAATAAATTCTGTTTCTTTGGTCATGCAAAAATGGACCAGGATTTGCTGAGTTGGAAGTATTTTGACAACCATCTAACGTGGAGATTCTTAAGGCAAGTCCATATCCCGCTTTGGGAGTGAACTCCCCCAGAGCATTTGCATGTTTACATGTGAATATGCATTGTTCTAGGGTCATAGTTTCTGCCAGATTCAGAGACAACTCCAAAAAGCTTAAGAACCATTGATGTAAAGCAAAATAAAAGTGAAAGAGTCTATTGGAAACAGAAGTGTGTTATGAGAAATAACAGACATTGTGGGACTGAATAACTACAGCAGAGGAAGGATTTGTTTACTGGAACACTCTCCCAAGGACCCAGAACCCAGGCTTGGAGAAAGGTGTAGGCAGAGCCCCATCCTCTTGAGAGCAAAGGCAGTCCCTGAGCAGTCCTCATGTTTTGTGCCTTAATGTCCTCGGAACCAAGGTGGCAGGATCAAAGGTCTAGACATACAGTGTCCAGAGACCAAGACGAAAGGATTTGGGAAGGAGAGTAGTGTGGTCAAAAGCCCAGACAGATGATACAAGGCAGGTCACAATCTTGCCACACATCTACATGCGGGCACAGCTCAGCTAGGAGAGGAGGGTAGCAGCCAGGTTTCCAGAGAAACAGACTAATAGGATGTATAGAGAGAGACAGAGAAAGAGAATTATTATGAGGAATTGGCTCATGTGACTATGGAGGCTAACAAGTTTCAAGATCTGTAGTCAGCAAGCTGGAGACCCAAGAGAGCTGATAGTGTGGTTCCACCCTGAGTCTGAAGACCTGAGAATGAAGAGAACTCGTAGTATAAGTTCCAGTTCACAAATCAAGAAAAGCTGATGGTTCCTTTTGAGTTTAAAGGCAGGAAAAGACCAATGTCCCAGGACAAGGCTGTCGGGCAGGATAAGTTTCCTCTTACAGCCTTTTTGTTCTATGCAAATCTTCAACTGATTGAATGAGGCCTGCCCACATTAGGGAGAGCAATCTGCTTGACTCCATTTACCAACTCAAAATGTTAATCTCATCCAGAGACACCCTCTCAGACACACTTGGATTAGTGTTTGATCAAATATTTGGACAAGCCATGGCCCAGGCAAACTGACACAAAATTAACTACCACAAAGAAACGAATTTTTTTTAATGGATACACCAACACCTACACATCAAATGTGTACTGTCTTAAAAAAAACAACCCACTCAACAGTCTTTACAGATCTAGTAGTGATAACTGGCCTTTACTGACTGATCACTGCATGTCTGAAAATACCTAGGGAGGTCACACAGATTGACTCACTTGATCCTCACAACTCTGTGAAGGAGTTTCTATCATTTTCTCTACTTTAAGTTGAGGAAACTGAGACATTGAATCCAAGAGATCGTGTAAGAAATAAGAGAAGGCACTAAGTGTCAAACCTAGGTGATCTTGGCCCTAGAGTTATGTTCCCACTGCCTCTCACCCCATCTCATGATTCTACTCTTTCCCAAGAATGTTTCTGCAACTCAAAATGCTTTTGCAAATTTTTTTCAGAAGCACATATAGTGCCAGCATGTACTACTTTGAAAATGACTTCCTCTGAAGGCATACCATTCTTTCCAGAAAGCCAAATGTAATTCAATATTATATCTGCCTACAGAGGCAGCTGATAAACTGAGATGTTCCTAACTTGGTGATAATGCTTGTAATGTAAAAAGGTGACTCCTCAAATCCTCTTCATATGCCACCTCTAAAGGAATAGCAAAGGAGAGTAAGATCAGTGCTATGGGCTGAATATTTGTGTTCCCCAAAGATCACGTGTTAAAATCTTAACCCCCAGTGCAATGATATTGGTGGGGTGGGGCCTTTGGAAGGCGATGAGGTCATGAGGGTGGAGGGCCATGAGTGAGACTAGCACCCTTATGAAACATACCTCAGAGAAGACAGAGCAAGGAGTCACCATCTATAGACCAGAGACACTAATCTGCTGGTGCTTTGATCTTGGACTTCCCAGCCTCCAGAACCATGAGACATACATTCTGGTTGTTTATACACTACCTGGCTTATTTTATTATAGAAGCACAAATGAACTTAGATAGTCAGTGATTCAATGATGTATGTATTTGATGTGAAAATAGTCTATCCTAACCAGTCTGACCTGGGTTCCCATTTGGGAGGTCAGGGGAAGGGAAGTATCTGCTTCCATACCTTCTCATGGTGTTGGCAGAATTAATTTCCTTGCAATTATAGGATACGTGGTTACTTGCTCCTTCAAAGTGGCAAGGGGAGCAGGAGTCTTGGGCTGGTCTGTGGGCAGGCTGTGTTATATGACACAATGTGATCATAGGAGTGACATCTCATTACCTATAGGTGAGCTGCAAGTCACAGGTCCAAACCACACTCAAAGGGATGGGATTATAAATGACAGTGGACACCAGGAGGTGAGACTCTGGAGGCTATCCTGAGGTCTGTCTGCCATAGGCAACAGTACACATCTCACCAGCAACAGACACCAGAAAACAGTGGAACAATAGCTTCAAAGTGATGGAGAAAATAACTGTCAGTCTGAGTCATGAGGAAATACCATTCAACTTGAGAGTCAAATAAAGTCATTTTCAAACATATAATATGGACTTAGAAAGTTGACCCTCAGACCCTTCCTGAATTTTTAAGGAATATGTTCTTTAGCAAGAAAGATATTGGAAAATATGCTGACATGGCTGACGACTGACAGTAAAATCTTAAATAGTTGATTATATTTTTGACTTGAAAGAGATAGGCCTAAAATTCCAAGTGGCAATAATGTGCGGATGGGGCAACGAGAGGGGAACCAGCAGGTGAGGCATGCCAAGTGCCAACAGAGCCTTAGTGGCTCAGGAGAAAGAGGAACTGGAGAACATTAGACATCAGCAGGAGAAAGTAAAATGAAGCACATGTGTTAAGACCAAATTGTACTGAAAAGTGAAAGAATACAAGTTTTAATATTCAAACTAGCATCAAGGAGGGAGAAGGAAGTGAACTCAAAACAAGAACAACCAGAAAAACAAAGTTTTATCAATTCAACAGATGTCAGGGAAGTAGAAAACAATAGGCAAAGAGAAAGCAAAGTACAGAAAGGTGGTAGGAAGCAGCCTAATGTGTCAATAAACACAAATATAAAATAATTACATTTGCCTATTAAAATATGCTGATGTAATAGACTCAGGTAAAATGTTGGAAGAAAGTTTGAAAATAAAGGAATTTTTAAAATGTATGAATTTTAAAGCTTCTCGGGGCTTAGTCAGTGATTCTAAGTTCTCATGAGTTAGCTGAGGGACCTGATGAAATACAGATTACCGACCCAGAAACATTGATCTAGCAGGTCTGGTTCTAAGCCAATAATCTGGATAGTTAACAAATTAGCCAGGCCAGGCTTGGTGGCGCATGCCTGTAATTTCTGCACTTTAGGAGACTGAGGCAGGAGGATTGCTTGAACCCTGGAGTTCGAGGTCAGCCTGACCAATATAGTGAGACCTCATCTCTACAAAAAAAATTTTTTAAAGTTATCCAAAGTGCACCCATAGTTCCAGCTACTAGGAAGGCTAAGGCAAGAGCCTGGGAGTGTGACGCTAAAGTGAGTTATGATTCCACCACTGCATTCCAGCCTGGGCGACAGAGCGAGACCCTGTCTCTACAAAAGAAACAGCAATCACAAAAACAAGTTAGCCAGTTGGTTCTGAGGAAGATGACTGAACATCTAGCTTTAGAACATCAGATGTTTCAGCCTTCAGCCTTAGTTCTCTCAGCTTAGCTTCCTCTGATCCCACAACAAGCCATAGTTTTCCATTTACTAAGAGAAGAAGGAAGTGTGCCTTATGTGGTTTATTGCTTCTCAGGATTCAAAGCTACAGGGGCAAGTCCAAGTGCTCTACAGACATTGTCTCTGTAGCAGCAGAGATGAAAGTCAGACAAAATAATTCAAAAAGTGCTGAACTCTGATGGTGAAGTTCTTAGACTTTGAGGAAAGTCTTCAGCTGAAGTCCATTAAGCAAATTAAAACATAGGAGAAGAATAAACATAAGTTGATGTACATCGCAGTTTTATGAGGGAGAGGAAGCAGTTCATTCCGACCAAGCTCCGACTGGTACCCTCTGAGATGCCCAGCTCTTGAAGCTCTGGTGCTGTTCTCTCTAAGACACCCTGCTGACAACCAAGAAAGAAAGCTAGCAGAACTCTCTTCCCCACAAATATAAAAGCTAAAAATATAATCCACATGGTTTCTCAATACCACTCCTGAGACCAGGCCTTTTGTCATTTTTGTCTCCGAGCAAGGAATTAATACAACCAATCCTTTGACATGTAGTGTGTATGTTGCATAGTGCTTGGACCTCAGATGAACCCAAACCTCAGTTATACATGTCCCCCAAAGTAAAAACCTATCTGTTAGAGAACCACTTCAAATTCATACTTTTGGGGGAATTATTAGTAGTATCTGAGAAACAAGATGCACTATAATATTCCAGATCCTTAAAAATGCAAGTCAAAAAGATTGACTGTACACCCAGGATGTACAAAACACAAAGCTTGGGCCTAGGACACATGCAAAGAAGATGAAGAGAAGAGTGATATGCAAATCATCTTTTTTGCATATGATTTTGTGCGTTTATTTCAGGCATTTAAAAATAACATCACCACTTGGACTTTGTCTCCAAGGCAAGGAATATTCCCTCAGGGTAATGACTCTCTGAGTCCTGTGCATATTTTCCTAAGGGGCAGGGGTGAAGCAGTTAGAGTTTCCATTTCACATTCTGGGGCAGCTTCAGAGGCCCTGCTCCCTTCCTCACCTTGCCCTGAGGTTATGGAAACAGAGCTTGCTGCCAGCCCCCAGAATATTCCCGGGCATGGTTGTCCTCTCCAGGAGGCGGGGCCGCAGAAGGCCATGCCTAAACACAGATTCAGTCTAGGATTCTCTGAGCCAAGTAAATTCAGCATTTCAAAACATTCTTACATTTTAAAAGGCTTGTACTTTCCAAATACTGCAAAATTCTGGACTTCCAAGTTTTTCCAGCCTTTGCTTCACACTGAACATGTGTGTGCATAATCATAGACATTGCACGTGTCCAAATAGTGGGGAGAACAAACCTGAGTCATCTACACCCCTCAGAAGTGGCAGCTATTGTTTGGCAGAAATGTCATGGTATTTTTTAAAGGGAAAAAAAATCAACTGTACTAATTTTTTAACAGATAAAAGCATATTTTCCTCTTTCGTGTACATTCATTACAAAGGAGAGTATCTCAAAACACACGGGACCAGATTCTCTCTTGAGTCCAAGATAGTATCCCAAAAAGAACCCAGAATCATCTCAAAGACAGTTGCTAGTCTCTTGACACCAAGAAATAGACTCAATCTGATTATCCTTTCTAACAGGCACAGGAAAAACACAACCAGTTTAAATCCACAGAAACCTCAAATTTCATTTTTCCCAATCATGTTAACCTCTTCTTCCTTGGAATCTTTCACAAGAGTTGCCCTAAAAGATGAAATGGGCCAATTTGGCAGCCCTCTTGCCTGACTTTTCCCACTGGTTTGTGAATATAGTCAGGGCCAGGAAAACGCATGCGTTGTACGGAAACCAGAGGCAAGAGGTTTAAATGTGCCGCCGATCAGATTAGCAGCCAAAGGAAAAATCCAGAGAAGCAAGAGTTTCCTCAAACCTCCCCCAGTGAAATTAGAATAATAACCCCCTGGAAGTGCCCATGATTTTTACCATTTGTGGAATGCCTGGTTGAGTGACTATCAGATATTATGACCACATCTGGGTTAGTGGGCAGAATTTCCATTCACTCTTGGAAGCTTAACCTTTCTCACACAGCCTCATCAATGACACAAACGTTGCTGTGAAAACCCAGATTTGCAGCTGTCATTAGCTTTTGTCAAAACTGTTAAGATCTGTATGACAAAGTGTAAAATCCCATGCCATGTACTATAAAATGAGGAGCTGGCAGGGTGGGGATACTTTATAAAATCAGGCTGATGACCCATTGCTCCCCAAATGGAGGAAAAACTGACTGCAGCCTTCTGAACACTTAGGGGTCTGAGAAGACCAAGGGGCTTTGACTAAAGTAGATGGAGAAATGCTTTTCTCAAAGATTGAGAATAAAGTGACAGCTTCTAAAAATGTGTTGTTATCTGTTACAAAATTAGTACAATGGCTTTTTTTCCCTTTAAAAAATACTGTGACATTTCTGCCAAACAATAGCTGTCACTTTTGAGGGATGTAGATGACTCGGGTTTGTCCTTTCCATTACTTGAGACAGAATGCCCTCACTCAAGATCAGCCAGTGTGAACAGAAGTACACTTTTCAATTACAGTTGACCTTGAGCAACACAGTTTTGAACTATGCCGGTCCACTTATATGTGGATATTTTGAAGTAAAAGTTACACCAAGTGTGCCTATCTCTGCTGCCTCCCTTCCACCTCCTCTACTTCAGCCTCTGCCCCCTGAGACAGGAAGACCAGCCCCTCCCCTTCTTTCTCCTCCTTAGCTAGTCAACGTGAGGGTGAGGAGGATAAAAACCTTTATGATGATCCACTTCCACTTCATGAACAGTAAATATATTTTCTCTTCCTTATGATTTTTTAAATAACATTTTCTCTTCTCTAGCTTACTTTAATAATATAAAGTATAATGCACTTAACATACAAATATATGTTAATTGACTGTTTTTATTATTGGGAAGGCTTCCAGTCAACAGTAAGATACTAGTAGGTAAGTTTTGGTGAAGTCAAAAATTATACGTGTATTTTTTTTACTGTGCAGGTGTTAACACTCCAGCTCCCACATTGCTCAAGGGTAGGTCGTAATTTGTATAAAAGGTGTCGGGCAACAGCAATAATCTGCTGTTCTTGTTTTTATTGTGCTAGACAATTGCTATATTCAGAAATGAATCTGATGACTTGTTTTCATTTTATAGTGATATGGTCTGGTTTGTGGAGAGTTGTAACTCTGGATTAAATGGTAGTTTATTGGTATTCATTTGTTGACCAAACTTCCAAAAAATGTATTATTAACTCAATAGTTATTAAGTTTTGACTAGGTGTCACACACTAGGAACCTCTTTCTTAAAGCAAGTCAGTTAATCACATATTCACTCAACAAGCACTTATGGAATGCTTACTTAGAGCCAAACTTTGTACTACACGCTAAAATGCAACACGGTAATTCTCTGAGCCTCAGCTTTCTAATCTATAAAAAAAAGGTCCTGGACTTTTGAGATTCCTCCTGTAAAAAAAAAGAAAGAAAGAAAATCCCATTTTCGTCAGTTTTATTATTTGTTTATAAATAGTTGTCTTTAATTTATAAACTTCAAGAATCCAGATTCGTTATTGTGATTTCTCCTGATTCTAAATTATACATTCGAAAGGTCACCAGACGATTCTGTCCTCACCATTGGAGCCTGCCAACATTGAGCATGGAGATAAATGTTAACTGGAATTTTAAACATATGCTTACAAATTACTGCAAACCTCAGACATAATAAATACGTGACAGCGAGGGAATCAAGATCCTTCTAATAATTCTCGTAAAATCTCTTTCCCACTTGATAATGGCAGTATCATCAAGATTCCAGCAGAGATGGGGCCCTCCCTGGGACAGAAAGCTCAGGGCAAGTGGCGGTTTGGTCAGTACCTCCTACCCCTGTTATCTGGCTCAAAGTAACCATGATTTTGCCACTGACAGGAGCCAGCAGCTGTAAGCCTGCTGGGTTTCTGATTTTTCTCGTTCTGGGAGTGCACTGTTGGATTAAATGATGGAAAAAGTCATGCCACACAGACATTTTCCTTTCAAGACGTTAAGGAGGGTTCAGCCACAGTGCAAGTTCTTTCTGCATTTATCTTGGACTTAAAAAAATTGGAAATGGCTATAACATGATATGCTGACATAGGAGAATAAAAATGGGAAAGGTTTGTAAAGACTTTGGCAAAGAAAAGAGGTCTACCAATGGGTGGGCATATATAGGCAAGAAAGCAAAAATGCACTGGGCAGAACTGAACGTACATGTACACATACACACACATGTTCCTCCTGGTTTAGAGCACCAACAACTGAAGAAAAGCCTGGGGCACGACGAAGACTAGCAAACTTGTGTTTCATGGAGCAATGAGTGTTGTCCTACAGTCCTGAACTGTGCATAACATATTTCTGAGTATCTGTAACCCAGGAAAACTCTCATTATGTGTTCATCAAATGTCAAACATGTCAAGGAATGAAAGTAATAATGAAGACCTGGTGCAGGATGAGTGTGGCATAGGAGGATGCATGGAGGTTTCATGTCCCATCCGCCTACCTGACTCAGGATGGGCAGAGGTGGACCCCAGGAGAGCTGTTCAACCTCAGCTGAGCAGGCTTGAGAACAGCAGTGCTTAATATTTGGGAAGCCCCAGGTTCCTTTGAGAATCTGGCCAAATTTAGAACATGTCCCCATAAAAATGCACATAAATACCCCCACTTGTGTGCAATGACAGGAGGTTTTTCAGATCACTTGAAACCTTGGACTATGAACTCCTACCCTTATTGGAAAACAGTTCTAGACTTTACTGATGAATGAATCTTAATGCTGAACAGTCTCATGTTTCTTCATCACAATAACTCAGGCCCACCTGATGCTTTTGCCTAAGACTGTAATAATAGACATAGTAGTGATCTCTACGTATGATCATGATAACCATCAGTCGAATTCTTGCCATGTGCGAGGCACTGTTTCAATAACTTGCGAGTATTTTTCCATTTGGTCTGCACAGTTGCCCTCTTGAATGAGGCACTGTTATTTTTACATCTTCCAAACAAGACAAGTGGAGCACAGAAAAGTTAAAGTGATGATTAGAAGTTGGCAGGGCATAAGGACATATCCTGGCTGTCTGATTTCAGAGCTTGCATCATTAACCTCCTAGATCCTTCTGCCTATAAACATGTTTCTTTCTTATATACAGTAATGGAAACTGTAAAACTAAAAAACACACTCAATAAAAATCGATATCAAAAAAAGTTTAAGGAATATTATTTTATCTTTTTTCATTGTTATTTCAGAAGAAGCTTTTTAAGTGGCTCTGGTCAGAGTGCACTTCCTTTTGTGAGGACAGGCTACTCTGCAATCCCGCGGCCAGCTGCCACCCTGCAGACTCAGAACTGGAACCCTATGAAAATCTAAGAAAGAATGGAGTTTTGACAAAGGACAAGAACAAGATATGTGGGTTGGTCTCAAATGCCCTACACAGAAACCCAACCTGTGTGGTCACTTTGAGAAACAACTAGAGGGCAAAGACCAATTTGTTGCTGTGAAATAGTTGATACCTCTTCTGTATCTGGATTCGGGAAATAAGCACATATGGTAGTTGTAGTATCTATCATTCATGCCTAATAGTAGATATGATAGCAAAAAATCATAGATGTGATAGCAAAATATCTGTAGCGAGGTAGGGTCAAGGTTCTGGCATGGTCATGAGGTTTGATTTCCTATAAATCCATCTCTGGGTGTTTATGACACATTCTTTTGCTAATCCTGGTGGTACCATCTTAGTCCCACTAGGAAACTGACCCAGCCCACTTGACTTAGAGATGCATTATCCATGGGCAGCTCTGAAACTCAAGGTATGGGTCACAATTGCCATGGCTCCCTTGAGTAGTCTCAGACTTGACTGTATCAGTCTCCCAGATGGCATAATGACTCTCCCACTGGTCTATAACAATGTGAAATCTGTTAGGAGCTCACTGATTTGGGTTAAGGTGATGTCTTTCTGTTTTTAAACAGAGATGAGACAGAATCCTACTCAGATTCCCAGTATTCAAGTTTCCCCACTCTCCCTAAGCCCACAAAAAGGAGAGGTAGAGAATAAGTCAGATGGCCTTGGGACCCAAGTTGCTCAGTCTGCTCCTGTGGGTGGCTCAGACATCCCGGTGTGGGGCTTGTGGTGGTGGGGCGTGCCTCTCAATGGGGACTTTTGTCTCTGAAGAACCAAAGTTTTCAAAGTTTGAAAACTGTATGTTGAAGATGTCTCAATTAACATTGCAATTAATACTGCAGTTCTCCTGGAAAAGTTACACATTGAGTCAGCCTCAGAGATTAATTCCCAGTCGTGAACTCATTTGTCTTGCTGCCCAGCTGAGCCCAAGGGAAATGGGTCATCCAATATGTCAACATGGAAAGGGTAGGGAGAGAACTGGCTACCTCAGACTCTCTCACACTTTAGTGGGCGTTCTGATCACCTGGGGAGCATGGCCAAACTCAGAGACCCAGCCTCCACACTCCCAATTCTGATCCAGTATATCTCTCTAGACTGAGGTCAGGAAAACTTCATTTTAGCACATTTTTCAGGTGAGCTTTCCAGGCAGGGGGTGAGGACCATACTTTGAAAACTACAGGAAAAACACTGCAGACCCATTTATAGGAAATATCGAAAAGAGGTAACCCCACAGAGACAGAATACCGATCAATGGTTACCAGGCTAGGGGTGTGGGAAATGAGGAGTGACTGCGTAATGGGAACAGAGTTTCCATCTATGAGATGAAAAGTTCTGGAACTAGAGAATATCAACAAAAGCACAACGTTGTGAATTTAATGCCTCTGGATTGTACACGCTATGAGGAATAAAATAGTAAGCTTCATGTGATGTGTACTTCACCATAATAATAATAATTTAAAAAACACCATGCACATCTAAAGCCACTGCTGCCATCATCACCACCAAGTTGACTAAGTCTGTATTGGATCTGTTCAGTGTTTCCGCCTTGGTCTTAGCTTTGTGACTGGTACTCCAGGTAGCTTGAATCTTTATACCTGTGCTGTTTGGCTCTGTGTCTTCATCTTACTTTCTATGGTCCCAGATAAGTGGATTGAGAATAATTTATCACTTTATTCCTCTTAGTTTATTGCGATATATGGCACTTAGACAACAAGGGACATCAATAATGAGGTCCCATTTTATATGAAAAATAAGTAGGGTCAGACTATATTGGTGGGGTTAAATTATTATTGTTAATTTTATAAGCACGAGATCTTTAAATGATAGAATTTTCACAATAATTTGAAATGAGAAGAAGAGTAACTTTGAGAATCTTTTCTGGCACGTGTTTGCTGAGTTTCTCATTAACAAAGTGGATAAAAGCATTGTCAGATGTAGAGATTAGTTTATTACTTTTATTTTACAATAATCAATCATCAAAAATCTGCTCAACTTTTCAATTGTTCTGGCTATCACCAGTACACTGAGAATTTCAAACTTATTTTGGAATCATTTTAGATTTATAGAAAAGTTGCACAGATACTTCAGAGCCCCATATAAACTTTCCCAACTTCCCTCACACGGACATCTTACGTATCCTCAGTGTATTTGCCAAAACTAAGAAATTAACACAGGTACAATGTATTAACTACAGGCTTTATTTGGATTTTAGCAGCTTTTCTGTCCCAGCATCCAATTTCAGGGCATCATACCTCCTCAGCCTTCCCCAGTCTGTAATAGTTTCTCAGTTTTGCTTTTCATGACTTTGACACATTTGAAGAGTACTGGTCAGGTATTTTGTAGGATGACCCTCATTTGGAATTTTACTAATGTCTTCTTGTGATCCAAGTGAGGTTATGGGTTTGAGAAAGAAAATCAGAAAGGTGAAGTGTCCTTCTTGTCATCCCCTATCAGGGTTCATAACATGACTCATCCTTGGGGAAGTTAACCTTGATCAGTTGACCAAGATGAAGTGTACTGGGTTTCTTCGCCATCGAGTTTCCGTTTTCCCCTTTCCATAATCTATCTGCTGGAAGCAAGTAACTAAGTCCAGTCCCTACTCAAGGAGAGGAGAATTAAGCTCCATTTCCTGGAGTGGGGATTTCCTACATAGATTATTTAGAATTCTTCTGTAAGTAAGACTTGTTCCTCTCCCCAGATATTTATTTGTTCAATCATTTTATTTATATCAATATGCACTCATATATATTTATTTTATTCACTGAGTTATAATCCAGTGCTATAACTATTTATTTTGTTGCTCAAATTTTCCCAATTTCAGCCATTGGGAGTTTTTTTAGTTTAGCTCCTGTGTCCCTTTGATTTGTGGAAATGTGACTCTTCACCCCCAAACCCTCAGCACTTCCTTATTTTCTGGCACTAACAAAATGCTCCAGGCTCATCTTGCATCTTCCCTGCCCCAGTCCTAAAGTCAGCCAATTTCCAAGGAGTCCTGGCTTCTTTTATTGGAGTATGAGATGGTATTAGAGGAAATCTGGGTGCTGTGTGTACTCACTGTTACTGGGTGTCATCAGTTTCTAGGTCCCCTTGGCAGGCAGAGTTAACAAACAAATGTGTCTTTTTCATAGTGGTTTGAGTTCCTCTCCGTATACTTCCAGTAGGGGGACTGTGGGATCATATGGGAGGTCGATTTTTGGATCTTTTAGGAATCACCACACTGTTTTCTACAGAAGTTGTACTAGTTTACACTCCCACCAACAGTGTAGAAGTGTTCCCTTTTCACTGCATCCTCTCCAGCATCTGTTGTTTTTTGAGTTATTGATCATGGCCATCCCGACTGGAGTTAGGTGGCATCTCAGTGTGGTTTTAATTTGCATTTCTTGATGACTAGTGAGGTTGAGCATTTTTTCATGTATCTCTTGGCTGCTCATATGTCTTCTTTTGAGAAGTGTCTATTCATAAAGATACCTGCACACACAAGTTTATTACAGCATTATTCACAATAGCAAAACATGGCACCAATCATGCTGCCCACTGAAAGAGAACTGGATTTTGAAAAAAATGTGGTACATATACATGATGGAATATTATGCAGTCATAAATAAGGACAAAATTATGAACTTCGCAGCAACTTGGATGGACTTACAGTCTATAATACTGCGTGATATTTCACAGAAACAAATAACTGAATATCACATATTCTCACTGATAAGCGAACCTTGAACAACTCTCATAATACTATAAGAAAGTGACTAGCAGTAGTGGGAAACTGCCGGGGAGGGCCGGGGTGGGACCGGCATTAATGGAAGCTGCCGGTGGGGGGCACACCTCATCAACAAGGGTACCTGAATAATGAACAGTTGTATACCTAACCCTGAATTCTGCCTCACATATTTAAAATTTTTTAAAATTTAAAAGAAAAAATATTTTTACAGCAGTTAGCAAAAAAGAGAAATGTATACATACGAACCATGTATATACACATGTCTGTATTCATTTTTCTATCAAACTGAAGACAGATGACAGATGAGATAGATGAGAGGTAGATAGATAGATAGATTCATATTGATATCTCTGACTCTAACCTGGCACTTCAACATTCATTCTAATCTTCCTCTTTTGCTTATTTGTAACTTCTTTGTCTGACGGTGTGCAAAATCTGCTCCCATTATCTACAATTTATTTACTCATTGGTTTAACCATAGTTTACATGTAAAGTAGTCTCAGAATTGCTAACCCTTACCCCTGTGAGAAATAAATTTACCAACTAGAGTACACTGTTGATATGCAGTCTTGTTGTCTTTAGACCTAAAACAGTTAAAACACTGTTTTCCAAAGTTACCTAGTTTCAGAACTCTTCCCTTGCCCCTTTAGCGAGGTCTTTTTGTCACAGTTTTAATCCCATCCTGGGATCCCTAAACATCCCAGAAATGATTTTTTTTAAAATTTACATGCAATGAAGTTCCCTCTTTGTGGTGTATGTTTCTATGGGTCTTGACAAATTCATGAAGTCATGTATCCACTACTCCCTAGCACCACAGAGAACAACTTCACTGACCCAAAATGGAACTTGTGTTGCTCCTTTGTAGTCAATTTGAACTCTTAATTCCTGACAAGCACTGTTTTCCATCCTCATAGTTTTACTTTATCCATAATGTCATATATATGAAATTGTATACTGTGCTGTCTTTGGGATCTGGCTTCTTTCATTTAGCAAAATGTGTTCAAGATTCATCCATGTTGCTGAGGAAATCGATACTTTACTCTTTTCATTGCTGAGTAGTATTTCATTGTAAGGCTATACCACAGTCTTCTTTTACATTGCCAAGTTGAAAGACAACCTGGTTGCCCCCGGTTTTGGTGACTATGAATAAAGATGCTATAAACATTGGTGAGCTTGTTTTTGTGATTTGCTTAAACAAATATACAGGAGTGTGACTATTGGTTTATATGATGTCTTTGTATAACATTAAAAGAAACTGTCAAACTGCTTTCCAAAGTCACTGCACCATTTTTCATTCCCACCAGTGACGAATGAAAGTTTTTATTCTACGTCCTCATCATCATTCCGTGTTGTCTGATTGATTTTAGCAATTCTAATAGGTAGAAAGTGATAGATAATTATAGTTTTAATTTATACTTCCTTAGTGACAACTAATGGTGACTGTCTTTTCAAAAGCTCATTTACCATTTGTATAACTTCTTTGATGAAGTGTCTGCTTAAATAATTCACACATTTCATAATTGGGTTGTTTGTTTGTTTATTGTTGAATTTTAAGAGACCTTTATTCCAGATGCAAGGCTTTCATCAAACATGTGATTTGTAAATATTTCTCCCAATTTGTGGCTTTTTGTTCTCTTAACAGGTGTCTTTCAAAGAGTGAAAGTTTTAAATCTTGATCAAGTTAAATAAATCAGTTATTTTTCATCCATAATTGTGCTTTTGATACTGTATCTAAAAATGCATTTCCAAACCCAAGGCCCTGCAGATTTTTCATGTTTATGTCTAGAAGTTTTACAGTCTTACTTTTTACATTTAGAACTTTGCTCCAACTCGAATTAATTTTTAAATAATATATGAGGCACAAGTCCTTCAATATATCTTGTTTTATTTTTATTATTTCTCACATAGACAGTCATAGTTACAATGCCATTTGTTGAAAACACCATTATTTTTCCATTGAATTGCATTTGCATCATCATAAAAATTCAGTTGACTACATTTTTGTGGGTCTATTCCTGGGCTCTCTATTCTGTTCTATTGATTTATGTGTCTATCTTGACACCAATACCATTCTGTCTTGATTACTACAGCTTTGTATTAAGTCTTAAAATGAGGTCGTTTGAGCCCTTTAGTTTTATTATTTTTCTAAATAGTTTTGGCTATTCTAGTCTCCTTGCTTTTCCATACATGTTTTAGGATCGTCTTACTGATATTTTCAAAGCAACTTTCTGGGATTTTGGTTGGGATTCCATTGAATCTGTAGATTAATGCTTAATAATACTAAATCTTCAAATCTGTGAACATGGTATATATCTTCCATCTATTTAGATCTTCTATTTCATGTTTTATAGTTGTCAAGATATAAATACTGCACATATTTTACTAGATTTAAATTGAAGTATTTCATTTTTGTGTGGGCTATTGCAAATAGTATTTCTAAAATTTCAAATTCAATGTTCTATTCCTGTTATATAAGAATAAAGAATGGCTTTTTCCATATTTACATTAAATCTTGCAAATTTGCTAAACAGGTGTTTTGTTTTGTGAGTCAGGATCTCACTTTGTCACCCAGGCTGGAGCGCAATGGCATGCTCACGGCTCACCACTGCCTCAACTTTCTGGGATCAAGTGGTGCTTACATCTCATCCTTCTGAGTAGCTAAGACTACAGGTGCACAATACTACACCTGGCTAATTTGTTTTCTTTTTGTAGAGACAAGGTCTCACTCTCTGGCTTAGGCTGGTCTCAAACTCCTGTCCTCAAGCAATTCTCCTGCCTCAGCTTCCCATGGTGCTGGGATCACAAGCATGAGACACCATGTCAAGCCTAAACAGATATTTCTGAAGAAGAAAAAGACACTTAACCTGTTCCTGTTTTCTCACTGGTTAGTAAAATCTCCATTTCAAAGCATTTTGGAAAAGATGCTTGAAGAATAAACATTTTCTCATATTATAGACAGTTCACAAACCAAGACCCATAAACGGCTCCTTAACATAAGAATAGATGCTCAACTAGCTTGAAATTGAAGCTGTGGTGAGATATCTTGTTTCATCTCTCAGACTGTAAATATTGAAAAGTTTGATAACACTGGGGCTGAATGGCCAGTGGGGAAAGAGCCCCATCTTCTCAATACAAGTCCATGTGGAAGGCCATTTGGCACGGTCAAGCAAAATTACAAAATTATACTCTTTGACCAATTTCATTTCCAGGAATTTATCCTACAGATATTCTTGCAAAGGCAAAATGACATATGCGCAAAATTATTCATTATAATGTTTATAATAGAAAAATAACTTAAATATGCAACAATACATAATTGGTTACAGATGTTACATCTGCACAATGTAATACTATGCAAACTTTAAAATAGATTTCAGCAAATTTTGCATTATTAGCGAATGGAATTTAAAATAATATAATGATTAGCTATGTGTAACCAACAATAAACTCTACTAAGATCTCCAGTGAGAATTATTTTCAAATGTGTCATTAAATCTGAACATGGAAATAGACGGACCTTGAAACCAGCTCTTTATTCATTTGCTAAGTGTTAAACCAAAGTTTTCACAAATAATGAAATCATGTTGATCTCACTAAAAATATTTTATTAATAACAATTTAATGATAGCAAGGTAATATGCTATTAATTCAAAATTTTAATTTCACCTCTACCTCATCCATTTTTAAAATTTACTTTTGTGTATGTTTATAATTTACATAGCACATTAGTTCAGAGGTCCAGGGGTGTGATTTATAATTTATACCTACTGGGGGTACATGTTTAACTTTCTTGATTGAGGGAATGTGTGATAAAAGTTGGAGAGTTCTGCTTTAGAGAAGAGCTCTCACTTGAATGGGAGGCGCTGGCCACATTGTGTAGTAAGGAGTGCTGTTGAGGAGAGAAAGGAAAACAAAAAAATTAGTAGAAAAGAGGTAGAGAAAGAAAAAAAGGATGGAGTTACCATTGCCTCAGAACACAAGAGTGTAGGATGTTGTGGCCTTAAGTCCCAAGAAGTAGAATTTTAGCATCTCCAGGCAGCTGAACACAAAGGAGTTAAGAATTTTACTTTCTCTAAGAATCTAAAGAAAGGTTCTTGAGCAAGGAAAAGGTCACTGTGTATTGTAAGAATCAGACATATCTTCAGGGAGTGCAAGAAGCTCATGTGAGCTGCCAGTCAAACTTAGTAAGTAGGACACTGTTTCTTCCATAGAATTACCTGAGTGATCACTCTCCAGGGCAGGCAACAGGAACTTGCCTTTTCAATAAGGACTAAATTACTCTGATGAAGCCATATGCTGCCCCCCCCCAAAACCAGCAATGGCAACCTTGTGACTGAAAGGACTTAGAACATTATGCTTGGGGCTACTATTGCTGTGGAGTTCTGTTTTGACTTGTTTGAGACCAGTAAGAGTCTGAGGAAGGGATGGAAACAATTTTATTTGTAAGCTTTGCATCTTAAGCCTGATTTGTCTGCCTCTCAGCACCTAGCACAATGCTATACACCAGATACTGGTGTGCTTTTCCTGTCAAGTGCCAGATAATAATATTTTAGACTTTGTGGTCTCTACAGTCTCCAACAGAGCTACTCAGCTCCTCCATGGTAGTGGGAAAGCCGCCACAGACAACATATTATCAAGTGAATGCAGCTGTGTTTCAATAAAATTTTGCTTTACAGTCTGGGTGCGGTGGTTTATACTTGCAATCCCAACACTTTGGGAGGCCGAAGTGGGAAGATTGTTTGAACTCAGGAGTTCAAGAACAGCCTAGACAAAATAACAAGATCCTATCTCTATGGAAAACACACACACACACACACACACACACACACACACACACACACACAAATTAGCCAGTTGTGGTGACACATGCCTGTAGTCCCAGCTACTCCAAAGGCTGAGGCAAGAAGATAGCTTGAGCCCAGGAGTTTGAGGTTTCAGTGAGTTATAATTGTACCACTGCACTTCTGAGTGACAGAGTGGGTGCCTCAAAAAAAACAAAAAACAAAAAACTTTACTTACAAAAGCAAGCCTAGTTTGTCAACTTTTGCTAGTCAGGTATCTAATAATCTACGTTCCCCCATGCCAAATGCAGTCAGTTACCTTATTGCTTAGTTACTTTAAATCCCCCATTGTGACTCCCTACTTTGGCATTGCTGAACACTCAGCAGAGTTTTGGGTCTTTCAAGGGAGGACTCTAGCCCCAAGAACAGAAACTTATAACTTGGGAAATTTCTAGGCAAGTGCAGAAAATGATACTGATGCAAAGATATATGGACATCGGGTTCAGTTTTCTGAACAATTATCAGAAATGTCACTTCATCTCGTCCCAGGATGGTTGTTATATCTGGGGAAGGTATATTAAGAGAGGAAGAGATTGTGGAAAACCAAGAGTTGGCAAAAGACAGAGCTCTTCACCCTACTCTGAGTTTAAATAATCCAGCGGGGGTCTGTTTATCACCTCTCCACACCTACTACCTGACACTTTTCTCCTTTTGGGACCCATCATCACCCATCTCTTGCTCACCAGTCAGATGCCAGACTTTTAGGAGGCCCTGCTGTAATAGTGGGGTGGGGGAGACAGAAGAACATTGTATTTGCAATATAAGATTAAAATCTGATATTTTTTGAGCAAATGCTTCCACATTTGGAAAGGTATCAAAAAAAGATATTGGGAAGAAAGATAAGGTGCTTAGTCCTTTCTCTTCAATAACCCTCCAAACAATAAATCATAACGTTGTCCATACAAGTCTCCCGGACTTCATCTCTGGCTGAAATGGGGTGTCTGTTACAGCACATACAGATGATCCTTGAACAACTCAGAGGCTAGGGGCACCAACCCTGCTTGGTCGAAAATCCACACATATTGTTTGACTCCTCAAAAACGTAACTACTAATAGCCTTTGGCTGACAGGAAAACTTACAGATAACATAAACAGCTAACGTATGTTGTATGTTCTATGTATTATATACTATATTACAATAGCATTAAAGAAAATGTTATTAAGCAAATCACGGGAGCCAGGTGTGGTGGCTCAAGCCTATAATCCCAGCACTTTGGGAAACCGAGGCGAGAGGATTGCCTGGGCTCAGGCGTTCACGATCAGCCTGGACAACTTGGCGAGACCTTGTCTCTACAATAAATCCCCTCCCCCCAAAAATTGACCAGGCATGGTAGTGTGCACCTGTAGTTCCAGCTACTTGGAAGGCTGAAATGGTGAGCATGGCACTGCATTTCAGCCTGGGCAACAGAGTGAGTTTCCAACTTAAAAAAAGATAAAAGAAAATCACAAGGAAGAGAAAATGCACTCACTGTTCATGAAGTAGTAATGGATCATCATAAAGGTCTTCATCTTTGTCATTGTCATGTGGAGTGTCTGAGGGGGAGGAGGAAGAGGAGATTGTGATCCTGCTGTCTCAAAGATGGCAGAAGCAGAAGAAAATCCATGTATGCGTGGGCCCCTGTGGTTCAAACCTGTGTTGTTCGAGGGTGAACTATATAAGGAACGTTGCACCCTTAGAAATTTTTTCTATTCATAGAGTTGAAGTAGGAATCCTAGAAATGTCCCCTGGGTTCCACCTGGGTGTCAGAAAAGGAGGGTGGATTTCTTTTCTGGCTGGATCCTAGGAATGGAGCCATGACTTTAAAGTTCCTGTGTAGAAAAGTACTGATGAAAGTGATTGCAGTCTCGTCCCTGCTTTACTTTTCCCTGGTGGGGAGTTCTGAATGATCGCAAGTGACAGGAAGCATCTAGGCAGGGCCATCCACACCTGCAGCTGGCGGGTTTGGGCACAGACGCCATTGTAGGGTCAATCAGGATTGTTTGACTCAGTCTCCTGATCTCTGACAGGTTCTGCCTCCAACGGACTTAGGAAATGAAGGCTGCGGGCATTTTGGCCCTGATTGGCTGTCTGATCACAGGTGCTGAGTCCAAAATCTACACTCGCTGCAAACTGGCAAAAATATTTGCAAGAGCTGGCCTGGACAATTACATGGGCTTTAGCCTTGGAAACTGTAAGAGTTTTTCCTTCCTGTTCTCTTTCTATCCCTGATCTCCCCTCTGAGACATTGAAGGTCCCAGCTGGCCACACTCCCTGCTGTTCATTCCCAGCTTGTCCACACTCTGCCCCCTGCCTGGGGATGGCTGCTGGGTATTCACCTATGCTCTTCAACCACTGACTTCCCTTCCTTATTCCTGGAGTCCCCTACTTATGATACCAGCAAGAGAGGGGGAAGACAATGTCGTCCCTGCCGATGTTGCACAGGAGGACCTGCCTCTTGGTCTAGACTAGGTAGTGCCACTGACTAGGTGCAGCTCTGAGAATGCCACTCCAGCCCTCCTGTGCCTCTGAGTGCACCACCTGCCCTGCCCCCCTTCAAGGCTTGTCCAGGAGGAGGCAATTAGGCAACATAGATAAGGAAACTGGCTGCTCGGAACAGGCTTTAAGAAACACAACGCTTTCTTTTCCTGAAATTTCTGTCTCTCCCCCTCTAGGGATCTGCATGGCATACTATGAGAGTCACTACAATACCACGGCTCAGACGGTCCTGGATGATGGAAGCATTGATTACGGCATTTTCCAGATAAACAGCTTCACGTGGTGCAGACAAGCAACGCAACAAGAGAAGAATCACTGTCATGTTGCTTGCTCAGGTACAGTTTTGATTTTCTAAAAATGTCATCTTTGGGGACAAAGGCAAGGAAGCTGACAACAGAATGTCTATCCATTTTCTGCTTTAACTAAAATTTGGAATTCAGGTTTGCTAGCAGGTCTCTTTTGGGCCTTTAAGTTATTCCACAGATCCCCCAGGTGATACTCAAGATCCAGCATCCTACTTGTTCAAATATGACTTATTCCTTGTGGATTATTTTTGTTAAGCCCTCCACAACAATAGAGGGATGAACAAATGACTTTCCCACCCTTTCTGTACAGACATTTGGTGTCTTCAATAAGATGCTTTTCATAAGCAAAGATTTGGTATCTTCAATAAGATGCTTTCCATAAGCAAAACGCTCAGAGGATGCAGTTTGTGCTTCTTTGTGCAGAATGAGACAAATGAATCCACTTTACTTTTCTTACACAGTTAAAATTAAGCTGGAATTCTTTCCAAGTTTCCTACCTAAATCATTCAAGAAATGCACATGTGCACAGCATTGAGGATAACAAAATGTATCAGAAAAGAATCCTGCTTTGCAAAGCCTCTATGCAATGAGGAAAGAGACTATGTGCTTACGTGAAGTTAAATAAATGACTGCAGACAGCTGTGGATGAAGTGCTGCGGGCTTCAGAGGAAAGTGATAGTATTAGGAACACCGTGCAAAGTTCTGTAGACACAGTGATATTTGCCTTGGGACTTGGAAGGTGGATAGAATTTGGGTAGAGATAGCGAAAAGTCATTGCAGGCCCGGGAAAGAGCAAAAGCAGAAAGATGTGGATGAGAAGGTCTAGGACACGGACATGGAGGAGTGAGATATTTGCCTTATCTGGAGCAAGGCAGAGGTGAAGAGAACCACAGGAAGTGTGGTTGGAAAGGCAGACTGCTCCTGAGCATGAAGGGCCTTGGAAGCCAGGCCAGGAGCTTGGACTGATTTCCGACTACAGCTGAAGCCAGTAGAGGTCAGCTAATTCAGGCTTGCATCAGAAAGGTTCATCTGTAAGCAGGGTGTGGGGTGCATTCAAGAGACCATTTAAGTGCCACTGTAACTCTTGAAGTAAAAGCAGAAATGATGACCCAATGATGGCCACGACTGAGGACATGGAAAAGAAGGTACTAATGCAAGAGGTCCTGAGCAGGCAGAGGGACAGCACTCAGGAAATGCTGTCTTTGTTTGCAGTCTTAGAATGTAAGCTCCCATGAGGGCAAAGAGTTTTGTCAGTTTCATTCCCTGATGTACCCTCAGTGCCTAGAATGGTGTCTGATCATTGTAGAAGCTCAATAAATACTTATTAAATAAATGGATGGGGAGAATGAGAAACAAGGGTAAAGACAGAGAGTTATAAAATATTATATGGCCGCCTCTTTGGGAGCAGGAAATAAACTGTAGTTAATTTTGCTTTGCCACATACAACAATCCCCCCTTATCCAAGGAGGACACCTTCCAAAGCCCTCAGTAGATTCCTGAAACCACAGATAGTACAGAATCCTAGAAACACTAAGGTTTTTTTTTCCCTATATATGCATACCTATGATAAAGTTTAACGTATAAATTAGGCACAGTAAGAGGTTAACAACAACAATAATAAAATAGAATGACTATAGCAATATACTGTAATAAAATCATATGAATGTGGCTTCTCTCTCTCTCTCAAAATATGTCATATTAATATAACTAATCGAGTTCGGTTGACCATAAATGGAACCTTGGAGAGCAAAATCGCAACTAATGGTAACTGCCGTATAAGATGATCAGTATAAATGTTTGAATGCATGAATGATTAACCAATATATTAATTTAGCTAGTAAATTTCCACTACACCTACATTAATACAGAATGGACACTACCTCACGAGGCTGAACTCCCACTGTTGACCAGCCCTTCATTTAGAAAATTATTTTCTTGGGCCAAAATCTTCCTTCTTATAGAAATTCCATTAATTCTAGTTTTTCCTTCTGGATTTTTTTTAATTTGCTTTATTTTATACATAGAAAAGTATTAACTGTTTATGAATGATCAATAAGTATTTTTCATCTTGTTTCTTATCCTCTGGGCCAAAGCATTCAGTATCTTTACTTCCCTACAGATATGACTTTGGAATCCTTCCTTGAACTGGTCCATCTCTTTGGCATTCCCTAAGAACTTGTCAGTTAAATATGGTGATTAGAAGTGTGCATTAACCTTCCACAGTGGGCTGAGTAATGGTCTCCTAGAATGTTCTCTTTCTAATCCCAAAAACCTGTGACTATGTTACCTGACATGGCAAAAGGGACTTTGCACATGTAACTAAGGGTCTGCACTTGAGTAGGATAGATTATCCTGGACAATATGAGTGGACCCAAAATAATCACAAGAATCCCTAAAGAGAGAATCTTGTCTGGCTGTGGTCAGAGAGAGATCTAATGACAGAAGAAGGAAAGATTCAGAGTGTGAGGGGAACTCAACCCACCAATGCTGGCTATGAAGATGAAGTAGGGAGCCATGAGACAAGGATTTGAGTGGCCCACAGGAGCTGGAAATGGCCCTCAACTGGCAACCAGCACACAAACAAGAATCTCAATCCCATAACCACAAGGACCTGAATTCTTCCAAAATCCAAATAAGCAAGGAAGTGGATCCTCCCCTGAGCCTCCAGAAAGGAACACAGACTTGCCAACATCTTGACTTTAGCCTGCAAATCCCTTGTCACTCATCAACCTATAGAACTGTAAGAAAATGTTGTGTTGTTTAAAGCCCCTAAATTTGTGGTGTTTTGTTATAGCAGCAATAGGAACCTAATACACCTCTCCTTTATCTTGATGTCCTACTAAATTAACAGCAAAGGGATCTGAGAATCAACAAGATAAAAAGGAATGGATTCACAAAAACAAAGTTAAATGGAAGAGGAAACAATACCCCCCCCAAAAAAAGTTTAGAAGCTAGAAAGAAGGAGGCAGGTGGTGACTAACTCAGTGGTTAGAGAAATATGAATCCTAAACCGGTGGTGGGAAAGCCAAGAAGCAACCATGGTGCATCAAAAAACTCAGAAATCAGTAGCATCAGCTACTTCTGGAAGTTGGAGATAAGGCAGGTTAAAAACAGGAGAATCAATTGAAAATCCAGTTAAGGAGCAGTCAGGCCATCAGATTCCCTCTGTGCCTCCATTCACCTATTGACTGTCCCTCCCAACCCTGGAAGAATAATGGGACTTTCTCCTCTGGACATAACAAAGTAGGAGTCTCTCAACAAAAAACCTCAACGACCTGTGAGAGGGAGAGTGCCTGTTTAAAGACATGGCAGATTGGGTTAAAGTTTCCATAGTGCCAACCACCTTTCCACTGAGATTCTGGAATGATGGTAACTGGGCTAGACTCTTCAGATGAGAAGATTTTCTTCTAGAAATCTGGTCAGATGACATGGAAATAGTGAAAGATTTTGAGTGTGACTCCCCATGAACAAGACTGGTCAAGCCTCCCTACAATGAGAGCCAAAACTGAAAATCCTACCTCTGTGCACAGAGTTTCCATCAACTTTTTTAGTGTCCCTCTCTTAAAGGTGCAGATAGCCAAGGATAACCAGAGGAGTATCATTGACAAAGAGATTCCCTGCCAAAAAGATAAAACTGGCTGAAAGCAGAGGCTATGCAAGGAAATGAAAACTTCAGATAAAAAATTATCATCAATATCTTCAGATAGATAAGAGGATGTAACAAAACAAGACTTTTTTTTTTTTAAGAACAAATTAAACATTCAAAGAACCAGCTAAAGTGCCCTTGTAAATTTAAAGTATTGTAGCAGAAATAGAAAATTTGATAGATTACTTAGAAGATAACACTGAGCAAATCTCTATAAAAGGAGAATAAAAAAAGAGGTAGATGGAAAACAAGAGAAATGAGAAAATAAATGGTTATTAAAAAAATATAACTTTAAGCAGGAGAAAAGAGAAACATTATGAAACCTTTTTGAAAAATCCAGAACTGAAGGGCATGTGATTCTAATGTATAATTTTCATCACATGACCAGAACAGTACCTTCCCCCATCACAGTTTCAGTTTCAGCAGTTTCAGTTACTTGTGGTCAACTGTGAATAAAAAAAAATATATTACATGGAAAATTCTAGGAATAAACAACGTATAACCTTTAAGTTGCATGCCATTCTGAATAGCATGATGAAATCTTGCCATTCTCCTCTGTCCCACCCATGGCATGAATCATCCTTTTGTCCAGTGTATCCATATGTACACATATGCCACCTGCCCATTAGTCACTTAGTAGCAGTCTCAGTTATCAGATCAAAAAACAGTATAGATAGAACTCAGTACTATCCACCGTTTCAAAAATCTACTGGCAGGGAGGTCTTGGCATATATCCCAAAGCATAAGAGGAAACTACTTTCCAAAGTAGACTATACAATATATTCCCCAAGGATAAGAGGAAACTACTGTACAATTTAGACTCACACAAAGGTACAGTTTTGTGGAATGTCAGAATAATAGAGTGAAACAGAATACACAACAGGCTTTCATGAGAGAGGAAAAAAATTCCATACAAAAGATCAAGTATCAGAGTGACATCAGACTTTTCAGTCCCAATGCTGGAAGCTAGAAGAAAATGGAGCAATGTCTTCAGACTTCTGAGGAAAAATCACTTACAATCTAAAATTTTGTACTAGTCAAATCATCAATACATTTTGAGTGCAGAATGAATACACTTTTAGACAAGAAAGTTGTTAAAATGCTTACCTCCTATATCATGAATCCTAGCTGGAAAACATAGTAAGCATAAACTGTAATTTGAGGAGAATTTTAATAAAGGGGCTGCTTACAAAGGTGAGATCAAATTATAGGCAAATCATGGGGAGAGTGAAGTGAGGGACTGGAACAACAGGCATTACATATATCCCAACAACACTGTCTTTCCTCCCTTTCTTCCCTGCTGGTGCCCACTCTTATGCAAGCCCTGCCAGAAGTTAGAGGATAAGAGAGTCCATTAATGCCATATGGACCAGCCTCCTGGTGCACAAAGCATGCTGAAGAAGGGCAGAGAGTGGACATACAGGAGCAAAGAAGAGATACTCAGCCCAGCCCCCATGCATCATTTTCCACATAACTATGGGAAAGGTGTCCCACCAAAAGGACAAAGCAAACCAAGAAAGAAGAAAACATAGCTCCTGGAAACAAGGAATTCAGCAAGAGAGAAGTGTCAAGAGAGAAGTGCCCAGTCTGATTGTGAGGGTGATCTCAAGATGTACTGTTATTATAAATTTCTAATTTGCAACTACCATTATGGTCTTGTCTATTTCTCCTTTCAGTCTTGTCAGTTTTTGAAGATGTGTTACTGAGCATTGTTATTGGCTTCATGATGAATCGACCCTTTTACCACTGAACTCAACGTTTCTTCTGGTACTGTATCTTATTTAGAAATCTACATTGAGACTGGGCTCAGCAGCTCAGCCTGTGATCCCAGCACTTTGGGAGGCCGAGATGCGTGGATTGCCTGAGCCAGCATGTTCAAGACCAGCCCGTGCAACTTGGCGAGATCTCGTCTCTACAATAAATAAATAAATAAATAAATAAGCTGGGTGTGGTAGTGCACGTCTGTAGTTCTGGCTACTTGGAAGGCTGAGGCAGAAGGATCGCTGGTGCCCAGCAGGTTGACACTGGATGGTCGTGAGTGTGCCACTGCACTCCAGCCTAAGTAATGGAGTGGGACTCTAACTCAAAAAAAAAAAAAAAAAGAAAAGGAAAAAAGAAATCTACATTGATAGCAATGTAGCCACTCCAGCTTTCTGGTGGGAAATATTTGGATGGCACATTTCTTTCCATTCTTTTACTTTACTCACCTATGTCTATATATTAAAAATTAATTTATTATAGGCAGCATATAGTTATGTATTGCTTTTGTATTCATTTTGATGACTGCTTCTTTTTAATAGGAGTGATTAGACCATAGGTCAGCAAATATTCTTCTAAAGGGCCAAATGCAAATATTTTAAGTTTTGCAGGCCATGTGGTTTCTGTTGCAACTATTCAACCATGACATACCATGAAAGCAACCATAGAAAATATGTAAATGAATGGGCCTGGCTGTGTTCCAATACAGCTTTATTTACAGAAGCAGAAGGATGCCCTGGAGGTCACAGTTTGCTGAACCTTGGTTAGACCATTTACATTTAATGTGATTTCTGATACAGCTGGTTTTAAATTCCATCTTACTATTTTGTTTTCTATTTGTGCCATCTAATATTGATTTCACCGTTTCTGCCTTCTTTTGAATAAATTGAACATTTTTCAGTATTCTATCTTATTTTCCTTTATCACTTGTTAGCTTTACCTCCATTTTGCTTTCCAATGGGCATCACTGTCTTATCCACTTCCACTTTCAAATAACACATCACTTCATATATAACAAATGAGTTTTATAACAGGGCACTTCAATCTTCCCATCCCATCCTCTGTGCCATGTGTTGCTTTCTTTTACTTTTACATGTTATACACCTCACAATGTGTTTTTATTATTTTTTCTTTAAACATTATCTTTTAAATATATTTTTTAAATGAGGAAAAGGTTTTAATCATATGTATCACATATTTACTACTTTCAATATTCTTCATGCTTTCGGGCAGGCAGCTAAATTATATCTTTTTTTAATCTAAATAACTTCCGTAAATTTTTTTCTCCCTGCTTTTGTTTGTCTGAGAATTTCTCTATTTCATTTTTCTCTCTACCCAAAATTCTAGACTGTCAGTTATTTTCCTCTCAAGTTGTTAAAGATATTCCATTGCCTTCTGGCTTGCCCTGTTTATGATGGGAAACCCGCAATTTTATCTTCATTCCCTGTATATAATGTGCCTTTTTCCACTAGCTGCTTTATCATTCTCTTGATCATTCATTTTCAGCAATTTGAGTAAGCATGGTATTTTTTTTTAACTTGATGTTCACTGATATTTTAGGGCCCTGAGTTTATAATTTTCATTCAGTTCGGAAAAATTTCAGCCATTCTTTCTTCAAATACTTTTTATTTTCTCCTTTAAGGATTCTAGTAACACATATGTTGGATTGTTGATGCTGTCCCTTAGGTCACTGATATTCTTCACTATTTTCTAGTCTTTTTCTCTCTGTGTGCTTTATTTTCAATAATTTCCAATGCCATATCTTCAAGTTCTCTTATCTTTTGTTTTGTGTCTAGTCTATTAAACTTATTAATTGGATACTTCATTTCAGATACTGTATTTTTTATATCTTTCACCTCATTTTATTCATGTTTTCTTTAAGTCCTTGGCATAAATACCCATGAACACTGTTTTAAATTTCTTATCTGCTAATTCAATCAGGTCTGTCATTTCTGGGTCATTCTGTTGACTGGTCTTTCTCCTGGTTACAAATCGCATTTTCATGCCTCTTTGCACATGCAATAATTTTTTATTGGATATTAGACATAGTGTATGCAACACTTTTGAGTGTCTGGATTATGTTGAACTTCATTTTGCCAAGCAGTTAAGTTCATTCTGATCAGCTTAACCCTGTTAAGGCTTGCTCTTGGATTTGTCAGGGCAGTCTTAGAGCAGTTTGTAGGGGAAGGCTAGTTTAGTCCTACTACCAAGGCCTGCCTCAAATAGTGTCTCTTTTGAATGTCCTAGAGGTTCACAAGGTCTGTTCCCTCTGGCTAGTCAGAAATCAAGTGTCTCCCAGCCCTGTGAGGGTTCTGTAACTGTTTGGCTCCCGGTAATTGTTCTCTGCCCAGGCTCATGAAGTGTCACCCTTGCATGCCCAGTTTAGTATCCCGCTGAAGACTCCAGAAGTCCCTGTGCAACTTTTTGGTGCTCTTCTGGGTAGCTGCTGCTTCTCAGGTGTTCTTCCCCAAGTATCCCAGCTGTCTTGGCCTCTGACGCCATCTCCCCCTCTTGGACTGCCATCCTTGCCTGGCTCTACCTCCCTAGTCTGGATAGCTACTCTGGGCAGAAAGCCACACCAATCACAGGGTTTACCATGTTTTTTTCCTACCTCTTCAGGGTTGTGACCCTGCACCACCAGTTGTCCAATGTCCGAAAATAATTTTAAAAAATATTGTGTCCAGTTTTCTAGTTGTTTATGGTGAGGAGAGAAAAATCTGTTACTCCATCATGGCCGTGCTTGACTTTGCAGTTTACTAATTTAATATTGTTCAATTTCATTTCAATTAAGGAAGCTTGTGGCAAATGTTTATCTGAAAGGCAGTCTTTGATTGTAGGAAATTATAGTGTTGGATGGTTCATGGTTGGAGGTGAAGGGATACTCGTATCTGTTTTCTCATCATAAGGAGCATGGGATTTTCAGGGACAGCTCCATAACAGAGGACAGGATGTTGGCTTTATTCCTAATCACCCTGCCTCAAGCTTTCATTATGAACAAAGTCATTGAGTTCCACCTATTACAGAAGTAAGGACACCGTCACAGAAACCTGGAAAAGGGATAGCATTAGGGTATGTTTACAAGGTACGTGACAACTATCTGCACGATATCTATACCCTCCATGCCCATCTTCTGAAGCTAGACAGTCTTCTCCCACTCCAAACAGCATTCTTTTTTTTTTTTTTTTAGTTAGAGTCTCACTCCATCACCCAGGCTGGAGTGCAGTGACATGCTCACGGCCACCCCAGCCTCAACCTGATGGACTCCGGCGGTCCTTCCGCCTCAGCCTTCCAAGTAGCTGGAACTAC
This sequence comes from Cephalopachus bancanus, assembly GCA_027257055.1. NCBI lineage: Eukaryota > Metazoa > Chordata > Mammalia > Primates > Tarsiidae > Cephalopachus > Cephalopachus bancanus. The sequence continues at coordinate 9,425,777 of JAPVLO010000014.1, forward strand.
AGACACATGCCACCATACCTGGCTACTTTTTGTATGTGTGTGGTTTATTGTAGAGATGAGGTCTCACCAAGTTGTCCAGGATGGTCTCAAACCCGCAGACTCAGGCAAAATGCTTGGATGATAGGCTGAGCCACCCAGCCCGCCCTCAATTGCTTTCTTAAAGTTCTCACTTACCTTCCCTAAACTACTTGTACAGAAAATTGATGACATATTCATCATACATACACACTTACATACATACATACACACTTATATACATACATACATGCAGTGTACACAATTCCCAATGCAACGAGAGTCTTTATTTTTCTACAGCAGCATAGGCTTCAGTAAAATAAGAAACATTTAAGGAAAAGGTGATTACTGACTCTTCTATCTAGTCTGTTCACTTATATTCACCTTATTTCTCATAAGCTGCATATCTGAGTTGACCTGAGTCACTTCAGAGAGGGGAGAGAAATGTAAATCATGGTCATGGTTGCTGTTTTTTCAAAGAGAGACAGGAAGACGTTGGAAGAGACAGAGATGCTTTCAAGTAGAACTAACATGACTGAAAATAAGTGCCGCAGCTCTTTTTGTGTAAACTGTTGTTGTTTTATGTAGAATGTGGAAGAATAAAGTATTCTATTGAATAATGCCTTGCTGTTCAACATAACGCTTTCCTCAGTCATGTTTGTACAGAATTGTCTATTTAAATTGGGCAGAAACGATTACTGGCATGAATCCTCATGGAAACGCATGCTCTAGCTCCACTCATTTCTGCCCCTCTGCTGCCCTTCGGTGGCTGTTTCTTGGAATGTCTCCGCTTCAGGTTCCTTATTTCTTCCCAGCCCCCCCTCTCCTTACCATGGTTTCCTAAGCAAATTCAGTCCTGTCCAAAAAACACTTTCAAAACGTCTCGATTGTACAACAAAACGCTATAACAAAGCCGGAGGAGGACAAACAACTTTACACGGCATCCGCCTCCTGAGCCTGAATAGTCCAATCTTCCCAGGAACCCTCATAGGGTATCTCCAGTCAAGCACACTGCCTGGCCCCCACACAAAACCCGCTGCTTGGGATGTTCCCCTCCGATCCTGGAACGGGAAAACGAGATCCGCTTCTTTCTGGCTGTGCAGGATCTGTGCCCTTCCCATTCCTAGAGATCCGGCTGTCTCCACTTCCTCCAGGTGATATGCCCAACTACTTACAAGCTGCAGTGTCTCTGGACTGGTCAAGAGTTGGTCAAGAGTCTGGACTGGTCAAGAGTTGTTCATAACTAATTGGAACAAACATTTAAGTTTGGATGACCTCATAAATAATTAGTTGAAAAATTAATAAGGTATTTATATTTTTATCAACTCTATTAGCATAAAGTGTTTCATAAGCAGGAATCTTTGCTTAAGTGACTTTGCTGGAAGAAGGAATCAGAGGACTTGAGCCCTAGGTGGGAATGTAGGCTCATTTAAGGTGTGTAACCCAGTTTATGGGAATCTACTGGGACTCACCAAAATGAGGACCTTCGGAGATTTTGCATGAAGAGACCCAACATGTGCCGAACATAGAGTAAGATTTCTTTTCTTTCTTTTTCTTTTCTTTCTTTCTTTTTTTTTTTTGAGTTGGAGTCTCACTCTGTCACTCAGACTGGAGTGCAGTGGCTGCCCCCAGCCACCACAGCCTCGACCTACTGGGCTCTGGTGATCTTTCCGCCTCAGCCTTCCAAGAAGCTGGAACTACAGGCTCACGCTACCACACCCGGCTAATTTTTTATTTATTTATTGTAGACATGAGATCTTGCCAAGTTGCCCAGGCGGATCTCGAACCCCTGGGCTCAGGCAATCCACTCACCTCAGTCTCCCAAAGTATGGGATTACAGGCTGAGCCACCAAGCCCAGCTAGAGTAGGATTTCTTTAAGTGTTTCTAGAGATGTTTATATCTGTAGATATTTATACCCCTAGAAACAAGGCAAAGCATTTTATAAGCTGATACAACTTGTTTTCATTGTAGAACTGTAAACCAAATGCTAGTGAATTTGCATATATGGCTTCAATTGCTATCAATTATAGACAATTATCTTTCATTAATTTTTCTGCTGGCTAATACAATTTTGTTTTACATTTTGAAAAATAAGCCACTATTAGAATAAACTTGCTTAAAAGAATTCTATCACTACCTTTATCTTCTGGTGAAGGCTAACTGAGAAAGCAATGCAATTAGCAACTAAACCAGCATACTCAAGGAAAAAGTCCATTTTCAATTGAGTTGAAAAAATAATTGGATATTGCAATGTTTTACTGAGATGCAATATTTTAGGCTAACTATTCATTTGGGTTTTTTTTCTGGTAATAAAAATTTCTATTTTTATTTCTATTGTAGAAAATTTTAGAAAATATACAGCAAAGATTTAAGAGCATTGATGATTTCCACAATTAAGAACCAATATTACTTAAAATTCTTGTGAATTTATGACTACCTTTTTTTCCCCTTAAGCCAGTGCTGTCTGATAGAACCTTCTGTGATGATGAAAGTTTTCTATCTGAGCTGTTCAGTGTGAGGGCTGTTAGCCATGAGTGGTTGTAAAGCATCTCAAATGCAGCTAAAGCAACCCAGGAACTGAAATGAAATTTTCATTGTATTCAATGTTAATTCACCCAAATTCATTTTTAAAATGTTTCCCAGCTTTGCTGAAGTATAATTGACAAATAACATGGTAATTTCATACACATATACATTGTGAAATGATTGCTACAGTTTATAACACATCCATCCCCCACAGCTACCATGTGTGTGATGCCAACACTTCGATCTACTCTCTTTGTAAATTTCAAGCAAACGGTAGAGTACTATTAACTGAAGTCACCAAGTTGTACATTAGATTCCCCAGAATTTATTCCCTTTATAGCTAAAAGTTTGCACCCTTTGATCAACATCTCCCTGTTTTCCCTGTCCCCACCAGCCCCTGGTAACTACTGTTCTACTCTCTGTTTTTGTGAATTCAGTGCTTTTAGTTTCCTCATATAAATGAGATCATGAATTATTTGTCTTTCTGTGTTTTGCTTCCATCACTTTGCATGAAGTCCATTCATGTTGTTGCAATTGTTAGCACTTCCCTCTGTTTATGGCAGAGTAATATTCCACTGTACATATAAACACCCTATTTGTAATTCATTCTTCTGTCAGCAGGCATAACTTTTTTTTCTTGAGTTGGAATCTCACTCCATCACCCAGGCTGGAGTGCTCATGGCCACCCCAGCGTCGACCTGCTGGGTTCGGGTGTTCCTTCTACCTCATCCTTCCAAGTAGCTAGAACTACAGGCGCACACTACCATACCCGACTAATTTTTTATTTATTGTAGAGACAAGATCTTGCCAAATTGCCCGGGGTGGTCTCAAACCTGCAGGCTCAGGCAATCCACTCAACTCAACCTCCCAAAATGCTGGGATTACTAGCTGAGCAACAGCCGTAATTTAAAAGTAAATAGTCACATGTGGCTACTGCCTAACATGTTGGACAGTATAGTTCTTGACAGATTTTTTACAATGTTGGAAACTTAGCATTGTGTTGGGAGCATTTCCGCTTATTAGTAAGCACTCTGTGAAAACATGATATAAATGTTTCCTTAATTTGTTATATGAAGGTAACCAATAGCATCTGGCCCTAAAAGCATGCTCCCCTTGCTGCTTTGCAAGTAGCCAGGAGTCCTACAATTGCAAGAAAATTAATTCTGCCAACACCCCCAATTATGAGCCAGTTAGATTCTTTCTATTTAACTCTTGTCAGTACAGAGACAGTAAGCCACTTGGTACATCAATCTTTGTCTAGAGTCATGATTATTTTCTTAGGATAGGTTCAGAAAGAGTAGTGACTAGGTGAAAGGCTAAGACCTGCTTTAAGGCTCTATATACTGTGGCTACATTGCATTCCTGAAAAGTTGGGCCCATTTTACTCCCTCCAGCAGGTACTCAGGTACCTATTTCATTGCTCCCTTGTCAACATCACACATTACCCAGTCCTCTTAATTGACAAACAGACATGAGACCAAGTGGTCTGGGTTTTCTTGTTCTTGGCTGGTGGCTGTGGTGCTCATGGAGATGGAATACCGGGTCCCCTCAAAGAGAAGACATGTTTCTCCAGCTGCATTTGTGTGACAAGCAGGCAGTCTTTCTGCCATCTCCTTCAGGCTCTGCCTTTGCTGTCAAGAAGGTTGTGCCCTTTCAGGATAGCCCATAACCAGTGACAGACTGAGGCAGAGGTTCATAGACCTGGCCATATGGAGCCCAATGCAGGCAACTCTGATGGGTAGTACTCACTCCAGAGCTGTTGGCTGAGGCACTGTTGGCTCGGCAATACCAACAGACTTCTCCACCTGCCCAATACTGCTTCCTCCCCATTTCTTTCACAGGTAGGGATCTCTGATAAGTATCTTGTACCCCAAACCCATCTTAGCGTCATTCCTGGAGAGCCCAACTTGCCACAGAAGTGATGTTGGACTTTTTATATTTATATGCTTTTTGCTGTCATTTTTGTGTTGAAAAGGATTTTGAGACTGCTTCTGGGAAAGCAGAAAAGAATACTGATATCAATTAATACATTTAATTGAAAAAACGGGTAAGTCTGAGGCAATAGAAAAAGCAACAAAGGCAAAAATGGATGAACTAGACTTAAAACTTTAAAAATTCTGCATATGAAAAATGCCCTGGATAAAAATTGTTTTAAAGATACAAACTGGAAAATGACAATATACGAAAGTTTAATCATTATTTATGAAGAGATATTACGTGTCAAACTAACCCAAATAGAGAAAGGGTTGTGCTATCCTGTCTCACGTGTGTATTTCTTTAGGACTTAAAAAGTATTCTCAGCCGGGCTCGGTGGCTCAGCCTGTAATCCCGCACCTTTGGGAGGCTGAGGTGAGTGGATTGCCTGAGCCCGCAGGTTCGAGACCCGCCTGGGCAGGTGAGACTTCATCTCTACAATAAATCAAAAAATTAGCTGGGCGTGGTAGCGCGCGCCTGTAATTCCGGCTACTCGGAAGGCTGAGGCAGAAGGATCGCCGGAGCCCAGCAGGTCGAGGCTGTGGTGGCCGGGAGTGGCCACTGCACTCTAGTCTGGGCAACAGAGTGAGACTCCAACTTAAAAAAAAAATTTAAAAAGTATTTTCGCATTGTGTCTTCTCCAAACACATTTCCAAAAGTCCTTCAGGATCGGGCTGTTCCTCTGGAACTTCAGGTAGTCTAAAGTGAGGATGGTCTTGAAGAAAAACCTTTATTTCATTTATGAAGAAGCTCAACTAAAATGGGAACATGTCTTTGCGGGGAAAATTATAGTCCGTTCAGCCCTCCAGTTCCAAAAATAGTGAAAAAGTTGAAGAAAACTTAATTTGGGGTCCCTCTTCAACGACAGAGTCGTAACCTATACACCTCCTCTCTCACACAGCCTTGATCACTGATGACCTCACGGATGCAATCCTTTGTGCCAAGAAAATTATTAAGGAGACACAGGGAATGAACTATTGGTAAGAGCCTTTCTTCAGAAGACTTTGCCTGTCACAAGCAAAACCAGCAGTGTGTCTGTTCACCATGGCCATGGTGAGAGTGGATAGACTCGCCTCCACAGATTTGAACGTGACCTTGTCTATATTCCCCTCTATTAGTGTGTGGGTATGCAGGGCACACAGTCAGAGAGGGATGAGTGTAGATAGAAGGGGCAGGACTGCGTCAGGATAACCTGCATCTGCCTTTCCTGGGCAGGTGTTCTACATAGATGGAGAAAGAGGGACTTTCTAGGGTGAAATAGAAAGGGTCGATTGAGTCAGTACAACAGATAAAAAAATAAATAAAGCATGAGTTTGCTACAGATTTGGCTAAGATTTTGGAGGGCTACAGCCACATTTTATGGGGAAAACAAACAAGCAGCAGTGAGAAAAAAGTGGCCATGTCTGTCCCATGTTAACTTAGAAAACATCCCAAGATTGAGCATGGGGCATTACTGAGCTGGTGCTCACACCGTTTCTGTCTCCAGTAAGCATTGGTAATCAGGCCATCCACTTGGAGGGCCCACATTTCCAGAGATGTGGGAATTTGAGTGACCCATTCTTATTAAAGTTGTTTACTTGTTACTGAAGCTAATAATGATTAGGAGGAAACTGGGAAAAGTCTTAGCAAGGCCAGAGGATAGAGTCCTCGGATCTCAGAAGCAAATGAAACTTAACTCTAGGCACTGCTGGTCATTTTGGTTAATTATCTTTGTATTTTTAATTCTGAGACTATTTGGATTGTCATGCTTTTTTCTGCTGTTCCTGCCTCCCTCTCTCCTTAGGCAAGGCTGGAAGAAACACTGTGAAGGCAGAGAACTGTCTGACTGGAAAAAAGGATGTGAGGTTTCATAAGCTGGAACTGGACCCATGATGCTTTGCAGTAACTAAGCAGAATTTGCAATGAATGTCAAAATGTTTGGGCCATCTTGTCCCTTTCCCCTCTATGTTCCTTCTCAGTGTTGAGAGGGAAAATTAAGCTATGTTTTTAAGGGAATAAAATGTTTCCATTTAAATGCCTTCACTTCACTCTGACTCAGTTTCAATGATGTCAGGATAGCATACTGTTAAGACTTGAACAATGGCCTCCAAAATATTCTAGCCCTAGAAGGAAAAAACTTCCCTTCTTTATTGTCCCAGTTCCCATGGCCCTGAAATGACTGCTCATTCAAAAATAAGACTCTCAAATCAAGGAGGACACCAGGTAAACAGATTTAATGGACCTTCAGGCCATCGTCTGGCAACCTCTGTCCTAGAGCTTGTGGGCGGTTCTTTTCCTGGTCAGTGAACACATGGTATGTCCTCAGGTCAATACTGCCAGAGTGAATGTCCCTACCTCCTCAGAGGAATCCTGCTGAAAACTCTGGGAAGATTAAATAAAATTGCAACTCCTACCCCCAACATCCAGAGAGTTGCTCATTCTATTCCAGCATCCATTTAAATGAAACCTAACCAATTCAAAACCACACTTACATCCTCATGACCAAGTTGTTTTCAACCTTAGGCCCGCAGATTGTATTAGTTTGGCCAGGAATCTGGCCACTTACAGAGTCTGATGACATAAAGCAATGGCCTGACGTCCTCAGACCCCGAAGAGATAGTCCCAGGAAGCCTTGTGCTCCACACAGGGATGGCACCCACTACTGGCCCACAGAGCAGTAGCTCTGCTGCTCCTGCCGGGCTTCTCTCCCACGTTTTCTGTCTACCAGTCTCTGTCTGCTGGGACAGAGTTGTTGAAGCTCTCTTGTTCTAAATCTAGGTGGAAGTGGTAGGCTCCAGTTGAATGCAATCTGAATGAGAAAATGCAGAATTAAAGTTTGTTGGAGAATTGATTATCCCAGCAAATAAGTTTCCCACTTAGAAGAAAGTCCCCGCACCCTGAAAAACTCTCCAGCTGCCAATCCTGTTGGCTCGTTTCCTGCCTCCCGGTTTCACTCACAGGTTTTAAAGAATCATAACTGTTACTTGCCCCCAAAATGAACATTCTATGTATTTTTAAGCAAACATATAATCCTAGGGTAATTTAATAGGTATTACAAACCATGGGGAAAACGCTCTCGAAACCTATCTAAGAATTGAAAAATAATTCCATAAGATGGCTGGAGAACATTTGAAAAATTAAGACTCCATTAAGCCACACCAAATCAATAATCTGTGCTCACAGAAGTCCATAAATATGCATTTTTCATTATTAGTGTCCTGTTATCCATCTGCCATGCAGTCCCCATTCTTAGCCAAATGCCTGCTTCATTAAAGCCAATGGCACCAATTAATGAGCTGAGTTGGCATGAGCCTGGCGCCAGTCATTCAAAGACTAGGGAAAGAGTCTTTAAAAAAAAAAAAACCAACTCCAAATATAAGTGCTTTGCAAATCAGGGTAAAGGGAAGCTGACTGGCCCTACCATCTGATCGATCTATCTTTTTTCAAAACCCAAAATTTCTAACCATGTAATCCTATTTCCTTCCTCAAATGTTTTATTTATATAGTATTTCTATAAAAAATAATGAATGAAAATTAAAAAGAGAATGAAAATGAAAAAATGCATCTTCTTTGATAATTTTCCATAATTAATACTTTCATAAATTCAAGAGGAAACGACAACTTCTTTTCTTGAGTTATCTTTATTTAACAAAAAGATATTGAGGCCAGGTGTGGTGGCTCGCACATGTAATCCCAGCACTTTGGTAGTCCAAGGCAGGAGAATTGCTTGAGCCTAGGAGTTTGAGACCAACCTGGGCAACATAGCAAAACCTCATCACTACAAAAAATTTTTTAAAAATTAATAAAGTGTCATGGCGCGTACCTGTGGTCCCAGATAAAAGGCTGAAGTGGAAAGATTACCTAAGCCCATCAGGTCGAGCCTGTGGTGAACCTTGATTGCGCCACCACACTCCAGCCTGGGCAGTAGAGTGAGATACCAACATAGAAAACACACACACACACACACACACACACACACACACACACACACACACGCACATACAAGTATATTGAAATAACAACCCACATTTATATTCCCTTTTCGATTCCCAAGACATTTGGAAATAGATTTTCTTTTTCAATTTTTCCTCACAGCTAGCTTTTGAGCAGACAGTTGGAAATTAGGGTACACAGTTCAATTTATATGAGGACATTCTTTCTTTGGAGACTCAGCTCTGCCTGACTCTTGGGGTCCCTCACCCCCTGCTGTGGGGGCATATTCCTTTTGTGTTCCAATGTGCTCCCTGTTATTCCTCAACACTTTCAGGATGCCTCCTGAATCCAGTATACCATTTCCCCTTGGGTGTCTTTGCTCTTGGTTTTTCCCAACCTTGGAGGATTCCCTATGGCCAACTCCTCGCCCCATCCTTGGCCCAGCCAACACGAAGATCCTTGCTCCTCTCACCCCAGTGTCCCTCCTCTGAGACCAGGACTAGTATGTGCTACAGGATGTCTTTTGTGACTATATTTTTCACAATTCCATTTGCAATGCTCAGCCCATAACACTTGACATCCAAAAATACTGATGGCCCAGGTGCTGGAGGCTCACGCAGGTAATCCCAGTAATTGGGGAGGCCGAGGTGAGAGGATTGTTTGAGCCTCGGGGTTCGAGACCAGCCCGGGCAACATAACTAGAGCTTGTCTCGACAAAAGTAAAAAAATTAGCTGATGTGGTAGCATGTGCCTATAGTCCCAACTACTTAGGAGACTGAGACAGAAGGATCACCTGAGCCCAGGAAACCGAGGATGTGGTAAGTTATGATTGTGCCATTGCACTCCAGTGTAAGTAGGTGACAGAGTAATACACCAACTCAAAAAATATATACATAGATGTTGATTTTTGGTACCACTGGACACACATATGGAGTTGTAGAGGAAATACAAGTAAGATGTTGCATTTAGAACATTTTGTTTCCAAATGAAGTTCACATTTATTATTTCACGTGCTCCCTGAGACAACCTTGGGATGCCGGGTAACATAATGTTCATTTTACACAACTTGCTGAGACCCAGAAAGGGTGACTAGCTCCTCAGGGCTCAGAGCTATAGCAGGGAGTCCAGGAGAGCCCTGTTGTCCTACAGGACGCTTCAGAACTCGGTGAAAGAAGTGTCCTAGTTCTTTTGGGGTCACAGTTACTTCCTTGGGTTCCTCAAATGTGGCACGAACCCCAGCCTGCTCCCAAAAGATCCATGGAACAATTTAATCTCTTCAAGGTGATTTAAAAAATAAAGACCTCATAAAGGCCCAGGAAGATTTCCTCTGTGTCCACAAGACAGAAGGAAAAGGCTCTAGGCTTAAAACTCGAGACTCATAATAAACATATATTACTTTTTCCAACTAGAAACAAATTACATTTTTTTATTTAAAAGTTTACAATATGAAAATCATTTATTCCCACATAGACCAAGTGCCCTGTGCCAGTCCACCCACCCCCCTGCATTGTTTTGCCAGGTTCTCAGGTCCTGGGCGTCCCCACTGTGCCCCTATGTTGCTTGAGGAAGACTATCTGGATGTCACCATCGGGCAGGGCTCGGTCAATCAGTCATTCTTCACATGCAGTGATGCCATGGGGTGGAAGCACACATCCACTTGCAAAGGGCAAGAGCTCAGGAACCCAATCCAGAAGGAACCCTGGGCATAGCAGGAGCATCTGGACCACCAAGGGATAGGGAGGCAGTCAAGGGCACTCTGTCCCTTGCAGGTGATTCTTTCCCTTGCTTTCCTCCCCTCTTCTATCCAGATAGGATACTCAGAAACTGTTCTGACTAGATTCAGCAAGCATGTCTGTTTAAGCTGATCCTCCAGTAATAGCAGAAAGAGAGGAGGAACCAGAAGGTCAGAAGCTAATCAGCATAGCCTCACTGGAGAGCCTGAGAAGAAGAAAAGCAGAGAATACGTTCCTCACAAATTGCAGAGGCTGCTGCAATATGAACAACCTTTCCCACCGGAGCCTCCTCTCTGAGGCACAGCCCAGATGAAATGTTGTCAGGCAGTTGCCTCTTCCTGCCCTTTGTTCTAGCCACCTTGTGGGTTGACTCTGGCTATAACAGTAATCCATGTTCACTGTAGATATGGGGAAAATATTTTTCAAAAATGAATAACTCTCATACTGAGTGATCTATCACAGAAACAACCAAGTATCACATGTTCTCACTCATAAGTGGACCTTGAACAACTATTGTAATACTATAAGAAAAGGATTGGCAGTAGTGGGAAACTGCGGGGGATGGGGGCACACCTCATCAACAAGGGTACCTGCATAATGAATATTTGTATACCTAACCCTGAATTGTATCCCACATCTTTAAAATAAAACATTTAAAAAATAAATACATAAATAAAACAAAATAAAATGCTCTCACCATTCAATAGCTGCTATTGATATTTTGATGTTTTTTCTTCCAGAATTTTAATTTTTTTAAATAAAGTTGAAATTACAGAGTATTTAATTGTGTAACTGCTCTTTTCACTTACTGTGCCATAAGATTTTCCCCACATTAATATTTTCCAAAATATGACACATGAAAACAGTATAACAGTGTTCCTACACCATCCCCAATACACTTCCTCTTTCCCCATGACTGCATGACTGGTTTCCCCAGGACTGCTTTTGGGCCTGGGTCTCTAGGCTAGTTTTGGCAAAGGACAGGCCTCTTCTCACTGTTGATTCTCCTCCAGACATCACCAGACATCCTCAATAAATGTTTTTTCATGGGGTCCATCTTCCTACAGGCTCCTGGGCTACTTTGAAAATGCCTTGAATTGAGACTAGAAGGATGATATCAGGTCACATTTTCCAGAGAATTAGAATCCATTATTAGCCATTTTTTGGTACTGAGAGAAAATGTTTAAAGTCAGTACTATACTGAAAAATCCCAAATACACAGTTACCATGGCTCTCCTCCCCCTACCTCCACCCACTCCCCATCCCTGGGGACAGAACAAGACTGATAGTTGTGCAAACAGACCATATGGGGAGAAGACAGGACTCTCAAAGGCCTGCCCGATCCAGAGCCAGATAGAACCCAGCTCCCACAGGACTGGATGTGTAAGCACATCCTTCTCTGTTTCCACCCCCTGTCAGATGGGAATGGCAGTATTTTCTATACACGGTGGTGGTAAAAGCCAGCCACCATATCAGAAGCACACGGAATGAACCAGGCTTTTAATACAAATCAGTGATTATTATTCTATTTCTGTATTTTCTTTCTCCACTGTGTTGCAACAGGTGATTCTTAACAAAGACTGCCAACACTTCACCAAGATGAACTACGTTTTATGTGAACTAGTGGCATGTTCTAGCAGGAAAGGGGCAGACCCTGGCTGAAGGAAGCCCCACCTGAAACTGCCGCTGAGTTTGTTCCTCCGTCGCTGCCTCTGAGAGCTCCAAGGCATAGGGAAAAAATTAAAGTCGTGCCTACATTTCCCCGCCTGCTCGAGACCACACCCCCACTGGCAACAGAATTCTTGGTGAGGAAGAAAAAATAAATCCATACTTGCCTTGAAAAGCACCCATGCAAAATAAAGCCCAGATTCATAAGTAATCTGACTTCTGCATCACTTTTCAAAACAGTATCCTGTTACCAGCTAAAGCAAACAGAGCGGTTTCAACCCCAGGAACTGACAGGCAGTGCAAAAGGGCAGATTGGAAAAGATTAAATATTTGTGCAAAAACCCATAACCCCAACCCCTTCACAAAGAGCCGCTTGGTCTATAATAAAAGGGAAGGGGATTTAGGAACCCAGAAGACAGCCTTATCTCTCTGGAGGAAGGACTGGTTTGGTGGAGGAGGAGAAGGGGAGAGAAAACAGCAGGGGGAGAGATCAGGCGGGTGCCTGTCCCCTGGTCACTGCCTGTCGGACTCCTGTCGTCGACCGGGGCTGCACTTTTGACCCATGCGGTGAGCCAGCCCACGCGGGCGCAGAGCAGACGGAAGCAGGATGACTCGAGCTTTGAAGTTGTCAGGCTGTGATGGCAGAGAGGCAAGAAGGAGGCACACTCCCAAAACCCACTCTCTCATCAGCGGCACCACATTAGTTTGTAGGGGGAGGCGGCAAGGGGAGGGCGGAGAGGGGAGAAAAGGGGAGGCCAGGGAAGCTGGTCATTGAGCTGCACATCAGTAATCCAAAGGCCTGCCATTGGGTGTCAAAGAAGGAATTTAGAAAAGGGAGATTTTTAGAAAATTGCAACAACAACAAAAAAAGTGCAGTTTTCAACTCGCTAACAGTTTATCAAAGCGAGTTTCTGCCCCTGAGACATTTTAGTGGCTGCCAGAAACTCAGAATTTAAAAAAGAAGAAAGGAAAATAATAGAGGAATTAAAAAAGGAATAAAAAAAGAAAACTATTGCAGTCTGTGCAGGCAGTGGGGAGATTGCTGATAAGATGGGCGACAGAGTGAGACTCCAACTCAAAAAAAAAAAATATGAGAATCTTTGAAGAACTGGGATTTTTCTGCAGACTTTGGATCTCCTTGGGGCCCATCATGAAGACTAACTTGGGCGCTCCATAGAAGAACACTCCTGGGACCCTTTGAAAACAGTTTGAGTTACCTACGTTTGAGGGAAGCAGAGGCGGAAAGCTGGGAGGGACGGCCTGCAGTCTGTCAGGCTAGTTGGGAGACAGTGCGAGAACTTTAGGGACAGTGCGAGAACTGTGGTTCCAACCCTGACTGCACAGGACAATCATCAGGAGAGCTTCCTAAAAATGCAGATGCCAGGCCTGGCTCCTGGAGTGAAATTAAGCTCCCTGAAGGTGGGCCCTGATGTGGACTTTTTTTTTTTACTCCACAATTAATTCTAATGGGCAGCCAGGGTCATCAACCCTGAGAAAGAGACTTAAAGTGGCTCTACTAGAGGCAGACACTTCTTGGGCTATGGCACCCCGTCTCCTCGCTGGGAGGAGAGCATCTGGGTTACCTACCTTCCAGTTATACCATGAGTATTCAAGAAGTTGGTCCCCTTCGATGACTGAGTCAACCCAGGGATCTCAGGAGTCCAACCTAGTCCTGAGAACAGAGAGGGGACAAGCGAGGACAGGAAACATACAGCAGTCAAGAAATATTTGAGAAACTTTGGGCAGGGCACTATGCTAGACAAATGGTAAGTGTAGGTAGCTCATCGTGGTCCCAGTCTAGGGGAAACAGCCACACCCTGATGTCTACAAGTGCAGAGAGCAAAAGCAGAGTTTCAAAAAGCTAAGCCCAAGAATCTTTGTGCAAATATAAAACAAACATATGACAAACATTTTATCCAACTCACTACTCAATGAGTGAATCAGTAAGATGCTAAGACAGTTTGCTAGGTATTTACATGCAATTTACAAAGGGAACATTAAGGTAAGATTACTGGGTTATATACAAACTAATTAATGTCTTACAGGGAAATAAACTATATGCTTTGGAGTTTTTTTTTTCCCCCTCAGCCAGACAGAAATTCTTTTCATCTCTACCAAAGAAAAATCTACAACTTAACACGTAACTGCTCTAAGTCTAGGAATTTTGAACAACAGTTAACAGTGAGTTGAACGAAGTAAAGTACTTTTGCCCCAGTAGGACATTGAGAGAACAACTTGCCCACCACCTGTCTTACTTCCCAATTTTTTATCCTTTTTTCTTGATAGTGATAAAATTTAGGTGATGAGACCACAGGCCTAAAGAAGGAATACAAAAGTGAAAACACGCAAGAAAGTCCAGAGTGACACAATTACAAACCAGTGAAGTGCAGGTACTGTCCAGTTATGCTGACCAGCCCTGATGAATGACCAGCCCTGATCATCTGTGGATACCAGCCCCTCAATATCCTGGGGAAGTGACCTCAATCCTTTATGAACATTGGCAAGCCAAAGGTCTTTTTTTTTTTTTTTTAGAGTCAGAGTCTATCTGTTGCCCAGGCTGGAGTGCAGTGGCGCAAGCATAGCTCACTGTAGCCTCCACTGCAGATCATTCAAGTGATCATCCTGCTTCAGCATCCTGAATCACTGGGATTACAGACGTGTGCCACCACACCCAGCAACCTGAGTCTTCTGTGAGACTTCTGAAAACTCCCAGAGAGCTGACATTCTCATTATCTACACTGGCTCTGAGCCTTTGCTTCTGTTAAATTTATTCACTTCAAAATCTTCTTGTTCTAGTTATTGTTGTCACTAGCAGATAATGTGTCCCTTTCCTTCCTTCATGCAACAATCCTCCACATAAGACATTTTTATGGACTTGACTAGAAGATTGAAGAAGATGGAAAATTTAGATTTCCAATGCAAATGACTCAGACATTAGAAAGTCCTGTTTCCAAAATGATACTCCTCCTTGTCCCCAGACCCCTCTGGGGTCTGTCCTTATATTTTCTCTCTGACCAAATAATCTCTTTGCCTTTGTTTTATTAGTTTTTGGTCATTTTGGCTGCTAATAACTCAGATACTAGAAGTTTTATCTTCTCTTTAAGCTGTTGACAAAAAAGTGGTCTTAATTAAACAAAGTTTGATTCTTCCTCTAAGAAATATTTTGGTCCCAGCAGATAAAAAAAGCAAAATTTCAACCACGTGAGGTGACTCATGCCTGTAATTCCAGTACTTTGGGAAGGCTGAGGCAGGAGGATTGCTTGAGCCCAGGAGGTTAAGGTTGCAGTGAACCGTGATCATGCCACTGCACTCCAGCCTGAGCAACAGTGTGAGACCCCAGCTCAAAAAATAAGAAAAAGAAAAAAAGGAAAGCAAAATTTCCACCCATGTTTGTAGTAAGTCCTCTTCCTACTCACAGCACACTGTTCTGTCTCAGTTCCTCCCCCCATGATTTAACCTGTCCCCAGCATGGCCAGCAGCTTCCCATTCCCCACCCAGGTCCCCCACTTATTGGACGCAGTGCTCAGAGCTGGGACTAGGGTGACCGTGGTGAGGTACTCTCCTCAGGCACAAAGCATAAGGGAGTACTAAAACATCATTGGGATCAACAATATTTCAGCACACTATTTATTGGCAATATTTAAGGCGTGAAAATCATGCAAAAGTTCTACAATGAACAAAATGTGAAAATTTTAAATAAAGACAGAATCTATAGCACTATTTTTAAAAAATTTGTCCCAGGTTTGAATGTGGCTCTGCATAGCACTGTGATTTTTTATTTTAATTTGAAATCTTAATTTTTCATTCACTATGGATTTTTTGCATTAATTTTGATTTTTTAAAATAGTGCTTTCAAATATTATTGATCTTGATTACTGAGTTTTTTACATTCCCTTAAGTTTTGTGCAGAAATTTCACCCTCCTCCCAGCCCTGGTATTATTTTTCTATTAAGGTGGAAAACAGAGTTAGTTGGAGAACTTTCTGATTAATAAGTGAAGAAAGAAAGAAGGGAAGGGGAAGGGAAGGAGGGAGATAAAGAGGGAGGGAGGAAGAGAGGGAAGATGGGAAAGAGAAAGGAGTGGAATGAGAGGAAGAGAAAGAAAAAAAAGACTTCTCTGAGAAATAAAAGACAAGAGGCGCAGGGCAGTTAGGAATTGGAATCAATGCAGGATTGCCAGCCAAGAAAGAATGAGTAGTGAACAGTAATCGTAGTGGGGTGGTGGGGGCAGAGCAAACTGAGGGCACAACCCTGTGAGGCTCCAGTCTCACCTGAAAGCTAAGTGGATTGAACTAGATCTATGCTCTCCCCCTGACTGCACATGACCTTTCTAAAAATTCTACTCCCCTGCCCCACCCTCAGACTATAAAGTCATCACCTCTGATCTTTCAGCCCCAGGCCATTGTCATTTGCCACCAAGGTTGTGAGTCTCCAGCTCTGATATCTAGACTGTTTGTTCTGCAGCCACTCTTGGAGGAATCAGTAAGGTGGCTTTTGTAAACATCTTCACTTTATTTGAATTACAGAAACACTTGGGAATCTGAAAACCAATGCAGCCCTCTCTTTGGAAAAATACTCCTTTGACCATGCACACAATTCAGTTTCAGGGATTCCACAGCTCCGTCTCACCCTTGAGAAACCATCAGTTGGTTCTAAATGTAAAATTCCTGCTCTTTTTTAAGTAACGTCCAAAAAACATCACAATTTCTCTGTGTGGCCCCGCACTAAGTGCTGCATAAAGCGATTTATCTGGGCCCATTTCTCCCTGGAAGCAAGCAAGGAGCAG
The DNA here is from genome assembly GCA_027257055.1 of Cephalopachus bancanus. Taxonomy (NCBI): domain Eukaryota; kingdom Metazoa; phylum Chordata; class Mammalia; order Primates; family Tarsiidae; genus Cephalopachus; species Cephalopachus bancanus. The sequence continues at coordinate 9,442,391 of JAPVLO010000014.1, forward strand.
GCTGACAGGGTGGTGCTATTTTCACAGCCCTCCAGAATCCCCTCCAGCAGCCCTGGAACACAGGGGTGATGCATCCAGGGATGCTCATGGCCCCGATTGCCCTGGACTTACCCTGAGCTTTAAAATATCCTCATGCCTGACCCCACCCACAGAGACCCCTATGTATTTGATCTGAAATGGACACCAGTATGTTTAAAGTCCCTCTGCGTCTTTCGTGGGCAGCCAGTGCTGACAGCTACCAATGAGTAAGGTGGAGAGAACTGCCCAACATGGTCCCTGCTCAGGTGTGCTGACTTGGAGGGCTTCTGAATCTAATCACTCCCAGCTGCAGGCCAAGTTCAATGGGTGGTTTTCTAAGCTGCTTAAAGTCTAATAATCCAAAATATAGAGTGTTTTTAGCACAGTGTAACAGGAAGAGTGCCAGCGAGGGAATAAGAAACCTATGGTTCAGGTCTTGGTCATACTAGCGATCATATGACCTTAACCAAGACTCCCCACTCCCTGGAGCTGGCCTCCTCCACCGGTGGTACAGACAAGCTGGGTTAGGCAGACGTTAGCTCAAACCCTCTGTAGTATGGTGACTAACAACCTCTCTTGGCTTCTGTTTCATCAACAAATACTATTGACTCAGAGGGTTGTCGTGAATATTGAAATGCCTAGTATAAAATCTAGGACATCACAAGTGCTAATTCCAGAGTTCCTAAGAAGAGAATTCCAAAGCTTCTTGCCCCTGTCCCCAGCGCTTTCAAAAAGCTCTTTTGAGACCAAAATTTGAGAGTTCTGGAACAGTCTCATCCTAGTCAGATCAGGAACCACATTTAGGTTGGCCCAGCAGTCCTGCATGGTTTGTGGCTACTTTTTCCCATAAGTCTGAGTGAAAACCAAGCTCTTGGGGTCTAGGCAAAGTCTAAATGCAAGAGCAACAAGAGTGATTGGATTGAGTTGATCAAATTAGAAAAAAATATCAATTGAGCACTACCTCATGCTGGGTATGAAAAATGGTCCTGCAGTAAGTCCCCAAAGAGGTTAGAGGCATCTGAACCATGTAGGAGAAACAGCTCAGAAATTGCAGATGTTTTCAAAATTTTCTCTTTTGTGTTTTTCCTGTGAATGTTGCCAACTACACCCTGAAAAAACTACTGAGCTCCCAAATTCCTGGTCTTTCAGTGGATAGGCAGTTTGGGGGCCCATAGATCCCTAATCAGCTATAGAAGAATCTGTGCATTTGGCTGAAACTGCTTTCATCCACTCCATGAAATTGTACTACCTGTAACAGCACAACAGCGTAGACCTCACCCACAAACTCGGGCATCCAAGTGTGAACAAAGTAAAGGAAGGACGAAAGGAGAAAAGCCATCAACTAAATGCTCAAAAATATCCTGCCATGTGGAAGGGAAACTGTCTGGAGCCAGGGCATAACAGTTTGCCAGGTGAGCAGTCAAAATGTTCCACGTGCACAGATTCATGGGCACTGCAGAGCATAACTAATGACATACAATAATAGCTCTCAATGAACGTTCTTACATGTTGGAAACATAGTAAGGACTTCCATTCAAGAACTAACCTAATGTTCTTGACAATCCTATAAAACTAATGTTATTCCTGTTTTACAGATGAGAAAATGAAAGCTGAGAGTTTAATGAATTTGCCCAAGGTCATACATGGTCAGTTCAAGGAATTCAAGTCTAGGTCTTTCTGCTACTAGCCCCCTACTCTTACTCATTGCACTATAACACCTGAAAATATACTCCAAAACACATTTTATTCAAAAATTTATCCTCCCATTCCCAAGAAATTGTTGATAGATTCCAAAGTAGGAAAAATACACGGGTGTATTTTTCTCTCCTCCTCTCTGGGACCCTTCCCTCCTGTCAGTGAGTAAGTAACAAGAATAACCAGTTGGCAGACAACTGAAAGAAGGGACCAATGAAAAAATCTGAATTAATCAGGAGACAATTGTACAAAGCATCTTCAACCAAATTCATAGGTTTTTCAGGACATTTAGAAACTTCAAGTCTCTGTTCAATTACAAAACAATACATCTGTTAGCAAATTTTTACACCAAACAAAGGTCATAAATTTCTCAACTGTGTTCTGACTTCTCCAGCTTCAAAAGACCTAGTGTAGCTATGGGTTATATACCTCATGTACCAAGTAGGTGTTCTTGACTTTTGTCTTACTGGTCAGTTACATAATATTCTAAACTACTAGAAAAGCCTAAAGCTGGGATGCGAAAAGGCAAAAGAGAAAGGAGGAGAAAAGAAACAGCAGTTCCGGCTCAGTCACCATGTAAGAGCTCCAAAGATATTTGCTAGATGAGGCCAGAAGCTGTCTAAAGTGGCACGGAGGCTCCTAAAAGGTCCACGAACAGGGAGTCCATTGCATTTTGTGCTTTGCACTAGAAGTCCAAACTTAGCTCTCCTGCTTACTAAGGAAAGAGCTATTCCCTACCTAGGCTTCAGTGGCCCCCCTCCTTGCCAAAAGCTGGTTAGAATGTGAGTTCCATCCTGCATTTGACCACCCGATCTGCATTCTCCCATGAGTTAATAATTCGAGCCCTCCAGAGGTCTTGCTGTGTGTGTTGAAGCTGTCTGTTAACCTCCTATGGACTGCTGGGCTTGGTATTTAATCTTCAGCAGGAGTTTCAGAAGGTCAAAGTCCCCATCTGTGAAGAATGTCATGCAAGTAATGAAACAAGGCTGACAAGTTCACCCTCAAGGAGATGGACGTCTTTAAGTGTAGTTGACAAAAGACCTTTAGACTATATACATTCGGGGCCTGGGGTGGAGTGAACAGGGAAGAAAATTAGCTCAGGGAGAGAGAGTCTTAAATCAATGAAGGAAAGAAAAACATATGGCATGTGGAGTTGTGAGCTACTGGGACATTTGGTTTCCGTTAACTGTGGAAGCAATGGTTTCAGTTATTGTCGTCAACATTGCGTGTGCCTGTACATTCTGTTTAATAAGCACCCGGAGAAACAGCAGTCTTAAAAGCACAGTGAAGCAAATATGTGGAGGAATTGAAGCTAGAACATAACCATCTGTGGAAAAAAATAAACCCCAAAATGATGCAGGTCCCGGGCTCTTTGCAGCCTGCAGTTTCCCACGCTCACAGAGAGTACCCCATGCCAGGTCGGCTTTCTCATTTTAAAGTCAAAAGCATCCTAAGCCAAACACTAGCCTCACAGTTAAAGGACTTCTCTCTGATTTACACATCAATATTTCTCCAACTGTTGATTTAGACCAGTCACCCCTGACAGCACCTTCCAGAGGAAAGCTTCTTCACATTCTCCCCAGGGGACTGTTGGACCAGCACGCTGGGACAACACACTCATCACAAGGGCAGAGGAAGTGTTCCTGTGCTTTCTCAAATTTCAGCTTTGTAACCTGCATCTCAATATGCAGTCATGCAAATAGTTTTTTTCTTTGGATTAGTAATAGCTGATGCCGTTTATTGGGCACAAATATACTCAGGCCTCTCCTTACAGAAAGGCAGTTGGGGAAATTGAGGCATTTATCCTTTGACATGTTCCATGCCAGCATTTCCATTATTGGGCATCAGAACAGCTGAGCTACATGAACTCCCAAGAATCCTAAGGCAGAGATGGTGCTGCAGTGGCCTCCAAATCATTGTTTGTAAAATTTATAAAATACTAAGAACTGCTCCCTTTTATCAAGAATGTGCTATATCATGTATTTTTTATGCATGATCTCTACTTCTCAGACAACTTACCCTAATATGGAGAAGCTAAGACTGTAGACAGGGGCCTGGAAGATCTCGCAGATGGTAAGGGCAGAACCAGAGTTCACACCCATGTGTCCATTTGACTCCAAAGCCTGCGTCCCTCTTATGGACTGTGATGCCTCTTCAGACAAGGTCGTTCTATACCTGGGCCTCAGGTATGAGATAAGATGCTGTCTTAGTCTGTTCTGTGCTTCTATACAGGAATACCAGAGGCTGGGTCACCTATAAAGAAAAAGTGGTTTATTTGGCTCACAGTTCTGTAGACTGTACAAGAATCATGGCACCAATACCTGCTCCTGGTGAGGCCTCAGGAAGCTTCAGTCATGGCAAAGGCAAAGGGAAGACTGTATGCCACATGGTGAGAGAGCAAAAGGGAAGGAGTGCTGGACTCACCAGCTCTCACTTGAACTAACAGAACAAAAACTCACCTATTATCAGGGGGACTGCAACAAGCCATTCATGAGGGACAATCACATGACCTAAACACCTCCCACTAGGCCCCACCACTAACACTGAAGTCACATTTCAACGCCAGGTTTGGAGGGGACAAACATCCAAACTGTATCAGATACCCATCATCTAGCCTCTTCTTCAGGCCTCCCCACACCCCTCCTGTCCTCATTCTTCATCTCGAAGATCTGATGTGATATCAAGAGGGCACCCTTCCTGAGAATGTCCTGAGAGTTGCTTAGCAAAGGTGGAACCTATGTGATTCATCCTCGAGATAAAGTGGTTGCTTGATTTCTAGCATCAGCATGGAAGGGTGACTTTGAATACAAATTATCATAATATTTCACAGGGAAGCAATCAGGACCTAAAACTTTGGCGACAACCATCCCTCTGGTGTACTTTCCAATAAGTAGAGTGATGCATGCCAAGAACAGAGGAAATGCCTGGGAATGACTCCCTACATTCCTGAATGAGCTGCCGTGCATGTGATCTGTCATCTACCTCGGGTAATCCCTGCAGGAGCTCAAGGTATCTTCCATGTGCTGCCTTAAGCATCACATGCATTTTGGCCAATCCCCCACCTCCACTAGTTTCTGCAAAGCCCCTTGACTCTCACTAATGTGAACCAGTCTTGCCTAGCTGTGTAACCACCACCTGAGAGAAAGTTAATTTTATACTCCATGCACTCACATTTACTTGAAATAGATGTTAAGGGCACTGTGCTCTAAACATTCTCCCCAAGTCAAACAGAGCTCTCTCTGTTTCAAGTCCCAGAGAACAGAGGATTTACAAAATTATTGCCCTAAAAGACATTGTGTCTTCTCTTAGTCAAGAGAAAACAAGCAGGTATTTGACCTTTAGTCATATGGATTGTGTTGCTGGTGCTTTTCACAGCACATGGTATTGAATAAGTGGTCCACCTGGCTTGTTTGCTTGTGTATTGGTTTGTGTGTGTGTACGTGTATGTGCATGTGTGTACATGTTCCTCTGTTCTTGGCATCACTCTACCTATTGGAAAGCACACCAGGAACGTGTGTGTATATGTAGAAATAGGGATGAGATGGGGTTGGTAGGGATGGCAGCCACAACAAGAGGAGCACCAAGAATTAGATAACTCCTACAATCAATGTCATTTACTATCTAAGAGAACAAGAGACCATACAGTTGCAAAAAACTCTTCATGACTGTAAAGAAGAATGGCATTCTGCTGTCCAGATTTTCTTGGTTTTTTTTTTTCCACCAAAACATTCAGACACAACTTACACTCACATTTTTCCACCAGAAGCAGTCGTCAGCAAACAGCTGTTGAAAGGTTTTGTTGACAATCTTCTAAAGTCAGCATTTCAAAAGACCCACTTCCCTTCAGTCCTTCCATCAGCTGGTTCATAACTGAGCATGTGTTTCTCTCTCTCTGCATTTTTCTGTCTTATTCTTCTTTCCTCTTTCTCCCTCTTCTTCCCCACTTATTGTTATACCATTCAGGTTTCATCCATTGGCAATCACTCAAATACTATGTACCTGCATCTTTATATTAAATAATCCAAAGAAAAAAGGAGAAAGACCTGTCTTCCTCCTCCTTGTCATAGGTTTACAAAATGAACATTCAACTTCAGAATCAAAGACTTGGATTCAGTTCTGGATTCATTCACTTGCTAGTTGTGTGATGAAAATGTATTCAGTCACTACAGTTGACTCTCTGTAAAGTAAGAGAATAAAACTTATCTCATAGCATTATTCTTAGAATTAGGTGATCCTCTCAACTCAGCCTCCCAAAGTTCTGAGATCACAGGTATGAGCCACCACATCCAGCCTCTATAGTTGTTTCTGTGGCAGAAACAACATCCCCAAATCTTGGCTTACCCATCAGTAAAGCCTAGAACTCGGATGAAGAAAGAAAAGTAAGATTTGTGTAAAACACGGGTTCCAACTTTTCTTTCAGTTACCATATTTTCTAACTATATTCTAATGGATGATATCAATTTCTGGAGTAATTAAGATTCTTCTGAGAGCAGAAGACACTCCCAGGACATTCAGTGCTGATCTTTCAGCAAGTGATGGCAATATTTCCTCCATCAACATTATCTGTGCCCATTTTACATTTTTTTAAAAATAGCAATGAATTTTGCTATTCATTGAGGAGTCATGGAGAACTTGGTGATCAGTCCTTCGCTACTCCTTCGCACTACCAAAGAGAATGAAAAGGAAACTTGCCCTTCCCTCTCACATCAAGTATGGCCAAGCCTTCGGACTTGGAGTTCTGGGCTCAGTTGCCCCTGTCCAGCCCCTTTGAGGAAGGACAAGCTAGATCGTCTGAAGGAGGAGTGGCATGGCCCCCCTGGGTCAAGCCTGAGAGAACCAAGGATGCTGGTTTCAACACATGGTGGAGACACATCATCACTCTGATTGAAAGTGGTAGACTACACGGGTACCTAAGACCAGGCAGGGATCTGGATGCCGCTAGCAGAGATGCCACTTGAAAAGAGTATCAGTATCTCAGGCACCACCCTGCTGACTAACTCACAGTCTTAGTTTGCATTTCACCTGTCTCTCCACTAATGTCCCTTTTCTGTTCCAAAAATCCATCCAGGATATCACATTTTATTTAGTCTTCATATCTTTAGTATCCTCTAATCTGTGACAGTTTCTCGGGTTTGTTTGGTTTTTTTCAGGAACTTGACACTTGAGTAGAGTACTTGTCAGGTATTCTGTGGATGAACCTTGAAGACAGATGCTGCGTGAAATAAGCCAGTCACCCACAAAAAGACAAATACTGTTTGATTCCACGTACACGAAGTATCTAGGGTAGTCAAATTCATAGACCCAGAAAGGTAGCCAGGGTAGGGGAACGGGGAATGGGGAGTTGTTTAACAGGTACAGAGTTTTGCAAGATAAAGAGCTCTGGATGCTGGTTGCACAACAATGTGTGTGTACTTCACACCACTGGGCTGCACACTTAAAATCATTAAGATGAACTGGGCTCAGTGCCTCAGCCTATAATTCCAGCACTTTGGAAGGCCAAGGCAAGTGGATTGCCTGAGATGGTGGGTTTGAGACCAGCTGGGCAACTTAGTGAGACTTTGTCTCTACAATACATAAAAAATTAGTTGGGTGTAGCAGCACGCACCTGTAGTTCCGGCTACTTGGAAGGCTGAGGCGGAAGGATCACTGGAGCCCAGCAGGTTGACGCTGGGGTGCCCATGAGTATGCCACTGCACTCCAGCCTGGGCGAAGGAGTGAGACTCCAAAATCATTAAGATGGTGAATTTTATGTTATGCATATTTTACCACAATTTTTTTAAAAAAGAATAATAATGGCAATGAATTAAAACACTTCAAAGAAAAAACAGAAAAGTGGCATAGCTTGCACTGTCTGTTGCAAAGCAACTTATGGTCAACTGTGTTTTTATCTCAGTGACATAGAGCTGCCCCTTTGCTCTTAACCATGTTCTTCCCACCTTCTAACAAAAGCAAAGCTTACAGGATGGAGAAGAGGATGAGGATGAGGATGAGGATGAGCACCGTCTCCTTTGTAGTTGCCCCAAACAACCCTGTCACTAGACCTCACCCCAGCAGATGGCTTTGGAGGGTAGTTAGTGACCAAGTTCAGATCCCAAGGTGTGTGGTGATTGGTCAAAAATGTCATCAGCAAAGTAGGTTGAAGTTTACTTTTGGGAGAAAGGTGCATAGACATTGGAAAGACCCCTGCCTCCTCCTTCATTATCCATAGTCCTCCGTGCCCACCACAATACTGACTGTTTTAAATTTAAGCATTCAGGCTAAGACGAACTGGAGCAGACCTGTACTAATTGGGGGGGGGCAGACCCCCCCTTGGCCTCCCCTTTCACTATCAGTAGATGGGCCAGTTGAGCCCTGACATTCCTTCAGCTCTAGAATCCTAAATATTGAGTGTTTACAAGAACTAAACCAGGTACCATTGTAGGAAAAAAAAGAGTTTATTGTTCTAGAATCATGTGCTTGGTCCTATATCTGCCTATCTCCACACTAAGCAATCAGCAACTCCTTATGATACCTGGACTTTGACGGAACTTGGAGGGCCTGTCACCATTAATTGCTAATAATAAATCACATAATAGAATTGCTAATAATAGGATAATAGGGCCTGGGCTTGGGTGAAGTAAGATAGGTACCTGGGATCAACCTGCATGACCCCAAGAGTATCTCCCTAAACTCTGTGTCCTAGGAATAATATAGCTCTAACTTTTACCCCAAAACTCCCACATTTATTTTCAAGTCTCAAACAAGAAGCCATGTTGGACAATCAGGGTAGATATTAAGGTTCCCATCTGATAAACAGAGAAACTGAGTCTCAGAAAGTAGAAGTTATGTGAACAAAGTTCACAGCAAACCTAATTAAAAATCTTCCTCTTCCTGCCACCAACCTCCCTGCCCCCCAGCTAGACTCCTGGCCTCCTCCTTCCTAGACCTCCCCTGACCCTCAGCTGAATAAGTGATATGTGCTCATCTGAACTTGTCCAGTCCACCGGATTGATTTTTGGTTTGTTTCATAAGAAGATTAAGAACTAGAAAAATCTTGAAAGCACCTACACATTGGCAACACAGTTTTATTAGTAAATAGTAAGGCAATTCAGTGAATAAGTAAAGAATGAGGCAATTTCTGTTTCTTGAAGTCACTCCACCAGGTAATAAAAGATTGCAAACATAGTCCACCTAAGCTGATGGCAGCTCCACAGTGACAGTGATCCATCCTGCATGGTCAGCAGAGCATCCAACCTCAGGCCACAGCCAGTAAGTTCCACATGTGCTGAGATGCTGCTTCCTTCCCTTGGCAGCTCTAGGTTTGAGCAGCCTCCTGTGTGTGTGCCTTAAAATGTTGGCATTATCCATGTTTGCCAGAAAGGGTTTAGGAAACATCCTTGCAGTTCTGAAACGAAATTTTCCCTACCGATAATCAACATCTAAAACAGTATACTACACACACCGATGGAGTTAATGGCATTACAACTGTGTTACTGTTTTGGGTCTTTCAAATTCATTTAAGAAAAATCATTTTCAACCTATAACATTTCAGATCAGTACAAAGAGAATGTACTGATTCTTGAAGACTATGTCAAATGTAGCAAAAGGAAATCTAAAGTTGCTGACTAAGAACCATCTATCACTTTGGCAGGGAGAGAAGGTCTAGATCTGAGATGGATCTGAATCATGTTCATTTCTTCTAGGTCATTTGGCAAGAGACAGAAAGGGGAAGGAAAGGAAGAAGGAGCAATTCCTTTGGCCAATTCTTCAAGGTGCCAAAGAAATAAGGGGCAGGAAGGAAGGGTGGCCTGACTCTTTTAAACCTAAGATCTATCCCAGAACTGTTGCATCTATTTTTGCATTTTCAAAATACCATTAGAGCTCTTAATGAAACTACAATGATGTAAATTCTTGAACTCACCCAAGAACTATCATCTGAGTATAGTAAGTTGAACTGTGGCCCCCAAATCATATGTCTATCTGGGACCTCAGAATGGAATCTTATTTAGAATAAAGATTTTTGCAGATGTGATCAAAGTAAGGATCTTGAGATTTAATAATCCTGAATTAGAATGGACCCTAAATCTAATTATTTAATAATGTCATTATAAGAGACAGGGAATAATGTCATTATAAGAGACAGAGAAGGAGAAAACACAGAGACAGTGAGAGAAGAAGGCCATGTGAATACAGGGGCAGAGCCTGGAGTTACAAACCTCATACCAAAGAACACCAACAGCCACCAGAAGCCAGAGAAAGGCAGGGGATGGATTATTCTCAAAGCCTTTTATGGGACCTAACCCTGCCAACACCTTGATTGCAGACTTTAGCCTTCCAGAACTGTGAAAGAATACATCTCTGTTGCTGTAAGCCACCATGTTTGTGGCAATCACAAGAAACGAACATATTTGCCTTCACAAGAAACCATATATCAACTCAATTAGCCCAGAGCCTCAATGCTGAGGAAAAGGACAAAGTTTTAGTAGCTGTTCTTACAGATACAGAAACTGAGACACAAAGAGATAGTATCTCTGCCTGGGTGATAAACCAAGGATCAGAGCAAGTCCCTAGCTACCAATCCAGGGTTCTTTACAGAAAATTGAACTGTATCCTACATAAGTAAGGCAGTCCCTGAAAACATTCAAGGCTGTGTAGTTACTTGAGTAAAGAGAGAACCACTTATAAAAGTCCCAGTCGGCAAAGGTTTCAAGGATCTACTTGTCTGTATCCACGTGGTTTCTGGTGAATTATCTATCAGTGGAAGTGCTGTCTCTCACCTCTTGAATCTACATATCATCTAAAATGTTGACTCTGATCACAGTACATGGAACTTTATCATCCTGAAAGCTCCAAAAGGCATGAACTGGGTTTTTCTCTGTGCTGTACTCCGGTACCTAGCACAGGGATTAAAAACTAACAGTTGGCCAGGCTAGGTGTCTCAGCCTGTAATCCCAACACTTTGGGAGGCTGAGCCAAGTAGATTGCCTGAGCCGAAGGGTTCAAGACCAGTCGGGGCAACTTGGGGAGACTTTGTCTCTACAATAAATAAAAAAATATAAGCCAGGCATGGTAGTGTGCACCTATAGTTTCGGCTACTTGGAAGGCTGAGGTGGAAGGATTGCCGGAGCCCAGCAGGTCGATGCTGGGATGGCTGTGAGCATGCCACTGTACTTGAGCCTGGGCGGTGGAGTGAGACTTCAACTCAAAAAAAAAAACTAACAGTTAAGTAAGAGAGTAAGGCCATCTGCCTAAACCCCGCTTGACAAGACACGTGGAGGACTGGATTTGGAGGTCTTCAGTGGAATTCACCAGCAGAGTTGCTGAAAACCCACACAAATGACTTCTCAACCTAAACTCAATCCACCAAGATCTGCCTCAGCTGTAGTATGCACCAAGCCAGCATTTCTCAGTGTCTCTTGCACAGGGACATGCCTGACCACCGGCCTCAGAAGCTGCTGCCCTGTCGTGGGCCTACACACACCAGGGTGAATGTGGTGTGCCCTTCCCAGCCTGCCAGCCTGTGAGTCCACTTTCTTCTGCCCCAAGCCAGAAAACACACTGCTGCGTGAATGAGTATACCAATATTTGAATGTTTTGATTTTTTTAGCTGAGTGACTTTTATGCTTAAGTGCTCTTCTGCTTGAAGGTCTTTCTTGCAGCAAAACTCAAAACGGACAGAACTCACTAACCAATCTTGGCCCTGTGATTGTAAACCTCTGCCCTAGACAGTGGCTGCATGCATAACTTCTGAGACAAGGTTTCCTGGCCACTCAAGGCAGGACTACAAACTGCAATTCTGCTCTAGGAAGGGCAAGACACTGAGATGAGGAAACCCCAGCTCTATGATTTCCTGGGACAGACTTCTGGGAAAGACCAAAAGACGCAGCTACAGCAAGCACAGCACTTCCAGGTCAGGAAAACCAACCAGCAAAACCCATCCTATTCCAGGGAGGCTCTGATGGAAGCTGAGAGGGTTGTAGTCACGTACAGGCACTAGGGGATTTGGAAGCTCGGGTGTTGGGGAGGATGCCACTGAGACCTCCAGAACTAGGATTCAGACTCTGCTCAGACAGACACCTCCATCGTTCCAAACCACACTGGTATGGACCAGAAGTTAACCGTGTCCTGAAAAGACAAATAGCTTCGGTCCAAGCATTTAAGGACATTGCAGAGACCAAATGTGGCAGTTAAGGTCCTCGTGCACCCTCCATGCCTGGTCTATAGTACGTCACAGCACACTGCACCCTGCCTAGCCAAGGCAGAAGTGACCGACAGTGACCCAGGACAAAGCCTCCATCTGTCAACACTCGCTTATTGACTGCCTACAGCCTGAGAAGAGTTTGAGACAGCCCTTAGCGTTGAGAGTCTGTAATGACAGGCAGTGTCATCCAGGTCGTGCCCCTGCCCACCTCACAAACCCCTTACCTTTCTTTCCAGTTGTTGAAGCCCTACTCATCCTTCAAGGTCATGGCAAAGGCAGTCTCTCTCATCCACAAAGCCACTTTTAATTTTGTCCCATACCCCTTCTTTGCAAATATGGTCCCTTTTCTCTATGAAGCTCTCAGAGCATTAAGTTTACACTTCTATGATGGCACTTATTATCAAAAGAGTCAAATTTTCAACCATGTTATCAATTCCTTAAAAACAAAAAACAAACAGCAACAACAAAAAATTATGTTTATCCGTATAGTTCCAGTAAGGCTTGGCACAAGACCCTATACAGAGCAGATATTTACACTCATTTGTTGGTAACTGGACAGTGTTAGTAGCTGAAGGTTAAGGATGATGAATAAACACATTCAAGAATAGATTCTGCCCTCCTAGAGTGTTTACTGAAAAAGGAACACACACTCTCTCTCTCTCTCTCTCTCTCTCTCTCTCTTTCTCTCTTCCTCCTCTCCTCTCTTTCTTTCTCTCCCCCCCCTCACCTCCTCTAAGATAAAGTAGGAATAGCATTTCTACAAAATGATAGATGGGCCTCCAAAACTGAAATTAAACTTAACTGTTATCAGAATATTTTCTTTATTCATACTATAGGTTAAAATGGCCAAGCAATCATATCTTCTGAGAATAATCACAAACACTGGACTAAGCAGGAAGGCCTGCAGTCTATCCTGGGTTTTGTCGCATGACTCTGAAAAAGGGATCAACTCTAAGGACCCGATTTCTATGAAATTAAGAAATCTGACTAAATCATCTCTGTGGTTTTACAGTTTTTTGAAAATATTTTATTTGCATCACATAATTTAAATTATGATGACCTTCATGTCCTTATGAGAATACTACAAAGCAAAGCCAACTCTCTGCTTAAAAACAAATTTTAAATACACACACACACACACACACACACACACACATAATGAGGGCAAAATTAAAAATACATATATATTTTTTTTCCCCTCATTTTTCTTTTCTTTTTTCTCATCAATTTTCCATATTTCTAATTTGGATGTCATAGCCTTACTTTGTATATCAAAGGTAAATAACTGCCTAAAAGTTAAGAAAAAAACCTAATAAAAAATATTTAGGGGAATATCTTATCAGAAAAATTTTAAAACAAATTAAACTCAATGAATAGTTCAATATCTAAAATTTTAGAAGAAAATAAAAAATCATGTCTACCAATGAGTCAAAATTTTTTCCCATTCTTACCTCTGCAAGAATAGATGTAATAACAATAATAATATAATAAATTTAATAAATGGAATAAATATATTAATCGCACTGACATAGTGGTTTTATGTTGGCTACAGTTTTTCAAGCCATGATATCAAATATTTATTCCATCATTCATAACTTATTTTTGGTTCAAGTTCGGAGCTAATCAAGCTTTAACACTAACCATTATCATTTCCACTTCCAAACACATCTATGGGAAGTAATGACTTCACTATCACCTGAGTAATGAAAATGCACCATTTCTGACTTTAAAGTTAGGCATTTGTATTTGGTAAGTATCATGGAGGAGATTTTTCTTTAAGAGAATTATTTTTTCTTTATTTTATATTAAACATGTGGGGAATAAGTCAGGATTAGGTACATAAGTAGTCTACATGCAGGTGAAGTTTGGGCCTCCAACTTGTCCTTACTTCCCCTGGTTTAGGATCGGGTACCCTTACTGATGTTTTGTCCCCTCCCTGTCCCTGCCCCTCTCCTCTGGCAGTGTCTCACCACTGCCAGGCCCTCTCTCATATCATGGTGATTAATGTTCAGGACCCACTTATGAGTGAAAATATGTGGTATTCAATCTAGTGTTTCTGTGACAGATCACTGAGTATGATGGACTCTAAATCCATCCAAGTTGCTGTGAAGTTCATAATTTTGTCCTTATTTATGACTGCTGAATCGTTTTTTCAAGAGGATAGATAAAACTGAATCCAGCAAGGAATCAGAACTGGTGTCATCAACATCAGGTATGAGTGAAATTTTAGCTTGTCCTCCATTTCCTGTTGCTAATGGTTCTTCAGCTCTACTATCTCCCACCTTCTCTCCCTCCTCCAGACAATGACTTCTGAAAGAAATTGTTTAAAGGTAGAACCTAAATTCAACACTGTCCTCTGCGTAGCTTTTTTTTTTTTTTTGACATGAGAAAGCAAGAGTTCATTAAGAAGACAAAAAAAAAAAAAAAGCTTCCAAGAAGGAGGGGACCTGAAAGAGGGTTGCCCAACACTTAAAGTGTTGCTTTAAGAAAAAGCATGGTTTGTGTCCATGGGATTATGTTCAACAGTAGGAGAAAGATGAAGGGAGATGCTTCTATCTACACAAAATGCTTGGAAAAGCGCTTGGGGTCCTTGTATCAGATTATTTCCTTTGATTTGCTAGTTGTGTGTGAGTTGGTGGTTGAAAGGAGATTAGAAGCATAGCACATTTTATTTAAAATATTTTTATTGAAAAAACGTTTCAATATAAATGCTGTCATCCAAGATTTATGCTCCTAAAAATCTTTTCATCCTCAGATACGTCTGTTGGACCACCATGTAAAACGTTTCCTGTTGTAAAGCCCAGCTTCATTCATCAAAAACTTTGATGATACCTAAGGCTTCAGTGGCTCCCTGGAAGGTCCTTCAAGCACTTACCACCATTGGTAATTACATACATATTTGTGAGATTATTTGGTGAGTGTGACTCCAAATCCTATTACTGGAACACTCATTAGACTGTAAGTTCCTTGAAGTTAGGGACTGGATTTGTTTCAATCCCTAGTACCTGGTGTCATGCCTGACATGTAGTAGACACACAACAAAATTTTATGAACAAGGCAAGGGCTATGTATGAAGCTAGTGTCATCTTTTAGCAATAACCTTGATTGTTGACACTCTAAGGATGAAGAAAGTCACTCAGATACTCAACAGTGTTTTCTACACACAAGTGCCTAGGTAGTCCTGGTTTTGACCGCTGCTTTGGGGTGCCAAGGTCCAGGCAGAACAGAACTCACCATGAGAGCCAGTGGCGCTTATCTCAGATCATCATGTATCTTTCTGTGACTAATGCCTGGCCCCCAAGTACTCTGCAAGCTCTCGAGTGCGAGGACTTGAAAGGAATTAAACTGCTAGACTTAATGTGAAAGGATCTGGGCTCCTTATCCTCAAGAGCTTCCAGTCAAGGAGGAGTTGGTGTGGATACCATTATCTTAATACTATCCAACTTCTATTTCTGCTATAACACTAAACAAATGCTGCAGGAGAAGGGGAGGGAGCAATCACTCCTCATGGAGAGAGAGACTCCTCTGATGATGCAACATTTGATCTGTGATTTTTAAGGATTAATGGTGAAGTAGGCAAAGGAGGGAGCTGGCATGTTAGAGTTCTAGGGAGACACTCTGTTCTGGAAAGAGTAAGTCATATGTTACTAGCAACAAGGAGGAAAAGGAAGTTTGGGAGAGGAAGTGGTCGGGTTATGTTAGAATTAGACAGTGAAGGACCAAAACTCAGGGAAAAGTGAATTGAACTTCAGTTTGTCAAAAAGGGAAAGTCATCTAGGTTTCTGTATAGGAATCTGGTTTTTGGAAACATTGCTTTTGGAAACCTGCAACACAGTCCTTTACCAGTATATTCTCTGCATGCTACAGCAGAGGGTAGCTATGGGACAGGAGATAAGTCTACAGGTTTCTTCTTGTGCCAGTCTAGCTGTTTTGACAGGTGGGCTCTTTGGACTCATGTCACTGACAGACCTACGCAATTTGTGTTTGGGTTACAGTGCCCATGGTAGAAAAATAAGAAACAATTTATGTCTCACTGCTTTTCCACCCTGGGAGACATACATAAGACTTTCACTGAGATCTTGGAAGGACTTTGTTGAATAAGAGGAGTGAGAGAAAAGAGTCCAGTGTAATTGACTAGCAGCTAACTCACTAGCTAGCAGGTGATGGGGATGGTGTTAGTCAAGCTTGGGGAAGGGAGCAGGTCTGAGAATGGAAGGGTGGGGAGGGGAATAAGAATGCAGTGTTGGTCATATCCAGTCTTTTTTTCTCATATAACCTAGTGTAGAGACCAGTGCGCTGTATGTATCTTGAAAGTGTTGAAGAAGATGGTGACATACACTACAAGGTTTAGGAATCAAGGGTCTTCAACATGAAATTTATGAGTACTGACAACAACTTACATCTGAACAGTACTTTATAAAGCATCCCACTCACATTATTTCCTTTCAACCCCCACAGACTCTGTTACTAATGAGGAAAATGAGACTTAGGGAGTTTATAAATGTTAAATGACTTGTTCAAAATCACACAACTAGTGAATGTCAAAGCAAAGAACCAAACCTGCAGCACAGTCCTTTGTCAGTGTGTTCTGCTGCATGCCACAGCAGAGGGTGGCTTTGAGACAGGAAATGAGTCACAGGTTTCTTAATGTACCAGCCTAGCTATTTGGAGAGGTGTGCTCTTTGGACTCATGTTATTGACAGACCTATGCAATTTGTCTTTGGATTAACAGTGTCCATGGTAGAAAAATGAGAAGCAACTGGATGGCTCACTGCTTTTCTACTCTGAGAGACATACATAAGACTGTCACTGAGATCTTGGAAGGACTTTGAGATTGGTGAGTCATTGATAAAATGTGAGTCATCATGCTTGTGAAAATGCTAGAACTGTTTACACTCTGGAAAAAGGGTTAATCTCTGCTATGGTTTGAATGTCCCCCTCAATGTTTGTATGTTGGAAACTTAATCTCCAGGGGAATGGTGTTGAGAGGTGAGACCTTTAAGAGGTGATTAGGTTGTGAAGGTTCTGACCCCATGAATAAATTCATGCTGTTATTATGGGAGTCAGTTATCTTGGGAGTGGGTTCCACAAAAATAAATGAGTCCAGCATCTTCCTCTCCCTTTTCTTCTCCCCCCACCCTCTCTTTCTCTCTCATGCTGTCTTGCCCTTCCACCTTCTGCCATGCAATGACACAGCAAGAAGGTCCTCACCTGATGCAATCCCTCAACCTTGAACTTCCCAGTCTCAAAAACTGCAAGAAATATACTTATTTTCTTTATAAATTACCCAGTCTGTGCTATTCTGTTATGGCTGCCCAAAACAATGTACAAGGGAAGTAGAGGGGAGGTGTCAATCTTTGAGGAAAATATGAATGTATATTTGTATTGGAGGAATAGGAAAGAAAAGAAAGAGTAAATGATTTCTCTATGGTTCAGACTCTAAATTTTGATAACCAAGACCTGGAAAGGAAAGGGAGGAGAGAGAACATATGTGGTCCATTTCAAGAATATTTCCTCACTGGCTGTCTGCCACCTGGACTGTAATAGATAAGGCATCTTGCAGATCTGAGAGCAGAAGCAAACTGAGGAGGCCTGAAACAGCACAGTGCCAGCACCATCTTCAGAACCTGTGGACTCAGCTTGCTGTTTCCCAGAGACCATTGGTTGAAAGACTCTTGGTATCTTTTATGATAACCTCCCTGGCTGTTCCATGTTTCTAACTCTGCAAGAATCATAGCTTGATAAAGATTCAGGGTAGTGATTGAATTTTTCTGTGCTCATTTAAGTAGCTTGGCATCTAATACCAGCTGAATATTCTCTGGAGTCTCCTTTTAAGCCAATTCTAATCCTACCAAGATTAAGAGCAAACGTGAATAAATGGAACAGGATGATTGTGTGACTACATTAATAGGGATGTTGTGACTGTGAGGCTGTTGATTGTCTTGAACCACCCTACCATCTTTGCATTTCTAAGGCTTTTATTTTCCCCAATTCCATTTTATTTTGTAATTTTTGGCCCATTAACTGAGACTCTTTCTATAGCCTGGGCAGGAAAAACGTGCGGTGCTAAGGCTAATTTTTTTCTTCTTCCCAAATGCCCAGTTTCCCATTTAGCAATACCTGGATGCTAGCTAACTTGCAGAAGTTGATGCCTCTGAGAAACTTGTTCTTAAACTCCAAGTTAGCCAAGCACATTTCCTGGGAGGTCTCTTCTTACCTGACAGAGCCAGGGCGGTTTCCACCTTCCTGGGTCCACAGTGGCTTGTAAAATCTTTCTGATCATTTACACATAATTATGCTTAAACCAGACTTGAAAGAGGTGGGGTTTGTTTTTTTTCAGACCCGCTTCCTATGACCTGAAAAAACTGACACCTCCTGACCAGTTGAATTTTATCTTTCCACTTTGAAAGCCACACAGCAGAATTATATTTCTTAGTCAAACAAACCGACTACAGAGGTCCATTATGTTGCTGCTTCAAAACAGGAAGCTGGGGCCAGAGATGGGATTGGCTAGTTTGGCATAAGGAGGGATGTTTGGGCTGTAACGCCGCCATGTGGGTTAGAGGCTAGACCTCAGAAAGTAGAGCCCATCTGGGTCTGCTCCTTACAATGTAGGAGTCTTGTCTGGCTTGGGCAGCCACATCTTCAGCCACCCCACCAGGCCCCTATCCCAAGAGCAGGGCCCAACCCACACCCACTTGGCATGGGACCGACATACAGTGGAGGTGCTCTCTCCATTCTGCACCCTGAGTATGGACACAATCCTGGGGAAGGTTTCCAAACACACTCCCCATATTCCCATTCTCCCGAGGACCTCCAGAGCAACGTTGCCTCCCAACCCCATGTAGGTGGGCCTGACCACAATGGAAAAACTCAGTGTCCTTTTATAAATACACAAAAGGAAGAAGAGAGCATGCCCAAAGGGTCCAGATGGGAGCAATCAGATGATGAACAGAGATGGAGGGCACTTCCATTTCCCTTTCACCTCCACGATTCCTCCCCTGGCTGGATGTGGCTGCTCCTTCCCTTCGTAACTTTGGCTCCTGTGGCTCTGGAGAGCCTTCCAGAAGGCCACAGGGAGGTCTACACTGGAAAAAATGATCATTTCCCCTACCGCTGAGAAGTGATCCAGAGTGCCCTAACCTCTGCTTCACCTTGGTAATGAGGACTTGGCTTGCAGCATCTGAAAGAGTAGTCTCCTGATAGGCCCCCCGAGAGCCCTATGCCGGCTCATTTAGGAAGCTCTAAAACAATTGCAAGTCCAGTGAAAGGCCTTCAGGGGCCACCCACACCGGACATGAATCATTTGCATGCGTGTCATCTGCATCCCACCAACAATGCCACCCACGGGCTTCACCAAGGACCCAGGGGTTTTCAGAGAGGGAAGAAAACTTCAGCCATGGAAAGAAGCCCTGCTGGTCTAAGCTCATCCGCTCCTTAGAGGGTGTTTTCCTTTGAAATCCCTCCTAGTGACCAAAAAGGAATTTAACCAGTAGGCACTTGGTTTCCTAATTTCCCACCCCATGTTTCTTCACCAAAAACTAAGAAACCTGAAGAGCAAACTAACTCGGACAAGGGGTCCAAAAGTCCATATTTACATGTGATTTTCCCATCAAAGGTTATTAAGGGTTCAACTTTGTAATATGGAATATATGCAAGTTTTTATTTTTACTTTTAAAAGGGATTCCGCTTGCTCAATAAAGTTGCAAGTTTGGGTCTAAAGTCCCTCAGAGAATTCAGAAGTTATTTATCCCTAAGCAACTTGAATATCTCAACAGTAATGGGGTATCAACTACCCCACCAAGTCTAGGGAGCCCAAAACCTGTGACCAAGCAAAAATACTTTACTTGATTTTTTTTTTTTCAATCATTAGGTCAATGATACTTTCAAATTCCAGGAATGCAGACCTCCAGCTATGGACACAACTGGTTTATCCCATGTTCCTTCCCTTCTAAAGAATGTTAAGATAAGCTTAGTTTGATTATAAAAAGACTTAGGTGCCCAACAAGCATAGTTTTGGAAAGAGATTTGCTTTCAATACTAGGAAATAAGCTTTAATCTATCAGGTAAAAAAATGTTCCTGGGAATTAATAATGCAAATAGCACCACGCTTTCTTAGTGTGGATATAAAAGAATTTAATTACCTCCTATTGTGTCAAGCTGTGGATTAACTTCAATTTTCAGAAGATCCCAGGATGCAAGAGTCAGGGTTTGAACTCCTTCTGAGAAAAATAAAGGCTAAATCCTAAACCACCACTGTGTAAGGAATCCTATTGTCCCCGTTGCATGGCGACCAGTCCCACTAGGGAGATATCCTACTTTGAACAAAATGAAGTGCCCAGAAAGTAAAAATAACCTTAAACTCCACTTATGAAAAAACTATATGAATATTTAAAATGTTTAGCATTGGATCACAAGCAGACTTAATGAGACTTGCTCTAAAACTTAGATAGTGTAGTCGCCATCACATTATATAATCACTTTCAGGCAAAATTCACGAGGGGTGGACATCTCAATTAACAGAGTCAGCCACCAGGTCACCATTTAGGAACTTCACTGAGCCTCGGTGGGCTGTCTACGAGACCATTGGCATCCCTGGTGTCCCTCCCTGGTGTCTTAGGGGCAACGCCAGGTATGAGAGCATGTGAGTAGAAAGCCACAAGATGGGAATGTGGCAGAAGGAATCGCATAGTGGGTCAGGAAGCTAAAAGAGAGGGGCTCAATGGCAGTCCATTCTGGACACCACAAAAGCAGCTTGCACAGAGGTGCTGAGTCCTCATCCGGAGCCACTACAGAGAGTCACTTAAACCTAGCCCCCCACCCCCGAAAAACAACAAAACAAACTTGTTCCCAAAACAGAGTAAGACTTACAAGGAAAGGAAGCCTCACAAAGTCTTTGGCTCCATCCTAAACACACACCACATGTAAAATGAAAGATGGGAAACTCCCCACAGGAAGGGTCAGGCTGGAAACCCAGGATGAGAAGAGTGAGCCAAACCCAGTGTGTCTTTTCCCAGCCGTCTTCACTGCCCGCCTTGTAGACCCAACTGCACTGTTGCCTTCATGTGGCCTTAGGCAAAGGCTGGCTTTTTACAGGTTCCACCAACAGCCAATCAAAAGAGGTCACGAGTGCATGTGGAGTCACTGCTGTGCCATATGATGATCTGCTTTAATACAAGGTCTACACTGCAGCAGAGCCAGCCTGAGGTGATACCAGTCGTGGTTTACAGGCCGAATCCTCAAGAGACACTCAGCATTCACAGATCTCGGTTATGACCGACCACACTTCCCAAGCCTTCCCTGACACATAGTGCTAGGTGATAAATCCAGCTTCTGTAATGGGAGGGAAAGTATCGGTTAGCTGGTAAAGGAGCCCAGCTGCCCACCTGGGGTTCACACTCGGTCCATGGTGCTAAATGTCATGCATTAACAATATGTACTTTGTAGTACTTATTGAAATCCAAACATTAGTAGTACGTGAAATCCAAACATTGTTCCTTTGTTTTTTGTTTTTTTTTTAAAGTCCACATCTTGAAGGAATAAAACAAGCTGGGGCACTTACATCATCAGCTAGCAAACATTGTTTTAAAAGAGATAGTAATTATGATAGTGTGGTACTCTTGCAAGGACAGACTAATCAACTGGCAGCTCCAGAATGCAGAGACACACCAGCTCATGTGATTACCTGCTTTGTGACAAAAATGACACAGTAATTTAGTTGGGGGAAAAAATCATACTTGTAATAAATGGTGCTGGATATCGATTGGATATTCTTATGGGGAAAAATGTATTTTGGCTTCACACCATACACAGAAAAAATGAATTCCAGATGGATTATAGATTTAAAAGTGAAAGGTAAAATAGTAAAACTTTTAGAGAACAACATAATAAAATATCTTTATGACCTTGGAATTGACAGAGACATCTTAAGACATAAAGAATACTACCCATAAAAGAAAAACATACAAACAAGCTTATACTAAAAGAAACAATTTTTGTTCATCAAAAGACAGTTAAGATAATGAAAGGGCAACCCACATATGGGAGACGTATTAACAAATATCTTAATCTGACAAAGGACTTATATCCAAAATACATGAAGAACTCCTACAAATCAATTTTTTATTTGCCCATATATAACTTTACTAGAGTTTTATTTCTTTTCTTTTTCTTTATTTTAAAGATGTGGGGTACAATTCAGGGTTAGGTATGCAAATGTTCATTATGCAACTATTCTTGTTGATAAGGTGTGCCTCTCCCTCCCCCGGCAATTTCCCTCAACTGCCAATCCCACGCCCTCCTCTGGCAGTTTCCCATTGCTGCCAATCTCTTTCTTATAGTATTATGATAATTGTTCAAGGTCCACTTATGAGTGAGAATATATGGTACTCTGTTCTTTGTTTCTGCGATAGATCACTGAATATGATAGACTCTAAATCCATATAAGTTGCTGCAAAGTTTATATGTTTGTCCTTCTTTATGGCTGCATAATATTCCATTGTGAATATGTACCACATTTTTTAAATCAAATCCAGCTTCAATGGGCAGCATGTTTGGTTCCATGTTTTTGCTATTGTGAATAGAGCTGCAACAAACATATGTGTGCAGGTATCTTTTTGGTAGAATGACTTGAGTTCCTCCAAATATATTTCCAATAGGGGAGTTGCTAGGTCATATGAAAGGTCAATTTCTAGTTTTTACAGAAATCGCCACACTGTCTTCCAAAAGGGTTGCATTGCCATCGGCAGTGTAAAAGCGTTCCTTTTTCTCTGCATCCTCGCCAGTATCTGTTGTTGTTTGTTTTATTAATGATGGTCATTCTTACTGGGATTAGGTGGTACCTCAATGTGGTTTTGATTTGCATTTTTCTGATGATTAGTGAGACTGAGCACTTTTTCATGTGTCTGTTGGCTGGCCATATATTTTCTTTTGAAAAGTGTCTATTCATGTCTTTTGCCCACTTTTTAATGGGGCTGTTTGTTTTTTCTTTCAGTACATTTGAGTTTCCTTGTAGATCCTAGATGTTAGGCCTTACAAATTGATTTTTTTAAAGTTGACAAAGTGGAAAATGGGCAAATATTTAGAAAGCAATTCCAAACATGAAAAGAATATTCAAATGTCTAAATGTTCAACCTTGTTAGTCATCAAGGAAATACAAATAGAAAACACAATGTGATGCAACTATACACCACCAAATTGCCTAAAACTTAAATAAGAATTTCCAAACATAGGCAAAAAATGTGGAACAACTTGAACACTCTCACATTACTTATCAGAGTATTAGTTAGACATCCACTTAGGAGAACCATCTGGTATTAACTACTAAAGCTAACATATGCACACCCTTTGACCCAACAATTCCACTCTAGATTTATGTCCAACAGAAATGTGTTCACCAAAAGACTTATACCTGAATTTTTATAGAAACGCTATTCATTGGAGCTAAAAAGTAAAAACTACCTGAGTGTTTAACAGTGGTAGAAATCCAAAATCCAAAACACTACAATGAGCATTTTCTTTGAGTGCCATGTCTGCACTCAACAAGATTCAGATTTTGCAGCATTTTGGATTTCAGATTTTCAGATTTGGGATGTTCAACCTGCATCATATGAGGGAGGACCTCAAAAAACACCAGAATTATCTTTTGGAGGGCAGGCCCCTTGTAGTACACTCAGAATTTGTTCCTCCAGGTCAAACGGTCAATCAAAGTCTTTATCTGGAAGTTTTGAGAAGGTTGTAGCATGATTTGCAGAAGAAACATCTTGAATTGTGGCAAACAGATGACTGGTTCTTCCACCATTACAACATACCTGCCCACATTGCACTGAATGTTCAACAGTTTTTGACCAAAAACGGCATGACCCCTGTTTTCCACCCTCCTTATTCACCCAGTTTCACCCCAAGCGATTTTTTTTGTTTCCCCAGATGAAAAAAAAAATCCTCAAAGGGAAATGCTTTGACAATGAGGAAGAGGTGAAACAAGAATGAACAAACAAACAAAAAACAGCAGAAGCACTAAAAGGCATCAAAATGGACAAGTTCAAAAACTGGTTTTGAGCAGTGAAAAAAGCATTTTGATATAGGTGTATTGCATCAAATGGAGAGTACTTTGAAGGTGACTGAAGTTTAAACACATAAGAATAAATACTTGTTTTAAATAGATAAGTTCTGGAGGTTTGGAGGGTTCCCCCTTGCACAAAGTGAGAAAGAGCAAGGTACTCACAACAATATGAACGAATCTCACAGTCATACTATGAGCAAAAGAAGCCAGACATAAGACAGTCTGTATACACTATGATTTTCTTTACATGAAGTGTACAAACAGGCAGAATAGTGGTTGCCCATTTGAGAGAAGTGACTGGGAAGGGAAAGAAAGGGATACTGGTAACGTGTTTCTTGCTCTGGGTTCTAGTTTCAAGGATGTACTCAGTTTGTGAGACGTCATTGAGTTTATATGTGTACTTTTCTGCGTGACTATTATACTTCAGTGAAAAGTGACACATAGCCTATATACCACGACTGCTTCTGTTCTTGTAGACACTCTCATAGTAAAAGCACATCTACCAACCCTGCAGAGACATGACACCCAATTCAAGTCATGAAGTGCACTTTGAGCTGGCCATTCATACATTCTGTGTAATAATGTAAGAATTGAAGAAATGCTAATTTGAGTATGTGTGCACACATGAGAGAGTGGCATGTGGCTCTCACTTTTGCTGCACTTAATAAAGTATCACAGAAAAAATACGATGCCCAAAGAAAGCCAGCTGTTACTGCTGTGGGACTGAGCCAGAATCAAGAAAAGCTAAAAAATTGTACCTGGAACAGAAAGCTCATAAAAGGGAGCACGGGCTCTACTCTTGAGTGAGGAAATCTGCTAAGGCTTTTAGTTAAGGTCTGCTGCTTTGCATTGCATTGCTCACTGTTACAAAACAGGTGTAGCTCTGGTTTCCCCAACTGGACTCTAAGCTCATTAGGAGCAGGACTTGTTCTGCGTCCTCCTTGGATGCTAGACACACAAATGTTATTGTTAATTCTTGAAAGTTAAATGTGTTTACAGAGACATCTTCCGTTCTAAAATTGCAGGCAATGCACCTGAGGTTGAGGCAGAGGCTGTGAGTTAGATGGAGTGTAGATGAGTGAGATGACAGAGGGAAAACTTGAGCCTCTTTTGTCCTTTCAGGAGGAATGACTGATTGGAGAAGGGAAGGGGAAGATTATAGACCCTGAGTCCTGTTGCTGGTATGAATCAAGGGGCCTTGGGGGATGGATGTCACATGCCTGAGCCAAAGTTGGAAGCCCACTTTGTAAAATTGTTCACAAAGTATGATCCAAATAATTTAAACCTTTTCCTCACATCTAGAACTCCAGTTTTTCAGACTATATTCCATTTCCAAGAGTTATGGGTTGAGTTGTGCCCCTCCCAAATTGGTATATTAAAGTCTTAGCCCCCAGTATCCCAAATGTGACCTTATTTGGAAAAAGGGTTGTTGTACATGTACAGTTAAGATGAGGTCACATTCATGTATGGTGGGCCCCTAGTCTAATATAAGTGGTATCCTTTTATTTTTTTATTTTTATTTATTTATTTTTTAGGAGGAGTCTCACTCTGTCACCCAGGCTGTAGTGCAATGGCACACTCACAGCCACTGCAGCCTCGGCCTGCTGGGCTCAGGCGATCCTTCTGCCTCAGCCTTCCAAGGAGCTGGAACTACAGACACACGCCCCCACGCCCGACTAGTATGTGGGTGTCCTTTTAAAAGGGGAGATTTGAACACACACGGGATGAAGCTTCTTCAAGCCAAGGAATATAAGTGATTCCCAGGAAAACACTAGAAGACAGACAAGAGGCATGGAATAGCCCTCAGAGGAAAACAACCCTGCCCACACCTTGATCTGAGACTTCTGCTCTCTGGAACTATGAGATAACAAATATCTGTTGTTTGAGTCTCCTAGTTGATGATATTTTGTCATGGCAGCCCTAACAAACAAGCAAGCCAAGTGCTGAGTTCCATCACCGATGACAAGTCCCTGACTTCCTCTTCTTCCAGGGACACTCACTAGCACATTAGCAACGTTTATGATGACACTGAGGAGTGTGTGTCTGAACATTGAAATTTTAGAGAACATTATTTCACTTTTGAAAACAAACCAATTATTTTGCCAGTGCTTTCCTTCAAAGAGTCTTCAAAGTTAATGGGAATTTAGAGCTCTCCAAAGGTTCCATTTTAAAGATGAAAGGCACTGGGGAGAGAGGCATGAAGTGACTTGTCTAAGGTTTGCCAGCTTGTTGGGGACAGAACAAAGTCCCACTAGAATGCATTCCAATCCAAGGAAAGTTTATGCAGACAGAGCGAAATGTACAAGATCAGACAATTAAGTTCACAAACTTGTCACCATGCACTTATGTTGATAGCACTGTACAAACACCTGGGTAAGGTTTCATAACCTTGGTGTATCAGTATCTCATAGCTGTGTTCGTGTCAATTTGTGGCAGTGTCTTGCTCAGTGGTGTTCATTATTGTTGTTGCATATTTTTGGGTGCCATCATGAGAATGTTGGAACTTGAATTAGAGAAACAAACATTAAATTTCTTGTTAAACCTGGCAAGAGTGGAAGTGAAATCAGGGTGATGTTAGTCCAAGTTCATGGGGATAATGCCATGAAGAAAACAGCAATGTGCAAATGGATTAAACACTTTTCTGAGGGAAGAGAAAGTGTCCCTGGTGAAGAGAGGTCAGGATGGCCAGTAATGAGCAGAACTGATGAAAGCATTGCAAAAATTTATCAACATGTGCATCAAAACCATCAGCTGACTCTGAGATGCATAGCAGACCAAATAAACATTGATAGAGAAATAGTTAAGAAAACTTGGCATGAGAAAGATGTGTACAAAGATGGTCCCAAAGGAGTTCTTGCATCACAACAATGCACCAGCTTGCACAGTTTTTAGCCAGTAAACAAATAACTGTATTGGATTATCCTCCCTACTCACCTGATCTGGCCCCCAGTGACTTTTTGCTTTACCCAAAGATAAAGGAATTATTGAAAGGAAGACATTTTGGTGACATTCAGGATGACAACTCTAATGGCCATTCCAGAAAGAGTTCCAAAATTGCTTTAACAGGTGTACTAGGCACTGGCATCAGTGCATAGCTTCCCAAGAGTAGTACTTCGAAGGTACTGTGGATATTCAGCAAAGAAATATGTAGCCCTTTGTCTAGGATGAGTTCGCAAACTTAATTGTCAGACCTCATACACTCTTCCTTTGACACGTAGCTACATGCAAAGTGGCAGAAATCTCACCATGACCCTGGAAAAACTATTATATTGTAAAGACGAGAAAACAAAAGTAATAAACTACTTTAATGCTCCCAGTCCAACACAGTCCAAAGAAGAACAGAAGAAGCCAAAATCTAATTAATGTCTCCAAATCTTTGCTTAATCCAGTAGGCTATTTGGCACTCCTATTTCAACATTTTTGGGAATTCCAATACGAAACTAAACACATTGGGTACATTTAATTTCAGACTTGCAGCAAATCAGTTGTGCCAAACCACACTCCATCTCAAGGTAATTCACCCCAGTGGGAGAAAACAAAATACAGCAGCAGTCAACATGTGTACATTAGCAGAAAACACCCACACTGAAATCCAAGTCTTATGCCACGATCATCTTTGTCTCTGCCTCTCTCTACTCTCACCCCTGCCTAACTCTCTGAACTCTTTCCAGCCTGTCATGCCAAAACGTAGACGGTAAGTCAATTGACCTTGAAACCAAGTTCAGCTAACTCATGACGGTGAGTGACCTTGAATAGTAGAAATAACTTTTTAAAAAATATTTTTCATACTGAAGGTAGAAAACAAGAATGATAGTCAAGTTCATCTTTTCTATCTACTACGGTCTGAGGGTGTCCACCGGATGTTGACACAATCTGAAAAGTGATGGTATTAAGAGGCCTCTGAGGTGTGATTAGGTCCTGAGGGCAGGGCCTCTGTGAATGAGCGTGGTGCCCTTCTAAAAGAAGTCTGAAGGGCTTTTTAGCCTCTTTGCCCTTCTTGCATGTGAGACACATAGAAAGTGAGTCTATGAGGATAGAGCCCTTACCAGACACCAAACCTTGGCTTTCCAACCTCCAGAAACTGTGAGCAATATATTCTGTTGTTTATAAAATTCATTTTAAGGTATTTTGTTATAGTAGCTCAAATGTACTAAGACACAGTCTATACAATCTTGATATGACCTTTAGTTTAGAGAAGTCCATTTTGTATTCTATATTCTAACTTTTTAGCACTCTGATAGCTAATGTACATTGTTCATTATTTGACTGACAAATAACTAATATTAATCATTCTAGTGGCTAATGAGATGCTCAGAAAAACATAATGCTGTCCTGATACAAAGGAAAGGAAGGCCAGCTTTAAAAACAGATTGGAAAAAACTGACAGGGTAGCTTTTTTTTTTTTTTTCTTTTTGAGTTGGAGTCTCACTCTGTCACCCAAACTGGAGTGCAGTGGCCGCTCCCGGCCACTGCAGCCTCGACCTGCTGGGCTCCGGCGATCCTTCCACCTCAGCCTTCCAAGTAGCCGGAATTACAGGCATGTGCTACCACGCCCGGCTGATTTTTTGATTTATTGTAGAGATGAGGTCTCGCTGCCCAGGCGGGTCTCGAACCCGCGGGTTCAGGCAATCCACTCACCTCAGCCTCCCAAAGGCGCAGGATTACAGGCTGAGCCACCGAGCCCTGCTTGACAGGGTAGCTTTTAAAGGTTGTTAACCTATCCAGTCCATACGGTATCCACATGATATGTTTTATGATTATTTTTTTAAATGACTTATTATTATAAAAAAGGAATATCCAAAATTATGTTTTATTCAAGCATGAGTTAGTGAATTTAGATAATAGTTTATATCAATATTTTATTAATAATTTTACTTTTATTATTTTGACTGTCTTCTTTTCTTCTGAAATGAAATGGTAATAGACTGGCGTAAATTATCACATATTTGACCTACGCCAGACAAAGCTTGTCTAAACTGTCCAGGTCAACTCATCTAGCTAAAACAGCAGGCCCTACATTTCTGTGAGTTCTACATCCATGGATTTGACCAACCATAGATCAAAAATATTTGAAAAAAAAAAGCACCTCTACTGAATATATGCAGACTTTTTTTCTTGTCATTATTCTCTGAACAATACAGTATAACAAGTATTTGCATAGTATTTCCATTGTATTCGGTCTCATGAGCAATCTAGACACGATTTAAAGTTAGGAGAATGTGCATAGGTTCAGGCAAATACTATGCCACTTTATATTGTAATGTGAGATGCTCCCTTATCAGCTAAGACAGACCCCAAGGTTAAGAAAACAAAAGTGACCTATGGATCAAGGGTTCAAGGCCCACTGGTATGGCAACTCCCTAAATTCCTAAGCTACAAGGAAAATCACACTTTTGCTGAACTCTAACAATAGCCACTGTCAGACCCCTCCCAACTCTGATTTACAACTAAGAGCACTAGAACTTATTGCACGGAGGACCGACCTTACAAGCATTCTTTTCTGATAAGCAGCAGCTTATAGAGGCTGCTCTCAAACTGTCTTGTGTCCTACAGTTCACCTTTTAATGGAAAGAGCCAAATTCCATCTCAATCCCTACCCCAAAGTGAGCCTGGGATGTTTTACACGCATGTTACTCATTACCCATGTGCTAGGTTCCCCTCATAAACATGTATAGATGACCCCAAAGCCTGCTGAATGTGCAGAACTCTATTGTGTGATATGGACACTGGGAGGCATAAAACCCAACTCCCTTCCCCTCTTTGAAGGGAGAGCACCTGGAGTCCACCCTGGACACTGTCTCTTCCAGGTTTGCAAACTGATATCGCCAATAAAGCCCTTCTTTCTATATTTAGACACCCTGGTGGCCTTTTAGAAGACAATATCAGGAACTTGAGCATTTTGGTATCTGAAATGTCCTGGAATTAACCCCCCGGGACACTGAGGTCTTTGCTTTGCTGAGCCTAGAGTGAAGGACCGGATCCTCACGGACTTCCAGCACCCGAGGTCATGGACTAAAGTAGCACCTGCCATAGTGCTGAAGCACAGCTGGGGTAACAGGTGTGAAATATGTATGCCTTCACCAAACAGTCACGGAGTCGCTATGTGAAAGTTCAATAAAATATGTATTTCTAAATAAAACTAGACCAGAATGTTCACTAGATCCACACTCTTTGAAACTATACCCTTCAACTACCGACTGTGGTAAGAATCTTAGATGTGGGTGTGTGCAGCCCTGGGATGCCCGAGGACGGCTGAAAGGGATCAATATCTAGGTGTTCAACTTCCACGTGGACTCCGTCTTCAAACTGCCCAAAGAAGGCCTGCATGTCCTTGGTTCTCCTCCCAGCCCTGCTCACTGTCACCCTGCCTGTATTTTACTAAAGTGGTGCCTGCTCTCCCCTCCCCACACTGTGGCTCACAGGTGAGCACTGCCTGAGGCGTGAAGACACAGTGTGTCAAACAAGGGTTGTGGGAGATTCAGGGGTGGGTGCCCCTCTGTCCGACAAGGCTCCACGTCTACTCCCTTCCCATCCACCTCATTGGGAGATGCTGTCAACACTTGTTGACTGTTTTTTTTAAAAAATAAAGATGCCGGGCTCGGTGGCTCAGCTTGTAAGCCCGCGCCTTTGGGAGACTGAGGTGAGTGGATTGCCTGAGCCCGCGGGTTCGAGATCCGCCTGGGCAGGCGAGACCTTATCTCTACAATAAAAAATCAAAAAATCAGCCAGGCGTGGTAGCGCATGCCTGTAATTCTGGCTACTTGGAAGGCTGAGGCAGAAGGATCGCCGGAGTACAGCAGGTCGAGGCTGCAGTGGCCGGAAGCGGCCACTGCACTCCAGTCTGGGCGACAGAGTAAGACTCCAACTCAAAAAAATAAATTAATAAAGATGTGGGATCCAAGTCAGGATTAGGTATGTTCAGGTGAAGTTTGGGCTTTGAAGTGTAAGAATTACTTATGGAAATGTGTAGCATATGTATGTTATTTTCATAGGCTGCATACTAGTAATAACTGCATTAATAGCTATTGAAGAAAGCAAAGAAAGGAATTTTTAAGGTTTTCTTTTATATTTTATGCTTGTTGCAGAGAAGTGTGACAGTTACCAATGAAAAACTTTCTAGCAAAAAATACACTAGGTTGACATTTTGAGAGGAAAATAGAAGAAAAAGATGATTTCTAACTGCTGAAGATCTTGTTCATTTCTTTTGTAACGAATGCGAGTGTCGAATAACTGTAATATTCAGATTCTACTAGACTAGACATATATAAAGAAAACTATAACAGGTTTGTTTTTCAATGTCAATATTTATAATACCCTGGAGATTTGCATCTTTGGTAACTACTTACATTCATGATTAAAAATTTAGATGTCAACTTAAAAGTGGGCCAGCAGGTGTAAATTCTTTCAAAATTATTTCAGAGGTCATCAAACAAAAAAGCTTGAAGACTCTGACTTTTAAGATATGAAGCTGGTTAGTGAGAAAAGCAGCAAAGAAAAGTAAATCACATTAAATGTTGAGCTGAATAGTTAGCCTGAAACCAAATCAGTAACAGAAGAAAAAAAGGTCAGAAGAGCTTGATGTACTTAATTTAAGAGACAGTAGTGAGCTACGCCAGGTCACTAAATTCCAAAGCTAGGGAGAGAGGCACATCCAATATGTGTAATCTCTGGGGAGCAAAAGTAATCCACATGTCACTGGGTGTTCTGAATTTTGCATAGCCCCTTTCATTTGGAGCAAAAAGATGGTTTTAAAACCCCACATTGAAACCCAAGCTAAGAAACAAATAAATGGGGTGGTTATTCACTTGCATAAAAATTTTTACTAGGAATCTTCCAATTATGGGAACTTAACATTAGCTCTAATATTTACAGTCTTCCTCTTAAAAATTAAAATTAAAATCTCAGTTTGGTGAGAGTATTCAGAGCTTAGATCTAGGCATTTTTCAGTTAATTGTCTCTGGAAAAGAAGCTACTTTTTTACTATAGGCAGTTTTCACAAGTTATTAAAAGTCGCTGACTGGGAAAAGCAATGAACGTAACTTCATTTTCTTTTCTCCCTGCTTTTGAATTTAGAAGAAAATAACAATTGGTCTTCAAGATGTATTAAGAATATAAGTTCTCATTAAAAATGTGTTTGGGCCAGGCGTCGTGGTTCACACCTATAATCCCAACATTTTGATAGGCCAAGGTGAGGGAATTGCCTGAACCCACGAGTTTGAGAACAGCCTGGGCAACTTGGCGAGACTTCGTCTCTACAATAAGTCAAAAAACTAGCTGGGCGTGGTGGCGCACACCTGTAGTTCCAGCTACTTGGAAGGCTGAGGTGAAAGGATCACCTGAGCCCAACAGGTCGAGGCTGCAGTGGCCATGAGTGTGCCACTGCACTCCAACCTGGGCAACAGAGTGAGACTCCGACTAAGAAAAAAAAGAAAGAAATGTATTTGAAGACCTGGAGCGATGGCTCACTCCTGTCATCCCAGCACTTTGGAAGGCTGAGGCAGGAGGATCGTTTCAGGGCCAGGAGTTGGAGACCAGCCTGGGCAACATGGTGAGACACTGTCTTTACAAATAATAATAATAATAGTAAATTTTATTTAAAAGTATTTATAGAGTAGGGTTTCTTCAAGGAGATGTAGGGAAAGTCAAGGGAGCATGAAGTATATTAAAAGAACAGAGCTATCTAGGCAAGCTGGCTGTTCACCTTTGGGGCTCTGCCCACCTTCATGGCTTAACACAGGTCTCCAGGATCCAGCTTCCTCATTCCTTCACACTTCCCGAGCTTCTTGTTATAACCCTTAAGCCCAAACTCTTCATCTCAACTCCACACCAGCACCAGCTGGGCCTCCACACTTCCCACATCAGTTACAGAGCCATGATTCCCCACCTGTCCCAACTCGAATCCTGGAATTCATCTAAGACTGCCCTTCTCCTTCATCTCTCCGTCACCTGTGAGCACATTCTCCTGGGTGTCTCTGGAATGCTCTTTCTCTCTCATGCCATACCTTCACCTTGGTTCTCCCTGGCCCCCGCCATGACTCATAGCACATCAACTCCACTTGCTCACCAAAGGAACTTGCTAGCATCCAGATCTTATCAGGTTCCTCGCCTGCTGAGATCTTCATCTGGGAGATACAAGCCCCACTCCCTACCTCGATGAGTAACGTTTCAGCTTTCACTCGCTTTTCTCTTCCCTGTATCAAAGCTTCAGCCACAGCTGACCCTTGAATAGCAGGGATCTGAACTGTGCAGGTCTACTTATTCATGGATTTTCTCCCACCTCTGCCACCCCTGAGACAGTAAGACCCATTCCTCCTCTTCCTCCTCCTCCTCAGCTACTCCACATAAGGACAATGAGGATGAAGACCTTAATGATGATCCAGTTTAATTTATTGTAAGAATATAGTGTATATAAATACCCAAAGTATGTGTTAATTGACTGTATGTTCTCAATAAGGTCAATAGTAGGCTATCAATCATAAGTTTCAGGAGAGTCCAAATTTATACGTGGATTTTCAGCTGCACCAGGGGTTGGTGCCCCTAGTCCTTGAGTTGTTCAAAGGTCAACTGTCCTTTGAAACATTCGCAATGTCACAAGCACTTGCTGTTCCCCTTGTGCCTTTGCTCATGCTGTTCCCTTGCCTGAAATAGCAAACCCCACTTCTCTCATGGAGCTTCCTGTTCCTCATCTCTCAGGCCTCTTCTGGGTCCTCATCTCATCAGGGAGCCCTGCGTGGAGACCTCCGCTCCTTCAGCCTGAATATTGTGTATCCTTCCCACCTGCCTCCCAGAACACCCTGCCTGAGTCAAATCCTATCACGTTGTATATGCATGTTTTCTTATCTCCCTAGACTGTGAGCTTCTGAAAGGCAATCATGGTGTCTTTGGCAATCTCTCTTCTACATCCAGTACAGTACCTGGCATAAAAGGGCATTCAGGCATGTATGAAAAGAGCGAAAAGGGGGAACAAGAGAAGGAAGGACAGGTAGATTCCTTCCTGTTCAGTTGTTGGGGACTAGAGGTCTTGTGCCTCTTCGTAAAGAGGAGGAGAGAAGGGTTTTGTTTATTCATTCAGCAAACATTTGTTGAGTTTACCAGTGCCAGACTTCTTGCCAGAGGGGAATGGAGTTATCTAAATAGCCAATACATGGTTTCTAACCTCCAGCAAATCACAGCCTTGTGGGGTAACAGAATGCCGAAACACATAGTTACCATAAAGTAAATTCTAGAATAGGAGAGGCACCATGCCAAGAAGGCAGAGAGAGGAGAATGAGTGACTAGATCAGTGTGAGGCAGCCTCAGAACACTTAAGAGAGGAGATGACACTGTCCCCTGTGATAATCACAATGACTCCCTCTTCCTGGATGTTCACTAGTTGCAGTGGCAAGTCTAAGTTCTTCACATGTAGGACTTCATTTACTCCTCACAGTGACACTATGAGGTGGAGTGTCTCTCAGTGTAGACTAGTTCCTGCTGCAGTAACAATCTGTATCCACATCTCGTTAGCTTAATATACAAGAACTTACTTCTCTTTCATACAAAATCTGCTGTATGTCCCGGCAACTCACCGGAGCAATTGTCCTCCACATGGTGACTCAGTGATCCAGTGTGTTCCTATGTCTCAACACCTACTTAGTGGCTACAACAGGGGGATGGAGGAACAGAAAGGATGGGGAAGGGCTGCATCAGTCCAAAGTGACACGTGTCACTTACATCACACTTCCTGGTCCAGAGTTCAGTCTCTGCCAAACATAGATATAATTATTAATTCCATTTTCAGATGAAGACACTGGAGCACACGGAAATTAAATAATTTGCCCAAGGCCACATGTCTAGCTATAAAGTGAAATTCAAATATAGGCTTTCTGAATTAGAACTTTCATCTCTAACCATTAAACTGTATTGCCTGGGGGCAGAGAGGGGGGTAGAAGGAGGGGAAAAGAGGAGGGGAAGGAGAGAGGGAGAGAGAGAGAAGAGAAATAAAAAGAAAGAGAAAAAGAGAAAGAGAGAAAGAAAGGAAAGAACACACCAGTGTATTGCAGGGGAGAAAAATCTGAAGCACGGGTTTTCCCAGTAGCCCTCAAATAACCATCCATATATGAGGTTGACTTGATCTAGAAACATTCAAGGGGTCCAGTGTTCTGCAAGCATGCGCCCCCTCATCCTGCTGGTGAATGGCCCAGGTTCAATCCTAATGAGCTCCCATCTAGCTGGGCAACTCAGAAGCCTACCAGAGAAAGAAGAGGCAGCTGTTTTCTTTAAGAAAATGTGGGAAATGTGCTTGGACAATACTCTCAAAATCCACCACTCTCCCAATATAGGATGAGAGGGGGTTACCTTTCAGAGCCACCACCACCCCACTTGCTGGATAGAGTTTGAAGCAGGGAACATGAACAACTGAAACATACCAGGACCCCCATGCACACAAGGACCCAGCATCCTCATGGCTTAACTTTAGACACTGTCAGTTCAATCTGATGTCCTACTCTTTTACTTATATTTCTTTTAAACCTTTCTCCATATTCCCTAGTCCCCTGCAAAAAAAAGAAAAGAAAAAGAAGTCAGGTGTGGTGGCTCATGCCTGTAGTATCAGCACATTGGGAGGCCAAGGCAGGAGGATCACTTGAGCCCAGGAGTTTGAGACCAGCCTGGGAAACATAGCAAGACCTCATCTCTACAAAAACTCAAAAAATTAGCCAGGCATGGTGGTGCTTGCCTATAATCCCAGCTGCTTAGAAGGCTGAGGTGGAAGGATGACCTGAGCCCAGGAGGTCGAGGCTGTGGTGAGCCATGATCTTCCACTGCACTCCACCCTGGGTGACAGAGTGAGATTTTGACAGAAAGAAAGAAAGGAAGGAAGGAAGGAAGGAAGGAAGGAAGGAAGGAAGGAAGGAAGGAAGGAAGGAAGGAAGGAAGGAAGGAAGGAAGGAAGGAAGGAAAGAAAGAAAGAAAGAAAGAAAGAAAGAAAGAAAGAAAGAAAGAAAGAAAGAAAGAAAGAAAGAAAGAAAAGAAAAGAAAAATTTTTAAAGAAATATAGTCATAAGCAGGAGAAACTTTTCTGCAAACATCACATCCTTAGTCTTTTCTCATATTCTTTTCCTTTCCTGTTCCATTTGTTTTTGCCATTTCACTTTTTTTTTTTTTTTTTTTTTTTGAGTCAGAGTCTCACTCTATCGCTCAGGCTGGCATGCAATTGCATGCTCATGGCCACCCCAACATCGACCTGCTGGACTCAGGCTATCCTTCCACCTCAGCCTTCCAAGTAGCTGGAACTACAGGCATGTACTACCATGCCTGGCTTATTTTTTTATTTATTGTAGAGACAAGGTTTCACCAAGTTGCCCAGGCTGGTCCCAAACCCCTGAGCTCAGGCAATCCTCTCGCTTTGGCCTCCCAAAGTGCTGGAATTACAGACTTGAGTCACTGCACCCAGCCCATTTCCCTTTTTATGTATACTCTTCCCCAAGATGGCAGGAAAGCAAAAGAAATCAAATGAAATTCTGTTAATTTTTAATATTTATTGGCAGCTTTAATTAAAAAGAAAGAAAGAAATACTAGAGACGAACTTGAAGCTCTTGATCATTTTTATTTCCTTGGCATTCAAAGCCGCCACTGTCCATTTTTAGTTATTAGTTACTATCATCTGCATCGACTTCTATTCTTCTTCAGATGATGTGCAAGGGTAGGGAGACACCTGGCCTCAGGGATCTTATAATGATGTGCCTCTCAACACAAACAGCATGAAAAGATATCTTATCCAATGAACAGAGTGAAAAATAGTTCAATAGACCAAAGCCAAGGACAAGTCAGGATATTCAAAAGAACTGGAGAACATTTTGAGAAACTTTCTAGCAAAACCTCTTGGACTGAGAGATGAGGGAATAGAGGGAGAGGCCCTGGCCTATTGTTGTGTGCTACCCTTGACCTTGGGAAAATGGTTTAACATATCTTCACTTCAGTGCTATGATCTGTAAAATGAGGCTAGTACTAATACCTTTCACCTAGGGTGGCTGTGTCCCTGAATATGATAATCCCTACAAAGTACTTAAATAGCACCAGGGACATTGTAAGCATTCAATTACTGTTAGCTGTCATAAAAATATCTTCGTTATCATCATGCCCACATCATTGAGCATTTTGGTGACTAGGCAGGACTGGATGCCAAGTATCCCTGTTCCCAATCATGTGTATTAGGAACAGGATTGCTTTTCTTCTCATGGGAGACTGCAAATTAAGGGTGGCCGCATCAGTTCTATGGGATATTTGAGCTCACAACTGGAGCCAGACAGTCATGTATTCCCAGAACAATGTGGCCACTTTTCTGTCCTTTGACCTTAGGAGGTATTTTGCCTCCACAAGCCTCAGTTTCCCTCCCTTTAATGATGGACATGTGGCATGACGTATGGAATAGTGGTGAAGCTTAACTGAGATTGCACATGGAAGTAGGAGCATCCAGGCAGACTGAGGCATGGCGAGGAGACAAAGAAACGGAGTACCTCTCTTTCCAGTGGGCTACCAAGCCTGAGTTCTCCTGGGCTCTGAGGAACCCCTGACATCTGTCACTTGAAATTGTGCTTCCAATCGTGGCATGTAGGCATGCAACTACTGTCCCTGCAACAAGCTACCTCTGTTGTGGTGAAGGAGCTACTAGAAAGAAAACGTATCCTAAAACACACTTCCCAGTGAAACCAGAGCAGCCCGAGGATTTGCACCTCTCCTGAAAGAGCAAAAACATTTGCTTTCCACGTCATCCAAGTGTTTGTGGCTTTGATGCCAAACCTAACACGCTAAGCCTGGCAGGCGAGTCGGGTTCCAGAGCAGTTCGGTGGGCTGTGGCAGTCGAGGTTTAGGGGCCCCTCTGTCCACATAAATCACACCAGCTCCTTACTTTGTCGAGGAAATTAGCTCAGAGAAATGCCAAGTGTGATAAAAAATGAAATAGATTGACATTCCAATAAAATAAGCTCTTCTACACTCCATACACCCCCCGCATCCCTGGAGAGGTATATATTCCAGAAATAGCATTACATTCACATTACAGTATATTCTTGGTTCAACACTAACACACCAGGGCCCTGCCGCACCCAGTGCTGCCAGAGGACGGCTCTGACGGACGTCCAGTCACAGCCACACAGTGTCACAGGTTGTTATTACCAACGATGACAGATCGTTACCAGGGGAGTGCTCTCATAGAATGTGCAAATTGGAAACAAAGGGGAACAGGCGTACTCAAGGAACATGGAAGGATCAGGCTCACATGTGGAATGTGTCGTTGGCCCTATTCGTTGGCAAGGAGGGGAACAGGCGAGGCTTTGACCAACCATTAGGAGATCTGGGTTCCATCCCTTTTTTGTGCCAACCCACTCTCTGGCCCGGGTTAATTGCTGTGTGGCTCTGCCCAAGTCTCCTGCAGGCCTGAAGGGGAATGACCTAATGCTGTTGAGATTCGCACAGGAAAGGTGGCAGGAGCCCCACAGGGAACTCTCTGGGTTTTGAAAGGAGAATTGTTCATGTTTAGAAAATTGCAGTAAGTCTGTCGACAGGACAAAGGATGCCATGCCTTCTGTGCCCTGACCATGTGCTCAGAGTAAAGGACATTGTGTTCTTTCCTTCCCGCCCCTGAGATTAACTGTCAAGGCGGGAGGGAGGGAGATGCGAGGAAACCACATATTCAAACAGCTTACACTCTGCTTGTTTTTTAGACAAAGCATCTGAGGTGAGGCTCCCAACCCAATGAGCTACCTCAGGATATAGGATGTACAACTAAACTACAAGTCCAGAAAAGGAGAGTTTGGGAAATTCTCTTGAATTGGGAGAAAAGAGACAGGAGTGAGATATGGTAGAGCTTTAATTTCTACCTTCCCTGGAAGCCCCTGTCCATTCTCATCTCGCTGAATGCAATCACTTCCTTTCATACAATTTTTTTAAACCAAAGTAAACATACTCCTGTTAAAAGATACAAGCAATAGGATACAGGAAATAAAACTAAGTTCCCCTGTCTCATGCTCTGATCTTAACTTATCTCTTAGACAGAGTTAAGTGACTCTAACAGCATGTCAGTGCAATCGGAAATGATGTTATACTTATATGCATGCCCATCATGGTCAAGTTTTGTTTTGTTCTGTTTTGGTTTTTTTTTTTTTTGAGTTGGAGTCTCACTCTGTCGCCCAGACTGGAGTGCAGTGGCCGCTCCCGGCCACTGCAGCCTCGACCTGCTGGGCTCCGGCGATCCTTCCACCTCAGTCTTCCAAGTAGCTGGAATTACAGGCATGCGCTACCACGCCCGGCTGATTTTTTGATTTATTGTAGAGATGAGGTCTTGCTGCCCAGGCGGGTCTCGAACCCGCGGGCTCAGGCAATCCACTCACCTCAGCCTCCCAAAGGCGCGGGATTACAGGCTGAGCCACCGAGCTCGGCTTGCTTTGTTTTTTTGAGTCAGAGTCTCACTCCATTACCCAGGCTGAAGTGCAGTGGCACGCTCATGGCCACCCCAGTGTCGATCTGCTGGGCTCTGGGGATCCTTCTGCCTCAGCCTTCCAAGTAGCTGGCACCACAGGCACATGCTAACCCCACCCAGCTAATTTTTAAAATTTATTTTAGAGATGAGGTCTCGCCAAGTTGTCCAGGCTGGTCTTGAACCCGTGAGCTCAGGCAATCCTCTCACCTCGGCCTCCCAAAGTGCTGGGATTATAGGCTTGAACCATCGTGCCTGGCCAATGGTCGAGTTTTTAAAAACTATTATTGGTTCATACTACATACATATTATCTGTGACTTATCTCTCTCCTCATGGTCTGTCACAGACATCTTTCCATCTCTCTATTTATTTATTTAGAGTCCTGGCCACCCCTACCCCCTCCATAAAAGTGTTTCTGCAGAGTCCAACCCTCCTTTCCTCAGAGGTAGTCTTATTGAGGTTAGTACATACATCAGGGCCCTTGCTACACACTTTACATTTGCTGTCTTGGGTGTTCACAACGACTTCACAATGTTGGCAATATGGTTCCCATTTTGAGGAGGAAATGAGGCTAAATAAAACTCCTTCCCTTGTCCATGGTCAGCCAGCACCTAATTCCACGGAAGAGCCAGAACCCGACCCAAGCATTTCTGGGTCAAAGCCATGTCCTTTCCATTACTAACCCTGGGCTTTCATTCTTTAATTCCACCCACCCATTTAGCAAGTAATTTTAAGTAGCCACTATGTTACGGTGCTTTAATTCTGAGAGTCAGGGGTAGCAAAAGTTAATTTTTGACCTTGCATTGCTTGACTTATTTCCTGCCTAATATGTCTAGCCTTATTGGTAGAAGGCAATTTGCCATTAACGCAATTGTGACAAAGAGTTTCTATTGAACCAAACTGAGACTTTAGTAGAAGTGCAAGACATTTTCTCTCACCATGAGAATACAAGGGAGAGAGGGGGAAACTCACTACTTTTCAAAAAGCCAAAATGTCATTTTTATCTCGTGTTTAAAATCACTGGAAAAAAAGAAGTTAACCCACCCTTGAATCATATTTCATCCTAATCGTATTTGTCTGAATCATGAATCTGCTTGGATTGCTATAACAAAATACCATAGATTGAGTGAACTGAACATCAGACATTTGTTTCTCACAGTTTTGGAGACTGGAAACTCCAAAATCACAGCAGTGGCCGATTCATTTCCTGGTAAGGACCCTCTTCCTAGCTTGTAGATGCCTACCCTCCTGCTGTGTCTGTACATAGTGGGAAAAGGGAGCTTTCTCCCTCTTGCTTGTATTATAAGGTTACTAATCCCATCAAGAGGGATCTACCCTCATGGCCTCATCTGACCTTAATTATCTCCCAAAGGTCTCATTTCCCAAATAACCACATTGGGTGTTAGGGCTTCGACACACAGATTTTTGGATTCAATACAAAAAAAAATTCCCCTCTTATCTAGTTCTTGTGATAAAGAATATTTACATTAAAAACCTAAACCCCACTTGAACTTTAAGTGCCCATCTACGTATTTCTGTCCTTTTCTTAATACATAACCTTTTAAAAATAATTTTTAAAAAAACAGATCTTCACCTAGCTAGGCAAATAAACAAAAAACTTTTTAAAAAAAACATTCCTAGGTGCTTCTTTCCATGTAAATGCTCTGCAGGGACACATGTTTCAGAAATTCCATGTACCTCAGAGGACCAGAGGTGCATACTTGGTTGGTTCAGAGATGCTATTGTCATTTAGAGGCTGTGGAATCCTACAGCTGTCAGTTAGGAAGGTGGACATAAGAAGGCAGACTGATTTCATTCAGGAAATGTAAATTAATCAGAATAGACAAATTTATTTTATTTTATTTCATTTTGTTTTTTGAGTTGGAGTCTCACTCTGTGCCCAGGCTGGAGTGCAGTGGCATGATCATGGCTTACTGCAGCCTCGACCTCCTGGGCTCAGGCAATTCTCCTGCCCCAGCCTCCAAGTAGCTGGACTACAGGTGTGCACTACCACACCTGGCTTCTTTTTTTTTTTTTTTTTTCATAGAGATAAGGTCTCCCTATGTTGCCCAAGCTGGTCTCAAACTCCTATACTCAAGCAATCCTCCCTCCTCAGGCCTCCCAAATAGTGGGATTATGTTGACCAAACTTCTACGGGAATCCCCTTCATTTAAGATCTTTCACAGTTGACCTTGTTATAAAGAAAGACTTTCACCAAAGATAACCTTTTTATTTTTTAGATTTCCCTCTATGTGAAGTTTTGGGAAAGTGACTTTCCTGGCTGAGACTGGTTGCCTCCTAGTTGCACATAAGAGCAAATGTCAGCACAACGGGAAGGAGCCACCCAGAAGTGACCAAGGAGGTGTTACCGGTTTGTAGGCGGTGAGCCAGCTGTGTGCACAAAACCCAAACCTTACAGTATGAATGGCAGGGCC
The DNA here is from genome assembly GCA_027257055.1 of Cephalopachus bancanus. Classification (NCBI taxonomy): domain Eukaryota; kingdom Metazoa; phylum Chordata; class Mammalia; order Primates; family Tarsiidae; genus Cephalopachus; species Cephalopachus bancanus. Next base: position 9,484,232 of record JAPVLO010000014.1, read on the forward strand.
ATGTTTTTAAAATCAGAGCCATTTAGTCATGTACCAAATAATTCAACAGAGCCGGGCTCGGGGACTCAGCCTGTAATCCCGCGCCTTTGGGAGGCTGAGGTGAGTGGATTGCCTGAGCCCGCGGGTTTGAGACCCACCTGGGCAGCAAGACCTCATCTCTACAATAAATCAAAAAATCAGCCGGGCGTGGTAGTGCTTGCCTGTAATTTCGGCTACTCGGAAGGCTGAGGCAGAAGGATCGCCGGAGCCCAGCAGGTCGAGGCTGTGGTGGCCGGGAGCGGCCATGGCACTCCAGTCTGGGCAACAGAGTGAGACTCCAACTCAATAATAATAATAATAATAATAATTCACTAGAAGGACTGAGCCCTCAGGCCACTCAAAACTAAGTACAATGGCTGAGACAGAAGCCAAGCAGAGGTGTGGCTCAGTCCTGTGCCCATATTCAACATGAAAATTTCCAAAATGGGTCACCGTGGGCAGTGCAAGGACATCTCCAGCTACCGAAAAGTGCTTTACCCCAACCCATTGCCAACTTGAGTCATTTCTTCAGATGAAGGCATTCTGTCTCCAGAAAGCTATTAATAAAGAGGAAATAAGCTATTTGGGGTGGTGGACACCTTTAAGCTATCATCACCCAATATCACTCTAATACAGATCATTCATTCAGTAAGTGGTCTCTGAAATTCTACTATTCAAAGGCATCTGGCACTGAAGAGGGTGGATTAGATGTGGACCACACATTGACGACTCTACTGCCATGGAAATCAAATGAGGGAGCAAACATTGTCGAGATACGTTTGGTCCTCCAAGTGTCTGCCCAGTGTTGTTTGTTTCAACAGGGTTGAAGCTAGCCTGCCTGACTGTATTCAGGTTCTACTATGACCAGCCGATGTCCCTGGGAAAGCAACACAAGATAATAAGAATATCTACTCAGGGAGCAGTTGTGGGAATTAAAAGGGGTGATTTCTAGGAAGCACTATAGCAGTGCCTGGGTGTAACAGGTGCTCAGTTTTTGTTGTTATTACTAATGCTGTCGCTGTGATGAATCTTCACAACTATCATGTCTCTCATGTAGGTCTAGGCACCCTAGGGATTGATTACTTATGTTCTTTAACAGGTGATCTAAAATAACAACAGCTAAATAAATCAGAGTACAAGTTCAAAGCTCTACAGTAGTGTGAAGGTTAGTGTTGGAGTCAGCTGTGAGACCTGAGGCACGTTCCTCAAACTTCCTAAGGTATCGTTTACTAACCTGTAAAATGAGTGGGGTGGGGGGGGAATGCCAGCCTTATTGTGGAAATGAGACGAGATTAAAATTAGTAGGTTTGGTGGATACTATTATCCTTAACCAAGTTGTTTTTAATTAGTCGAAGGCATGCGGGCTGATTCAGGATGTCCACTAGGTGGTGCTAGAAAACAATACCTAACAACGAGACGTAGATTTTTTTCAAAGACTGGACATTTTACTCCAGTGTATCAGGAAGCACAGTTTTTTTCTTTTTTCTTTCCTTTCCTTTTTTTTTTCTTTTATTTCAATAGTTCCAGGGGTGCAAGTGGTTTTTGGGTACATGAATATATTGCATAGAGGTGATGTCTGGGCTTTTAGTATACCCGTCACCCACTCCCACTAAAGCACATTGGACACGATAGGCAGCTGGTCATCCCTCATCTTCCTTCCCTGCTCCCCCTTCTGAGTCTCCACGATCCATCACATGACTCTGTATGCCCCATCAAACCCACAGCTCAGTTTCCACTTATAACTGGGAACATACAGCATTTGGTTTTCCATTCTTGTGTTATTTCACTTAGTATAATAGTCTCCCTTTCCATCCAAGATGCTGCAAGAGACATGACTTTGCTCTTTGTTTACGACTGAGTAGTGTGCGTGGTGTATATATACCACATTTCTTTTATCTGCTCGTTGGTTAATGGACCCTTGTGTTGATTTCATATCTCTGTAAACTGTGCTGCAATAAACATACATGAGGAAGCACAGCCTCTAACCAACATTTCAACCTACATGCCTTAAACCACTTAGGAACTTTCATCTACTCCTGTAACTCCTAAGCATCTTGGTCCCACTCTGCCTTCCAACAAGTAATTCAGCCAACAAGTAATGACTGAGTGCCTAATGTATGCTGGAGCGGGACAAAGATGAAAGAGACATGGTGCCTGCCCTGGTTATAAACTCTACTTTGCACATGTTGGCTTTGAGGTTTCTGAGTACTTCTTTGTGAAGATGTCCAACACACAGTTGGATATCCAGATTTGGAGCTCAGGAGTGACATTCCAAATGTAAATTTTAATCTGGAAGTCATCACACCTAGTACACAGAGTGGAAAACAGCCCAGGACAGAGAGTAAAGTGAAAAGAACTGTGAGCAGGACTAGCATCCTGCAGACATGGACACACTATCAAGAAGAGAGGCTTTCAGAGGACAGAAGGAGCCATGAGCAGTAGGGGGACAGGAGAACATCTAAGACACCAGGGGCATGGAGGAGTAAAACAGGAGTGTCACCTGGAAGATAGAAAAATGCCCACTGGATTTGGAGCAGGAAGAGGCCCATTGACAGATGCTTGGGAACAGATGGGAGCCATGCTTGTTAAAACAGCACAACACAGGCTGTTTCTTAAAAATTACAAATGAAAAGAAGAAGAGAGGTAAAGGGAGGAGGCTGGTGTGGGTTTTTTTTATTTGTTTGTGTTTTGCTATTTATGTATGTATGTGCATGGGGAGAAAAAGATTTGTTGGTATTTGCAGACGGTTGAGAAGGAACCAGTTGGGGAGGAGAGGGTAACAATTAGCACCAGTGAGAAGTGCTGGTATCCCCCCACTCACTCCTTTTCTCTTTGTCTCAAAGAAATCGTGTGTCCTTGGACAATTTTTTGACCCCTCTTGTTCTCAGACACCTCCTCTATAAAAGTATACAGAGTAAAATGGTGACCCAGGTATAAAGTCTCTCCTAGCTCTAAAAACATTCAATTTCCCAATTTCAATCTTTCCATTATCTGAACAGCAAAGAGAAGAACTTTACAGGTTAAATGTGTTTAAATAGCTATCTCTGAAATATGGAAGTCAGCCTTAGGATATCTTACATCATGACAAACATGAGTGTCAGAAAATGCAAAGCAGTCCATTCAAAATAGTCACTGGCTGGTGTGCAGTTGACTTGTAAGTGGCACATGTCTCCCTTCTGCACATGAACTAATGATCCCCAAGAGTCACCAACCACCCATCATGCCGTGGTTGCATCTTCAGATAAAGCCTGTCGATATCTACCTTCTTGAACACTGGGTAACATGGTCCTAGCACAGTTCTGTGCCAAGCACATAGCTAACACTTGGACCTCTAAATCTTTATAATCAGCCTTCCTGGCCACTTCTAATAGGGAATTTGTATGTTTGTGAAGATACTCAGGGAATGCAGAAAATTAAATAAACAGTCTATACATACACATGTTGAAATACATCTTGAAAATTATAGTACACGTATTTAGATTACTCTTATTAAGGCCCAGGTCGTATTTAATAGGCCCTTTTTAACAAGAAACATTTAGACTTGCTCCTCACAAGATACTACAGCTCTCATCAGAAGGACACAAGTTCTTACTCATGAATGTCATAAACGTGTGCCCATGAAGGACTTGACAGGCATATGTTGTGCCCAGCGGTGGAAGGTGAGAGGTAACCTCATTCATTCCCCCGGTGATGATGCTTGAACATTCTTATACACTCTTCCAGTATCTCTCTTCCGCTACCTCTCTGCATCTAGAAGATAAGCTGTTGAATGTCTTACAGGCACTTAATAGACATCTTTGGATTGAGTGACACAGACGAGCAGAGAGCAAACTCCATTCCCCCCGCCCATAATGTAACAAGTCACGGGGCTAGGGGAGGATGTTTCTTCCTGGTTTACCATGGGCTTGATGACATGCAGAAGGCAGTCCATCAGATGGGCAGACCTGCAAAAGAAGAATCTCAAAAGGAGAAAATGCGGTGACCATGTTTCTGCTTCTCAAAAATCATCCCCACCTCCATTCTTGGGACAATATTGAAGTTCTTGATGACTAGTGATCATTACCTAGTGCAGGGGTTATTCAGACTCCCTGCTCTCTTGTTCTTCTCCTTTTTTCCCCCTCTTTTTTGGACTTTTGGTTCAGAAAGAAAATGAACTGGAATTCAACTGTTCATTGTGTTTCCACGATTAGTCTTTCAGCCTGAGAAATTTGCTGGTGGGAGAGCCGGGGACACTTGACTGTGAGGAAAAGATGAATTGCGACTGTATATCTGTCCCTTCTGCTCCCCCTGGCCCTCGTTATCCATGAAGATGGGGAGCTGGCCCAGAAGAGAGGGATTTCTGGGGCTGCCTTCTGCCTGCTTCTGTACCAGTGTGCTGCCAGCAACGTGTGGCTTGCATTCAATTTGTTCAAGCACTCGGTGATTTTAATTAACCAATGGTTGTTCCGGGAATCAACATCAAATACTCTTGTGATCTTTCATGGTGAAGCAGAAACCACTGGGTGAGGGGACAGGAAACAGCCCTGCCCCCAACTCCTGCTGGTTACACTGAGCTGGGCCAAAAACACCCCATAAACCCTGGTGCAGTCGTTTATTAGGAATAATGTCATTGAAATGGAAGTTGCCATGGTACAGTGGCCTCCAGCTGAGTCCAGACTCCTGGGTAGAGGGAGGAAAGCTGATTAAATGTTACCCTGATCCCCACCAGGCAGATAAGGCCCAGCAAGGGGGAACTGAGTGACTTTTATTTAAAAGGTGAGTCAAGTGAGGATTCTTTTGAACACAATTGAATACATGTTGCAAAAATCGCTGGAGTCAGAGGAGTCACATCAGAAAGTGAAATGCAATGACTTAATTGCTTTGCCATAGCACGCGTACTTAAAAAATAAGAGGTGCAACAGGAAAGGTTGCATCACTGAAATTTTAAATCCTTGGTTACTGCAAGCAAATACAGCAACAAACCTGGGTGGGAATTCTTTCCAAGCTGAAATAAATGTAATAGTGGCTGTATTACAAACGGGTAGAGGTATGAGCTGATTGAAGGGGAGGGGACGGCTTTTGAATTTCTTTTGCCTGATGTCATTTCCAAGAGATGGCTAACTGGGCATTCCAAGCCCAGGGATAGGAATTCAGATCAAGCCAAGTGTGTGGCTTTGTTTTTAAGCTGTTCTGGCAGTCCTGTTACCTCACGACCGGGTCTCTGTTTCCTGCAGATGGGCCTTGTCTTTCTGATTAAATCAACACACATAAGCTGTTGTTTCTCTACCACGACCAGTCACCATGGGTGTATCTATAAAACGTGGAATTGCACTTCTACTAAAAGTAGCTTGTGGGGTCCTGTGGTGGACTCCAGCCCCTCTGGAGTGAGAAGCTCTGTCCTGCCTCCTCAGTCAAGTTAGTGTCTGTGAACTTGAGACTTGCAATCCCTAAAATCAAGTGAACGATGATAATAATAAGCCTCCTGTATTTGTGTCTATTACTGCTTAACAAATTACCCAGAATGTAGCAGTTAAGAACAACAAACGGCTGGGCATGGTGGCTCAAGTCTATAATTCTAGCACTTTGGGAGGCCAAGGTGAGAGGATTGCCTGAGCCCACAGATCCGAGACCAGCCTGGGCAACATGGTGAGACCTCGTCTCCACAATAAATCAAAAAATTAGCTGGGCATGGTAGTGCGTGCCTATAGTTCTGGCTACTCGGAAGGCTGAAGTGAAAGGATCAACCGAGCCCAGCAGGCCGAGGCTGCGGTGGCCATGAGCATGCCACTGTACTCCAGCCTGGGTGACAGAGTGAGATTCCAACTCAAAAAAAAAAGATAACAAATAAATTCACTGTTAAACAGTTTCTGAGGGGAAAGAGCAGCTTAGCTCGGGTTCAGGACCTCCCATAAGGTCGCAGTCAAGGTGTGACTGAGTCTGAAGTCACCCGAAGGCCCGACTGGGGCTGGGGGACCTGCTTCCAAGATGACACACTCAGAGGACCAAGAACAGGAGGCCTTTGTCCCTCCCTTCACAGACTTCCCACAGGTATATGAATGTCCTCATGACACAGAAATTGCTTTCCTCCCCCAAAAGGAAGGATCCAAGAGACAGCACAGAGTTAAGCCCAATACCTGCTGTAGCACAGCCTAAGAGGTGAGAAACCACAACATCACTTCTGCCATGTTCTGTCAGTCACACAGACCAACCCTGAGGACTCTGGAAGATGCGTGAACACCATGGAGGCTGCTGACCACACCTCCTTCGAAGGGTGTTGTGGAGATGAGCATAAGTGGGTGGCATCTAGCAGAGGCCCAGTAAGAGAAACAAGGGCTATCATTATTTATTCCATCAATACACAGTGCCCCTGTGTAAAACATGAAACAGAGAGAGAATTAGAGAACTAATCAATAAGCATATGCAAGGGGCAAGGAAAGATGATACTCGTTTATTCAACAAATAATTATTCATAGTGTCTGCCATGTGCCAATCATTGTTCTGGTCACCTGGATTATATTAATAAACAAAACCATGATCCCTGTCCTCATGCAGCAGACATTCCAGGGAAGGGATACAGATTGATTAAAATAGACACAACAGATCAGCAAGCTGTGTCAGAAGCAGGAAGTGCTGCAATAAAAACAGAAAAGAAAGCCGGCTTAGTGGCATTAGGGATGTTGGTGCAAGAGATGCAGGTTGGCGTATCAGAGCAGACCTCGTCCAGAAGGTGTGGCAGAAAGCAGGGGGCTCCAAGGCAGCTCCTCCTGGGAGACAAGACTCCCCTGCAGGGATCCCATCCTGAGACCACACTACAGTGGGACCTGCCCACTGACTCTCCACCCACTGCTCCTGCACCTGAGACTTGACTCGCCACAGTCTTTCCACAGAATGGAAAGGGCAGCACCGCAGTGCTCAGAGTTAGGAAGGAACACCCACTGAGCCATTTTGAAAGGATCCTCCTGGATGCTGTTTTGAAGAGAACCAAGAATCACAGCAGGAGAGTTGGTGGAAGTTTTCATCGCAGCCTGGCAATGAGAGGGCCACTGAGAACCAGGGGTCAGCAGGGAGGTGGTGAGAAGATGGTGGGTCTGATTGTGGGTTTCTTTTGGAGTTAAAGCCAACAGGATTTCTCAGTGGACTAAATGCACCATTAAGAAAAAGAAGAGTCAAGGATTTGAGGCCTAAGAACCAGACCAATGGGGTTGCCGACCACTGGAATGAGGGAAAGCTGTGGATGGAGCAATGTGGGAAGAATCTGGACACATCGGGTCTGATGTCCCTAGACACCTAAGTGAAGATTTCAAGCAGGGATGTGGACATACATGTGTACAGTTCAGAGAAGGTTCTGGGATGGAGACAGACATGGGAGTTATTATGTATAGATAAATATATATACGTAAAGGTAAGGGACAGGATGAGATCTCAGGGGACGGCATGGAGACAAGGAAGCAATAAGGCCAAGGACACAGTGAGTTAGAGATTAAGAAGCAGAAGACCAGCAGGGAAGGAGGCATGGCCGGGGGCAGGAGGACACACAAAGAAATTTGTGGAGAAAGGGCAAGAAGAAAGAGGGAGCCATTCCCACAGTCAGGGCTGCTGAGGTCCGGCAAGTTGAGGACGGGACCTGGCCGTTGGATTTAGCAGTGCAGAGGTCGTCAGTGAGCATGAAGGAACAAAACACTGGGTCTCACTTTCAGAGGTCACTCTTCTATGTATGAGTGCTCTGCTCTCATCCCCAGGGACACACACCCCAGAATGCCCCATCTCTGATGGTCACACACACCCCTATGGAGCAAACCCTGAAGCTCTGTGCACTCCTTCTGGCCTGGTCTCTGCTCCTTGAAGGACAGGACTACCTTCTCCTGTGCTGAGCCCTCCTGAGAGTGGGTGAAAGTTCTGCATGTGCCCATTGGCCAGGCAGCTTCCAGACATATCTCTCAACCAATGGAAATTGTTTTGATGGGTGGAATTTCACCTTGAAGAGCCAGTCTTGAGTCTCGGAAGAAGAACGCAGGGTCAGGCCGGGTGCAGTAACTCACACCTATAATCCAAGCACTTTGGGAGGCCGAGGTGAGAGAACTGCCTGAGTCCACAGATTCAAGACCAGCCTGAGCAACTTGACAAGACCTCATCTCTACAAGAAATCAAAAAATTAGCCGGGGTTGGTGGCACACATTTCCAGCTACTTGGAAGGCTGAAGTGGAAGGATCTCCTGAGTCCAGCAGGTTGAGGCTGTGGTGGCTGTGAGCAAGCCACTGAACTCCAGCCTGGGCAACAGAGTGGGGCTCTGACTCAAAAAAAAAAAAAAAGCAGCAACCCCCTTGGGTCCCCTCCCACTGTGGAAGATTTTTTGTCATCTCAATAAATCCTGGGAGAAGGAGAAAGAGAAGGAGAAGGAGAAGAAGCATACAGGGTCAAGTGTGCTGGGAACATAGACCTGCTCTGTCCCGTTGGCTGTCTTGGCCTTACGACTTCATACGTGAAATTAGAGGTTCAACCAACAGATGCTTAGACCGTCTGGATGATAGAACCCCCTAGGTCACTATGCATAACAGTGTGACCTACTCAGAGCATTGCGGATTTCTGATCAATTTAATTTTACCATAAGAAATGAAAAAGATGTTTCCAGAATATAAAAGGCAGATGGAGGTCTGATCTCTACAGTCTAATTCTAAGCAATGGACTCAGGCAGCTGGAGGGAGAGGAAGAGAAACAGCTGGCCCCAGTGTATCTGTTCCTAGAGTCCCACCTAATAGCCATCTGTGGCTTTTTAGTTAGAGAGGGATAGTAGGTACAATGATTTAAGAAAAATACATGAGGCCGGGTGCAATCTGTAATCTCAGCACTTTGGGAGGCCCAGACGGGAAGACTGAGTTCAGGAGTTCAAGACCAACCTGGGCAACATAGCAAGACCCTTGTCTATAAAAAAATTAAAAAAATAAGCTAGTTGCTGGTGACTGTAGTCCCAGTTACTCAGAAGCCTGAGGCAGAAGGATCACCTGAACTCAGGAGGTCGAGGCTGCATAAGTTGTGACCATGCTACTGCACTCCAGCCTGGGTGACAGAGTAAGACTTTGACTCAAAAACAAACAGTGCAAAAACTCAGAATTGAGAAAATCCTTCTCATTAATTTTTTTCCTGCGACTTGAGGGAAAGATCGGCTATTAATTGGTTGCAATTCTGGAGCAACATTGACCAGAGAGAAAACCAGTTTTCTAGGCTGAGAATCCCTTGTTAGACAATGTTTAAGGCCCCCTCGGGGCTGTGTGGTATCTAAGATTCCCCAGAGGGATGGCTAACTCCTCCCGGACCTAAGGCCACTTGGGATGCTACCATGTGGAGGAGAGGTTGCTTCCCCAGAAGCTGAATGGCTTTGTTTTGCTTTCCATGATGAATTAAACAAAGTTCCCACAGGGGCCTCAGGCAGATGGGATATCTAAAATGGCAAGCCCTACTCTCTAACGAAGCTAGGGAAGCCGAGGAGAGTGTAGACAGACCACGTAGACTTTTCAGCCCCAGAACCAAAGTCTTTGTGGACAAGCACAAGCACGTCTTAAAGCGAGGAGTAGGGAATATGGGCTGACAGCCTTGCTTTCTCCACCACCCCTCCCCAACTCCCTCCCTCCCCCCACTTAGAAAGCCTCATGTCTGTAATTACCCCTGTTGGCCTCCAGAGGGCGGCCAGAGAAAGGAAAGATAAAATTCAAAGTTAACAGGAGAGAACCCCCCCAGAAACTAACAGACAGGATTAAAACTACAAAAACGAATATATGTTTTAAAATACAGCATCATCAGGGTAAATAGTAAAATGTAAAGAAAGCTAAAACAGAATTCTTGCTTGTACACATAACCAGTGCTTTAGGAGAAATCTCATTCAAAGCTACTTCATTTAGAATTCTAAAATCACACCAAATTTGCAGCTTCCTCAGGTACATTTTTGATAGTATAGTTCGTAGTCACAATAACAATATTTATGCCTGATTATGTCCAATAGATTTCATTGTATTAGGCAACTCTCGAAATCTCTCTAAGTTCTAAAGATTCTCTGAACAGACTCCTGAAAATTGGCATGCAAAGTCAGTGTTTGCAACTGGAATCATATTATCCAATAGATTTACACAGACTTCATGGTGATTGTTCTGCTCTGCCCAGCAGTTTCTAATCCTTGGGAACCGATCTGAAATAAAATCAGCCACATTTCCTGGATCCAAACTGCGTAGGAGAGCCTGTTTGTGAGTCTGTCTTCACCCCTAGGCACTGGTGCCCAGAATTGGGACCTGACACAGGGTAGATGTGCCATGGAGGGACCTGTGGTCATGGGTTCTTACATGAGGCCGCAGATCTCATCCAGGATGCTGAACTGCAGAGAGCTACAGCTGAGGCTGCCTGAATTCACCTCCCCTGGGAGAGACCACGAGTGCAAAACCTGGTGACAAAGCACTGAGGCCACTGTCTTTTTGAACCAACATCCAAACAAAAATAAGGCAGATCTCACATCTCAGGTCAGCCAGCATTGAGGCAAGTCAGCATCCAACTACAAGAAGGATCTATCTAATGCAAGATCCAAGTGATTTATAGGGATGCATCTCTTCCTGGTAGTTTGTCCACTTAAAATGTTAGTAGTATGCAGCTCAGGAAAAAAGTGTCCAAGGTGTTTGCTGTTGAATTCTTTTTTTAAAGTAAGCACCAGGCTGGGTGTGATAGCCCTCATAACTTTAATTCCAGCACTTTAGGAGGTAGAGGTAGGAGGATTGCTTGAACCCAGGATCTTGAGACCAGCCTGGGAAACACAGCAAGATCTGTCTCTACAAAAAGGAAAAAAAGCTGGATGTGGTGGCATGCACCTTTGGTTGCAACTACTCGGAAGACTGAGGAGGGAGGATTGCCTGAGCCCAGCAGATCAAAGCCAAAGTGAGCCATGATTGTGCCATTGCACTCCAGTCTGGGCCACAGAGTGAGACCTTAACTCAAAAAAAAAAAAGTAAGCATCATTTACAGAAGCATAAGTTCATAGGGTTGGAATGGACCCCAAGAAATCACCTTGTCTAATCCTTACCTCCAGACAAAGCAGCTCTTAAGTAGTGCCAAATCAAACAAAACAAACTGCCCCTTCCACCATGTTTCCAGAGGAGGTTTGACAGGTACCACTGCCTCCTTCCCTTCACCCGTAGTCCGTTTTCTGTTAATGTCTGACTGAATGAAGGCAGACCTGGATTCAAATTTAAGCTGCTTCACATACTGGCTGTGTGAATTTAGACAAGTTATCTAACTCTCAGAGCTCACTTTCTTCACATGTAAAATGAGTATTAGATGATGCACCAACCGGAGGTGTTGCACAGCTTGAATAAAAAGCATGTAACCAGCTATGTGTGGTGCTTGGTCACTATCAATGGCTAATCAATAAATATTTGGTCCCTTCTCTTTCCTTCTCCATGTGGGGGGGTGATTGGGTTATCATAACATTCAGAGGAGCATGACTAAATGTAACAGTCAGAGATACCAAACATTCTTCCTCTCCTTCAGCTCCCCAGATGAAAACTCATCCCACATCCCGGATGATTTCCAGATATGCTGCTGAAGATTCATGTCGGTGAAAAACCCATGAGGAATGATCTCAGCCCAGAATATACTTCACTTTGCATACAAATGCAAGCCTGTTTTCACATGGATATTCATATACCGAGTTTTCTTGTACATTTTGTTGTCAACCAAGGGAAATTTTTTTTGGTGTTATTTGTCACTTGACCAAGAGTGGTCAACAGTTTTGTAAAATCACATTGTGTTAATGCCACTAGTGGTATATGAGTCACACACACAACACACCTATGTCCATGTATAACGTAGCAGTTCAGTTCCTAGTGATTCTACACAGAGGGATGTGGAATTCACAGATTCACTATGTCACACTTATAGCATTGTGTAGATTTTAAAATAAATGTTGTCCTTTCATTTCAGGATGGTAAAAAGAAACTTTAAAAATGCCATGCTTCTCTGCAGACGAGGCCACTGGGTCTGATAGGGTTGAGGACACTGGCAGCTGCTAAAGGCAGGACTTGCCCAAGCTGCCCTGGGAGGTATTCTTGGGCTTCCTCCAGCACATGTTGGTTTTGTTTTGTTTTGTTTTGTTTTTTGCAGCCCTTTATGGGTCGGACGTCAGGTCTTGATGCTTAGACACAACCAGCTGTGAGTTTGGATGTGACTGTCTTCCCTGCTGGTCCCCAGGGGAAACCCCTGGAGCTCCCCACACCTAAACTTATATTCCCTCCAGCCACTGGCCCTGAGAGAAGCCAGTTCTGTTCCTGCCTGCTGCCTGCTGCTGGGGCGGGAAACCACCGGGGAAGCCAAGGCCATGGCCCAGTGCTGCGGGGCAGTCCCAGCTGGGGCCCCACTTCCCTATCCTCTCCCTTCCATTGCCTTCCCCACTAGGGCCATGAGCCGTGGCAAATAAACCTACAATATTTGAGGCATCCTTTTACTCTCACACACGATGTTTAGGACACACGAATATAGGAACGTTGTTGCCCGTCCCAAACTCAAATCTAGCTAGCATCCTTGGATTCTCCAGCAACCCTCATCCTCACACCTCTCCTGAGCAAGGAAAGAGGACTGGCAGGGGAGCCGGTGTAAGACACGTCACCTGCCTCCACCCGCAGCTAGAGGAAGCCAGGGCGGACCTGGGGGCTGGCACCCTGCTCATTCCCAGAACAGAATGTCCTCAAGCTTCCCCAGCCCCATTCCATTCTGAGTCAGGAGCATTATACTTAGAGCCAGGAAAACACAGAGTCTTTTCATTCTAATGATCGCCAAGATCTTCTAGTTTTAAAGTGAAACAGAGGAGACGCATAACTCCTTTGAGCCCAAAAGAATGGCTGCATGAAATCTGGGAGACTCGCTGATAACACTAGTCTCAGAATCAGGGCGTGATGGCAGGAGCTTAGTGATCACCCACCAGACCAGCCCAGGTTCCAGGCAACCAAACCAAGGCCAGAAAAGCAACGTGACTTTCTCTTGACTCCCAGAACAATGTCCTTCCTAGGCCGCTATCTAAGACAATGGGGGTTCCAGATTGCAGTTGCAGTAGTAGGGAGTTGGCCCCAAAACTTCCTAAGCAACTCTTGAGTCTCCCAGGAAAGTTATGAGTAGATGCATCACAAAGAAACTCTATGGGGCAATAATCAGCTATCAGAAGCTCTTGATGCCTTGAAGATGGACCCCAGGGACTGTGGAAGTAAATAAAAATCTTTTCATTCCAGATTTTCTGGAAGCCAAGGACTTATGTGTCAAATGCACAAAGCTTGCACAAGATGTTTATGGCATGGAGTATATACCCTCTGTTTTCAACAGTGAGACCTCCTCAACCTTGAACTAAACCCTAGCCAAGAATCCTCCTGGTGGCTAATTTGTGACATTGCATTTTCTAGAATCTAGGCGGTTGTGTCAACCGCAGCACTGAATAACTATTTCTTGTGGGGCACAGATAATTCTGTACTTTGGAGAATATTATCAGCATCCCCACCTTTATCCATTAGATGCATCCCCACTCTGATGTGACAATCAAAAATGTCTTCAGACATGACCAATCGCTCTCTGCCCATTGAGAATCATGGGTCTGAAGCATTCGACTGCATTCTTACTGCACTGCTGGATGCACTATTCCTGCCTGGGTCCCTCCCACCTCCAGTGAAACACAATTGTGAGCCCTGCCAGTGAGTCCTGCAGCCAAATTCAAACCCAAACTTTCCAGCTGTTAGGACCAGCACCCAGATGTGTTTGATGAGACAAGATCATCGCAATGGAAGTCTCTGCAGACATCTTCAAAAATGTATAATCTGGCAAATCTATCCATTCACATCATCACTGAGATCCAAGCAAGTTGGAATTACATATGCTGTTGGAAGCAATCGTCTCTGACTTTCCATGTGTCTTTATTTTCCTGGGCCCTGGGGCCCTGCCCTGCACCCCACCTGCATCGTCACCCTTGGGCCCTTTACTTAGGCCACTCTCTAGACAGTCCTTCTAGCTTCTTGGGCCCCATTCTTGTGTCTAACACTCCCTCTGGCTTCTGTGCCCCCTTTGACTCAGGTGGGAGACTTCCTACCTCCATCCCAGCCAGACTCAGCTCCCAGAAAAAGCAGGGCTGTGTTGGGAATTTCAGAGTTTCAGACACAAGCAAGCATGTGCCAGAGTGGCTGGCAGTTTTCACTTCTGACTCCTGGTGAACGAATCCAGAAACATCTTCCAAGCTTCTCACTTAGCTACAGGAGAGGCACGGGGCCGAGGACTTGGAACAGCTCCAAGAGGAAGAATAAAGGGGAAATGAGAATAATTCTTGCTTTGTTTAGTGTTTCACAAAGGCCCATTAGGGTGAGCAGTCGCCCGTGCTAATAGTCTTGGTCAAGGAGGCAGCAAAACCAAAAGCCAAACAAGCAGTGGTTTCATGGAAAGTCCGGCGGTGAGAACAGCCCAAATGGATGTGGTGCAAAGTCACCCAGGCCCTGTCTAGTTTTTTCTTGGGGGGCAGTGGGAAACCACACGCTTGCAGAATCAAGCAACCTCTCCGCTACTAAGAAGAAAGCATGCTTTGAGATTAGCAGATGTCACAGCAGGATGAGGGCAGTGCCCCCAGCTGAGCTGGGGGGAGACGCCAAGTTGAAGTTGGCAATAGTGATGAACTCGCACCTGATGGAGGCTGAAGATACTTTTGCAAAACTGGTGTGCTTAATGAGTTGCAGGAGACAAAGGGTCTCTCCTGCCCATAGCATCTTGCTTGGGTTGGGCAGCCTGACTGTTAAAAGAGATCTCAACTGAGACAAAGGTCAAGAAACTGCCAAAAGTTAGCACTGGCCAGACCTCCAGGAGCCAGGTTGCTGTGAGAATGCAGGCCGTCTCGCCCCAGTGGTGTGAGAAGTCACGAGGCCCTGAACTAGAGTCACGGTCGGGCAACCCCTTTGGGTCCCCTCCCACTGTGGGAGCTTTTCTGTCTTCTCAATAAATCCTGCTTTAAAAAAAACGAGTCACGATTAATCTTTTAAAATGTTTTATTGTGTAAATGTAAGGGACCAAGTGCAAGATTGCTACATGGATATACTACATAGTGTGAAGTCAGGGCTCTTAGTGTTTCCATCACCTGAGTAATATACATTGCATCCATGAAGTTACTTCTCAACATCCATCCCCCACCCTCCCAACCCTTCTGCGTCTCCAATGACTCTTTTATTCCATGTTATTTGTCCATGTGTACACATTATTTCGCTTCTGCTTATAAGTCAGAAAATGTGGTATCTGTCTCTGATTCATTTCACTTAAAATGATGGCCTCCAGTTCCATCCATGTTGCTGCAAGATGCATGATTTCATTCTTTTTACGGATGAGTTCTATTCCACTGTGTACAGACACCATACTTCCTTCAACCAGTCATCCACTGGTGACACTTGGGTTGATCCCTTCTCTTTGCCATCATGAACAGGGAAGAGCTCGTTCAATCATTTATGTCCCAGGTATGCTCCTTCCTCCTCACATGTTCTTTGAAGAAGGGGCTGCCTGTCTCAGTGGCTGCCACCCCAGGCCTTCAAAAATGTGTCTGGCTGTGGCCCAAGGTATGAGTTCCCATCTTTATTCAGGCTCAACCTTTGGAGTAGGAGTTGGTCACGCATGGGTTATTCTTGGACACAAACAAAATCCAGTTAAATATGATAAGGCAACACTACGTGTGCTGAAAGTTCAAGCATTGCTGATGTCAAGACTCGCACTTGCTTGCAATACAGACTGTAAAGATGGGCTGCCCTTCCTCCCCAGCCTCACAGCCTGTGGCTATTCCCCTGGCCAAGCCCTGCTTCACCCTCTAACACTCTCACCCTACTCACCTGCTCTGACCACACTGGCCACCTGCCCTTTGGCCTGCTGGACCACTCAAGCCCCAGGCAGCCTCCCTCAGCTTCTCACTCCTGAGCTCCTTCAAACCCTTGCTCATTGAGGACCACCCTGGACACTTCCTTTGCCTCTCCCCTCGTAGAAAGTAGGTTCCCTAAGGAAGAGACAGGGTGTGCCTGGCACATAGTAAGTGCTCAGTAAATATCTGTGGAATTTATAAATGTCCTGCTTTCATCGTGGCCCCTGTTCCTGCAGATGAAAGGGTTCTGATAACATTTCTTTGGACTTCCCATGGATGCTGTTTTCTTAAGAAAGGAAATTGAGTTTCAAATACACAGATGGAACTCTTCCCTAGTTTCCTACAATGTTAGGGAATCCTTTCTATTTCTCATATTTCTTCACCAATTCATCAGAAATCCAGGAAAAAATGTGCCTTGGGCTATCATCTTACTCAGAGGAGTGTCTTTTATCTTTGATCAAAATTCCTCTCCTGTCATCATCTATGTGGAATTTCAAGCTCATATGCCAGATAAACTAAGAAGGGCAAGTGACTTGTGGACCAGGAAG
The DNA here is from genome assembly GCA_027257055.1 of Cephalopachus bancanus. Taxonomy (NCBI): domain Eukaryota; kingdom Metazoa; phylum Chordata; class Mammalia; order Primates; family Tarsiidae; genus Cephalopachus; species Cephalopachus bancanus. Next base: position 9,500,666 of record JAPVLO010000014.1, read on the forward strand.
TAAGGAAAATTCAGAGAATGAAGGAATATGTCAGAAGGATACAGAAGCTAGCTGGAAGCTCCTGCTGGCCAAGGCAGGCATGATTTGAAAATCAAAATAAAATGATAGTAATGGATTATAACTCATTGCACAGGAGAAGAATCTATGAGTTCATACTGATATCAGTGAATAAATGAACAAATAAATTAATTGAGGAAAGTGAAAGCACTTCCTTACAGCAGAGTGCCAACCAATGAATATAGGAGAAATGAGGGAATCAGAAATGCCTTAATGCTAATTGCTAAACCTAATGGGGTCGTTAGAAATAATTTGATTTTTTTTTTTTGAGACAGGATCTCTGCTGCCCAGGCTGGAGTACAGTGGCACGATCATAGCTCACTACAGCCTCGAACTCTTGGGCTCAAGCAATCCTCCCACCTCAGCCTCCAGAGTAGCCACCACACCCAGTTAACTTTTGTTATTTCTTTTCAGAGAGGGATCTCATCATGTTGTCCAGGCTAGTCTTGAACTCCTGGCCTCAAGCGAACCTTCCAAAGCTCTGGGACAACAGGCATGAGCCACCGTGCCTGGCCAGAACAGGATATTTACATAGTTTTTTGTTTTGTTTTGTTTTGTTTTTGAGTTGGAGTCTCAGTCTGTCGCCCAGACTGGAGTGCAGTGGCCGCTCCCGGCCACCGCAGCCTCGACCTGCTGGGCTCTGGTGATCCTTCCGCCTCAGCCTTCCAAGTAGCCGGAACTACAGGCGCGCACTACCACGCCCAGCTAGTTTTTGATTTATGTAGAGATAAGGTCTCGCCAAGCTGCCCAGGCGGGTCTCAAACCCACGGGCTCAGGCAATCCACTCACCTCAGCCTCCCAAAGCACAGGATTACAGGCTGAGCCACCGAACCCGGTTTAACTTTATGCAGAAGAAACCTAAGACACCCCCTTAACACAAAAGGAAGGTTGCTCAGCTTGGTACAGTGATAAGGCGAGCAAGAGGCCGTATGAGGCTTAGAGAAATCTCTAAGGAGGGTTGAGTCAGTAAGGACTTTACCTGAAACCTCTGAAAACATCAGAAAACCAAGTTAAAGGGGTCTCGTTCCCCTGCACCCAGGTGGTTGAACATTGAGGCTGGAGCAAGTGGCCTCAGGGTGGTATTGGGGTGACTGTTATCTCCAGAGGACATTCCTAAATATGATCTCGCCTATGTCATCTCGCATGGTGGTTCTGTGACGCAAGGTACAGTATTTCTTATTGCACATACGAGCTCGCAACACCCAGAGGGCGTGTGACTTACCCAAGATCACACAAGTCACAACATAACAGAGCTGGGTCTTGGCCCCAGGCCACGGACACTGCAGCCAGCATCCCTCCCACACAGCCCCCGTGCCAGCACCATCCCTGTTCTCTGAAATATGCCAGGTGAATACATCACCAAGGAAAATATTCTAGATGCACTTTACTACTTTTTTTAAATCCCATTTCATCAAAACCCTTCATCTGGATCACTCTACTGCCTTTGATAAGGTTCCTGCAAAACAAAACAAACAGCAGAAAAGTAAATTACATGGGCAGACAGAAACTCTTCAAAAATGCAAATCAATTCCACTGTGAAAGAGTAAAAAGCATCAGAAATGTGCTCCCGTCTGGAAGGTCAGGGAGACCCTCTTCAGCAGGAAAGCCTGTCTCTCTTCAGGGCCAGGCCGGCCCTCTTATGCCTGCCACATCTTCTGCTACGCAATGTACGAAGATACACGTGGGGGAAAATCCATCAACCTGAGATGCTTTTCCTGCTTGTCCTCGGTATTCAGATTAATCACAGATTTGCTTTCTGGAACGAATGTCCTTGGGTGATTTTCTTTTCTTTCTTTCTTTCTTTTTTTTTTTTTTTTTTTTGAGTCGGGATCTCACTCTGTTGCCCAGGCTAGAATGCAGTGACATGATCACAATGATCACAGCTCATAGCAGCCTCAACCTCCTGAGCTCAGGCAATCCTTCCGCTTCAGTCTCCCAAGTAGCTGGGACTACAGCTATACACCTGACTAATTTTTTTATTTTTTGTAGAGATGAGGTTTCACTATGCTACCCAGGCTCTCAAACTCCTGAGCTCAAACAATTCTCCTAATTTTGTTTCTTTTAAACACTTTACATTTGTAAGAAATTTACAAAATGCCAGAAAAACCGAAAGAACCTGACAACAAATACTGCTATCCTTACCACTCAAACTTGACTACCCTTAAATTGCTATATTTCTTTCAAACTTTTCTTATCAAAAAAGAAAAGTCGGGCTTGGTGACTCAGCCTGTAATCCCGCGCCTTTGGGAGGCTGAGGTGATGGATTGCCTGAGCCTGCGGGTTCGAGACCTGCCTGGGCAGCGAGACCTCATCTCTACAATAAATCAAAAAAATCAGCCGGGCGTGGTAGCGCATGCCTCTCATTCCAGCTACTTGGAAGGCTGAGGCAGAAGGATCACCGGAGCCCAGCAAGTCAAGGCTGCGGTGGCCAGGAGCGGCCACTGCACTCCAGTCTGGGCGACAGAGTGAGACTCCAACTCAAAAAAAAAAAAAGTCTAAAAACAACACTACAGATATAAGTGAAGTTCCTTTTATTATTCTCCGTCCAAGCTCATTCCCCTTCCCTTAAAAAAGAATTTATTTATAAAATACTATAGTTACATACTTATGTGCTCAAACAACATGTATTTTTGTTTTTTATTCTCTCTTTTTAAATAATCTTTCTTTGCAGGAAAAGATAACAAATAAGCCCTAGCAGTTCCAAAATAATTCTGGTTAGGATTCGATTCTCTTATCTCTTTTCAACAAAAGCAAAGTAGTCTCATGAGAAGAGTAATGATCATAATAGCTAATACCATGTCCCAGACTCTGTTCTACAAACATATACTTGTTGACTCACCTTATCCTCATCAGCCATACGGGCATAATCATTGTTATCCCCGTTTTAGAGACTGAGAGACTTAGATACAGAGGCACCAACCACTTGCTCGAGGTTACAGAGCTATGAGCTATGAGCTGCAGAGGACCAGCACTGGTCCCTGGGCAGTCTGCCCTAGTGTCCAGGCTCTGACCCCACAAGCGGTTACAGTTCATGAAGCTCTTTGCTTTTCTTCACAAGATCACGGTCTACTTCCTCACCTGTCATTTTGAAATCAGGCTGGTCTGGAAAATTTCACAAGCTCCTTTTCCAATTGATGCTCCTTTACTGGGATGATGACTGAACTCAATTTCGGGTTCAAGTTGCCACGTCCAACCACAGACCCACATGGGACCAGCACAGCCCAGGCCCTCCACTCCAATGGTACACGCCCAAGCTGGACGCTTTAAACAGGCAGCCTCTCCACAGGAAAATACACAAGAAGTCAGGAGGTAGCAAGGTTTTTCTGGTTTTCTCTACACACATGAGCAAGTTGATACTAAAGATGTAAAACAACCTCTTGGATCCAGGGGCTAAAAAAGGCTTTTTCGGCTGCTGTTGACGTGTTGGGATCACATGTGACCCCTACCACGCAGCCCTGTTTTGTCTCCTGGCAGTCGCGTAAGCCTTGGTTTCCAGTCCTGCCTGGCTGCTGAGGGATTAGACCAGGTCTTATCATTCAGCCTGCTCCTCTCTCCAGATCATGTGAATTTGTTTCTCCTTTTATAGGTTGCCAAAGGTAAAATAGTAATCCCCAAGTACCTGTCAGCAAAAGGAGATTTACTACTTTTAATCATAGGACACATATTATATGTGTATAAATACACACAGAAGTACACACACACACACACACACACACACACACACATACACACAGCAGCAAACATGTGGCCCATTTGCGGGTCCCTCTGTGTGTATGTTTTTGTCCACAGTCTGTCATCTATTTCTGGAAGCCAGACAAAGGTTCAAGTGACCTGATGGTGTGGTGACTTCTTGATCACTAACACTTTTGGGGGTGTCCTGCAAGCTGGAAGGTTGATATTCCGAAAAATGGCCACTAATCACTGTCCAAGTCAACAAGGTAATCAATCTTATAATTACTAGCAAGGGGATGGGAGGAGGATGGAGAAGGAGGGAAAACAGCAGTCAGTGATTAGATAGATACCAGGTGGGTGTCCAAACCAATATGGAAGGTGAAGACATTGTGAAACAAGGCATTAAAAAATAAAAAAAAGTACAGTCTTATTCTTTTGCTGACATATTTCTCCATTGCCCAGGTCCCCTTTACTGGAAAAAAAGATTCCATTCAGTACTCACAAGAGCTGATGCCAACGCTTTAGAATGTGTGAGTGCTGAGTGTCTCAAACAGACTTGCAGAAAGCCACAGTGCCCAGTGCTGTGCTTGGCATGCAGTAGCCTCTCCGTAACTGTTGCAGAATTGAATTAAATAGCTAAATGCTAGAATTGCTGCCAAGTCAAAAGGAGCTACCAAAATAAATTAGGACTGACACAGTGTACTGTGTTTGCCGGTCGTCTCCCAGGGTGTGGTGTGGCTCCAACTGCTGGTGGTCTCCCAGTGCCAGCCCCCCTTCTTCTTTGGTGATGGGCTGCCCGAGTGCACCTGGGAAAGGGCACATCTGAGTCCTTTATTCCTGCCACTTCTAGCTCATCAGTCTGATTAACATGATATCATCAATATAGTGTGACTCTAGTTTTGGGGGGTTTTTTTGAGTTGGAATCTCACTCTGTCACCCAGGCTGGAGTGCAGTGGCGCGCTCGCAGCTACCGTAGCCTTGACCTGCTGGACTCAGGCAACCCTTCTGCCTCAACCTTCCAAGTAGCCAGAACTACAGGCGTGTGCTACCAGGCCCAGCTAATTTTATGATGTATTGTAGAGACGAGGTCTCACCATGTTTCCTGGTCTGGTCTCGAACCCGCAGGCTCAAGCAATCCTCTCAGCTCTGTCTCCCAAAGAGTTGGGATTATAGGTTTGAGCCACCGTGCCCAGCCATGACTCTAGTTTTAACTTAATGTCTCATCCAGGATGGGAGGGCAGTTTCAGGAGCTTCCACTGGGCCTTTCCTGCCACAAGAGTCCTTATTTTATGTACCAAGAGACCAACATAAGGGTTTCACTTGCTGCTGAGTAGGTCCATGCCAAGTATACATCCAGGAATTGGGGAAATGGCCCTGGGTAGGTCCATGGACCTGGGCGACTGCATTAATTACATAGTTCCCATATGTCCCTAATGTAACAAGGAGGCCTCATATCGCTTTGGGTATTAACCTTGATATTATATCTAATAGCATCAGAAAAATCTGGATATTTCTCTTTCCCCACTGAGTGGTGATCTGAGGAAATAGCCATAGATATTTTGGGGAAAGGACCTGAGAAATGACCTCTTAGTGCATCTGTTGTGGTATTATAGTATTTACCCATAGGGACATGGCCTGTCCTTCAACTGGTGGATTCTGGATCTGAGAAGTGGCTGCAGTCTGGAAAGTGAGCGAGGGATCATGACCTACCATTTGGGGTAGCTGACCTTAGCCTTTGACTTGTCTACCCTGATCTCCTTCAGGATCCATATGTCTTACATACATACGTGTGTGTGTGTGTGTGTGTGTGTGTGTGTGTGTGTGGTCATTCAGTGCCCTTACTGGCTGCCCATCTCTTGCCCCTGGGAACACTGTTTCTTTTTGCCATCTCCATAGATCCTTATGGTTCAGGACTCCCTGGATACCTTCTCAGCATTCCTGCCACGAAGTTCTCTCGCTCCTGATGGCTAGGCACCACAGCTGGCTTCTGCTGTTCAAGGATCCTTTTGTCCCCATGGCTGCCAAAGACATTCGTTTTGTAGCAACATCTCCTCTCATCAGCTCTGGCCTACAGGAACAGCCCTCCCTGAGCTTCTCAACAGTGCTGGTACTCCCTAAAAGTCACTCCTTGTCACTGTGATACACGAGTCTCCTCCAGGTTCCAGTGAGTGTCAGGTGGGATAAAGCCCATCCATGCCCACATCTCTGGACCTTCCTCTGCAGTCTTGGGAACTTGGGTTTACTAGTGATCAGCATTTACTCATTCAAATTTTTGAAAACTTTAATCAAAGATTTTGTTTAATTAATATTAAACAAAAATCATGTTATAACAATATAGGGATAAAATGGAGTAGAAAAAACTAAAAGTCCTCAACTATCATGATAGGAAGTCAAAACAGTGCATAATGTCTACAATGCATGAATCCATAGGGAACAGAAAATAAATGCAGAGGACTCAAAGTTTTACTACTATTTGAACTTTTATGTGCATTTATTGCTGTAATAAAAACAAGCTCCTTTATAATGAAATCACCATCTCCTGGTGGGGCTAGAGCAAGCACATCAGTGCCTGTAACCACAGGGAAGAAGAGGTGACATTGCATAGACCATGCACCTCGTGCTGGAAGGGCTCAGGAGGGAAAGAGTCGTGAGACACCTTCTGCTCTGCTCCCTGTCATAGTGTGGCCATCATCAGTTGTCCCTATTGGTTTGGAGGGTTTCTGTGGCAGATCACAAGATTCTCATAAAATCAATATCCCACGACAGAGGCTGGAGGATACCTAACTTTAATTCTTTATCTGATTAAAAGATACTTCCAACCTCTGGGGAAGATCACTTACTGCAGTTCTGAAGGCTGGAGAAGTTCATAAATAATGCTTTTCCTTGAATAATTCATGCAACTCCCAGAGGAGATAGTCTTTTACAGACTCTCCCACTGGTACAGGAAACTCACTTTCTGATATTCATGGGGAGAGCGTGGGGAGGATATTGAGGTTTTCTTTGGGGCTGTCGGAAGGTGAGCCAGAAGCAAGTTGCAACCATTCACTCCATCCAGCGAGGCCAGCCTGCTGAGCACACTACAGACTACAAATGGGCCTGCCACGTAGGTCCTTACTATTCCCTGCTGCTTGCCCTCCCTGGAAGGCCCTGTCCCTCCTGTCTCTTCATCTAAATGCTTCCCTTCTTCAAGAGGTCTTGAAACACTGTGATTCAAGGCTTTAGATGCCATCAGACCTGGGTTTGGACATGCAAGGGAAAATTCCTTAATTTCTTGAGTTTCAATTCCCTATTCTGGAAAATGGGAAGAAAAGCCGCAACTTTATCATCAGGTTTAGTGCTAACTAATACATGTACCATGTCCAGGAAGTGCTCCATACATGGCAGCTGCCTTCAATAAGATCCTTTTATAGACAGAATGTTGAAGGTGGGGAAGAACCCTAAGGAGACCAGCCCTCTTTTTACAGGAGAGGCTGTACTGCTTCTCCCCCATGAAGAGGGCTCTGATCCCTTCCTCCCACAGAAGCATCCTTCTCTGGGATCTCAGCATAGTGTCGCACCATGCTGGGCACCTCAAATATTGAACTCACACCCATGTGCATCCCCCAGTTTTCCTCAAGAGCCGGTCTATGTCAGATGTCTCTTCGCATACATCTGCTGTGCCCAGGACAAGGCTAGCACCTTTCAGGAATCAGCACACTCTCTCATTTGCTGAGAAAGCAAACCTGGGGAACCACTCCCAGAATGGAATCTGCTTCCTCTGTTTCCTTGAGATCACGTCTGGGCCAATGAAATGTCCTAACACACCAATTTCTCTATCACAGCATGCACCATTATGGAAGGTCTCTGCTCACTCAACACATTGAAATAACAGCAGGGAGACAGTTTCCTTCCATTAAAACCTATCGGAGCAGGGCTCAGTGGCTCAGCCTGTAATCCTGCACTTTGGGAGGCTGAGGTGAGTGGATTGCCTGAGCCCGCGGGTTCAAGACCTGCCTGGGCAACTTGGCGAGACCTCATCTCTACAATAAATAAAAAAATTAGCCGGGTGTGGTAGCGTGCACCTGTAGTTCTGGCCACTTGGAAGGCTGAGGCAGAAGGATCGCCGGAGCCCAGCAGACCGAGGCTGAGGTGGCCGGGAGCACCACTGCACTTCAGTCTGGGCGACAGAGTGAGACTCCAACTCAAAAACAAACAAAAAAAAACCTAACAGATGACTTCTCTTGTGCTTTTTGTCTTCACATTCCACAGACAACACCTTCACCACTGTCACTCCTGTGTCTCTCTTCTGACAACCGAGTGACGGTGAGAATATTAAACCTTACAGAGCTCCATTTGCAGAAACTTTAAAGGCCAGTGCTATTTGCATAAACTTTCTGCACAGTTCTATGATGTCTTCATCATTTGTTAAAAGAAGGAAGTTTAGGAAAACCACATTTCTATGTCTGTACAGGGAGGGAACATGAGGGAAGTAAGGGTCACATGCAGGGCCTGGGAACACAAAGGTCACTTGAGTGCCAGAGAAAGCCATTGGCATCGACCTGGCCCATCTCCCCAAGTCTTACTTAGATAATAAATGATTTCATCTACAGGTCTGGAGCTGTTTAGTGGTAAAAATTTTAATTACAGTGTTATGACTTCTGTATAGCACTTTTTCAAGTGAAGTAAACAGCTGACCCTGTTGGTATCTTTATAAAATCGTCACCTCAGCAAGCTGCAGTCCTTCCCTCATCAGATACATGATGATAAGGCAGTAGAGTGTTTGGTGCTCAAACTCTGGCCTCACAATCTTGCATTCAACTCTTGGATTCAATACTTGTTGCTTGAGAGCATTTGAACAGTTTGTTTACTCTCTCAAAGGCTCAGTTGACTCATCTATCAAATGGAAATAGTAATACTACCTACCTCACATGGCTGTGAGGACTAAGGAGATGTGAGGGACTTAGCAGTGTTCTCTGCATGTGCGTGAGTGCACAATCAATACCACATATGGGGCTACTGATGAAGATGAGGGTGAGAATGCGAATTTGCTTAACATACATAGAGGATGACACCAGTTCACCCAGAGTAGGGCATATGCTCTGACATGCGTTTCTAGCTGTGGTGATGGTGGTGGCTCCCGATGAGTTATCCCGACCTTTCTTACCAAGTGACTGCCCTTGTTCATGTCTGAAAGATCATCTCAGGCAGCAGTTACACAAAACCCAAGTGACTGCCTTAGACCCTTTGGGCTACTATCACAAAATGCCATAAATTAGGTGCCTTATAAGCAATATAGATGTATGTCTTGCAGTTCTGGAGGCTAGGATTTCCAAGCTCAAGGTCCCAGCAGATCTATTGTCTGGTGAGGGCCCACATCCTCACAGATGGCAGCTTCTCACTATATCATCGCATGGTGCAAAGGGTGAAGGATCACTCTCAGGCCTCTTTGTAAGGGCACAAATCTCATTTATGAGGGCTCTGCTCCCATGACCTACTCATCTCTCAGATACTCCATCTCCTAATATCAACGCTTTGGGGGTTAACATTTTAACACATAAGTTTTGGGAGGACACAAACATCTAGACTGTAGCAGTAGCCCATCACAAACAGCAGGTCATTACACAAAACAGCCATCCACTCTTTTCAACTCATTATTTGCTCATCTCCAAAGCCACTCCACCATGGTAGACCGATGGAACGACTGATACGCTCTGGTTAATAAGTTCATGCACAGTCAGCGTCAGGCTTTACAGTAGCATACACTGTTGAAGGGCAATTTGGGAATTAAAACAGTGAACCATACAAAACATCTATGCCCTTTGATTCATGTCTGTAAATTTGATCCAAAAAATAATTACAAAGGGAATAACTGGACATACCAAACTATTTCCAGCAGAAGCATTTATAATCTTGAAGAACTGTAAATAGCATATAAATCCAATGTTTGGAGGAGGCTAAGTAAAGTATGAGATATGACTTGATTAAATTATATGCAATCATTAAAATGATAAAGAGGAAGAGAGTATACAAAAAATGGAATCATCAGGATATACAATCAACACAAAAAATCAATTTGGTTTCTATATACTTACAGTGAGCCATCCAAAAATGAAATAACTCTTCCTTCAGGAAGAAGACAAGGAAGTCTCTTCTCATCACTCCTTTTCAACATCATATTTGTAGTCCTAGCTATTACAGTCAGACAAGAAAATAAAATAAAAAGTATACAGATTAGGCAGAAAGAAATATGACTTTATTCATAGATAACATGATTATCTATGTAGAAAATTCAAAAGGATTAAAAAAATTTCTGTAACTAATAAGCAACTATTGCAAGGTTTGTAGGCAACAAGATTAATATACAAAGGTCAATTGCTTTCCTACATACCAGCAATAAACAAGTGGAATTTGAAATAAGGTCAGGCATGATGGTTCACACCTGTAATCCCAACACTTTGAGAGGCTGAGGCAGGAGAATCGCTTGAGTTTGAGACCAGCCTGGACAACATAGTGAGACCTTGTCTCTACAAAAACCAAACAAACAAAAAAAGAGTCAGGCATGGTGGTGTGCTTCTGTAGTCCCAGCTATTTGGGAGGTGGAAGGATCAACGGAGCCCAGGAAGTCGAGACTGCAGTAAGCCATGATTGTGCCACTGCACTCCAGCATGAGCAGCAAAGTGAGACTACAACTCAAATAAAAAAGAAAAGAAAAGAAGTTAAAACACAATGCCATTTACATTAGCATCCTTCCAAAAATTGAAACACATAGGTGTAAATCTAACAAAAATATGTACAAACCTTTATGAAGAAAACTACAAAACTCTGATGAAAGATGTCAAAGAAGAACTAAGTAAATAAAGAGATATCCATGTTTAAAGATTGGAAGATTAAATATTGTCAAGATGTCATCTCTTCCCTACTTGATCTAAAAACTTGATGTAATCCCAGCAAGTTATGTTGTAGTTATCATCGACAAACTAATTCTAAACCTTATATGAGAGGCAATAGACCCAGAATAGCCAACACATTACTGAAGGAAAAGAAGCCACTACCTGACTTCAAGACATACTGTAAAACTACAGTAATCAAAACAGTATATAAGTGGGAACAAAAAAAGGCAAAGAGATTAGTGAAACAAAATACAGCCCAGAAATAGACAGTCAACTGATTTTTGACAACAGAGCAAAGACAATATAATGAGAGTCTTTTCAACACATGGTACTAAAGTAACCAGATATCCACATGCAAAAAATAAATAAATAAATCTAGACACAGACCTTACACTCGTCACAAAAATTAACACAAAGTGAAACGCAGACCTAAGCATAAAGTTCAAAACTATAGAACTCCTATAATATAACATAGGAAGGCCAGCCAGGCTCAGTGGCTCAGCCTGTAATCCCGCACCTTTGGGAGGCTGAGGTGAGTGGATTGCCTGAGCCTGCGGGTTCGAGATCCGCCTGGACAGCGAGATCTCATCTCTACAATAAATCAAAAAATCAGCCGGGCGTGGTAGTGCATGCCTGTAATTCCGGCTACTTGGAAGGCTGAGGCGGAAGGATCGCCGGAGCCCAGCAGGTCAAGGCTGCGGTGGCCAGGAGCGGCCACTGCACTCCAGTCTGGGTGACAGAGTGAGACTCCAACTCAAAAAAAAAAGTATAACATAGGAAGAAAACCTAGTTGACCTTGGGTATGGTGAAGACTTTTTAGATACTACCCGAGAGGCATGATCCATGAAGGAAATAACTGTCCAGCTGGATTTCTTTAAAATTAATGTCTATTCTATGAAAAACAATGTCAAGAGAATAAGAAGACAAGCCACATACTGGGAGAACTGCAGTTGTAAAACAGCCATCTGGCAAAGGATTGTTATCCAAAATATATTAAAAAAAACACTTGACTTAAAAATGAGAAAAAAATTACAAACTGACACCTCATCAAAGAAGACACATTAGGCCGGGCTTGGTGGCTCAACCTGTAATCCTAGCACTGTGGGAGGCCGAGGCAAGTGGATTGCCTGAGCCCGCAGGTTTGAGACCAGGCCAGACAACTTGATAAGGCCTCATTTCTACAATAAACAAAAAATTAGCCAGATGTGGTAGTGCGCATCTGTAGTTCCGGCTACTTGGAAGACTGAGGCAGAAGGGATCACCAGAACCCAGAAGGTTGGCACTGGAGTGGCCGTGAGCATGCATGCCATTGTGCTCTAGCCTGGGTGACAGGGAGAGACTCCAACTCAAAAAAAAAAAAAAGAAGAAGAAGATATATAGTTGACAAGTAAGCACGTAAAAGACACTCACATCATACATCATTGGAGAGTTACCAGTTAAAACAACAATGAGATACCACTACCTACCTATTAGAATCGTGAAAATCTAAAACACTGATAACATCAAATGCCGGAGAAGATGTGGAACAACAGGAACTCTCATGCATGGCTGGTGGGAATGCAAAATGGTATGGATGCTTCAAAATACTGGTAGTTTCTTACGAAACTAAGCATACTCTTACCATACAATCTAGCAATTGCATTCCTTGCTATTTTTCCAAATAAGTTGAAAACATTAAGTCCCCACAAAAGCTTGCACGGTGGATGTTTGTGCCAAAACTCAAAGGAAACCCAGATGTCCTTCAGTAGGTGAATGAATAAATCAATTGTGGTATATCCAAACAATGCAATATTATTCAGCACCAAAAATAAATGAGCTCTCAAGACATGGGAGCCATGGAGGAACCTTAAATGTTCACTACCAAGTGAAAGAAGCCAATCGAAAAATGCTCCATGCTGTGTGATTCCACATTCTGAAAAAAGCCAAACTAGGAATATAGTGAAAAAATTCAGTGGTTGCCAGGAGCTGGCGGGGAATGATGGATCAGTGGTGGGGGGAAGATTTCTAGGGCAGTGAAACTCCTCTGCATGGTTCCGCTATGGTGGATACATGTCATTCATTACACATTGTCAAACCCAAAGAATATACAGCACCAACAATAAACCCTGATTTAAGCTATGGACTTCAGGTGAAAATGACGCGTCAATGTAGGTTCATTGATTGCAACAAAGGTCCCATTCTGTGTCGGAAACTGACACTGGAGGAGGTTGGGAGAGGGAGAGTAGAGGGCATATGGGAACCCTGTTCTTTCTGCTTAATTTTGCTGTGAATTTTGCTCTAAAAAATAAATTCTGTTAACAACAACTGCCATATACAGCAGCATCACAAAGAATAAAACATTTAAGAATAACTGTAACAAGAAACAAAAACTTACACTACAAAAAGTATAAAATTAAAGACAACCTAAATAAATGGGAAAACATTCCATGTTCATAAATCAGTTAGGATGGCAATACTGCCTATAGTCATGTATAATTCATTGCAAGCCCCAGTTGCGTTTTGCAGAAATTGACAAGATGACCTTAAGGCTCATGTAGAAATGCAAGGGACTCAAAATAGCAAAAACAATCGTGAAAAAGAAGAACAAACTTGGAAGACCTGCACTTCCCAATTTTAAAATTGACTACAAAGTTACAGTAATCACGATAGTGTGGTACTGGAATAAGTACAGACATAAATGAATGGAAAGAGAGTAAGAGCCCCAAAATAAACCCACACATTTATGGTCAGCTGACTTCTGACAAAGGTGCTAAGACAGTTCATTTGGGGGAAATAGTCTCTTTAATAAATGGTGCTGAGAGAGCTGACAGTTCACAACAAAAGAATGAAATCGAATTGCTTCTGGATTCCATACACAGACGGACTCAACAAGAATCACAGACCTAGATGTAAATGCTAAAACTATTAGACTCTTAGAAGAAAACAGAGCCATCAGTCCTCGTGGTCTTGTGTTAGGAAATGATTTCTAAGATATGACACCAAAAGCACATGCAAACAAAGAAAAAAATGGAAAAATTAAATTTCATAAAAATTTAAAACTTTAGTGCTTTGAAGGTTAGTGCAAAGAACGACAGGACAACCCAGAGGCTGGGAGAAAATATTTGCAGATCTCGTATCTGTTAAGAGACTCATGTCTAAAGTGCATAAAGAACTCTTACAACTCATTATAGAATGGTAGTCCAGGGTACAAAGGATCTAAACACACACATCTACAAAGAAAATGAAGAAATGGCTAAGGAGTCCACAAAAAGATGCTTGCATGGTTAGTTATCTGGAAAATGCAAATCAAAACCCCAGGGAGGCACCACTTCACACCCACTGGGATGACTGTTATCCAAAAGATAGATAATAGCATTAAGCGGATGTGGAAAAAATAGGACCCTCATACACTGCTAGCAGGTATGAAATGGTGCCAGAAAATAGTCTGGTAATTTTTCAACAGGTTAAACATAGAGACACCACATGACCCAGCAATTTCACTGCAAGGTATTAAAAGAGAATATAAACACACATTTGTACAAAAATGTTCAGAACAGCATTATTCATAATAGCCAAAAAGTGCAAACATCCATCAAATGATAAATGGATAAGAAAATGTGGTATATCCATACAACGGAGTATTATTCAACAATAAAAAGAAGTGAAGTGCTGATACGTGCCACCTGGGTAAACCTTAAAAGTATGCTAAGTGAAAGAAGCCAGACACAAAAGGCCATATATCATATGACTCCATTTGTGTGAAATATCCAGAATAAGCAGATCTCTGGAGACAGAAGGTAGATTGGTGGTTGCCCAAGCTTGAGGAAACTGAAGGAAATGATAAATGACGGTTAATACACACAGGATTTCTTTTGGGGTGATAAAAACATTCTAAAATAGACTGTGGGGATGGTTACACAACTCTGTGAAAACATGAAAACCATCGAACTGTACACTTTAAACCAGTGAATTGATGGGATGTAAATTACATCTCAACATAACTGTTATTAAGCAAATGGAATGGTAGCATCATCAAGGGTTTTTAAAAAACAATGTGAAATTATACTAACAATATAACTGTGTAAAAATACAACAACAAGGCATGAAATACAGGTAACGGATGGAAAACATGGTGAAATCTGAACACCTTTTTTCATTCAGGCAGGATTGTGGGTATAGTAACTTTCAAGATTTGCGGAGGCTTTTTAAAAGAATGCTTTTTAAACAGCATACGGTCAGAGTGGAGAAAGAAGGGATGCTCTTTTCTTACTCCCTTTTCATTCCTTTAATAAAAACGGGAAGAATTAGGGAGGTAAGAAAGACGTCATTGTTGTCTCACCTTCTGATTTGCTTCTTGGAACCTGTGACCCACGTGGGGCATCTAATTGCCCGTCCCTGCCCCGTGGGCCTTCCTTCCCGCTCTTTACTTGGTTTTGTCTTTCTTCTTTCCTACTGCCTGCCCTCAGTAAGCAGTGACTGAGCCCCTGTCACCTAGGCAGGCCTTGGACTATGTCCTGGGCTATAACCTGAAGCAGAAACATTCCCAGACACACCACCCTCCACACGAGCCCACAGCCCACACACAGAGTGACAGCACACTCACACTTCTGCGTTTCTGGTGACGCCAGTGTCCTATCTTGGAACACACTTCTTTCCCCTTCTCAGCCTTCCAAAGTCTTGCTCACCTTTTCATGCATGGCTTAAAAATCACCTCTTCCATGAACTCTTCCCTGATTTCCCGACCAAAATTACTTCTTCCTGCTTCTATACTGCTTAGTAACTTTGTTTGTGCCTCTATCATAAATAGTATCTTTTTCTGCTTATGATCATAATTTGTTATACAGTTGACTTTGAATACCATTAGACATTAATTTATTTTTCTTCAGATTGCAAAATGTAATTATTTAGAAAGTAAATTGGAGAGAGAGGAAAAAAAGGGGGATCCGCTTCCCCCAGATTGGGGAGAGGGCCAGAGCTTAAGAAGAAGCATGGCCCAGCCTTTGCTCAAAGAGCAGTATGGCCAGGCCAGAGCTTAATGAAAACAATAGTCGATATTTATTTATTTGAAAACAATGAGGTCATGGTATTCATTTTTTATTTTCCAGAGCCTAGCATAGTGCCGGGCACACTGGAGGTGCCCCCAGAATGTTTGTTGAATGAGCATTTAGTGCTGTTTAGTCCTTAATATATTTTGCATGATTATTAAATTTGCCCAGCACCAGAATATTTACTCCTGTTAAAACCACATGAATTATGCACTTACCTTTCTGGGGTTTTTTTTTTCCCTAAGATGTTTAAAAACATTTTATTGCAAACAACTGTTTTGACAAATGCCTTTCAATACCTCAAGTAGTGACTACATGGCTTTTCTTCTTTCATCTAATAACAAAATGTATTATGTTTTTGATTTTTTAATGTTGAAAAATCTTTTCATTTCTGACTTAGTGGTGGTATATAATTCTTTTAACATGTAGCTGAGCCGGGCTCGGTGGCTCAGCCTGCAATCCCAGCACTTTGGGAGGCTGAGGCGAGTGAATTGCCTGAGCCCGCGGGTTCGAGACCCACCCGGGCAAACTGGCGAGAACTTGTCTCTACAATAAATAAAAAATTAGCCGGGTGTAGTAGCGTGTGCCTGTAGTTCCGGCTACCTGGAAGGCTGAGGCAAAAGGATCACCAGAACCCAGCAGGTCGAGGCTGCAGTGGCCGAAAGCGGCCACTGCACTCCAGTCTGGGCAACAAAGTGAGACTCCAACTCAAAGAAAGAACAAAAAACATGTAGCTGAATTAAATTAGGTAGTGTTATCTTTGGTATTTGTGAGTATATATTCACGTATAAAGTTGATGTATAGCTTTCTTTCATATTTTGTATTTAGCATTGAGTTTGATTTTTTTTTTCCCCGCAAAAATGCACTGGGAAGTTTGAACTTCATTCTTGTTCTTTAGAACAGTTTAGATAGAAAATTATCTATTCTTGAAGTCTTGCTAGAATTCACTAGAAAAACTTCTGGACCTACAGTTATTTTCCTTTTATGTGGTATAGTTTGCTAATAACTTTTTATGTTGATTACAATACTACCATCTATGTACATTTTCTGCTTTATCTGGAGTTAGTTTTTTGTCACAATAGCTTTAGGGGTACAAATTGTATAGTGGTGAAGAAGCCTGGGCTTTAAGTGTACCCACCACTCCCACTAGTACACATTGTACCTAACAGATGATTTTTTTATCCCTTTCTTAATTGTCATACAACAATTGTACATATTTGGAGGGTACATTGTGATGTTTTGATACATATAATGCATGGTAATCAGATCAGGGTAATTAGCATACTCATCATCTCAAACATGTACCATATTTTTGTGTTGGGAACATGCATTATCCTCCTTCCAGCTATTTGAAACTATATAACATATTATTGCTAACTCTAGTCATCCTACAGTGTTATAAAATACTAGAACTTAGGGATTTGATCATTAAAATTCCAAAAGGAAATTCTAATTTTCAAAATTGTTTGGTACACGAGAAAAAAAGTTATTTCCTTTATTTAGTAAGCAGTTGACATAGAAGTGTTTGGGAATTTAGGGGAAGGGGATATTTAAGTAATTGCAATGAGGAACAACCCAAGATAAACGACAGCCTCCAAGGACTTCTTGCAGAAATTGCAGTGTATACTTAACCAATCATATTCTATGTTTAAATATTATTACCAATTTGCTCTGACTTCAGTAGGAAAAGAAAGGTGGGTGAGGGAGCTTTTCATTGCCAAGGTTTACAGGGAACAACAGTCGGGCAGCGCTGACCCGTCTGGGGACGGGTCACTTTATGCCACAGTCCCCCTGAACCAACCAAGCCGGCTCCAGGCGGGCGCTCACACTGCCACCTCCTGGTAGGAAGGGGAAGTGCATCCACTCTGGTCCTGGGCTGAGTCACCCTGGAGAGACCTCAGAGCCTGGGAAGACAGCCTTGCGGGGTCAGGGCTATCTCCAGCAGACACCTGCAGCCAACAGCCAAGAACGCGGCTATGCAGCCCTGGGGGGAGTCGCATCATGAACCTTTATTGTGATTTTAGGCCTTGCCCTGACGCTGAGAATCGCAGTGAACCAAACAGACCCAAATCCCTGCCGGGGGAGAGACAGACAAAAAACGAAATAAAGACGCAGACGGTTGATAGGGGAGGAGTTGCTCACGATGTAGGGCAGAACAAAACCAGGAATGGGGGTAGAGCGCGGGGCTGCGCAGGAGATCAGCAGGAAGTTGTACCAGCAGAGGTGGTGGGGAAAGTCCTGCAGACTGTGGAGGGCATCAGAGACCAGCAAGGAGCCGGTGGGATGGTACTGGGAAGGTGAGGATTGGAGAAGCGAGATGGGAGACCATTAGGGCCTTGTCACAGCCAGGAGTTGAGATTTTGCTCTGAATGAGATGGACAGCAAGGCATGAGTTGACCTGCATGCTGAAAAGCTCACTCTGCCAGCTAAAGAGGATGGAGAGAGAGAGAGCCTCGGGGCTTGTGAGGAGGCTGTCTTGGTGATACAGGTGAGAAATAATCATGGTGGCTTGGGCCGGGTATAGCAGTCAGGCGTAGAGGAGGCTTGGGGGAGCTGATCCTTCCAGGCGCTTCCAGATGTTCTATGGAACTAGAGGGGCTCAGGTGCTGCAGAGAGCCCGGCATAGGGGACTGTGACCAGGGACATCAGCATCCACCTTGGTCTGGAAGTCGTTTGGAGCAGGATGTGATGGCTGGCTCAGTTTCTGCCCAGCAGTGTGTTCTAGAGTAACCAGGTCTCTCTTAGCCTCATTTTCTCAGTAAATCCTGAGTCGATCAATTGCTGCACAATTGAATGTTCACAGTGAACCCATGAAGGGGGCCACGTCTTGCTCAGCTCGAGCGTTTCCTCTGTTTCCCTCACCTTCCAAAGGTCCCTGATACTTCTAGTAAAACCACACTCTGAAACACCACGTGATTTCATCCTTGTAGAGTTTTTTCTCCTGTTGTTGCAGAATCGGTCTAACTCCATCAGATCCTCATTTGTCAATGACTTTGCAGCTTCCTCGAGCAGTTCTCCAGTGTCACGTTCAACACTTTCATGAAATCTCTCCTCTTTTGCAAGATTTGAAATCCACTTTGTAGTAACAGGCATTGTATTTTGGCTGTGCTCGTGGATGCTTGATGCATCAGACAGCAGGAAGAGGGTGACCAACAAAACAGTAGGGGGAGGGGGCAATTCTGCTTTATTATTATTATTGTTATTATTATTGTTGTTGTTGTATTACTATTAGAGACAGGGTCCAGCTTTGTCACCCAGCCTGGAGTTCAGTGGCACCATCATAGCTCACTGCAGCCTCCAACTCCTGGGCTCCTGCCTCAGCCTCCCAAGTATCTGAGATTGCAGGCATGCACCACCACACCCAGCTAATTTTTTATTTTTATTTTTATTTTTGTAGAGACAGTGTCTTGCTATGTTGTCTTGGTTGGTCTCGAACTCCTGGTCTCAAGTCATCCTCCCACCTCAGCCTCCCGGTGTCCTGGGATTACAGGCGTGAGCCAACCAAGCCAGGCTGCTTCCTCATTTTTAGATAAAGAGGAAAAGGCTACATAAAACATAATCTAAAATATGATTTTGGAATAATAAAATAGAGAGAGACGGTTTTATGTGTGGTCAGTGTGTTCGTGAATATTTTCACTCTGGGTAGCTTGGGATTTCCATAAGGACTCTGATAATAAATACTCCACTAACATGACTATTGTGGCAGGATTCTTTACAGAGAGAGACGAGACTCTGAGCCTTCTTTGCCAGGAAGCAGTGTTTTTTGTGCCGGCATTGGCCAGCGAATTCACATCCAAAGGCTGAGCCCCAAACGCAGCAGGGCATTGCCTTATATTACATTTTAGCCTCTTTGTCTCCCTTGTCTAGCAACCTTCATTTTTGATTGGGTATTTTATGGCACTGGGTTACTCATGCACATTTAAACATTGACTATGTCACATCATTTTTTTTTCTTTCACACGTTCTTTTTCTATTCTGGGAAGGCCCTTATCTTTTAGAAGGGCCCCTGCCTCATTCCCCTCTTTGATGCTCGGGCCCTTTTAGATAAAGAGAAAAAGGCTACATAAAACACAATCTAAAATATGATTTTGGAGTAATAAAATGGAGAGAGATGGTTTTATGTGTGGTCAGTGTGTTCGTGAATATTTTCACTCCTAAAAGTGCCGAAGAGCATCATCTTGGTTTAAGAACTGGTATTTCCATAACATCATTACATGTGCTGTCATTTTTCTTTTGACCATGACCTCAATGAGGTTGGAGGCAGACTTTATGACTAAAGGGGCTAGACGGGACGAAATTAGACATATTTCCCAAACTATAAGTATAATACCTATGAGGGTTTTAAATTTTTCAAAATTTTAGAACCATCCCCCAAACAGTTTCCCGGGTTTCCAGCCTTTCCAGGTCTGGACTGGGACATGAACAATTTTTTTAATCTGGTTGGTGATTTTTTTTTTTATGACCTTTTCCTCATCATTTATTTGTAAGCAGTAGTTGCTTAGGTTAAATTTTCTACAAATCTCTCCTTAAGAAGCAAGCAAGTAGTCTAAGGCTAGGAGATTTTTAAATAGCATTGCACATCTTGGTTTGCTGTTTGGCTACTATATTAAGGACCTTTGCAGTTTCATTAATTATGATTTCAACAACTGCCTGTAATCAAATTATGCGGTCTAGCATGTAAATGGGGGTCTGATAATCCCAAGATCCATTCTCTGCCCAGGTAGCCGGGCCATAGTATTGGTTAATACATTTAGGGGGCCACTTATAATTTTTCCAATTGCCAATTTGTAAGGCGTGCCATTTTCTTTGGGTGTCCCAATTCTTGTATACTTGGATCTTTAAGTGTTTCCCTCTGGCAAGTGGGAGCAGGAAGAAGAAGGGTCCGATAGACCGTAACACACAAGATCCCAACCAGTTTGGGGGAAGTACAGCATTGTCTTTCCAGCATGACTTATACTCTCCATTTTTCCGCTAGCATCATGTCTATGGCCATGTGATATTTTTATGTCCTTTTACTGGTCGCACTTAATTGTTCAGCAATTTTTTAAATAGCCACTTTAGTAAGGTTAATACATTTTTGCTGATTATAATATATATAATTGATTCAGTTTACATTTTGATTTATAGTTACCCACCACAAGAGAGATTTAAATTCTGCAATTTTGAGCTTTGAATTTATTAGGAACTTTCCTGGGGACGTCTATAGTGTTTTGATATATATTAGAGTCAAATGATTCAGGTACTGACAGTTTAGGTAATAATTGTTTGACTCGTTTAGTAGTTATCAGTGGGTTTTGAAATACCAGGGTGACTGGAATAGCCAACCAAACCAAAGCACAGGTTTCCATCCATTTGGGTGGCAACAGGGCTCGAATTGTCCTATCTCCACAGTACCACCAAACATCCACACGAGGGATGCTGAAGGTCGAGTAGTTGCCCTCCGTTGACCCAGAGATATCAAGGACATGGGTAGAGGTTCGCAGATGCCCCACGGGAGCAGTGAAACCATTCCCTCATCTGGAGAGACAAGAGAAGTGATTCACCTTAGCTATGGAGAAAGAAGATTACACCTTCGAATCTGACGTTTGTACAGA
This sequence comes from Cephalopachus bancanus, assembly GCA_027257055.1. Lineage (NCBI taxonomy): Eukaryota > Metazoa > Chordata > Mammalia > Primates > Tarsiidae > Cephalopachus > Cephalopachus bancanus. Next base: position 9,521,882 of record JAPVLO010000014.1, read on the forward strand.
CGGATCACCGAGAGACTGCGGCAAGTCTTGTTCCCCTGTGCATCCTTATCTTGATATGGAGCCAACAAACAACATATTCCTTTGGGATCTGTGTCCCGGTTAATAGGAAATGGGACTATTTGAGCCTGTGGTCTACCCATGGCACAAGCATAACGATCACTTGTTAAGGCTTGTTACTGTATATTTTATTTATTCAACCCAGGCATTTGTGTCTCCATAACCTGTTTCAACCTCTAAAGTTTGTTTTAAGTCTGTTACTTCAATAATCATTACCTTGCCAGCAACATTCTTGGAGTTGGTTTGGTTCGAATTCAAAGGGTCTGGATTTGGGGTTGGGGTACTATTGAGGGACGGTGAAGATGCTGGAGACATTACAATTAATTTTATTTAAAATTTACCTAGAGGGTCCTGTCCAGATATGGCTGCTTCTAACCCATATTTCCAGGGTATCACAGGATTTCTGTCTATGCGTTGAGGCTGGGTTACATTGTAAATGTTGACAACTAGGAGGAGTAGTCCCTTTTATTATTTTTTATTTATTTATTTATTTGGGTTGGAGTCTCACTCTGTCGCCCAGACTGGAGTGCAGTGGCTGCTCCCGGCCACCACAGCCTCGATCTGCTGGGCTCCGGTGATCCTTCTGCCTCAGCCTTCCAATAGCTGGAACTTCAGGTGCACACTACCACACCCAGCTAATTTTTGATTTATTGTAGAGATGAGGTCTCACCAAGTTGCCCAGGAGGGTCTTGAACCCTCAGGCTCAGGCAACCCACTCACCTCAGCCTCCCAAGGCGTGGGACTACAGGCTGAGTCACCGAGCCCGAGTAGTTCCTTTTATAAACTGAATTTTCTTTTTTCTTTTTTGTCCCCCTACATTCCCTGTTTTAAGGGGGAATGTGGGTAGGGCCTGTGGTAGCCAGCAAAGGGCATAGTCTTTTTCCTCAAATGAAACAGAGGATTTATTATTTACATAAATTATTAAAGGTTGGCAAAGCCAATCTTTATTAGAACCAAACTCCTACCAAAAGATCGAGGGCTGACATATAGGGTTTTTTTGTCCAGATAAAACAACAAAATTCAATCATTCTCTTTTTTACCCTTCTTCTTAGTTCTGGAATCATTTTCCCAACCTTCCAACATTCATCCCAGCAGACTGGGGAAATTTCAAGGGAGTCCTTCCGACCTCCCTTCCTAAGTTTGGTCTGCTTATTACCCATTCTTGGTTACCGGGTTAGTTTGTGCAGTTCTGGAGTTTTTCCAAAAGGGTGCTCAATCTCCCATAATGGAGATTTCTTGCAGACCTTAAGACTCCGGGCCCTCCCTGAAAGGCTCAACTTCCCTTGCTGGAGGTTTCTTGCAGATTTCAGGATTTCTCCTGACTCTACTTTCGCTTTGTTATTAGGTAGCATCTCATTCACTCGCACTCACACATCTCCAACCCTCCGCCCAGTGCCTTAGAGTGACGATTTTGTCCCCCTGTGAGACTACTCACAGGCAACTCTGGTAGGTGATCAGGCTCCCCTTCTGCCTCTTGGGGGCAAGCTTTACCAAATCGAACCCGGGTTCTTACCAGTCTGATGGGCGGTGCTCCTTTGGCTGGTTCCTAGGCCTCACCAAGTTCCTTTGTGCTCCTGGGGTCCTTACTCCAGCATGTCAGGAGGGCTGCTGGCACCAGGCGAGATCACTTCTTCTGGCGTCCTGGGGGTTGTACCCCAGCGACAAGGGAGGTGGAAACATTGTCTTTACCAAATCGAACCACCTCTTGGTTCCCTGCCAAAACAGCGGATATGTGGCAGGATCCTTTACAGAGAGAGACGAGACACTGAGGCTTCTTTGCCATGAAGCAGCGTTTATTTGTGCCGGCATTGACCCAGCAGATTCACATCCAAAGGCTGAGCCCCAAATGAGCAGGGCATTATATGACATTTTAGCCCCTTTGTCTCCCGTATATGGCAACCTGCATTCTTGATTGGGTATTTTATGGCACAGGGTTGTAACTGGGTTACTCATGCGCACTTAGACATTGACTATGCCACGTCATTTTTTTCTCTAACACATTCTTTTTCTATTCTGAGAAGGCCCTTATCTCTTTGTTTTAGAAGGGCCCCTGCCTCACTATGTCTAAAGGAAGGGATCCACTGGTTTAGAAGGATTTGAAAATGGCGAACAATTTCCTGGAGTCTTTTTGAAGAATCAGGATGTGGTGCACGTCCTCTCCCCACCTTAAGCAAGTGAGGAAGTCGCTCCCAGGCTCTATCACCTCGGGAGTTTTTCTTCTCTCCTCATGTTATACCCAGCTCCTGAGCCTCTTATCCTCCCTTTAGCTTGGCATGTGCTCCCCCCCAAAAAAATGAACCTCAAAATCCTGCTCCCCCTAGTTCCCCAGAGGAATGTAGCTGGGCCCCAGTTTGGTTCTCCAACTGCACAGTCCAGGCTCCACAACTTGACAGGCAAGAAGATATCCCTACCTCCAACACCATCTCTCCTTAGCGGGGAATTTAGCATTCTGGATTGTTTATTTGTTTTTGAGTCTGCATCTCACTCTGTCTGACTAGTTTATTTTTATTTTTATTTTTTGTAGAGAGAAAGTCTTGCTATGCTGTCCAGGTTGGTCTCAAACTCCTGGCCTCAAACAATTCTCCCACTTCAGCCTCCCAAAGTGCTGCGATGACAGGCATCAGCCACCATGCTTAGCCTTGATTTTTTTATTTGAATCTATCCTTCAATACCTCCCACTACTGCAACTTTTATGTTCTTTCCAGACACTGACAGTGTCCTCCTCCCAAGAAACCCTGGTGTAAGCTGCTCCCTTCCCTCCGTTACACGTAGATGTCAAGAGAGATAACCGGAAGGCATGTTAACTTGGGTTATCTCAGTGGGAGCTTTTTATTTTCTTCTTTTTGTCTATCTGTATTGAACATCTATTAATACATTTTACCTTTCTTAAAAGATTGCACTGACTATAAAAATTGTGTCTGACAATGCCAATGAAGATGACTTCTTATTTAAAATTGTATTTTATAAAGATAGGCACACACTTTTCATCTAAAAATGAATAAGCACAAAAGGCCTTGCATTCATTTTGCTTTTCTCTGCCTGTGAACTACTTGCATGCTCCATTGTTTGATTTTCTCACATTGCTTCTGGGAAAGGGTTATATAATATGGACTTTGGTGAGTGTGACAGAATTGGCCAAGGGGCTCATTGCTCGTACAATCCACAGGGTTTTAACCATCCTAGAAGGAACTTCCTGCCCTTTGTTTAATTAAATCAGTTTGCCTGATTGGGGGGGGGGACTTTCCTGACTAGTGTTTACATGAATAGCTGCCTACGTTAAAAGACACAGAAACCTGGGAAGGGAAATCTTTAAGCCAATTAGCGTATGCCATCGTGCCACTGACATGGTCAAAGGTGAGCATGGGAGATACCTTAGCCTCACAACAGAGAAAAGTCTCCCTTGGATCAGGGAGTGAGATTCTGTCCTCCCCAGGTGATAAAAGCCTCTGGGAAATTTACTCCTGAGCTGTGTGTCTATCATGCCTTCAATCATCAACTTTGCAGTTGATCGGGTCCCTTTCAGCTACACCTGGCCAGCTTGATTCTCTTCCGTGTTCTCCCACCAGAGGGAGTCGGACACAGAAGGCTACTTCCAGTTAGATGAATCTAACCACTCATCTCGGCAGCAGGAAGCCAATGACCATAAGGGTTCTACTGCAGAGCTGAGAGGTTCAGGCAGAGAGCTGTAAAGGTCTCCTCCTCTGTTGATGGTTACCTGCTTCTCTTCATGGCCCCATCTTAGGGCCGCCATCCACACCCTCACCAAGCTAGATCCCTGGAAGTCACTTCCCACACCAATTAACTACAGTTTGGCCAGCCTAGCATCCTAATTTTCCTCATGTATCTTTTCTTTTCCCTCCCGCCAGCACTACCCTAATTCAGGTCCTTACCAGGGCAATGGCCTCACAGTTGGTCTCTTGCCCCTTCAAATCCACCAACGTGTCTTGCAGCATCACTGCCTTGCCTGGGACCCTCCAGTGGCTCCCTACACTTTACAAGGTAGAATCTTGCTCTGAGGCATGGTACATTCGAGCCTCCAGCACTGATTGGATGTTCCCTATCTGCCCTCTTCCAGCCATGTCCCGCCTTACCCTGCATGCTTCCTGCCAACACCTGCTTCTTGTCACTGCATCTCAGCCCCTATGCCTGACCCCAATACTCCATCCACATTCCACATGCTTCTCCTAACTGCTGCTTGTCATTTACCACTCAACTAGATCATCTCCTCCTCCAGAAGCCCTCCCTGATTCACACGCAACCCAAACAAACAAGTCTCTGACTTATATATTGCTTATGAAAATACCTATCATGATACATAGGATGTTGAATTAATATTATTTTGGTATCATTATATTTCTCTTTTGGAGGGAGAATACCTTTGGACTCTTGTGGCCTAGCACAGAGCAAGTATCTAAAAAACTCTCAATGACTGTTTAGTGACTGAATGCATGAATGTCAAGGAACCATATGTTGTTAAAGCTTGTCTAAAACAGATTTTTTTCAGATAGAAATGATGCATCTTAAATGAGGGGTGCATTTTAGTGATAGAATATAAAGCGTAAATGGCAGACAAGTGGTTTACCACGAACAGCACTTCCCGTCATGCAGTTCTGGTGATCTTTTCTCCTTGTCAATTCCTGTCAAGTAGAAAACAGAGTTCTATACAGAGATTTATATACACGACATCTATAAGTTCAGACAATTATTATACCATAAAGATTATTTCACTCAAGGGGACAACATTAAGACATCTAAAGAAAGTGCTTTCCTAATAAAAGGATGTCTTCAAGAAACCAAAAGCAGAACAAATAGAGCTATATGTGGAAGAGCTACAGGAATGTCCACAGAGCAGGGGAAATGTCAACACTCTGGTATTACCCCAGTGGAAAGGAATTTGTGCAGAGTTCACATGTCTAAAAGTAGAAGTTCCTATAAGAGAAACTAAAAAGAAGAGAAGGGTCAAAATAGGAGGACGGGCAACATCAGAAGCAAAACCAGAGGGACTGAGGAAAGGATTTCCATTCAGTCTTCAGGAAAAACAGTCCATGATTGCTGAAACAGAACAGCAGTGCTGCTCTACTGAGACTCAGGATTCTGGGTGAACGGAGGCGCGGTTATGATTCCATCACTGAGTTATTCTACATGGCATGACCTATGATCTTCTCAACAGTGGGCATCGATTGTGTCAATTATCTGTTGTGTAAAAATAGATCCCAAAACTCTGTGGGGCATTGTTCATGATGCTATGGGCGAGCACCTTGGGCTGGGCCCGGGTACACGGGTCCCTGCAGGTTTCACCTGGAGTCATTCATGAAGTCACTATCTGATGGATTTCCTGGTATGATTGATCCAAAATGGCCACTATGTCTGGCAGGCGGAGGTGGCTGTCTCTCTCCAGACGTCATCTCATTCCTGAGGACCTCCTTGCATGGAGGACTGAGGCGGGGAGACCAACTCCCAAAAGCACAAGTGATTATTGAGCTTCTGCTTATGCCACGTTTGCTAAGTCCCTTTAACCAGAGGAAGTTATATGGTACCCTCCCACTCCTGATGGAAGGAGCAGAAAAGTCACATGGTGCAGGGACATATGTTTGTGGCCATTAAGCAATCTACCTCAAATATCTTCTGATTTATTTCTAAGGGTTCCATAAATGCTTAAGATGCCAGAAGAGCTGATATCTGGCGCTTTCAGAAGCTGGTGCAATTGACTGGAAACCGATGGAAGAATCAGGATAAGCAAAGAGCTTGGCTGCCAGGTGCTGGCCGTGAGTGGGGAGGTGTATCTGCATGGACCTGACATGGACACCCATTGTCAGAACTGGGAAGTCCAAGCTCCTTGGGGTGGCATTCCAGACCTTTCGCTGTTTTTCCCTGCCTACCTGCAGTAGGTTAATTACAGTAAGCTACCTGATTTATATGCAGCAAGTACACAGTAAGTGAGTATATTTCATACATAATGAATCAAAGACATTAGCAGCTGTTTCTGGTTCACCTAAAAGTACTGGAAGTGAACTCTTGGTGGGACAGCCCTCTTTCACGAAATCACCAAGTTAGCCCAGGTGACGGAGACCTTACTACCTTCGCAAATACCGTCCAGAGCCAGCAAGAGGTGTTCCCACTCCAACCATCTGTAGGGGGAGCCAAGCCCAGAGGAACCCACGTGAGAGGTGTCAGAGGGCTGGGTAGGAAGCGGTGCCCACCACTCCCACTCAGATCCGTGGGTGACAACTCAATCCCTTGGTTCCTAGATAAATCCTTATTGCCCCCACTCCAACCATTCACTGCTTTCCACACCTCAGGGCCAAATGCTCTTCTCTCTATTCTCCAACAGATAAACTCACAGTTATTAAGACCCAGCTCGAATATCACCTTCCCTTTGAAACCATCTTTGTCTCCAGAATGTTCCTTCCTTTTCATACTTCCTTCCACAAACACACAGGAAGTACTGATTTTTCACGTATCTGCTTTTCTAACTAGACCGTGAGATCCTCCAGGTTGAGAAGATGCCCTATTGCATGGCTTAACATCCCGTCATGTTGCAAAATCAGAGTAAAGGAATGCAGGAGTGGTTTCCAATTCAGGTCACTCCCAAATCACAAAGCCACTCCCTCTGCAGCTTTCGCACACAGTGGCTTTCTGCACAATCCAAGTCACAGAACAGAGAGGGTGATCATGGAAGGGTTAGAACCACTATTTCTGAGCATCATGGCTGAAGGATACCTAGACACACACACGTTTTCATCATGCTCTTTCACATCTGGGAGACCCTACATTTCTAGCTGAAGAGTGGAGCTCAGCAATAGCCCAGCCATAAGCAGCAGTGAACCTGAGACCAGAGGACCATTTTAGTTGTGCCGCTTTTCCTATTTAAAAACAGCAAACCTCACGCCTGTAATCGCAGCACTTTGGGAGGCTGAGGTGAGAGAATTGCTTGTGCCCAGGAGTTCAAGACCAGCCTGGGCAATATGGCAAAACGTTTTCCCTAAAAAAAAAAAAAAATTAATGGGGCATAGTGGTGCATACTGATAGTTCCAGCTACTTAGGAGTCTGAGGCGGCAGGAGGAGTGCCTGAACCCAGGAGGTCCACACTGCCATGAGCCACAATCATTGTGATCATACCACTGCACTCCAGCCTGGGTAACAGGGTGAGAACCCAATTCCAAATAAAAAAATAAAAGGAAAAAGAAAAACAGCAAACATGGGCCAGGGACAGTGGCATGTGCCTGTAGTCCCAGCTACTTGGGAGGCCGAGGCAGGAGCATCACTTGAGCCCAGGAGGTCAAGGCTGCAGTGAACTATGATCACACACCACTGCTCTCCAGCCTAGGCAAAAGAGTGTGGCTATATCTCTAAAAAAAGGGGGAAAAAGGAAGAAGGAGGAGGAGGAGAAAGAAAATGGCAAAAATGTATACCTTCACTAGTGATAAAGCACAAATTAAAATATCACTTATTTTTCTTTCATCTTAGTAAATATTTTAAGATTTTATACTACTCAATACTGGCAAGGGTGAGACATTTTTCTCCTATCAAATGCATAAAGCTGTAAACAAATTTAATGCTTAACAGTTACAAAGATAGGTTAAGACAAGTACTGTCATAGTCTTCAAACAGAAGTAAAAACTGAGTTACATAGCTATAAAACAACTTTGCTGTGTATATAAAAAAATTTACAATGTTCATATCTTTTGCTCCAAGATTGTAGCTCTTGAAATATATATCAGATAACTATACATTAATACATACATGTTCTTTATAATTAATGTTCTCCTTTTTTTTTTTTTTTTTTTTTGAGTTAAGGTGTCTTGCTGTGTTGCCCAGATTGGACTCAAACTCCTGGACTCAGAAAGTCATCTGCTCATGCATAAGTGAATACTGAACAATTATCATAATACTATAAGAAAGGGATTGCCAGGAGTGGGAAGCTGCCATGGGAGCGGGGCAACAATTCATCAGTCAGGGTACCTGATCTTAAACCAGGTGAAGTGGGAACCAAAGTGAGGCCCAAACTTTATCTGTGCAATGACCATTTGTATACCTAACCCTGAATTGTACCCCACATCTTTAAAATTAAAAAAAATTAAAAATACAAACAAACAAAACAGAAGTCATCTACCTCAGCCACCTGAGTGGCTACAGGTAAATAACACCATGCCCAGTTGTAATCATACAGCCTCACCCTCTTGGGCTCAGGTGATCCTCCCACCTCAGCCTCTCAAGTAGCTGGGACTATAGGTGTATACTACCATGCCTGGCTATTTTTTGTTTGTTTGTTTGTTTGTTTGTAGAGATGAAGTCTCACTATGTTTGCTAGGCTCGTCTCAAACTCCTGGGCTCAAGCAATCCTCCCACCTTTGCCTCCCAAAGTGCTGGGATTACAGGCATGAGCCACCACACCCGGCCTAAATGTATGTTTTTGTTTTATTTTGTTTTGGAGTTGGAGTCTCACTCTGTTGCCCAGACTGGAGTGCAGTGAATATATGTTTTTTAAAACACAAACTTATAAAATGTTTTAAAAATTACAAAGAATGTATAAAATAATTTGAGTCCATACTGAAATAAACAAATGATTGAACGAATAAATTATTGGGGGAGGAAAAACAAGCCTCCCATGAAGAAGAACCCAAATAATTTATGTAGACCTGGTATCTTCTTCTCAAGAGGGAGGAGCATGCCTCCTATGTTCCCCACACGTGAGCTGCACACGGGGCTTCCTTCCAAAGTGCAGAGCACGGAAGGGGGAGAGACTTTACAGTGGAGACAACTGACCAGCACTACTGACAGTGGTCCTACACTAGACATCGTTCTTTGCTGTTGACAAAACCAATGGCCCCACATTGCACAGAGGGCTTTGGATGCTGCTGAGCCATGGGTAGCCTCAGCCAGGTGAGCAAAGTTAGTGTCAACAGTGATAAATCATGTGGATAACATGCACTTTTGATCTGATATGAAGAGAATGGTGTTTTCCTTATGTGGTCTTCCTCTTCAAGACCTGTAACCCCAGCCTAACCATAAGAAACAACACTAGACAAACCCCAATACGGAGGCATTCTGCAGGACACCTGACCAGGACATCTCAAAATTTCAAGATCATCAAAAACAAGGAAAGTCTGAGACTGTCACAGCCAAGGAAAGCCTAAAGAGACAATAACAAGGAAATGGAATGTGGAACAGAAAAAGGACATCAGGTAAAAACGGAGGAAGCCTGAATGAAGTATGAACTTTAGCTGGTAATCATGTGCCAGTATTGGTTCATTAATTGTAACAAATGCACCGTACTGTGAGATGTTTATAAGAAACTGGATGTGCCGGGCTCAGTGGCTCAGCCTGTAATCCCGCACCTTTGGGAGGCTGAGGTGAGTGGATTGCCTGAGCCTGCGGGTTCGAGACCTGCCTGGGCAACTTGGCGAGACCTCATCCCTACAATAAATCAAAATGAGCCAGGCATGGTAGCGCATGCCTGTAGTTCCAACTACTTGGAAGGCTGAGGTGAAAGGATAGCCAGAGCCCAGCAGGTCGAGGCTGTGGTGGCCGGGAGCAGCCACTGCACTCCAGTCTGGGCAAGAGTGAGACTCCAACTCAAAAAAAAAAAAAAAAGAAACTGGATGTGGGGTATATGGGAACTCTCCCTACTATCATCTCAATTTTTCTATAAATCTAAGACTGTTCCCCAAAATAACATCTATATCTAAGAATGTATTAGAATGTGCAGAATGGAAGGCGATTAACATGGAGCCTAATATGTAGGGTACAACTTAAGGTCACATCCCTTCTAATATTCAAATTCAGTGGCTAATACTCAATTTCAGCAACCATGAAATTATATTTTCCTTCCTCATTTCCCTTCCTTAGAAACAAAAACTGGGGAAATCTGACGAGCCCCTGAGGGTCATACTGGCCATGTGGTTCTGCTGCAACTGTGGGTGTCACTGCTAACAGTAGTGATCCAACACTAGGTGCTGTTCTTGACCGTTGGCAGAAGCAGTGGTACCGGCGCCGCTACCAGTCATGCAGAGGACTTTGGATGCTGCTGAGCCCTGGATGGCCTCACACAGTTCAGGGGAGGAGGGAGTCTCCTTGAACAGTGTTGAGCTGGGCTCTAATAACATGGATAATAATGCAAATCACAGGAGCTAACACATACTGAGTGCCAGGCACTGCTTTAAAACTTTGCACAATCAACTCACTTAGTCCTCACAGCAATCATAAGGAAACTTTATCCCACGGTCCAGATTTTGCTTATTGCATCCCAATTTCCCTCCTTCCCTTCCTTCCTTCCTTCCTTCCTTCATTCCTTCCTTCCTTCCTTCCTTCCTTCCTTCCTTCTTTCCTTCCTGATGGTGTCTCCCTATGTTGCCCAGCCTGGAAACCAACTTCTGGGCTCAAGCAATCCTCCCACCTCAGCCTCCCAAGTAGCTGGGACTGTAGGCATATGCCAGCCACCATACCTGGTCCATAATGTACTTTAACATGTTTCTCTATCCCCTGTTTCCTGTAAACAGGTACTTAGATCTATGGTTGAGACTTTGAAGAGATTCAACTTCACTCTTTGACAAGATATCTTCACAAACTCTTCTATGTGGAGGAACATAATAGTCTTGTGATCTCTCTTTTGTGACATTCACAACCACTGACCATTATTGCCTAGATACATTAATTCACTAAGTATATGCAAAATGATGATACTCTAATTCTGTCATCCCTTGAATACTTCTGCAAGCAAAACTTCCCTTCATCAACTATTTGGTTAACCACAGGCACAAAACAGATGTTTAACTTTTTCATTTTATTTGCCAGTTTTCAAAATAATAAGTTGGCCCTTTGCATCTTCCAAAGATAATTAATGAGAATTTTTTTTAGTATTACCATGAACAAATTTAAATATTCAGTTATCAACAGAGATTGGTTATAAGAACTTCATCATCAGGTGATTTCATTGTTGTGTGAACATCATAGAGTGACTTATACACACCTAGATGGTGTCACCTCCTCCACGCACAGGCTCTATGGGGCAGCCCACTGTTCCCAGGCTGAAAGCCTGTAGGGCACGCAACTGTGCTGAAGGCTGCAGGCAACGTAACACAGTGGCGAGCATTTGTGTACCTAAATATAGAAAAGATACAGTACAAATATGACATTATCATCTCCTGGGTCCACCATTGTACACACGGTCTGTGGGACCAAGGTGTCGCTGTGTGTGCTGACATGTTTGTAGTGCTGCCACCGCTGTTCTTCCTGATGCTCAGTCGCCCTGTGTGTGGCCAGTGGGGACCTCTTCCTGTTGGTTCCTAAGCCTTCCCAGCACAGCAGCAGCAGGGTTGGTGGCCTCCTTCCTCCATTGGGGCTCATCCTGTGCATTTCCATTCCAGAACTGACTGATCATTTCTCCAAAATGCCCTTATTCTCACCAGCCACATAGGCGGCGCCCAGCTATACTTCCTGTTACGGCACTGTACTCCTTCTAGAGTTCAGTGATTTTGTGTCTGTCTACTTACATACTCCCTGACTCCTCCATGAATCCACCATTTCCTGAGGCAAGGACTATGCCTGTCATTCTCTATGCAGCATGTATTATTTGATAAATGAAGTATGTTATTATTTATCAAAATACATCATAAATATAAATGCATATTATACTATAAGAATAAGTCAATGTTATTTACAAATTTGTAGTTTATATTTTTATATAAAATATTTTATATATTTATATATGTATATAAATATTACTGAAAAGAGTTATCAAATTAGCCTAAGTCATAATATCTGAACTGGGGTGTCATTTGTCTTACTTTACATTCTAGTACTTTTCTAAGATGTTTAGCATAAATATGCGTTATTTTTGCAGTAAGAGAAACCAGTGCATGTATTTGTAAGCCGAGAAAACTGCAGGAATGCTTCAATACATTTGGAGGGCTCATTCCTTGCCCCAGACCAAGAGGCCCAGTCGTCTCATGATGGCAAGAATCCCACATGTCACCACATCGGATCCTGGACTGATGCACACAGCGAGGTGCCTCACTGCTCCCTGTGGAGCTAGGTCACATCAGTGATTCAGGGGTTTCTGAGGCAGGGCTGCTCAAGGCATGATGTCTGACTGGTAGCATCCTGGCTGTCCCTTCCACATTCTCACCCTTAAAATCTGTGGACTTCTCAAGTGGGCTTGTGGTTTCTTTAGAAGGAGCAAGCATTTCTGTCCATCCCAGAAGGCTGAATACACTGAGTCTAACTGCTTCTCCTGTCACAGGTTTGAGTAGAAGGAGAATATTACAGATGGGTAGCCTCACTGGCACAACAAGATAGAGCAGTTAGGATTCTTTCATACAGACTGAGTAGAAAAGAGATACCATATTCTCACTCATAAGCGGACCCTAAACATTTACCATAAAACTATAAGAAAGGGATTGGCAGTAGTGGGATACTGCTGGGGTGGGGGGAGCACAACATCAATAAGGGTACCTAATCTCAACCCAGGCAAACTGGGAACCAAAGGAGGCCCAAACTTTACCTGTACAATGACCACTTATATACCTAATCCTGAATTGTACCCCACATTTTTAAAACAAAAAAAAAGAAGAAAAGAAATCAGTGAGTTTCCAATGCCAGGCAGGCCAGAGCAGGCTAGTTCTGTCGGGTGGCTAAATCCTGCCACTAACCCTAGGAACCAGAACATCCTGCTCCCCCCCCCCCCCCCCCCCCCCCCCCCGGGCAGAGCAGGCTACAGACTCAGAAGGGTCACAAGCGCAGGAAGCTCCCTAATGAACTAGGTGACCTCATTCAAACCCCAAACAGGAAGCTTTGCTCTCCCAAACCCACCACGAAGATACTCAAAGGTCAACCGAAGATGCCATCCCCAGCAGGGACCACAAAGAGTTCCATTCTGACTTCCAGCTGGGAGAGTTAAAAGGTAGGGGAGCCATGAATGAAACTCCTGGGCTTTTTGAATTTGAAAAAAAAAGATGTTGCACCTGAAACTGCCTGTGTGTCTTCTCCAGTTTGCGATTTCAAAATGCAAAAGGGAAGAACTTTAAAAGGGGAAGTTCCTGCAGCTCCCCGGGCCAGAAATGGGATGGTGCTGGAGATGACTAATAACCCCCAGTAGTCTGACCTCTGAGACACTAAAAACTAAAGATTGTGAAAAGACAGCACCAGGAGAATGTCAGCATTTTGACTACAATCTGGGGCAAAGGCCACAACTTGCCTAAAAGTTACACTACGTGAGCATTGGAGAGAGAGACGTGACTCACCAGGTTTTCAGATGAACTCAGGCCCTTCTTAAGCAGCAAAGGTCTATTTCACTCATTGTGCTAAATCTGGAAGTTGACGTCACGGTACCCCACATGATACTGCTTTCTGCATATGGCTGTTTGCTCAGCTGGCAACTGGTCCATGCGACGATTGCTATCATGGGTAGAGGATGTAACAAGCAAACAAGAGCTTTCAGAAGCCCTTGGGACAACACAGGAGTGATGTGTACACCCAGGCATGGTAAATTAACCCTGCAAACACACCAGAAGGTAGAAAGGAAAGTATACGTGTTTTGTGATTTGGGCCTGACCTGGTTCTCTGAAGTCCAGAACTCAATCCTCTTTGTGTCCAAAGGAAAACAGGGCTAAAACCTCATACATGGGCCCACTGGAATCTGTGACAATGTTTAGTCTGAGAAAAGACATGAAGCAGGACAGGAGAGCTGTCCAAATGTTAGAAGGGCTGTCTTATGAAAGACAATTAGCACTCCGAGAAGGGAGCAGGAACCAATGTGAGATGGCAAAGAGAGGTTTTAGCTCCCAAAATGCTCTGGTCACTGGACCTTTCTGAAATGGAATAGCTCTCTGGAGAAGCAGAGCATTTCTGGTGTTGGGTGTGTTTTAGCAGAAGCTGGTGACATTGTGATGACTCCCAAGGCCCTACCAATCCCAGTGGAAGACACAATTGGGATTTCTGCCTGTGTCCTCCTGGATCCAGACTTCAGATGAAGACTTTTGGATGATGAGAATCCTCCCATCATGCCCAGGATTCATCTTACTCCCAGGTTGCTGATAAACTGAGACCCAAAGGGGCTAAATAACCTGCCTAAATTTGCTCAATTATCATCACGTGCTTATATTCAAGCCCGGATTGCTTAGACTCCAAAGTCAACACTTCTTTCCATATGTTTCATGCCCTCTGTTCTGCTAAATGAAGCATTAATCCCTGAGTCCTAGGAATAAAAGATTATTTTGAAATGTTATCAAAAACACCACATTCCTAGAGCCTTAAATAAAATTCTCTCAAGTAGAGAACCTAATTATTCCCTGAGCATCTGACAGCATGCCAATGGGCCTCTCTGCCAGAAATTCCTTGGTTTCCTAATAACAAAAGGAAATAAAATTAAGGGGCTCTTTCTGAAATGTCTACTAGGAATCTCAGCAATTAAACGTGTGGTATTCATACCATAAAATCAATGCAATGCTGTTTTCTAGACTAGTGGTTTATTTGTTTTCAGCCCCACATACTTGTTTTATTTTGTATCTCAGAGTGTATTTCAGGGGTCCCAGGAGTCCTCAAGATACTCTTAAGGCGACTATACGGTCAAGGCTACTTTCATACAAATCTGAGCATATTCTTTGCCTTTTTCACTCTCATTCTCATCTCTTGATGGTTTTTTCCAGAGGTTACATGACTTAGGATACCACAGTAGACTGAATGAAGAAGCAAGTATGAGAATTCAGCTGCCTTCTTTCAAGCCAGACATTAAAGAGATTATCAAAATCACAAAGGGAGGCCACTTTGTGCAGTAGTTATTTTTTGTTCTGGAAAATATAGTCATCTTTATAAAAATTATTGATGCTAATATATAATTGTCTTATGACTTATTTTAAATAAATTAATAGAAGTTTTTTTGTTTTTTTGTTTTTTAGAAAGCAGGATTTATTGAGAGGACAGAGTAGCTCCCACAGTGGGAGGGGACCTGAAGGGGTTGCCCAAGAAATATATTTTACTTTCTCAGTTTCAATTTCTAATACAATAAATATCAACAGATATCACCATCATAAATAAGACCTTTCTGAAGTCCTCAATGTGTTCAAGAATTAAGTATCAGTTTAACTAACAGCACTTGATCTTACTTTGCTTTGGATTTCATATACCATACAGATGCTGACTCACGCTCATTTCAAACTCCTTATCCACCTACAGACATCTCTCTAATCGTTTCCAGAAATCTGAAACCTCCCATCCAGTCAGCTGGACTCAGCCTGGTACCCCAACAGGATGGCAACACAGAGGCCTAGTCTTCTAGAGATTGTATTTGTACTTCTCGGTTTTACAAGAGACACTGAGTTTAAAGGTTGTAAGTTTATTATATGAGCATTTACTCTTATCTCATTGGTACCTCCCTGTGACTTGGGCTTCTTGGTTATCTGAAGAATACATATATATTTTTATTTTTTTGAGTTGGAGTCTCACTCGGTCACCCAGACTGGAGTGCAGTGGCTGCTCCCGGCCACCGCAGCCTCTCCTGCAGGGCTCCAGCGATCCTTCTGCCTCAGCCTTCTGAGTAGCTGGAATTACAGGCATGCGCTACCACGCCCAGTTGATTTTTTGATTTTTATTGTAGAGATGAGGTCTCGCTGCCCAGGCAGGTCTCAAACCCGCGGGCTCAGGCAATCCACTCACCTCAGCCTCCCAAAGGCACGGGAGTACAGGCTACGCCACCAAGCCCGGCAAAATACATATTTTTAATCACAAAATCACTGTGACTGATGTTTCTTGTTGTTCTATATATCATAGTCAAGAACTATGAAAGGTCTTAGATTGTACCTTACTTGCAAGCCAACAATTTAGCATGACACAGTTTCAAGGATACTGGCAGAAGACAGGAGAAGCCTGGGTCAGAAACAGAGGACTTCATAGCTCACAGTAATAGTGAGCCAAAGTGTCAGCATCTGAGCCACTTCCTTGAGTCCCATTACCCACATACAGAGAGGGTCCTGTGATGCCTGCGCACTTCCCAGGGGGCCTTGCAAAAGGGAAACATCAAGCTTAGGGAACTCAAGTTCTTTATAATGTGCAGGCAACTGGCCTGACTTTTGCCCCAGAAGAAAACACTGTCTTTATCATACTGGACAATAAACAAATCTGTCTTTTGCTCCAGAAGGGGACACTCTCTCAATTTTCCAAGGCTGTCTGCTACATAAGCACTCTTTTTTTTTTTTTTTTTTTGAGTTGGAGTCTCACTGTGTCACCCAGACTGGAGTGCAGTGGCATGCTTATGACCACTGCAGCCTCAACCTGCTGGGCTCAGGCGATCCTTTCGCCTCAGCCTTCCAAGTAGCTGTTAGTAGTACAGGTGTGCACTACCACGCCCGGCTAACTTTTTACTTATTATAGAGACAAGGTCTCGCCAAGTTGCCCGAGCAGGTCTCGAACCCATGGGCTCAGGCAATCCACTTGTCTCAGCCTCCCAAAGTGCTAGGATTACAGGCTTGAGCTACCACTGCCAGCCATAAGCATTCTTGAATACCTAATCCAAAATAAGGGCAATTAATACCTGTGCAAGCAAGACATATAGAAATGCAAGAGACCATGCAGAACTATCCATCAAAAACAACAGCTTCCATTTATACACAGTGCTCAATTCTGAATCCAAATTCGTGCCATTTAAATTTATTTGATATTTGACTGTTTAAACAATATTAGGCATTAAATTCTGATCAACTTTTTCCAATGTTGTGAACCCCTTTCACTCCATCTGTTCAGATATGAACACCTTCAAAAGAGCTCTCTGCTTTTTTTAAGCCTCCCAGTCAAACATCCCCCAAGGTAGATATTTGGACACTCCCCATGCCCACAAAATGCAGAAAGAAATTCAACTTCAGAGATATCAAAGTAAAAGCTAAAGGGGATGGCAAACAGACTGCAAAACAAATGCCTCTCTCTAATGAAAAATTCATTCTAGAAAGTCCATTGGAAGGACATGGATAATTAGCTCTCTAGCCTTGTTCAGAAGGGATAGTCTTTAAACTTGTGTACAGAAATTTTCTCCTAAACCAGAGAAATGGATATACAGTCCCACATTCACCTTGAAATCTATTTAAATGTCTGGACGCACAGTCAGGGAATTGTCAGTAGCAAGTTTGTCCAGGAGGAACAACTCTGTGGGAGGAGGAATGGGCACTGTCATCTGTTGCTTTCTGTTCTGTTTGGCTTTCATGATGCTGATAATGAAAATGTCTCACTTTGTATTTGCTTCATTGCCTCTTGGTGTAAGCTGCCTGGTCAAGCCTTCTTCAGACTGAAGCTGTCCTCTCTCTGTATCATGACTGGGAAGCCCAAGAGGTCTTCAGACCCATGGGGTCTCCATAGCCCTACAAGGAGCACACAGACCTGCTGCCCAGCAGGTCTAAGTGGAGTGCCCCCCCCAACACATCCACGGAGACATGCCTGCCACCCAGCACCAGCAAGAAATACTCCAGATGAACTCAGAGTCTCTGCTTAAACTGTCTTGAAAAAGTAGAGAGCCCGCCAATACCAGGGTATGGAAGAAGTCAATGCTGGACAGAAGTTTTCATGTTAGAGTTAGAAATTCTATGACTTTCAAATGTTCTCTTAAAGGAAAACCAACTGGTACTCTGAAAGTCCCTGGGGGTTGACAGAAAACGCTCTGGAAAGTCTGGGCTTGTCACCTTTAGCATCTTCTGTAAATTAATGGCACCCACAGCAGAAAGAACTGGTATTGGGAGTCAGTACCAGCTGGGTTTGCAAGCTGGATTCACCTTTAACTGGCTGTGTGACCAAGGGAACGTTACTTAACCTCTTTGAGGTTCAATGACTCAGCAGGAAAATGAGGATCAGAATACCTACTTCCGTTAGAGTCTTGTAGAGTAAGAGCCTGGCGCAGAGTGGGTGTTTGTTAAGGTATCACCATGGTAAAGGCAGTGATCATGGCGTGCTTGTTCTTTACAGTATCGGTCACACCATGGGTCATCAGCTCATGCTCACTGATGGTGATCTGTGCCCCAAATCAAAATTAAAAGCCCCCTGAGAAGGGGCTGTAGAGCTACCTGTTGGGAGTGTAGATCCTGGAGTCTCGCTGTCCGGGTTCAAATCCCAGTCCCACCATTTTCTAGTTAATTCCAGACAAGTTCAAAACTTCTCTCGCTTTATTTTTCCCTTCTGTTAACTAGAGAGGATAACCTGCCTCACCCAGTAAAATGTTTGATTGTCAGTCGGGCTTGGTGGCTCAGCCTGTAATCCCACGCTTTGGGAGGCTGAGATGAGTGGATTGCCTGAGCCTGCGGGTTCGAGACCCACCTGGGCAACTTGGCGAGACCTCATCTCTACAATACATCAAAAAATTAGCCGGGCGTGGTGGCACACACCTGTAGTTCCAGCTACTTGGAAGGCTGAGGCAGAAGGATTGCCGAAGCCCAGCAAGTCGAGGCTGTGATGGCTGGGAGCGTGCGATTGCACTCCAGTCTGGGTGACAGAGTGAGACTCCAACTCAAAAAAAAAAGTTAGATTGTCAGTTCTTTAGAAACCTTTAAATAATGATACAAATAACACTATTAATTTATGTAATTAAAAGGGCAAGTCTGAGTCAAAGAGAATCACTCCTGAAAGGAGGTACCTATAGAAACCTAGAATAAACTTAGTTTAGCGTAGTCTGTGTATTTTTGCTTAGACTTTACCCCTGACATGCTTTGAATTGAAGTCAAACAGCAGCCTACCCCACACCCTCCTCAAATCTCTATCAGATGTAAGACAAGGACATAGCCATAGAAATGATTAATAGATCACATTTTGACCGTTTGGATTGCAAATGTCTGACAAGATTTCTTACAGGAAAACCCCCTCCCCTTGTATCCTCCCATCTAGCCCACTACCTGAGGGCATGAGATGCTAATGTCTGGTGACCTCAAGATTTAAGACTCATGTGACTACGATCAACATCAAAGACTTGCAGCCCTGGACACTCCTCCCAGTCAAAAATCCCCCACCCCTAAAGGTCCTTAAATATACCCAGTTCCTGGCCCTTCGGGGCCACACTTGCCCGAATGTCAGCCCCCTTTTCAATCTGTGAAAGGTGAATAATAAACTTTACTTCTTTCTACTTTCTTACTTGGTTGCAATCTTGCATTATTCCCGTGGCATCAGTCCACCTTGCCTCAATTGACCCTTTCAGCTTCCCAAACCTGAAATGTGAAACTAACTCATCAGGAAATGCATATGCCCTTCTTAGAAACAGGAGGTTCCCAGTGATCAAGTGTTTAGAGGAACTTAATGAGAACAAGCAGCTGCCAGAACGGAAGGGCTGAACTCCAAAGTTTCCAGTGTCCTTTTTTTGTGTGTGGAAAAATAAACTAGTGGTCATTACAACAAACTTTTAATACTCTCGCCTTTGATCCTTATATTTATTTATTTTTTCTTTTTTTTCTCTTTTTTTTTTTGAGTTGGGGTCTCACTCTGTTGCCCAGACTAGAATGCAATGGCATGCTCACGTTGATCACAGCTCACTGCAGCCTTGACATCCTGGGCTCAGGTAATTCTTCCACCTTGGCTTCCTGAGTAGCTAGGACTACAAATGTGCACCATCATGCCCAGTTAATCTTTTTTTTTTTTTTTTGGAGCGGGGAGCGGTGAGGTTTTGCTATGTTGCCCAGACTAGTCTCGAACTTCTGGGCTCAAGCAATTCTTCCACCTCAACTTCCCAAAGTACTGGTTAAATAACAGGTGTGGGCCATGCCAAGCATATTTATTTAGCAAGTATTTATCAGTCAAATGTGTGATATGCTTTTCAGAATACAACAGTAGATAGACACCTTCAACAATCTGGCCTGGTCATGGGAAGAAGACTCTTGGAAGAAAGACCTAAATTTAAATATAATCTTTTATCAGTAATAATACAATAGGGCCAGGCATGGTGGCTCAAGTCTGTAATCTCAGCATTTTGGGAGGCCGAGATGAGAGGATTGCTTGAGCCCACAGATTCGCGAACAGCCTGGACAACTTAGCGAGACCTCATCTCTACAATAAATCGAAAAATTAGCTAGGCGTGGTAGCACGTGCCTATAGTTCTGGCTACTTGGAAGGCTGAGATGGAAGGATCACCTGAGCCCAGCAGTTCAACACCGGGATGGCTGTGAGCATGCCTCTGCACTCCAGCCTGGGCGACGGAGTGAGACTCCAACACAAAAATAATAATAATATAATAATAATACAATAGACCTTGGCCATTTGTGGGTAGTATAATTATGAGACCCACAGAATGTTGAACTGATGACTGAAAGGTACCTACAAAAACCTAGAAGAAACTTAGCTTATTCTTAGTCTTTTTGCCTCAGTGTAACGATTAGCAAGTATTCAGACATTCTACTGCAGGACAAACAGCAGCATATCCCATCCCACCCCAGGCAAATCTCCTTCAGATGCAAGACCAGGACAGCCCAACGATTCACGGCTTAGCATAATAATCTCTAGTAAACTTTTTCTAGTTCCTTGTCAAAGCTGAAGATCAAAGATGGTTGGCCAAAGTCATAAGAGTTTGTGAACTGCAAATGTCTAACAAGTCTCTTGCAGGAATCACATCCCTCCCAGGGTTAACCTAATCAGCCCTCGTGACACAGATAAGCCCACCATAGCAGCAATCATGTGACTAACCCACTCATCTGCCTGGTGTCCATCATCTGACATCATCAGTACCTGTGCTTGCCTGCCCCTTTGTGATGATGTGGAAGCAGACCACCACCCAATCACCCTAATGATCTTCCCCCATCAAGGGGAATGGTTAAAAGGACTCAACCACAAGCAACCAGGGGCCATTGCTTTGCTAGAGTCTGGTGTGGCCATGTGCGATCTGAGCCATGGCTGTCGCCATGCTTCCTGACTTTGGTCCTCCTCCCCCACCTTGGGGAAGTGAATCTTCTCTCTTTCTTCTCTTTCTCTCTCTAATTTACTTTTAAATAAACTCTTCTTTCTTAACTTTTTTGTGTGTTGCAATTCTTTGCAATTTACTCGGATTTTTGGGTTGCCAGCACGCCCCTCTGGCTTGCCAGCCCCGGCAGTGCTGCGCTCCTCTCGGCTGTGCCTCTTCATCCTCACCTGGTATGTCCGTACCCTAACAATGACAATAGAAACAACTGTGCAAATGATAAGCTTTTTCCTAAATCACATTTCTTTGAGGGTTGCACTTCTTCTTTTTGAGTTGGAGTCTCACTTTGTCACCCAGGCTGGAGTACAGTGGCATGCTTGCCAATTTGCCCAGGCTGGTCTCAAACCGGTGGGCTCAGGCAATCCTCTCACCTCAGCCTCCCAAAGTGTTGGGATTATAGGCGTGAGCCAGCACGCCCAGCAATGCTTCTTTTTTTTTTTTTTTTTTATAGACAGTGTAATACCAAACACTGTAAAATATTTGAAGAAGTTTATTCTGAGCCAAATGTGAGTGACCTAGGCCCTTGCACAGTTCCAGGAGGTCCCGAGAGCATGTGCCCCAAATAGTTGAACCCCAGCTTCACTTTATATACTTTTAGGGAGACAGAAGTTAAAGGTAAAACATAAATCAATACATGTGAGGTTTACATTGGTTAGGCTCTGGAAGGTGAGGTATCTCCAAGGTGGGTTACAGGTCATAGGTGGCTTCAAAGATTTTCTAATTGCTAATTGGTGGAAAGAGTTAAGCTCTGTTTAAAGAATTTCAAATCAGTAAAAGAAATGCTTGAGTTAAGGTAAAGAGGACTGTGGAAGCCAAGGTTCTGAGGGCTTCGGAAACAATGGATGCTAAATGTCTCAAAAGGCATTCTGTATGGATGCAAATGTCCCCAAAAGATGAGTTTTCAGGGTCACTTCAAAATACCTCGATGAAATCAGTCTTATTTTAATGTATTAATAAATGCTGTGACTAAAACGCCACATAGGAGGGGGTATACTGGAGCATGTCCACCCACCTTCTCCAGCATGACATAGAGTCTAGTTTTGGGGGGTTTCCCTTGGCCCAGAGGGGATCTGCTCAGTCAGCTGGGGGGCTTAAAATTTTATTTTTGGTTTACACCACAAACCACTTGTTAATTGCAGTTTAAATCTGAAGTAACTCTCCTCAGATTTGGTGGACATTTTTCACAAAGAAACCTATTTTTTCTATTTATATAGGGATTGATCGCACTAATCTCAATCGGGAGTGGCACAGAGTATGGGCCCCAACCAGGCTGCCCAGGTGTGATCCCTGCCCATAAATGCCAGATTGAGGAACGATGGGCACATTTCCCAGTGTCTGCCTCTAGCCATAGGATAATCGCCTCTTCTTAACCTCATTGGAAAGATCAGAGCACAGAGCTCTGTGGCCAGCATGTGGGAGGTGCTGTGTGTGGCAGGTTAGGCAGGCCGGTGAGCGTATTCACCAAGACAGTTATGAATTCAGAAAGGTAGATTTACTAAAAGGAAGATACACTGTGAGGAGCACAACGGGCAGGACAGCAGGGAGAGTATCTCCTGCCTGCCAAGAGACAAGGGCTAAATTGAAGCATTTATATAAATAGTATCGTGATCCAGTTTGGGCCAGAGGTCACTGTCTGCATGAAGTTTTACAAATTGACTACATGCATTTATGGAGGTTTGCAAAGCTGTCACTTGACTGTAGGGTTTTGTATTTTATTTTATTTTATTTTATTTTTTATTTTTTATTTTTTTTTTTTAGGAGTCTCACTCTGTCACTCAAGTTGGAGTGCAGTGGCACGCTGACAGCCATCGCAGCCTCGACCTACTGTGTCCAGGCGATCCTTCTGCCTCAGCCTTCCAAGTAGCTGGAACTGCAGACACACGCCACCGTGCCCTGCTAATTTTTTGATTTATTGTAGAGATGAGGTCTCACCAAGTTGCCCAGGCTCGTCTCGAACCCGCCAGCTCAGGCAATCCTCTCGCCTTGGCCTCCCAAAGCGCTGGGATTATAGGCTTGAGCCACCACGCCCAGCCTGGTTTTGTCTTTTAAACAGCAACAATTGATTGCCTTTTTTGTTTGTTTGGAACCAGGAACCAGTAACGAATTGTTAACTACTTTCTTTGTTGGCTGCAGAACAAACGGCAAATGTGTTTCAGGTGACTGTCCAGCCTTTACAATTCTTGTCATTATTGCATTCTGAGATTTCCTTTATCAATAGAGTTCACCCAAGTTACCTGAGTGATGCTGGCCTAATTGGACCTCATGTTCCTCCACAGAAGGAGACCCATCAATGTTAGTGGTTATAATTAGTATTATCATCCTTATTATTAAGGAATAAAATGGCTGTGAAATGTGAATGCTGGGTGGAAACTAGGATCACTGGGTGACCTGGTCTAGCCACCTGTTTTTGTTTTGTTTTGTTTTGTTTTGAATTGCAGTCTCACTCTGTCACTCAGACTGGAGTGCAGTGGCTGCTCCCGGCCACCGCAGCCTCAACCGGCTGGGCTCCGGCAATCCTTCTGCCTCAGCCTTCCAAGTAGCTGGAACTACAGGCACACGCTACCACACCCGGCTAATTTTTTTATTTATTTGTAGAGATGAGGTCTCGCCAAGTTGCCCAGGTGGGTCTCGAACCCGTGGGCTCAGGCAATCCACTCACCTCGGCCTCCCAAAGAGTGGGATTACAGGCTGAGTCACTGAGTCTGACTTCTAGCCACCTGTTAATCCTCCTGTTTAAAATCTGCACCTTAGTGAAAGCTTAGCTGATCAGATGACACAGAACTTGACAGTTATTCTCAAATAATAGCAATAAAAAGATATGCAAATCTATAAAGTTCACAGAATGACTAATGCCATTTGTTGGAGCATCTAATATGTTCCAGGTACTTGTATTACTATTTCTGATCCCTCCAACACAACTCTAAGATTATTATTACTAGCCCGGCTCGGTGGCTCAGCCTGTAATCCCGCGCCTTTGGGAGGCTGAGGTGAGTGGATCGCCTGAGCCCGTGGGTTTGAGACCCGCCTGGGCAGGCGAGACCTCATCTCTACAATAAATCAAAAAATCAGCCGGGCGTGGTAGCGCATGCCTGTAATTCCGGCTACTCAGAAGGCTGAGGCTGAAGGATCACCAGAGTCCAGCAGGTCAAGGCTGTGGTGGCCAGGAGCGGCCACTGTACTCCAGTCTGGGCGACAGAGTGAGACTCCAACTCAAAAAAAAAAAAAGATTATTATTACTATCTTTACTTCATAGATAAGAAATTGAGGTTCAGAAAGATTAATTATTTGCCAAAGGTTACCCAGCCAGAAATGGCTGAAAAGAGGCTGCTTCACTCTCGTGCTCCACAACCTGTTGCTAGGTCAGTTGTTACAGCCTGACTGGGTTCTTATGCCCACTGCCCAGAAAAACCAAGACTGACACAGCCATTGCAGTGGAGAAAGAGTTTCCCATCATAAAGCAGCTGAGCAAGGAGGATGGAGGATATTTCTCAAATCTACCTTCCTGAGAATTCAGAGGCTGGGATTTTTTAAGGGAATTTGGCGGGCAGCGAGAGAGGACTGCTGATTGGTTGCTTATGTCATGAAGTATCAAAATTGCCTTAATGTTATGGAAGCGATTTCTGGGAGGAGACATCAAAAGACCAGTGAATCCAGCTTTCTGGTATGTTTTCTAGGCCCAGGTGGGACTTCAGGTCCATCAGAGTACAAAGTCTGAAATATATCTCAAACACCATTCTTGGGTTTTACTTTAGCTGTTTTTGTTCTCAAGTAGTCTTGGGCCCACAACTTACGGGAGAATATGTTATGTTTATCAGCCTTGCAGGACAACTTCTGACAACCCCTGCCCCTCCCCAGATCAAGACATGAAGATAATCAGTTGCCCTTTATTGGAGTGAAAGCAAACCTAGAAACAACAGAGTGAATAAATTCTAACCATAGCTGCAGCTTTTCGGGGCTCAGGTTTCTTCTCTGTTTTTTCCCTCTACGACTCGATGTTAATTGAGAATAGGCAGTTTCAACATGGGCTTTTTTTTTTTTTTTTTTTTTGAGTTGTAGTCTCACTCTCACCCAGGCTGGAGTCTAGAGGGCAGTGGCATGCTCCCAGTCACTGCAGCCTCCACCTGCTGGGTTCAGACGATCCTTCTGCCTCAGCCTTCCAAGTAGCTGGAACTACAGGCACACACCACCATGCCCAGCTAATTTTTAAAAAATTTATCGTAGACATGAGGTTTTGCCAAGTTGTCCAGGCTGGTTTCGAACCCATTTGCTCAGGCAATCCTCTCACCTCTGCCTCCCAAAGTGCTGGGATTATCGGTGTGAGACACCACACCATGCTCAACATGAGCTTTCAAAAACCTTCACTTAACAGCGGTGCTGAACACCCGCCTTGTAGTGGGCCACGGGATAGGCCTTCATGCCACAAAGATGCACCGAGCACAGTCGCTGACCTAGGGGAGACAAGCCCTCCAAGTTCATTGTTTATTTTTTCCTCTGCACAGTTCACCAGTGACGCAGTTGACAGGGCTTCTCGTGCTTCTGATTTATATGCTCTAAGAACCGCTCGCCTCATTAGCTGCTGTTGTGCAAAGTACGTCACCACCTGCGGGAAGAATTCCACAACGTCACATGCTTTGAGATAAGGAATAGGCTTTACTGGGGAGAGGGAAAATTAAATAGGCTAAAGGTCAGCAAGAAAAGACATGAGTTTGCTTGAAAAGGGGAGAAATAAATAGAACCAATATAAGCATATTTCACAGAGAAAATAGAAAAGCCAAAGGTTTTGGAGACTTGGCTTTCCAATAATTTATTAAATCATGCAAATTACTAGCTGGGAGTGGCAACTCACACCTGTAATCACAGAGCTTTGGGAAGCCAAGGTGAGAGGATTGCTTGAGGCCAGGAGTTCTAGATCAACCTGGGCAACATAGCAAGACATCCCCATCTAACAAAAATTTTTAAAGAACTAGCTGGACATGGTGGTGCATGACTATAGTCAGTTCCTCTAACTTGGGAGGTTGAAGCAGAAGGATCACTTGAGCCTAGGAGTTGGAGGCTGTGGAGAACTACAATTGTGCCACTGCACTCCAGCCTCAGAGACAGAGCAAGATCCAGTCTCAAAATAAAAAAAAACAAAAATCACTAATTCAGGGTACCCCCACATCATCCTGACTTCAATAAGCATTCCAGATCAGTAATTTTTTTTTTTTTGAGTTGGAGTCTCACTCTGTCACCCAGACTGGAGTGCAGTGGCCGCTCCCAGCCACCGCAGCCTCAACCTGCTGGCCTCCGGAAATCCTTCCGCCTCAGCCTTCCGAGTAGCCGGAATTACAGGCACGCGCTACCACACCCAGCTAATTTTTTCATTTATTGTAGAGGTGAGATCTCGCCAGCCCAGGCGGGTGTCGAACCCTCAGGCTCAGGCAAACCACTCACCTCAGCCTCCCGAAGGCGTAGGATTACAGGCTGAGCCACCGAGCCCGGTTTAGATCAGTGATTTTAATCAACAGGACCAAGAACAAAGAATTCACTCTACTTTGACCCCTAGAATTCTCTGTGGATGATCACATCACCTCTACCCATTAGCCCAGCCTCTGCTCACCTATCTGGGTTCCAATCTTGGTGTGTGACCAGGATTCTGGAATTTTTCCCTGAGTCCGTTCTCTTTGCCAGACATAAGTCTATTCACTGCTACTTTCTACTGACCACACCTTCCTGGGGCTAACCATATGCCTTTGTTATTTCCCCACACTCCTGCACAAGGCACGCTTTTGTGTTCTGTTCTATTTCCTTTGCTTAATGCCCTTTGCAACCGACTCCATGATTTCACAGCCTACACTTTGATAAAATGGATCTACTGCGAACACCCGCTGGGAACAAGGACTATATCCATCTCATTCTCCACCACATACCCAGGAATGGGAGTGTGCACACGTTGAATAAATGAATGAATAAACAGACATGTGAAAGTCACACAAGAACATCTTTAACTCAAAAACCAAGAAGAAGGCACATTTTCCTACCATGTGAAGCAGAGTCAGGCTTTAGGGTTAATGCTTTTTTGTTGTTTTTGTTAATATGTTCCATTAAAAATAAGGGAATAAGCCGGGCTCAGTGGCTCAACCTGTAATCCCGTGCCTTGGGAGTCTGAGGTGAGTGAATTGCCTGAGCCCGTGGGTTCGAGACCCCCCTGGGCAACTTGGTGAGACCTCATCTCTACAATAAATCAAAAATTAGCCAGGCGTGGTAGCGCGCACCTGTAGTTCCAGCTACGTGGAAGGCTGAGGCAGAAGGTTCGCCAGAGACCAACAGGTCGAGGCTGCGGTGGCCGGTGGCCGGGAGTGGCCACTGCACTCCAGTCTGGGTGACAGTGAGACTCCAACTCAAAAAAAAATAAAATAAAATAAGGGAATAGACTCAGTACAGTGGCTCACGTTTATAATCCCAGGACTTTGGGAGGCCAAGGTGGGAGGATGGCTTAAGCTTAGCCAGGAGTGCAAGACCAGCCTGGACTTCATAGCGAGACTTCATCTCTACAAACATTTTAAAAAATTAGCCAGGCGTGATGGCATATACCTGTGGTCCCAAATACTGGGGAGGCTGAGGCAGAAGGATTGCCTGAGCCCAGGAGCTCATCGTGCCACTGCACTGCTTTAAAAGAGGAGTGTTCCACACAACTTCTCTGAGGGTTCCTGGGGATACGGTTCCTCAGTACAGATTCTTGCTGAGGAACCATATCCCCAGGAACCCCGGGAGATCCTTCCCTTCCAGCCTTCCCAAGGTTGCATTGGCCCCAGAGATGTGAAGGGGGCAACAATGCCCTGCACTTTGAAGTCTCGCCACTAGATGGCATCATGTGCTTGTCAAGAACTGGCTCAGCTCATCTCTAATAAACACCATCTGATTTTGGGGGGACAGTATTTTCTTTCACAATCAGTCACCTGTTTTGACTATTTTTTTCAAAGGTAGTTCTGGAATCAGCAACATTGAATCCTGAAGCGGATGTGAGAGAATCCTGTGAGGATTTAAGCCGCAGAATATGCTACAAGTAGCAGCTCTCCCTAAACCACGATGATCAAATTTTTATGCAATCCACTTTCATTCATCAGTTTCAAATACTAAGAGCAGAAGGTTGTATGCAAACAAAAGAGTGGACACAATTCAGATCAGCGTAGCACCAGTGCTCAGGATGTCTGACATTTCCAGTGTCGACTCTGCCTTTCCATGATAGTATAAAGTTATAGTTTCAACTGGGTCACGATTTGATGTTTGGGTTACTGCTTCTGTTGTGTTTTTCTCCTCTCCCTCCCCACAGCCCGTGGACAGGAGAATTTCAAGTGCATGTGACAAATCGAGACATGAGTGTCAGCAGCCAACCAGATTTGCCATCTTTCGTTGACTTTCGGTGCTGAGAATTAGGATGTTCAAGATTAATAATCACACATCTAATGCATCTCAGAAGCATATTAGTCATGTTAAGCATATCACCTTTTAGGGGTACTGTATGAGTTGCAAAACAAATTAATATTTCCAAGTAAAGTTGTCATGGATACCCACCTGCCTGGGTTGTGGTCAGTCCATAAAAGATGTGGTCAGTCCATAAAAGAGGAGTGTCACACATCAAATAAGCAGCCAGCCCAAACTATCTTCTTCCTCTTCAAGTCTCTTGTATGAGCCCAAATACTTCTCTTGAAGCTAAAAATAACCAGTGTTAGCTAATACTTGCTGAGTACCTACTGCATACCTAGTGCTGTGAGGCGTCCTGTGCATGCACGTTCCATCCTGCAGGAAAACTTAGACGAAGATTGTTAGGATCACACTCCCAGAGGGGCCTCCAGAATGTTAAGTCAGGCTTGCTGCGGGATGTGTGTCCAGTGTGTGATCCAGTGCTGCATGACAGATACAAAGAATTACACAGAAGTTAGATTAGAAAATAAAGTTTATTTAGAAAGTAAATTAGAAAATTAGCCGGGCATGGTGGTATGTACCTATAGTTCCAGCCACTTGGAAGGCTGAGGTGGAAGAATCGCCTGAGCCCAGCAGGTCGAGGCTGCGGTGACCATGGGCATGCCACTGAACTACAGCCTGGGTGACGGAGTGAGACTCCAACTCAAAAAAAAAAGGAAGTAAACCAGAGAGTGAAAAAGAGGAGATTCACCTCCCCAAGATAGGGATGGGGGCCAAAGCTGGGAAACATGGTCCAGCCATAGCTCAAAGAACACATGACCACACTGTATCTTAGTAAGGCAGTGGCCGCAATGACCTGCAAACAGCCTGGCAGTGGCCTAGACATTGAAAATGTCTAGTAATGGCGGCAGCAATGACCTAGCAAGGGCAACTGGCTGCTTGAGGTAGAATGCTTTTAACCATTTCCCTTGAACGGGGGCAGGTCATTAAAGTGATTGGGTGGTGGTCTGCTCCACATCATCACTAAGGGGCAGGTAAGTGCTGGTACTGATGTCAGGTGATGGACAGCAGACAGGTGGGTGGATTAGTCACACGATTGCTGCCATGGTGGTGGAGGGGTCCTGTCTGTGTCATGTAGGTCACAAAGGGCTGATTAGGTTAACTTGGGGATTTGGGCCCAGAGGAGATTTTCCTGCAAGGAGTTTTTCCTGTCAGACATTTTCAATTCACAAGTTCCTTGACTAAAAGGTGGTTTTATTATCATTTCTATGGCTTTGGTCAGCCAAGGGGTGATCTTTGACCTTCTGTCTTCAACAGGGAACCTGAAAGTTTTCTAGGATGACTATGCTAAACCATGAATGGAAAGGTTGGGTCGGGCTGGGTGTGGTGGCTCAGCCTGGAATCCCAGCACTTTGAGAGGACAAGGTGAGAGGATTGCCTGAGCCCCGGGTTTGAGACCATCCTGGGCAACTTGGTGAGACCTCATCTCTACAATAAATCACAAAACTTTGCCGGGCATGGTGGCGTGCACCTGTAGGTCCAGCTACTTGGAAGGCTGAGGTGGAAGGATTGCCTAAGCCCAGCAGGTTGAGGATGCAGTAGCCATGAGCATGCCACTGCACTCTAGCCTGGGTGATAAGAGTGAGGAAAGAAAAAAAGAGGGGTAGGGGGAAGGAAGGAAGGAAGGAAGGAAGGAAGGAAGGAAGGAAGGAAGGAAGGAAGGAAGGAAGGAAGGAAAATTGGGCTGTTGAACTGTCCTGGTCTTGCATCAGATGGAGATTTGCTAAGGAGGTGAGGTAGGCTGCCGCTTGGCCTGTAGTAAAATGTAACTTTAAAATGTCTGAATGCCTACTAAGACCTGCCTATTGGAAATGTATCTACGTCTAATCTGCGCTAGATTCAAAGCATGTCAGGGGTAAAGTCTAAGCAAAAATGATTACACTGAGGCAGAAAGACTTCGCTAAATGAAGCTTATTCTAGGTTTCCATAGGTACCTCCTTTCAAAGATATTGTCACCATCACACCCATTTTGTGGTCATTAAAGAGAAGCTTGTTCACATAACTTGCACAAGATTACACACTAGGAAGCAGATCTGGATTCAAATCCAGGTCTAATTAACCATGACATCATGTCAGCCCCCAAGATGGGAAAACTTTCAAGAAAATGTAAAACTCTTACAGGGAGTTTCCTGTAAGACGAGGAGGCTCACAGGGGCTTGTGGACAAGGCATATCCTAGAGCCTTCCATAGCCCGTTACTTGGCTACTGTGTAAAAGAAGGTATGATGGTTCCTCAGACAGTCGGCTTCAGAATCAGAAATGCAATATCCACTACTGGGCAAAGAGCCCTTACACACATGTAGCCAGCATGGTGTCAGTGTGAGAAACCAGGCTTGAGTCATGCCGAGCCTTGTCAGCTCAGAACTTTAGAATACCTGTGCCCTCCTCATGACATGGCTGTGAGGTAGAAAGAGCACATCATCCCCTCAGAACACATGAATTGGCAGCTCCAGGCAGGGGTGACTTCCTGGGTGTCCCACACGCTGAGAAATCCCAGCACTTGGGGTGTTCCATCTTCCCCTGCACTTGGAGTTTCATTAATTATTCATTAAAATTCTTACTAATTTGATCTTTGAATCTGTGTTTTATAAATAAAGTCCGATGTGACAAAGAAACATGTGCTGGGGTTGGAGCCTCAGCTGGTCCTCCACCAGATGCCTCCTTACCCAGGCTCCTAGCCCACCCCCCAATGCCCCTGCGGCTACTGCCCAGCAACCATGCTGCCTCCAGCACCAGGGGACCCCTCGCAGGGTCATAGAAAATATCTTTCTCTTCTTTCCCTTTCTTCTTACAAAAGAATCCACAGTCAGGTATCTTTAAGCAATAGTCACCCCTGGGGCGTTGAAAAACCCACTTCCATTCAGACAAATGTATTTGTGCACAAGGACAATGAGTGTTCCCATGGCAGGGATCTCTGTCTGTTTGGTCACTGTTGAATCCTAAATGCCTATATCAGCCCTAGCACATACAAATACTTGCTGGATAAATGAATGAATTACTTTTCAGAAGTCCACATGTCTGAAGGGGTTCCCAGAAGGCAGGGCCTGTCTCTTTCCTCTCAGAACCAAGCACAAAGCTGAGCACTTGAGAGGAACTGGGTTGGTTCTTACTAGCGGATCCGTTGGTTACCTGACTGAATAAACAAAAGTCAAGGGGCCATCTTTTCACCCAGTGAAGTCTCACTCACTGTATTTTCACACAGGTTTCTGCACATCCAATAGCTGTCAAGGGCTCCAAGTGCTGCCACGAACCTTACTCAAATACTCCGTGCTGAACAACCACAAAATAAGTGGCTGGGGTCAAGCCTCAGCTGGAAGGACGTGAAGAGCAGACTTTTCCTGTGGCCTCTCTCTGGCCAAGTTCCCTATTGGCCTTGGGCAGAGGGCTCTGATCACCTATAGCCACCGAGCCACGAAGGCTTGGGAGGGAGGAAGGAAGTCGTCGTGGTGAGCGGTGGCAGGCAGTCACGCAGTGTTACAGATTTCACGGAACACGGGTGCAGCTCTCGTCAGGGCTGACCACAGAGTGACAGCAATGTGCCATCTATGCCCGGGTTACCTGAAAGACCGTACCCAAGAGTCAGTGACGTACAGAGAAAAAGGCAAGCCACATGGCCAAGTCCTCATTAAGTATTTCATTTTCACCAGGATACAGTCAGTTACAGACAAGTGTCACAAATAAAGCCTCAACTGTTCCACACCCAACTTTACCCAGAAAGATATTTCTCCACCTCTGGGGGAATGAGGTTGCTTCATCTGGGAAAGAAATGTTAAGAGTTCTGTTAGTGTCACGTAGGTATCTAAAAATGTACTTGCTGTTAAATGAGGACATTGTCCACCAACTGCTCTCTGTATTCGCAAAGGGCAAAAGAGAAGGAAACAGGTTAACATGTGGTGAAGAGGCACTGAGTGGATGAAATGGGCCCTCCTCTTTTTTTCTGAGTTGGAGTCTCACTCTGTCACCTAGGCTGGAGTGCAACGGCACGCTTGAGGCCACTGTAGCCTCAACCTGCTGGGCTCAGGTGATCCTTCCACCTCAGCCTTCCAAATAGCTGGAACTACAGGCATGCACCACCATGCCTGGCTAATTTTTTGATTTATTGGAGAGATGAGGTCTCTCCAAGTTGCCCAGGCTGGCCTCAAACCTGTGGGCTCAGGCAATCCTCTCATTTCAGCCTCCCAAAGTGCTGGAATTATAAGCATGAGCCACCACGCCCGGCCAGAAGTGGGCCCTTTTTAATACAAGGATAATTAAAATTTGAAACAGGATTCCAAGAACAATGATAAAACCTCCCTCACCAGAGAAGCAAGGCAAGGACCTATACATTCATCTAGCAGGTATTGTAACAGGCTCTTATGCAGGCCTAGCCCTAAGCTAGATGCCAGGGCAGGCTTAAAAGAAATGCAAAATTGTGGCCAACAGAAGAGATGGGATTCATGTCTGACATACCAAAATGCTGCAATCACACATTCATCCAGCATGTGCACAGGGCCTCCCACACAAAAGACACCCTGCAAGGCTCTAAAGTGAATTAGGGAACTGAATAAGAGTTCTGCTCTAGGAAAATGGTTGACTAGAAATCCTGAAGCTCTGTTAGAGATGCTAAAGCATTTTAGACAAAATATATAATTTGATGTTTTGAAATGAATGGATAAGCTTTAAGAAACCAAGGAAACTCCCACAAGAACAAAGCAGAAGTACAAGTTCAGAAAGGGAGAGCAGCAATGATGCCATGGCTGCTCCAAAAATATCCACCCACCTGGATGGCTCAGCCTCTGCTTGAACAGCCTTGTGTAGGGACACAGGAGATCAGCCTTGAGCATTGTTTGTAAGGGAGTCAAACCAGTGAACACCCCCACACCCCCCCACATACATACACACAGCCCAGACCCAAGAAGGGGTGAGTGGGAAAAAAAAATCTACCTCACCAATTCTCCCCATGTATTCTTGGCCATTGGCCAGTCCTCATGTCAGCAGGATTTGCACAGCCTGGAAAGCCACAAGAAGATACTAGTTTAAAGTTGATCCATTTGATAAGGTCCTCAGTGCCAGTCAGAAACAAACACAAATACTTTCTGGAAATATGTGCAGCAAACCAGCTAGGCCTTAAATAATCCCCATAGGAGAGTTCCAAATAGCATGAGCTCACATTCAAAAATTATAAATCACCCAAGGAAACACGACACCATGAGGGAGGATGGACAGAAAGAAAAAAACAATAGAATCATATTCAAAAGTACTTCAAGTAATGCAATTATCATATAAAAATATATTGAGTATAATTAAAGAGTAAACACCAGATTGGATACAATTAAAGAGCAAATCAGTGGATGGAAGATATTTTTGAATAAATTATCCAAAATATACGCTAGAGGGACAAAAATACAGAGAAGGAAAATAACAGAGGCTAAGACACACAGCAGAGAGGACCCAACATACACCGATTCAGGGTTTGGAAAGATGTAACAGGTTTTATGCACCATGAGCCTATGTCGGCCACCGTCTCTGTCCCTGTCTGAGTCCCTGGTCTCTTACCCCTGCCAGATTGCCAAAATTTCACTTTCTAACATGTTGACTCTAGACATGAGGGGGAAGCGCATCATTATGGAGGGACCTCAACTTTCTGTGAAGAACAACTGGGAAATAAACCACTAGAGGATTGAGGGTGCTGGCCTAAGCCTCCAATTCTCCTTGGACAATGGAGCCAGGGTGGTTGTCCTTACGAGTACCTGGGCCAGTCAGATGGAGTCTCCATGCCAGACAAGCACTCCTGAGAGCTGGTCACTGCAGAACTCAAATCTCTACTGGGCAAGGATGCTCCATTCTTGAAGGACTGCATGGGTCCAGAAGCAGAGAAAGCATATGCCAGTGTAGTTGGTGGATCTGCCATCTTGCCAGAGAGCCCTCGCTTTTATGTGGTGAAGAAGGGAAGAGAAAAGAGGCTTCTGGGAACAAGCTTAGAGCTGAGCCAGTTGCAATAGAGGCTCTGCAAGCTTCACTTTCCAAGCCAGGGAATGTCTAAGTCAGCGATGCCTTAGGCACTGCTCACCAAGCCCACAGCTTCATGGTGGAGTCAATCTGCCACAAAAGGCTGGTGGGAGTTTTTTTGGTTGTTGTTTTTAGTGACAGACTCTTACTCTGTCACCCAGGTTGGGGTGGAGTGGCCTGATCATAGCCCACCGCAGCCCCAAACTCCTAGGCCTAAGTGATCTGCCTGCCTCAGCCTCTTGAGTACCTGGGACTACAGGTGTGCTCCTCAATCCTGTTAATTCTTTTTTATTATTTTTTGTAGAGACAGAGTCTCACTATGTTGCCCAGGCCGGTCTCAAACCCCTAGCCTCAAGTGACCCTCCTGCCTCAGCCTCCCGAAGCACTAGATTACAGGTGTAAACCATCACACTCAGCCAGCTGGTGGTTTTTTGATTAAGGAGTAGCTAAAATACTTTGCCAAGGCTTCAGGAAGCCCAGAGTAACCCTTCCTGGCCATCCTGGATGGAGCTAAAGTTGTAGACATGATTCAGCTGATGAAGATTATGCTGGACAAGCTGCGCATAGTGACTCATACCTATAATCCCAGCACTCTGGGAGGCTGAGGCGAGAGGATTGCCTGAGCCCACGGGTTCGAGACCAGACTGGGCAACATGGTGAGATCTTGTCTCCACAATAAATCAAAAAATTAGCTGGGTGTGGTGGCATGTGCCTGTGGTTCCAGCTACTTGGAAGGTTGAGGCAGAAGGATCCCGTGGGCCCAGCAAGTTGAGGCTGCAGTAGCCATGAGTGTGCCACTGTACTCCAGTCTGGGCGACAGAGTGAGATTCCCACTCAAAAAAAAAAAAAAGAATATGCTGGACAAAGTCCATGACCTGATTGTTGGTGGTAGAAAATCCATGGACTGATTGTTGGTGGTAAAGTGGCTTTACTTTCCTTAAGGTGCTTGACAGCATGGAATTGACACTTCTTGGTTTGATGAAGAGAGACCCAAGGTCGTCAAAGACCTAATATTCAAAGCTATACACTGAGGCTGTCACTCAGGCTGAACAGATTGTGTAGACTGGGCCGTGGGGGTACTTGAATGGGAAGCATTTGACAGGGGCATCAAAGCCCTCAGGGACGAGGTGATGGAGCCACTTCCGGGGTCACAACACTGACATGGGTGAAAGACACTGTCACTTGTTGCCGAGGGGAACAGGAGGATAGTCAGCTGCGGGAGCACTGGGAATGGTGTGAGTTTAGCGCTTGTGGAAGGGAAAGTTCTTCCTGGGGTGGATGCTCTCAGCAATATTACTATTTTACAAACTTTTGTTCCTGTGCACTGCCCCTAAGTCAACTTGGCATTTTCCACATCTCCACTTGGCTTTAGCTAAAACCTCCCTTTGTGTCAAGATGTGGTGGCTGGCTAAGAGCACAGCCAGGAACCCGCGAACAGTCGCACAGCCTCTCAGGTGTCTCTACTCACCCGGGATTTGCCTCATGTGTCAAGACCCCCTTTGAATGTCATAGTAAATAAGCCATCGTGAATTCTAGAGTGCATATGTTTACATTGTGCGTGTTAAAAGAAAGTGAATTGTTGGTTTGTTTCTTTTTTTTTTTAAGTAGCTTATTCTGATTTGCTTTGTCACCATTTCACTACTCAGCATGGAAGCAAGATGAAATTCCAGGTGTAGGCAGGCAGATGAAGCTGGTGATCTACTGAGTAAACAATAAAAGTATTCACTGAAACTGTAAAAAAGAAAGAGAGAGAGGGAGAGACAGGGAGGGAGGAAGGGAGAAAGTAACAGCAAAGAATGGAGGGAAGAGGCAATATTAGGCAGGGTAAGTCCAAGGATTTTGAAAATTGATATGTTTGGCCTGGTGCAGTGACTCAAGGCTGTAATCCCAGCACTCTGGGAGGCTAAGGTGAGAGGATTGCCTGAGCCTGCAGGTTTGAGACCAGCCTGGACAATAAATCAGAAAAATTAGCCAGGTGTGATGGCACATGCTTGTAGTTCCAGCTACTTGGAAGACTGAGGCGGAAGGTTCACCTGAGCCCAGCAGGTCACTGCTGGGGTGACCATGAGCATGCCACTACACTCCAGCCTGGGCAACAGAGTGAGACTCCAACTCAAAAAAAAAAAAAAAAATGTATATAATATGTTCAGCAAGTCCAGAGAATCCCAAGAAGAATAACGTTTAAAGGCATCTAGAAAGAAACAACTCAAGAAAAGAGATATTATCTTCAAAGGAATGAAAATAAAATAAATAGCTGGTTTCTCAACAGTGAAGTAGAAGTCAGAAAACTGTAGATTAATATCTTACATATTCACACTGTGAAAAAAAGTGAATATTAACCTGGAGTTACCTGCTCAAACTGTCTTTCGAGAAAAAGAGCAATTTCAAGACATTTTCAAAAAACAGAGAATGATTACCATAATATGCCCTTAAAAACTCTAAAATATGCACTTTCAGAAAAAGGGAAATAATCATATAAAGGCCTGAAATACAAGAAAGATTGGTAAATAAATAAAATATGAGGAAATTTGTGCCAGACATAGTGGCTCCCACCTATAATTCCAGAACTTTAGGAGGCTGCGGCAGGAGAATCACTGGAGAACAGGAATTCGAGACCAGCCTGGGCAACATAACAAGACCACGTCTCTTCAAAAAAAGATTATTTTAATTAACCAGGTGTGGTGGTGCACACCTGTAGACCAAGTTACTGGCAAAGCTGAGGCAGGAGGATCGCTTGAGCCCAGGAGTTCGAGGCTGCAGTAAGCTATCATCATACCACTTCCCTTTAGCCTGGGCAACAGAGTGAGACCCTGTCTCGAAAAAAAAAATTGTTTTAAGTAGGGAACTTTAAATCCAAGCATAGATTATGTGAACCAATGTAATGTGTAACGTGTGAAGTTAAAAATTGCTAGACAACAATAGTATGTGAATTGTGAGTAGAGAGATGGATGTTAAAGCATTTTAAGGCTCCTTGATCTGGAAACAGAATAAAGTTAAAAGTTTATTAATTAACTTTGGATTTTGTAAAGTTTTCATGTGAAATCATCAAGGGCAATCAATAAAAGAATGGAAATGGGGATAATTTATCAGTGGAAGGAAAAAAATGGGGGAGGTATTCCTCAGTCAACATGGTTGATTCTAAAAAACATGATTTTGTGCCAAACCAAGTTCACACAGTACAATAAAGTTAAAAAACAAGGAAAACTAAGCAATGAATTTGTTGTTTAGAGATACATAAAAATGGTAAAATTATAAAGAAAGGCAAAGAAGTATTTCAAAAAGTCAGTATCATAATCAACTCTGGGAGGAGAACATGAAATATATTTGATAATGTTTATTGCTTAAGTTGAAGACATGTATGTGGTTTTATTAGCAATAAATATTGCTATTAGTATTATTTAAAATATCATAGGCATTATAAGTACTGTTTTAAACAGTGTGAAGTGTGTTTATACTTCAGTTTGTTTGTTATTGCTGAGAAACACACCACACCAAAGCTTGGTGGCTTTAGATAAGATTTATTTGTAACTACTCATGCATCTGCAGATCATCTGAAGCCAGCTCACCTAGGCTAGGCCGAGCAGGGCCAGAGAAGTACACTCTGCTGTTTGGAGGGAACTGGAAATTCAGATGGCAAAAGTTAAGACAGTTATAAATGCAAATGCATTTTTTTTTTTTTTTTGAGTTGGGCTCTCACTCTTGTCACCCAGGCTGAAGTGCAGTAGCATGCTCATGGCCACCACAGCCTCGACTTGCTGGGTTTAGGCAATCCTTCCTCCTCAGCCTTCCAAGTAGCTGGAACTACAGATGCATGCCACCACACCCAGCTTGTTTTTTGATTTGCTGTAGAGACGAGGTTGCCCAGACTGGTCTAAAACGCCCAGACTCAGACATCTTCTTGCCGTGGCCTCCCAAAGTGCTGGGATTACAGGCTGAGCCACTGCGCCCGGCCTCAAATTCTAAATAAAAAGAAAAAAAAAGGAGTCCAAAATTGCACCCTATCACAGCTCTTAAGGGATTAGTTCAATAACACAAGTTTATCCTTTTTATTGTGGTAAAATAGATACAACATAAAAATTGCCATCCTCAACATTTTTAAGCATATAGTTCAGTGTTACTAAGAACTTTCACACTGTTATGCAACCATCTATGTTCAGTGCTCTTTTCATCTTGCAAAACTGAAACTATGTGCCCAAACTATGTTGAGAAACTATGTTGAGAACGTTTTTCATCCAGAAATATGAAAAGTTGCTCAGATGATAAACTTCCTGGGCCCCCTTCTCCTCAGCCTTTGGTACATCATCTAAGTGGAATATGTAATATATGTCTTTTTGTGACTGGCTTATTTCACTTAGCATAATGCACTCAAGGTGCACCCTATTGTAGCATGTGTTAGGATTTCCTTTCCTTATAAGGCAGAATATTTCATTGTATGTGCATACCATTTTTGTTTAACCATTCATCCATTGATGGGCACTTGAGTTATCTCTACCTTTCGGCTATGCTGCTATGAACGTGGGTGTATATCTATTCAAGTCTCTGCTTTCAATTCCTTTGAGTACATACCCAGAATTGGATTTGCTGGATTACACGGTAATTCTATTTTTGATTTTTGGAGGAACTGCTGTGCTGTTTTCCAAAGCAGCTCCACTGTTGGACATTAGCATCCATAGTGCAAAAGGTCCCAACTTCTCCGGAGCCCCCAAAACGCTTGTTATTTTCCTGTGTTTTTTTGATAGCAGCCATTCTAATGAGTGGGAAGTGGTATTTCATTGTGGTTGTTGATTTGCATTTCCTTAATGATTAGTAATGCTGAGCATCTTTTCACATGCTTATAAGCCATTGCATGGTTTCTTTGGAGAAATGCCTATTTAAACGCTTTGCTCATTTTTTAATCAGGTTGCCTTTGTCCTATGTTAATTGAGAAGCTTTTCTCCTACATTTTCTTTTAAGAGTTTTACGTTGTAGCTCCCATGTTGAGGTCTTTCATCCATTATGAGCTAATTTTCATATATGGTTTAAGGGATGGGTTTGACTTCATTCTTTAGCATGTGGATATCTAGTTTTCTCAACACCATTTGTTGAAAAAAATTGAGCAATATTGGAATCCTTGTCAAAAATTGTTTAATCACATATGCAAGGGTTTGTTTCTAAATTCTCTCTTCTATTCCATTGGTCTATATGTCTGTCTTTGGGTCAGTACCATATTGTTTTGATTATTGTAGCATTGCATTAAGTTTTGAAATCAGGAAGTGTGAGGCCTCCAACTTTGGCTAGTAGATACCAACTAGTTTCTATCCTTCATTGCTTGTAAAATGAACTCATAGAGTAGAAATGGCAGAAAGTCGCAGGCTACATGTTGATCTGACAGCATGGACTCCCTCTTACCAAGACTGAAGCATTCTCTAGTTCAATAGCTGAATACCACATTTCAGAGTCTGTGTTAATTTCTCTAATGAAGATACTATACCCTACCTGGCCAAACAACTGCAGTTGGGGCATATGCTTGGTTAAATTTTCAGTAGGTCACTGTCAATCTGTCATAATTCATTTATATTTTATAGAAACTAGATTCATGAAGTAAATTGATATGATGGCAACCACTACTCTTACATCTTATATGTCTTTGAGGATGGCACCGACCACCATTTGCCTCATGACTTCAAGGGTTTCTATTTGGCTTTTCTACTACGATCACTCTGACTCTAAAACTCAAGAAACAAGTGTGAAGATGCTTCTCTCTCCCTCCTTTCTCTCCCCTGGTTCACCATTGGCCAGAGTCAATCAGAAATCAGAGAGAAGGGAGCACATTAGCATAGTTCTGCCAAGTCAGCCTCCTGTGGCACAGGGCAGAGAAAGACCATTGGGAGACAGTCATCACAGCAAAATATGAAAAGGTGGGGACTGCCTAACACAATGAAGGACATCTACTAACATCAACACAAAATCAACTCAGCACTTAGTGATGAAATGTTTGAAGCATTCTCTTTAAAACCAATAACAATATGATGTCCACTATCATCACTTCTATCCATCTATATAATGGGCATATTATCCTGAGTTGCAAGACAGGCAAACACAATGAAGGGAATAAAAATTGGAAAAGAACATTGTATTTCCAGATAATATGATTTCCCATATATCGAAAACCCAAGACAATCTAAAATGTAACAAAATTATGAAATTATTCTGTTAGCTTTTTGAACAAGGTGTGACCCCCCCCAAAATAGAATTTATTTATAAAAAATTGTGCATATATTCTTACATGTTTAAATTTTGGTCATTTTCCAAGTACTCTCCATCTGATGCAAAACACCTATCAAGATGCTTTTTCCACTGTTCAACACAGTTTTTGAACTTGTCAATTTTGATGACTTTTAGTGCTTCTGCCGTTTTGTGTTTCACCTCATTCATATGACAAACGTTTCCATTTGAGAACTTTTTTCATCCAGAAATATGAAAAGTTGCTCTGGGCCAGGCTTGGTGGCTCAACCTACAATCCCAATTACTATGGGAGGCTGTGGCGAGTGGATTGCCTGAGTCCGTGGGTTCTAGCATGGGCAACTTGGCGAGACCTCGTCTCTACAATAAGTCAAAACTTAGCCAGGCATTGTAGCATGCACCTGTAGTTCTGTCTACTTGGAAGGATGAGGCAGAAGGATTGCCGGAGCCTAGCAGGTCGATACTGGGGTGGCAGTGAGTGTGCCACTGCACTCCAGCCTGGGTAATGGAGTGAGACGCCAACTCAAAAAAAAAAAAAATTGCTCTGGGTGAGATTGAGTGAATAGGGAGGTGGGGTACAAGGGTCAGGTCATTTTTGGTCAAAAACTGCTGAACACTCAGCACAATGTGGGTAGGTGTGTTGTCATGGTGGAATAACTTGTTTGCCACAACTTGGGTTGTGTCTTCTGCAAATCGTGCACAACCTTCTCAAAGCTTCCAGATAAAAACTTTGATTGACTGCTTGGTCCAGAGCAGAGGTCCTCAAACTTTTAAAACAGGGGGCCAGTTCACTGTCCCTCAGACCGTTGGAGGGGCGGACTATAGTTTAAAAAAAAAAAAATTACTTGTTCATAGTTTTTTTTTTTAAACTATAGTCCGCCCCCCCAACGTCTGAGGACAGTGAACTGGCCCCCTGTTTTAAAAGTATAATTTTTTTTTTTTTAAACTATAGTCCGCCCCTCCAACGGTCTGAGGGACAGTGAACTGGCCCCCTGTTTTAAAAGTTTGAGGACCCCTGGTCCAGAGGAACAAATTCAGAATGTACTAAAAGGGCCTGCCCTCCAAAAGATAACTCTGGGTTTTTTCAGATGCCCTTTCATATATAACATGAATATTCAGATATCAAGTCCATGTCTCTATAAAACCAACAAAGGATTAGAAAATGTACTTTTTTTAAAAAAGATCACTTTTATGAGGAAAGGAAACCTTTAAAGTAAGAATAAAGTTTTTAAATAAATACAAGACCTTTTTGCATAAAGTCATAAAATATATTGACACATCTCAAAGAAGACCTAAGTAAATAAGGGTAAAGTGTTCAAGAATTGAGATCCCTGATATCAAAATGAGGACAACTTTCCCCAAGTTCATCTACACAATGAGTATATTCACAATGAAATCACAAGTCTTATCACAAACTTTAAGTTTCTTCTAAAATTTATATAGAAAATGAGGTCCAGCCAGGTGCAGTGGCTCACGCCTTTGAATCCCAGCAGTTTAGGAGGCCGAGGCAGGAGGAGGATTGCCTGAGCCCAGGAGTTTGAGATCAGCTTGGGCAACATAGTGAGGCCTTGTCTCTACAATAAATCAAAAAATTAGCCAGGCATGGTGGTGTATATCTGTAATCCCAGTCAGCTACTTGGGAAGCTGAGGTGAGAGGATCCTCTGGGCCCAGGAGGTCAAGGCCGTGGTGAGCACTGCACTCCAGTCTGGGCAACAAAGTTAAGGCCCTGACTTAAAAAAAAGGAGAGGAAAAAAAGAAGGGTGGGGGAGGGAGGGAAGAAGGGAGGGAGGGAAAGTTGGTTCAAAAACAGCCAAGGTATTCTTGAACAAGATAAGCAAGGAAAAGTGTACTTACCTTAGCAGTGTTATTATAATATATAAATCACCTTATCAGCATTATTATAATATGTAAATCTAAGTATAATACTAGCACATGATTTAAAAACATACCTCAAGGAAAAAGAATGGACAGCCAGAATAAACTAGTGGAAACTTGAGCGGTGACAGAGACAACACTGCAGATGAATGAAGAGATGGACTATTCATTAAAAAAGACTGGTGATGGAGCATTATTGAGAAAAAGAAGACAAAGGATCTCAACATTATACCATACACAAAGTTAGTTACAGGTAGATTGCAAACCCAAATGTCAGAGGCAAAACAATAACTTTTACGAAATATTCTTATGACCTTAGGGTAGAAAAATATATTTTTAAAAACTTTTTTTGAGAGTCGGAGTCTCACTTTGTCGCCCAGGCTGGAGTGCAGCGACATACTCACAGCCACCACAGCCCTGACCTTCTGGGCTCAGGCGATCCTTTCACCTCAGCCTTCCAAGTAACTGGAACCACAGGCACCATGTCTGGCTAATTTTTTTTTTTAATTTATCATAGAGATAAGGTCTCACCAAGTTGCCCAGGCTGGTCTCATACCCCTGAACTCAGTCAATTCTGTCACCTCGGCCTCCCAGTGGGATTGCAGATTTGAGCCACCACATTCGGCCAAGATATTTTTTTAAGATTTCTTTCTTTCTTTTTTTTTTTTTTTTGCAACCAACACTCTCTACACACTCATTTTTTTGGACTTTTAAATTTAATTTAATTTATTTTATTTTCGTGAGAAGGCAGGATTTATTGAGAGGACAGAAATGCTCCCACAGTGGGAGGGGACCTGAGGGGATTTTATTTTTTGTAGTCTCTCTATGTTGCCCAGGTTAGTCTTGAACTCCTGGCCTCAACCTCCAAAGTGTTAGGATTACAGATGTGAGCCACCATGCCTGGTTCAGAAAGAATTTTTTTTTTTTTGAGTCGTAGTTTTCTCACTCTGTCATTCAAGCTAGAGTGCAGTGGCATGATCATGGCTACCGCAGCCTCAACCTGCTAGGCTCAGGTGAGCCTTCTTCCTCAGCCTCCTGAGTAGCTGAAACTACAAGCACATGCCACCCTGCCTGGCCAATTTTTTATTGATTTGTTATAGAGATGAGGTCTCAACATGTTGCCCAGGCTAGTCTCAAATTCCTGGGCTCAGGCAATCTTTTCACCACCTCCCAAAGTGCTTGGATTATAGGTGTGAGCCACCTTGCCTGGCTGGAAGGATTTCTTAAACTAGACACACACACACACACACATACACACACACACACACACACACACACACACACACACACACACACACACTCAATCAGAGCCGAGAAAATCTCTTGCACATGTGCACTAACAGATGTGAAGAATAAAGAATGTTCATAGCAGGATCCTTAAGGAGCAGGAAGGTCAACAACAACTCAAATGTCCCTTGATGGGATCGTGAATACATAAATCATGATATTTTCTTTTCTTTCTTTTTTTTTTAACTTTTTTTCTTTTGATTAGAGACAGGGGCTTGCTATGTTGCTCAGACTGGTCTCAGACTCCTGGATTCAAGTGATCCTCCCACCTTGGCCTCCCAAAGTCCTGGGATGACAGGTATGAGCCACTGTGCCCGGCCCATGGTATTTTCTTTTTTTTTTTTTTTGAGTTGGAGTCTCACTCTGTTGCCCAGACTGGAGTGCAGTGGCCGCTCCCGGCCACCGCAGCCTCGACCCGCTGGGCTCCGGCGATCCTTCCGCCTCAGTCTTCCGAGTAGCTGAACTACAGGCGCGCGCTACCACGCCCGGCTGATTTTTTGATTTATTGTAGAGATGAGGTCTCGCTGCCCAGGCGGGTCTCGAACTCGCGGGCTCAGGCAATCCACTCACCTCAGCCTCCCAAAGGCGCGGGATTACAGGCTGAGCCACCGAGCCCGGCGATATTTTCTTATAATGGAGCACTAGGTATGACCAGGCCAATAATAAATGAACTACAGCTACATACATTCATATGAAATGAGTTCTCAAATTTTTTTTAAAAGCAAGTTTCTGAAGCTACAGTATAATACTGTTTTTATAAAGTTCCAAATCAAGCAAAAGAAACAAGGTTTGAGGAGTCACATAAATGTGGCCCAAACTGGGAGGGATGCAGGGAAACGGTAAGTGCAATTCCAGATGCAAGGAATTCCCACTCAGAGAGGAACATGAAGTTTTATGATATCAACCCCATTAGTAACATGCGATACATTTTACTCTTTCCTC
Source organism: Cephalopachus bancanus (assembly GCA_027257055.1). Lineage (NCBI taxonomy): Eukaryota > Metazoa > Chordata > Mammalia > Primates > Tarsiidae > Cephalopachus > Cephalopachus bancanus. The sequence continues at coordinate 9,566,622 of JAPVLO010000014.1, forward strand.
CATGTCTAATAGTTCATAATTTTAATAAAAAATATAAAATTATTACATATAGTTCTTTGCCTCAAGTTGCTTACAACCCAGTGAAGGAAATCAGACAAATTAAAAAAAAAAACTCTAATACACAATGTGCAGCAAATTGTGTCAGGGAAAAAGAACCTAGTGGCTATAACAGAGAAAGCCTTGAATGAATTTTTTTTTTTTTTTTTTGAGTTGGAATCTCACTCTGTTGCCCAGACTGGAGTGCAGTGGGCACTCCCGGCCACCGCAGCCTCGACCTGCTGGGCTCCGGCGATCCTTCCACCTCAGCCTTTCGAGTAGCCGGAATTACAGGCATGAGCTACCACACCAGGCTGATTTTTTTTTATTTATTGTAGAGATGAGGTCTTGCTGCCCAGGAGGGTCTCGAACCTGCGGGCTCAGACGATCCACTCACCTCAGCCTCCCAAAGGCGTGTGATTACAGGCTGAGCCACCGAGCCCGGCTGAATGAATTTTTAAGGAGAGGAAAGGGAAGAAAGTTACCGTCCAGGCTGAGGGAACCTGAGCAAAAGAGTGAGAGGGGAGGACACACAGAGGATGCTGGGAACCAGGAACATGATGCTAGGTTCTGGAATCTTCCCACCTCCCACTTCCCTAGAACAGCCTCTGCCAGATCTGGATCTATTCATTTTCTCCAGGGAAATAGACCAAACTCAGCTTTTGGACACAGAGAAGAGTGGCTCTGATCTCCAGGTCTGCTGTCCACCGATGCTGTGATCTTGGACTGTACCTCATTCCCCTCCTGTGTCATACAGAGACACCACAGCTACCCCACAGAGATATTTCAAGACATGAAAAATGCGGGCAAATGTTCGCTCCCTTCTCCTTATCACATTTCTGTCAAGGGCTTGATTTTTATCTTTGGAACATTTGCTTTAAATTATATGTATAATTGAAAATTTCTAGCTTCCTTAGAGGAAAAGGTGACCTCAGAGTCAACCCAGCCACAACAGATACAGCTCTAGGGAAGTTGTTTCATCTCCCTGCGCTTCAGTTTTCTCAACTTTGAAAGCAAGAGGGAAACTGAGTCAGGAGGAGGTTAAATCATTGCATCCCACTTGCCATCTTCTATCGATGGACAGTGACTCCTTGGCACCCAGAGCAGGGAGGATTCCGGAATCGGCTTCTAGCCTCCATGGGAGAGAAAGTCCTGACCAGTTTGGGTCTGGTTAGTGTGCCAACGGCAAGGGCAGCGGTCTCAATCCTCTTCTGAAGTCTTTGGAGTCAGAGGCAAAGTGAGACAGCTGGTCGACCCCAGACAGTCTAAATAATCAAGGCTATGATGAACACCCTGCTCATCTGGCATTTTCTTTAATCTAAGTAAACAAGTCCATTTATGGCTTAGGCTGATTTTAGCCCTACCATGAATGTCACAAAAGAGCTAAGTGTACTTTTAGAAAACCTCTCCTTTTAAGTTCATATCTAGGGTGATATTATGCAGAACCCTCCAGATGGAGAGGAATCTTTTCTGGAGGAAAGTTTTGACCTTTGGAAAGGGGTTGTTAAACAGTCTCTCCTTATTTTCAACCAGGTCTTTGGGTTCCAGCTTTGGTCATCAATGCCTGTGGTAGTTAGATGTGAAACTCTGATTTGTGGTGTGAGTCACTGCGGCCCAGGATGGGACAGGGGAATACCCTGTCCGCTAAAGGCAAGCCTCGCTGGGGGAGGGGCGTGAGGTGAGTCAAACAGCTACCCTTGAGAATCTTCCTGATGATATTTCCCCACTTGTCTCAGTAGCCCAGGGGCTTTCTCCTCTTAAAAAAAAAAAGACCAAACCAAACAAAAAAAATAATGCCCCAACATACCAAAAGGAATTTCAGAAACAAATTTCCAGATTGTTGCAGCCTGAAGTCCTTGGAAGAAATCTTTAATTTGTTTATTTTAGCCAACAAAACAGATCAGAACCACCTTTCTCTGTTTGTCATGGGAATTTTAAACATATACAGAAGCAGAGAGAGAACAGAATGAGCTGCAGTATTGTCATGGACACTCTCCCTTTATCTCTAGCTCACCCACTCCCTCCCTGGGGGGGATTTTTAAGTAAATCCCACACATTTCATCAGTAAATTCAATGGGGTTTTTAAACTTGTGTTTCTCAAGTTAAACAAGTAAAGGCCAAGCCTGTTGGCTTTGTCGACATTCATAATGGTATTTGTTATGACTTCACTGTTGCAGACCTTAAGGTGTCCTAAGTCACACAAGTAGTTCGTGACAGAGCCAGGGCCTAAATCTAAGCAATCTAGCTCAAACCAGAAGATAAACATCGACATGCAGTGCCCTTGTCAAGTTGCAATAAAAAATACTGAATGTAGACGGTAACTGCCAGCTTATATAACAGATTCAGCAAATATAGCACCTGCTGTGTTCAAATAAGCACTTACACATGAGCAGTGTTTTGCAATGCACAAAGCCCCTTTAAATTTCCTAATAGCCCTCTAAGAGTCGTGCATACTTTATAAAAGAAGAAACTAAAGTTTTAAACAGCCAACTACATTTCTCAGACATTCATTAATAAGAGGGCAAAGTCTCCAACTCTTGACTTCGAGACCAATGTTCCATTCGATATAGGCTATGTAAGTTGCAATCCACAAAAGCATTTGGAAGAGTAAAAGCCACTGTCTAAACATCATGTGTCTCCCTGTCTATCAAAAAAAAAGAAAGAAAAAAGAGCAGTTTTTCATCAGATAGTGAAGGGTCAACAGAGCATCAACTCTAGACTCCCTGCAAATTACTCGTGGGTGTCTAAGGGCCCTTCTGTGGTAAGTGTTCCAGCAGTTCACAACTGGTAATAAATTGGAGGTCTGAGGAATGAGATGTGCTCTAGAGAAAACAAGAGCTCCTACAAGAAATTCTGCATTATTAAGAGCCACTCGTCTCAGCTTAGTTCTGCTCATCCCATGCCCACCGCCTAGGAGGAAAAAGTCTATTTGGGTGTTTGAACACAAAGTCAGACCGAGAAAGTCTGTTTGAAGAGCAGCTTTTGGTGGGAAGGGAAAATGCAATATAAAAGAAAGAAATTACAGGCACTGAAATGACATTTCCCATAGTTTCAGAGAAATCATTCCCTAAACAGTTGTTTCTTCATTCATCATCTGATGAATCTCCTACATAATTCTGCAGGTGCAAAGGTAATGAGAGGCGGACCAGATGTTGCTTGCTGTCTTCACCCTGCAAACTCCTACAAAACCACCTTTTCCTTGAGTCATATGCTTTGAGGCCTCTCAATCAAAATATTAAATAAATAAAGCACTCTTTATATACATTGAAAAACAATGCTTGTGTGTATTCCCTTCATTTATCGATGGGGAAAAATTATGTATATATGCTAATTATGAAGTGCTTCCTTGAATTACTTTTGCATGAAGTTCTAAACAATCAGATAGATGTCTATCATAAGCACATTTTAAAATAATTTGAGATTTAGTATGTTCTAGTGAATGACTTATTTTATTATAGATTTAACCTAAATGAGTTATTTAAAAAGTCACAATTGTTTTTTAGAACAAAAGCCAAATATTCAGTCAGTTTTCTGAGGATCTTGCCAAATCATGATTTTTAATATTTTTTGGATTTGACCTAGTTTTTTCCCTGAGATAGACCAGAAAAATCTGCTTACTCACAGATAGTTTTTAAACTACAGTAAAATTATCAATTCTAAGGAGACAGATGAACGCAGTTCCGCCTCTGGGAAGGGACTGATGAGGGTGAGATGTTTATCCTCCATTCTGGCAGCTCAGGAAGACTATGGGTGGATAGAGGGGATCAAAGCAGCAAGGCATTGTGGGAAAGTCTATAAACGAAAGTGAACCTGTTTATACATGGTGGGACATTGTTCCCATCATTGATTCTTGCTTCCAGTCCTTAGAGGGTCACCCTCTGCTGTTTCCTCAAAGTGGAATGTCAAAACCATCCCTCCTGCTTACCCCTACCACAAAAATTAATAGCTGAACTTCAATTTTTGATATTGCTTCAAAAAATCTAACCAGAGTTTTTCTTTTCCCTCACCTAAGTTTAGGAAACAATTGCTCACTGCAGGGTTCTGGTTCACCTGAGCCATAGAACCTGCTGGGGATAGACCTCTTGTCTGATTGATAACTTAAGGGCCAATAAGTTTTTTATTATCTCTATTTACTTATATATTTTAGAAAGGGTCTCGTTTTGTCACCCAGGCTGGAACACAGTGACATGATCATAGCTCACTGCAGCCTTGAATTCCTGAGCTCAAGCAATTCTCCCACCTCAGCCTCTCAAGGGGCTGGGACTACAGGCATGCACCACCACATCTGGCTAATTTTTTGTAGAGATGGGGTCTTGCTATTTTGCTCAGGCTGGTCTTGAACTCCTGGCCTCAAGCAATTCTCCCACCTGGACCTCCCAAAGAATTGAGATTATAGGTGTAAGCTACTGTGCCCACCCTAATAAGAATTTAATAAGGACTTGAAATTTCAATATTATCCTAAAGTTTATAGGATGCTGCCCACAAATTTATTTATTTAGAGTTGAAATCTCACTCTGTCTCCCAGCCTGGAGTGCAGTGATGTGCTTACGGCCACCACAGTCTCGACCTTCTGGACTCAGGCAATTTTCCACCTCAGCCTTCCTAGTAGCTGGAACTCCAAGCATGAACCATGCACATCTAATATTTTGATTTTTACTGTAGAGATGAGGTCTCATCATGTTGCTCTGGCTGGTCTCAACCCCTGGTCTCAGGCAATCCTCTCACCTTGGCCTTCCAAAGTGATGGGAATACAGGCTTGAGCCACTGTCTCTAGTCCGAATTTATTTTAAAAGTACATTCTTATAACAGTCTCGCTCTTGTTTGTTTTGAAGAGCAAAGCTCTGGTGATTAAACAAAATCACACGTATCAGAGGCACTTCTACTCCAAAGGAAACAGAGTAAAATTTCTTTCTTTTTTTTTGAGTTGGAGTCTCACTCTGTTGCCCAGGCTGGAGTGCCATGGCACACTCACAGCCACCCCAGCGTCGACCTCCTGGGCTCCGGCGATCCTGCTGCCTCAGCCTTCCAAGTAGCTAGAACTACAGGCACGCACTACCACACCTGGCTAATTTTTTATTTATTGTAGAGATGAGGATTAAAAGAGGCAATACATGTGGACCACTGGGAATAGGCCCAACCACATCTCCTTAAATCCCCAAGCAAGGAAGTTAATGCGTAATCTGGAGAGAAGTCATTGCCTGTGATACGGATAGCTAATTGTCAGTGAGGTCAGGTATATTCTCAGTTGTCCACATGTATCACCTCATTTAATCCTCATAAGTCTTTGAGGCAGTTGTATTATAATCCCCGCTTAACAGATGGATAATATCAAAGTACAGGGAGGGTAAGCAATTTCCCAAGCCACAGAGCCATGAGAGATGTTACTGGGATTCAAACCCAGGCTGTCTCCTCAGAGTTCATGTTATTAGCTGCTCTTGTACAACAACTAGTGTGACTGCATGGTGTCCTACTCAGCACGGAGCTGCCCTATCTCACGGTATCCCCTCCGCACACCTATGAATTGGCACCACAATCTGTGAGATCTTGATGATCTAAACTTGTCCAATCAGCCAAGTCAACTTTTGAAGCCACATCAATCCCACTCCAAATTCAGCATTTACCAAAATTCAGCCAATACATATCAGCCTGGGTGTGCATTAGCACTTCAGACACCCAACACTACACACAGATGGTAACAGTGACATTTTCTGGTCTACGTTTAAAAACAAAAACAAGAACAGAAAGCACACAAGGAATGGTAGGAATGTGGGACTTTTCCTTGTTCATAGCTATGAAGAAGGATTCCAGGCTAAAGATGAAATTGTCATGAATAAGTATGTGCTGAGTCAGCTGTGTGATCAGCAGTGCTTGGAAGGAGTCATCTGCCAGAGCTCAAGTAGTAAACACCGCATACTCTACAGAGTGTAGTGCAGTGGTTCTCGACCTAGAACAAATGCCTCCTTCCCCGTGTTGAAATAAAACTGATAGAAAATAAAACTGAAGTACATAGCAAATGTTTTCATGTATAAGAATTTGTTTTGAATTCAAGAGAAATCATAAAGTTATGTTATTACAAAGGAGACAGTCATTGTGCTGTAAGAGTATGTTATGGCTGACTTCCAGTTCAAGATGGCAGGTAGGAGTATACATGTGCCTCCACACTCTCCCAAAGAGCCACTAAATGATAGCATGAGTGTTTTTGTTTTTGTTTAGAAAAGCGGTATCTCTATGTTGTCCAGCCTGATCTGGAACTCCTGGGCTCAAACAATCCTCCTGCCTCAGCCTCCTGAGTAGTTGGGATTACAGGCATGCATCACCATGCCCGCATCAAAGGATGCTTTATAAACTATAAAGATCAAAAAAAAAAAAAGGAGAAAGAAGAAAAGAAAGAATACAACAGCTGAAAAAATTGGGGAACTGGAAAGCAGAAAGATATGTGGCAACCGACTTAGCAAACACAGGAAAAATTGAACACTAAGCCAGTATTAGGAAAAGTTAGAAATAACCTGCTACAAACTGTAGACTCCCAAAAGGATGAGAAAAGTACATAAGGACATATCCAGGTACCTCTGGAAGAGCTGAAAATTGAAAATTTGATTAAAAGTCTGTTTAGGTAGTAGTAGGACTCCCCTAACTATCCCCTCACTCTTAGACTGTCCCTCCCTGCCCTGGTGGAAGACTGGAGGTTTACTCTCTTGAAAGAGAAAATCAGAAGGTCTCTGGATGTGGGAAGTCTAACGCAATTGAGGTGATGCTTGAGTTCCAACAAAAGGAGGGTGAAGTGAAGGTATCATAATGTCGAGCTCTCACACATGGCATACATGGCTCTCAGAAGGCCAATAACCAGGGCTTCTGCCATCCGAATCCCAGTCACCAACTGTACCAGTGTCCAGCACTTCCAATCATCTTGTATCATCCAACATCTAAAGAAGCTTCTCATATGAAAACAGGTCAAAGAAAACCAACCAAGAGTAAAAACCGTAAAGAAAAAAGAAAAGAAAACTTTTTTTAAAAGACTATCATTAGACCAGGCGTGTTGGCTCACACCTATAATCCCAGCACTTTGGGAGGCTGAGGTGAGAGGTTTGCCTGAGCCCACGAGTTTGAGAACAGCATGGGCAACTTGGCGAGACCTCATTTCTACAATAAATCAAAAAAGTTAGCCAAATGTGGTGGCACATGCCTGTAGTTCCAGCCACTTAGAAGGCTGAGACAGAAGGATCGCCTGAGCCCAGCGGGTCAAGGCTGCGATGGCTGTGAGTGTGCCACTGTATTCCAATCTGGGCAACAGAGTGAGACTCTGACTCAAAAAAAAAAAAAAAAAGGGGGGACTATCATCTATTTCCTTTAAAACAGATGTTATTCTATCTGTGAAATGTGGATACTGTTTTAAAAGAAGTTTTTCTGAGAACAAGAGTGTGCTTTAAAATAAAAATATAATAGGATAATTTTTTTTAAATCTCTGAAAAATTTTAAAGTTAAAATTGAGAAAATATTACAGAAATTATAGCAAAAAAATTAAAAATAGGAGGGAGGAGAAAAACACAAGAAAATTATAGGACCTAATTAAGCATTCATAAAAAGCTTAATTGTGAAAATAAATGGAAGAATAACATTAAAGATATTGTGCATAAAATTTTCCCAAATCTGAAAATGAGTTTCCAGGATATTCAGAACAGTGTGCTAAGACATATTATCACAAAATTTCAGAATCCTGGAGTCAAAGATCAAGAATCTGAATGACTTTAATGTTGTCAAGAACAATACAAGAAGGTAGAAGAAAATAGAATACCTGCAAAACTTAGAAAATTATTTCTTAACTAGACTTACTCATTCAGCTGTCAATTAAGCATGAAAGAAGAATAAAGACATTTTCTGAAATGTGAGTTCTCCAGTGCGTTCTGTCTTGAGAAGATGTGGAGAGGTACTCCTCCGAAAGGAAGAAGGCAGAATAGGAGAGGCATGGAAGCCACATTGTGGTGGAAAGGAGCTCTGGGGGGTCTACAACCTCGTGGTGTCTCCCCCAGTAACTCTCTGGCCCTCAGTGGAGCAGAAGGTGCAATGCTGAGCAGAAGACCTGGAAGTCACCCATCTGTGGTGACATGGGCATCCCGCTTAGCTCTCTCTTCATGAGAGAACTTGCTGGAAAAAGAGGAGTCAGTGCAAACCTCCAACATAAAGATACCGCTTCTCCTTGGTTTCTGGATTCACCAAGCTTTCACGCCAGGGCTATGCCCTCAAGCGGCAGCTCCCAGCCGACCCCGGGCTTGGCAGGAGTGCTGGAGCTGGACCACTCTGCTCAAAATGGATTCCTCTGATGAGGCTCCTGACTGGCCCTGTGGAGGCTGTCTCACAGCTGCACTGCATCTGAGGCTGTTCCCACTGAGGCTCCCTTCCTTCCTCCCCTTCCTAGGTCAGGCCTGAATCCTACTGCCTCCTGCTCCCCGCTTTCCCTTTCCACAGGTGTCTCCCCCAGTAACTCTCTGGCCCTTCAAATTCCATCTGGGTGTCTGCTTCCCAGAGGTCTCAAGCTGCCACTAAACTAAAGAAGGTATGAATTCTCCCTAAAAAATTTATTCAAGAAGACAAAATTATTAGAATACCCAATGTGTTTAATTTTAGTGGAAACTATTAACACAGGTAGAAAAGAGTGAGGGAACAATATTTTTGTTTTTGTAGAGATGAGGTCGAGCAATGTTACCTAGGCTGGTCTCAAACTCCTAGGTTCAAGCATTTCTCCTACCTTGGCCTCCCTAAATGCTGGGATTACAGCTCTAGCCACCATGCCCAGCCATGGGGAGATAATTAATAGAAAATGTACAAACCATTAGCACCCTGCCCCCCGCCCCCAAAAGGCAGTGGTTAACTCCAGGGGGGGAAGACTAGTTTCCTACATGACTCAGCTCTAAGTAGCATAACAGTAATGTAAACACTGAATGCTAATGTAACAGAAGTTATCATTGATGTTGGAAGAATAGGAGACAGGAAGTGTCTGTGAATGTGGTGGGGGCTGGCTGAGAAAGCCTCCATCATTCATTCCAGAAATGAACAGATAAGGAATATAACCGGGAAATGCAGAGGTGGCAAAACAAGCATGTGATTTAATGAGAGGCAATATGCCCAAATAAGCTAAAGCTGTTAAAGTAGTTGCCTCTGGGATGCAGAAAAAGGAAGAGAAGGTGGTTTAGAAAACTGATGCTTTTTACTTGAGATCATAAGAAAAAGTTTAATTCATAAACTATGAAATATTTGAGAATATGATGCAAGGCGAATTTGGCTGGAGAGGGGTGGGCGGTGAGCATCCCAACTCTAATCCCAGCCCTAACCCTAACCCAGCTCAGTATGCTAACCCTAATTCCTAACACTAGCACAAAACCGTAAATCAAACTCTAACCCCTAACCCTAACCATAACCCTAAACCTAACCCTAATTATTTTTTAAAACACTGTTAGCATTTGGTTTAATTATTCTATAAAAACATAATGACTGGAGGAGGCTCAGCATGAGCCTGGTCGAAGGGTGGGAACACAGAGGGCCTTGTTGGCCACATTGTCCTGTGCTCTCATTTTGGGAGCCCTGGGAAGCCTTGGGAAGGTGTCTCAGATTAATGTTTAAGAAGCCCACTCTTGGCCAGGCTCACGTCTGTAATCCCAGTGCTTTGTGAAGGGAGAGGATCATTTGAGGACAGAAGTTTGAGGCTGCAGTGAGCTATAATCACATCATGACACTCTAACCCAGGAGACCTGTCTTTAAAAAGTTTTTTAATTAGCCAGGCATGGTAGCATGCCCCTGCAGTTCCAGCTATTCAGAAGGCTCTGAGGCAGGAGGATTGATTGAGCTCAGGAGTTGGGGGCTGCAGTGAGCTATGATCGTGCCACTGCACTCCAGCCTGGGCAACTGCCTAGAGTGTTGAGAGTGAGTTGAGTGAGACAAGAGAGCAGGACAAGGGAGAAATGGTCATCCTGGATGGTGTTCAGTTGTCTTTCCTGAATTCCTGGAGGATGGTGACGAATTACTGAAAAATTTTATACTGAGGAGCAGCAGATTTGAGAATAAAAGACACGAATCTGTTCCGTTTTTGTGAAGATGAGTTTGAGATACCTGAAAGTCAATTAGGTGACGATGTCAGGTCAGCGGTTAGAATCACAGGGCATGGGCTCAGCGGTCAGATTTGGCCTGGACATACGAATATAAGAGTCATCAGCCTGCAGACTGGTGGCCTTGAAATCCCTGCCCGGAGAGCAGGTGACAGGGCTTAGAAAGACAGCCTAGAGGGAAAACTCTGTGAGTGAGCCCCACAGAACTCCACAGAGTCCAGAACTGCCAGAAGGCAGAGAAGAAAGAGCCGGGGAGGTCAGAAAGAACCAAAGAGGTGTGCACAGGAAGACACAAAGAGTCTGCCCCCCCGCAGACACAGAATTGAGATGTTCAGATGGAAGCATCTCAGAAAGGAGTTCAGTCACACGGAGACGCAGCCTGAGGACCAGGAACAGCTGCTACCTGCAGATGCAGAGAACAGAGTCCCCGGGATCATGCCACCATAGCTTGATGCAGTCACAACATTGGACAGAGCAAAGGGCTACGAAGGAATGTGCTCACATGACACAGAAAGTGGAAAGAGACACAGGGAAAAACGAACCCATTGTGACAAACAAGAACGTCGCTAAACCTCTGGGATTTTTGAGATCTGCCTTACTCCCCCGAAAAACTGGTATACCAATGGCTTTATAAGAAACTCTTTGATGCAGAAAGACCAGAGTGTGATTTCTTCAGTTTTTAGTCATTCATCTGGGAAGATTGCTGCAAATTCTCAGATGGCTGCACCGTAGCCACTGAGATGTGTCATTTCTGTGTGGCTCCTCCTATCAGAGGGTGTCCTCCAGTGTAGGTCGTCAGACCCCCAGGTTCTGCCATGCCTGCTTTTCACACTCAGTAACTGAGGTCTTTCCAACTGCTGAAACCACTTCCTAAGTACAAGAAGTGAGACGTTTTTCTTCTCAGGTCAAACGCAAAATATAAACACAAGTCCTCTTGAAAGGGTAACTGAATAAAGTGATGCCAGATTAGAATGCCTTCTTTAAAGACTGAAAGTAATAACATCTTTGTTAAAAGGGTTTATTAGTTGCTATTTTTCTCTACATGTTGTCTTAACAAAACATAAAAAACACGATGGGAAGGTACTATACTTTTTTATTTTAGCAAAAATATAAAGTAAGTGAAGCTTAGTGTGCATGTCTTTGAAAGAACAATTTGGAACCAGGCTTGGTGGCTCAGCCTGTAATCCTGCGCCCTGGGAGGCTGAGGTGTGTGGATTGCCTGAGCCCGTGGGTTCGAGACCCGCCTGGGCAACTTGGTGAGACCTCGTCTCTACAATAAATCAAAAATTAGCCAGGTGTGGTAGCGCGCGCCTGTAGTTCCAGCTACTTGGAAGGCTGAGGTGGAAGGATCGCCGGCGCCCAGCAGGTGAGGCTGCAGTGGCCGGGAGCGGCCACTGCACTCCAGTCTGGGCGACAGAGTGAAAAAAAAAAAAAAGGAAAGAAAGAACCATTTGGATATATTCTGCATATTGCTTTGATTGCTACTGATACTAAATAGATAGTAAATGCCTTTTTATTTATTTATTTATTTTTTATTATAAAGATGTGGGGTACAATTCAGAGTTAGGTATACAAACGTTGATTATGCAGGTAGTAAATGCCTTTTTAAAAAAAGAATGCTTAATGCTAATGAATGCTAGCTCCCAGGAGTCGAAGTAGGGCATTAGAAAAATCACAGAAGAGTGATTTGACAATGTAGCCCTAAAGTTTACATAGTCATCTGCTGCAGTTACAGGAAATACTTACTTCTTTTATTTTTCCTGTCTCCAAACAATACTTGTCAAACAATGCTTGAGTAAAAAAAATAACTTACAGGAATTTTTTTTTCTTCTATTTTCTTACTTCATTTGTATGACTATATTTTGATTGCTTAAGAATTTAGGATAAGAGGATGAGTTAACCACATCCCAAGTTCAGATCCCCAAGAAAATACATGTATTTTGGTCAGAGTCTTCGGTTGCAAACAATAAAAATGAACTCCCGCAAACTTATGAAAATAAGTAATTTATTGGAAACATGTTGAATGACTCAGAGTATCAGGAAACAGAGAGTAACCACAGTAAGCTGGACAGCTGAGCACGCCACAGAGGCATACTGTGAGAATGCCACCACTGACCTTAAGTGGGATGTTCTTTGCACTTTTTATTGGTGGTCTTTGCCTCTTGGTCCCATTCTGCCACAAGTAATTTCTAATCACCCTGAATCTCTACTTCACTCCCTCATGATTTGCTGTTCCTAGTGAAAATATCCAGTGGGCCCAGCCTCAGGCAATAGCTCACTTTGGACTCCAGGGAAGCAGGAGACAGAACACTTTCCCCACTTTGGGTTCTGTAGAGGAAGACAGGATGCTGCCACCATCAGCATTTACACAACTGGGCATTCCTCAACACCAGAAAGGGTGTTATGGTGCTGGGCAGCAAAAGAATAGCATAAGATTTCCATGGCAATGTTTTTCAGACTATGTTTGACTGTAACTCCTAGTAAAAAATGCATTTTATGGCATGCAGCAATTCACACTCACATGCACATACATATAAATAAAAGCATCATATAAAAATACTTACCATTGCTAATCAGACCTACCGCCCCCTGTCCTATGGGTGATGCCTGAAAAACGCTAGAGGTGCTTGGCACATAGACAGCAACACCAACAGCATCCCTAGGGTGTGCTGTGTGCATGCACGCAACAACACCTAGCAGCCCTGCGTGTGTTATATTGTCTTCTATAAATTTTTTGTGAATGCTCATTCAAACCACTAAGCTGACTTTGTAACTGCCTACTAAGTCTCAACCCCACAGTTTGAAAGACACTACGTTACGCTGTGCTTAGGGCAATGGGTTAGAAATAGCTTGAACCACTTTAGAAGTCTATTTCTAGTTTTAGAGGTTCTCTGACGATTTCAGAAGAAAGCCTACATATTGCTGTCACCTCCCAGGGGCCTTCCATTTCTCTCCCTGCAACATTTTTCCCCATGTGCTTCTCATTTGGCCACCTCATTAACTCTACATGGGGAAAGGAAATGGGTCATGTTTTCTTTCTAATTTCTCTTCCTTCCTCCTCCCTTTCTCCTTCCTTCTTCCTTTCTCCCTTCCACCCTTCCTCCTTGTCCGCTCTCTCCCTCCTGTTTCTCCTCCCTCTCTCCTTCTCTCCCTCCTCTCTCCTTCCTTCCTTCTTTCCTTCCTTCCTCCCTCTTTCTCACTCTTCTTCCTTCCTCCCTTTCTCCCTCTCTCCCTGCCTTCCTCTTTCTCCCTACCTCCCTTCCTTCCTTCCTCCCTTCCTTTCTTCCTTCTTTCCTTCCTTCCTCTCTACCTCCCTCCCCGCCTTCCTTCCCCCAATCCTGCCTTCTTACCTTTCTTTCTTCTTTCTTGTGCTCCTCTTTTCCTTTCTTCTTTGCTTTGGTTAAAAAGTGAATTGAATCTTGAAGATTCCCAAGCTTTCTCAAACAATAATACCTGTTGAAAATATTTTTGTTAATTTAAATATGTATTTCAAGTGCATACTCTTATTCTCTTATTATGCTGACCAAAATTATAGCTTTTATAAATAAGGGAATAGAAAGGCCCCATTAAAAAAAATTTTTAAGCCATCCTTAGCCGTACACTATCTAGGATCCATAGACCACAGAAAGCCTAATTAAATGTGGTCTAGATTAGGACATAGACAAGACTGATTTTTTTTTATTTTTTGAGTCCAAGTCTTGCTGCCACCCAGGCTAGAGTGCAGTGGCATGCTCAAGGCCAACACAGCCTCAACCTGCTAGGCTCAGGTGATCTTTCTGCCTCAGCCTTCCAAGTAGCTGGAACCACAGGCACGCACCAGCACACCTGGTTTAATTTTTTAATTTATTGTAGAGATGAAGTCTTGTCAAGTTACCCAGGCTGGTCTTCAATCCCTGGACTCAGGCAATCCTCTTGCTTCTACCTCCCAAAGTGCTAGGATTACAGGTGTGAGCCACTGTGCCTGGCAACAAGACTGATTTCTATCAAAGTAAGGAAAATTGCCTTAAAAATTGTGTCCTTATCTCCCAAGTCCCTGGTCCTAATGATGTTATTCTGTCTCCTCTTAGCACTTCCACTGGCTCACACTCCAAACAAAACATTTTTATTTGTCTCTTCCTTTTGATCTCTCCTTAGACTCTATGCGTTAAATGTAAAGAATGATCTTACATCGACTTTTCCTATATGCTCTTTACTTTACAAGTATTTTACCATTTTATCCCATGTCTGTGGTGTGAGTGCTCTTAACTCCACTTTACAGGTGAGGAATTTAAGATTCGGGCAGTTTTTGAGCCAGATTTGTTCAATTCCAAAGTTTATGACTCTTTTTTAGATACCACATTGTTTTTGAGTGGCCTGATTTCATCCAAATCTATTCAAAATTCTGTCTTTCAGAAACTCTGTATTTGAACATCAGACTGTCCTAGACAAGAGGGTACATCAGGCTGCTGTTCTCTGGGCACTCGATGGTAGGCACCACACCCATATCCCCTGAATGACAGTATATTCATATTTATATTCTCTGACCAAATGGGCTTTCATTGAATGCCCAAATGAACATTCTGTTGAATTCTGAAGATAAGGCCACCAGTTTAAAAGCTTCATGGAGTTCATGTTACTTGCCAATCAATCCTAAATTCTTATATCTCACTTCCAAAATACCTGTAATTTGAATCTGTCCACCTTCATCCTCCCAGTCTATACTATTATAGATTTTTCTTGGGTTTCTTTTGAGCCATGTTGTAGGAGAAATAGGGCTGGGCTAGTAGTCAGAAGACCCTTTGCCCTTGCTATGGTTTGGCTTTTGGTAGCCCTGGGTCTTTTAGACCAGTGGTCCCCAACCTTTTTGGCATCAGGAACCAGTTTTGTGGAAGACAATTTTTCCATGGACCTAGGTGGGGGATGGCTTCATGATGATTCAAGCACACATTTATTGTGGGTCAGGCATGATGGCTCATGCCTATAATCCCAGCACTTTGGAAGGTCGAGGTGAGAGAATTACCTGAGCGCATATGTTCGAGACCAGTGTGGGCAACTTGGTGAGACCTCATCTCCACAATAAATAAAAAAATTAGCTGGGTGTGATAGTGCATGCCTGTAGTTCCAGCTACTTGGAAGGCGGAGGTGGAAGAATCGCCTGAGCCCAGCAGGTCGAGGCAGTGGTGTCCATGAGCAGCATGCCACTGTACTCCAGCCTGGGTGACAGAGTGAGACTTTGACTCAAAAAAAATTTATTGTGCACTTTTTTTCTATTATTATTTACATTGTATTATATAATGAAATAATTATACAACTCACCATTAAAAAAGAGGCCTAAACAGAGTGGTAAATAAAATAATGGGTGGGCCACATGTAGGCTAAAATAAGTGGCAGATTATGATTTAAAGCCTGCCACCATATGCAGCTGTGCAATTGAAATACAACAACTCACTTGCCACCCACTGATTGGGTTTTGATATGAGTCTGCAAGCAATTGACTTATTATGATCTCTTTGCAGTCAAACCTCATTGCCAATGTTAATCTGTATTTGCAGCTGCTCCCCAGTACTAGCATCACTACCTCAGCTCTACCTCGGATCATCAGGCATTAGATTCTCATAAGAATCACACAACCTAGATCCCTTGCGTGCGCAGTCCACAGTAGGGTTCGCCCTCCTATGAGAATCTGTCAGTGCTGATGTGTCAGGAGGCAGATCTCAGGTGGGAATGCAAGTGTTGGGGAACAACTATAAATATAGATGAAGTGCAGTGGCACACTCACGGCCACCCAACATGGACCTGCTGGGCTCCGATGATCCTTCCACCTCAGCCTTCCAAGTAACAGGAACTACCACAACCAGCTAATTTTTGATTTATTGTAGAGATGAGGTCTCGCCAAATTGCCCGGGCTGGTCTCGAACCTGCAGGCTTAGGTAATCCACTCACCTTGGCCTCCCAAATTGCTAGGATTACAGACTGAGCCACTGAGACTGGCCAAAGTTGAATTAATAGATTGCTACTACAAATTCAATGATCTTTTATACCTTATTGCATATTCTCAAGTCATTGCTCAAGGTTTTGTAGCCACAAGACCAAAAATTAAAAACCAGTGCTAAATGATTCTGTTGAGTTCTAAACTGCTTAGTTCTAAATAGTTCATTATAAATGCAGCAGTTTAGAGTTAGCACTGTTTTTTAGATTAAGATATCTCATTTCTCCAAAGGCTTTGGTGTTAATACTGTAATGTTTTGAGATTAAAGGGAAGGCGTGGGAAGGAAGTGGTTAGGGCAAGGCGCTTGGGGTGCATTCAAACAGGTAAACAGTGGTCAGTGGGTCTGGGGAAATCCTCTCTCTGGCCCTGCGAACATAACTGCACGCTAGAGTAATTCCCCTGGGCACTCATCTCAAAGGTGCCCCAATGCCTTCTGGCTGGAACCCAATTTTTGTCTGTGACCGACTAAGTGGTTCATATCAGGTGGCCAGAAGGCTGGTCTCTCTCCCTCTTTTCTTCTTTCCATTTGAAATGAAATTTTAGCTCTTCAAACAGTAGAACTTTGAACAAAAGTTGGTACAAACCTAGAAGCTTATCATCTTATAAACGTCCTCATTTCTAATATGCATCTTAGAACCATCTTTCAAGGTCAGAGTGTGATGTGCTTGCACTCCTGACCTAGCAAGCTTGGGGCATTCACTCCTCTACTCAGAATCCAGGGTTCAGCTATCTCAGGGACCTTTCTATGTTCCTTGACTAATCAAGCAGAACTGTTCCCAAGGTATACCAATGCTTTAGTCTGTTTAGGCTGCAATAACAAAATAAATAGATTGGGTAGCTTATAGACAGTGTACATTTTTTCTCACAGTCCTAGAGGTTGGGAAATCCAAGATCAAGTTTCCAACAGATTCAGTGTCAGGTGAGGGCTGGTTTCCCGGTCCATAGACAACCATCTCCTCATTTAGGGCTCCACCCTTATGACCTAATCATCTCCCAAAGACCCCACCTCCAAATACAATTACATGAGGGATTGGGTTTCAACATATGAATTTTGGGGATCTGGGCAACATGAACATTCAGTCTATAGCAGCTCAAGTTCAATATGTATAATATGGAGAAATTTGAGAACACAGACCAGTGAGAAAGATGAAGAGAAGGGAAATTCATAGGACTCTGGGCAGCAGCACAGAGCCAACAAAGTACCAGATCACCATGGGAGCCCAGACACCCTTTAGGTTCCTGGAAGCTGCTTCTAACTGACCCATATTAAGACTGGTGGAAGGTCTGAGATGCAAAAAGATGACAGCAACATCTCCTTTGCCCTGGATCAAACTTACAGATGGGTGGAGCATGCACTCACCTACATAGTGTGTTTTGAGGGTCTTGGGAAGAATAACTGTTCCTCCATTCTCCCTAGAGAACACTTTTCCTTACAGTGAATGGAATTTTTCTATCATTTGTTTCCCTTAGTCAAGCATTGCCTTTACTCTGGTTTTTATTGAAATTATAAATACTTTTTGGAAATCTATCACACTCACTCCCTGGTACTTTACGATGAAAAAGTGGTACCAAGAAGCAGGACAAGTCAGTGAGGCTAGAGATCAGATTGGAGAGAGAGATGGTATCTCAACAGGGGAAAAACCTTGACCTTTATCACAGATTTGCCTGGAACCAGCCTCATCCCGATGACACACACTTACTCCCTTGGAAAAGGAAAAGCTGAGATAATGGGTGTGCTTTCTTGAATCATTAAAGCATCTTCCCAAGATGGCTTACATTTGGGGAGGGGACAATGACAAAGGAAAGAGACCCCATGAAAAACACCTACACATGTCATTTCGTAGTGTTCAATAAACATTCCTTTCCTTCCTTCCTACTGCTTTGGCAGCTCTACTTTGTTAGTTCCTTTTCACTTAATTTCATTCCCTAAAAGTGTAGATTTCATGTCTGAAATGAGCAGAGATGGCCAATGAAGTTTAAAAGCAATCTTCAAGAAAGGGCTTTGATCAGGCATGGTGGCTCGTGCCTATAATCACAGCACTTTAGGAGGCCAAGTCAGGAGGACTGCTTGAGCCTAGGAATTTGAGACCAGCCTAGGCAACATAGTGAAACCCCGTCGCTACAAAAAAAAAAAAAAAAAATTAGTCAGGTGCAGTGGTGCACACCTGTAGTCTCAGTTACTTGGAAGACTGAGGTGGAATGATCACTTGAGCACAAGGGTTTGAGACTGCAGTGAACTGTGATCATGCCACTGCACTTCAGCCCAGGTAACAGAATAAAACTCCAATCCCAAACAAAAAAAAGAACAATTTTGCCTTTTATGCCAGCAGGTTCCTGTCCTTGTTCAACATGACTTTGGCTGGGTTCAGCTTACGACTTCATGGCAAGTGGGAGTTCAAGAGAGTCAGTAAAATGGTGAGGTTAAAAAACACCCAAGGCGGAAGGATCGCCAGAACCCAGCAGGTCGAGGCTGCGGTGGCCGGGAGCGGCCACTGCACTCCAGTCTGGGCAACAGAGTGAGACTCCAACTCAAAAAAAACAAAAACAAAAAAAACACCCAAATTACAGTGAAGGCACAGAAATAGAGCTCACTTCCCTACATGTTATTCACTAGTGCTAATATTCCTGGGCCATTTCATTTATAAGTGCTCTAACAGTACAAGCTGGTCACATAATACACTATGATAATAGCCCCTTAATTTTACATAGCGGTTTGTACTTTCCTTTTTTATTTTAAAGATATGGGGTGCAATTTAGGGTTACGTATACAAATAAAGGGTCATTGTACAGATATGGTTTGTACTTTCAAAGGAAACAGATCTTTCTGTTTCCTTTGTGGCTTTTAAACTCTTCAGATACATGTAGAATGGATGTGCTGTCTTCACTATTTCCATCAAATAAAGAAATCCTCACCCACCAATGTCTTTCAAATTCCCATGACACAATCCATACGAGTTTTCATTCTTTTTCCATAATCTGTTTCTCAAGTTCTTCAGCCCTGCGGCCTGTGCCTTTGGCTGTCACGGTACCTATGTTGTACCATTTTCAGTTCCCCTCCTTCACTACTTCCTGGGGTCTCTGTTTTTTCATTTCTTGCCTTCACTTTTTTTGTCCTTTCTACATTCCCCTGCTGCACTGATACTCCCTGTATATCTATGTCTTGCTGCTGTCTTTCTTTTCATTTGCTGAGGTGTTTGTTTATTTATCAATTCACTGATTCCATTTTTTTTTTTTTTTTTTTGAGTTGGAGTCTCACTCTGTCCCTCAGACTGGAGTGCAGTGGCCACTCCCGGCCACTACAACCTCGACCTGCTGGGCTCCAGCGATCCTTCCGCCTCAGCCTTCCAAGTAGCTGGAACAACAGGCGCACGCTACCATGCCCGGCTGATTTTTTTTTTAATTTTATTTATTGTAGAGATGTCTTGCCAAGTTGCCCAGGCAGGTCTTGAATCCGCGGGCTCAGGTAATTCACTCACGATCCCATCTTTTAAGCCTGGTACAAGGGAGCCAGAAATGACAGGCATAGCCTTTCCTTAAGGGACTCACAGTTGAGGATGACAGATTAGTATACTGACCTCTGTCTCACAGTGAGTATGGCGCATGCCACAGAGGGAAACTGAAGGTGACCCAGTTGACATTTAAGCTGATTCCTATAAGACCCAAATTCAGGGTGGTGAACCAGGCAGAGGAAGGGGCTGGAAGGTGGGAAGACATTTAAGGCAGAGGAAGTCATCTGTGAAGGAGGGCAGGGAGAGAGCTTGTGCTCCAAGATGGATGCTCTATGTATTGCTGGCATGAAGGGGACCGGCTGAGGGGAAGCCTTAGGAAACGGGCCTGGGAAAAAGCAGAGGCACAGGTCTTTGTGGACTCTGCGTTCAGGGTTAACAAATCTGAATTTGACATTTAAGGGGTGTGCAATCACTGCATTAAGTAGTGGAATTATACACTCAAAAAAGACCATGCCGGCAGGCATGCTGGGAGTGATAGGGGAGGCCAGAGAGCAGGGGAAACTGAGTCATGGTGGCAGTGGGGTGGATGCATTACAGAGATAGCACAGGACCTGGTGAGCAAGTGGAAGGTACAGAAGAGGGAAGGGTCTAGAATGGCCCTCAAGGTCTAGGCAGCAGGGTGCATTGTAAGGAGGCGCCCACAGACATGGGGTGGCGGAGCCAGCATGGGAGAGAAGGAGTTTCCTTTGGGCCCTCTGGTAAATCAGGTAGGAATGTCTGGAGCTCGGGAGGTAAGTCTCGGCTGGAGGTGCAGCTGAGAGGTCTCTAGCATGGGTGGGGGTTGGGGTGGGGGCAGTGGGGAGGGAGGTGGGTTCTTCTCCTTGTGCACCCTACCCTGTGTGATGGGTACCTCCTGATCCCCAACACCTCTCCCCCGCCACCACTCTCCTGCCAGTTGCTCAAATGTGCCACGCTCTTTCCCACCTCAGGACCTGGGGTTTGATATTCCCTACCAGGAACATACTCCTTTGGTCTTCCACCCTCTCATCCTTCAGGTCTCAGTTTAAGCAGCATCTATTCAGAGAGGGCTGCCCAGATCATCAGCTAGCTAGGGATACCCACCGTTAACCTGGAAGTCAGCTCCAAATGCGTTGTTTTCCCAGGACTTAGGACAATGTGAGGTCTCTGCAGTCACTTCATTCTTTAATTCCTGTCTCCCTCACTCTCTTCATGGGGTCAGGGGTCTCGTCTGTTCTTATTCACTGTGGCATCCCTGTGCCTAGTCAATCCCTGGCACACTGCAGATGCTCAAACGATATTTGCTGGAGAAAAGAATGAATGATGAATTCAGAGTCTTCTCCACAAAACGGGACTTCAGGTTCAGTCTCAATAATAGACAAGAAGGCACCCTCAGCCCCAGGGAACCCGGGTCTGTTCTAAGCAGCCAACCGAGGACTGTATGGTTCTTATTTCTGAACTAAGTTCTTAAATGAGTCTCTCAAAAAGAAACTGCGTTGAATGAATAAATGGACACTATAGTCATATAAGTTCAGAAAATACTGGATTAAATAGACTTCTCACTCTAAAGTTTCTCAAACCTCTTTTGCTCTCATGTGCATGGTCAATTTCCAAAGAAGAATTTACCAAGAGTGTACTGACCTGTCAGTGGTTTCTTTACAACACACCTGGGTGAATCTAAGAATTGCTCTGAGAACAGGCTAATGTGATTCTCCCTCTAGATCAGATGCTGTCTAGCCATGTAGACATGGCAAGCCACGTAACTTTCTTGGGTTTCATTTTCCTTATCTGTTCTAAAGGATTGATCTACGATGTTCATTTTTTTTGTATTTTGAATCGGAATCTCACTGTTGCCCACTGTTGCTGGAGTACAATGGCGTACTCACAGCCACTGCAGCCTCAACCTGCTGGGCTTAGGCAATCCTTCTACCTCAGCCTTCCAAGTAGCTGAAACTATAGGCACAGGCCACTACACCTGGCTACTTTTAAATTTTATTGTAGAGAGGATAAATTTGCCAAGTTGCCCAGACAAGTATCGAACCCCTGGGCTCAGGCAATCCTCGTAACTTTGCCTCCCAAAGTGCTGGGATTATAGGAGTGAACCATCACAGCTGCCAATGTTTATCCCAGAGTCAGGGACCTTAAATTTCCCAGAGTAAAAAAACATGAATCCTTCAGACAACCTAAAAGCTCCAGCTTCCTCAGAGGGCTAGCCAATGCCTGTCTTCCCGCCATGACCCAGACCTTGTCATTTGTCATAAGCTCTGGTCCCTGGCTGTGACACAAACTGACCAGACAACCCACAGCAGATTACTCAGGCCCTGGATTCTGCCCAGTCTAGTTCCGTCTCCATGACTCACTCTGTGTCTCCCCGTGACACTCCCGCACCCTCCAAGGTCATCCTCATTCTGCCAGGGAGCACGCGCCCTTGTGGTCTGAGCTTGCTAGTGGGTCCACCCATCCTATCCTCAGCAGTTTTCTTGTGGGTGCTGATTTTTTTCCATATTGTTGTGTTTACCCTGATAACTTCTGTTTTTCTGTACAGCACTAGACAGTGTTTCATTTTCTTCTCTTTCTTCCCAAAGCTGCCCTTACCTTCTCTCCTCCCCTGCTCCCTATGGCTTCCCAGCACTCCTCTGGGCAGGAATTACTATTCTTCCTCTACATTGGGACCTCAAAACCCACCTCTCCCATCAACTGTGACACAGGAAGGCAGCTGTTCACTAAGGGGGCCACAGAATTTACCTTTCAAACCAGATCTTTTCAGTGTAAAAGTGGGTGATATTAATAATTATGCCAAGATAGTAAGTATAAACCATGACTGTCCCAGATCAGGACCGATGGTCACCCCACTTTGCAGACATACAACCTACTATACCACTGAAATTTCATAAAATTTTCTTGTAAGAGATGAATTTATGCCCTCATCCCACAGAATTGCAGCACTGTTCCTGATTGCATGTCACACTCAGACAGTCTCTTGAGTCACATGTATTGCATGTCTCTGACTGCCCCTAGATCAGCTAAAGTCCTCCTCGAAGTGACAAGCTCCCTGAGTATGCTCAAACCTTTCATCTCTTTCATGGTCAGAGTCATGGAACTGCGGTTCAGACAGCAGCCACCTCTCCGCAGCCCTCTGCCTGCATTGCCTGATGCCTCCTTTACCCTGGGGCCCACATCCCCAGCTTAGTCTGTCTTCTTCTGAGGGCAGCATTTGCCAGGATATTCCCAAAGCCAACAGCCAAACTTGTGGGTCAGAAATATCCAGATTCTCACTAGCCTGCCTCTGCTACTAGAGGGATGTGTCTTCCCCTCCTCTGCCAGCTAGGTTTTTTGGCAAATGTCCACACTGTGATCTCACCAGCCTGTGTGTATTGATTTGAGTATAAAACAGAACCCCCCAACTCAAGTGAGACTAGCCCGAAAGGGGAGTTCACTGACTTAGGAGTCCGAAAAACATGTGGACTGAAAGAGACAGGAGTTGAGTGCCATCCCGACTCTCTGCATCTCATTTTGTACCTTAGTGGTGTGTGTGTGTGTGTGTGTGTGTGTGTGTGTGTGTGTGTGTGCGTGTGTGTACATGTGCACAGTTGGGGGCATATTTTCCTCATTTCCTAGGTGTGAATTAGGGTCATGACAACCAAGAGTCCTTTTGGTTACACTCGGCCAGGAGGGCAGAGCAAGTCCTGGCTCGCATTCTATTTACACCACGGTTGAGATGCTCTGCTTGGATCCAAGGAAGAGATCTCTTCTTCCCTTGTTTGTTACAGGCTCTGGGGGAAGCTGGCTATGGGTGCTACATGCATATAGTAATGCTCTTGGGTTCTCACCTCAGATTCTTCCATCAGTTACTGTTGATGCCTAAAGAAGGAAGAACTCATTTTGTTTAACTGGTATGTTTGGCGAATGTCCTGTGCAACCGTGCACTTGACACGGAGATCACTGACCTCACGGCACTAGGTCTCCAGTCCAAGAATCCAGGTGGGAGCCAGTCTAGACCTGACCCATACGTACCTAGGGAGGGGCATACCTCATCAACAAGGGTACCTGCATAATGAACATTTGTATACCTAACCCTGAATTGTATCCCATATCTTTAACATTAAAAAAAAAGTACAAGGAAAGTTTCCAGAAGCATGGAGGTGCTGCATCAGGATTTCCATAGATGCCTCGACATGGAGTCTCCTGGACATGCTGGACTGCCCACCTAAGTTGGGGAAACTCCCAGTGCCCTACCTTCCACCCCTACCCATCCTCATTCAGATTGCAGTACTCTGTCAGTAACCCACTCCAGCTCCTTCGTGATTATTGTTATCATCCTTGTCATTTGAAGACGGTACTCACAAGCCGTCATTATGTGAGTGCCCCAGCCTACCACCAAACAAGACAGAAACTGCCCCTGACACCTCCACCCAGTTTCTTCCAGCACAACAAACAACTGCTCACTCCCGCCCCCTCGCCCACGCCTCTCCAGGGCTTCCAGGGTGCTGTCCGCTGCTCCTAGGGTTAGTCATATCCATGTCAGCTTTCAGTGGAGTTTCACCACATGGGTAGATTTCATCATTGCAGCTGAACCCCAAGTTTCCTTCACCTTTGACACCATTCTGTCTGACAACAACTTTTTTTCAGATAAACTCATGCTGCTAGAATTCTACCAAGCAGCAGGCATCTTGCTTTGAATTTCTTTTGGGGTCTTTTTCTGGAGCCTTTTGGCCCGTACATGCTCCTTGATTCATACCCCACACACATATGCACCCCACCGCTGCTACCACTTGATTTTCCCCAAATCCCCTCTGTTTGCTTCCCTCTTTCATTGTGTGGATCTAAATCAAGCCAGGCCATCCTCATCCATGGGCTATTATCTGCTCCTGGATGTCCTTTGCTGTCCCTTGGGTTATCCCCAGCTGTTCCTTTCCATACCTTCACATTTCCTCAGCATCCCTTGATCCTTCTTCTTGCCCTCCACCCCCCTTCCTACCTAAGTCTCTCTTAGGGCACTGCCCACGGGATGGTCCAGGCCGGTCTCCTGGGTAGGTGTGACCAGCCCTCGCTATTTCCCTTTTTACTTTGAGCCCACCTTCTCTGCTGCGGCCTGCCTACGGATACTTTTTATAGAAATGTCACTTCCCTCTACCCAAAGATTAACCCAAAAAACTCTTATTTTAATTTTTTTTTTTACCCGAAGCACTGTTACAGGCGCTGTGCTTGAAACGCTATTCTCAACCGCAATGCTGAATTCAAATCGTTTCCTCTTTTTTGTTGCTTTTGAAAATAACACAATGATTCTGTGTCATATAAAACAATTCATGGTTGCAACAGAAATGTGGCAATAAAATACTAACATTTTGCTATATAATATTTTCTTTCTGTTATTTAGAAGGTATGGCTTAAAAAATATTTCATCTTGTTACACATATAGTTGTTGATTCTTCCGTGTTCACTCAGTGTTAAAGCTCATTTATCAAATATTCCCTGAGCAGTTTTATGCAGGAAGGATTGACAAGGCCCTGAGGATGCCAGGCCCCTGTACCTGCTGAGCTAATGGCCTAGTGTCAGAAGCAACTGGGCGATTATGGTGAAAGCATAAAGTGCTGGTCTTGGGGGAGGAGGAGGTGGTCAGAAAAGGTTTCCCCAGCGAAGTAAGGTCTAAGCCAAGGCAGGAACATTAACAGGAGCTACCAGGACAGCAAGGAGGGACTGTTCTAGATAGAGGGAGCAGCATGTGTGCAGGACACAGGGGAAGAGGGCAAGGGTTTGTTCAAAAAACATTTATCAAAGTGCCCACTAAGCATGAGCTTTGTCATAAACACTCAACTCCGCCAGGATATGGGTAAAAGGACATAAAAAGGATGCGAAAGAAGCAAAGTGCTAGTCCTAGTTTCGAAGGGTGAATCTCAAGAGGCAATAACGGAAAGTATAAGGCAGGTATTGAGTCTGTATTTTATCATAAGAGTAGTTGAGTCTTCTTCAGCATTACTGGATTTGCTGGTCAGACAACACCAGCTACAGTAACGGAGCAAGAATCAGGTCCTTTGTATCACTATTTCTCTTCACCATACAATTTTTTTGTTGGTAATCTAAAATCCATACACCAGAATTTACTCTATCATTTCCCTGTTGTTACTAGTATTTTACTATGGTAGATAAAGCTGTAGTAATCACAGTTCTTGTTGGCTTTCCTCTATACAAACTAAAACCCTTTTTGGCTGCTAACTGAATAGCCTCTTCTGTAGAGTGAGCCCTACCTTTGCTTTGCTCGAGCTCTAGTTTGTATTTTATGCCTCCAGTTGGAGTCCCAAAATGATGTATTTAGTATACTGGGAACAGCATCACATGGCCCCACCTGGCCTTGACCACTGATATCTTCCCACCCACATCCACTACTACACCTCCACCAGAGTACCCAGTATAGCATGAGAAACACTCAGACAGTGCATTCACACCCAAGAGAAGCCCCATGGGCTGGATTCTCCTGGAGGGAGAAACCATGGTGAGAACTGGACAGTGCACACACCGAAAATGTACCAAGAATTCACACCAAACACTTTTCAACACTTCCTCTTTTTCTCAGATCTTTTTTAGTTATTCCAGCTTAGTTGTTAATTGCCGTCAGCGAATGTAGAAGAGGAAGGAAGCAAATACCACCCTACTTGAGCGGTTAGGTTATTTTAGGCCCTACGTGATGGATTCCCCAATTAGAGATATGCTAAAGGTTCAATTAAGCTTCACACCAGTGTCAGAAATCACCACCTTTTCTCTCCAGTGTGGCTGTCAAAGAGCCAAAACATGTCCTCGATGCTCTATAACTATCTAGGCATGGTGGTACTCCTTTTTTGGGTTGTTTTCCACTCATTGAAACTCTTCTTGTTATTTTGACATTTTCTTGGCCTGGTCACTTAACTTCCTCTCAATTTAAATGTTATTCATTAAGGAAACACCCTGTTTTCATGGTTCATAATTTCTTGCTAACTAGGCTGTGTATACCCAAGTTAATAAAACTCATGCCAAAGTTTTTATCTCTTCCAGAAATCTTCCACCAGTGATCTAGCTCCTTGCTACTCTTTTAGTGTATTTTTTTTGAGTTGGAGTCTCACTCTGTCGCCCAGGCTGGAGTGCAGTGGCACGCTCATGGCCACCGCAGCCTCAACCTGCTGGACTCAGGTGATTCTTCCGCCTCAGCCTTCCAAGTAGCTGGAACTACAGGCATATGCTACCACATCTGGTTTATTTTTTGATTTATTGTAGAGATGAGGTCTCACCAAGTTGCCCAGGCTGGTCTTGAATCTGTTAGCTCAGGCAATTCTCTTACCTCAGCCTCCCAAAGTGCTGGGAATACAGGCTTGAGCCACCACTGACTTTAGTGTATTTTTAAATCCACTCCAATTCCTGTTAAGAATCCACATGTGGACTGGCTCAGTGGCTCAGTCTATAATCCCAGCACCTTGGGAGGCCGAGGGGACCGGATTGCCTGAGCCTACGGGTTCAAGACCAGCCCTGACCACTTGGCAAGACCTCGTCTCTACAATAAATTTTTTAAAAAAATTAGCCGGGTGTGCTAGCACATGCCTGTAGTTCCGGCTACTTGGAAGTCTGAGGCAGAAAGATCACTAGAGACCAGCGGGTCGATGCTGGGGTGGCCATGAGTGTGCCACTGCACTCCAGCCTGGGCGACAGAGTGAGACTCCAACCCATTAAAACAAAATTTAAAAAAGAATTCACATGTGCCTTTATGGAGAAGGGAGAATGCCAAATTACAGAGTACTCCATTTACTTATGTATTCTCTTATTTGTTCAAGAAACATTTATCAAAGTGCCCACTAAGCACGAGCTTTGCCGTATACACTCAACTCCACCAGGATCTGAGTAAAAGGGCATAGACGCAAAGTGCTAGCACTAGGCTTGAATTTTAATCAAGAAGCAATGTTATTCCATTTTCTGGATGTCTTAACAACAACAACAAAAAGCCTCACATAACTTACAAAGAGGATTCTACCACAGTAGCACACCTCACATAATTAACCCCTGGAGGAGATCATTTCTTAAATACTTCCTTTCTCTATATGCCAAAATTATTTTCAGGCATAATCATAAAATGAGGTAGATAGTAGCTACAGCCAGAAAATAAGCACAAACAATAAACGTGTTCTCTTATTGAACTCTACATATGTAATTATGCCAAAATAAATAAATAAATGAAGCAAAACACATACACAGAAAGTGTCTAAATGTGATAGATCCCACCTGTAATCCTAGCACTTTGGGAGGTCAAGACAGGAGGATTGCTTGAGGCCAGGAATTTGAGACCAGCTGGGCAACATAGCAAGACTCCATCTCTATTTAAAAAAAAAAAAAAAAAGCCGGGCTTGGTGGCTCAGCCTGTAATTCCGTGCCTTTGGGAGGCTGAGGTGAGTGGATTGCCTGAGTCCACGGGTTCGAGACCCGCCTGGGCAGGCGAGACCTCATCTCTACAATAAATCAAACAAATTTGCTGGGCGTGGTAGCGCACGTCTGTAATTCCGGCTACTCGGAAGGCTGAGGCAGAAGGATCACTGGAGCCCAGCAGGCTGACGCTGCAGTGACCGGGAGCGGCCACTGCACTCCAGTCTGGGCGACAGAGTGAGACTCCAACTCAAAAAAAAAAAAAAAAGTTGGGTGTGGTGGCAGGCGCCTGTAGTCCCAGCTACTCAGAAGGACTAACCGAGGCTAGGAGTTTGAGGTTGCAGTGAGCTATGATTGCGTTGCTGCACTCCAGCCTGGGCAACAGATTGAGACTCTGTTTTAAAATTTAAAGAAAAAAAATTACAGTATAAGAAAGAAGACAGGGCTGGGCTCGGTGGCTCAGTCTGTAATCCCAGCACTTGGGAGGCCAAGGCCAGGGGATTGCCTGAGCCTGGGGGTTCAAGACCAGCCTGGACAACTTGGTGAGCCCTCCCCTCTACAGTAAATAAAAAAAATAAGCCGGGCGTGGTAGCACGTGCCTGCAGTTCCAGCTACTTGGAATGCTGATGTGGAAGAATCGCCTAAGCCCAGCATGTCGAGGCTGAGGTGGTCATGCACATGCCACGGCACTCCAGCCTGGGTGGCAGAGTAAGACTCCAACTCAAAAAAAGAAAATTAGTCTTTGTATATTCATGTGCAGCAGACACTATGTTCAGATTTGTCCTTATTTCTTTACTCATAGTTGAAGAACAGCTTTTATTAATTTGAACTTCAAAAGAGTTCTCATGTGAGACAACAGATATATAAATAGTCAGGAAAGGGATATAATTTAGCAAAGATTCTCATAAATCCATTTCACAATAAATTTCAGCAATTGTAATACTGTCTATATTTTTGTTTATTTGAAATCGATCCCAGCTGTTTTCAAGTCTTCATATTCAGGATCTTCCATTATCTTCAAATATCTTTGCCAGAAAATTTATGGATTTCTTCTATGCTTACTATAGACTTCCAAAGTTTTTCTTCTGCAACAATCAGGCAAAACAATGACAGAATCAGAGAAAATATTGGTATTACTTAATCGATTCTTTTAGAACAAGTGTCTAGTTCTTGGAGAAAATGAGTAGGGCACTCAATCACTGCCCTTTGAGTTTCTTCTGGCAATGCAGGCCCATGCCTTTTGTCATTTCTCTTCCTTCTTCTCCAAAATGTAAATTTATTTTTTATGTAAATATTATCTGTTTACATTTTGTGTTACAGAGTTAAAGACCTTCCTATTTCTTTCTTTCTTTCTTTTTTTGGAATAAATTCTGAGACACTTTAAAAATATGGAACGATTCATGAACTTGCATATCAAATTTGCTATTTTCAAAAAATTTCCTATTTTCTGTGCACAATCTTCAAGGAAAAAATTTTAAAGCTCGGTACTCACTATATATTGTTTAAAGCTAATTCCAGGGGCTTGTGGAAACTTCAGCCAAAAAAAAAAAAAGCAAAAACAAAAAAAAAACCACATAACTTAAAAAATAAAAATAGCATAGAGCAGAGAGCAAAATTTAAACTGATCCTTTCAACTTTGGCTTTTCAAAAGTCATCTTTGTGGTATGCACAGCTTCATACCGAGCATCCAGCTTGTCATTTGTCACCTGTACTCTGCAGCATTCATTATTGTTGAGACTGCAAGAATGAATAAAATTTTTTATAGCTCCAGAAGTATCACACATGAAGAAGCACGTTGAAGAAGAGTAAACTCTGTGAGGTTCCGAGAATGACTTGCAGAAGGCACGAAAAAGCACTTTGATCAGTTCTTTGATCTTTACTAAACACCACCGTGAACGCAAGTCATAGTTGTGATGCTGTCATTTCCTTGACCACAGCAAAGGTTCATGTGCAGTCCATCCATATCCAATTGTTCCTGTAAATGTTTGGTGCACTCAGCACCAATCTTCCCAGAAATTGGAAAGATGCCCAACAATGATTATTCTAACTTGATCATCTTCAATATGGACACATCTTCCTACTTCAAATATTTAAGAACTAAATGAAATACTAGGAGTTATATCAAAAGGAATGCCGGCCAGGTGCAGTGGCTCACGCCTATAATCCCAGCACTTTGAGAGGCCAAGGTGAGAGAATTGACTAAGCCCACAGGTTCGAGACCAGCCTGGGCAACTTGGTGAGACCTCGTCTCTACAATAAATCAAAAAATTAGCTGGGTGTGGTGGCATGTGCCTGTAGTTCCACCTACTTGGAAGGTTGAGGCAGAAGGATCACCTGAACCCGGCAAATCGAGGCTATGGTGAGTGTGCCACTGCACTCCAGCCTGGGCGACAGAGTGAGACTCTGACTCAAAAAAAAAAAAAGAATGCCAGCCTACTTTGTTTTTTAAATATTTACCACTATTTCAATTTTATGCAATTTCCCAGATTAACAAATTAATTTGAAATTGTTGGAAATATGTTTGAAATAAAACCATCTTCTAAAAGATTATGTGTAATTATATTAAAATACCCCTTCAAAACTGGATTACAACTTAAATTTAAATATTTCTACCAGCACCCAAAACTTTCTTTGGTTTGCTAATGATATATCTGCTCGATAGCCACAGAGAGAAAGATTTCATTCAGCTAAAAACATAAAGTCCAAATAATTATATAAACTGTATCACTATTTTTGTCTTTAATCTATTTTCATGCAGTGTGTTTTATTAATAGTTTCTAGGAGTTATATTCCACTGTCAAAGTTTTTCATTTTCCTAAGCAGGTGAGATGTGATGCAGTTACCTCATGCTCAGAGACTTTAAGGTACACAGGTGGGAGTGGTGGGTATGCATAAACCCCAGACCAAAAATGATTTGTACCTCCTAAAGCTGCTGAAATAAAGAAAAAAAGATGTAATTTCTACCAAATTTTAAGGTCAATTACCAAGTTGAATGTTATATTTTTAAAATCTCATCGGCAAGTCGTTGCCAACAAAAACATACAAAAATAATTTTTTAAATAAACCATCTATGCTGGTCATGGTGGCTCATGCCTGTAATCCTAGACTTCAGGAAGCCAAGGCAAGCGGATTGCTTGAACCCAGGAGTTCAAGACCAGCCTATGCAATATAGCGAGACCCTGTCTCTACAAAAAAATTTTAAAAATTAGCTGGACATCATGTTGCCTGTGGTCCCAGCTACTCAGGAGGCTGAGGCAGGATTGTCTGAGCCCAGGAGGCCAAGGCTTTGGTGACCCGTGATCATGCCACTGTACTCCAGCCTGGGTGACAGAGTGAGACTCTGACTCATTAAACAAACAAATAAACCATCTATGTCCTTTGCATTTTGGCAGACATTTGTGAAGACCTGAAGTTGTTCAATAAAACCATTTCATTCTTTTCTTCTTTCTGTTGAGCAGGAGGGAAGGCGCCGTCTTCTCTATGAGACTCAGTTTCTCTCTTCACCAGGTTGTTGCTCGTGTCAGGCACTGGCAAAAAAAAGTTTGATTTAAGCCGGGCTTGGTGGCTCAGCCTGTAATCCCGCGCCTTGGGAGGCTGAGGTGAGTGGATTGCCTGAGCCCGCGGGTTCGAGACCCACCTGGGCAACTTGGCGAGACCTCATCTCTACAATAAATAAAAAAATTAACCGGGCGTGGTAGCGCATGTCTGTAATTCCGGCTGCTCAGAAGGCTGAGGCGGAAGGCTCGCCGGAGCCCAGCAGGTCGAGGCTGCGGTGGCTGGGAGTGGCCACTGCACTCCAGTCTGGGCGACAGAGTGAGACTCCAACTCAAAAAAAAAAAAAAAAGTTTGATTTCCTTGACTCATTGTTTTAGTTTTAAGACCAACAATTAGTAATTAAAATTATAAAAATAAATTTTAAGTTTAAAGATGTAACTCAGATTTAAAATATTTCATGTATGAACTAAAATTTGCACGTACCAAACAAAAATACTTCAACTCACGGTTTGCACTCTATTTTACTGGTTCACATTTCAAACACAGATAAAAATTCTAATTGGTCACACAAAATGACAGTTCTGTGTCTTCTCTAAAACCATTGGATTACCATCATGTGTTTTGAATTTATTGTTTAAACACTGATGTGTAATATCATGGTTAGGGTGAAGATACCAACACACCTGAGTGAACTTCAAGTTACATGTCATCAAGAACTTACTGTTGAGTAGACAGAAGTCCAAGCATAAGCCTCCCCTAGCCTGGTCCCTTCCTCCTAATAGCCTGCAGGAAAACCATAGTTAAATGTCCAATGGAAGGGGCTACTGACACTCAGAAGAATAAGCACAACTTTTGTGATTTCACAGACTTTTTATTTAAGAGATTAGATCAGGATTTTTTTTTTACAGAGGAGCAGATTTGACCTACGTTTATCAAAATCAGTGACGTGTGTAGCTATTTGAAATATTGTAAAAATAATTAAGTTTATATCTGAGTTGTATTTCTTATAGAAAGCATAACCTTTGAATAAACAGTTTCGCCAAGATAGTACATAATGAGTGTTATCACGATTGTTAACTTACTGTGATCTGACAAGAACTCACCCTTCACTGCAAAATAAAATCAATGTTTGTTTATATGAAAAGTCACCTCTAAACATAACTCACTAAGTAAAAGTTGATTTAAAGAAAAGGAACTTAGAACTTACTCTTGAAACAAACACATGTGTCTGACTGAGTTCTCTGTTAGGATTAGCTACCATGCAATGTTTGGTAAAGGACAAGTAATTAAAATATACTAACTGGAAGCCTTAATATATCATCAAAAGTCAACCATATTTACAGTAACTCTTCAGAACTCAGACCAACAAAAGATTTTTTTTCAGGAAGGAATATATTACCACTGACCCTGATCAAGGCATGGCAATCATCAAAGGAAGAACAACTTTTAGTTTTATTGCTTTTGAGTTCTCAATACACAGTCCACCCCTTATTTCCTGTATCCTAGAGGACAATTCTCATTGTCCCACCCTTGGTATGCTTCTGCTCTGTCCTTTTATAAATGACAACTTTGGTTAACCCTGTCAAGATTAGAAGAGAGGCCAGGTTCAGTGGCTCAGCCTATAATCCTGCGCTTTGAGAGGCCGAGGTGAGTGGATTGCCTGAGCCCGTGGGTTCGAGACCCACCTGGGCAACTTGGCGAGACCACATCTCTACAATAAATCAGAAAAATTAGCTGGGTGTGGTAGCGTACGCCTGTAGTTCCAACTACTTGGAAGGCTGAGGTGGAAGAATCTCTGGAGCCCAGCAGGTCAAGGCTGTGGTAGCCGGGAGCAGCCACTGCACCCCAGTCGGGGCGACAGAGTGAGACTCCAATTAAAAAAAAAAAAAAAAGATAAGAAGAGAGAATTGAGTAGTGGGTCTCTCAGTCTCAACATGTCTCAGTCGAAACCCATCCTGGGTAGGTATCTAGAATCTAATCTCCCTTTATTCTAAAGTTAATGTGTTGTTTTGCCTGGGCTGGTCTTACTTAATGCTTCTTCCATCTCAAAACCTGTAATAGCAGTCTCTTTCCTGCCATACCAGGGAAACAGAACTTGTTAGTTCAAGGTCCTTGAGTTGGAAGTCAAGGCTCCCCGCTTCTGCTCTGCTAACAGTTAAGTTTGGAACTTAGGCAAATCAACAAAGCAGTTGCCATTGAATTTCCTTCCCTTTAAAATGAACCAATGGCTGGAAGCCACTTGAAAGGTCACCTCTGCACCAGAAGACCACCCATCTCACCTTCCCCCTCTAGCAAGGCCATCACTATGTCTCCAGTCAACAAAACTTAATTACGTTTGCCATCAGTTCATTTTTTTCTCTCACCCCCACATCCAGCAACGTGCACATCCTACCCATTTTTCTTTTGAAATTCATATTATCTCTATATTCTCTATTACAGAGGTCCCCACCTCCTGGTCTGAGGACCAGTACCAGCCCTTGGCCTGTTAGGAACCGTGTCACACAGGAGGTGAGCGGAGCTCCATCTCCGGTCAGGTCTATAGGGTCAGAAGATTCTCAACAAACTCTGGAGTGAACTGAGCGTGTGAGGGATCTAGATTGTGTGCTCCTTATGAGAATCTAATACCTGATGATCTCCCGCACCCCACTCCCCGCTACCCTGCCCCATGGAAAAATTGTCTTCCATGAAACCAATCCTTGATGACAAAATGGATGGAGACCACTGTTCTATCACATTCAAAATCCAAGCTTATACCGCCCCATTTCTATATGTATTCAACAGCTTCCTGGGTAGGCTTCTAGAATTCAATCTCCCTTTATTCTAAAGCTAATGTGTTGTTTTGCCTGTGCTGGTCTTACTTAATGCTTCTTTCATCTCAAAACCTGTAATAGCAGTCTCTTTCCTGCCATACCAGGGAAACAGACCTGTGTTAGTTCAAGGCCCTTGAGTTGGAAGTCAAGGCTCTCACTTCTGCTCTGCAAACAGTTAAGTTTGGAACTTAGGCAAATCAACAAAGGTGTTGCCATTGAATTTCCTTTCCTTTAAAATGAACCAATGGCTGGAAGCCACTTGAAAGGTCATCTTGTTCTACCCCTCAATATCCAAGGAGGAAAAAAAGGCACAAGAGAAGCCTAATGTGCGCCTCTCACCTCTTGGCAGACATGCTGAGAAAAGCTTGGTCTAGAAAGCAAGATGGGATGACTGGTATTAAAATATTTCCTCTGGTGGGCACTGTGGCTTCCACTTGTAGTTCCAGCACTTTGGGAGGCCGAGGTGGGAGGATTTTTTGAGCCCAGGAGTTCAAGACCAGTCTGGGCAACATAGTTAAACCTCATCTCTATAAAAAAAATTTAAAAATTAGCTGGGTGTGCACCTGTGGTCCCCGCTACTTTGGTGGCTAAATTGAAAGGATCACCTAAACCCAGGAGGTTGAGCTTGCAGTGAGCCATGATTGTGCCACTGCACTCCAACCTGGGTAACAGAGTGAGACCTTGACACATACACACACACACAAAAATTCCTTCTGTAATCTTTGGGAAGTAATCTGTCAAAAACACAAGATGTAAAGCAATGCATACATTATGCTACCATGTGTGTGTTTGCTGTTGTTCCTTATAAAGGAGGGTGTCATATCATCACATATGTTTGTGCATGTAGAGACTGACCTTGCTCCCAGCAATGGCTTCTGAGAGCAGAACTGGGGATCTGGGGGGGAATGTCCAGAGGGAGAAGGGCAGGCTGAAGAGGCGGATAAGGAAAGGCATGTGCAAATCTTTCGGTTCTCTCCTGCTTGCTGGTCAGACCCAAAAAGAAACTTTTGGTTTCAGTGAGAAAATCTGAATGAATTACCTGGTTCTTTTTCTTTCTTTTCTCAGTAACTTTACTAAGCTAGAAACAATTGGTGATTTCTTGCTGCTGACCCTGGCAGAGACTCACAAATAGGTCCATACAAGAAAGGTGTGAAAAGTTTGGAAGTCTCTTGGGAGTAGAACTTTGACACATCCCAAATTTCAGACCAGAAGGAACACCCAGGCAAAAGAGAGGAGTTGTGTGTTGGAGGGCATGCTGTGTCCCTTTCACACAAGCCCAGAAGCTGGCAGAAGACTCTCTTGGTGCCAGCTGTTGTCATCCTGTGACCTCTCTTTGTGATCACCAGTCCTGTGGCTTACTGTCACTGTTGTTTGAAAAAAGCTGAATTGAACCAGAAGTCAACTCCACTCCAAGCTCCAAGCCTTCAGTAGTGCCTATTAACCCTCTTTTTCCTGAAAATATTCTTTCTTTTCATCTCCCTTGATGCCATGGGCTGAACAGCAGCAAGCCTATTCAAATGTACAGATGGAGATGTGCACTAATAAAATGCCCTCTGAAACCTCACATACGTATGGGAAAGAGAAAGCTGATTTACATTAGACTTCATAGAGAGAACATTAAGCATTCATAAATTTTTTTACTAGGGTAATAATAGCCAACATTTGCAGGGCAATTTCCTATCTCTCCTGGTCTTTAGTGCTGTCCATCTACTGGTGCAATTACTAGGTCAACGCAAGTACTTCATTTAGGGTTGTAGTGAGGGAATAGCTGTGCTCTCTGTCAGTTACACATTGATGCATGTAACCAGCCTCCCTCACACAGTCATTAGAATTAACAGGATCTCATTAAGTCGACCATCACTCTTCGGAGGCCAGCCAGACAGCTATGTTCACCTCTAGGTCTGTAATCTGTGGCAAAGCAGATGTCTTGGAATTGGTTAAGCACTCAGAACTTATCCAGCACTGAAAATAAATGCAGCATATGCTCTGTTCTCATGTGTGCTGGCTACGGGTGGTCATCTCTCACTTAGATTCTGAAGTGTGGTGAAATAGATTTCTCATGTCGAGGCTAAACATAGGTAACGTGGGAAGAAATCTGTAGTCCAAGCTCCAACTGTTAAAGATGTAGCTGCTGCAGGACATGGTGGCTCATGCCTGTGATCAGAATACTTTGGGAGGCTGAGGTGGGAGAACTGCTTGAGCCCAGGAGTTCAAGGCCAACCTGGGCAACATAGCAAGAGCTTGTCTCTACAAAAAAATAAAATATTAGCTGGGTGTGGTGTCTCATGCCTGTAGCCACGCCTGTAGTCACAGAGAATTGCCTGAGCCCAGGAGGTTGAGGCTGTGGGGAGCTGTGATTGTGTCACATTGCACTCCAGTCTGGGCAACAGAGTGAGACTTGACTCAAAAATAAATAAATAAATAAATAAAAGAGAGAGAGAGAGAGAGAGAGAGAGAGAGAGAAAGAGAGAGATCCAACTGTTGCTCTCTGGGCAGAAGGCCTTTACCAGGAATTTTGCAGTATCTGGTACAATAATACTTGCTGACTAATATAATAGAAGTCATGGTAGCAGCAGCAGCAGCAACCACAACAATACTAATAATAACTAGGGCCAGCTGCAGTGGCTCACGCCTATTATAATCCCAGCACTTTGGGAGGCCGAGGTGGGAGGATCGCTTGAGCCCAGGAGTTCAAGACCTGCCTGGGCAACATAGCACAACCTCGTCTCTACAAAATAAAAATAAAAAAATTAGCTAGGTGACATGGTACACCCTGTAGTTGCAGCTACTCATGAGGCGGAAGGATCAACTGAGCCCAGGAAGTCAAAGCTGAGATGTGCCATAATTGTTGTCACTGCACTTCAGCCTGAGACAGAATGAGATCCCGACAGAAAGAGAGAGCAAGAGGGAGAGAAGAAGAGAGAGGAAAAAAGAAAGAAGAAAAAGAAAAAAAAAAAAAAAGACCATGTCTAAGGCCTAACCTTGAAAGGCCCTGTCCACCTTCCATAATGCTTTCCAGCACCCCCAACAATCAGGGCTTACTGCCTGAAGCAGGGATTGTGGAGGTGAGTCCCCTGCCCGTCTTCTCCAGAGGAGGCAAGGGTTGCATTCTCTGGGAACCCACCCTGGGGCTTCTTTGCTTTCATAAGAGGATTTTCTCACCGGCGGCCCATCCCAGGTTGCCAGTCACCCTGCCACATGAACAGCTCTGTGAATCCACGGTGCACAGGTCTCAACCCTGAACTTCCCCCTCATGTCTCTCTCTCGTGACCACTTCCTCAGCCACCAGCACCACCGTTCAATGAGCAAACACCTCTGATTTCCATAAGAGTTCCAGTTTATTTAAAAGGAATGGTTTCGCCCAACGAAATGTGCTAACTGGAATTCAGTTAATATTGACTATATAAGTATTTCATGAAAATCTTCAAAACTTCTATACCTCTACCCAAGAGTAGGTCCAGGTTTTGTGGGGCCCAAGCTTGGTGATTTTGAAGTGAGGCCAAGGCCATGGAGGGCTGCGCACGTGAGGAACCTGACGCTGCAGCTTGCTAGCTCTCTGGCAAATCCATCTCTGCCTTATCAGGGACAGAATTCCAGGAGGGGCATTGTGCCTCTCTGCAGTGAGATGACCTCCCACCTAGAATGATCTCTCACTCACAGGTAGGTCATATGAGGAAGAGCATGAGGGCTGGAGTCAGAAAGGTCTGGGCATGAGTTCAAGCTCTGACTTTTCACTGCTCTGTGGTCTTATGCATAGACCTCCCTCGCTGTGCTTCAGTTCCCCTCTGAGAAAAAGGGGGTAGCAATGCAGATTCCATGTGTGTTGTGAGGGTTCCAAGGGTGAGTGTCACATATGGAAATGTGTGAATGCTGTTTACTAAGTGGACGGTGGACCAGACTCCCGCTCAACAGTTTTTGCTAGATCTGGTACATATGATTTAAATCTTCCCTATATAAAGACAGGCAAGACTAAGTGCAGCAGCTCACCTCTGTATTCCCAGCACTTTGGGAGGCTGAGGCAGAAGGATCATTTGAGCTCAGGAGTTTGAGATCAGCCTAGGCAACATAGCGAAACGTCATTTCTACAAAAAATTTAAAAATTAGCTGGGTGTGTTGATGCATGCCTGTGGTTCCAGCTACTTGGAAGTCTGAGGGGAAAGATCACTGGAGCCCAGGAGGTCAAGGCTGTGGTGTGCTGTAATCCATGTCACTGCACTCCAACCTGGGTAACAGAACGAGGCCCCAACTCTAAATAAATAAATATAAAAAATTAGCTGGGCGTGGTGGCAAACACCTTGTAGTCCCAACTACTTGGGAGGCTGAGGCAGGAAGATTACTTGAGCCCAGAAATTTGAAGTTTAATGAGCTATAATCGTTTCACTACATTCCAGCCTGGGTGACAGAGCCAGACCCTGACTCCATCAATCAAGGCAAATTAGTTATTAGCTTGTCAAACAATAACCCCTATAACCCATCCCCAGCCGCAGATAAGAGTCATACTCTTAACAATAATTAAGCCAAATACTGAATTTATTCTGTTGATCTGACCAACCACACTGGACAAAAGTGTTGGGTTTCATTTGCATAATGTAAAAACATTACTACTACTCATATACTTTACAATGTTAAAAATAGATATTCATAAGAAAGATTCAAAAAGGCATTTGATATAAAACATACACAGTATGCTATTAGAATATACAAATGCGTAAAAGAAAATAGAGTCATAAGAATTATAAAAGTAGCATCATCAATCATTTACAAAATTTCTACTTTTCTTAAAGGTCACGTTCTCATCCTTTGGGATGTACAGAAATTATGTGATTTACACAGTTTTATTCACATTCAAAACATCAAGTTTTGACTGTTTTAAGCATAGCATGTACAGTACAAAATGTTTCCATAGGAACATAACAGAAACTGTCACTAGTGGCCTGCTGTCATATGGCTCCTAATTCATCAGTTAGCCATTAAGACACTAGTCCAGTTTATTGCTACAGTATTCAAGTTATTCTATTCACCCAAAATATAATGAATTCCATTTATACCAGAACTAATGAGAAAGGCTCAAAGAAAGGCTCAAAGAGTTATAATATACACAAAACAACTATTCTGAGTTAAAATGAAGATCCCATACTTAAATAAGAACCAAGAAGAATAACTTTTGGCTAATACATTATCATTGTGATTGGTATTTTAACAATTTTGAGCAAAGTGCACAGTGAATGGAATCAGTCAGCAGAAATGATCCTTCCATGCTCTTTCAACTGATGTCCTTGGAGTCACACCCCTAAGAAATGAGAACTTTGAGACCTGGTGTGTACCAGAGTAGCTTCACAAATTGAATCCATGGGGGCCATGTGGAGTGACATTCATGAGTCATCAGAGTCCAGACTGCCCCCTAAGAAATGGCATAAATCACTATCCAGAGCCACTGAGTAGAGTCAGCAGAATCAGCTTCCAAGATAGAAATGTTGTATTAATTTAGAGCAAAATGGCATCATTCAGCCATATTCGAGTGTTGGAGGACCCCGAACAAAATTGAAATAGCCGGCCAGAGCTCCAAGGTCTATATAGAGAGAACGTTGTCTCTTCAGCATCTCAGATTCCTCAGTGCTTCCTGTGCATGAAGAATCTAAAAAGGGAAACATTGAAAAAATAAAATAAATGATGGAGGAACATATCAAATAATAAATAGTCTTCCTTCTGCAAAGAACTAATCCTGTGGGACCTAATGATGCAGTGTCTATGCTCTGGAGATTAGTCTTTGAATACCATGGGCTACATCATGTAATATGGCATAGTCATAGAGTTCAAACAGAAATCAACAAAGATAAGAAATTAGTTAGTGGGCTGGGGACAGTGGCTCATGCCTAAATTCCTAGCACTTTGGGGGGCAGAGGCAAGAGGACTGCTTGAGCCCAGGAGTTTGAGTGTAGCCTGGGCAACATAGCAAGACCTCATCTTCACAAAAAAGAAAAAAAAAAATTAGCTGGGCATGGTAACGTCTGCCTGTAGACCCAGCTACTCAGGAGGCTGAGGCAGAAAGATCACCTGAGCCCAGGAGGTTGAGGCCGTGATGAGATGTGATCATGCCACTGCACTCCATCCTGGGTGACTGAGTGAGGCCCCAATAAAAAAAAAAAAAAGAGAAAAGAAATTAGTTAGAAATCTTGGCATATTTTTCAACATCTCAGATGGTTCTCTATAAATACAGAAAAGTGAGACTAGAAGCAGAGAAGTGCAAACAAGTGTTTCTGGCTTGACATCTGAGCTTGGACCTAAATGTATTAAGAATGCCACAGATTTTTAAGAAAAACAGAGAAAGAAAAATATGCCTTTTTTTAAAAGAAAAAAAGCATATTCCATGCTTCTGGAATACAAACTGACTGTCCTAAATGGGAGTGGTTTGTATCTGGCAAAGAGATTTTAAGCACAGGAAGACAGAAATACAAATTGACTTCAGACTCAATATTTTATCTGTGCAGGGCAGTGCTGTAGTGTTTCCTAGGACTGGAGTGGCTTATCATGAGCAAGTTAAACAGTACCCCATATTTTACCAACAGGAAAGCTGTCATGCTCAATTTGTTTTAAAGCCAAGCCAACTGTTGCAAAAAAAAAAAAAAAAGTTTTAAAAAAGCAAGCCAGAGGCAATTTCCAATGACTAGGTGACCCCCACTTGTACTGAAACCTGTTATAGTATGGTGGTAAATTAGTCAATTAAAAAAATGCTTTGGCTAATGTTCTTCCTTTTTTTCCAAGTGCTTTCATGAACCACATCAGAGGTCTGATGTGGACCAAAAAAAAGAAGGGAAGCCAGGGGGCCCTGCACACAGCAGGAGTCCTTACCAGCAATGTTCTCTGGAAGTTCCAGCTCCTTCCTGCTCAGCAGCCTCTTGCGCTCAAAGAGGGCAGAATCCAGGCTCTGACAGCGTGGCTGGTCCTCCCTGGGGGGGTTCAGG
This sequence comes from Cephalopachus bancanus, assembly GCA_027257055.1. Taxonomy (NCBI): domain Eukaryota; kingdom Metazoa; phylum Chordata; class Mammalia; order Primates; family Tarsiidae; genus Cephalopachus; species Cephalopachus bancanus. The sequence goes on from JAPVLO010000014.1 coordinate 9,607,836, forward strand.
GCTTCGTGCTTCAGCAGGTCTGCAGCCTTTGGGCGATGATTGGGGTTCCTCTCCAGGGCAGCTTCAATCAGCTCTCTCATGCCTGGACTGCAGTCATCGGCAATGTCTTCCAGGGGAGGTGCTTGCTTGTGGATCTACCAAAACACCAGCTTTCTTACCATCAGTGGTATGGACAAACCCTCTCTCCGCCCACCCCCAGAAAAGCACTCTAGTAACAAGACCTAGGAAGTCATTTTTTCCCTACCATGTGCCCTGCAGTAAATACAGTTCATACCCCTCAACAAGCTTCCCTTTAATTTCCTAAGGACACTGAGTTAAACCCATCTTTTGGGCTAATGCTGCAAAAGACACACGCTAGGCTGGAATAGCAGTGACAGCTTCCTATCTCTAGCCCAAAGGTGCAATGCAGTAATGCAGAAGTGTCTGTTTCTAGATCTCTCCAGAGTAAAATAAGCGTTGCATGTTCTACTGCAAGCTAGGCTAGAGAGGAAAGCAAAACTCTTAACATCTTTTTTTTCCTTAATAGTCAAAGAACACATACAACTTCCTTGGCTGAAAGATTTATGCTACTCTCATGCTACTAAGTGGTATTTTATTACAGCACGCATAATGAAATCATATGTAACTTATGTCCAATGTATATTTTAGTAAGTTCCCACTAATAGCAATGTTTTCTTTGCAAGCATAAAGCCTTCCGGGGGGGGGATACACCTCATCAACAAGGGTAACTGCATAATGAAGATTTGTATACTTAACCTTAAATTATACCCCACATCTTTAAAATTAAAAATTAAAAAAAAAAGAATAAAGCTTCCTTCTACAGAAGAAGAACCTGCAGCTGCCTCTCATGGGTCACAATTTCACCATCACCCCATTCAGGTATGGGTATCACAGGAGGCAGAGCAGCCCCTCCCATCCCTCCCCGTCCCGGTTGACTCCACTTACTATGTACAGGTAGGAAGGATAGGCTGTACGAGGGTAGCGCTTCACCCAGGGTGGGGTGCCCGTCTGCATGTGAATGAGTGTGGCACCCAGGCTGTAGATGTCCGCTTTGGTTGAGTGACCCCTGCACAGGATGACCTCTGGGCTCATGTAAATCTGAAAAAGATGTGGGAAACTTCAGCATGATCCCTGCATTTGTCTGACTTTCCATTCCCGAATTCATTCCTGGAAATGGGTTCAGCCACCCTTATCTGAGCCTTTCAAAAGAGAACGCCACTGTTGTATTCCCTTAAGACAAGGAAAAATATGCAGGCGTTCTCTGGGAACCAGGTAGCCATGGATGGAGGGATCCCTGGAGCCTCACAAAATAACACTTTTCTCAAGATTGAATACATGGTTGATCTAGTGGCAAAGGGGCTGAAAACAGTGTAGTTAATTCCTCTGTTAAAGCACCAATTCCTTTTGCATTTAAGTGAACACTGCAAATATGTGTCTTCACTTGTTTGTCATTAAATTGCCAAACCTCTCTTACCTGCAGTGAACAAAAATCTAACGTCTTTGGCAGAAGTACAGAGTATTAACACCAACCTCTTGGAAGGGAAGAACTTAAAAACTCATGTGTGATATTATAAAAGTGACTCTAAAGAGTCATTTCTAGCCAGACGTGGTGGCTCAGCCTGTAATCCCACCACTTTGAGAGGCTGAGTGGGAGGATTGCTTGAGGCCAGGAGTTAAAGACCAACCTGTGCAATACAGTGAGACCTCATCTCTTCAAAAAAATAAAAATAAAAATAAATTAGCAAGGCATGGTGGTGTGTGCCGATAGTTCCAATGACTCAGGAAGCTGAGGCAGAAGGATCGCCTGAACCCAGGAGGTCAAGGCTGTGGTGAGCCATGATCATGCCACTGTACTCTAGCCTGGGCAACAAAGTGAGACCCCAACTCAACAAAAAAGAAAAGGAAAAAAGAAAAAAAGAAAAAGAGGAGAGCAAACACTGGTGACCTATATCTGTATTCACAGATAGTACAGACATATAGTCATTAATATGCTAATTATTATCAATATTTAGTTTTAAACAACCTGTATACTATCTGTCATATGAATGTGGGGAAGGCCGTTAGTGTTCCCGGAATACACTCGAGGGTAAATAAGTAGAGAACTAGCTTACAGAAACTGGGGAAATTGCCTGGCTTCCCCGCCCTAGCCCTGCTCAGCTTCTTCCTACAACACACTTCCGAGCTGGCTTCCTCTCACTCTCAGCAAACAGACTACACTGAACTGCTTATTCTCCAACTTTCCCTGCAGCAGACACAGAGCATGAGGATCCTGAAGGACTTTCTAACCAAATATAATCACAAAGTTAAAAAATAAATGCACAACATTGGACCTACAGTCAATAGTAACAACTATACTCTTAAAAATTAGCAAAAGAAGGTAGATCTCACGTTAAGTGTTCTTACCAACAAACAGAATTAAAAGAAAAAAATAAAGAACTGCAATGGGTATTATTAATTGTCCATAGAGGATGCCTATCTCCTCCCCTGACCTACCACCAAATAAAGCAAGTATTATGCAGTGTCTACTATGGGCGTGACCAACAGCAGCAGCCCACAGGGGGCTCTGCAGGTTCCACGTGGCTGCACATGCAGGCAGCACTTGGGATGGCAGCATCCAGTCCAGCCTGGTGGCTGGTGCTACCCCTCAGGCAGATACCCCACAGCTTCATGGCTCAGAGCTCAAGCTTCCTCAAACTCAACAAGAGCCAGAACAGGCAGATTAGGGACAGCAGGGCATGATGTTCAAGCATTGTTCAAGCTGGCTGATTAGCAGGCCTGAAGCAGCCCTGGTGGAACCGACAGGAAACTCTGAGAGCTCTACAGCCAGAAAGCCAGAGCTCTGGGCACCAGACCAAGGGAACCTTGATGTCGGGAACTGAGTTCTTTGCCTCTTGACGTGTTTATTAGAAAGGGAAAGTGTGTGTGCTTGTGTGTGTGTGTGTGTGTGTGTGTGTGTGTGTGTGTGTGTGTGTTGATTATCTGTTAACTTACAAAGGTAAAACCAGACTCAGAAGAAAAAAAATCTTTTTTTAAAAGATCACACTATAAAAGTAATTCTAATTTGTTAATTATATTCACTATGTATTCTTTCTATGTACCAGATAACTCAAAAACAGTATACTGGATTAATCCTGTATACATATGACATGGTTACTGTAGAATGCTCTGAATATAATATTCTTAGAGTGTGTGAGAGAGACAGAGAGATATATGAAGCAGGGGAGACCAGTGTTTGTATTTGTAAGCTATATAAGGGGGCCCCCCAAAACCCAGAATTATTTTTTTGGAGTGTGGGCCTCTTGCAGTACTGGCTTCCCCAGCTAGGTAGGTGTTCTAGGAACCCATTGCATTGTGTACCAGCTAGCATTGTTGTGAAAGGCTGCGTTCGGCTTCATTTTTTTTTTTTTTTTTTTTTGGAGAGTCTTTCAATGCATTTGCCCATTTCATGAGGGTGATTGATGAGTGCACCTGCCCCCACCATGCAGAGTTTTCAGCAGTTTTTGACCAGAAAATGGCATTACCCCAATTCCCCACCCTCCCTATTCACCTGATCTTGCCCTAAGCAACTTTTTTGTTGTTGTTTCCCTGGATGAAAAAAGTCCTCAAAGGGTAACATTTCACCCATGTGGAAGAGGTAAAACAAAAAACGGCAGAAGCACTGAAAGACATTGAAATTGACAAATTCAAAAACTGTTTTGAGCAGTGCAAAAGGCATCTCAATAGGTGTATTGTATTAAACAGGGAGTACTTTGAAGGTGACTGAAAGTTAAACATGTAAGAATAAACTCACAATTTTTTATAAATAAATTCTGGGTTTTGGGGGTTCCCCCTCGTATTACAGAAATCGGCTATGGCTCCACAGTGGCCATGAGGTCAAGTCTGAATATCAAGCAAATCAGCTGCTTGACTAATTGACAGTTGACCTTGACTAATTATACCCTACTGGCTTTAAACAGGGAGTAAAAGCAAGTGTGCTGAAAGGTTTCATTGGTGACTTCACAACCTAGTTTGGTATCAAACTTCAAATCCTGAGGTACAGATAGGAAGTACAGGTTGATTCAAAAAGAATGTATGATAGCTATAAACACAAAGCCAGTTTTGCACTTCATAGAAAGCAATTTGCATTTGCTGAAAATAACTTGATCCAAATACCATGCATGGATAAAATATGTTATTATTTCATATCCAAGCATTCTGCTAGAGAATACCAGAAAGAACATGTCTTTCTCCAGCATTACAAAATGTTCAATTTGGCCACACTGCCAGGAAGAGAAAGGTATTTGCCATTTTTAATACCATAAATAGTTTGTTTCTCAAACTGAATCCAGGAAAAAGGGTGGTGAAATGTCACATATCTGAACTCCTGACTAATGCCAAAATTTGCTGAAACATTTTCCAAAGAAAACATGTCATAAGCATTAAGTCTTATTAGATTTTGTGCCTATTAGACTTTATGTCTTAAGAATTCTTAAAAAAAAAGTCTACATTTTTCTCTTCTGAAGATGATTCTTCTCAAGGATGACTATTAAGAATCTCTCAAGTATTTTCCAGTAATAACCTCCGTAATACCAGCAAAAGCAAGGATTTTTCCTACTGTCCAGAAGAGTCTTTCCATTGAGAGAGTTAAGAATGGGCTTATAAAATCCTGGTTTGAAAGCCAATGTTTTTGTCACTGCAATCTAGATCAGCACAACACACACATTAGCTAGACTAAGGGCTGCCTTCTGGCTGAACATCAAGACTGACCTGGTAACCTTGAGGCAAAGGTGCAGCCAGAGACCTTCTCTCTACTTCCTGTGGGTACTTCCAGAGGAGAGAGGGGCACGGGGACTGGGTGGTCAGGGCAATGAAGCCTACCCGATAGTGGAGCGAGGCCAAGGAGGCAGCTTTTGTACCCATTTGCCTTCCCAGCTGCGTCCAACCCTGTGCCCACACAACCTACTGTGAACTAGACTGTTGCTCTTTTGGTAACTCAGGCAAATTCAAAACAGATCCTCCTGCCAAAGAGTGAGTGCCACTGAAGTACCACTGAGGCATGAGCCTTGTCAGCCTTTCCCCAGGCTTTGTCCCTGGTGCCCACAACAGCCAACCACAAGGCAGGTGCTCAGTAGATGCTTGCCAAATGAACCAGCCAGTCATCCCAGTGCTGTGAATGTTACATATATTATTTGGACGCAATTTTGAGAATCTCACTTAGACTCAGAAAAGGTTTTTTTGTTTTGTTTTATTGTTGTTTACCTCACAGATGAATTAAGTACTATAACTATTTTATATCTTCAAATAAGATATAACTGTGCTCACTACTTGAGATTTATTATAGGATCCTTAATATTAAAGATAGGCCTTTGTTGTCAAGAATTTGTATTTATTTTTGATTTACTATTATTATTATTTTTTTTTGTAGAGATGAGATCTCACTATGTTTTCCAGGCTGATCTCAAATTCTTGGGTTCAAGCAATCCTCCCAAAGTGCTGGGATTATAGGCGGAAGCCACTGCCCTGGCCATCAATAAATATTAATGACCATAAAAATTAAGACTGTAAATGAGCCAAAACTCAGGGATATTATGCCCAAAATATATTTCAATAATATATTAGTTATATTAAAAAGTTACATAGCAGTTAAACTTTAGGCTTAGACTCAGAAAGAACTGAGTTCAAGTCCAGGAACTAGTTGCGTAAACTAATCTCTTCAAGCTTATTTCATTTATTATAAAATGGGAATAATACTAGTATCTGCCTACAATAGTAGTATTTAGAAATAACAGGGTTGTTGTGAGGATTGAGACATATGATTCATTTAAAGTGCTAAACTTATAAAGTTAACTATAATTCCGTAATTTTTTTTTTTTTTAGGTAGGATTTATTGAAAGGAAGAGCTCCCACAGTGGGAGGGGACCCGAGGCGGTTGCCCCATAATTGTTTTTAAAACTGAATTATAGCCAGGCTCGGTGTCTCAGCCTGTAATCCTGCGCCTTTGGGAGGCTGAGGTGAGTGGATTGCCTGAGCCCGCGGGTTCGAGACCCGCCTGGGCAGCGAGACCTCATCTCTACAATAAATCAAAAATTAGCCGGGCGTGGTAGCACACGCCTGTATTTCCGGCTACTTGGAAGGTTGAGGCGGAAGGATCACCGGAGCCCAGCAGTTTGAGGCTGCGGTGGCCGGAAGCCGCCACTGCACTCTAGACTGGGTGACAGAGTGAGACTCCAACTCAAAAAAAGAAAAAAAACAACAAAAAAAACCAAAACTGAATTATGGATATACGCTATTTTAACATTACATTGTTTGCAAATGTTTTCCATTATTTATATCATAATATATTACATTACAAACATTATTTTGTGTTCTAAATAACACAGCAAAAATAAAAAAAAATAAGGTGCTAAACTTAGTACTTGGCACAGAGCAAGTGCTCATTAAATTAGTTCCAATAGTAATAATGACTAAATGCAATGGTTTTCTTCCCCTACTTTTTCCTTCTTTCCCACAGTAATTCAAGAACATTCTTTTTTTTTTTTTTACTTTTAATAGGACATTAACCATTCTCATATGAATATAATTACCTCTGTTCCTCGGAGGTCCTTAGGAAAATAGATATCTTCAGTCATTTGAACACTCAGGCCAAAATCCACCAAAACAGCTTTTGTGGACATGAAAACAATGTTGCTAGCTATAAAGAGAGGAAAAATGTTAGTACCAAACTTTCTATATGAAAACATTATCAAAAACAGTAATGAGGTCCAAATCAAAAAGACTGAAATGCCTTCCCCATTGACATAAGCATGTCATATCCAAAAGGGGAGGCTAAATCTCTGTGAGCCTTTAGGTGAAAACCAGTTCAGAGTCATCAAGAATGCAGCCAACACGGCTATAAATGATCCTGGCAGCTAATCATGTTCAAGGGCTTACATTTCAAATTCCAAAATATAAGCATACGAATGGTAAGTCACTTTTCTAAAAACAGAAAGGTAAAACATCCAGTTTTTCTCAGTGAAAGTTGCACTAGCCCAATTTAGCACCGGCAAGTAAAGATTTACAAAGGAGCTTCCTGTCCCCCTCCTCACCATAAATGACTCCTAGAAAGCAGTCCAGGAAGGCTTGTTCATGGATCATTGTCAAAGTGATATTGAAAATCAAAAAGCTATTTGTTTCTCAAAAATATGTTACTGGGCGTATGTATGTTTTTAAGTAAATTAGTATTTTAAAAGCCTTGTGAACTGGGGTACAGGCAGACCCTACTGGATGTGGCTACCATCTTTTCGACAGTTGTTGGGTAGCCATCCTTCCTTGTGACGGGAGAGCCCAGCAACCCCGCCATTTGCTAAGACAGTCTCAGATGCTCAGAGAAGCAGGATGGAGCTGCTCAGAGGGAGCTGTCCTCCCTACCACCAAGGCTTTCCAGAGTGAAGGGAGGAGCCCATCTGCCTCTCGTCTTGTGGTCTCCTTAAGCTAAAAAGGCATATATTCAAAGACTCACGTTTAATATCATGGTGAATCACTTTCTTTGAGTGTAGAAAGTCGAGTCCCTTGAGAACATGCTTTGTCACCCAAATGATTTCAAATTCTCTCATGGGTCCACAGCTCTCCAGTTTCTCCAAAACAGATCCTCCTTCACCAGCTTCCATAAAGAGATGGACAGTTTCACCCCACAGGACAGCGCCATATAACTCCGCGATGTTCTCGTGCCTGAAGCAAGCCTGGATTTCCACATCGGATGGTTTAAATTGATCTACTGGGATCTAGAACACAGAAACATGAGCAATTATTCTAGAAAGGATAAGTATTCGACATAATCTTGAAAACAGATTATGTCAACACGCAAACCAGAAGCCCCCAAGGATACTCTGACCTGTATGAAACTGCACTTGCTCAGTTACAAGAATTTTCACCCCAGATCTGCCTTTACATGGTATCAGGTTTAGCAACAAAATTCAGAACAAGAAATAAAAATAAAATAATGAGTATTATTTTCACTTAGAGAACAGAAATCCAACCAAGATGAATGTAGCAAAAGAAAGACAATTTTCCTTCTATTAGATACATAAATTTTGTGGCACCTAGATTTTAGGTTGTGTTTTCTTTCTTTTTTTTTTTTTGAGTTGGAGTCTCACTCTGTCACCCAGACTGGAGTACAGTGGCCGCTCCCAGCCACCGCAGTCTCGACCTGCTGGGCTCCGGCGATCCTACCACCTCAGCCTTCCAAGTAGCTGGAACTACAGGTGTACGCTACCACGCCCGGCTGATTTTTGATTTACTGTAGAGATGAGGTCTCGCCAAGTTGCCCAGGCGGGTCTCGAACCCGTGGGATCAGGCAATCTACTCACCTCAGCCTCCCAAGGCGTGGGATTACAGGCTGAGCCACCGAGCCTGGCTTAGGTTGTGTTTTCAATATTTCAATTTGATGTGAGATCAGATGAAGCTGAACCCTTTGGTCCCATAGCTCATACTCTAAGGATGCATTTACAATAAGCCATGCCCATCCATTCATTCCATGGGAAATCAGACATTAATAAAGAAGAAAGTAACTCTTTCAGTGCAGATAGACTTGTAAATGTCTCCAAAAAATAGGACACTTCTGCAAGCAGAAGTATACATTTTATGTTCCCATTTGCAAAAAATTTTTAAACTAAACACCCATATGTGCATAGAAATTTCTGTGAGGAATATATAGGAACCTCTTCAGAGTCGTTGCTCAAAGAAGGGATGTTATTCTTCAGCCTGCACCTTTAGAACCTATTTGGAGCCAGGGTATGGTGGCACACAATGTGCTTCCAGTTACTTGGAAGGTTGAGAAGGGATCTTATTCTTCAGCTTGCACCTTTAGAACCTATTTGGAGCTTTTGATCATCTATATGTTTTTCTTTTTTTTTTTTTAAATGCAGCTTAACATTAAATGTAAGGACTACAAGGAAAACAAATCCACAAAGCTATTTTCCCTTGCTTTTGGGGATAAAACTGAAAAATAGGACACTGTGGTTCTAAGAGCTTTATAAAATGCCTCCATATTTTTAAAAAAACAATTTGAACATGTATCCTTTCAATGTATGCATCAAATGGCTTACTATAATTCCTCCTGGGTTTTTTCCTTTTAATAACAGTCTAACAAATCCTTATGAAGGAACACATGAAGCCAACATATTGTTAGTCTTCTTATTATGATAAGACTGAGACATATTATCCACACTTTATTTTATATTTTGTTAAACCAAAAGAGAGTGTACTTTATTTTGTTGCACTTAAAAAAATTTCAATTCAGCCAGGCATGGAGATTCATGCCTGTAATCCCAGCACTTTGGGAAGTGGAGGCGAGAGGATTGCCTGAGTCCAGCCTGGGCAACTTGGTGAGACCTCATCTCTACAATAAATAAAAAAATTACCAGGGTGTGGTGGCGCACATATGTGCTTCCAGTTACTTGAAAGGCTGAGATGGAAGGATCGCCTGAGCCCAGTAGGTCTAGGCTGCAGAGGCTGTGAGGATGCCATTGTATTCTAGTGTGGGTGACAGAGTGAGACTCTGACTCAAAAAAGAAATAAAAAGTCAATTAAAGTAAAACACAAAAAGTGTAAAAATGGCCTAAGTGTCAAGCTCAATGAATTACCAGCTCAATGCACAAATGTGACACCCATCTAAATAAAAAACCAGAATTCTACCGGCACCCCAAAATATCCCCATTGACTCCTTCCTGTCACTAGTCCCCAAAGGTACCTACTATCCTGATATCCAGTAGCATAGATTTGGTTTGCCTTATTGTCCTTCATATAAATGGTATCTCGTAAATAGATTTTATTGTGTGTCTCGCTGTTTTGACTCAACATAACGGTTACACGATTCATCTACTTTATTACAGTTGTAAATAATTTATTATCTTTGCGGTCTAGTATTCTAGTGCATAAATATATCCCATTTTAGCATCTGAGAAATTTCCAGTTTGGAACTCTTAAAAATGGTACCAATATGAACATGCTAGCACAGAGCTTTTAGCTTCTGGTGATCATGTCGACACACCTCTGATGAGTACACCCACAGGAGACGATCTGTTGGGTCACAGAGTGTGTGAATGCTCAGCTTAGTAGTTTTTCTTTCTTTCTTTTTTTTTTGAGTAAGAGTCTCACTCTGTCACCCAGGCTAGAGTGCAGTGGGCATGCTCACGCCCACCACAGCCTTGACCTACTGGGCTCAGGTGATCCTTCCGTCTCAGCCTTCCAAGTAGCTGGAACCACAGGCATGCATGCACCACCATGCCTGGCTAATATTTTTTTATTTATTGTAGAGATGAGATCTCGCCATGTTGTTCAGGCTGGTCTTGAACCCATGAACTCAGGTAATCTTGCCTCCGCCTCCCAAAGTGCTGGGATTATAGGCGTGAGCTACTGTGCTCAGTCAGATAGTTTTCCAAAGTAACAGCATCTCAGCAGCTATCATTTCATCAGCAGAGACAGGTCTTTTTGATAACTGGTATATTTAAAGTCAGTCCTTTAAACTGTAGTCCTGAGAAGACTTCTTCCTTCCCAGTTTCTGCTGTTGCTTCTTCTTTTTTTTTTTAATGTAGTGGTACAATCATTACTGCAGCCTTGAACCCCTGGGCTCAAGTGACTCTCTCACCTCAATCTCCCAAGTAGGAGGACATATGCCATCATGCCAGGCTAATTAAAAAAAAAAAATTTTTGAGATGGGGTCTCACTATGTTGCCCAGGCTGAACTCCTGGTCTCAGGCAATCCTCCATCCTCAGTCTCCCAAAGCTCTGGGGTTACAGGCATGAGCCACCATGGCCAGCCATGGTTTTGGCTTCTCTGTCTGACCCCCTTCCCAGTGGGTAAGAGGAAAGGAACAGCACATAGGTTTGCTCTTATTTTACAGGCTAGCTTCCTTCCACTCCTCACTAAGACTAGGAGTGATGATGCTAATTATCCAAGTTGGTGCTAAACCAGCACTTTCCTTTTAATCAACTAGAGTAAAATCAACTGTGTACCTAAGCAGAGATTTAGGGGCTACATGGCCCCAGGAAGCAAGCACATCCAGAAACAAGTGCTTTGGGGCAGGACATCCTTAGATAAGATTGTTAAAGCATAAGAATCTTTGGTTAATGCGAATGAACAAACACACAAAAGCCAGAATGCCAAGCACACAGTGCATTTGTCTGGTTAGAAAGCACCTACCAGTTTACATGCCATCCTTTTCTTCGTCTTTATATCTTGTGCTAAGTACACTTTTCCAAAGGCCCCCCGAGGAATGAAATCGGAGCCAATATTCCTGTAAGTCAGCTTCCAGGGGATCAGGAGGACATCAGAGTCTATTTGGTAGCGTCCATTCTGGGGAGTGATGACCTAAAACAAAGTAAAAATGCAGGAGAGTGAGGATTCCAGTAAAGCTGGCTTCTTCCTAGACCCACCCATTAGGAAGCTGGCTATTTTAGAAGCATTCCTACACACAGTGTTTGACTTTAACGTCTGTGCGTGATCCTAACACTGTTCAGACTATATTTAGAACTTGAGCAAGTCAGAGAAAGCATGTAACAGACACACGTCCCTGGTCAGACCTGGTCATATTTCAACCTGCTCATGAGTAATTGCCAAATAGAACTTAAAAAATTATTTATCTAAGGGAGCATGACTACAGCAACCAAAGGCTGAAAATAAAGATTGCATAAACTGCCTGCAGGTTGACTTGCTTCTATTAAAATGTGCTCACCTGTTAGTCTGCATAGCTATTACTCACGCATGATGCATACAGAGAGAGCATGGAAATTAACTGGTGAGCATGAAGGATTCTGGAAAACAATGTGTTATGCCAGAGCTATGAGTTGACAATGCTATGTAAATAAAGGGCAGAATTCGCTCTCCTCTACTTACTCATATAATAACCATTGCGTGCACAACAGGAGCCGTGCACCATGTTTGGTGGAGGAGGTGAGGCAGTCACCAACAGGAGACAGGTGACCCTGACCTCTGAGAGTTCATGAGCAAATACTTAGAACCAGAGGTTTCAAACCTAGCTGACTCAAAAAACTAAGAGACGTATCCTGACGGTAATGTGGGTTACAAGGGCGTGCATACTTGTCAAAACTAAAAGACTTGGACATTTGAGGCCTGTGTATTTGACTGTGTATAAAGTATATTTCAATTTTTAAAGATATAAAATTAAAAAGCAAAATAATTATAATTAAAACAAATTAATACAATAGTCCACAGGAAATAGGATCTGGAGTGCACATTCCTATAAGATGTCTAAAGTGTTCTTTCAAGGGCTATATGGGCTCAACAACAGTTTCTCCTAAATGTAATTCTCCTCAATGTAAATCGATTACACCCTCAGATCACAAATTCAGGATTTATGAAACTATCAAAGGACTCTAAGTTATTTTAAGTACAGAAGAAGCTGAAGGGGAATGTGAGAAACCCACAAATCCACCACACAAGGGAAAAATGAAGCCCTGATTCATCTGTAGATGCAGGGGACGCCTTGCTGGGCCGTGATGGTAGGAACAGTCTAGTAACGGTAAGTCTGTGCCCTCAGTCTCCATCAGTGCTAATTTTAGCCACAAATCCCACAAACAGATGTGTCCACTATTAGTCAGGGTGAGGCAGAGAATAGCTCTAATGCTTAGAAAGGTGAAGTCACTACATTTAAAAACTAAATATTTACCAAGTGCTTCTGCTGTGTGGGCCTCAGTGAAGGGCTCTAGAGCAAATATGAACTAAATGTAGACCACGGGCTTGCCCTGTTTGAAATATGACGTCCATTCAAGGAGTGTTGTTGCCTCTAGTCACTGAAAGCCACTTCTGGCAGCATGCTGAGAATATGGCGAATGTGGTTCTTTTTCACAGTTAGACAGAATTCTACTCACAACACTCAATTACACTTGCTTCCTGCCCCTTTCTTGCTATTAAATATTTACAGAACAGCGGGTGTGGTGGCTCACGCCTGTAATCCCAGTACTTTGGGAGCAGAGATGGGAGGACTGCTTAAGGTCCAGGAGTTCAAGACCAGCCTAGGCAACACAGCGAGACCTCATGTCTACAAAAAATATCAAGAAATTAGCTGGGCATGGTAGCGTGTACCTGCAGTCCCAGCTACTCAGGAGGCTGAAGCAAAGTATTGCCTAAGACCAGGTTATGTCACTGCACTCTGGCCTGGGTGACAGAGTGAGACCCCAATTCAACAATTAAATAAGTAAATACATATTTACAGACCTAGTTTCACCACACCCTGAGGTTACTTGGAGTGTGGTTGCATAATTACAGCTCACTGTAATCTCTACCTCCTGGGATCAAGGAACCTCCTGCCTCAGCCTCCTGAGTAGTTGGGACTACAGGCATAAGCCATCATTCTCAGCCACAGTTCAGTGTTCAGCATGCCTTCATGAGAGTTTTAACAAATGTAAGTTTGTTATAACCCAATCTGACCCAGTATCTTCTTCTTCTGTCCAAGAGGAAGGAGTTGAGTGCCAGTGACAGCACTATGCTCCATTACCTTCTTGTATTGTCTCATTGAAGCCCACAACAATCCTCTGAGGTATTATTATTATTATTTTTTTTAGTTGGAGTCTCATTCTGTCGCCCAGACTGGAGTGCAGTGGCACACTCCCGGCCACCGCAGCCTCGACCTACTAGGCTTCGTTGATCCTTCCGCCTCAGCCTTCCAAGTAGCTGGAACTACAGGCGTGCGCTACCACGCCCAGCTAATTTAGATTTATTGTAGAGACGAGGTCTTGCTTAGTTGCCCAGGCAGGTCTCGAACCCGCGGGCTCAGGCAATCCACTCACCTCAGCCTCCCAAAGCACTGGGATTACAGGCTGAGCCACCGAGCCCGGCTTGAGGTACTATTTTTATCTCCGTTTCACAGATGAAGAAACTGACTTCAAGAGGTTAAGTAACTTGCTAGTTAGTGCCAGAGTTAGGATTCAAACTCAGGTCTGTCTAACCCTCAAACCACAGCTTCCAGTCTTTGTTTTTTGTTTATTATTAATATTATTAATTTATTTATTTTAAAAGTGTGGGGTAGATTGGCAGTAGTGGAAACTGCCAGGGGAGCTACATAATGAACATTTGTATATCTAGTCCTGAATTGTACCCCACATCTTTAAAATAAAAAATTTTTTTCCAAAGTGTGGGGTACAACTCAGGGAGCTCTTAGTCTCTGGGTAGGAATCTTTCATCTTCCAGAAGCCTATCTTTACAGCTAATCTATGATGAAAGCCCAGTTATTAAAAGCCTGGTTGTAGAAACAACCCAGTTATTTATGTTTACAGATGTACCGAACACACCTAAGCCTTCTCCTCTTTAGATCAAATGCTGCCAGTTTCCTTCATCCCTATTTTACAAACTCCTGTATCCTGAGGACCTTGCTTTGAATGCCCTGCAAGTTCTCCATGAGCAGACCTTAAACTTGCAGTGTGATGTGCAAATCCTCCCCAGTTTTCAGTGCTACAAATCCCTGGCTCTTCCCCTAGGTTTGGGATGGGATTTTTCTTCTTCTTTCTGGGGGCCCTACTAAACAATCTTAGGGAACTCTATACTGTTTCTCTCCAGAAGTTTTTCAGCTTTACCAAAGTCATCTTCAAGTGCAGACGTTATAAGCACACTTCTATTTCCTCATTCATATCACCATCATCTATCCTAAACAATACTGAGCCCAAGAGCAGCATGTGAGAAAATCTTTAGGTATTTCAGTAAGAATGAATTCCATAAGTGACCTGTAAAACAGATGTGATCTTGGGCTCCATTGGCACAGGCATGTTATCCAGGACAGAGGTAACAACAGCTCTGACCTACTCTGCTTGTCAACAACAAACGAACCCCCAAGTTCAAGTTCTGGCTGTAAGACAAGTGCTGACACTGACTGGAGCTCAGAGGATACTACCCAGAGGATGAGTACAGTTAACACCACATGAGAAGAAGTAGACACAGTTAAAAATACTTGTCAGAGAGGAGAGAAGATCTGGTGAACATGCAATTTATAAAATAATGGAAGGACTGTCATGAGAAAGGGAAGTAACACTTGTATACAACCACCACCACCACAAAGGCTTGCATTCATTAAATACTATGTGTAAGCAGGTCATGTGCATTATTTATCCAAATAACAACCCAATGGAGTAATGAAGCAACCCATTTTACTGATGAATAAACTGAGGCATACAGAGATGAAGTGACCAGCCCAAGGTCACAGAGCTAATCCACTTAAGAGCTGAGCTACATACCCAGGCACTATAATTTAGGGCCCACAGTCTTCATCTCTGCTCATCATACATAACTTTTTTATGGTCAAAAGTAGGCAAGGGCCAAAGGGGTCAGAGATGGATTTGAGCTCTGTATAAGGAACTTTCTTATAGTCAGAACTGGACAAATATGAACTTCATGCCCCAGTATGTGATGAGCTTCTTACCAAAGATTGTCAAGCACAGCCTGATAAGCTGTCAATTATTGGAGATGGTGCATGGCATGACTTCAGTATTGGCCAAAGGTCTAGACTAGAGTATCTTTAGGACTTTCTTTTCCAATTCTGAGAAACCATGACTCCATGACCAACCCCCAGGACCATCTTCAGCAGCTCACACCCATAGCTACAACTGAACTGGTCTGGAACTTTCCATGCCCATAAAATCACCAAAGAGCTGAGTACCTGGAACCCATTTTAAATTATTCACCCACAAATCAGCTCATAAATCAGTATAGATTGTAAATTACTTGTAGCATGCTTACCCAAAGCAGCTCATAGGCTATTCTCCTAAGGCTTCTTCCCTGGATCTTGCTGGGTATTGCTGGAATCTTCAATAAATATTATTTTCAGAAAACTAGCACACACATAGACAACCATCCAACATGCCTATGCCTCAGGATATTTTTGTAATCCCTAGTTCTCCGCCCTAGTCAACTCTATAGCGTTGTGACTGCTGGTTGTCTGTACACATTAGGTCTCTATGCCCCAGGTCTTTGCACATGCTGTTCCCATCCTCTGAAACCCTCTCCACTTCACCTAGCTGATTCCAACCCAAAGCTTTAGACCTCAGTTTGGGTATCAGTTCTTCTTGGAAGCCTTTGCTGTTATTCTCCCTTCTCTTTGCTGCAGGCATGGCTGTGTGAGATATCCTGCCTGGGCATTTCCAGAGCCGTGGGGGTGTAGCTGCAGGATGTATTATAACTGTCTGTTCACTTGTCTTCTGCATGCACTAAGCAGCAAGCTCCCAGAGGCACAGACTGTTCAACATCGTGTCTCCAGCACCTGGAAAAGCACCTGACACACTGTGGCTGTCCCAGCTGTGTCTAGCAAATCAATGAGTGATACCTAAATGAAAGTTGCCCTGTCTCTATGAAGATACACTGTATAGACAGATTTTATCTTGAAACCTATCTGTGCGGTAATCAGTTGCTATTTTCTAAAGCCAAGAGACAGACAGAGGCTAAAGAAGCCCAGAAGAGTCGAGTTTTGACAGGGCAGTGAGTGGAGGATAATGGGAACACAGGACAGCTCCAAGAAGAGCACACAAGAGGATGAAGAACCTGAAAGTAAGCCTTGCCTCCTCAGTCATCTTATCTCAGATCAACCATGATCAGAGATGCCAAGTTCCAACTCCTAGGCCTGTATTTACGAAGCAGAGGGCTAAGACAGGTTACTAGCAGTCACAGAGATGTAGCCTATCTTTAAAGTCAATGACAGAAAGTCAACCTCAAGCTCCGGAGCCACTGACCCCTCAGTGGATTTGCCTAGTGTGGTCAGGACTCCATTCCTATGGGTTTTAAGGTCCTCCTCTTTTTCCATTCTGTTTTTCAGTCTTCTTATTTTAAATTTTATTTTCTTAATCATTTTAAAAATAAAATCTTATAAAAGTTTTCCAGATCCCTGCCTTTATGATAGGTCCTATTCTTAAGTTTTCTCCTTAATTATGCACTTATCCTTTTATAGAGCAAAGGTCCATGGCAGGTAAAGATAACATTTTATGCTCACCCTTGACTGATAAAGTCTTTACTTCCTTTTAATGCCTGTTTCTCTCTTTTTGAGCATTAGCTTTTCTGGCCCCACTCCTAAAAACTTCAAAAGGCTATTTCTTTGTATTTTTAAAATTTTCCTGAATTCACTTCTGGACATTCCCAGGGAAGTTCTACAGCTCCTCTCATCAGCCTGTGGGCCAGGAGAACGCCAAATATCTCGAAGTCTGTGCACAGTTGCCAGCAAGAATAATTTGTTTATTCTGCCTGTTTGCATCAAAAATATCCGTTTTAACAAATAAATGTTTTTTTTAAAAATGAGAGAAATACATAAGCAGTGCTTCTCATTACAGACATATATATGCCATTCTGAACCAGAGTTCCCCAGCTATCCTTTAGCTAAGAAAATCAGGTATTGCCCTTCGTTCAAATTACTTTCCATTTATAAAAGGAAGAAATATTCTGAAGGCAAAGTACTCAGTTAACTATTAAACAGAACTTGGCATATCCACACCAAAGCAAGTCACATAACAATGTAACATGTAATCTTGCTACAGATTGAGCTAAGGGTGAACACAACTGGCCTCTAACAAAACAATTCGTAAGTAGCTGACCTAAATTACTGTGTTGTTTTTAATTAAATGAATGTGGTATGCAAAAAAACAAAATAATTAAGGACTTTGTCTAGACTCTATCCTTTCAGCACTGACTTTCCTCTAACATCGGCCATCTTCCATTTAGACACACCAGAGGAAACGGAGTCACTTTCATCAAGAAGCATGTTTTGTAAGTTACCACCTACTCCTTTGCAAATTGTTCTTTTTAAAAAATTAGATTACCTTTAGCCAGCACCTATGTTCACCTCTGACATACTAAGAGCCTGAAAGAATCCCAGGCACACCTAAACACATCACCTGACCTATTATTGTGGCAACCAAATGTTGCCACATATTTTGGATGATTTGCATACTTGGGATGACTAAGCAAACATATCATTTGTCATTCAAATGCTGCGAATTAAAGAGAGTGAATCTGTGGATAGCTATTTACTGCCTACAAACTGCATTTTTGCAAGAACTGAATTTAGCCAATTATGTTATGACATTTCAAGATATGATAAGAAAGAAGCAAATAATTCAGCCTTCAAGAATATTAATTACAGACAAAGCATTTATTCCCCTTTCACATGAAGAATTCTCGTTAAGCCTTTTCTCTTCTGTGTAAATGATGAACAAACTTTTTAAATGAACTGTTAAACTGAACTAAATTCTTCTTAATTACCTATTTGTAGAACTACTACTAAAATATGGCCAAGATTCTTTAAATGACGTTTTTAATGAAGACTTTTTTTGCATCTTTAACACGGAAGTGCTTATCGCTAATCACATCTTTTAAAAATCATACCTGGCAGCCAGTCTAAGCCAAGTTCAAATGCCACTCTGGATTAAATGAGGCTGCAGAATTAAAATTAGCACATAGCACTCAACTGATCAGAGAAACACATACCATATTTAATAAAATTCCAGACTCTTGCCGTCGGTGTCCATAAAAATGCTTTGAGGTATTGGATATATGGTTTGCAAAAGCAAGCAAATCTTCTACGGTTCCATATCTGACTGACGACAAGCAAGGCACCTCTTGGCCACTAAGCAGCAGAGAGTCTGAGCGCTCCTGGTTTTGATTGCTGTCCTGACACATGGTCATCAGGTTGGGTTCGTAGACTGCTGGCTCTTCACTTGCATAAAGATTTTCCATAATGTCTATTACATCAGACATGTTTAAATGTTTCATTAACAAATCAATTTCCTCTTTATTGTCACTTCCAGTGCTCATATACTCCATTACGGTTGAGTTTCGCAGAGAATCTATAAAAGAAGACACGAACACTTAGTTTACAATATTGGTATTTGCATTCAAGAACAATGGGAAACGAACACACAAGAATTGGGAACAGGCTTCTAGATGCCTTTGTTTATGAAATGAGGGCTCTGTGTCAACTGTGTGTGTGAATTCAAGTTGATGGTGCACAGTCCAAAGAGACCGGAGATAACCTTTAGTCCAGCCTGAGATCCAAAGAGCTTACTCCTACTCACACAATCAATCAGCTACAGCCCCCGAAAACAAACTTTCACTAACATCAACATGAATAAAGAGCAGCTCAGGAATCTTAGAAGAGCTCAGGCTTCCAACCTCCGCACAATCCAGCTTTTCCCCAAAGTAGCATCCTCCCTGCAAGAATCACTAGGGCTCTCATGCCTCCCGTGATTTAAAGAAAAAGAACTACTTGACTGAGTTCAGGAGAGCACTTGGCAAATAAAACTCAGGCCCTGAAAGTCAGAAGTATGTGAAATGAACTTCAATCTTAGAAAATCTGATGATGACAGGTTAAGTTTCAGGAATCATTCTGATGCAAATGAGTTAAACAGCTCATCAGAAGGGATACAGGAAGCCTCAAATCCTACTTTCTGCCAGGAATAAGTATGAGAAAGGAGGCGATTCATTTAACCTGCATGTCAGCTGTCCCCTCGGGAGACCAGAATTCTTTACCAGTGAGACGCAAACATCTCAGCGCCCAGTAAGATCACTTTAATATCTAGATAACTGACCCTCCAGGAGCTGTGAGTGGTAGAAAGAGGCCCGGAAAGCCAAATCTGTCATAGCAGTACTGTATTAGCCAAAATTGCATTTCAGTTCCTAAATGCAAATCATCTGCCACACTTGGAGGTCTGCAGATGAGAAAAGGAAGGTAAAACAAAGGGGAAGAGTGACACTATTACTCAGGATTTTCAAACTTCATTTCTAAGGAGAAAAAATAACCGGACCTAAGAGAGCTACGAGAAATTCAAAGCATGTCGTCTACTTAAACCACTGCGCTCCTGAAAGCACAGCCTCTCTGAAAGCTATTTCAGGTTCTCAAAAGCACAAGCCTTTAACACATGATACCCAGTGCTAAAGCCATGCACCTCCCATCAACTTGGAGCTTCAGTTCAAAGTTCCAGGAAATGTCCCCCGCCCCGCACAAAGCCACCTGCACGCGTGACCCAGCCATCTGCCTCTGAGTTTCACTTAACAAAAAAAACCACTCACTTGATGATCATTTTCAGATGTGCAAATGGTGTCAAGGAGGGCAGTGTTGCATCCTGCCGCCCAACATTCCTCCAGTCTCAGACTGCTTGGGGTCAAATCCCATGCCCCCATTTACAGCCTGCATGATGTACCTTACCTTCTCTGTACCTCAATTTCCCCATCTATTAAATGGAAGTAATAACAACATCTGCCTCATGAGCTGGTCGTGAGGATTCAATGAGTTCATGTGCATAAGGTGCTTGGCACAGTGTCTGGTGCACATTGAATAAACTGTGTCATTTGTAGCTGCTTTATGTGCATGAACGAGAGAAATTCTGAGTCAGACTCCAGGCTTGGCAGAGATAACAAATTAGCCTCCTTTCTTATCTGCAAATGGGATGTGGCTATCTATTCCCCCAACTTCTTCACAGAAAGCTTATAAAGATTGTATCTAAAACAAGACACAATAGGGGAAAAAAGGTAGAAACCTATGAAATGCTTTGATGGCTATCACCACGGTTAAATCCGGGGTGGGGAGGCAGCTCTTGCTCTCAGAAATCTTTTACATCTATGAGGGAGAATGTGATTCAGGCTCTTGGAGTCTGTTAAGAAAGAAACTTCTTAGGTTAAGGGAGGAACATTTGACTTTGGTTCCACTGAGCCCTTTAGTTGCAGTTTCTGCCAGTACAATTTACTAGGAAAACAGAAGTTAAAACAAAAACAGTTGAATTTAGGACCTCAGTGGCTGAAAAGACCCAAATCTCCTGGAATGGCTTACCAAATGAGTGACTTGGCATAAAATAAGGTTCTCAGTACTAACATGACTCAAGAATAATCAGGGAAAAGTCCATACGGTTCAAATTTACTCAGCTGATCCAGAGAGGAAAGACAGGGTTGGGTTTTTGAATCCTGCAGAAAGTCTCAGGCATTTACATGCAAAACCCAAGAGCTTAAACAAACACACACCACACACACACACACACACACACACACACACACACACACAACCCTGAACTGCAAGTTGCAAGCAAGGAACACAGAGAGAGAGGTAAGAGGGACAAGAGGTGGAGGAGTGTCTGACACAGACCTTCTTCAGAGCCTGCATTGATTCCTTAGCAACACAGGCTCCTGTCACACAAATCTATACCCCCAGCAATGCTGCTGACCAGTTGCCTGTTAAATGATCTTCCAAAAGGCCTCAGCTCTTTCAGGCCTTAATGAAGCACACAGTATGCTAATGTTTCTGAGTTATTCATGATCAGTACCCATCCAGAAGTACAGATTGTAAAGGTATCCCAGTTTAGCAATAAAGATTTTTAGTATAAGATGACTCTCCTGGGACACAGTTTACATAAAAATCCTCATAAAATTCCTACTTCCTGACAGAATAGAAACTTAAGGCCAATTTTAGAAAGGAAGAGATGTGCAAATACAATCATACAATCAAAATTATTTACTTTGAACTATTTCAGAAATCAGCAATAAAATCATGAGGAAAGTCTATTCCTAAACATTTAGCATAATACTCAAGGCTACTTCCAGAGACATAAGCATAATTTGGGTGTTTCCTACAAGTGTTAATGAAAATGGCCAACATTACATGCGTAAGCATCTGCCTAAGAAAGAATGATTATACCTTGTGCTACTTCCCATTTAAAATATTTTTCTAAAAAATAAAATAAAATAAAAATAAATTTTTTTCTGCCAAAATAGTACACTGCCCCTCAGGGCACACCTCTTAAATTTTCGTTCTCAAAAAGCCACAGAAGGATGCATTCCAGTCGTATAGATGCACAGCTACTCTGCCCGAAACCTTCAACAGCACGACGAAGTTATTCAGGCCACCAGCAGAAGGTCCTGCACACAAGTCACAGTCCACCCGAGAACTGGGGGCGTCGGCTGGACTCGGATTATGCTCTCCTTGGCAAATAAGGCACAGGTCACAGGTATGTAAAGCCCTGCATCATCGTTCTTTCCCTGATTTTATCAGGAGCAGCCTTTTATTCTGAACCAAAATATGCCTTCCCGAGAGTGAACTGGACAAGCACCGCCACGTCCCACGTAACGCATGACAGCTAGTGGCCTTCCCTATGAACTCTGGGGGACAATCTCTGCGCGCTGGGTTTCCTTCTAAGCGTCGCTCTCCTCGTAGAGCTAGAAATATTTCAGAGTCCTGACATCGCATTATCACCAAAAACAACTTCAGTGAAAAGACTTTTTTTTTCTCTTAGCATTCTTTCTTGGACCAAAAGCCCCGCATTCGAGTTCTGCCATGACCACAGAATAGAGTCCAGGTCATAAACACCAAACAAGTTCCCGCCACTCAAAGCCTCTCGGCTCCACCAGCCTACTCCCCACTCCCTCTCTCCCGTCCCTCGAAGCCCAGGCCGTCTAAAGGACGATCCAAGCACCTATTCCTTGGGCGGGTCCTCGAGCCTCCGGGGTGCACTCATCGGAGCTCGGCGGGGAGTGGGAGGCGTCCGGGCGGGAGGTGACGGCGGGTCCCAGCCTCCCCAAGCGCTGCCCGGACCGGCACTGGCCAGGCGCTGCCGGGCGCTGCGGATCCGGGAAGGAGGAGGAAGGGGGAGGAGCCGCGAGTCTGCGCCCGGGAGACCCTTGCGCAAGGTGCTTTCCAGCTCGGCTGCAGCTCGCCACGCGCGCCCCACCTCCCGCCGCGGAGTTCTCACTCTGCGGGGGGCACCTCTATTTCTGGGTGGAAACCCCCGGGGGTGCGACCCGAAAGACACCCTCGATCCCCCAAACGCGGATTACCTGCGGCGTCCGCGCTGCCCCGCCGGCTGGGTGCCCGGCAAGCGGTGGCAGGCGCTCCGAGGCCAGGCGCGCTGGGCCCGCGGGGTCCGGCGGCGACAGCGGCGGGAGCCAGGGCGGCCGGTCCCCGAGCGTGGCGCGTCGTGCAGGGTGGCGCGGACGAATGAGCCCCGGGCCTCGCGCGCCCAGACCGGCCCCTGAGTCACGGCGGCTGAGCCGGCCCCGGGGCGGGAAGGAGGCCGGCCGCCTCCCCTTTTCCATTTCCCCTTTCTCTCCGTAAACAGAAAGCGGCCGCCGGGCGGCAAGGGACGCTGAAGCCCCCGCGCTGGGAAATTCCGTCCTCCCCCCGCGTGCCCTCGGGCTCCCGGGCGGAGTTGGAGGCGGGGCGGGGGGCGGGGCAGGGGCGCGGCCCGGGTCCAGGACCTGGAACACCCGCGAATTTCCCCGTACTTGGCGACCGAGAGCGTCCTAATGGCGGAGCTAGGGAGGGCGATCGTGCCTTTCCCGGCCTCGAGGGACGATCGTATATCCTGATGCGCGCGCGCCCTCGGCCCTAATCCGGGGTCCCGGGCTCCCGCGGATGACAACCCCGGAAGGCCACGGACTTTCTCCCGCGCCCGGGGGGACAGAGGCGCCGCGCGCTGTCGCGACAGAGCCACGGCGGGCAGGGGGGACTTCTGGGCTTCTCGGAACCGCATCTATGGGTCCGACTGCGGGCATCGCGCCCAGAGTTCGGCTCAAGTTCACGCACAAGGAGGGCGATGACCCGTGGTCCGCACGCACCGACTCGAGTTTAAAGATTTGGGAAGGGTTGCGACCGGGTGAGACAAAACTGAGGCTAAGCGCCCAGGGGGCCGTGCTCGCTACCGGCAGACCCTGGTTGTGTTCTTGACTGGACCTGGTTATGGGGCCCCGCCCCATTACGAAGTGTACCTGTTCTGGTCTCCTTCCCTAGCCCCTAGCCCCAGCCGCCAACCTGGGTTTTTTCTTCTGCTGGAGTGCAAAGCATTTGCCCAGGTGAACCGGAAGATTTCAAGGGGAAAGTGCCCCTCTCTGTGGGACATTCCCAAGCCACTGTAGTGCCACGTGCCCTGCCACCTCCCACCCCCGTATTTTCTCGTATCAAGCACCTTCTGTGGGCTAGCATTTTGCAAGACAGCCGGGAGGAAGAGAGACACTGGGAGGTAGACCCTCTCTCTGTGTCCTCTCGGTCCTGCGCACCGGGCTCAAGCGGCCCAGGCAGGGCGGGGTCCCCGGGTCCACAGCCTGCTTTTCCACACCCAGGCTCCTGCTTCCTCTGTGGCTTCGAACCTGCTCCGGTGTTTCTTCTGAGAAAGCGAATGGCTACTGGCACCCAAGGAAGCCATAAGAGAATTGCTGGTGGACAGGCTAGCGAAGGTACCAAGCTTAGGACCTTAAGTCGCAGACAAGCAAGCCCAACTGGCAAACCCCCAAATTATTTTGAATGCGAGAGTGAGGGGAGTGCTGAGAGTTGAATGATTCGGGGTGTTGTCTCCCCTGCAAATCTCCAGAAGGCCGTGCACCTGGAGAGCCTCTTTGCAGAGCCTCTTTGCGGGGCCTTCAAGGTCCTGGAAGGAAGGGATGCATTTCCCGCCGGCTCTGCACATTAGCCCCGCTGGGGAGGAGAGGGCCCGCCGGTCTGCTCCAGGCTCTGTGGAACTTGGCACTGACCCAAGCTGGTTACCTCATCTCAGCTGAAATCCAAGGGTCAACACAGCACCCCTTTTCGCTGAAAACTAGGTCAGCCCAGGCTGCTGCCTCTAATTGTAACGTGAGAGAGGTCTCTCCCTCCTCTGTTGCATGTAGACAACAAAGGATGATTTTTATATGCGTTTTAAAAATAGAACCATGGAACCACTCCCCTCTGGACTCGCCTGGCATGAGCTCATTAAAGCCACACCTAATCTGGGAACCGTGTGTTAGCCTTGCTTCCTACATAGAGGTCTCCCCAGTACAGCTGATTCTAGGGAGCTCTCTCTGGTTACTCCTGATTTACGCAATAGTGGATTTCATCTGTTGGGGTGAATTAGGAGGTTTTACATGTGTAAAGTCTGACAAAAATGGAATCTGGCAACCCCGAAGAGACCAAAGGCAGAGTGCAACCGAAAAGAAAGAAAAAATTTGTGGAAAACTTTTGTGGATGCCTTACAGTTTTCTTGGGCAGGCCTTTTTACACAGGCTGACCAAAGCAATGCTGCTTTTGTAGGAGACTGCAAGCAAGGTGAGTTTTAAACCTGCCAATGAAAAGCCCCCTGAGTGTGTGCAACCACAGGGGGGTTATTCTTGAAGGTATTTTAGAGCACATTACAAAACAGCTCTCTTGAAGCTGTTTGCAGCCAGCAAGATGCACTTGCAAAAGGGGTTGCATCTGGTTGCGGTTTGCCTAAAAAGGTTATCTCGACTCACAGCTTATGATAATAATGGGTTTATAATCTCCAATTTGGAAATCTGAATTATTTTAATCACAGAAATAAAATTATTAACAATGTACCCATTGTTACCCAGCTGGCCCACTAACCTATATAACCACAAACGGGGCTCTACACTAATAAGGTACTGTTTCCAGTCTTTTTCATGTTCACAAAATATGGAATTGTATAAATAAAATGAACTAGAATAAACTGGCAGATACCAGTGTGTGGCTGGGTGAAAATGTTTAATTTTCTCTTTTAAATTATAATAACAATAAAACACAAACTTTTGAAGAAAGATAATTAAATACTGAATGTGAATAAGGTTTTATTTTATTTTATTTTATTTTTGAGTTGGAGTCTCACTCTGTCACCCAGACTGGAGTGCAGTGGCCACTCCCGGCCACCGCAACCTCAACCTGCTGGGCTCCGGCGATCCTTCCGCCTCAGCCTTCCAAGTAGCTGGAACTATAGGCGCGCGTTACCACGCCCGGCTAATTTTTGATTTATTGTAGAGATGAGGTCTCGCCAGGTTGCCCAGGCGGGTCTCGAACCCGTGGGCTCAGGCAGTCCACTCACCTCAGCCTCCCAAAGGCGCAGGATTACAGGCTGAGCCACCGAGTCCAGCTGTGAATAAGGTTTTAAATTAAATTTTTTAAAAGTTAACTTGAGCCTAATTTCCTAACCATAATTTTTTAAAATATGGTTTTATGTTGAAACAGCTATACACACTTGCTAATTAAGATGTTTGAATAATGATCTCATCACACTTCTGTTAACCTTTAGATAGGAAGCTGTATAGATGTGTAGATAATATATGTAAAGTTGTTCTTATAATCTTAAATTTTAAACAATTGAAACTGGATTTTAAAAATCCAGTAGCTCTTTTTTTCTTCCATTGATATGTAAGTTTCCTATGTTGATGTGAGTGGATTTCAGACATAACTGGACTTTTTCATCTTCAGGATTTCAAAATGACAAAGCTTTACTATGCAGAAAATGCATGCATCATTAAAGCAGTTAGCTTGGATATCACTAAAAAGGCACATTAGCCAAAGGACTGTGGAGACTTAGGGCTGCTTCTTTGTGGGAACAGGCAGCTTCGCCTCATGCCTCACCCTAGTCATCACCTGCTCCTGGGGCTTTGGCTTTCTCTCTGGTTCCAGAAACACAGATTCCTTCCTCTAGCACAGACCGGGGCCCCTGTCAACAGCCATTAGCATGTTGTTGGCAGATGAGGACCTGCTCAGTGATTCGGCATCTCGGGCTGGATCAAAGATGCCCATCAGACCTATGGGGACCACAGGCTGCATGATTAGGCTCTGCTGTACCCCAGCAGTCCACTGAGACATCCCAGATAAGCCTGCAAAGGCCACAGGCCCTGGAGTCTCAGGCTCCACCTGCCTGCCTTATGGAAGAAAGGGGAGAGCATCTACAATGCATTTGTGCACCCACGTCCTGCAATCTCCTCCCTTTTCCATCTGCCCCGGGGCAGTGGGGGAGGAGTACAGACAAGGTTGGGTGGGGGACAGTGTTCTCTACCCACCTCCTTCCTTTTGCCTTCTCTGCTCCAGGAACATTTCTAGACTCATCAACTTTTACTCTCCCTGTGCAAAATGGGAACAGCAACCAAACAAGGGAAATGGGGCCCCAGGCAGAGATGAAGTGCTCACATGGGGGAAGGGAGAGAAGTCCCTGGGACTCTGGCAGGGAAGGGGAGTTCCTAAACTCACCCAGTTGTAGCTGTTGCTTATATCGAAGGCTGTGTGCAAATTGGGCCTGTGTGTGAATCAAGACCATCTGAACTTCTGTACAGAAAGCTAAAATGTCGGTCTCTCCCAGTGCCCCTAAGCTGCACTGTTGTGTATGATAAGTGTTAAGAATTCTATTACTTACTCAGTGTACCGGCTTCCCCAAATTCGAGGTTCTTGAACCCCATGTTGAAAACAGAAACAATTGCTCTGTGCATCTCAGTTCCAACTCCCAGATGGAAACTCCTCAAGCAGCATTTCTTAATCGTGGCTTTCCGAAATGACCACACAGTGCAGGCTGCTCCCAGGAACCATGCAAGACTCTGAACTCGGACCTGTGTGGTAGCTTGCACTTGCCACACTTTTAGAGGGTGAGAGGGGCTCCACAGCAATGTCCCTCCAAGCTTCCCTCTGCCCCAAACTGCCTGGGGCCAAACAGGATGGAGTTATCCAGCTGCATTTGTGGAGGTTACCCATGTGCAACTCACATGCCTCCTGCTACTTCTTCGCCTATTACCCTTACAGTTGCCGCTCCCCCAGTGCTAGGCAGCTCCTGAAACTACCACGTAGGAAGAACACTGCCTGCAGTGGAAGGGAACTGTTGTCAATGGGTCCTATAAATGGGAGAGGAATTGGTTAAAAAAGTCTATACAATCTAGTCTCCACTCTGTACATGCAAGCATAAATGCACAGATAAAGAAAGGGAAAAAAATCCTAGAATATTATACTCTTCGAAAAAATAACTTAATAGCCTCCTTTGAAACAATATTCTTCACATGCAACTTGTTAGGAAACTGATGAGATTATTTCAATAGATTTAATGGGTGTGATGTGCTTACCTTCATGTGATGCTTTCTTGCAAACCAAGTGAGGTAAACAAATTTTGTTTGTTGACACTTCCATTCTTAGTCTGCTTTGTGCTGTGATAAAAATACCCAAGACTGGGTAATTTTTATTTATTTTATTGTTATAATAAAGATGGGGTCTCACTTTGTTGCCCAGGCTGGTCTCCTGGGCTCAAGTGATCCTCCTGTAATCCCTGTGCTGGGATTACAGGCGTGAGCCCCCATATTACCCTGGTGTGAGACTAGGTACTTTTTAAAGAACAAAATTTATAAAGAACAGTTCTAGAGGCTGGGAAGTCTAAGATGAATACACTGGCAGGTTGGATAGGTTCCGTTGTCTGGTGAGGGCTAATCTTCACTTCCAGGATGGTGCCTGGTTGCCAAGGTGGTAGAAGGTCAAAGGACCAGGAAGCCAAACACTGCCAGAGTCTCTTTTACAAAGGCCTTAATCCCATTCAAGAGGGAGGAACCCTCATGGCCTAATTACTTCTTAAATGCCTACCTCTTAATCCTGTCATATTGGGGACACCTGAATTTTTGAAGGGACACATTCAAACCACGGCAGTTATGTTAGTACTAAAAGTTGCCAGAAGATCATAGGGAAGATTTCTTTCATTTCCTAACTAGACCTTTGGATCCATGTTCATCAGGACTTTTTTCTTAGTACCGAGATGTTTTGATCGATCAATTTAATAAAAACGAACATCATCATACACTCCAATCACATTAAAAATAGCATTCATCGTAATTGCATTTTGAGTACTCTCCTGTGTCCCAGGCACTCTGCTAAACCCTTTGGGTAGATTATCTCCTTGGACTCTCAGATGATCCTGAGGTGGGTACTGTTCTCTCCATGTATATGTGGAACTTACAAGAGTTTAAAGAGGTGAAGGAAAGTGTCCAGGGCAACCAGATTATCCTAATCCTTGGCTGCCCAACCCTAAACTCAAATAAGCAACTCCCTGCATCTGCAGGCATGTGCTTTGCCTCCTACAGTAAAGGCCCCTTTGTGCTTGGCTGGCAGGCATTTGTTGGTGTGCTGGAGGGAAGCAGGGTGCCTGCCTTTTGCCAGTTGTGAAATACCTCTGGGCGCGGTGGCTCACACCTATAATCCCAGCACTTTGAGAGGCAGAGGTGAGAGGATTGCCTGAGCCCACGAGTTTGAGACCAGCTTGAGCAACATGGCGAAACCTTGTCTCTACAAATAAATCAAAAAATTAGCCGGGTGTGGTGGCACATGCCCATAGTTCCAGCAACAGAGTGAGGCTCCGACTCATAAAAAAAAGAAATGCCTCTGCTGGCTTTCCTAACCCAGCCTCTCTCCCAAGCAAGATCAGCCTTACCTTCCTCAAGATGTGAATGAGTTTCAGGCAGTTAGCATGTCTCATGTTTGTTGTTTTCTTTAAGTCTAAGACTCACTCTGTTGCCCAGGCTGTAGTCCAGTGGCACACTGACGGCTATCTGCAGCCTCAGCCTGCTAGGCTCAGGTGATCCTTCCACTCAGCCTTCCAAGTAGCTGGAACCACAGGCACACGCCACCACGCCCAGCTATTTATTGATTTATTGTAGAGACAAGGTCTCGCCATGTTGCTCAGGCTGGTCTCAAACCCTTGGGCTCAGGCAATCCTCTCGTCTCAGTCTCCCAAAGTGCTGGGATTACAGGTGTGAGCCACTGCTCCTGGCTAGGTCTCATGTTTTAACCTTTGATCTCTGTGACAGGAGGGGCTCTGAAGATATCTGGAGATTTCACCTATCTCCCAGGGGTAGGGGCGCGAAGGAGGGTCGGGCCTAGGGGAGCCTTGGAAATAGGGTACTACTTCTACTTCACCTTAAGGTAATTCTGCAGGAACTCAAGCGCTTGAGGAAGTTCTGGGTGGGATGTCCAGGTGGGAGGAGATACTGCTGGGGCTTAAGGCCTGCTGCTATGAAATACTTGATGGGAGGAGGGGATCTTTCCCCCTCTGGTTCCAGCACAGATCCCAGCCCTCTTCCCAACACTACCCCCAAAACAAGGGTTCTGCCAGAAGACTCCTACAGTCGGTGGTATGCTGGAGCCAGTGCTAAACTCTTTAGGATCTGAGAGAATGGATTGTTAAACCTAGCCATTATTAAAAATAAAAGACAAGGAAATACAATATACATTAAAGACCACGGTAATAAATGGTGAAACCTCACCACTTCCTGGTGGCTCTATTCCACTTGCCGCTCAGTAGGCTCTTGAGGTTACTTAGCCTATTATACCTGGTGTTGGAAACGACTCACTTAATGTGCTTCCCTTTCCAACTTTGCATGTAGTGGCCTCAAGTTGGTAACTTGAAATGCCTCTGGTGTGAGTATTTACATCACAGAATTCAGCAGATATTACAGATCAGGGCAGAATTAGAAAGCTGCTTGTTAAACATTGAGCAGTACACCACTACCAACTGGTATGGTTTATGTTTCCTGGTACTTTTGACATATTTTAGAAGTTTTATTTTTGTAACATGCCTTCTCTTTTCTTCTTCTTCTCCTTCTTCTCCTCCTCCTTCTCTGTTCCCCTTCTTTTTTATTTTTGGTGAGTCAGCCTTACTCTGTCACGCAGGCTGGAGTGCAGTGGCATGCTCATGGTGACAGCAGCCTTGACCTGCCGGGCTCAGGCGATCCTTCAGCTTCCACCTTCCAAGTAGCTGGAACTACAGGCACATGCCCCCATGCCTGGCTAATGTATTATAGAGATGAGGTCTCACCAAGTTGCCCAGGCTGGTCTCAAACCCCTGGACTCAGGCAATTCTCTCACCTCAGCCTTCCAAAATGCTGGGATTACAGGCTTGAGCAACCGTGCCTGATCTTCTTCCCTCTTCTTCTAACTTTATTTTACTATAGACATGTCGGGTACAAGTCAGGATTAGGTACATAAGTAATCTACATACAGGTGAAGTTTGGACCAGTTTTAGGACCAGGTACCCTATGTGTTGTCCCCCTGTAGTGTCCCGAGATTGCCAATCCCTCCCTTGTGCTATTGTGATCAACATTTAGGACCCACTTGTGAGTGAGAACTTGTAGCTTTTTTGTTGTTGTTGTTTCTGTGATAGATCAATAAAAGTATGATTGTCTCCAATACTTAGTAACACACCTATCTTATTTCTCTCTGGGTAGCAAAATCCTGGGCAGTTAATGGTGACTATGGCCCTCAACCTGTTACTCAAGGTGTTACTGTTGCTTCGTTGTTATTCAAACAGCAGAACCGAAAGGACAGGAGAATTGGTCAACCTGGTTGTCCTGAGGGGCAGGCTGCAGTCTTAGGACATCCTGCATGGTCACAGTCACCCTACGTGGGGCAGGGGCAAGGGCAGGGGGCACTTCCACTTGGACTCTCCACTCCATGCTGATGGAGGCTTACTTTTAGAATCAGTGTTTCCCATTTGCCACACAAGAATCACCTAGGAAATTCTTACACAGTAGAGGTGGGCCTGGGCCCCTGAGATCTGAATTTCAGAAAGCATGAGGGGAATGTTACTGAGAAACACTCACCAAGTGAAAAGAGCACTTTTTGGATTCAGCTCTCTGCTCCCCCATTTTCTATCCATGTGACCTTGGGAAAATCATTTAAATTCAGGGATCTTTGGTTTCTTTATTAATATAAAGGGGAATAAAACTATCTTGTTTTCATTTTACTTTTCATAATATCAAAACCTGTTAACAACTTACAGTTCTAACCACGGGAGAAAAGTGAAATCAGTTATCGTACATGTTTATACTGTGCTAAAACATTTTTGAAAAACATAGTTTCTTTTACTCAGTTATTATCACTTATACAATGACCCTGAAAGGGTCATTTAGACCTGTTTTATAGGAATCTGAAATTTAGAGATAAGTAACCTGTCTGAGATCACTCAGTTAATACACAAAACCAAAATTCGAACCCAAATTTAGTGCCTTAAAAATGATGTAGCCATTGGATGATTCTATACTCAGACTTAGCAGGTGCTAAGTCACTCACACATTCAAGAGACACTTATGGCATCAACAGGTCCAGGTGCCAGAGACAAAACCCACGTCTCTCACAGGCTGCTGTCCCCGAGAGGCCAGGGACCAGCCTCTCCACCTCTGGGTCTGCAGCCCTGTTCCCCGAGTCAACACCAGCTTGCCCGACCACATCCCACCACCGCAGGTGGGTCTGGGTAAGTGAAATGCAGCCCAGGCAGCTCCCCGTTTCACCCCTCAGGTGCACAGACCTCCTGAGGGGCCTGGTGGAGACTGGAATCATGAGATGTATCCTCTCAGCTCAGTTGCTAAAGCAGCTTCTGATGCCCCCTGATTCCAATGCACAGGTTATAGCTTAACTGCTCCCAGAAGAACATTACAAATTTATACTTTTAAAAAACTTAGGCCGGGCTCGGTGGCTCAGCCTGTAATCCCAGCACTTTGGGAAGCCAAGGCGAGTGGATTGCCTGAAACTGCGGGTTCAAGACCAGCCCGGGCAACTTGGTAAGACCTTATCTCTACAATAAATAAAAAATTAGCTGGGCGTGGTAACACGTGCCTGTAGTTCAGGCTACTTGGAAAGCTGAGGCCGAAGGATCGATGGAGCCCAGTGGGTCAAACCTGAGGTGGCCATGAGTGTGCCACTGCACTCCAGCCTGGGTGACAGAGTGAGACTCTAACTGGAAAAAAAAAACAAAAACAACTTAAATCGGATTACAAAACAATTTATGTTTAGTGAAGACATTCTGGAAAATAGTGACAATGACATTTACCCCCAATCTTGACACTCAGATCAACAATAGCTGCTGTCAACGTTTTGGTGAGCATCATTCTGATTTCCCTTGTAATGCATAGATATGCATAGAAATTAAGATTCTGTTATCTTTATCTCTGGCACCTGCTTCTAAATTTAACTTTACAAGTGAGAAGAAAAGAATAATCATGATACCTTTTTTTTTTAAGAGACAGGGTCTTACTCTGTGACCTGGGGTTGGAGTTCAATAGTGTGATCACAGCTCACTGCAACCTCAAACTCTTGGGCTCAAGTCATCCTCCCACCTTAGCCTCCTGAGTGCCTGAGACTACAGGCCTACATCACCATGCCTGACTAATTAAAAATTTTTTTTTGTTGAGACAGGGTCTCACTATGTTGCCCAGTCTGGTCTTGAAAACCTGGCCTTAAGCAATCCTCTCACCTCAACCTCCTAAATCACTGGGATTACAGCGTGAGCCACCACACCTTGCTACAACATTTTAAAGACACTTTCTCATCCATCCATTCATTCAAAAAATATTTGAGTGTGTATTATATGCCAGCCACAGATGCTGAAGAACAGCAGTGCACAAAACTCTATGGCCTTCATGGTGCCTGTAGTTTAGCTCGGGGGAGAGAGAGAGAGAGACACTGGACAAGTAAACAAATACATATAAGAGTACAACTTGTGACAGGTGCCAAGAAGGGGATGAACAAAGTGAAGGAAGTGAAGGGGGTGGGGAGAGATGCTGATAGACCAGACCTTGCTTAGGTTGGGGAGGACCTTTCTGAGAATGCGACCTCATATATAGATAATGCTGTATGTAGATTACAGCAACCTGGGATAAGTCAAAATCACTATGGATGACTAGCTGTTTGCCACTTAAATCCATGCTTCAGTTTTGTTATTAGTTGATGTGGATAGATTTTCAAAATAAGCAAAGATCTTAGAGGCAATTTAACCCAATAACTTCACTTTATAAATGAGGAGACAAGACAAGGGGTGACTTTGAGTCACATTACTAGTGAATAGAACCAGACCCTGCTTCTTGAACCCACAAATTCCGTCGATTGTTATTAGAATATGCAGCTCCTTTTGGGAAATAATACTATAAAGAAATTCTGCTCTACATACTTCCCATACGTACACCCAATCACACATAATCAGTTCCACAGTATTTGAATCTTTCTGTTCCTGAATGGAAAGTCTGAAGTAAAAGAAAGAACATGGATTTTCATGTTACTTAACATCCAGATGCTATTTTTCTTTTTCTTTTTTTGTCTTATACTAGTGGTGTGATTTGAAAAAGCTATTTAATCCCTCTGAGATTTAGTGTCTTTATGAAACCAGGATACTTAGTAAATGTGGTTAGTATTTCAATGTTTAAATGTAGAAAACACTAAATGAGATTATAGAAAAACGTGGTGGCGTGGCGCCATGGCTCACGCCTATAATCCCAGCACTTTGGGAGGCTGAGGTAAGAGGATTGCTTGAGCTTACGGGTTCAAGACCAGCCCTGGCAACTTGGTGAGACCTTATCTCTACAAGAAATAAAATTTTTTTAAAAATTAGCCGGGCATGGTGGCAAGTGCCTGTAGTTCCAGCTACTTGGAAGACTGAGGTGGAAGGATCACCTGAGCCCAGCAGGTCGAGGCTGCTGTGGCCGGGAGCGTGCCACTACCCTCCAGCCTGGGTGACAGAGTGAGACTCCAACTCAAAAAAAAAAAAAAGAAAAGAAAAGAAAAACGTGGCATACACAGAGTGAAAAAATTTAACTTCTCTGATGCTAGAGAAATAAGAGTAGTGCTTGTTGGTGGTTGAGTTTTATTTTCAAATGAACAGGCTCTTGTTAGTAACAAAAACCCCAGGTCAGTGCGTGGAGAAACCTGGGTAACCAATTCAGCAGACTGAAGCCTTATCACTGTGGTTTTTCTTTTAAGATACAGAACCTTCCGGTTTCCTTTGGTGCCTCTTTAATTATACTTTATTGTATCAAAAGCGATGTGGTAGTGGTTTCATTTTTACCATGTGAACTGGATTATCCCACTGCAAATCTCCCTTGAGTTCTTGGAAAAATATCTAATAATGAAATGAAACAGGACATTTTTAAGGAAATACCCAACCAAGAAACTGGCAAATGTTTGACATAGTTTGCGAAGGCTTAACAGTCTCTGTTTTGTTTTATTTTATTTAATTTTATTTTATTTATTTTTTGAGTCAGAGTCTCACTCAGTCCCCAGGCTGTATTGCAGTGGCACGATCAAGGCTCACCACAGTCTCAACATCCTGGCTCAGGCGATCCTTCCACCTCAGCCTCCTGTGTAGTTGGGACTATAGGTGAGTACCACCGTGTCCAGCTTTTTTTTTTTTTTACTTTTTATAGCAACAAGGTTTTGCTATGTTGCCCAGGCTGGTCTCCAACTCCTGGGTGAAGTAATCCTTTTGCCTTGGCCTCCCAAGGTGCAGGGATTACAGGCATGAGCCACCACGCCCAGCCTTCACAGTCTCCTTAGAAAGGTTGATTTAAAGGCCTATTTTGGGGAACCTCCATGGAGTGCTCCTTTCTTAATACACTGGAACAGACAAGAGCAAGTTTAGTCCTTTTTTTTTTTTTTTTTTTGAGTAAGAGTCTTACTCTGTCACCCAGGCTGCAATGCAGTGGCATACTCACAGCCTCCGCAGCCTCGACCTGCTGGACTCAGGCGATCCTTCTGCCTCAGCATTCCAAGTAGCTGGAACCATAGGTGTACACCACCACACCCAGCTAATTTTTTGACTTATTGTAGAGACAAGGGCTCACCAGTTTGCTCAGGCTGATCTCGAACCCCTGAACTCAGGTAATCCTCTTGTCTCAGCCTCCCAAAGTGCCGGGATTACAGGCATGAGCCACTGTGCCCAGTCAAGCTTAGTCTTTAATGTCTTGGAGCCTTTAGTTATGAGGCTTCCCAGGCAGGCTTCTCTTTTTCTAACTCAGCTGGGCTGCCCTAGACCAAGCAGAAGTGGCTTGACCAAGGGAGAAAATATGGGCTCCGTTCCAAGGAGTGGGATCAGATGGTTCCCCAAACCCTGGTCTCCATCAAATGAGAGGATGGCTTCCTCTGCCTTATAACCTCCCCTGGCAGGGGCGGGCGCTTCTGCCCATGAGAAGACAGCTTAGCAGCAGTAGCATTTCCTAAGGGAGCCAGGTGACTCTCAGGGAGTATGGCAGCCTGTGGAGGAAGGAAACATGGTCAAGTTTCCCTCATGCCTCCTCCAAGAATCTTTTCTTTCTTTCTTCTCCTTTTCTTCCTTTTTTTTTTCTTTGAAAAGAAGACCTGAGTTGGTATTAAACGTGGCAAGAATAGAACTGAGTAATGCCGCACTGGAGACTAGGCATCTGAGCTCATGGGCTTATTGGCATCAAAGTTCATAGAACTCATTATTAAAGGGGGGATCACATGTAAGTGAATTAATACAACTCTTCTGTAATCAAAATAAAAATGTGGACACAAACATAGAAAAAAAAGCATTCATTTGATCTCTTTGGATCTCTAACACTAACTGGATTAGGTGAGATATTCTTTGTGTGATAAAACAACCTTTCATAAAAGTAAATTTAAAAGGAAATCTAGCCGGGCTCGGTGGTTCAGCCTGTAATCCCCCGCCTTTGGGAGGCTGAGGTGAGTGGATTGCCTGAGCCCGCGGGTTCGAGAACCGCCTGGGCAGTGAGACCTCATCTCTACAATAAATCAAAAAATCAGCCGGGCGTGGTAGCGCGTGCCTGTAATTCTGGCTACTCGGAAGGCTGAGGCAGAAGGATTGTAGGAGCCCAGCAGGTCGAGGCTGCGGTGGCCGGGAGCAGCCACTGCACTCCAGTCTGGGTGACTGAGTGAGACTCCAACTCAAAAAAAAAAAAAGGAAATCTAGAGCCGGATGGAACAACTCACACCTGTAATCACAGCACTTTAGAAAGTGGAGGTGAGAGGATTGCCTGAGCCTAGGGGTTGGAGACCAGCCTGGGCAACGTAGCTAGGCTTCATCTCTACCATTAAAAAAAATCTAGAAAATCTAGAATTCCATGTGTTTTACACACACACATGGTCTTCAGCAGTGGTTTCCATGCTTTACCATACCTAAAGAGTGATGTCTTAGACTAGATGAAATATGATAATAATACCTATATCCTAGGGTTTTGTAAGAGTTAACTGAGTTATTTAAAAAACATAGATTCCTGAATCCCACTCCTAGATATTCTAATGATATAAGTCTAGGGTGCAGCCCAGAAATCTATATTTTAGTAAGCTCATGAGATGCTTCTGTTGCAAGAATCAGTTTTCTGGACCAACTTTAGAAAGCCTAGTCTCCCCAAAAAGAGAAAACTTCATTTGAAATATACAAAGCCACACTGCAAGGATACTGGTGTCATGTTCCAGAAGGATGTTCACATTTTAATGCATTTGCCTACAAGCACTGGTACCTGACTTTAAATCTAATTGATCTTTCAGGGTTCCCATAGCAACAAGAGCTTAGAAAAAATAACAGGGAAAAAAAAAGAACTGTTAATACCACTTGTTTACATAAAGCATCTCATAGAGTGGTGAAGAAGACATGATACTCTTTCAATTAGCACAATTTGTTAGGTCAGAGCTCTGTTTAATTCGCTGAATAGAAGAGATTCTTTTGATCCTAATGTAAATGTTTCCCATGATTTGAGGTCTTTTGTAGTTTTGTTTCTTTTAAATATTGTAAAAATATTATATTTTTCCTCCAGAGAGGAAGACAGAGGGAAAGAGTGAGTGAGCAAGAGAGAGAGTTTAGTATTAGACAAGTTGGGACTGTTGGTTGTCCTAATTGTGATTCTACTTTTACTGACAGCATTTTTGACCTTGGGCAAGTTATTTATATCTGTGTGCCCCAATTTCCTCACTCATAAAATGAGGGGTGGTAATAGCTTATTTTATACTTCTAAGATGAACTTTTTTCATATTTTAATATCTCTGAAATCAGAGCGTGCCTTACCACTGGCAATAAGAAAGCATTGTATCTTAGTTCAATTGGCAGCATTTTTCTTAGTGGTAGGTAAAATGATAGAGTGGTTTTATAATGGTGATGTCTTAGACTAGCTAATAATACCTATATCCTAGGGTTTTGTGGGGTTTGACTGAGTCAAGAAACATTAGGTGCTTAGAACGGGGTGGCACGCTAATGTTAATCACTTAATTAATATAAACTATTAGTATTCAAATCTGTGGATGAATCATAAGTTAACTAGTCCCCTCATGTTGGACCACTAGATTTCTACTTATTTTCTTTCTATTATATATGGCATTGAATGTCCTTTTATGTAAACCTTTGTATGCATCTCTAACTAGGATAGATTCCTAGTAATAGAATACCAGGTCAAAGATCATGAACAGGCCAGGCTCGGTGGCTCAGCCTGTAATCCCAGCACTTTGGGAGGCCAAGGCGAGTGGATTACCTGAGCCTGCGGGTTCAAGACCCACCCAGGCAACTTGGTGAGACCTCATCTCTACAATAAATCAAAAATTAGCTGGGTGTGGTAGCGCGCACCTGTAGTTCCAGCTACTTGGAAGGCTGAGGCAGAAGGATCACCGGAGCCCAGCAGGTCAAGGCTAGGGTGGCTGGGAGCATGCCACTGCACTCCAGTTTGGGCAACAGAGTGAGATTCCAACTCAAAAAAAAAAAAAGAGATCATGAACAAATTTAAGGGATGGATTTATAAAAATTATGGTGATTATAAAGTCCATCAAATCTAAATCAGATAGCCACTTACTCTGTGACCTTGGTCATTTTCCTTAACCTTTCTCAATTTTTACATCCAAGAAATGAGAATGATAATAACATTTGCAGGCATATTGCAATGTTAGATAAGATGATGCAATCAGACATAACACCACCCTGCCACACAGTATGTTCAAAATAAACATGAGCTATTTTGATACTGCAACACTAGCAGCATTGCCTGGTTACACTCTAGCTTTGAATGAGAAGGCAGATGGTGTATACCCACCAGTTTTCAACAGCGACTCTGTGTGGCTGTAATAGAAATAGCAGCAGCAGAAAACGCATATGTTGTCAGAAATTATCAGATGTATCAGTTCTTTCTCTTGCTGTTTGTTAAAACACTGGTGAAACAGATCGTAACCATTTCTAAGAAAACAACTAAGGATCATTCGCTGTCTCATATAACCGTGAGAAATCACTTTGGTCATTTTATTTGTACCTTACATTTCCCAGTGGACTCTAAGGCTGAATCCTAGTGAATGGTTGGGATTGGCATGTTGCTACCCAAGATGTGGTTCATGAAAGGCCTCCTGGCTTGAACTGCCGGAGAAGTTAGGAGGCCCAGAGTTTAGAAGTACAACCAGAAGTGATTATAGAACACATTAAACAACTGGCTTGTTAGATGATGAATATGCATATTTCCATACATTTTATTTCACAGAACATTTTGTTAATCTTAAACAATTCCAGGGTTTCTACAATCCACTCATAAAGTTCACATTAAAGAAAATCTGGTATTAAAGTAAGTTTTACTCTTTTATAAATATTTAGAAATATAGAACATGAAGTAACACACACACGTATACATACTCACATACATCTGCATGTATGTGTATAAACTCTCTGGAAGAATACACAAAAAACTGGTAGACTTAATTGACTTTGGAGATGGAACTGAATGGCTGATTGCAAGACAAGTGTGGGGGAAGGATTATTTATATCTTTTGTACCCTTTGAATTTTTAAACGTAATTCTAAATTTTATTTTAAAGACTTAAAATACTTATTAATTAAAAAAGGTAAATGCACTAGGTATGGTGGCTCATGCCTGTAATCCCAGAACTTTGGGAGGCAGAGGGGAGAGAATTGCCTGAGTTCAGGAGTTCAAGACCAGCCTGGGCAACTTGGCAAGACCTGTCTCTACAATAAATCAAGAAATTAGCTGGGTGTGGTGGTGCAAACCTGTAGTTCCAGCTACATGGGAGGCTGAGGCAGAAAATCACCTGAGTCCAACAGTCTGAGGCTGTGGTGGCCGTAAGCATGCCACTGCACTCCAACCTGAGTGACAGACTGAGACTCCTACTAAAAATTAAAATAAAGGGACGCACACAGACTCAAAGTTAAAGGTTGGAAAACAAAACAAAACAAAACAAAAAACAAAAAAAGGAAAAAAAAAACCCAAAATAGAAATAAAATAAAATAAAATAAAATAAAAAAATAAAAATGTAAATGCCTTCAAATCCACAATTTGCTTTTAGGAAGATGAATTGAGTATGTAATGATCAGGAAAAGCAATGACACTGACTTTTTTCATTGTCTACTTTTTGTATCTTTTAAATTCTGTACTGGCCAGGCTCGGTGGCTCAGCCTGTAATCCCAGCGCTTTGGGAGACCGAGGTGAGTGGATTGCCTGAGTCCATGGGTTCGAGACCCGTCTGGGCAACTTGGTGAGACCTCATCTCTACAGTAAATCAATAATTAGCCAGGCGTGGTAGTGCGCGCCTGTAGTTCCGGCTACTTGGAAGGCTGAGGCAGAAGGATCGCCAGAGTCCAGCAGGTCAAGGATGCAGTGGCCGGGAGCGGCCACTGCACTCCAGTCTGGGTGAGAGAGTGAGACTCCAACTCAAATAAGTAAATAAATAAACAAATAAATAAATAAATTCTGTAACATGTATATGTAAGGAAAAAATTCCTTTAGACACTTTTCAACACAATTTCATAGAATTTGCAAAACTATGATAGCTAATGCCTCTCAAAACTCCCCAGTGATTATACGAAGGGGTACACAAAAAACCCCAAAACTTATTTATAAAAATTGTATATTTATCTTTACATATTTAAATGTCAGTCTCCTTCAAAGCACTCTCCATCTGATGCAAAACACCTACCAAAATGCTTTTTCCACTGCTCAAAACAGTTTTTGAACTCATCAATTTTGATGCCTTTTAGTGCTTCTGTTTTTTGTTTTATCCCCTCTACATCAGCAAAATGTTTCCCTTTGAGGACTTTTTTCATCTGTCTGGGGGAACAAAAAAAAGTCACTTGGGGCAAGATCTGGTGAATAGGGAGAGTGGGGGATGGGGATCATGCCATGTTCGTCAAAAACTACTGAACACTCAGTGCGTTGTAGACAGGTGTGTTGTCATGGTGGATGAACCAGTCACCTTTTTGCCACAGGATGTTTCTTCTGCAAATCATGACACAACCTTCTCAAAACTTTCAGATAAAAACTTTAGTTGACCATTTGATCTGGAGGAACAAATTCAGAGTGTAGCACAAGGGTCCAAACCTCAAAAAAAGAAAAAAAAAAAGATAGTTCTGGGTTTATTGGGTCCTCCCTTGTACACCTTTGCTTTGCTCTATAAAATTTGCCCTGGCACCTCTGCTGGCTGAGCTAGCGGCTATCAGCTAATGTATTCAACTTTGAACATGAAAATCCTTCAGAGTGTTGAGAAGGGTAATTAAGCAAAAGAAAGAAAGAAAGAAAAGAAAACCCAAACAAAAAGCCAAAAGCTTCCAGATTGGAAAGGAAGAAGTAAAACCATATTTGTAGACAATCTTGTGTATAGAAAATACAAATACAAGAAGCATGGTGCCAGCATCTGCTTCTGGGGAGGTTACAGGAAGCTTCCATTCATGTAGAAGGGGGAAGGGGAGGAGCATGATATGGTGAGAAAGATGGAAAGAAAGGAGGAGGTGGTGCTAGGCTCTTTTCAGCAACCAGATCTCCCTGGAACTGTAAGTGAAAACTCACTACCAAAAGAGGAGCACCAAGCCATTCATGAAGGATCCTTCTCCCTCCCTCCACTACCCAAACACCTTTCACCAGGTCCCATTTCCAACAGTGAGGATCAAATTTCAACATGAATTTTGGAATTTGGACACAAATATCCAAACAAAATCAGGGGTTTACCCTACTCCAGTATGACCTCATTCTAACTATAATTACATCTGCAATGACCCTATTTCCAAATAAGTTCACGTTCTACGGGTTAGGCGTTCAACAGATCTTTTTTGGGGAAAACAATGCACAACAACAGTTAAGGTTTAAAACTACCATCTGTAATAACTATTCATTCATACCTGGAATTTTGCTTCTTTCTTCCCATGTTGGAGAAAATCCATGTGAGCTAGAGAAACCTGAGTGAACTCAGCTAACGAGAATCCTCCACTAATTGAAAACCTTTATTTCCACTAAAAATTTATTTGCAAGAGAATGATCAGTAACAAGAAAATAATTGGCTACC
Organism: Cephalopachus bancanus; assembly: GCA_027257055.1. Lineage (NCBI taxonomy): Eukaryota > Metazoa > Chordata > Mammalia > Primates > Tarsiidae > Cephalopachus > Cephalopachus bancanus. The sequence goes on from JAPVLO010000014.1 coordinate 9,649,594, forward strand.
ATGGGAGCAATTTTTATTAAATATTGAATAGATACAAAACAATATTTGTAAATATGTACACAGTAGAAAGAAGCTGAATACAATGAACATCTGTGGCTCTCCCACAAAGTTTTAAAAATAAGACATTACCATTATTCTTGAAGTATAATTTTAATTATATATAACTTAATTTTTCAAATTTATTTTTCATTTTAAGTGATTTCAGTGTATTTATTTTTAATGACAAAATGAATATATTAATATGAGCTTGTTATAAAAGATATTTATAATTCAAATTTATATGGAGTAAAAATTTAATGTCTTCCCATGCCAGAGGTACCCTCTAGATAAGATACATCTCTCTGGAATAGGGGCAGAGAATTCCATCATATTTCTGCATGCTAGTTTACGTAGCCAGCTACCTTTGTTTAAGTTGTTTCCATTTTTCTACTATTACAAATAATGCTGCAGTAAACATTCCTTTACATGCAATGCTGCACACCTGTGCAAGTCTATCTATAAGGTAAATCCCTAGAAGTAAAAATGTTAGATAAAAGGCATTAAGTGTGCAATTTAAATTGACATGAATTTGAGTTAGCATCCTAGTATTTCACATTAAAAATTTTAAATTTTATTTTATTAGGTAGAGACGATGCTTTGCTATGTTGCCGAGGCTAGTCTCAAACCCCTAGGCTCAAGTGATCTTCCTGCCTTGGCCTACCAAAGTGCTGGGATTACAGGTGTGAGCCACTGCACCTTGTCTAAAATGGTTTTAAGTCAGATGGTTGTTGCAGCATTCTTCAGGGAATCATAACAAGTCAACACTTGAACTCAATCTTAATATTAGAGACTATAACCCCATCAACTATACATCATACAAAAATGGACTCTGATTATAAAGGACATCAAGGAAAGTACTGTGATGCTGGGATTTCCTGGGGCAAGTACTTTACTATTATGATGGACTGTCAGGCATCCATTTAACAACATATCACCTACCTACATCTTCTCTAATTCTTACACTTAAGTCCAGTACCTTCACTTAGGAACTAGTCTCCATCCTTTTGCAAGATCTATTCAAGGACATAGCTCAGCAATTTTCTCTTCTTTCTTCCATAACACCTATTTCCCATCTCTCTTGGATAATTTTGATCAACATACAAACTGCTGTTTCTTCACGCCCCATTTATCTATTCACCTTATAGTAAAACCTCTAAAATATTTTTAATAGTTGGTCTTAATTTCTCTTCTCTTAATTGTACCTGAATCTATTCCAATCAAGTCTTCATATCCATTTCTCCATTAAAATTGCTCTTATTAAGAACATCAGTGACTGCTACTTTTTAAAAATAAAATTTATTTTAAAAATAAATAAATAAGCGGGGCTCGGTGGCTCAGCCTGTAATCTCGCGTTTTGGGAGGCTGAGGTGAGTGGACTGCCTGAGCCCGCGGGACAATTTGGCAAGACCTCATCTCTACAATAAATCAAAAAATCAGCTGGGCGTGGTAGCGCGCGCCTGTAATTCCGGCTACTCGGAAGACTGAGGCGGAAGGATTGCGGGAGCCCAGCAGGTCTAGGCTGCAGTGGCCGGGAGCGGCCACTGCACTCCAGTCTGGGCTACAGAGTGAGACTCCAACTCAAAAAATAAAAATAAAAAATGAAAAATAAAATGTATTGCATCTATTTGAGGTTAACAATATGACATTATGGAATACATAGTGATAGTAAAATGATTACTATAGTGAAGCAAATTAACGATAATCTCACAGGTACTTTGTGACAAGAGCACCTAATATCTACTTATTTAACAAAAGTCCCTAATACAGCATAATTTTATTAACTTTAGTCATCCTGTTGTACGTAGCTCTCTAGACTTGTTCATCCTCCATATCTGCTATTTTGTATCCTTTACATGTATCTCTTTATTTCCTTCCCCATGCTTCTACATTTCTTTTTCTTTTTTTTTTTTTTTTTGAGTTGGAGTCTCACTCTGTCGCCCAGACTGGAGTGCAGTGGCCGCTCCCGGCCACCGCAGCCTCGACCTGCCGGGCTCCCACAATCCTTCCGCCTCAGCCTTCCGAGCCTCTACATTTCTTGCATCAATTTCTCTGTAGCACTTACCGGTACTGACATACTATATATTTTACTTGTATTTGTTTATTGAACATCTCTCCCTACTATAGGATGAGCTCTATGAGAGCAGGGTTTTTGTTTTATTTTTGTGTTGTTGTATCCCTAGCATCTAGAACATTGTCCATAGAAATAAATCAGTAACACACAATAAATTGGTAAATGAACATATTTGCACTTATATTCTACTTGAGGGAAGGAGAGTAAACAAAATAAACATGGAAACATATATAGGATGTCAGATGGCAATATATACTATGGAGAATATTAAGAAAATGGGGAATACCAGGGTGACCAGCAAATGAATAAGGCAACATTTGAACAGAGGCCTCAAGGATCAAGGGAGTAAACCAGGTAGAGAATACAGTAAGTGCTAATGTCCTGAGGTAGAAATTTTCTTGGATGTCTGTGAAATATCAGGGAGATTAGTGTAGCAAAAGCATGGTAACATGAGACAGTCCCTGGAAATGTGCTCAAGAAAAAGTGGGAAGCTTGTTCACACTGTGTTTTCTAAGAGTTTAGCTTTTACTCTGGAGCAGGAAAAAAGCCCTTGGAGGGTTTGGAAAAGAAATGTGTCCTGAATACAGCAGTCTAGTCAGTGAGCTGAGAATAGGCTCCAAGAAGAACGGGAGAGGCAAATTAGTGAAGAGGATACAGCAAAAATAGAGGTAAGTTGAATGCAGCAACATATAAAAAGGTCATACATCATGACCAGTGGGATTTATTCCAGGAATGCAAGGTTGGTTTGACATCTGAAACTTAATCAATGTATTATAATACACCATATTAATTGAATCAAGGACAAAACCATATGATCATCTCAATAGATGCAGAAAAAAATCCCACACACTTTCATGGTAAAAATTCTTAAACAAAGATGGGAACTTCTTCAACCTGGTAAGGAGCAGCTATAAAACACCCACAGCTGACATAAGAATAATGGTGAAAGGCTGAAAGCTTTACCTCCAAGGTTAGAAGGTCAGGAACAATACAAGGATGTACATTTTCACTACTTACATTCAATATTATACTGAAGGCTCTAGCCAGGGTAATTAGGCAAACAAAATAAAACAAAACAAACAAACAAATTTAAAAAGCAAGCAAAAAAAAAAAAAAAAAAAAAACCCTCCCAAAAAACAAACAAAAGCTTCCAGATTGGAAAGGAAGAAGCAAAACTATCTTTATTTGCAGATGATCTTGTATATAGAAAATACTAAGGACTCTACAAAAAAATACTTAGAAATACATTTGATAAAACATGTAGGACTTATACACTGAAAATTTCAAAACATTGTTGACATAAATTAATAAATGAAAGAACACCCCATGTTCATGTTATGACTAAATAGTGTTAAAATGCAATTCTCCCAAAATTGATCCACAGATTCAGCACAATCCCTGTCAAAATCCCAGCTTCTTTTTTTTGGAAGCCATTGGCAAACTAATCCTAAAATTCATAGGGAAATGCAAGAAACCACAGTAGCCAAAACAATCTTGAAAATGGTGCAGTCCCTTTTGAAAATAACCTGGGAGTTCCTCAAAAATTGAGTTAATATATGATTCAGCACTTCCATTCCTAGGTGTCTACCCAAGAGAAGTGGGAACATGTTCACACAGAAACTTGTACACAGATGTTTATAGCATCATTATTTATAATAGTCGAGGGGTAGAAACTACCCAAATGTTCATTAATTAATGAAAGGATAATCATGTGTGATGTATCAATATAATGTACTATTACTTGACCATAAAAAAGGCATTCAGTGCTGATCCATGTTACAGCATGGATGAGTCTAGAAAACATTATGCTCAGTGAAAGAAGCCACTCATAAAAGACCACATATTGTATGATTTCATTTATATAAAATATCAAAAATAGGCTTATCTGTAGAGACAGAAAGTAGGTAGATGGTTACCTGGGAGCAGGGAAAGAGTAAGGGGAAGCAGGGAAAAGGGTCAAGGGAGCGATTGGGAGGGGATGATAGCTGAAGGACACAGGGTTTCTTCTAGGAGTGAAAAAAATGTCCAAATGATGGTGGTGATTGTTGCACAACTCTGTGAATATACTAAAGATCACTGAATGGTACCTTAAAGGAGTGAACTGTTGGATAATGAATTAAGTCTCAATAAAGCTGCTAAAAGAAGAAGAAGAAGAAGAACCAGGAAAAGAAACCCAGTACCAAACAACGTAGGTTTAACTCTCATCTTTGCCCCCGACTGTGTAACTCTGGCAAGGTTTAACTTCTCCATGCCATAGTTTCCCCACAAAAAAATAGAGAAAAATAGTAGTTCCTGCCTCACAGGGTGGTTGTAAGGATTACAGGAGTCAATACATGTAAAACACTTAGGATTAGTGTCTGGTTTTTAAAAAAGTTATTTATTATACTCGAAGTTATTCGAGAAGCCACTGCACACATACTTCACCTATCACTCCATCACTGTAAATAATAATACAAATAATTATTGTAAACAATAACAAATAAACACATGATTCTTTGGAATCATTCAAAGCATTTTAGAAATTAGGTGTCTTATTGATTTTGGATTTTTAAGTCTTGGTCATTTTTCCTAATGGCATTCATAGAAATTGTTCAAAACGTTCCTGTTTCATGGGTTGGAGTGAGGAACGCAGACCAGTTAGTCAAACTTCCTAGGAACGTACGAAGAAATTGTGCAGGAGAGAGAGGGGACAAAACAGACAAATGTAAATCCAGCCAGCCCTGCAAACCTGGAAGGATGGGAACATTTTTGCGTTCAAAAACTAATCTTGTGCAGAGGACAAGACAGCTGCATACAGGAAGACACAACACTCGTGGGGGCTGACTCCACAGCCTCGGTCCGTGTCCTCTTCCGTAAGGTGAGAATAACCCGCGCCAAGCCAGCAGGCCTCACTAGACCACACTGGGGTCCCGAGCGAGACAAACGCCTACATTCTCTTTTGTGTGCGTGTCTGTACACCTGACTCCCAATTCAGTGCTCCTTCCTCACAGCCTTGCTCTCTGGCTCTATTCGTGATGCTGTTTGAAAGCACAGGTGGCGCGCTCGTCCCGTGGGCAACTCACGTAGGGAGCGGTGGAAACCGGAAGTAAATACGTCCCAAAGCTCAGCGACGTCCCTCTGTCCTCCATGTCTCTGTGTCTCCTAGACAAGAACGCCTTTCGCCTAGTTTGACCCTCCAGGCTTCCCATCCCATAGCCTCGGGCGCATGCGCGGAAGTACCCTGACCTTCCATACTCCTGTTTCTGCTCCCCTGACCATGGCGGCTCGCGGCGTCGGGCTATTGACCCGCTTGCCACTCTGTGCCCAGAGAAGAAGTCGCATCCAGCATCCTATCCTCAGGCGTTTCAGTTGCCCAGGGACTGTGGCCGAAGACTTCAGGAGGGAAGAGCAGCCGTCGGGGAGCGTGGAGACAGGTGATTGCACGTGGCCGGCTTGCTGGTATTCTGTGCCGCCGGCGAGGGAAGGAAGGGTCTCGAGCTAGCGGGGCCCGTGGGAGCGGCCGGGGACCAGTGGCGAGAGGGTGGCGTTGTGTCTCGGCTTCCGATTTTACTGGGGTACCAGGGTCGCTAGCGAGACTGACGTAAGAGTGAGGTGTGTGATACAGTCGTAAAACTGTGTAGATCTCTGGGAAGTTCAGGGCAAGAACACAATTTGCTGGCAAAAGTGTCCCCAGTAGTAACAGCATTGTCGCACATGAGTCAGATGCTTCCTCATTCACAGGTATTCTGATTTTGATGCATGAAGTTGTTGCTGGAGGCCGGGTGTCGTGAAACCTGATGCGTCCTCAGGATTCCTGGCTCCTGCAGGCAGGGCTCCGCCGATTAAATTTACTGTCGTTAACTTTATTCTTTTAGCCATTTTGAGCCAAATCAATCTGATAACGAGTTTGCATCCGTTGAAACAGACTGTTGTCCTGCGGATGTCCTAAAATGTTTTGTTTCGACTGGGCGCGGTGGCTCACGCCTGTAATTCCAGCACTTGGGGAGGCGGAGGTGAGAGCACTGCCTGAGCCCAGGAGTTCAAGACCTCGTCTCTACAAAAAAAAAAAAAGTTCGGGCGTGGTGGTGCACGTCTGTAGTTCCAGCTGTTTGGAAGACTGAGGCGAAGGATCGCCTGAGCCCAGCAGGTCGAGGCTGCTGTGGCGGTGAGCATGCCACTGCACTTCAGCCTGGGAGACAGAGTAGACGCCAACTCAAAAAGAAAAGAATTATGTTTTGTGTGAGTGTGTTTTGAGAAAACCACTATTACTGAACCCCTCTTGGGCAACAGAGTAGACTCCAACTCAAAAAAAAAAAGAATTATGTTTTGTGTGAGTGTGTTTTGAGAAAGCCACTGTTACTGAACCCCTCTTGTGACCCAAGAGCTTGTGTATAGTATTTAAAGTTCTTAAAGCAATCTCTTAGGAAATGAATCACTGTCTCCATTTTACAGATATAGAAAGAGGTTCAAAGAGCTAAATAACTTGTGCAAGGAAAGCTCAGTTAATTTAGACCTTGAGTCAGGTTTTCAAACAAAATGTATTGGTTTCTACTATTTCTTGGAGCTACAGTTTTTATAGTTTTAAGAAATGAAGTTATTTCTGGGAACAGTTCTTAAGTATGCTAAACAAGTAAATTACTTTACCCTAAAACAAATTCCCATCTTCATCAGACTGTATGACAGACTCATATCAACAAAAAGTGAGAAATACTACTTTATGTGGTGTTAATTGAGGCACTAATTGAATTGTATTTAGTAGAATCTGCTTCTGTTGATAATTTCTAAGTAACTGGAAATTTGAGTAAGGATTCTGCCAAAGAATCTATTGTAATTTAATATTTGTATGAAGGTTTAAGAGAGCTTTTTCATATGTTCCTTGAGACATAAAATAAATCAGTGGAATAGGTATGAAGGAGTTATTACTCTCATTGTATAGATGAAGAAACAGGCTAGTTTAAGTGAGTAGTTCATACTTATACATCTGTTCATTTGCAAAGATAAGAATATGATTGATTCCACAGCTATACTCTTCACTTTGCTGTTTTTCTTTTTTAAGGAAATATTTCATTTTGCATCATTAGGATAATATAACTAACTAAATATTCGGGGACTCTTCTGGGGCATAGCAAGTAACAATATTCTCATTTGAATTTCTCTACCATTTTATTTAAAAGAATTTTTTTTAAAAAAAGCAGGATTTATTGAGAGGACCAGAAAAGCTCCCACAGTGGGAGGGGACCTGAGGGGGTTGCCCTTTCTACCATTTGGAAAAAAAAGAAGATAACTACACCTTATACTCAGTTTAGTGTTCTAAGCTCACTCTTCTACATGAGGATTTTAGTGTTGGGGGTGATGATTGCCAGCAGCTTTATGTTCACATCCTTACAGTTTTCTCCAAAGGGAAGAATAAAATACTCTTTTACCTGAATTTGAAAAATTCTAAGAAAGAGCTTTTGGTTGATTACTTTTGGACCAAGATAAAGTATCCAAAATAGTCTGATATCCTGACCTATCTGATGGGATAGGGTAAGTGTGAGAGCTCCACCGCAACCACGTAGAGTGACTTTTTACAAGGAGGAGTGTGCGGTAACCAGAACAAGGGGGGATATATGCAAGGCAGCCAAACAACCACACAACTCTCCAGGAGGCTACTCCGCTTAGTAGAGTTTTACTTTGCAATTTTTGCCTATAATGATGCCTGCCCTACTTACCTTAAAAAGCTACTGTGAAATGCAAAAGAGAGTATGTATGTAGTAGCAGGTGGAAAACTGTAAAGTGCTGCTTAAAGAAAAGGTGCTGTGTTATATTTGAAGATAGTGCTCAGCTCTCGGGTTCTCATTACCTTTTTTCCCCAAGCTGTAAATCCCCATTTTTACCTGTAATCATTCTCTACTTGAGTTTCTAGACTTTAAATTTCTCCTCTCTGGATGTTCCCTGGTGCATGAAGATTCTTCATATCTGTTATGTCCAGAGCAGGACATACACTCCATGTGGCCTGACCAGTAAATAGCAAAGAACTGTTACTACCCCTGAACTTGAATTTTAAAAAATATTTTAATAAAGCCTGGTATTTTACATATATGTGTTCATTCTCTTTCTGTCCTCGGAAGTTAAGACATTCCTTTGATGCATTTTGAGTTTCATCAAATCAAACATCTGGACCTCTTTTGTAGTAATACTGCTAGGTTAATTTTTTCCCCTATTATGTGCATGTGTCTTTGTTTTTAATTCTAAATGTAACATAGCATTCAGTCTTTTTTTCTGTTAGTTTAGGCTTACAATATTATATTATCAAGACCATTCCAGATTTCATTATCGTAAAATATTAGCACTTATTAGTTTTTCCTCTCAACTTTGAGTCATTTATAGGTTTAGTAAGCCTTTTGTGAGGCAGTGAACTTAAACTGCCTCATCTATTCATCTCCTCCTTTTATGAGGCAGTGAACTTAAACTGCCTCACCTTTTCACCCCCTCCTTCACATGTCGACATCATTCTTACCTACTGTTGTTCAAGTCTTTAGATTCTACCTCTCCCATCTTCTTAAGCACATTCTTCCATCTTTTATCAACATTCCTGTCTCAAATTCAGTTCCTGCTCTTCCCCAGCCATACATCTGCAGGGATATATTTGCATAAATGTACAAAGACATTGTACCTCAGATTGACATTGCAGTGTTGTTGGTGATAGTTTAAAATGGTAAACCACCTAAATATTTATCAGTAGAAGATTGATAAATATATATACAAGAATACTTAACACAATTATTAAAATAAATAAGGTAAACACATATCTGCTGATAATGGAAAGTCTTCAGTGTATGAAACATTTTAAGGAATGTTAGGGAATAGAATGTTTAGTATGATTTCAGTAGTTTCAATCATGTAAAAGTGTTCATAGATACACATGTATATGCTTATCTATGCCTTGGAAATGTTTAGAAAGATTCAGTACCAAAACTTAATGGTTGCCTATTTTTTTTTTTTTACTGTGAATATACTTTATTTAGTTATATTTGCTTACAGCTGAAACTCTGGGAATTCAAAATTAACATCCTTGCCCATGAGCTTCTTGTAGACACCAGAAAAAGTTTCTACCTTGTGCTCCACGTTGTTCTGCTGTGCTCTGTCCAAGTGCACCTTGATGAGCCGGCTGCCATTCAGCTTCACACGGATTCTTTTGCCCACAGTTTCACTTGGGAAGACCAAGTCCTCAAGGATGGCGTCGTGTACAACTGTCAGAGTACGGCTCCTGGGACGCTTTTGCTTATTTTTTGTGCGGCTTTTTCTAGTTGGCTTAGGCAGAATTCTCCTCTGAGCAATAAAGACAACATGCTTCCCGCTGAACTTTTTCTCCAATTCACGTACTAGCCGGACTTGGATTTTTTAGAAAGACTTCAGTTGAGGAACGGGAACAAAGATTATGATAGCTTTCTGAGCTGTGCCTTAAGGTCCGAATTCATCTCCAGCTCCAGGAGAGCCTGGGATATGCCAGACTCGAACTCATCTGGCTTCTTGCCATTGGGCTTCACGATCTTGGCGCTCAAGCTGAACATGGCCTTCTCCTTGCTGAGCACCAGTTTAGGAAGAGGCCGAAGCCTAGCGAGAGCTCATCAAATCCTCATGGTTGTCTATTATTAGAGTAAGAGGACAAGAAGAGGATTTATACTTTTTACAAGTTTACACTGTTTGACTTTACTTTTACAATAAGCAATTGGACGTCAGTCTAGGTTCAAAGTAAAAATCAGGGACAAGAAGGTTTAGGTGGTAATTACAACTGAAAAAGTAGCGAGGTGGTCTGGGCAGAGCCTATAGCACAAAAAGCAAAGGAAATGGGGACCAACTGGCAGAAAGATGGTCAATAGACTGACGTCAAGTAGAAGAATAGTTCTTGTCCTCAGCACGGAAGAAGATATTCTTCCATATTGTTAAGTAAATATAACACTGTGAATTACATTCTTTCATAGATATTAAAGGGAGGTAATACAGAGGTGGAAGCGATTCTGTCATGGAGAGTCAGAAGTCTTCACAGACCTGAGCAAGATTTGGAGGCTGAATGGGAGTTTGCCAGACAGAAAATGAGAAGGTGGGCATTCTGAGCAAGGAAAGACAGAAAGTTTATAGTGCGCGACAGTGTTGTGTATGTGGAATGCCATATGTGAAAACCGCAAAGGGAAGAAGTAGTAGAAATTGACACGGAACTGGGGAGATGCGACATGGTGCCAACAACTCTTTTACCTGTGCTATGGAGTTTAGACTTGATCTTAAAAGCATCAGGGAAGCTGTTAAAGGATTTTAAGCAGGAAAGTCAAACAGTAAGATTTTTAAAAAGACCATTTTATAAATGTCACCTTGGCAGCAGTATGGAGAATGGCTTTGAGAAAGACAGAATTAAAGTGAATGAGGCTAGTTTAGGAGTCAGGTGGTTGTGATACTGACCTGAAATAAGAGACTGATGTTAAGCAGTTGACATCGGGAGTGGAGGAGAGGGCACATACTTAAGAGATGTGTTTTCTCCATCTAGTGCAGCAGGCATAGGAGAGATGTCCAGTACATGTTCTTGACCACTTGTTAAAAATGTTGAGTGGCTCAGGTTCAGGAATTCTTTGGTATGCCATTAGAGACTTGCCCGTAGGCTGACACTAATGAACACAGTTGAGGGATCAGACAGTTCTTATTGTCATTAACCTGTATTTCTTTATCTTGCCCATGAAGATTTCTTGGAGTTGGCTACATTAAGATAGGGTGTTCGGAGTATTTCCTTGATCTGCCAATTTTACAACATTTTGGAAGAAAATGAGGCTACAGTTTTCTGCTGATTTCCATATATAATTTGCATTTTCTGATTTATTTATTTATTTATTTATTTTCTTGAGTTGGCGTCTCTGCCACCCAATCTGGAATGCAGTGACACAAATCATGGCGTACCGCAACCTTGGCCTTCCTGGCTCAGGCAGTCCTTCTGTCTCAACTTCCCAGGTAGCAGGACTACAGGCATGTACCATCATGCCTGGCTAATATTTTAATTTTTTTGTAGAGACTAGGTCTTGCTGTGTTGCACAGGCTGGTCTCAAACTCCTGGGCCAAAACAATCCTCCCTCCTTGGCCTCCCAAAGTGCTGGGATTATAGGCATGAGCCACTGCGCCTGTCCTGTTCTCTTTAATTTCGCTGGAGTTTTGTCGAGTGTATTGGTATCATATTTTGTGGATTATAATTTTTAGAGTCTGTCTTTCCAGGTGTTTTAAACAAGCACATTAAGCTACCCAACTGGAAGTTAAATATCTTAGAAGAAAATGAGTTATTAACATTCACTTTTTGACTTTGTCTCTTTTTGTTCACTTCTTGACTTGAATGATTTTTTTTCTTTATACTTAGTTCATGTGTTGGTCTATCCATTGTCACTAGTGGGTTATTAATATTTAATTACAGATTATTACAATTCTTGTCTTCATTCCCCGTAATGAAGACCCCTTTCTTTCCTATCATGAGCTCTTCATGGGCAGCAACTTTTAAATTCTTTGATTTCCCTGTGACACAGAGCATATGATAGTTGGTAACTTGGTGTTAAGATCAAAACCCTTGACTAAGAAAAACTCCTTAATAACTGACTTCAGTACATTCAACTTCTTTTTTTTTTTTGAGTTGGAGTCTCACTCAGTCGCCCACACGAGTGCAGTGGCTGCTCCCGGCCACTGCAGCCTTTACCTGCTGGACTCCGGCAATCCTTTGGCCTCAGCCTTCCGAGTAGCTGGAACTACAGGCGCACGCTACCGCGCCTGGCTAATTTTTTATTTATTGTAGAGATGAGGTCTCGCCAAGTTGCCCAGGCAGCTCTCGAACCCTCAGGCTCAGGCAATCCACTCACCTCAGCCTTCCAAAGCGCAGGATTACAGGCTGAGCCACCGAGCCCGACTGGTACATTGAACTTCTAAAGTCATTTTCTCATTATACTCAAAATTGTAATAATTTTTTTGGGCTTTGAAATGTTAAAATTTGTACATGTTTGTGCATATTTGTGTAAGTACTAATTGAGTGATTTTCCTTTCTTGGTTTTGCTTTTAAAATTTTTGAAACTCTGTTTTCAGCATTATGCATCAAGTATAGTACATCAAAATGGAGGTGGACAGTTTTAATGATAGTCACAGGAAAGTAGTCAAATGAACATTGAAAGTACGGTAGCCCCCACTTAGCCGTGTTTTTACTTTCCGCACTTTCAGGTACCCATGGTCAACTATGGTCCGAAAATGGATGGCAACTGTACAAAATAAGATAATTTGAGAGACAGAGGCCACATTCACATAACTTTTATTGCAGTATATTGTTAGGATTGTTCTATTTCATTATAGTTATTGTTAATCTCTTAATGTTACTAATTTATAATTTAAACTTTATTACAGGTATGTATTATGTATAGCATATAGCACTGTGTAGTATATATGTGTATAGTATATGTATGTATGATGTATGTATATTGTACTATATAGGGTTCTGTACTGTTCAAAGTTTTTTTTTGTTTTTGAGTTGGAGTCTCACTCTGTTGCCCAGGCTGGAGGGCCATGGCTCACTCATGGCCACCCCAGTGTTGACTTGCTGGGCTTCGGTGATCCTTCCGCCTTAGCCTTTCAAGTAGCCGGAACTACGGGTGCACGCTACCATGCCCAGCTAATTTTTGATTTATTGTGGAGACGAGCCTGGGCTAGTTTTGAACCTGTGGGCTCAGGCAATCCACTCACCTTGGCCTCCCAAAGTGCTGAGATTACAGGCTGAGCCACTGAGCCTGGCCTATTCAAGGTTTTAGGCATCTGCCAGCAGTTTTTGACTGTATTCCCTGTTGAAAAGAAGGGGCTTCAATAGTATAGTTTAACCTTTGTAAAGGAAGAGAAGAAAAAAAGATACAAGATTAGGGTGAAGCTGCTTTTAGTTATATATAAAAAATCTTTGTATACCTTATCAATTAATGTTTTAAATTTTTTTAAAAATTTTATTTTCAAGATGTGGGGTACAGTTCAGGATTAGGTAGATAAGTGGTCATTGTACAGGTAAAGTTTAGGCCTCCCTGTGGTCCCGACTTCACCTGATTTGAGATCAGGTACCCTTATTGATGTTATGTGCCCCCCCACAGTGTCCCATTATTGCCAATTCCTTTCTTTTTTTTTTTTTTTGAGTTGGAGTCTCACTCTGTTGCCCAGACTGGAGTGTAGTGGCCGCTCCTGGCCACCACAGCCTCGACCTGCTAGGCTCTGGCGATCCTTCTGCCTCAGCCTTCCGAGTAGCTGGAACTACAGGCGTGTGCTACCATACCCGGCTAATTTTTTTTTTTTTTTTTTTTTTATCGTAGAGATGAGGTCTCGCCAAGTTGCCCAGGCGGGTCTCAAACCCATGGGCTCAGGCAATCCACTCACCTCAGCCTCCCAAGGCATGGGATTACAGGCTGAGCCACTGAGCCTGGCTTCCCTTTCTAATAGTATTAAGATTAATGTTCAGGATCCGCTTATGAGAGAGAACATGTGGTACTTGGTTTTTTGTTTCTGTGATCTCTGAATATTATAGATTCTACATCCATCCAAGTTGCTGAGAAATCCATACTTTTGTCCTTCTTTGACTGCATAATACTCCATCATGCATATGTACTACATGTTTTTTTTAATCCAGTTTACTTTCGATGGGCAGCATGGTTGGTTCCATGTTTTCGCTATTGTGAACAATGCATGTGTAGGTTATCTTTTTTGTAGAGTGATTTGTGTTCCACCAGGTATATTCCCAAAAGGGGGATTGCTGGGTTGTGTGGAAAGTCAATTTTTACATCTTTTAAGAATCACTACACTGTTTTCCACAGAGGTTATACAAGTTTTATACTCCCACCAACAGTGTAGAGGTATTCGCTTTTCTCCACGTCCTCACCAGCATGTGTTGTTTTTTGAGTTATCCATCATAGCCATCCTGACTGGAGTCAGGTGGTATCTCAGTGTGGTTTTGATTTGCATTTCTTTGATGATTAGTAAGACAGCGTTTTTTCATGTATCTGTTGGCTGCTCGTATGTCTTCTTTTTAGTGGTGAAAATGCTTTTGTCTCATTCATAGGCTCTGAGGATAAGACTCCCAAAAAGACGTTCTCTGAGGTGCAAAAAGAAAGACGAGAACAGGCACAGCGGACTGTTTTAATACATTGCCCAAATAAAATCAATGAAAAAAAGTTTCTTAAATATTTATCCCAACATGGACCTATTAATAATCATTTCTTCTATGACAGCTTTGTAAGTATTTGAAAACCAGTCTAATTTAATGTTATATGTTTGAAGGATAGAGGTCTCTGTTAGGTTTTTTGTTGTTGTTGCATTTTGCAATATGGTAAAGTTAGATTCTCTTTTCATATCCTACATCTTTCTTTATCTAAGTTTCTTTAATGAGTTTTTTTTTTTTTTTGCATATGAGAATAGAAATCCTTATAGCAATATTTTGGAATTATAAGTAATGTATGACTAAATGATAGTGCTATTTGAATACTCCAATTTTTAAAAGATAGGGGTCTTGATATGTTGCCCAGACTGGAGTGCAGTGGCTTTTCATAAGTGCCATCGTAGCCCAGTACACTAGATTCTCTAACTCCTAGGCTCTAGTGATCCTCCTTCCTCAGCCTCCTGAGTATCTGGGACTACAAGTGTGTGCCACCTCACCAACTTGAATACTTTAGATAGTCCCAATATCTTGGGGAAGGGATTTCTGTTTTTCCTTTTAATTTTTTATGTCATCATTCTTTTCAGCTTCTCTTGACTAATACACTTTATAGTCTTTTCTTAATCTACTTAGAGTAAAACCATTGCTGGTGTTAGGATCACATCTTTTGTAAATTTTAAGAAGTTGATATTTTGCAGCATGATGGTAATTGTTTTAAAAGATAAACTAAAATAGCATGTTAAATATATTATGAAACGTGTGTGGTTTTCATGTTTTGGTATAGGGGCTCTATGCTGTTGTAGAATTTGGCCAAAAGGAGAGTATAGACTCACTGCAGAATGGGACTCATACGCCAAGCATGGGTATGGAGGCTGCAATTCCATTCAGGTCCCGTTTCTTCAGTTTGAAGTTGAATCCGTCACACCAGACTTCTGAGCAGCCGTGTATACGGTCTAGTAACCAGTTGCCTCCTTCAAGCAAGAAGCTTTTTGAATTACTTTGTTATGCAGAAAGTGTAAGTCTTTAGGTGTACTTCAATTTTTAAAAATATATATGATGTTATTTTTATATGTTTTAAAGGTTCTTATAAAATAGTCTTGCTGTATTATTATTTAATGGGTATTGATCTTCAGTTTTACAAGGTGAAAGCATTATGGAGGTGGGTGGTGGTGATGGATGCATAATATTATGAAGGAAAGTTTTCTATTTCTGGCTTTCTGAGAATTTCATCAGGCTCAACACATTGAGTAGATATTGAGTTTTGGCATTTGAGATTATCTTGAAAACTGTCGCGATTTTGAAATTATATGATTTTTCTCCTGATGTCTTTTAATGTAGTGAATTACAGGCATAGATTTCCTCATGTCAAGCCATTCTTAGATTCACTCAATATACAAGGTGTATTAAAAAAAATAGTACTGCATTTGTTTTGCCAGTATTAAAAAAATATAGTACTGCATTGTTTTGCTTTGGTTTTAACATTTTAATAAATGGGGTTGCTTTAAAAAATGAATCTGTCCAGTGAAAAGTGAAAGTGATTCTTCTCCACTTCCCCCACCCACATGCCCCCTGTGTACTTCTCAAAGGAAACCACATTCTTCCAAAGTTTTTGGCTTTTTTGGACAAATCAGGGTTTTTAAAAAATCTTTTCAGCATAATGACATAAAATTATACATGATATTCTATATCTTATTTCTAGTTTTATCTCTTTATCTGTCCTAATATTGTTTGTATTTGCTTTGGTGTTTTTTATTCAGATTGTCAAGTGTTTAGCCAGTTCTTTCAAAGAATCACTTATGGTGTTATTTATCAAAATACTGTTTTTTAGGTTTAATTTTCTAATTTAAAAAACGTTGCTGCTAACTTTGCGCATTTCCTTTACATTATTTATTTTTTAGTTTGAATGATTAATTCGGTTATTTTTAATATTGTTTCAAATATGAGCATTTAAAACTTTATTTATTCATTTATTTTTTTTTTACTTTGGTACAGTTTCAAAATGATCATTAACCCCAGTTTTCTAGTGAATATTCCAGCTACTTGAAAGGCTAAGGTGGAAGATCACTGAGAGGTCTTAGGCCTTCATTGCGCGAATCGTTGCTTATTTCTAGCTTTTCTTGCCCTTTAGCATTGGTCTTCTCTCCCCCGAGTTTAACATGTCCAGTTTGTAGTTGTTTTGGCCACTCCTGGAGCACTGTGCCATTTTGATTTTCTTTTCTTTTCTTTTTTTTTTTTTTTTTTTTTTTGAGTTGGTGTCTCACTGTCATCCAGTCTGGAGTACAGTGGCATGCTCACAGCCACCACAGCCTCGACCTGCTGGGTTCTGACGATCCTTCTGCCTCAGCCTTTCAAGTAGCTGGAACCACAGGTGTGCGCCACTATGCCCAGCTAATTTTTTGATTTATTGTAGCGATGAGGTCTCGCCAAGTTCCCCAGGCTGGTCTCGATGCCCTGAGCTCAGGCAAACCTCTCACCTCTGCCTCCCAAAGCGCTGGGATTACAGGCATGCTACTTTGATTTTCTAAAAACAGTTCTTTATACTCATTGTTTAGGTAAAGAAGCTTTAATTTTAGCCAGTTTTTATTGTGTCCTTCCTCAGTGCCTTTTTTTTTTTTTTGTCAGAGTCTCACTCTGTTGCTCACACTGGAGTGCAGTGGCACACTCACAGCCACCTCAGCCTCAGCCTGCTGGGCTCAGGCAGTCCTTCCACCTCAACCTTCAAGTAGCTGGAACTACAGGCACACGTCACTAACCCGGCTAATTTTTTTATTTATTGTATAGATAAGGTCTTGCCATGTTGTCCAGGCTGGTTTTGAACCCCTGGGCTCAGGCAATCCTCTCACCTATTTCTCCCAAAGTGCTGGGATTACAAGCTTGAGCCACCATGCCCAGCCTTCCTCAGTGCTTTTTAAAATTATAATTTTAAAAATCTACTTTTAGCTGTGCTCGGTGGCTCAGCTTGTAATCCCAGCACTTTGGGAGACTGAGGCAAGTGGATTACCTGAGCTCGCACGTTCGAGACCAGCCCAGGCAACTTGATGAGACTTTGTACAATAAATAAAGAAAAATTAGCCAGGCGTGGTAGCACGCGCCTATAGTTCCAGCTACTTGGAAGCTGAGGTAGAAGGATCGCTGGAGCCCAGCAGGTCGACGCTGGGGTGGCTGTGAACATGCCACTGCACTCCAGTCTGGGTGATGTAGTAAGACTCCAACTCAAAAAAATAAAATAAAATAAACGTAGAAAATATTTACTTAAAAAAAATCGGCCGGGCTTGGTGGCTCATCCTGTAATCCCAGCGCTTTGGGAGGCCGAGGTGAGTGGATTGCCTGAGCCTACGGGTTCGAGACCCGCCTGGGCAACTTGGCGAGACCTCATCTCTACAATAAATCAAAAATTAGCCGGGCGTGGTAGCACGCACCTGTAGTTCCAGCTACTTGGAAGGCTGAGGGGAAGGATCACCGGAGCCCAGCAGGTCGAGGCTGCAGTGACCAGGAGTAGGCCACTGCACTCCAGTTTGGGTGACAGAGTGAGATTTCAACCCAAAAAAAACCCAAAAGAAACAAAAATCTACTTTTAGTAGTAAAGAGAAGGCTGGGTGCGGTGGCTCACACCTATAATACCAGCACTTTGGGAGGCTAGGTGAGAGGATTACCTGAGCCCATGGGTTTGGGACCAGGCTGGGCAACTTGGAGAGACCTCATCTCTACAACAAATCAAAAAATTAGCCAGGCATGGTGGTGCGTGCCTATGGTTCCAGCTACTTGGAAGGCTGAAGCGGAAGGATGGCCTGAGCCCAGCAGGTCGAGGCTGTGGTGGCCGGGAGTACACCACTGCCCTCCAGCCTGGGTGACAGCATGAGACTCCAATCCAATAAAAAAAAAAAATAGTGAAGAGAAAAAAAATTACAAAATTTTAAGGTAGGTCTCCAAAGCCATCAAGTCTTTATAAGTAAAATGGTAATTATTTTATATGACCTGTATATTTCCCATATTTTGTTTTCTTTGTTTTGGCCAGCTAGATAGATGATCAGCTGAACATTCTCTTAAGGGAATTCCAGCTGACAGAGGAGAACACTAAGCTCCGATATCTTACTTGTTCTCTTGTTGAAGACATAGCAGCTGCATGTTTTCCAGACTGTACAGTCAGACCCTTTGGCTCCTCAGTGAACACGTTCGGGAAATTAGGATGTGATTTGGACATGTTTTTGGATCTAGATGAAATTGGAAAACTCAGCACTCACAAGGTAATTATATTTCTTTAAAGCACTGTAGTAATTTAAAATTAAGAAATTAGGCTGGAAGCAGTGGCTCACACCTGTAATTCCCTTGCTTTGGGAGGTCAAGGGAGGAATATCACTTGAGGCCAGGAGTTGGAGAATAGCCTGGAAAACATAGTGAGACCCCATCTCTACAAAAAATAAATTAGTTGGCCATAAGTGGCATGCGACTGTAGTCCCAGCTACTTGGGAGGCTAAGGCGGAAGGATCACATGAGCCCAGGATAGCAGCTGCATATTTTCCAGACTGTAGCCCAGGAGTTTGAGGCTGCAGTGAGCTATGATTGTGTCATTGCACTCCAGCCTGGGCAACAGTGAGACCTTGTGTCTAAAAAAGTAAAGTTAAGAAATTAGAAAAGGGAAATCTTTGGACTTAAAATTATAATTGTTGGTTTTTCAATTAGATAAACATTCTGATTAAAGAAAAAAGCATATTTAACATTGATTTTTTTGGAATTTCAGAGCCCAATATGTGATCATTTTGTGTGAGCATTCAATCCATATGTGATAAAATAGTTAAAAAATTTTTTCAAGAGTTCAAAAGTTTTTTGGCTAGGTCAAAGAGGTTTACTGTGTTATTTGAATTATCTGTACCTTAACTAATCTTTTTTAATGTGTGATCTAGTTACTGAAATATATATAAATCTCATAATTTTTGGTATTTTTAATTTCTCCTTAAGATCTTTTGATTTTTTTAGTTTTGAAATCTTTGAGATTAAAAAAAATTCTTTTTGTTTTATCCAAAGGTTATTTTAGCTACATATAGGAATATACATATATGATTATTATATCTTCTTATTGGATTGCTTCATTTATCATTAAATTATGTCCCTCTTCACTTTATAAATGCTTTTTCCTTCAATTCCATTTGTCCACTTGATGTTTGTCTCCCTTCTGTTTTTTATTCTAAGCTTTTGTTTTTGTTGTTTTATTTGGAGCATATCTCCTATAAGCAGCAGCGCGCTTTTACTTTAGTCTGTGAGTCTCTGAGTTCAGTATACTTATTGTTATTACTGATAATTCTTAGACTCCTTTCTATGATCAAATTTTTATTTCCCATTTTCTGTACTTTGTCTTTGCTTTTTTTTCCTTTTTTTATTGGATTAATTTTACTTTATTACAGCCCTTCTCACTCCCCCCTTTTTTTCCTCTTACAGTTTGTATGCTATTTATTTTATTTATGTTTTTTTTAATACACTTGTCTAACAGAGTAAAGTTAACCAATGTATGTCATCCTCCCAGACAATATAAGAGATGCTTTAATTTAATTACTACTTTGAAAAGGCTCTGTGTTTTTATAAAATGTTAGGTGTTTTGGGCTCTGTCTTATATGTTTCAAACTAGTAACAAATATCCATCTTTATGTGGCTATATATCCATTTGAAATCAGACTCAACATTTTGAAAACAAAACTTATTTTGATCTCCCTGCAGATGTCCTAAGTTCTCATAAAAGTTCTTATATATGTTTCACATGTTCATTAGTGGCATTTTAGCTTTGCTAACATTTGCCACTTTTTAAATTCTGCTTTAAGTTATCTTTTGTATCTATGTCACAGTGTCTTGGGTTATGGTGACTGCATCCTGCTTCTATTTCTTATTTCTTGTGCCATGCCTTGGTATTCAGCCTCTGGTCAGCTAGAGTTATCTTCAATCACAGTTTGGATTTTCTCACAAACTTCGCATGGTTCTTTTGCTAGCTTAGTATTGAAATGATCTGTCCTCGTTAATTTCAGTCATCATTTCTCATTGTGTATTTTCACACGCTGAGTTTTCCGACCACATTATTTGATTGCCATTTCCAGGATTATTAGGCACTTTTAGAATATTACAATGATCAAGCAATTTTTCCGTCTCTTTAGTCAGGAGTGTACTTTTCCTGTTCCCTTACTGTTGTTGTTACACAGCTTTCAAGGCCGAGTTATGACTTCACCTTCATGAAGCCATCCTTGATTTTTTTTTCTTCACTCTAGTCAAAATTAATCACTCCTTTTTAGTAGTTTCTTACTGGTTTTTCTTTCTGTCTCCCAATTCTTTCAGTGTCATTTGTAGCTAGTGGTTGATCTGTATATTTCTCACTGTCTCAAGCTTAGGGCAGGGCAGGATTCATGTCTGTTCATTTACTTATCCTGCAGTGCTAGCACTGTGCCCAGCATACTTCAGATGCTCAGTATGCATTTAGCTGAATTGAAACTATCCAGGAAGAGAAGGCACACCAAAATTAAATGGGTCCATTTTATTAAAACTAACATGTACTTGAAATTTTATTAAATTCCTCTTAGGGGCACTTAAATTGTGATAACTTCTTTTCTCCTTTTTTTGAGTCAGGGTCTCACTCTGTCATCCAGGCTGGAATGCAGTGGTGTGATCACAGCTCACTGCAGCCTCTACCTCCTGGGTTCAGGCAATCATTCTACCTCAGCCTTCTGAGTAGCGACTACAGGCACATGCCACCACACCTGGCTAATTTTTTTTTTGTAGAGATGAGATCTCAATATGTTGCCCATGCTGATCTCAAACTCCTGGGTTCGAGCAGTCTTCCCACCTTGGCGTCCCAAAGTGCTGGCGTTACAGGCGTGAGCTACCACGCCTTGCCAGTTATTTTAAATAAAACACTTTAACTGAATAATCAAGGAGCATAGCAATATGTTTAAAAACTCTGGGTTCTAGAGTCAAACTGAAAAATTGTAATTGTGCTTATTAGCTATGTGATCTGAGATAAGTTATATACCTTCTCTGTGCCTTAATTTACCTAATTATAAATAAAGTTGGAATACTGCTGTAGCACATATTTCATATAATATATGTTAGTATATGTTATAAATGTGTATGAACTTGTCTTAAACTCTGAAAGTTTTTGGAAATAGGTACTTAAGCTTATAATAACTTTGCTAATAGAAACATTAAAAATAAAATACAGAGAAAAAATGTAAGCACTCTTAAATCTATCAAATTCATAAGGCCCTCTTAGACTAGTTTGTGCAGTCATGAGCTCTTCTCTTACCCCTTAGTATGTTGGTATTTTTTGGCTTTGTGCCTTATTTTATAGTTCTTTGTGTATTTGTTTTATTCCTCAAATCATTTTGAGTTAGGAAGAGTGCAGTAGACTTTTTTGTGTTTTACAGCATTATACATGAGATCCTATGCACAATAGGCACTAAACAGATTATTTGCTAATTAATACATAAATGTGATTTACTAACTAAAATAGTACATTTTTGTAATTAAATGTTTTAATGTGTAAAAGATGCTTACTTATGAAATGTGTTATCTTACCTATCACAAAGATCATTTTAGCATCAAATCTGCCTTTGGTCATTCCTTTAGTTTTGCTTTTTCTAATAGGACTCTGTATCTTGGAGGATTTAGGTAATAGAAGGAAAAAATAGTGGCTAAGTTCTGTTTTCTGTTATCTAAATTATTGCTGTGGACAATGTGTTTAACTTACAGTTTTTTCTTTATTAGATCTACAGTTAGTGCTATAGGAATAGCAAATATTTATAGGAAGTATTTACTGATTTAGCTGTCTCTGAAGAAT
The DNA here is from genome assembly GCA_027257055.1 of Cephalopachus bancanus. Classification (NCBI taxonomy): domain Eukaryota; kingdom Metazoa; phylum Chordata; class Mammalia; order Primates; family Tarsiidae; genus Cephalopachus; species Cephalopachus bancanus. Next base: position 9,671,668 of record JAPVLO010000014.1, read on the forward strand.
TTTCTCTCTTTTTTTTAAAGTGAGAATTGAGCAGGGAGCTGAAGAATTTTTCTAAGTTTTATTTATTTGATAGAGGAGAGTCATTTTTGAGAGTATCTCACCTTTGCATATAATGTGTTTTTTATCATCTACAGCTTCCATAATTGCTGTGTTTTATTTTGGCACAGGGTCCACTTATCTAATTACTCATGTGGTTCTTGGTCTCTTGCTTTTTATGAGTTAGATTGGGCTAGGTTATGCTTGGTAACAAGCACTCCCCCAATCCTACACATCTCAGCTAGGGCTTTGTGTCCTTAGCAGGGGCACTCTAAAATTATATTCTCAAATCAAGCACCAGGCTGAGCAGCGTCTCATCTCCCCCTGTGCTTCTACCATAATTGAAATGGTGGAAGAAAGCCAAAGTGGAGAATTGAACACTGGCTCTTTAAGCATCTGCCTGCAAGTGACTCTGCTTACATTTCATTAGCCAAAGCAAATCATATGACTGTGCTTAACTTTATAGGGCCAAGAACCATGTGTAATATTTGGTGGACAACTTCAGTAATTGCCACTTCCTGCTCATAGGTCATGGTTCTCCAGTTTCCTACCTCTAATGCTGTTACTCAGACCTACTTTTTCTCTAGTGTCATTTTTAGTTCTGTGTGAAACCTCAAGGATTTTATTCTTCTCAGATTTATAGTACTTAATTTTAAAAAAATTCATTATCACCTTTCTGCTGAGTGATTCTAACCCTTTCTTAGCTTCTGCAGTTGGGTCCAACATTACCACCATTCAGACTGATACTATACTCCTAGTTGACATTCTTTTGCCATCCTGAGATTATTTGACTCCAAATCTGTCTTTTTTTTCCTGGTCCTGTTTAGTCTTGATAGATGTTTCTCTCTCTTTGCTTTTCTGTTAAGGAACTTCGTGCTTTATTTGTTGATTGCTCTTGTTTGGGTTCCTCCTTCTCATATAAATTGCATATGCTTGTATGTTAAAATAGGATGGACTTGGGAAGTAGAAAGTTTATAAAGATAGGCTGGGCGTGGTGGCTCAAGCCTGTAATCCTAGCACTTTGGGAAACTAAGGCAAGACCTCGTCTTTACAATAAATGAAAAAATTAGCCAGGCATGGTAGCATGCCTCTGTAGTTCTGGCTACTTGGAAGGCTGAGACGGAAGGATTGCCTGAGCCCAGCAGGTTGACTCTGGGGTTGCACTCTAGCCTGGGTGACAGAGTGAGACTCTGACTCAAAAAAAAAAAAAAAAAAAGATCTGTTACAACAAAGTGGCTAAGGCACAGTCTTGAAATGTTTATTTTTTAAAGGAAATACATTTTTTAGATCCTTTAATATAAAAGTATCCTCTTAAATAAAAGTCTGTCTAAATGACAAATCCATAAAAAAATAACATATTTATTTATGGAGATTGCATATGTGTAATATATTAATCTATTTTTTCTGATTATAAAGTAATAGAAATAGAAATATGTAATGTCAGTATCTCTGATGGTCCCACTATCAGTAACTACTCTGAATAGTTTAATGTATTTTGTTCTGAATTTTTCTTTGTATATATAAATTTTTTAAAACAAAACTTAATCTTTATAGAGTATAACTTAATCTATACAAATTATAACTTGAGTTTTTTTTTCCTATGAATAATGTCTTGGCAGTTTAATCTAATGCATCCTTTCAATGGCTGCAGAATATTCCACTGATGAATACCAAAATTTAATTAACTAGGCCTCTATTTGTTAGACAATGAGAGTGTTATCTTTTCCCCCCTCTTTATTGACAACATAACAGAAGTAATGCAAACTAGCTCAGCAAATTAAAGAAGTAAAAGAGGAATCATAGAACCCAGGGTCAGGAATGTGGATGAGTCTTAGGAAAGAGATTAGAACTAAGAAGTGTTTCTCTCTACATATTTTTGCTTCATTTATCTTTTTCTCTCTGCCCTTCACTTTTCCCTTTCTGCTCTCATTGATTTTCTTTACTTTTTCATGCTTGTGGTATACATATGCTTGCCTCAAAGCTTCTGAGTTACATATTTCAGCCCCATGGATGCCTCTGAACCTTTACTCCAGTTCCCAGTAGAGATCTTTGAAAGAATGCATGATACGCTCCTGCATTGCTTAGATCTACTGTCAGTGCCCCTTCCGCTCAGCTGGAGGAAGGGGGTAGATTTCTATGATGAACATTGTTGTTGGAACCTTAATCCTTTCAGGAGGAATGAATTCTAAAGTGGGGGTAGTTGAGGGTAGGGAACCTTATTAAGCTAGGTAACGTTCCCAAAAGGTGTGTACCACATGAATAATGCTGCAGTGAGCGAATATCTTGTACACTGGCTACCTATGCAAGTATTTTTTTGAGATAACTTTTTTTTTTGTTTTTTTTGAGTTGAGTCTCACTGTATCACCCAGGCTGTAGTGCAACGGCACATTCACAGCCACCCCAGCCTGTTGGGTGCTGGTGATCCTTCGGCCTCAGCCTTCCAAGTAGCCAGAACGACAGGTGCATGCTACCACACCCAGCTAATTTTTGATTTATTGTAGAGACAAGCTCTCGCCAAGTTGCCCGAGCTTGCTCAGGCAATCCACTCGCCTCGGTCTCCCAAAGTGCTGGGATTACAGGCTAAGCCACTGAGCCCAACCCCTGAGGTAGCATTTTAATAGTTAGTCAAAGTATTATGCATTTAAAGTTTCAATAGATATCAATAAGTTCTACACAAAGTATGCCCCTGTTTACACTCTCATGACAACATATACATGTATATACCTGTGTCTCCACACCCACTGTGCTGTCAACCTGTTTGTCCTTGTGAAACTGAAAAATTGCATTGCTATTTTGATTTCAGTTTTAGTTTCTAGAAAACATGAGCATTTTTTGCTGTGTTTCCTAGCTGTTTTTATTTCTTCTGTTAATTTTTTACTCTTCTCGTTTTTTGCCCATTTCTTAGAATTGGATGAGTTCATCCTTTCATTTGTATAAACCCATCATAAATTAGCCCTTTGTGTTACATGTTATTTTGCTTTGTCTGTTATCTCATAGTGAATATATGAGGGGGGACCCGAAAACAACCAAATTTATTTATAAAAAATTGTGTATTTATTCTTGCTTGTGTAACCTTCAGTAACCTTCAGAGTTCTGTTTGATGCACTACACCTATCAATGCTTTTTCCACTGCTCAAAAAAGGTTTTTTGTTTGTTTGTTTGTTTTTGAGTCACAGTCTCACTTTATCACCCAGGCTATAGTGCAGTGGCATGCTCATGGCCACCACAGCCTTGACCTGCTGGGCTCAGACAATCCTTCCACCTCACCCTTCCAAATAGCTGGAACCATAGGCACACACCACCACACCTGGCTAATCTTTTAAAAATTTACTGTAGAGATGAGGTCTCGCCAAGTTACCCTGACTGGTCTCAAACCCCTGTGCTCAGGTAATCCTCTTGCCTTGGCCTCTCAAAGTGCTGTAATTACAGGCGTGAGCCATTACACCTGACTCAAAACAGTTTTTGAACAGTTTTGAACTCATCAATTTTGATGCCTTTTAGTGCTTCTACTGTTTTTTGTTTCACCTCTTCCAAATGAGCAAAAATGTTTCCCTTTAAGGACTTTTTTCATCTGGGGAAACAAAAAAACAATCATTTGTTTGGGGTGTAATCAGATGAATAAGGAGAGTGGGACACGGAGGTGATACCATTTTTAATCAAAAACTGCTGGATACTCAGCGTGGTATGGGCAGGTGTGCTTGTAAATCACCCATCATGAAGTGGGCAAATGTGTTGAATCTCCCAAAAAAATTCACTGAAGCCGAACGCAGCTGGTACACTGATGCCGATGGGTTCCTAGAACACTTACCTAACGGGGGAAACCTGTACTGTAAGAGGCCCATCCTCTAAAAAAAATTCAGTTTTTTGAGGCATCATCCTTTGTAGGTTTTGCCTTAATGTGGTTTTAATTTTTAATGTAATCATATTACCTCTTTTATGTCTTCTATATTGTATCTTGCCTAGCGAATTCTTCACTACTCTAAGGTTGTAAAATTCTTCACACGTTATCTTCTAGTACTTGACTGATGCACTTGTTACACTTAGCTCTTTGGTCCATGTTAAATGTATTTTAATTTTTAGACTAAACTAAGGACCTAGTTTATTTTTTTAATGGCCACTTGACTGATTGTTGAATAGGAATTTTCCCCCAGTAATTCACAGTATTAACTATTAAATTCCTATATGTGTCTGTTTATACTATTATCCTTTGTTGATCTGCTGTCCTTTTGTGCCTGCACTTCTTTATTACTGTGGGTTTATAGCATCCATTAAAATATAATGACCAAGTAGGAGAGGTCAAGTGTATGTTCACAGAATTTACAGAGTTAGTGGTTCTGTATATCATATCACTTTATGATATATAATATGCCGTGGCTCATAAGTTGATTATACAAAGTCAGTGATTTTTCAAGTTAGTACTTTATATTCTGGAAAAACAAAAGGCACCTGAGGATCTTTTAAGACTGCTTTTGGGTATGATTTCATGAATAATTTTTTATTTTGCAGGTTTTAATTTATTTTTGCCAGAAATGATTTAGAGCATCCTTTAAGAAAAGTATATTTAAGAAATTGCTTCTTACAAAAAACTCCTATTTACAGATGTTTTTTATTATTCAGACCTTAGGAAATTTTCTGATGGAATTTCAAGTGAAAAACGTTCCTTCGGAAAGAATTGCCACTCAGAAGATCCTGTCTGTGATAGGAGAATGCCTTGACCACCTTGGCCCTGGTTGTGTGGGTGTACAAAAAATACTAAATGCTCGGTGTCCACTTGTGAGGTTCTCACACCAGGCCTCTGGATTTCAGTGTGATTTGACTACTAACAATAGGTATGATATCTTCATTTTGTCATCTTAAATGTGATAATTAGCTTAGTTTTTCTTGTGCAGAAAGAGTGGCTTTGTACTTTTCTAGACTTTTTTTTGAGTTGGAGTCTCACTCTGGCTCCCAGCCTGGAGTGCAGTGGCATGCTTATGGCCACTGCAGCCTCGACCTGCTGGATTCAGGTGATCCTTCTGCCTCAGCCTTCCAAGTAGCTGGAACTACAGGTATGTGCCACCACACCCAGCTAATTTTCTCATTTATTGTAGAGATGAGGTCTCACCAAGTTGCCTAGACTGGTCTAGAACCCATGGGCTCAGGCAATCCTTTCACTTGGCCTCCCAAAGTGCTGGGATTATAAGCATGAGCCACCATGCCCAGCCTTAGACATGTTTTAATTATAATTTTTTTTATAATTAATCAGTATTTTTTATTATCGTTTTGTGGGGTACAGTTAAGGGTTAGGTGTACAATTACGTTTCATTCAGGCACCCTGTTGATAAGAGGTGTTTTCCCAGTCCCAGATAGATATTAGCTACTGTTAATCCCATACCCCTCCCCCCCATAATTTCCCAGTACCATCAGTCATTTTCTTATAGTATTACATTGGATGTTCAAGGTCCATTATATGAGTGAGAACATGTGATATTCTGATCTTTGTTTCTGTGAGAGGTCACTCAGTATTATAGACTCTAGTTCCATCCAGGTTGCTGCAAAATTCATGATTTTGTTCTTTTTCATGGCTGCGTAGTATTCCATCGTGTATATGTACCACATTTTTTTAATCCAGTCCTCTTTTGTTGGGCAGCATGGTTGTTTCCAGGTTCTTGCTATTGTGAACAACGCTGCGATAAACATACGTGTGCAGGTATCTTTTTTATAGAGTGATTTGTGTTCTTCAGGGTATATTCCCAGTAGGGGGATTGCAGGGTCATATGGAAGGTCAATTTTTAGAGCTTTCAGGAATCGCCACACTGCTTTCCACAGAGGTTGCACTAGCTTACACTCCCACCAACAGTGTAGAAGTGTTCCCTTTTCACCACACCCTCTCCAGCAGCTGTTATTTTTGAGTTGTTGATAATTGCCATTCTGACTGGAGTTAGGTGGTATCTCAATGGATCAGAGACCTAAATGTAAAACCTCAAACCATAAGAACCTTAGAAAAGGAAGGAAATACTCTCATGGAAATCGGAACTGGCATCCAATTCCTGTACAAAACCCGAAACCCACAGGACTTAAGAGAGAAGATAGACAAATGGGACCTTATTAAACTGACAAGCTTCTGCAAAGCCAAAGAAACCATCAAGAGAGCAGGGAGACAGCCTACAGACTGAGAAAGAGTATTTGCCAACTCCAGGTCTGACAAAGCTTAACATCCTGGATCTACAAGGAACTGAAACGTACTGAAAAGTAGAAAACAAACAACCCCATTATAAAATGGGCAAAAGATATGAACAGACACTTCACAAAAGAAGACATTCAAGCAGCCAACAAACACATGAAGAAATGCTCAACCTCACTAATCATCAGGGAGATGCAAATTAATTATAATTTTTACAAATTTGAACACTTGGAAAGTAGGAACTTTGTTCTCTTACATAATACTGATTGATAATTTGGTGTTCCTAAGCAAAGTGTTAGTATATTGTGTTAGGATGTTAAAATATCTAACATCTTCTAAAAAGAAATGAATTTCGTTGTTCTTACTTATAAAGCCTGATAGTGTGAAAAGTACCTGTTTATAGTATATCTAACTCTTCTAAGCATGCTCAGAAAAGAAAATAGTGACTTGGATTTGACCACCTGATTACCTCCAGGTCAACTTTGTACTGAACAAACATGACCTTGCTTAGGTCAGAACATGGAGTTGTACAGCATGTTTGCATTGTATTGTCCTAGCAACTTGTGTGCTTTAAAAAAATGATGTCGGAATGACAAGTTCTTTTATATTCTGGTTACTTTACCTGGTTCACAATAGGGTAAATTTCTCAATTGAGGAGTTTATTTCTTAACTGTAGTATTCTCATTGCATAAGTTTGATTTTACTGTATTATCTGTTAGATAAATAATCATAACCGAAAATAGATTCAGAAAATCCAATCTAGAGCAATTTGGATTAAATTTGAGTGTTCACCAATAAGCCAGTCCTAAGTACTTCTAGATTTTTCTCAAGTAGTCCATTGAGTAAAAGGTTTTCACAGATTTTAATATAAAAATACATAGTGTGGTTTCTATCATAGTATTTTCTTTGTAGCATGTAAAATAGGACAAAATGACAATTATCTCTGTTACAGTGTTTTCTTTGTCTTGGACAAATTTTTAAGAATTTGTTTTAACATGTTTTCTTCTGGTTCTTATGCTCTTGCAGTGTTTCTTTTCCTATATGTACTTCTGCTTCATGTACATAAAACATCATGAATTTCTAATTTGCCATTTTTCCTTAAACTCAAGATATAAATGCCATGGTGATACTTTAGAGACAGTTTTGCAACTATTAAGTGATTTTGCGCCCTCTGTTGGTTCTTTGAGAAATTATAAGACATTTTAATTAGTAAGAACTTAATTTTAAAATACTTCTGATTAATAATGGTTTGAATTTGCATTTTAACATTGTAACTAGGAAATTTATTAGTAAGTTTTGAATTTTCATTTCTTAAGAGGCTTTTTACCTTCATGGGTTTTGGTTTTTATAAATATTAGGGTTAATGATTTTGACTATTTTACACACTACAAGAATTTTGAAGCTAAATACTTGATTGATGAAATGAATGGAACGTTTATGCTAACTTGTTTACCCAAGGACTGGATAACCAAAGTGTGAAACTGAGTTGCAAAGACTCATTTATAAATGCATCTATAACTTTATTGATGGTTATAATGATCCCTTGTATGTTTTACTTATTTAAATTATGTTTAGGAACTTTGATTTTAAAATTCTAATTTTTAGGACTACATTGTGACTTTCAGTATTTAAAGGAGTGTTCTAATGAGAATGAATGTATTTGATACTCAGACATTCACATTAAATTTTATATTGCAAATACATAATACTTTTGGTGAACTGATCATGGTGTTCTGAATATATTCAAATTTAGTGAGATATTTAGATATATTTCTTAGTATATATTTTTTTAACCCTGGAATCATAACTTTGGGCTTTTAAAATTTTTTTTATTTTTATTTTTTGTAGGTTTGCCTTGAAAAGTTCTGAACTCCTTTATGTATACGGTACCCTGGACTTGAGAGTAAGAGCCTTGGCATGTAGTATACGATGTTGGGCTCGAGCACATTCATTAACGAGTAGTATTCCTGGTGCATGGATTACAAATTTCGCCCTTACAACGATGGTCATCTTTTTTCTCCAGAGAAGATCACCCCCTATTCTTCCAACGCTAGATTTCCTAAAAACCCTAGCAGGTAAGACTGGAAACTGCCTTCCCTGTTTTCTCTTTCTGAATGAATGAATATAATTATTTGTTATGAATGAATGTAATTTCTTTTTTTTCTTTTAAAGATGTGGGGTACAATTCAGGGTTAGATAAATGTAATTACTGTGTGTTTTCAAAGCCATGTATATTTGTTTATTAGCCATATAATTTGTTTGAATTTTAAAGCCTTGTGACTCTAAAATTTGAGTGCTTTTTTTTAATGCCTACCAGGGATCATTAGAGCAGATTGTGAAGCTGCATTTTTTTTTTTTTTTTTTTTTTTTGAGTTGGAGTCTCACTGTCACCCAGACTGGAGTGCAGTGGCTGCTCCCGGCCACCACAGCCTTGACCTGCTGGGCTCCGGCGATCCTTCCACCTCAGCCTTCTGAGTAGCCGGAATTACAGGCATGCACTACGATGCCCGGCTGATTTTTTGATTTATTGTAGAGATGAGGTCTCACTGCCCAGGCGGGTCTCGAACCCGCGAGCTCAGGCAATCCATGCACCTCAGCCTCCCAAAGGCGTGGGATTACAGGCTGAGCCACCGAGCCCAGCGAAGCTGGGTTCTTTAGAATTTTTGAAAGTTTTGTCTTTGTGTCAGTTGACAAAGTTATTTATAACAGTCCTGAGATAGTTGGAGCCTCTCCCTCAGTTGACCCAGTCTAGAATGACTTTGAAAGAAACATTTCCCAGATACAGAAATGGCTTTCCAAATCTGAACCTATTTTTAGATTTCTAGTAGAGATACTAAAACTGTTTCAGGATGTTTTAAAGTGTGTTTTTAGGTAAAAGTTTATAAACACTCTTGGATGCATTATTTAGCTTACTATTTTATGAATGAATTGAAATTTTGATACTCCACAGAAGATACTAAAATATTGCACTTATAAATTCTAAAGAGAAGATAATTAAGAGATGCATACACTGAAAATGCACATATACTCGGTTTCTATTTATCCTGTTTATTGCTGCCAAATAATTCTTCTAAGTGCATCCTTTTCATTCAGTCAGTAACTATTGATGGATTACTTATTACATGGGAGGTATTAGCTTTGGAGCAGTAGGATATGGACAATGTCTCAGATAACTCATGGTCTAGTAGAGCTCCTCCCCAGTAAGCCACCCGTAAATAGCACTTCCTGGTGCAGTCCTGTGTATATGGTTGCTTAGGACTACCCTTAGAGAAACTTTTGTGGAGGAGAATTGTGCAACTTTTGGAGTTCAGGAGTTAAGACAGGTGGAAGCTGTATCTTTTTCACAAATTTCCACTGATTATCTCAGAAAAAGAATATGGTTTGTAGACAAATTAAAAATGACTTGTTGAGTTTTTATTCCAAATCTATTTTAAATCAAATTTAAATATGATTACATTTTATGGCATCAAAATAGATAAAACTGGTTTTGGACTTTTAAAACATCAAATTGATTCCTTTAAATTTTTTGTACTGGTTTTTAAATATGATTAAGATAAAATTTTAGACTTTTTTTTGCAGTTGCTTCTCTGCACACAGCACCTTGTAGATGTGAATTGACAATAAATGCAAGGCAACATTTAATACTTTTTGCTTACATTTTTTATTATTGTTTTTTGAAGTTGCTATAAAAGAATTTTTCTTAAATGAATATATTAAGGATGTGATGAAGAGTAATTTGAGGAGCATTTATCAAAATATTTTTTCCTTTTTTCATTTGTATGTTTTTCAAAATTCATACTCAAACCTAAGCACTTTTCACAGCCTATATAGAGTTTTTATACTTCCTGATTTAACCAGTAGTCCAATACTGATAGACATTAAACAATATATAACTAAGAAAAAAACAATTTTAAACTGGGAAACAATTAAAACCATCTTGAGTACACTGAGTAATCTGCTGAGTGACTTAAATCTTGTGTACAATTTTTTTTTCTAAGCTCTGCTTCTTATTTGATATACAAATAGTCTAGTGATGTGTTCTTTTTTAAAAGAAAATATTTTGTTTGCTTGTATTAATGGAAGGCAGCATGAATTCCTGGAACACCTTTTAGAGCTTCTGGGCCTTTGTAAACCACTTGGAGCAAAGGCTAAGTAAGATAAAGCCCCAACCTTTTAGTCTTGTGACTAGGGTCCCTTGTGCGCTTCCTTTCCACCCTCTTCTCTGACATTGATTCCTGTGTACCAGTCAGGGCTTTGAACCACTCTAAACTCCTTGCTGATCCTCAGATGTTTCATGCCTTTTCATGTCTCTGTGCCTTTGCCTGAAATGGCATTCTCCCTACCTCTTCCTTTTTCATGGAGAACCTCCTCAGGATTAAAGCAGCGAAGAAAGAGGACAGACCCAGTACAGGATCTCATCCATTGAGTCTTTCCTGCATCCTCCTTGCCTCCCAGGAGATGGTGCTTCCTTCATGCCTCACTTTGGTCTTGTTTTTCAAGGGCAGGCTGTCTTTGCTTCCTCTCTGCCTCTTTGTTTCTGGGCTTATGGTAGGAGTTCAGTAAACAGATTTCAAATGATTGAATTATGTTTCAAGTGAGGCTGTTGTATGGAGCAAGGTTTCCGTGGTGGCAACTTTCATATTTTGGTTACTCTGGTCTTGTTTTTCAAGGGCAGGCTGTCTTTGCTTCCTCTGCCTCTTTGTTTCTGGGCTTATGGTAGGAGTTCAGTAAACAGATTTCAAATGATTGAATTAATGTTTTCAAGTGAGGCTGTTTGTATGGAGCAAGGGTTTCCGTGGTGGCAACTTTCATATTTTGGTTACTCTTGAATTGCTGTTGTCTTTGTATTTTCTTACAATTTCACTCCTTTTCCCATATGTCTCTTATTTTCTTGTGTTTTCTATGCCTTTTGGCTTTGCTGGCTTTGTTGTATTTACTTCTGTGCTTAATGCTTTTATATAGTATTTTCCTCTGATTAAGGTTCGAGGTTTTTTGGTTAGGACACCTGTACTTCTTCCCTGTGATGAAATAGGAGTTTGACAAAGAAATGACTGGATAACATTTTTAACAATGTGAATGCCAAGGCGCTAGCATAGAAGAGAGCAATTTGTAGCTCTATGTGAACCAGTACAATCTCCTGAGTGTGCTATCTCTGTGCCAGGGACTTGGTTAAGAACTGGAATGAATCATCTCATTCAATCCTCCTGGCAATTCTTATGAAACAGTTACTATTTTCATTTCATAGATTAGGAAACTAGGGCTTTGAAGAGTTATCTGAATTTCCCAAGATCATGTAATTAGAAGATGCCACAGCTAGGATTCAAACCCAAGCACCTTTCAAAGCCTATACATTTTTAAAAACTGAAATATAATATACATAGATGTGCATGTATTATATCGATTGTTATAAGTCTTATACACACACACACACACACACACACACACACACACACACACACACACTCACACATTCTCCCCCCCCCCCCAGGAATTCTTGCTGTACTCCCTTCCGGTAACTACTATGCCCCTTGTAACCCTTCCAACAGCACAGATTAACTTTACCTCTTTGTGTTTCTTATGTAAAAGGCCTCATATAGTATGTATTTTTTTGTGTCTGGCTTTTTCTTTCTCAATATTATGTTTGGGAGATCCATGCATATTTATAGTGTAGTTATGGACTATTCAGTCCCAGTGCTACGTAGTATTCTGATATATGGGTATGCCAAAAATTTTTAAATTTTATTTCTGATAAACATCGGAGTAATTTGTAGTTTGGGACCATTATGAGTAGTTGCTAATAGGAACATTCTAGCTCATGTCTTTTGGTAGACATGGGTTTCATTTCTGTCAGATATATACTAGGAGTGGAAATTCTGAGTCTTAGTATTTGAGTATATTCAGCATTAGTAAACACCCTCAAATAGCTTCCAAAGTGCAAACTCCCATGAACATCATATAAAAGTTCTAATTATTCTGTGTCTTTGCCAACACCTGATAATTGGCTTTTTTGCATTGGCTGTTTTTTTTGTTTTTTGAGTTGGAGTCTCATTCGGTTGCCCAGACTGGAGTGCAGTGGCCGAGGCCTCGACCTGCTGGGCTCCGGCAATCCTTCCGCCTCAGCCTTCCGAGTAGCTGGAATTACAGGCATGCGCTACCACGCCTGGCTGATTTTTTGTAGAGATGAGGTCTTGCCAAGTTGCCCAGGCGGGTCTCAAACCCACAGGCTCAGGCAATCCATTCACCTCAGCCTCCCAAAGCGCTGGGATTACAGGCTGAGCCACCGAGCCCGGCTGTGTTGGCTGTTTTGAATGTGTAGTGGCATCAGTGGTGTGACTATAATTTTCTGTAAGTCTTATGTCTCTTTTTCTGTTGGGTTATCTGTTTCTTTCTTACTCATTTTTAGAGTTCTGTATGTACTCTGGGCATGAGTCGTTTGTCACATATATATGTGTATGTTTGTCTCTTTCTGTATGTCTCTATACGCACATTGTGGTTGTCTTTTACTTTTGTAATAGTGCTAACAGTCTTGATGATGACAAAAGAACTGGGATTTTTTTTTTGAGTCACAGTCTCACTCTGTCTCCCAGACTAGAGTGCAGTGGCACGCTCACGGCCACCCCATCCTTGATCTGCTGGGCTCAGGCCATTCTTCTGCCTCACCCTTCCAAGTAGCTGGAACTACAGGTACACACCACCACGCCCAACTAATTTTTTGATTTATTGTAGAGACAGGTCTCACCAAGTTGCCCAGGCTGGTTTTGAACCATGGGCTCAGGCAGTCCTCTCGCCTCTGTCTCTCAAAGTGCTGGGATTACAGGCGGGATTTCTTGTTTAAAGTTTCATTTCTATCAAAGTCACAGACATATAGTTGAAGAGTGAACTAATTCTACAAACATTCTAACAATAACTCACCCTCTGAGCCTATGCCTTCTCCTTTTTCTTCTCCCCATGGGCAACTACTGTTAACTCTTTTTTCTTTTTGAGTCGAAGTCTCACTCCATCACACAGGCTGAAGGGCAGTGGTACACTCATGGCCACCCCAGTGTCAACCTGCTGGGCTCCGGCGATCCTTCCACCTCAGCCTTCCAAGTAGCCAGAACTTTAGTCACCCGCTACCATGCCCAGCTAATTTTTTTATTTATTGAAGAGAAGAGGTCTCACCAAGTTGCCCGGGCTGGGCTAGAACCTGCAGGCTCAGGCAATCCTCTCACCTCAGCCTCCCAAAGTGCTGGGATTACAGGTGGGATTTTTTTTTTTTAAAGTTTCATTTCTACCAAAGTTACAGACACATATAGTTGGAGAGTGAACTAATTCTACAAACATTCTAACAATAACTCACCCTCTGAGCCTATGCCTTCTCCTTTTGCTTCTCCCCATGGGCAACTACTGTTGACTCTTTTAGCTGATTAATTTAATACTTTTTACCTTATTTCTAAATAAAATGCTTGAATTGCTGTTCAGTAATTTTTAGGTTAGGTGCCATCTGTGATTTCCCTTTATGAGAGAGAAGTTAACTCTTTTCTTCCTGCATCCCTACCACACACACATCCTTTCCATCCTTCATATTCTGAATATGTCATATCATAATTTTACTGTGCATGCTTTATCTTATATAACTCTGTAAATGCTATTCACATCTGATCCATGGAGAAAATGAAAGTTCATTTGCTTTTCACTCATTTTAAAAAATATTCTTTGGAGTTAATGGGTTTTTTTTTAAATTAAAAAAGGTAGATTTATTAAATGGAAGATATGTTGTGAGGGGTACAATGGGCAGGACAGCAGCAGGAGTGTCCTCAAGCGATCCTCCTACCTTGGCCTACCAAAGTACTGGGATTACAGGCATGAGTCACTATACCTCAGCCTTATTTATTTTTTTGTGTACTTTTTCTATGTACTTAACAGTAATTGGATGTCAGACTTGCTACCTGTTAATCTAAATCTTTTCTCAAAACAATCAGAAGCATCAAATATTCTATTAATCTTTTATTCTTTACTAGCCTCTGTTTTCTAAATAGTTTTATATTATAGGCCCCCACATTAAAGTCTTTCTCAGATGTCTGATAAGCATAAGCTCATAGCCCTCCTCTGCCCCTCCTAAGTAAACAGCCTGCATTTATTAGCAGAGCAGAATTGCCTGTTGACCTCTCCTGTTCATTTACTACTGACCAATGGAAGGTTTGATTTGTTAGTGATTATAATAGAAGCTGAATATAGTTATTTATGTAATCTTTATCTGTTGGTTTCTATTTTTTTCACCAGAAACACCAACCTAAATATGACCCATAGATATGATTATACTGCAACCCCTAGTAATCTGTTAAGTCCACTTATGTATGTCAAATTATGAATTATTATAATACAATATTGTTTCTTGAAAAATATAAGCTTCAATCTGGAAATGTCTGTGAAAAACAGTTATTGCAGTACCGATCCATGAGGATCTAAAGGTTTCCAAAGGAAGCAGGGAAGTCAAATTTAGTATACTAATTTTTTATATATATACAGTAAGACCCCTACATATGAACCTTCAAGTGCAAACTTGCAAAGATATGGCTGTGAGTTCATATGTTAGTTCACGTGTCTGGCGTACATTGTCATGTGCTGTACTATAGGATTAAATATATTTTCTTTATCTTTTGTGTTTGTTTTTTAGGATTTTTCTGTGAAAATTATTATAAACTTATTACAGTACAGTACTATATAGCCAATTGTGTTAGTTGGGTACCTAGGCTAACTTTGTTGGACTTAGGAATGCGCTCTTGGAATGGTACTGACTCATATGTAGGGGACTACTGTAGCTTTTAAGTATACTTAAAGGTGAAAGAAGGTATTATCAGGTTTCTATTATGAGTCAATTAAGGTGCTTACATGTCTGTTTTCTTCACTACTGAGAGTTTGTATGTACTTAAAAATTTCTGCCAATTTTTTGTACAATACTTTTAAGAAGAAAGTCAGTGCCACAGTATTAAACAGTGACAGGATCCCATGTATCTGAATAGGTTGAAAGTAACTTGTCCAAGGCAGTGCTATCCAACAGAACTTCCTACCATGGTGGAAATATTCTATATCCACTGGCCACCCTAAAATATTGTTAGGGTGACTAGGAAGCTGAAATTTTAATTTAACTTGAATTTTAATAGCCACAGGTGGCTAGCGACTGTTGTGTTGGACTGTTTTGATGTTTTCTGAACCATAGTTATAATAGAAAAACAGGAGAAAGAGGAAAGGAAGCACAAGACTTGGAACCAAACTGTTTGGTTTGAATGCCTTAGGGGCTTTGAAAAAACAAAAATAACTTAACAGTCAGCTGGGGTGGCTCTTGTCTGTAATCCCATCACTTTGGGAAGCCAATACAAGAGCATCGCTTGAGCCTAGGAGTTCGAGACCAGCCTAGGCAACATAGCAAGATACCATCTCTATGAAAAAAAATTGCTGGGCATGGTAGCACACGCTTATAATCCCAGCCCAGCCAGGAGGTCAAGGCTGCAGTGAGCCATGATTGTGCCACTGCACTCGAGCTTGGGTGACAGAGTGAGACCCCAACTCAAAAAACAAACAAAAAAACTTTACATCAAAGTATAGTTTTTTTTCCCTGTTTCAGTACTTTGTGTTAAAAACTCTTTTAGTGAAAAGCAATATCCAGAGACAGTCTGTTTTTTATCACTATATTTCTAGAAATATTTTAATGTGGATCTCATTTTTCTATGTCAGCACCACTTTAATTAGAAATACATTCCTGAAAAAAGACACACAAAGTACATAGTATATGTGACTGGCACTGCATCACAAGAAATACAAGCTGTTGATCACTTGAAATAATTGTAAAGCAGTGCCCAGGTTTCATAAAAGTAGATCTAAGTGGAACTATATATATGAGTTCTTCAATGTACTCATATAGTAGAGCACATACAATTTGCTACTGAAATTAATATGCTAGGATCTAGAATAATTTTTGAGAAATTTGTGAGTAACCCAGGTCTTAACAAAAAAGAACAAAAACCACAAAAAGGGGGAGACAGAAGTTTGAAGGAGCTTTCTCTCTTTCTAATTTCTCTCCGGCCATCACAGGCATTTAAAATCAAATATCAACAGCCATTCAGATTATTGATCATGGGCCTGCTATCTTGACATTGTGGGCAGACTTGAGAGGGCAGTAATGAATAGGACGGTGACTTCTGCAGTCACAGACTGGGGCAGAGGAATGGATGACACACATACAATCAAAATGCAGTCAGATAAGAGCAAATGGAGGATGGAACAAAAAGAATGGAGAATCAGCTTGAAATTATGAAATGCTTTCAGATAGGAGGTGACATTGACAAGATTTCTGAAGAGCAGTAGTTTGTTCTTTAAAAGAGCATATTACATATCGTATAGTGGAAAGTAGATTACAGTAAACCACAGATTTCATGGTGGTTGTATATTTGTTAATAATTAGAAAAATGATTACCTCTAAAGATATAAATACTAGTCAAAAAGGTAGATGTCTAAGTCTAGTGTGCTGTCACTGACTTTATTTTACTAAATTCCTGTTACTCCAGAGTGCTACATTTTAGAAATTTCCTGAAGCTATTTAAAACTCTCTTAGAGCATTCACTTTGTGTCATTTATGAATCGTGAAATAACTGCATAAAAAGGTGGTAAGAATGGTATTGGAGATCTGGATCAAGTATTAATTGAAGACAATGCCACAATTTGTTTTGGTAGATGATGAGAACTCTATTTTCATTTATTACCTCAAAAGATTGATTAGGAATCATTTAGTTGTTACCATCATTTAGAAAGATGGTAATTCTGGTATGCTAAATTAAGTATAATTTCACTATAGTATAACTAGTCTCAAATGTTTTTTTAAAATGGGACTTTTAGGTTCTATTAACTGTCAATATATATAATGTTGACTAATAGGATATATTAATCTATAGCTTTGATTTATTTAAATCAAAAATCTTTTCTGAGGTAAGGAATATCTTTGAAATATAATGTGAAGTATTTTTCATTTTTGTTTAAGATGCAGAAGATAAGTGTATAATAGAAGGGAACAATTGTACATTTACTCATGACTTGAATAGAATTAAACCTTCAGGAAACACAGAAACACTAGGTAAGTGTTTTTATTTTCTTTATTCCTTTTTGGATTGAAACAGACTTTCTTCTAATTTTCCTTGTTTTATTTTCTTTCAGAATTACTACTGAGGGAATTTTTTGAATATTTTGGCAATTTCGCTTTCAATAAAAATTCCATAAATATTCGACAGGTAAATGTTTTAATATTTGGTTATTAGGTATCTGGTCTTTACTGTACTCATATTTAGTTAATTTGTTCTCAGAGCACTCTAAAGTAATGGGAGGACTGATGCCCAAAGGAGTGACGTGACTTGACTAAGGTCAGTCATCTCATTTGGAAGAGTAAAGGCCAGTATCTGCCTTTGTCATTATTTCATGGTCCTCTGTTATCACCTAGTGCTAATACTGCATCCTTCACAATGTGGAATACATTCTGAAAGTTTTCTGGAAAATATGATTTCACATACAGTTTTTTTTTTGAGTTGGAGTCTCACTCTGTAGCCCAGACTGGAGTGCAGTGGCCGCTCCCGGCCACTGCAGCCTCGACCTGCTGGGCTCCAGCGATCCTTCCGCCTCAGCCTTCCAAGTAGCCGGAATTACAGGCATGCGCTACCATGCCCGGCTGATTTTTTATTTATTGTAGAGATGAGGTCTTGCTGCCCAGGCGGGTCTCGAACCCGCGGGCTCAGGCAATCCACTCACCTCAGCCTCCCAAAGGCGCAGGATTACAGGCTGAGCCACAGAGCCCGACTTCACATACAGTTTTTAAAAACTGTTCCTATAGAAGAAATTTGTTACACAGTCCCAAAGATAGAGTTCAGTAATTCTCTCAGTTTGAGCCCTTAAGATTTAATTTATTTAGAGCAAATGAATTATAAATTTAGTACTTCTGAGGACCTAGAATGATAGACTTTTTTAAAAAAAGAAAATGAATGAGGGCAGAAACCTAGGCAAAACTTATTCACAAATGGGAGAAGCTTGTGATAGCTCTATGGGCTTATTCTCTTTAGCATTTGGCTACCTACCTAGTTACAATCCTATATGACTGGCTTCCTAAAACACAGGCCCAGATACTCTTTTTGTTGTTTCTTCAGTTCTCCTTTTTTCATTCTTTCCTTTTATCTAGCTCATGGAGATTTTTATAAAATTTAAGTGTGGGGAACGGAGAGAGAAGGGATACAGAAAGCTCTATATTGTAGTGTAGGAGCAAAAGGTCATCAGACATGCAAAGTTCTTTATCCATTTTGTGCTCTAGGGCTCAGAAGTGACAGGCAGGGGCCCTGCTGAGCAATGGCATAAAAGATAGGGAATTAACAGCTGCTGCTCACCTGGGGAAGTCTTGACCACTGGCTTGTGTGTTTAAGTAATACATGTGCTGTCATTTGAAAGAATAAAAGATACAGAGATTAGTGGCTTACTGCTCACCGATTCCTAGTTTTAAGCTTCCTTTGTTGTGAGGTACTGTTTTATGTGGCAGAGCCTTACTGTTTGTTGAATCTTTAGGAAAGTGATAGAAACTTCTTCATGTTTTAAATCAGTAATGAATAGTTGTTTGTTCCATCTCTTCCTTTCTCATTTGATACTTGGGAAATATTAATTACTGTATTTAATTGAAGGTTTCTAGCCGGGCTCGGTGGCTCAGCCTGTAATCCCGTACCTTGGGAGGCTGAGGTGAGTGAATTGCCTGAGCCCGCTGGTTCGAAACCCACCTGGGCAACTTGGTGAGACCTCATCTCTACAATAAATCAAAAAATTAGCCGGGCGTGGTAGCGTGTGCCTGTAGTTCCAGCTACTTGGAAGGCTGAGGCGGAAGGATCGCCGGAGCCCAGCAGGTCGAGGCTGCAGTGGCCGGGAGCAGCCACTGCGCTCCAGTCTGGGCGACTGAGTGAGACTCCAACTCAAAAAAAAAAAATATAAAGAAAGTTTCTAACACTATGTGTTTCTTTTTCCACTGTAATAGCTAAGTTTTTATCTAAAAAACAAATGTATCTTCATCTTATTTCTTTGCTATCTTTTTTCATTTTTTTTTTCCCTTTTAAACTCTATCTTGTAAGGTAAAAGTTACATTATTTTTTCAAAAATTATTATTGCTTGACTTGGTCTACTCTTATCTCAGCAATGACATCATCATCCACAAATCATATGCCTAAGTTATTTTTCTTCAAAGAATACTCATAAAACTACTACAGGAAAAAAATAGAACAGTCAGAAGTACGTACATATATGCACAGCACGCACACATACCCAACTCCCTTAGGAAGGAAATTTTTTACTCTATAAAGTTAATGTATTTTATTGTTAGCCGAACTGTTTTTGTATTAAGCCTTTCATATACTTACCCACTTTTTTCTTCTGTGTAATAATATGTAGGGAAGGGAACAAAACAAGCCTGATTCTTCTCCTCTGCACATTCAGAATCCTTTTGAAACTTCTCTCAACATAAGCAAAAATGTAAGTCAAAGCCAGCTGCAAAAATTTGTAGATTTGGCCAGAGAAAGTGCCTGGATTTTACAACAGGAAGATGTTGATCGACCTTCCCCATCAAGTAATCAGCCCTGGGGGCTGGCAGCCCTCCTGCTACCATCTGTGGTAAACAAGAAGTCTCTTGCCAAGAAGAAAGTCAAAAAGCCTGCGAGTGAGAGAATTAAAAACTTGTTAGAATCCATAAAAAGTAACACAACAGAAAACTGCACGAGCACCAATGGGAAAAGAATGATTAGTACTCAGACATGATGGTGGCTATGTTGCTTTAAGAACTGGTTTAATCCTATAAAATGGTCCATGAACTGCCTGGAAGAACTGGTGTGAAACTCTCACAGGTCTAACTTTTCATCTGATGTCATTTCTTATTGGCCCTTTTCATCTGGTCTGAAGCTCTATTCTAATTAGTATGAAAGCCAGGGGCACTTTATTAAAATGGCAGCCCACCAGGTGTGGTGATACATGCCTGTGTAGTCCCAGTTATTCGGGAGGTTGAGTGGGGAGAATCCCTTGAACCCAGGAGTTCGAATCCAATCTGGGCAAAATAGCAAGATCTCGTCTCTAAAAAAAATAAGTTATAAGTCAACCATGAAGAACAGGTGAAAGAAGATTGTAATGCGTTTTAACAAAGTAGATATAAAACAAATGGTAAAATCAGTTTTATAATCAAACCAGTATTGATTGCCACATCAATTTCTGGTTGGAAAACATTGAAACGGACTTCTAGTTATGTACATATGTAGCAATGAATACAATAAACTTAAAATTTGGTAGTACTCTTTAATATGTATTTTTATATTTTTCAAACCAAATACTTGTATTCACATATAAATCAAAACTGGTTGGTACCAACATCCCAAAATATTTGTTTGTAAAGTATGAATGCAGACACTTCAGTCACTACATTTTGTGTGTTCTAGGTCAAATATACAAAAATAACAATATATTATACTTTTAAATTACTTAGTTTTTCTGTTTTTAAAAGTAAAATCCTGTTAACAATATATTATACTTTTAAATATTACTTAGTTTTTCTGTTTTTAAAAGTAAAATCCTGTTTCTGTCTAAAATGTGATATACCCAGTATTTCTTCACTTCTCTTTCACTCCCTTGTTCTTGTAGGATATAGACAGTCGTCCCTTGGTATATTTGGGCGATTAGTTACAGGACTATCCACGTTATATCCAAATCCATGCATACTCAAGACCCTCAGATAGCCCTGTGGAACCCACATATAGAAGTTGGCCTTCTGTATAAGAGGGTTTCACATCCCAGGAATACTGTATTTTCCATCCAAGTTTGGTTGAAAATTCACTTGTAGGTGGATACACACAAAACCATGTTGCTCAAAGGTCAACCATATATTGAAATATAATTTCTATTACTTTGTGTGGAGTAACTTTCAGTTTAAGAAGCAAGTAGTATGATGTTTTAAAAGCAAGTAGTATGATGTTTAAACCAAGTAGTTTAATGTTTAAAAATAGACTTGAGCCAGACTGGCTCCATGGCAAGTGACTCAGTCTCCCTAGGCCCCCATTGTTTCCTCTGTAAAATGGAATCATAATCAGATTGTTGGGAAGATTAAGTGAGGGAAGTGCTAGGTCAAGAGCCTGGAACATAGTGTTCTTTCTCATTAGCTGTTACTATTCATTGTGGTATGTAATTTTTTCCCTTCCTCAAAATTCAGATTTAGAGTTTGTAGTGGTTTTAAATTTTTTCTCATTTAAATTTTAGGTCAGAAGTTATAATGGGTTCTGCTTGGGATATTTTAAGAGACTCTAATAATATTGTTGTGAAGCAAATTCTGTGTTCTTTTGGCTGTGTTGTTGGATAAACAAGTATCAGTGTTCTTTTGTTTATGTGGTATCCTTAAACTAAAAACCATTTTTATTTGTTCTTTAAGTTTATTTTATAGAGTTAGAGATCTATTTAAAATTGTAAAAGCAAAACTATTTAAGGGTTTCTAAATGAAATGATTTTTTTCTGCATACAAATATTAGGTCAGGCATTTTCTTTTTTAGGTTTTAAATCTAAGATAGTTATTTAAACACAGAAAGTATGTGTAGGTGTGAGCATTTTCTTTTTTTAAATATAATTTATAGGCCAGTCTTGACACTATAGATCTGTTTTACTTTTCACAGTGAGATTTAATTATGTGATGAATTTTAATCTAAAAAAAATTTAATGTACAATTTTAAATTCTAGTTAACTGACTATAGACTACAAACACATTTTCTCATAACTTCAGTGTATCGCATTCTAGTTTTTTTAAAACGTAATTTTTATTACATGATAGGGATAGTCAGCAATTATTTGTCATTGCGATTTCTTAGTTAAAACTAATTGCGATGATAAGGAAAAAATTTTTCCAGGGTTTTCTTCTCTAACTAGCCTTTGGCGTTGATTCAGCAGCTTTCACCTGCAGTGAGTTTTATTCAGAATTTGAAAGTGGTTTTGATATGAGACTGCCCAGATCAAACTAATTTCAGTTTACAGCATTCCAGATTTTATAACCCACTGCCATAACTCCTGGAGATATCACCCATCTTTAGGAAATTAGAGAAGTGACCAGGGACATTCTAGGAAATGAGAATTTGCCTGAGACATTCTAGGAAAACTGTAATTATCTCATTCACAGACCTTCAGCGAACATAAAGGAGAAAATAAGGACAGTGGAAATAAAACTTTGTCCCTGCTGGCATCTACTTCATGCCTGTGCTTTCTTTTGCTCTATGCTGTAGTCAGGTGAGAGCAGAGTTTGATTGTTCCACCTTGTCTAGAATTTCCTTGGCCTTAAAAATATAGCTGTATTCAACTCCTTATAGCCTGCCAGTGCCTTAGTAGGGGAAAGCTATGTTTGCCTTTGTAAATAAGAAAACACTGGTGTCTGCGGCAAAGCCAGAAGGAGGAGCAGGCACACGTATACAGCTTGTTCAAACAGCAGCTCTCCACTTTCCAGTTTGGCATTCACTTGGTGAGTAGGTGTCATTGTGTCTCAGATCAGTCCCTTCTGGTAAACATGTGGAAGTGGACCATTTAAAATGCTACAGAAAGGAAGAAGCCATTTTGGGCTGAGATGATCAGAAAAGCCTTCATCAGATGGAGTAGAACAGATCTTGAAGGGCTGGTGGGCAGACAGAAGCAGAAGCCTAGGGATCATCATTCCAGGAAGAGATAAGCGTGAATAGAGTCAGAGAGAAGCCTGTTTGGAGACCTGGGCTCCAGAGTAGCTGGGATTTGGTTCTAATTGACACTCGTGAGATCATGAACAGCCAGTTAGTTGCAAGTTAAAGAGGGCTGAATGTATTTTTATTGGTAAACTATTGATGGTTTTTATGCAAAGGAATAAAAGCAAAGTAGTGTTTTTAGATGATTAATCTGTTGCTGTTTAGTAGTTTTAGATCACTGTTCCTTTTTTTAAAATAGCAAATTGGAGTTCAATAGGTCCCATTATTAAGTTAGGTAAAATTTAGCCATTTAATTTTCCACAAAGTTTCAAAAGTTGACTGACTCGTATTCTTCAGAAGAAGAATTTTTCTCCTTTGTATTTAATAAGAAAGTTTGTATTTAATAAGAAAGGAAAGCTTTAGTTTAAAGCTACCAACAGGAAATAACAGCTCAAGACTTACATTTAATTTTTTGTAAGGCCTTATTAATGACAAATTATTTGCAATATATACTTGGAAAGGAATGAAAACATGACTAGAAATCACTTTTCACCCTGGTATGAAGTTGGAAAATTTATTTTAGATACTTGAAAGGCTTATTTTGGTTTCCACACTGAACTCAATTACTTGTGGATACAGCGTCCAAAGAATATAAACATTACAACGTTCCTCTGGAATTCCCATGGAGCAACTCCCAGAAAATGTCTGTTGAAGATAGAATCTTTAATCTACAGTATCTGTGGTACAGGATATGTAAAATCACCACAGATTATTAAGAAATACAGTTCATATTTCAAATGTGATTGCTCAGATTTTATGTTAACTGTGTGTATATCCACCCACCTTTACTCATGAAGTCAAAGCTAGATTAAAGACATTATTCATTTTTTGTCTACTCTTAGATGAATACATTTTTTTTTCTCCCACAGCAAAGTTTCTAAGCTTCTAGAATGTGGTGATGAGGCATATTTTAAAGAGAGGATTAGAAAGATATAACTTGAAGTTGTAAATATTATATTGTGAAGAATACATGATATGATAAAATACCTAATTTAGAATAGGCCAACTATAAGTTAATGAAAAATAAGATTGTAGGTGGTTATTTTTGTCTGGGTTTATATTGAACTGTGACACATTGAAAACTTACCATAATGGAGGCGATCAAGTAAAATGGAGCAAATTAACAAAAAGATTACTAATTAAATCTTTATTATGTTCTATGTCACCAAAATCTTTTAACATGTTATACTTGTTAGTACAAAGAAAGTCTTACATTAAGCTTTTCCTATTAGAATGTTACTGGTACTTGGCTTAGAGTAATGCAGTTTAATGATTAGATTTCTCATAAACTCTTGATAAGTTTATTACACATGGGCTTGGAGAGTGGAGTGAAATAACATATTGACATTACTCTAGTTCTGTGTTGTCTTGAAAACTGACAAGCTGGACGTGTAATTGCAGCTACTGAGGCAGGATCCCTTGAGCCCAGGAGTTTGAGACCAGCCTGGATAACACAGCGAGACCCCATCTCAAAAAAACAAGCAAAATTGACAATGAAAGGTGGATTATGTTTTGCTGGGAAATCAAGCTTTCCAATAATTACATAAAACTTCACTGTGGGAAATCTTGAACATGGGCAAAAGTTAACTGGAAATGTATCATGAACTTACACAGATCCATCTGTTTCAAACAATTCATAACAACTTATCTTTAATTGATAACCTCATTAACTTAACCACTTCTGTGTTATTTTAAGCAGTAGAACAAGCAAAATTATTTAATAATATCATATTTGATTACTGTTCAAGTTTCCAGTTGTCTTATGCATATCACCATTGTTTTTTCCGGGTGCACTTTGTTTGAATCAGTGTCCAATTCCTGTGCACATTTTGTGATTGGTTGATCTGTTTCTTAACTCTCTTTGACTCTGGATTTCTGCTTCTTTTTTTTTCCCTTGAAATTTATTGAAGATATGAGACTGTTTATCCTTTGCACTTTCCTACAACATGGATTATGCTGAGTGTGTCAGCACATATGATTATGTGCTGTGGAGTTGTTCAACATTACTTAATGACTTAAGAATATTTTGTATTGATTTTTAGGACATTCTCAACAATATTCTTTTAAAATATTCCTTTGGCTCCATGTACCTTTATTCCTCTAGGATTCTAGTTGCATTTGTTAGACCTTTTCGCTGAATTCCCTATATCTCTTATATACTTTCCTGTATTTTATATGCTTTTGTCTCTCTTTATTCTGGGAATCTACTTTTTTTTTTTCTTAATTGCAGTCTCACTCTGTCACCAAGACTGGAGTGCAGCGGCACACTCATGGCCACCACAGCCTTGACCTGCTGGGCTCAGGCCATCCTTCTGTTTCAGCTTTCCAACTAGCTGGAACTACAGGCCCGCACCACCACACCTGGCTAATTTTTTTTTAAATCAATTTATTGTAAAGATAAGGTCTCACCAATTTGCCCAGGCTGGTCTCAAACCCGTGGGCTCAGGCAAGCCTCTCATCTCGGCCTCCCAAAGTGCTGGTATTACAGGCTTAAGCCACTGCACCCGGCCTGGGAATCTACTTCTGACTCACATTATAGTTCACCCATTTTTTCATCTGTGTCTAATTTTTAAAACCCCAGATTCTCCATTACGTTAGTTTTTTTTTTTTTTTTTTTTCTTTTCAGTTCTAGAATTTCCATTGGGTACTTTTTCAAAAGTGTCTCAGTTTTGGAGGAAAATTCTTACTTAAGTCTTTGTTTTTCTTGTATTACACAGTTATTTTAAAGTCTTTCTAGAATCTTGATTACATTCTTCTCCTGTGGATCTGTTTCTGTTTTTGAGAATGTTGATTTATTTTCTAGTATACCCGGTGATGGTAGTGGTGATTTTATACGTTGACTTTGTATGTGAATAATAGTAAGAACTGCCTTGAAGGGAGGATTATGCTATCGTACTTCAGAAGGGTTTTATTTTTGCTTTTGGAACACATGTGTGGGTACTTAAGATCCTGGCTCACCCTAATCCAGAAAGGGCCTGAGATTTTGATTTCTGTTCAGTTCCAGATTCAGGCTCATCTTTACTCTTAGATTGCAGCACTGTGGCGGGGATGATCCTCGTCCAAACAAGGTGCTGACCAGGGCCCCTTGTCCTTGGCAGGCCCTAAACTCATTTTTTTTTTAAGTTGGAGTCTCGCTCTGTCGCCCAGACTGGAGTGCAGTGGCCGCTCCCGGCCACCGCAGCCTCGACCTGCTGGGCTCCGGCGATCCTTCCGCCTCAGCCTTCCAAGTAGCCAGAATTACAGGCATGCGCTACCACGCCCGGCTGATTTTTTGATTTATTGTAGAGATGAGGTCTCGCTGCCCAGGAGGGTCTCGAACCCACGGGCTCAGGCAATCCACTCACCTCAGCCTCCCAAAGGCGCGGGATTACAGGCTGAGTCTCCGAGCCCGGCTCCTAAACTCATTTTTGTCTCTTTTATCCCTGTGTGTCTTTTGAACCTCTGCTCAGCCTAGCTCTGAACTACCTCCTCAGCAGATGTCTAGGAGAAAAGAAACCCCAAATGCTAGGTTCACCTGTGTGAGTTTACTTCTCCACCACCCTATAACTTTTCACTGCCTTATTACCATTCTGATGCTTTCGAGCAGCTATTTTTTGTTTTGCCCAGCTTTTCTAGTTGTTTCCAACAAGAGAGTCAATGTATGTTATCTAGTCTGCCATTACTGGAAATCACAGAGTTCCTTTTGAATCCAGCTTATATATATTTAATTTTATAGGAATGTGTACTGTTTATTTGGTTTGCTTCCGTGTAAGAAGCTTTCAAATGATGTCTCACTGTCCAGTGCCTATTCAGCTGGACTTTGGATACGAGCACAAAATCTGCCTGGAATGAGTGCCTAGTTCAGCACTAAGGAAAGCCAGGTATTGCAAATGTAGTTCTGTGCTCTGCTTTCAAAGTCAGAAATTGTCAGCTTCCCTATCTGGACTGTGATTTCCTCATAGAGGGTTTTGTACATGCCAATTCACAGTTTAAATTTATGCCATGTGTGAATATTTGTACAAAATGCCCAAATAAGAATCAGAAAAATATCTTATTTTTCCCAGCTGTATTGAGACACCTCAAACATGAAATACAATTTTTTCTTCCAGTTTTCCAAAATATCTATCTGGGCTGAGACCAAGAATAAAGCATTTTAGGCCTAAGTGCTTCTTGAAAATTTTATGATTTATAAGGGTTTAGAGAATGTCTTTTGAACTTTAAGCATATGCTTTATTAGGGTATTTTATTCATGAACAAAATATTTTAGTGCATTTTTTACATAGGGGAAATAATCTAGATGTCTATTATGAGTCAGTTATTTTTATAATGTATGAATATTTCATTTGTGACTTTTCAGTTACGTTATCAGTCTACATTGTTTGGGTAACAAATATCTGTTAAAAACTGCTGTCATTAATTTGAGTTAATTTTTAACCTGTATTTATAACGTGCTACATATATTCTAGTGTTACCTTAATTCAGATCTTTAAATATTTAATAACATCATGTAAAAACTGATATTATTTGATGTTTTTATCTTGATTGATCTGGACCTTTGAAGACAGTGCTTCAAACTTCTTGATGCTTCAGGATGAAAGTTGTGTTGAGCAATATTTGAATCTAAATGTAGTTTAAAATATTTCTTAATTAAAGCCTTTTATAGTTCCCATTTTCTAAGCAATATTAGCTATATTTGATCTTCTAGATGAAGAAAGATTTGACTATGATTGAATATGTGCAGTACCATCCTGGAATAAATTTTATTCATGGATTAATAAAATATGTGCAGCATGATTTAGGAGAAAATATTTTAGGCTATTAAATTTAGTTACATAAGCTACAGTCTGTTTTAAATTCTGTGCCACTAAAATCTGTTTTGCTTTAAAAATAAAGTTCAAATTTCACTGGGAGATGTATTCTGAGATCATCAAAAGCATACCTAATCACACATTTAGATAATTTTTGAAACATTAGATTTAGCCTTTCAACTTAATGACAGTTGTTATCATTGTTGAATTGTCTTATCTGTGTTTAAGAATACTTTGAATTGATTACATGTTTCTTATAGTACCTCTTTGGTTCAGATGTAATTATTTTATCTGATATGGTAAGAACTGTAAAATAAAGGACCTAGCACAATGCCTGTCACATATTTGGTAATCAAAAAATATCACTTTCTTTCCCTTACCGTCTCACATCGTTAGCCACTATTTTTAAAGATATTTAGAAAACAGTACCAAGAAAATGTAAGAGCTCAGCCTCCATTCTAAACCTTAAAACTTCTTTTTTTCTAAAAGAAAGATTCAAATTAATGCAGGGTGGTTTTGGCAGGATTTTGTGATGGCCTTGGAGACTTCTGTCCCCAGGAGCACCCACTCTGTAAAATCTCCCGTTGAGTGTGGTTGCAATTTGTGAATATGATGGAATAATCAATCATTCCCTTGACTGGGCTGCATTACATGGCAAAGGTGATGGTATAATTATTCCTGTAATTATGTTGTATGATATAACTCCTTTTTAGAGAGAAATTCCTGCTGGCTTTAAAGAAGTAAGCTATCAGGTGGTAAGAGGGCTAGATGTCTAGGAAATGAGGTGGCCTGAAAGCTGAATCGAAGCCAAAATGCGGAAAACAAAGACTTATAGTAACATTGTCATTGGGCATGTGGATTAGCGCAAGTCCACCATCTGATCTACAAATGTGGGGGCATTGACAAAAGAACCATCAAAAACATTTGAGGAGGCTACTGAGATGGAAAAGGGCTCCTCCAAGTATGCCTGGGTCTTGTGCACACTGAAAGCTGAATGGGAACATAGTATCACAACTGACAACTCCTTGCGGAAATGGGGGACCAGCGAGTATTATGTGACCCTCACTGATGCCCCAAGACAGACTTTAGTAAGGTACATCAAGGAAACATTTACTAGAGACTTCATAAGGAATGCAGCTCTGCTGACACCCTGATTTTAGGACTTCTGACCTCCAGAACTGTAAGATAATGAATTTATGGTGTTTTATGCCCCTAAGTTTGGTGGGAATTTGTGCAGCAATAGAAAAATAATGCACTGGATATCTGTGAAGAGCTCTTATACGGAAGAAACCAAAACAAAGTAACTTGGACAAACTACAGGAGGAAGAGCACCTCAAAGATAATTTTTCCTAATATATCTGGAGAGACAAGTGAATATATGCATCCATGAAAGGACAGAATGATACATACATTAAATAGAACAAAAATAATTCTTGAAAATTAAAATATAGTGACTAATTTGCTGGATAAATTTGAGGAAACTTCCTAGAAAAAAGATCAAAGAAAGATAATAGGAGAGAGAAAATGAGAAAGGAAAAGTAAAAAAGTTAAAGGAATAGATCTGAAATCTGAATAGAGGAAATCGTCAACAAAAAAATTTGCCGGTATTGAAGGATGAAAATTAAGTTGACAGCATTCACTGAGCAACCAGCACAACGAACAGAAATAGACTCACTAAAGCACATTTCCATGAACTTTGATGGACACAATTAGATCCTATAGTAAGCCCTACAGAGACGTGAAGTGGGGAGAAGGAAAGATTGTGTACAAAGAAACAAGTGACATGGAAAGGACTATTATCAGGAATCAGGATAGCTTTGGTCTTTTTAATGGCAAAGAAGAAAGCAAGATAATGGTCAGTGACTTCAAAGTTCTGGTGGAAAAAAAATTCTAGCTTGGAATTCTGTCATAAATGTGATGGTAGAATAAATAAATATATATTTGAGTTGAAGTCTTACTCTGTCGTCCAATGGCAGACACCCTTCAGGGACACTGTAAGGATAAATATTTTTATAGACATATCCTTACAGTGTCCCTGAAGGTTGTCTTCCATCGAAATGAGGAAGGAAACCAAGAAAGAAGATGGGACTCAGAAGAAAAAAAAAAAAACCAAGAAATAGAAAGCTGAAGACAATACCATGCTGATGGTTGGGGAAGATCTCAGAAATGCACAAAACCCAAAAACTACCCAACGTAAAATTATTCAGTCTTTTTTCAAAATTGAGTGTAATTGGTATATAAAATGTACAGTTTTACAAGTTTTGGCATATGCATCAGTCACCAAAATCAAGATACTAAATATGTTTATCACCTCCAAAAGTTTCATGGTGCATCTTCGTAATCCCTCATGTTCCTCCCTGCCTCTGCTTCATTCCCAACCCAGTCCCCAGGCAGACACTCATCCTCTTTCTATAATTATAGTAGATGTTTGCATATTCTAAAAAATGATGTAAAGAGATGGTACAGTATGTACTCTGTCTGACTTCTTTTACATGCATAATTATTTTGAGTTTCATATTTTACATATATTGAAAGTTTAATCCTCTATTGCTAAATGATATTCTATTTTATAAATCACTTGTGTTGTTTCCAGTTTTTGGCTGTTATAAAGCTGCTATGACCATTCATATACAAGTCTTTATATGAATATATGCTTTCTTTTCTCTTGGGCAAGTACCTAACAGTAGAACTGGTGTGTCACATGGTAGGAATCTATTTGACTTTTTAAGAAATTGTCATAGTTTTCCAAAATGTTTTTATACTTTTACTTTCTCATTATATGTGTATTAATAGTTTTATTTCCTTCTTATTCCCATCAATACTTAATATAGTAAGGCTTATAAATTTTGGCCATTTAATCAAGTTTGGGTCACCTGTGTAAGAAGGATGGACCTCCACCCAAAATTTGGTTCAGATTTCAACACTGACAATGACAGACACAAAGGTATGAGAAGGTTTATTACATAATGAGTCTGAGAAGATCAGGGAAGGCTTCCTAAGCTAGTCTGAAAATGGTTTGAGAGAGCAAAGACAGGCTTGGAGATTTGGTTAAGGGATGGAGTTAGGATAAAGATTACTAAGCACAGGCCAGGGTTATGTGGTTTAAACTTCTCTCTGGCACTAAAGGAGGAAACACCTGAGTTTTCTTATCAGCTTTCCCAATTGTAGGACAGAAGAAGGCGAAATGGGCTTGTAAGTTTTTAGCAATCAAATATCGAAATTGAAGTCAGATACTTTATTACAAATGGGCATGTAAAATTTTATTTTTATGTTAATTTACATTTCCCCGGTGACTAATGATGTTTAGCATCTTTGCATATGCTTACCTGCAATATTTATTTATTTATTTATTTATTTATTTATTTGTTAATTTTTTTTTTTTTTTGAGTCGGAGTCTCACTTGGTCGCCCAGACTGGAGTGCAGTGGCCGCTCCCGGCCACCGCAGCCTCAACCTGCTGGGTTCCGGCGATCCTTCCGCCTCAGCCTTCCGAGTAGCTGGAATTACAGGCGCGCGCTACCACGCCTGGCTGATTTTTTGTTTTAGTGTAGAGATGAGGTCTCGCTGCCCAGGCGGGTCTCGAACCCGCGGGCTCAGGCAATCCACTCACCTCAGCCTCCCAAAGGCGCGGGATTACAGGTTAAGCCACCGAGCCCGGCTATTTATTTTTAATTAAAGTGTTTGTTCAAATCTTTTGCAATGAAAAAAAATTGAGTTTTTTACTAAGTTTTGAGTATTATGTGTAGATTCTGAATATGTCCTTTATCAGACAAATTATTTGCAGATATTGTTTCTCAGTCTGTAGCTTATATTTGCAGTCTTTTAACAGTGGCTTTTGAAGAGAAGGAGTTTTTAATTGTGGTGAAGTCCAATTTATTATTTTTCTTTTATAAACCATGGTTTGTAGTCATATCTATCCCTAACCTAAGGGGAAAGATTTTCTCATTAATTTTCTTCTAGATGTTTTATAGTTTTACATTTACATTTAGGTCTACAGCTTATTTTGAGATAATTTTTATATTAGATAAGGAGTATGAATTGAAGTTCTTATGGGATGCAACAAAAGCAGGTCTAAGAGGAAATTCTATAGCTATAAATGGCTACATTAAGAAAAAAAGAAAGATCTTAACAACCCAACTTAACACCTAAAAACTAGGAAAAATAAAATAAAGTAAGCCCACAATCAGCAGAAGGAAGGAAATAATAAAGATTAGAGCAGCAATGAATGAGATCGTAGGAAAACACTATAAAGATCAATAAAACTAAGAGTTATATTTTTTAAATGTTAATAAGATTGGCAAACCTTTAGCTTGACTAAGGTAAAAAACAGAACTCAGCAGGGCAGTGGCCTTTTCAAGTGGTCTTGGACCAACCCATTTCCTTCTCCTTTCTCTCTTGTAGTTCTCAAGACTTAACTGTATAAAATGCTGGGAATGCAACATCTTAATGTAGGGAGAAACTGACTGAAACAACACAGCCTTGTTCCTGCCCCACCTAGGGAATATAACATCTTCAGTTAGGGTGAAACTGCCTGGGACAACCCAGATGTTCTTTCTTTCCTGGAGGCAGGATGTCCTTCATAACTTTACCCAGTGAGTCATGTGGCCCCTGAGATGTCTAACCCGGGGTAGGCTGCCTTTTCAGGGTCCCTCAGCTGTGGCGCATATGGGGCACAAGCATTCAAGCTTTATCCACCTATGCAGCTTTCTTGAACATTGAGGACTGGCTCACAGTGGATCATAGGCTTTTTGGGTTCCTTGTTGCCTCTCTGTAAGCAATTCATCTGCTTTATACAACGTATGTAAGTGTGTTCTATCTTTCCAGACTCAAGGAAATGGTAATTACAGACTCAAAATTAGGAGTAAAAGAGACCTTACAATAGATACCACAGAAATACGAAGGCTCATAATAGACTACTATAAAGTTATATGCCAATAAATTGGATAACCTAGAAGAAATTAACACATTTCTAGAAACATACAGACTACTGACTAAATCATGAAGAAGCAGGAAATCTTAACCAACCAATAAGAAATAAGGAGATTAAATAAGTAATCAAAACCCTCCTAGCAAAGAAAAGCCCAGGACCAGATGGCTTCACTAGTGAATTCCACCAAACTTTTAAAGATCAATGAATGCCATTTTTCTTAAACTCTACCAAGAAATTGAAGAAGGGGGAATACTTTCAAATTCATTTTATAAGGTCAGCATTACCCTGATACCAAAGTCAGACAGAAACATTACAAAAAAAGAAAAAGGCCAGTATCCCTATTGAATATACAGAAGGTGCCAAAAATGTATACATTTTAAGAAAGGAGAATCATCTCAAATCGCTTTTTCATCTTGATTCTTCTTATCTTACTTTTTGGTCTTCCCTCTGATTGTTCTCTTCCCCTGGCTGTGGTGAAGAATCTCCCATTTGGAAGCGAATACCTTTTCCTTGGTGCATTGACAATCTTTTGTCTAAACACTAGGAATCACCACAGAGATTGGACGTGGAATTGAATAACACAGCACAACAGGATGTTCTGGAGCATCTAGCTTCTGCAGAGCAGTTAGTGGTGAGCCTAAAAGATGTTATTAGACAGAAGAATGACCAACTGCAGCAGAAAGATGACACTCTACAGAAAGAGAGAAAAACAGTGGATGACAAAATTAAGAAGCTAAAACTTGATGCTAAGGCCAAATTAATGTCTTTGAATAGACACATAGAAGAACTGAAGGCACAAGGAGGGACTGCTCTGACTCTAGAACCTCAGTCAGAGGAGAAACTCTTTAAGGAATCACCACAGAGATTGGACGTGGAATTGAATAACAGCACAACAGGATGTTCTGGAGCGTCTAGCTTCTGCAGAGCAGTTGATGGTGAGCCTAAAAGATGTTATTAGTTAGAAGGATGACCAACTGCAGCAGAAAGATGATGCTTTACAGGAAGAGAGAAAAACATCGGATGAAAATTGAATAACTAAAACTTTATGCTAAGACCAAATTATTGTCTTTGAATAGTCACATAGAAGAACTGAAGGCACAAGGAGGGGCAGCTCTGCCTACAGAACCTCAGTCAGAGGAGAAACTCTCCAAGTTGGATAAGAATTCTATAGAAAATGAAGAATTTGTAATGATGAAGCAACAGCTCTAGGAGAAGGAGGAACTTATTGGCACTTTGCAAGCCCAGCTCAGTCAGACACAGGCAGAGCAAGCTGCACAGTTGAGTTCCATGCAGCAGGTGGTCCAAGAGAAAGATGCCCGCTTTGAAACACAAGTTCATCTTCACGAAGATGAGCTTCTTCAGTTAGTAACCCAAGTGGATGTGGAAACAGAGATGCAACAGCTGGAAGAATTGAAGAATCTGCAGCAGCAATACTTACAGATTAACCAGAGATCACTGAGTTACGTCCACTGAAGGGTCAACTGTAAGAGTCTCAAGATAAGGCAAAGACATTTCAAATTAGGCAAGAGGAGCTCTGGCAGGAAAACCTTTCCTGGCAGCTTCAGCTGCATCAGGTCAGAAATGAGAAGAACTCCTTGGAGAATACATGAAAGGAGAATGAAAGCTCATTGCCTCGTGTCTATCAAGGATAAAGATCAGCAGCTCATTCATCTACAGAATCTCATAAGGAAATTGAGGTCTTCTTCCTTTCAGACTCAGCCTCTCAACATGCAACACCAAAGACAAGGACCACGGATGTTCTGGAGTGTCTAGCTTCTGCAGAGCAGTTGGTGGTGAGCCTAAAAGATGTTATTAGTTAGAAGGATGACCAACTGCAGCTGTTGCTCCAGGAGCTTCCCAGGAAATGGAGTTTTCAGAAAGAGTCACCATGAGGAACCGAAAGAGCAAGAGCAAAGCTTTTCTGAAAAAAAAGCAGCAGCAGCTCTGCAACACTAAACAGGAAGTGAATTAATTAAGGAAACTGCTGGAAGATGAACGACACAAAAGAGAAGCTGCCAGGAATGCCCCCTCTGAGGCAGAGGAGCAGATCAGATTGGAACACAATCAGTGGGACTCTGCTCGAACCCCTATCATTGGCCACTGTGGCACTCAGGAGCAGGCAGTGATCATTGATATCACAAACAGCAGTTGTCAAAGGACCCAGAGCGGTGATAGATGGAAGCGGGCTCTGCGTTCACTCTGCCATTCCCTGGCCCAAGTGCCACTGCTAGGAGCCAGCTACCTTCTGATGATTCATGTCCTACTCATCCTATGCTTCTCAGGTCACCTATAGACTTAGGTTTTACTTTTTGGACCACTCCTCTCAAAACATTCCTCACATCAGAACTAACAGTTGCAATGGACAGTCTTCCCATTGACAGGTCCTCACTCCAACTGTCCACAGAAAGTGCCTGCAAAAACAGAGGTGGCTTTGAGGACAGGTTGGAGCTGCAGGGATTAGCAAGCCTGCTTTCTGCTCCTCCACTAGGCCTGAACATCTGCTTCATCTGAGAAGCCCCACAGTTGGTTTGTTGACCTAATATTTGTTCATATTTTGTAGGGTCCTGATTTTTTGTGGTCCTGCAAAAGATAACTGAGGGTGGTTCCAATAAACCTAATAATTTGAGGTTCAGTATCATTTTGATTGATAACTTTCTTTGCCTTGTTTGCCTGTGTTTTCTCCTGCTTCTGGGGGAGGATGTCTCTTGAACAGCGTTCAGGGGATTAAACACATCACCTCACAGGATATCTGCTTAGGTCTCATAGAATAGAAAACTGAAGAACTCTCTAGGATTTTAGCTGTTGGATCACAGAGGAGGACAGCATCTTCTTCCCTGGCTGTTCCACATAATTGGAGGAACAATTTGTGGTCCTGGACTGCAAGAATAGGATCCCATTGCGTTTGCCCTTTATCACGTGAATATTAAGGTATTAAGTGGCCTGTGTCCTTCACTGAAAGGAAAGAACTGTCTGTGGACAGCAGGGTTCAGATCTCTGTCATTCCTGTGCTATGTGTATAGGGCTGGTAGGCCCCAAGACGGTGCCAGGGGGTCCGAGGGGTCAGTCCTAGATGAGGCATAGGCCCTCAGCCTGCAGTCTGACTTGTCTGATTCCACTCTTCAAATACTAAGTCTCCTGGAATACTAAGCTATTTGCTGTTAGTGACAGTTATTTCATTTTTGTCAGCTCCATAGTCTCTGCCCTCTGTGGTACTGGAAGGAGAATATAGAGAAGGCAAATTATTTAAATCTAGACCCGAGAAGGCCTGTCAGGATGAAATTCCACTTGTGCCGACTCCCTCCCTCCTCTCCTCTCCCTCATCCTACCAGTTGCTGCTTTTCTTATTATGTCCATAATGGGTTCCCTGCCTGTCCTCACCCCCGAAGAAGAGAGAAGACTAGTGACTGACTGATAAACTCTAAATCATCTGTGGTGATTAAATCTTGGCCACAACATCCCAGACAATTTTCTGGAAAACTGCAAAGTAATAAAGTTGTTTTCAGATTTAAAAAATAAAAAAAAAAATTAAAAAAAGAAAGGAAAAAACTAATAATAAAGTTGTTTTTAGATTTAAAAAATAAAAAAGAAAGGAAAAAACTATTAAAATTGTAATACTCAATATATTCTGATAACAGAAGATGAATACAAGTCACATTTGATGACTTTAATTACAAGAGGTGCTCAAAGTGGTTACCATTAGTGTCCAGATACTTCTGATAATATAGAGGTATAAATAACATCTCTTGAAATGTGTGTACATTTTTTTGGCACCCCCGGTAGATGCAAAAATTCACAGGAAAATACTAACAGACCAAATTCAATAGCACATTTGAGGGTTCATCTACCACAATCAAGTGGGATTTACCACCTGGTAAAAATGCTTCAACAAAAATGCTTCAACATAAGGAAATCAATAAATATGATACACCACATTAACAAAATGAAGGGAAAAAGGTATGATCTTCTCAATAGATACAGAAAAAGCATTTGGCAAAATTAAACTTCCTTTCATGATAAAAAAAAAAAAAACTCTCAGCAAGTTGGGTAAGGAAGGAATGTACCTCAGCATAATAAAGACCATATATGACACATCCACAGTTAACATTATCCTGAACAGTGAAAAGGTGACAGCTTTTCCTCTAAGATTATAAACAAGACAAAGGTGCTCACTCTCACCACTTATATTCAACATAGTACTAGAAGTCCTGGCTAGAACAATTAGGCAAGAGAAAGAAATGAAAGACACCCAAATTGAAAAGAAAGAAATTAAATTACCTCTATTAGCAGATGACATAGCCTAAGCATATAAAACCCTAAAGACACTACCAAAAAAAAAAAATTGTTAGAACTAATCATCAAATTCAGTAAAGTTGCAAAATCAACATTCCAAAATCAGTGTGTTTTTATACACTAACAATGGACTAGCTGAAAAAATTAAAAATCCCATTTACAATAACTTTAAAAACAGTAAAATACTTAGGAATAAATTTAATGGAGGAAGTGAAAGATCTGTACACTAAAAACTGCTGAAAGGGATTGACGAAGATCCAAATAAGTGGAAAGATATCTTGTATTCATGAATAGAAAGAGAGAATATTATTAAAATGTCCACTAATAGTGATCTACAGATTCAATGTAATCCCCATCAAAGCTTCAATAACATTTTTTTGTAGAAATA
This sequence comes from Cephalopachus bancanus, assembly GCA_027257055.1. Taxonomy (NCBI): domain Eukaryota; kingdom Metazoa; phylum Chordata; class Mammalia; order Primates; family Tarsiidae; genus Cephalopachus; species Cephalopachus bancanus. The sequence goes on from JAPVLO010000014.1 coordinate 9,709,039, forward strand.
GAAAAAGAAAACTATTATAAGATGTGTATGGAGCCATGAAAGACCCCAAATAACCAAAGCAATCTTGAACAAAAAGAACAAAACTGGGATATCACACTACCTGATTTCAAAATCTACTACAAACATATAGCAATCAAAGCAGCATGGTTCTGTGATTTAAAAAAAAAAAAAAAAAAAAAGACACATTGACCAGTGGAATAGAGATGCCAGAAATAAATCCAAACATTATATAGTCAACTAATATCTGACAAGAGTGTCAAGAACACTTAAGAAAGCATAGTCTCTTCAATAAAAATGGTGCTGGGAAAACAATATCCATAGGCAAAAGAATAAAATTAGGTCATCTTACACCACTCACAAAAATTACCTTTAAATGGATTAAACACTTAAATGTAAGACCTGAAACCATAAAACTCCTAGAAGAAAACAGAAAAAACTCCTTGTCATTGGTCTTGATGATATTTTTGTAACTGATACCAAAAGTACAGGTTTAAAAAAGGCCAAAATAAACAAATGGGACTATATCAGACTAAAACTCTTCTTCACAACAAAGGAAGTAATCACATGAAAGGACAATTAGGCAAGAGAAAGAAATGAAAGAACTGGATAAACTATTTCTAATTCATATTTCTGATAAAGTGTTAATATCTGATAAAGAGAGTTAATATCCAAAACATATAGGATACTCATGCAACTCAATGGCAAACAAACACAAAAAAACCCAACCAGATTAAAAAATGGACAAAAGACCAACACTTTAGGAAACCGAAGTGAGAGGATTGCTTGAACTTAGGAGTTGAAGACCAGCCTAGACACCATAGCAAGAACTCATCTCTATTTTTTAAAAAAATGGACAAAGGACCTGAATAACCTGAACAGACATTTCTCCAAAGAAGATATACAATGACCAACAGATGCATGAAAGGATGCTCAGCATCACTAATCATCAGGGAACTGAATGGCTGTTGTGATCACACTTGTTGTGATGGCTATTGAGAAAAAGACCAGATGGTGAAGATATACAGAAAAAGGAATATTTGTGCACAGTTGGGGGGGAATGTAAGTTGGTACATCCATTGTGGAAAATAGTATGATTCCTCAAAATATTAAACATAGAACTGCCATATGATCCGGCAATCCTTCTGAGTATACATTAAAAGGAAATGAAATCAGTATCTTGAAGAGATGCCTAAATGGATGTGTTCTTTGAGCCTTATAGTAGTCAAGACATGGAAACAACCTAAGTGTCTACTGGCAGATAAATTAGTAACAAATGGTGGCACATAAATACAATGGAATATTATTCAGCCATAACAATAAGAAAATCCTGCCATTTATGACAACATGGATAAACCTGGAAAGCATTGTGCTAAGTGAGATAAGTTTAATGGAGACAAATACTGTATGATCTCATTTATATGTGAAATCTGAAACAAACTCACAGAATTGGAGTAGAATGGTGATTGCCAAGAGTAGGAACAGGGGGTCAGAGGAAATGGGGAGATGCTGGTCAGCATAATGCTGGCCTCATAAAATGAGTTGGGGAGTATTCTATTTTCAGGAAGGGATTGCATACAGGGAGTATCAGTTTCTCTTCAAATTTTTGATAGAATTGACCAGTGAAGCCATCTGGACTTGGAATTTCTTTGTGGGGAAACATTTAATTACAAGTTTAATTTCTGTGATAGAAGCCTCTTCAACTTATCAAATTTTCATTTTGTTTTGATGTCTTTCAAACAATTTTTTTTTTTTTTTTTTTTGAGTTGGAGTCTCACTCTGTCGCCCAGACTGGAGTGCAGTGGCCGCTCCCGGCCACCGCAGCCTCAACCTGCTGGGCTCCGGCGATCCTTCCGCCTCAGCCTTCCTTGTAGCCGGAATTACAGGCATGTGCTACCATGCCCGGCTGATTTTATTTATTGTAGAGATGAGGTCTCGCTGCCCAGGTGGGTCTCGAACCCGCGGGCTCAGGCAATCCACTCACCTCAGCCTCCCAAAGGCGCGGGATTACAGGCTGAGCCACAGAGCCCAGCAGTTTCAAACATTTTTAATGTTATCTCTGTTGTTGAGCTTTTTGGAATAAAGTTATTTATGATGTTTTCCTATCATTTACTATTTGTAGAATCTGTAGTGATGTTACCTTTCCCATTCCTTATATCAATAATTCTATATTCTCTCTTTTGTTCCCCATCAGCCTAGCTAAAAGATTGTCAATTTTATTAATCTTCTCAAATCTCAACACTGGAAGGGTGAAGAAGGAGTGAGACAGAAGTGGAATATGAGAAATTACTTAATGGATGCAATGTACATTTTAGGTGATGGATACTCTAAATCCCCTGACTTTACCACTACACGATCTATGCATGTAACAAAATTGCACTTGTACCCCCCAAATTTATACAAATACATTTTTAATTAATCTCAAAGATCCAACTTTTGGCTTCACCGATTTTCTTTGTTATTTTCTGGTTATTTTTATTTTGTCAATTTTTGCTGCAATCGTGGTTTTCCTTCTGCTTACCTTGGACTTAATTTGCTCTTGTGGAATCTTATATTACTGATTTGAGACAATTGTTCTTTTCTATTATAAACACTGGTATAAACTTCTTTGTAAGCATAATTTTAGCTGCTTTCTACACATTTTGATTTTATCATCTATTTTAATTTTCATTTAGCTCAAAGCATTTAAAATTTTTCTTGAGACTCTTTAACCCATAGTTTATTTCAAAGGATTTTGTTTACTTTCCAATTATTTGCAGATTTTTACTGATACCTTTTTGCTATTGATTGCAAATTTAATTATATTGTGACAAGAGAAAACAGTTTGATTTATATTCCTTTATGTTTATTAAGATTTGAATGATTACCTAGACTATGTTCTATCCATTTTAAAATTGCAAATGAACAATTCATGATTATATAAGTTTGTGGAATGCAAAGTGATGCTGTAATTTATAAATACAACATGGAATAATTAAATTAAGCTAATTAACATACATAGCCTCAAATACTTAACATCTTTTATGGTGAGAACATTTGAAATTTACCCTCTTAGCAATTTTGTAATGTACAATACTCTATTATTAACTAGATATAAGATGCTATAAAATATAACTCAAAAAAAGAGAAAAGACATTCTTCCTCTCTCACTGAGATCGTGTACACTTGACGATCATTTTTTCCCTCAACCCCCAGTCCTGTAATTACCATTCTGCTCTCTGCTTCTATGAGTTTGATTGTTTTGAATTCCACATATAAGTGAGAGCATATGATGGTTGTCTTTCTGTGTTTGACTTATTTCACTTAGCATAATGTTCTGCAATTTCATCCATCTTGTCGCAAGTGACATAATTTTCTTTTATAAAAAGGCTGAATAGTATTGTGTATATATATTACATTTTAAAAAGTCCATTGCTTGTGGTGGTGGCTCATGCCTGTAATCCCAGCACTTTGGGAGGCCAAGGCAAGAGGATTGTCTGAGTCCAGGGTTTCAAGACTAGCCTGGGCAACATGGCAAGACCTCGTTTCTACAATTAATTAAAAAATCAGCCAGGTGGGGTGGCAGATACCTGTAGTTCCAGTTACTTGGAAGGCTGAGGTAGAAGGATAACCTGAACTCAGCAGGTCAGGGCTGCAGTAGCAGTGAGTGTGCCACCGCACTCCAGCCTGGGCGACAGAGTGAGACTCTGACTCAAAATAATAAATAATAAATAATCCACTTGACTGTTGATGGACACAGGTTGATTCCATAACTTGGCTATTGTGAATAGTACTGCAGTGAATGTGAGGGTGCAGACATCTCCTCTTCTTCTTTTTTTTTTTTTTTTTGAGACAAGCTCTCACTATGTTGCCTAGGCTGGTCTTGAACTCCTGGGCTCGGTCTTCCCACCTCAGCCTCCCAAAGCACTGGGATGATAGGTGTGAGCCACCATACCTGGCCTCAGACATCTCTTCAATAATCTGACTTCTTCGTACTTACCTGGCAGGGAAGACACCCTGATCATGAAGGTGATTTTCCCAGGGTGAGTCTCACCCATTGCGCTCCGGGTGTGCTGACCCCTGCAATTTCCCCAAATGTGAGAAACTTGATTGCATAATTTGTGGTATTGGGGAACACTCGAAATAAAAAAATAATAATCTGACTTCAAATATTTTGGGTAAATAAACAGAAGTAGGATTCTGGATCATATGATAATTCTGTTTTTAGGAGTAATTTCCATACTGTTACATAATGATAATACTAATTTACTTTCCCACCAACAGTGTACAAGGGTACCCTTCTCTCAACATCCTTGCCAACACTTGTCATCTTCCTTCCTTTTGATAAAAGCCATTCTGACAGGTGTGAGTTAATACCTCATTGTAGTCTTAATATGCATTTCTCTAATGACTAGTGATTTTTGTTATATATCTGTTGGGCATTTGTGTGTCTTTTGAGAAATATCTATTTAGGTCCCTTGCCTATTTTTAATTGGTTTTATTGGGTTGTTTGATTGTATATATTTTGGATATCAACTCTTTATCAGATGTATAACTTGCAAACACTATCTTCCAATTAGTAGGCTGACTCTATTAAATGTTTCCTTTGTTGTGCAGAAGTTTTTTGTTTTGATGCAATCCCATTTTGATGTAATCTATTTTTTGCTTCTGTTGGTTGTGCTTTGGGGATCAAATTCCAAAAATTATTGCCCAGATCAATTTTATGTAGATTTCCCCTTCTTTTCTTCCAGTAGTTTTAGTGTTTCTGGTTTTACATTTAAGTCTTGAATCCATTTTGAGTTTATTTTAGTATATGGTATGAAATAAGGGTCCAATTTCATTCTTTGCTATGGGGGTACAACTGAAGATTTACTGCATAATTAAGTTGCATGCAGGTGAAGTTTGGACTTGTAGCTGGCCTTCTCTGCCACTGATAGTGGACCTGGTATCCAGTGTGTTACCAAGTTTCTCTACCTTCTCCCATAGCAATGTCCAGGATCTGCTGATCCCACCTTATGTTCATGTGACCAGTGATCATGGCCCACTTATGAGTGAGAACATGTGGTATTCAGTTCTATGTTTCTATGGTAGTTCACTTAGTATGATGATCTTCAGCTGCATCCATGTTCCTGCAAAGACCATGATTTTCTTCTTTTTAGGGCTCTGTAATATCCTATTGTGTATATGTAACTCATTCGCGACTGCTGATGTGAATTTACATCATTCCAAATTCTGTTCCTGCTTGCCGCTGACATGAATTTACATCATTCCAAATTTGACTCCTGGTTGCCGCTGACATGAATTTACATCATTCCAAATACTGTTCCTGGTTGCAACTGACATGAATTTATATCTTGGCAGATTCTGTTTCTGAATGCTGCAACATTCAGAATAATGTGTTATTGTAATTTTGCTTGAAAATAAATAGTCAGGAAAAGAGAGAGAAAGTTAATTAAGATAATTATCTGATATTGACTGTGCAATTTGTTATTGATTTACGTAGTTGGTAAAAATTGCAAGTTGATCATTATTTTGTTGCAATTAGTGTTGTATGCTTGTATTTTGATATTTCAGGGCTTTCATACTTTAACATTAAAAATAATTTACAATCATGGAAAGCAAAGAAATATATGCTGATGAGTTTTCCAAGGTCAAAGGTGAATTCAGTGAACTTATTTGTGATAGTGACAGATCATGATGTAATGATGAAATGTCAATGAAGAAATATAATGCAGATAATCTGTGACAGTGAATCTAATACTGGTGAGAATGAATCAGACATTGATTGGACAAAATATGATCCCAAAAGAAACTTAGAAGTGCTTATTGGTAATCCAGGTGTCAAGGTATTTCCAAATGATCCTCAAAGTATAAGGGAAGTTGTTGGACTATTTATTGGATATGATTTTATAGAAATGATCACAACTGACCATTGCCTGGCTAAGCTATGGTGTGGCCATGTGCTCTTTGAGCTATAGCCAGATCACTTTTTCTTAAACTTTGAACCCTCCCCTCCCCTAGGGAGGTGAATCCCCCCCCCAATTTACTTCCCAAATAAACTATATTTTCTTATCTAAAAAAAAAAATGGAAAAGAAATGATCACAACTGAAGCTAACAGGTATTATGATCAGATGCACTACAGATATAAATGTCCAAAGAAATTTAAAAAGTGGCCAGGCTCGGTGGCTCAGCCTGTAATCCCGCACCTTTGGGAGGCTGAGGTGAGTGGATTGCCTGAGCCCGCGGGTTTGAGACCCGCCTGGGGGCAACTTGGTGAGACCTCATCTCTACAATAAATCAAAAAATGAGCTGGGTGTGGTAGCGTGCACCTGTAGTTCCAGCTACTCGGAAGGCTGAGGCAGAAGGATCGCCAGAGCCCAGCAGGTTGAGGCTGCGGTGGCCGGGAGCAACCATTGCACTTCAGTCTGGGTGACAGAATGAGACTCCAACTCAAAAAAAAAAGAAATAAATAAAAAAAGTGGAGCAATACTATAGTGTCCGAGATGAAAAAAATTTCTAGCATTAAATACTTTAATGGTACAAGTGAAGAACACCACAATACATGATTATTGGTCAGCATGTCCATCAATTGCAACACCTTCTTTTCAAAAATAATGATAAGAAATAGATTCCTAAAAATTTTGTGGTTTTTTGCATTTTTCCAATAATGCAGACATGCAGTCAAATCCAAGCATATTATGCAAAATTGAACCCATAATAAATTATGTTTTAAATAAGTTCACCACTGTGTATAAACCTGAACAAGAACTTTCCTTGGATGAATCCATGATACTTCATCATGGAAAACTGTCTTTTGGGGTTTATAATTCGAATAAAAATACAAAGTACAGAATGCTAGGCAGAGCGGTGTCTGAGGCAAGTACTGGATATATCTGCAACTTTCAGCTGTATTGTGAAAAAGGTGACAATTTAGAAAAGACCATTTCACTTGTGCTTTACCACAGAAGTTTGCAGAAACCAGCTGCAGCTTTTTAAAATTTTCACTTGCTTTGGATATTAGGAAAGTGAAAATTTTGCCATTCATGAATGTGTTAATATGTTGTTGAGTTTTTGAGGATTTTTTTGCATCTATGTTCATTAAGAATATTGGCCTATACTTTTCTTACAATGTCTTATAATGGCCTTGTCTGGTTTTTGTATTAGGGTAATGCTGACCTTGTAAACAGAACCTGGAAATGTTCCTTTCTCTTCAATTACCTGGAAGAGTTTGAGAATCATTGGTGTCCGTTCTTATTTATTTATTTGCGTATTTATGTTGAAGTCTCACTCTGTCATTCAGGCTGGAGTACAGTGGCACAATCATGGTTAACTGTAGCCTCAACTTCCTGAGGTCAGGCAATCCTCCTGCCTGAGCCTCCTGAGTAGCTGGGACTAAATCAGGAGCCACCAGCTAATTTTTTTTTATTTTTTATAGAGATGAGTTCTCACCATGTTGCCCAGGCTGGTTTCGTCTCACCTTGGCCTCCCAAAGTGCCAGGATTATAAGCATAAGCCACCACACCCAGTAGTTCTTTAAATGTATGGTAGAATTTAGCTTGTGAAGCCATCAGGTCCTGGTCTTTTCTGTGATGGGAGACTTTTAATCAATAACTCAATCTTCTTACTCATAATTGGTCTGTTTGGACTTCCTATTTCTTGTTGATTCAGTCTTGGTAGGTTCTATATGTCTAGGAATTTATTCACTTCTAGGTTATCTAATTTGTTAGCATATAGTGGTTCATAATAGTCTCTTATTTTTTGTATTTCTGTGGTATCATTTGTAATGTCTTCTTTAATTTCTGGTTTTATTTATTTGAATCTTGTCTTTTTTTTCTTAAATAGCCTAGGTTAAAGGTTTGTTGATTATATTTATCTTTTCAAAAAGTCAACTCTTAGTTTTGTTGATCTTTTTTCTAATCTCTATTTCATTTATTTTTGCTCTTTTAACTCTTCTTCTACATTTGGGTCTAATTTGTTGTTCTTTTTCTATTTTTTTGAGGCAAAATAATACGTTGTTTATGTGAGATATTTCTTCTTTTTTTATGTAGACATTTATTGCTATCAACTTTCCTTTTAGAACTGCTTTTGCTGCATCCCAGTTTTGAGTTATAGGTATCCATTTGCATTTGTCTCAAGATATATTTTAGTTTCCTTTTTGATTTTTTTTATTGACCCATTGGTTGTTCAGGAGCATGCTGTTTAATTTAGAGGTATTTGCAAATTTTCTGAAATATTTCGTTTATTGATTTCTAGTTTCATACCATTGTGGTCAAAAAGGGTACTTGATACTATTTTAATCACCTTAAATTTTCTAAGACTTGTGGCCAAACATACAATCTATCCTGAGGAATGTTTTGTGTGCACTTGAGAAGATTGTGTACCCTCTTGCTATTGGATGAAATACTCTCTGTACTTGTCTGGTAGACCCATTTGGTCTAAAAGTGTTATATTCAAGTTCAATGTTCCCTCATTAATTTTCTGACAGGATGATCTGTCCATTGCTGAAAGTGGTGCACTGAAGTTTCTTGCTATTACTAGCGACTGTAAATACAGATGAAGTTCTACTTGCTTGCCTGGTACTCACCTTCTGCTGCATGGCCTGGTTCCTAACAGGTCAGGGACTGGTACCAGTCTGTGGCAAGGGGTTGGGGACCTCTGGACTAAATAATTTCAAATGTTCTGTTTCTCTCTCCCTTCAGATCTTCTAATAGTTGTTTTATGTATTCAGGTGCTCTAGTGTTAGGTGCACATATTTTTAAAACAGTTATACCCTCTTAATTAATTGACACTTTTATGATTATATAATGTCCTGCTTTGCCTTTTTTTTTTTTTTTTTTTTTTTAGTTTTTTTGACTTATAGTTGATTTTGTCTGATCTAAGTATAGCCATCACGGCTTCTATTTTGGTTTCCACGGAATATCTTTTCTCATTCCTTCACTTTTAGTTTGTGTGAATCTTTAAAGGTGAGATGAGTCTCCTGTAGGAAGCATATAGTTGGGTCTTTAAAAAAAAATCCATTTATTCATTCTGTGTCTTTTTTTTTGATTAGAGAATATAATTTATTTAGAAAGTAAATTAGAGAGAGAGAGAGGGAGAGAGAAAGAGATGATTCACCTCCCCAAGGTGGGGGGGGGCACAAGCTTGGAAACATGGCTTGGCCATTTTATGTCTTTTTATTGAAGAATTTAACCAATTTACATTCAAGGTAATTATTGATAGGTAAGGACTTGCTATTGTCTTGTTGTTGGCTGTTTTTCTGTTGTCTTGTAGATACTTAGTTTCTTTTTTCTTATCTTCCTTTGTGGTTTGATGATTTTCTGTAGTGGTAGGCTTTGAAACTTTCTATTTTTGTTTTGTGCTTACTTTGAGGCTTACATTGAACATATTGCACTTATAACAACCCATTTCAAGCTTATAACAACTTAACTTTGCACACGACAACTCTACAGTTTTATTTCCTCCCAATATTTTATGTTTTTGATGTCAGAATTTACATAATTTTTAAAATGTCTATCCTTGACAGTTTATTTTAGCTAAGTTGTTATTAATACTTTTCTCTTTTAATCCTTGTGCTAGGACAAATTTTCTTTTCACACCATTATTACAGTTGCAGAATATTCTGAATATGGCTCTGTTTAATTTATATCATTGAGTTTTGTGCTTTTACATGCTTCATGTTATTAATTAGTATATTTTTCTTTCAGTTTAAAGAACTCCCTTTGGCAATTCTCATAAGGCAGGTTTTGTGGCAGGTCTTAGTTTTTGCTTGGGGAGGTCCCCCCCCCATTTCTGAAACACAGCTTTGCTGGATAAAGTATTCTTGACTGGCAGCATTTTTTTTTCCTTTAGCATTTTAAATATAGTATTCCATTCTTTCCTGGCCTGCAAGGTTTCAGTTTAGAAATCTTCTGGTTGTCCTATTGGCACACTTTTGTATGTGATGTGTTTCTTATCTCTTTTGTTCTCAGAATTTTTCTTTGTCTTTGAGTTTTGATAGTTTGATTATTGTGTACTTTGGTGTACTCCTCTTTGGTTTGAATTTGATTGAAGACTTCTGCTTCCTGTACCTGGGTGGTGGTATATATCCCTAGATTAGGGAAGTTTTCAGCCATAATTTCTAAGAATATACTCTCTGGATCCTTCTCTCTTTCTTCCCCATCTGCGGCTCCTCTTATGTGAAGGTTTGGTCTCTCTGTGGTGTCCCATAACTCCTATAAGCTTTCTTCATTCTTCTAACTGGTGTGTGTGTGTGTGTGTGTGTGTGTGTCTTTTTTTCTCTGACTAAATCAGCAGTTCCCCACCTTTCTGCCATCAGGGACTGGTTTCATGAAAGACAATTTGGCATCAGGGACTGGTTTCATGGAAGGCAATCTTTCCATGATTGAAGAGCATAATATTTATTGTGCACATTATTTCGATTATTATTACATTGTAATATATAATGAAATAATTACACAACTCACCATAAAAAAGAGGTGTGGATGAAAGTGGTAAATAAAATAAGTGTCAGATTCTGACTTAAGCCTGCCACCACATGCAGATGTACAACTGAAGTAGATCAGGTACCTCACTTGCCACTCACTGATAGGATTTTAATATAAGCCTGCAAGCAATTGATTTATCATGGTGTCTGTGCAGTCAAAGCTCACTGTTTTGTTTTTTTTTTTTTTGAGGTGGAGTCTCACTCTGTCGCCCAGACTGGAGTGCAGTGGCCGCTCCCGGCCACCGCAGCCTCGACCTGCTGGGCTCCGGCGATCCTTCCGCCTCAGCCTTCCGAGTAGCTGGAACGACAGGCATGCGCTACCATGCCCAGCTGATTTTTTGACTTATTGTAGAGATGAGGTCTCGCTGCCCAGGTGGGTCTCGAACCCGTGGGCTCAGGCAATCCATTCACCTCAGCCACCCAAAGGCACGGGATTACAGGCTGAACCACCGAGCCCAGCTGAACCTCACTATTAATGTTAATCTTTACTTGCAGCTGCTCCCCAGCACTAGCATCACTGCTTCAGCTCCTCCTCAGATCACCAGGCATTAGATTCTCATAAGGAGCACATGGAACCTAGATCCCTCACATGTAGTTTGCAATAGGGTTTGTGCTTCTATAAGAATCTAATGCCGAGCCGGGCTCGGTGGCTCAGTCTGTAATCCCGCGCCTTTGGGAGGCTGAGGTGAGTGGATTGCCTGAGCCCGCGGGTTCAAGATCTGCCTGGGCAGCAAGACCTCATCTCTACAATAAATCAAAAAATCAGCCGGGCATGGTGGCACATGCCTGTAATTCCGGCTACTCGGAAGGCTGAGGTGGAAGGATCGCTGGAGCCCAGCAGGTTGAGGCTGCAGTGGCCGCTCCGGCCACTGCACTCCAGTATGGGCAACAGAGTAAGACTCCAACTCAAAAAAAAAAAAAAAAAAAAAAAGAATCTAATGCCTCTGCTGATCTGACGAAAGGCAGAGTTCAAGTGGTAATGTGAGTATTGCGGAGCGGCTGTAAATACAGATGAAGCTTTACTTGCTTGCCCAGCACTCACCTCCTGCTGTGCAGCCTGGTTTCTTACAGGACTGGTACTAGTCTATGGCCCAGGGGTTGGGGACCCCTGGACTAAATAATTTCAGATGTTTTGTCTTCCAGCTAACTGATTTTTTTTCTTCTACTTGATTGAGTTAGCTATGGAAGCTTATTTAATTTTTCATTTCAGTCACTGTATTCTTCATCTTTAGGATTTCTGTCTGGTTCCTTTTTATTGTTTCTTTTTCAAGCTTTTTACTTTTGGGGAGTGTATTTTTTCCAAATTGTATTAACATTTTTATCTATATGTTTTTGTAGTGTACAGAAATTCTTTATGAGTATAAATCTGAAATCTTGTAATTTTATATATCTTCTTTTATTTGGGGATTGTTATTGAAACTTCATTAGTTTCTTTTAGAGATGTCATGGTTCCCTGATTGTTCATAATCTTTGTATCTTTGTGTTGTTATCTATGCATTTGAGGAGACAGACCTCTTCTGGCCTTTACAGGTGTTCTTTGGCAGAGACAGATCTTCACTATTTAGTCTAGTCTGTAATTCTGGAAGGGTCAACCTTGGGCAGGCTCAGTGTGTGTTGAGTTCTCTTGTTGGCTGGGTCACTACATTTACCCTGATGTTGAGTGGGGTTGCTGGTTTGGTTCTGATACTCGTGAAACTCTGGCTGGGCTTTTCTGTCAGGCAGAGCTTCTGGCTGGCTACTTCTATGGCTTCTGGTCAGTCTGGCCACAATATGTATTTCCTGGCAAGGTAAGCTCACTATTTGGGATCTTCAGTGGGGTAAGGCTACAGACTGAGCTTTGAGGGTAGGCAAAATCACTACTCTAGACAGGAGGGACCAGAGGTTATGATCCTTAAAAATGCATTATTGAAGATAGAAACTCATAAAGATTGGAGTTTCCCTGCTTGGGAGAGTTGTTAGGTGGGATTTTTGACTGAGTGGAACAACCACTGCTTGACTTTCTTGATCAAGCCTGTGTAACTCTTTCACTTCTCTGAAATCCACAAAGATGGGAGTTTCCCTTGCTTGGGTGGAGTCATTAAGAGGGCTTGTTGGCTGAGTGGAGTCACTGCTTAATTTCCCAGGTGCAGTCTGTCTACTTCCTTTACCTGACCGAGGTCGCTTGGCATGCTTTTTGGCTGAGTGAATCTGATGCCCTCCTTGATCAAGCCTGTCTACCCTTTTTGTTTCTCTGTGATTCATGGGTGTGGAAGTCTCCCTGCCTGTGCAGGGTTGTTGGTGGACTTTTTGGCTGAGTAGAGCAGCTGCTTGTCTTTCTGGGTCAAGTCTGTGTAGCCCCTTCACTTTTTAAAAAATGAGGTCTTGGGAGGAACTGATGAGAACACCTGAGCGTGTGAGCAAGTTGGCTAAGAATTCAAGCCTGGAAGACCTGCGGATTGTTTCCTGCAACATAGTACTTTTGGCTAATTTTCCTGGTGTGACGCCTCTGTTGGCCTCAATGCAGAGCAACCACCAATCTTTGTGATGGTCACTGTGAGACCCAACCTCAGTCTTTGTTTCTAACTGACCCAAGGAGATGAAGTTCTGCCTTAACTTCAGTGCTCCATGGGACGAGACAAGAGTGAGCCTCCTGTGAAGGGTCCCAGAATGATGGGGAATGAATGTCCACCTCCAATTCACTTTTCTCACTATAGAAACTGTGCACCCAAGAGAATTATCTGTGTGTGGCACTGTGCCAGCTTGGGAAAATTGTGGTGTGGTCAGAGAACCATTCCTCTTACCATTTGAGCATGGCTTTCCTCAGTTCTTTACTCCATAGGGGCAGTTTGACCTCATCCCTGAGTTCTGGGATATTCAGGATAGCATTCTTGTCTATGGATAATTGGCTAGTTGGTTTTTTGTGAGGTGGAGTGAAGCTGGAGAAATCCTATTCTGCCATTTTGCTGATGTCTCTCCTGAATATGTTCTGTCTTAGGGTGAATATGCCACATGCTCTTGAAAATGTGCACCTTCTACTATTCATGTGATGTGCATATTCTCATACTACAATGGGTCTAAGTGGTTCATAGTGTTGTTTTAATTTATATCCTCATTGATTTCCTTTTCTTTTTACAAAAGCACAAAACTGCTTCTGTATAAATACCTTCCATTAGTTAAATCCTTGAGGGGTACAGCATCACATGGTCGTAGCAAGAAGTTTGCTTTGGAATTTTGTATGAACCATGTCACTGTTTCCATGGGCCTGAGTTACCTTTCTCCAGATTACTCTGGTTTTGTTTGATTTGCTGCCAGGAGTCACTGTTGTTCTTTGATTCATATACATAAACATATCTCTTTCCCAAATAGAATTTAGTTTCATGTTAGGCACAAACACCTTCCATTTAAGAACTGCATGCTCCCTTAGGTTCCAGAGACCCTGCCTATAGCCAGCAAAAATGATCTTGGACCACAGTCTTCCAGACATATTTGCCTTTTATAAGTCCTATTCCCAGCAGGACTCCGCAGGTTCCAACATGGCAAAAAAAGGATCATTAATTTTCTATATTTTTTTCTGTCAATTACTTCAGCAGAATATTGCTATTTCTCATTACAATTGTGGATATATCTATTTCTCCTTTCAGTTCTTTTCTGGTTTTGCTTAATGTATTTTGAAATTCTGCTATTAGCTGCAGAAATGTTTAGAATGGTATATCCTCTTTATAAATAGCTTCCTTTATCATTATGTACTAATCTTCCTTATTCCTGTTAATATTTTTTGCTCTAAGCTCTCCTTTGTGTCATATTAATTATACCTATTCCACTTTGTTTTGATTAATGTTAATATAACATATCTTTTACCATAATTTTGTTTTTGACCTGTTTGTTCTTTTATTTATTTATTTATTTTTGAGTTGGAGTCTCACTCTGTTGCCCAGGCTGGGGTACAGTGACATGCTCACAGTCACTGCACCCTTGACCTGCTGGGTTCAGGCAATCCTTCCACCTCAGCTTTACAAGTAGCTGGAACTCCAGGCACGTGTCACCACACCAAGCTAATTTTTTGATTTATTGTAGAGCTGATGTCTCACCAAGTTGCCCAGGCTGATCTCGAACTCATGAGATCAGGTAGTCCTCTCACCTGGGATTATAGGCATGAGCCACTGCACCTAGCCATTTGTTCTTTATAGCTTAACTGCCTTTCTTGTAGATAACACAGAGTTTGGTGTTACTGTTTTTAACAAGTTGTGCCTTTTAATTTAGGTATCTAGATAATTTATACTTAATGTGTTATTTGATATGTTTAGGGTCATGTTTAAATCTTTTCTCTTTTATTTGTTTTCTTTTTATTATATTTCTTTTTTATTACCTTTCCTCTTTTCTTTGTATTTCTTTGGGTTAATTACATTTTTAATGACTTCTATATTCTTTACTTTGTTGACTTTTTTATTTTAATGGTTGCTTTAGTGTTTACACTATACATTTGTAATAGACTAAAAAACGGCCCCTAAAGATATATAGTCTTAGCCGGGCTCGGTGGCTCAGCCTGTAATCCCGTGCCTTTGGGAGGCTGAGGTGAGTGGATTGCCTGAGCCCGCGGGTTCGAGACCCGCCTGGGCAGTGAGACCTCATCTCTACAATAAATCAAAAAATCAGCTGGGCGTGGTAGCGTATGCCTGTAATTCCGGTTACTTGGAAGGCTGAGGTGGAAGGATCACCGGAGCCCAGCAGGTCGAGGCTGCGGTGGCCGGAAGCGGCCACTGCACTCCAGTCTAGGCAACTGAGTGAGACTCCAACTCAAAAAAAAAAAAAAAAAAAGAAAAAGATATATAGTCTTAATCTCTGGAATCTGTAAATGTTATCTTATTTGGAAAAAATATTTTTGCAGATGTGATTAAGGATCTTGGATAAAAATCTATCCTGGATCTTAGTGGGCCCTAATGTTTACTTCTAAGAGAGGAGAGAGAGAAAAAGGTGATGTGGAAAAGTTTGAAAATGGTGGCTTCAAATATTCAAATGATGTAGTCACAAGGCAAGGAATGCCAGCAGTCACTGGAAGCCAGAAGAGACAAGGAATAGTTTTCCTCTGAAGCCTCCAGAGAAAGCATAGCCTGCCAATACCTTGATTTGGCCCAGGGAGACTATTTTCAGACTTCTGGCCTCCAGAACTATGAAAGAATACATTTCTGTTTTTTTAAGACACCAAATTTGTGGTCATGTTATAATAGACCCAGAAATCTGAATTAGCATTTTTAATTTAGTCTAATTTTATACTACTTCTCATATAGCATATAAGCCTACAATACTATACTCTATTTCTCCCCTCCCAGACTTTATGCTTCTATGACCATGCATGTTACTTATACATGTTATAAATTGCATAAGACACTCATATTATTTTTGTTTAAACAGTTAATTATCCCTTTATGAGATTTAAACAATGTCTTAGTTATTTGCCCTTATAGTTACTATTTCTGTGCTCTTTATTTCTTTGTGTAAATTTAGATTTCCATCTGGTGTTGTATTCTTTTTGTCTGAAAGACTTTCTTGCCGGGCTCGGTGGCTCAGCCTGTAATCCCGCACCTTTGGGAGGCTGAAGTGAGTGGATTGCCTGAGCCTGAGGGTTCAAGACCCGCCTGGGCAACGAGACCTCATCTCTACAATAAATCAAAAAATCAGCCGGGCGTGGTAGCATACGCCTGTAATTCCGGCTACTCGGAAGGCTGAGGCAGAAGGATCGCTGGAGCCCAGCAGGCAAGGCTGCGGTGGCCGGGAGCGGCCACTGCACTCCAGTCTGGGTGACCGGGTGAGACTCCAACTCAAAAAAAAAAAAAAAAAAAAAAAGACTTCCTTTAACTTTTTTTTTGTCATGACTCTTGGTAATAAATTGTTTCAACCCTTTGTAATTCTAAAAAAATGTTTTGCCTATATTTTCACAGATATTTTTGCTGGTTATAAAATTTTGAGTTAACAGTTTTTTTGCTTCCAGTTCTTCATGTTCCACTTCAAGATGTTGCTTTATTGTCTTTTCTTTTTTGTTTTGAACTCAACTGCTCAGCATAATATCTACCACCTTTTCGTTTGCTTTCTTTCTGATGAGAAATATACTGTCATCCTTTTCTTTGTTTTTCTTTTTTTTGTTTTACATAGTGTGCCTTTCCCCCCCCGGATGTTTCTAAGATTTTCTTTTTTGAGCAATCTGACCTGCCTTGGTGTTATTTTCCTCATTTTTGTGTTAGGGTTCACTGAAGTTCTTGAATCTGTTCATTTATAGTTATTATCAAATTTGGAAAATCTTCAGCCATTTTTAAAAAAATGTATTTTATTTCCCCACCTCTATATCTTCTCTCTATGCCTTTAATAATATGTAATTAGGCCTTTTGAAGTTGTCTCATAGCTCACCGATGTTCTGTTCGTGTTGTAAATTTTTTTCTCATTGTATGTTTCATTTTGGATAGTTTTTATTGCTCTTTCTCAAATTTACCACTCTTTTCTTCTTCAATGATTAATTTGCCATTGTTCCCATGCAGTGTACTTTTTCATCTCAGAAATTATAGTTTCATGTCTATAAATTTAATTTGGGTCTTTTAAAATAAATATCTTTATTTAACATGCTAAATTATTCCTTTAGGTTTTTGAACACACGAACAGTTATAGGGCCTTTTAAAATGTCTTTGTTTGCTAATTCTAACATCTGTGTCAGTTCTGGATTGGCTTCAATTAATAACATTTCTCCTCACTATGGATCATACTTTTCTGCTTCCTTGTATGCCTGATAATTTCTGATTAGATAGAAATTTTTGTGTTTCTATTACTATTTTAACATTTTGTTCTGATACTTAAGTGATTTAGAATTTGTTTTATTCTTTTGGGTCTTACTTTGAGCATTTGTTAGGCAGAGCCAGAGCAATGTTTGATCTAGGACTAGTTTATTCAAATTACTGAAGTGTGACCTTTCTGAGTACTCTAGCCAATGCTCTGTGAATTATGAAGTGTTCCTTTCTGGCTTGTGGGAATGAGCACTCTGCTTGGTATGAGTGTCACGTACTGTTCCCTCTAATCCTTTCAGGTAGGTCTTTCCCTAGCCTAGGATAGTTTCCTGACATGTATCTGCTGATCAGTACTCTTGAGTATTTGAAAGAGAATCACTGCAGATCTCCAGAGCTTGCGCTCTCTTTCTCTGTGGATCTTTCTACTCCCCAGTACTCTACATTGCAAACTGTAGTGCTCTGGTCTACGTCTACTTGATTCAAAACGTCCTTTTGGCTCTGTCTGAGTCCCCCTCTCAGAAGTATGGCCTAGAGGCTCTCAAGGCAGTAAACTGGGAAAATAACAGGCTTACCTCATTTTTTCCCCCGTAAATCTCAAGATTCACTATTTTTTCCTTTATGTCCAAAGTTATGAAAACTGGGTTTTTTCCCATATGCTTTTTCTAGTATTCTAGTTGTTTCAGGTGGGAGGGTACATTCAATCTCTGTTACTCTATATTGGTTAGAGGCAGAAACCATTGCCAATTAACTTTTTTTAATCTGTAAAAGTCACATACAGAATACTTTAGGATCATAATTATTTAACATATGAAATTTGGATTTTATTAGTAAACTCTGGTTTTTCTAAATTATTCTATTCTATAAAATAAACTGATATTGACAATGTTATAATTTTCAGTGAAAAGGGTATTTCTTTGACATTAAAAACATTTTAATGATCACATGTTTGTTAACTGAAGAAAGACATTCTGATTGTTTTTAGCATACTTTAAAATAAAATTGTTTTATACTGATCTTAATGAATATGGTCACCTTTTGTCCTTTCTGCTCCTAAGGACAAGAGGAAAGAAATTAATCTTGAATGTGTTGACAAGTGTCCATTACTAGTAAGTTATTTTTCATGTCTCATGAAAATAATTATTACGTGTACATTATTATGGATTTTATTAATCACAGAGTTACAGTGGTAAAGAGAAAATTTGGGCAGGCATTTTTTTTTTTTTTGAGTTGGAGTCTCACTCTGTAGACCAGGCTCGCATGCAGTGGCATGCTCATGGCCACCACAGCCTCAACCTGCTGGGCTCAGGCAATTCTTCCGCCTCAGCCTTCCAAGTAGCAGGAACTACAGGTATGCACCACCACGCCCAGTTATGGGCAGGTATTTTAATTACTGATCTGAAAATAGAATAGCTGAAAATGTGATTGTAATTTTCTTTAAAATAATAAAGCCTTTGATCTAAAACATTAATTTAGATGGCAGGAAAATAATTTTTTGAAAATAATTGTGTATGTCTATATCTACGCTTACTTTTTTCCCCCTGAAAGTTACATTAAGTTAAAACACCTTGTTCATTTAAATAAAGGAAAGCTGAAAGGCCCCAGCCAGCCACGAGGAGCCCGCCCCCTCCAAAGGCTAAGCCTAGGCGTGGCCCCCACCTAAAATGGTGCTCCTGCCTAAGAAGGCGCCCGGACAAACCAACATGGAGGCTCGGACAAGGCTTTCCAGGTTCTTCTTCCACAACAAAGCCCACCGTTCCCACGCCCGCGAAAGCCCCCGCCAATCCCAAAAATGCCTCACCTGCTGATCAATAGGTAACCGACAGGTCGCTTTAAATTTCTATAAAACCTGCCACACCCCTGCCTCCATGCTGCAGCCTGATTCTCAGGTTCTGTAGCCACCACACTCGTCCCATTAAAATCTCTTGGCCTTAACGGGTTTTGAGTCTCACTGTGCGCCACCGTCTTTCATTGGTGCCGTGACTCAGGTGGGGATTCTCTCACCCCAAGGCAGGACCCCATCCCGGCACTGATGGGACTCACCCCTTAAGGCCTTCGCCCATTCTCCTGAACGCCAACGCTACATCCACCACCAGCCTTCGGATTGGTAAGTGTCCCCACACTGAAAACCTAAAACCTTGCCTGGGACAACTGGGGAAACCGGCTGTTGATCATCCGGCAGCTCCTTCGGCCCTGGGCAAGGGAGGGGCCACACCACACCTAGGTCTTTACGACCACAGTGGACCCCTATCACTTTTCCCTTGGCCGCTAGAGATTTCAAGCCTTCCCTCCATCCAGTTTTGGGTAACTTTCTTGTCAAAAATCCTGGTACCGGGTTGCCCTTAACCGCCTCGATTCTCCAGGAGAATCTGGGTCTACAATAACGACCTGTGACAACAGGCTTTATTGTAACCCTCCCATTCCTCAGTGGTCGCTTGTCCAGGGGACGCCCTGACCAGCCCCCACTGCTAATATGGGAAACTCATCATCTCTTCCGGCCGACTCCCCCTTCAAGTGCCTCTTAAATAATCTCTCTACACTCTCCCTCACTCCTGATATTAAGCCTAAGCGTCTAATCCGCCTTGGTACCCAAAATTGGCCTACTTATCCCTTAGATACCCAAAGTAAGTGGCCCCCACATGGGTCCCTGAATCCCGACATTATTCGGGATCTCTATAACTTCTGCGAGCGTTCAGAAAAATGGGCAGAGATTCCCTCCGTCCAATCTTTCTCCCTTCTCCGAGAACATCCCTGCCTCTGTCTCTCTTGTAAACCCTTTCACCTCCTCTTGGCTAAAACCCCCTCCTCCCCAGCCACCTCTCCCAACTCCGACTTTGACCCCGCGGATGAGCTCCCTCCGTATGGACAACCCCCCCCTCAACCTCAGCCGCTCCAAGCCTCACCTACCCCCACCATTCCTAGCCTCTATCCACCCCTCCCCCCTTGTAGTCCTCCCGTAACCCGCTCTAAAACTAATCCTGCCACTCTCGCACCTCTCCGCAAAGTGGTGGGCGCTGAAGGCATTGTCCGAGTACACGTCCCATTTTCCATCTCAGATCTATCCCAAATAGAGAAAAACTGGGGTCTTACACAACTAACCCAGCCACCTACACCAAGGAATTCCAATACCTTCTCCAGGCTTACAGCCTCACCTTTCATGACATTTACATGGTCCTCTCCAACACTCTTCTCCCTGAAGAACGCAAAAGGGTCTGGGAACAGGCAAGAATGTATGCAGATGAGGTCCACCAGACCTCCCTGACACATCCCCTTGGGGCAGTAGCAGTCCCAGACCAAGACCCTGAGTGGGATTATAATTCCCCGAATGGCCTCCGGGCCAGAGAACAATTTTTCACCTGTCTTCTTTCCAGTTTAAGGAGGGCAGCACAAAAGGTTATTAACTTTGAAAAGCTGTAGGAAATAATCCAGGAAAAGAATGAAGACCCTTCCTCCTTCCTCAATCGTCTCACAAAAGCCCTCCAACAGTTTACCAATTTAGACCTTGAATCCCCAGATGGATGATAACCTCATGACTTATTTTTTCTCACAAAGTTACCCTGACATTAGGTCTAAATTAAAAGGGCTAGATCAAGGGCCCCCAAATGAGGTTTTGGCTACCGCCTTTAAGGTATACCACAACCGAGACGAAAAGGTTAAGCGACAAAAATATCAAATGCTAGCTCAGGCTCTCCGCAGGACAGACACTGGCCCCCGTAACAGTAAAGGAGGCATCCAAACTAAACGTGATCCACCAGGGCCCTGTTTCAAGTGTGGCAAGGAGGGACATTGGGCGTGAGCCTGCCCTAACCCCAAACCTCCATCAAAACCTTGCCCCAAATGCAACCTTCCGGGACATTGGGCGGTGGACTGCCCGGCCCCCAGAGAAGAGCAGGGTCAGCCCCCAACTTCATCCTGGGCCTACTGGGCATGGCTGCCTTGGAATGACGGGGCCCTGGGTTCCCCCACCCGGCACATATCTCAAATGCTTGGGAGCCTAGGGTCAAAATTACGGATGATGGACGTCCCATCCTCTTCCTGCTAGACACTGGAGCCACTCTTTCTGTCCTGCGGGGAGTTCTGGGGGCCAACCTTACCATCTCGGTCCCCAGTAGTCGGGGTAGGGGGCCAAACCATTATCCCACAAATAAACCCTATGCTAACATGCATATTTGCTAATATCCCATTTACTCACTCCTTCTTGGTCATGCCTCAGTGCCCCATACCCCTTATGGGAAGGGACATCTTGGCTAAATTTCAGGCATCCATTACTTTTGACCTCAGCGCTGCCCTCGCTAACCCATCCCCAACAACTTCGTTACTCCTCCTTTTAGCCTCTACCCCCACAACCCCCTCCCCACTACCCGCCTCACTCCCTCCCCCACTCGCCTTGACGGTCAACCCACTGATTTGGGACATACACATCCCTTCATTAGCCCAATGCCTGCCCGTTCACATCCAGTTAAAAAACCCGTCCACCCACCCTAGTTAGCCACAATACCCCCTCCCCAGGGCCAGTCTGCTAGGTCTACAAACTGTCATAAAAACCCTGCTACAGAAGGGGTATTTGAGGCCCACCAACTCGCCTTACAATACTCCCATTCTGGCCGTCATAAAACCTGACAGAACCTACCGGCTCGTCCAAGACCTCCGACAAATAAATGCAGCCATTCTCCCCGTCCATCCGCTAGTTCCCAACCCTTATACCATCCTGTCCACCATTCCTCCAACGACAACTTATTTTTCAGTCATAGACCTCAAAGACTCATTCTTCACCATTCCCTTGGCAGCTGACTCCCAAGACATTTTTGCCTTTACCTGGACCGACCCCGTTTCCCGCCACTCCCAACAACTCACATGGACAGTCCTCCCACAGGGATTTCGAGATAGTCCTCACCTCTTCGGTCAGGCACTGGCAGCAGACCTCACACTCCTATCACTCTCAAAATCCACTCTACTTCAAGATGTAGATGATCTCCTCTTATGCAGCCCCTCTCTTACAGCTCTCCAATCAAGGCCCACTCCAACTTTTCAAAAAGGATACCGGCCCCCCCCAAAACTCAATTTCCAAAACACAGGCACCACCTTTCCCATCTCACACCAACAAAAGGCCGTCACAACCAACCTAAAGTGATTCACCCCAAACCCAAAAGGCAAAAGAGGAAATCCAGTCATTTTGGGGATTAGCGGGCTACTTCCAAGCCTGGATCCCCAATTTCGCCCTTCTCGCCAAGCCACTCTACAACCTCGCTAAAGGTGACCCAAAGGAACCCTTATTCTCCCTCTCAGTCATTAAACAGCCTTTTACTGCCCTCCAACAGGCTCTCCTCCAGGCCCCTGCCCTACGACTACCCGATATCCTCCAGCCCTTCACCCTATACGTCCACGAAAATAAGGGTACAGCCTTAGGAGTCCTAGGTTAATTTAGTGGACAAACGTTTGCCCCCATAGCCTATCTTTCAAAACAACTCGACCACACAGTCCAGGGATGGGCCCCGTGCCTGCGGGCTCTATCAGCCGCCCACTTACTGGTGTGCGAATCAAAAAAAATCACATTTGGAGCACCTATCACTGTAACTTCCCCCCATCATCTACATCACCTTTAGGATATAAGGGCCTCAAAAATTTCCCCCCTGGCTGGGGCTTTCCCCTTTTAGTCTTCTTTATCCAAGATCCTTCCATCTCCTTCCAAGCCTGTGTGCCTCTCCATCTGGCCTCACTACTTCCTTCTTCTCCCACTGACACTCCAATCCATAACTGTGTTGAGGTTCTCGAGTCCCTACTTCCCTGCCCCGTACATATTCAGGAAGGACCCCTTTTCTAAGCCCCCTTACATATGGTTCACAGACGGAAGTTCGTACTACATGAGGGGTCCCCAAAAGCAGGTACGCTGTCACCTCAGTCACTGATGTCATCGAAGCTAACCCTCTCCGCCCCACACCACCAACCAGCAGGCAGAACTCACAGCGGTTATTCGGCCTTCCAGCTGCACTCTCTGTCACTTTACACCGACTCCAAGTATGTCTTCCACATCCTGGTTTCACACTCAGCTATCTGGCAGGAACGGGGACTACTAACCACCAAGGGATCAGCCATCATAAATGCTAAGCTTATTTCTGACCTCCTTCAAGCCTCCCTACTCCCAAAAGCCATTGGCATCTCCCACTGTAAAGCCCACCAGGTCGATTCATCTTTTATCACCCAAGGAAACTCACGAGCTGACAGAGCAGCCCACCATGCGGCCCTAAAACCTCTTCCTGCCATACTCGTTAATGCCTCCTCCTCGTCAGCAAATGAGGCCCCACAACTCTCCAATATCATACCCTATTTACACTCAGTTTTCCACCCTAACCTAGCAGCCCTCACCTCTTTCCTTAAAATCTTCTTTCACCTCACCTTGGAGCATACAAAACTCATACACACTCTCTCCTCCCAATGCTCCACCTGCCTCCAAACAAACCCCAAAAAACCCTTGAAACCCCGGGAAAATTCCCCCCCCACCAGGCTAGGGGGGAGCTCCGCAGGTCAGACTGGCAAATAGACTTCACTGTCATGCCCCCCGTTTTTTTTTTTTTTTTTTTTTTTTTGAGTTGGAGTCTCACTCTGTCACCCCGACTGGAGTGCAGTGGCCGCTTCCGGCCCCGCAACCCCGACCTGCTGGGCTCGGCGATCCTTGCCTCAGCCTTCCAAGTAGCTGGAATTACAGGCACACGCTACCACGCCCAGCTGATTTTTTGATTTATTGTAGAGATGAGGTCTTGCTGCCCAGGCGGGTCTCGAACCCACAGGCTCAGGCAATCCACTCACCTCAGCCTCCCAAAGGCGCGGGATTACAGGCTGAGCCACCGAGCCCGGCTGCCCCCCGTTCTTAACACCAAATACCTTCTAGTCTTCGTCAACATCTTTTCTGGGTGGGTTGAAGCTTTCCCCACCTCCAATAAGCAGGCTGCTACGGTGGGGTCCATTTTAGCCAAACATATTATCCCTCAGTTCAGAGTCCCCTCCTGTCTCCAATCAGATAATGGAACTGAATTTACCTCACAAGTCGTCCAGTCTCTAATGACAGCTCTTAACATCAAATGTCACTTTCACATTCCTTATCACCCACAATCATCAGGAAAGGTTGAATGGACTAACCGCACACTAAAAAATACTCTTACTAAACTCTCTCTCGAACTCCACAAAGACTGGGTGTCCCTCCTTCCCCTAGCCCTCTTCCGCATTCGCGTCCTCCCAAAGAAACCCAGTCAATTCTCACCTTTCAAGGTCGTATATGGACGGCCTGCCCTCCCTCCTGGTATCTCAACCTCTCTGCCTCCCATCCCTCTTCATGTAATCTACCCTCTCCTGTCCTTTATCCAATCCAACATCTGGCAGTATCAAGACCTCCTTCTGCCCACCCCCATAGGCGCACCAAGTTCACAGCCCCTCACCCCCGGGGCAATGGGTCTACCTCTCAGACACAGAAGCCAAAGCTCGCTTACAACCCAAATGGACCCGGGCCCCTTCCCAAAAAATTCTCTCCACTCCCACGGCAGCCAAGCTGCTCATAGACAAAGGACAGCTCACCCCTGGATCCACATTTCCCCCCTCAAGCGGGCTAAAACATCTCCTCTTCTCCTTCCCCCCACAGAAACGCCCACCCTTTCTTGCTCCCCAGTACCAGGTCATCCTCTCAAACTTCGGATATCCCGCGTCATTCACTCTCCCTCTCTGCCCTCCATCCGGGAAAACTCCACATAACCAAATCTCCATATGACAGTCCTCAATCTGGTCATTCCTCTAATTCCTCCTACCTCTGTATCAACTCGCCATGTGCCCCCTATAACAACACTCTTTGTTCAGCCTACACAAACCTCACAAAGGCCCACTTCCCGCCGCCCGGCCCTTTTTTTTGGTGTAAAGGCCCCCCCTCTCCTGAGCTTCAAACCTAACTCATCCCCGCATAATTGTCATGTTGGTCCCTCAGCTCTCTTTTACTCCATGACCCAAACCCCCAGACACTTTTAAACCTCAGGCATTTACAAAAGTGCCGTCTTCCTCCCGGGTTTTGGTTGGATTGTCCCTCGTATCCACTTTCACCTCCCTCGGGCCCGGCGGGAGGAGCCCCGGCTACTCACTATGGGCAGTAGAAGGCCTACAAAACAAAATCCAAATGGCGCTAGACACCACCTCAGAATCCATCAGGTCACTACGAAGACAAATAACTAGCTTAGCACAGGTAACCCTCCAAACCCACAGAGCCCTAGACCTCCTAACAGCCGAAAAAGGAGGCACTTGCCTCTTTCTCCAGGAAGAATGCTGCTATTATGTTAATGAATCAGGGCTCATTGAACAAAATATCAACAAACTAAATGACCTCGCCTCACAGCTTCAACGAACAAAGCCCACTCAAATTAACAGCTGGTTTCCAAACTCTCTCCTCACGTGGCTTCTTCCTATCGTTACTCTAGTTGTTCTCCTTCTCGGCTTGTGCTCCTTTCTCCCTTGCATTATAAAATTTCTTCAATCTCAATTACAAAAAATTTCAAATCAAACCATTAACCAGTTTCTTTTACAGAGTTACAACCTCCTACCCACCGAGGACTCAGATCTCAACAACCAAGCCTTACTGCCTCCTAAGCCTTCTCGCCCCATTTTTTATTACAGATATGGCTTTCAGGCCTTATTACCTCCAACTCAGGGTTTCAGCGTTCCTTGACCCTCTTCTTTGTGATAAATGGCTCCTCCCCTTTTCCCCTGTCCCCTCGACGACTGGCCGGATCAACTTGCATTCTTCTACCTCCAGGGCACCCTTTCCCAAAACTTTCCCCCCCAGCGAAATTTTTTTTTCGGTGCCCTTTTTTCGCCTCATGTGGCTGATTTTCACCCCCCTCACCCAACAAAGCCCCTCACCAGCAGGAAGTAGCCAGACCGATCAACCCCCCCCCTTTATCCCTTTAACCAAAAAGGTGGGAATGAAAGGCCCCAGCCCGCCACGAGGAACCCCCCCCCTCCAAAGGCTAAGCCTAGGCGTGGCCCCCCTAAAATGGTGCTCCTGCCTAAGAAGGCGCCCGGACAAACTAACATGGAGGCTCAGACAAGGCTTTCCCGGGGTTCTTCTTCCACAACAAAGCCCACCGTTCCCACGCCCACAAAAGCCCCCGCCAATCCCCAAAACGCCTCACTTGCCGACCAATAGGTAACCGACAGGTCGCTTTAAATTTCTATAAAACCTGCCACACCCCTGCCTCCACGCTGCAGACTGATTCTCAGGTTCTGTAGCCACTGCGCTCGTCCCATTAAAGTCTCTTGGCCTTAATGGGTGTTGAGTCTCACTGCGCGCCACCATCTTTCAAAGGCTGTAGCCTTAAGTGATGGAAAAGTAGAAATTATATAGCTTACTTAATTGATATGAAATAAGAATGCAAGAGCAATGGTGGATATTGCTTTGAACTTGCCAGAACAGATTGCAGTTAGGATGAATAACAACATTCCATATACTCTAGAATTGCCACCAGAAAAAATAATGCTTCAAACATTATCAAGTAATAGTACTTGGTCTTAAAATGTTTCAATAGGCCATATTATATTTTTGACATTATATGACATCATGTTATAATGTATATTTCCGGGCACAAATATTAATCTACAAGGAATTGTGATTAAGAGAACAATTTACATAATTGGTCTGGATAGGAAAATATAAATTTAATAGGTATATTTGCTCATAAGAGTTGCGATATAGCATATTGACACACAAAATTATAGTATTTCTTGCTTTTTTTGATAGCTTACCTTTGTAACAGTCTGGCTGGATTTTGGTTAATAGATCAGAATCATAATGTCTATCATAATAATAATGCTATTTTTCCAAGTTTAGGTGGCTTTAGAATGATGAATGAATAAACAAATAAATTTAGAGTCAAATCAGGCATGTAATGAAAGAATGGCAGTTTTCTTCATTTAAGGTTATCTTAGTATGGGGGGACCCCCCCAAATGGAATTTATGTATAAAAAATTGTGTATTAAACTTTAGTCACTTCAAAGTATTCTCCTTTTGATGCTCTACACTCCTTGAGACACTTTTTCCACTGCTCAAGACAGTTTTTGATCTTGTCTTTGATGCCTGTTAGTGCTTCTGCTGTTTTTTGTTTCACCTCTTCCAAATCAGCAAAATATTTCCCTTCGAGGACTTTCTTTATCCAAGGAACCAAAAAATGTCACTTGGGGTGAGATTGGGTGAATAGGCAGGATGGGACACAAGGATCATGGCATTTTGGGACAAAAATTTCTGAGCACTCAGTGCAGTGTGGGCAGCTGCATTCATAAATCACCCATCATAAAATGGGCAGAGACATCGAAGTGATGGAAAAGTAGAAATTTTATAGCTTATTTAATTGATATGAAAAAAGAATACAAGATCAATGGTGGATATTGCTTTGAACTTGCCAGTACAGGTTGAGGTTAGGATGAATAATTCCAGAATTCAGTGAAATTGAATGCAGCCTCTCACAACAACGCTAGCTGGTACGCTGAAGCTGAGGGGTTCCTAGAGCACTCAACTAGGTCATGTTTCTTTCCTGCTTAAAATTCCCAATGGCTTTCCACTACTCTGAGAATGAAATCCAAACTCATTACCTCGATTTACAAAACTGTGTGATCTATTCCCTGCCTTCCCATCTTACCCAGAGCCACCATATTGCACAATTCCAGAAGTCATGCAATACAGTAGAGTCATTTAAAGCAGAGACCCTCATCTGTCTACTTTCAGTAAGTCTTAATATGTCATCAGGAATCTTTCTGTTTGGTCACCTGCAAAAGCAGATCGACTCTCCAATCCAATGTTCGGTTTAGATGTCCCAGCTGATGAAGCCACACAGACACACGCCAAGAGTACACGAAAAGGTTTATTACTTACATAATATTGAGGTCTTTGGGGAGTTCAGACTTAGGTCTTTATTGTGGAAAGGAAGTGGGCTGAGATGGCAAGGGAAGAGTTTGCATGGCTTGAATTTCCACCAGCATCAAAAGAAGAGGGCACCCATGTTCTTTCATTTACTTGTCTAGATGTGAGACACAAGGAAAGGGGGAAGGGGTAGGGGCTTAAAAGTTTTCAGCAGTGAAACACCAAAAAGTGGAGTGAGACCTCCCATTGCACTCCTCCATGCTGTTCTTTAAGAGGGCTTAGCCATTTCTGACCCTTTGCTCTTACATATAATTTTAAGGCTCAGCCTGTCAAATTTCACAAAAAGCCCTGTTAGGATTTTTATCAGAATTACACTGGCTTTATGTATGAGCTGGGGTAAATAGACATCTTCAGGATATTGAATATTTTTCATCTAAGAAAAAATGTATATCCAGCTATTTAAGTTTTCTTTAATCTTGCAACAAAAATAAATGATTACCTCCATTCAGGGTTTTTGGTAAATTTAGCCATAGCTGTGTTACATGACTGGTAACTTTTTAAAGTTATTTTATATAAAACAATTCCAAATGGCTCATAACACATTGATTTTGTATTCAGTGACCTTGTTAAAGTCTTTTGTTTAGTTTGTAGCCTCATTTGGCCTTCCTATGAACTATCATACCATCTGCAAAACAGGACCATTTTGTTTCTTCCTATTCACTGTTTATCCTACTGCTCTCTAGTGCTGCACGGAAGCAAAAGTGTGCTGGAGGGCATCCTGGTCTTGTTGGTGATATTAAGATGGATGTATTTCACCATTACAAGGGAAGTTTGCTTTTTTTGTGAACGCTCTTCATCAAGTTAAGGACGTTCCCTTCTATTCCTACTTGCTGCACATTTTTATCACAAATAGGTGTGAGTTTATCAAATGATTTTATGGAGTCTTAAAGGTTAAACATATCATATGCTGGGGTTAAACCTAACTTGGATAAATTTAGTTAGTACAATATGTTTTAAAAAATATGTTACTGGATTTTGTTTACTAGTATTTTTGTTTAGGATATTTTGCAATGATATTCGGTAATTTTTCTTTCTTGTATTATAGTTGTTTGATTTTAGTATCAAAGTCATAACTCATTCCTAAAAATGATCAAGAATATATTGGAAATCTGCACATGTAGCCCTTGAATCTAATATTAAAAAAAAATTTTTGGCTTCACAGACTAGTTTAATCAACTTCCGTTTTTCTCCAACACCTATTTGCAGAGGTTTGAAATCCACAAACATCTTGCAGCTAAGATTTCGCAGTTGTGTACGCTCTTGAAAGACGTGTGAGGAGGCAGTGAGGTGGTGCTATGTTATTGCAGGGGTGGCTGCAGGCTTGGGAGCCCCAGCAGGTATGAGTGTCTGCACAGTGTAGTGCCTGGTCCCCACCTCCATGGCATGTGGCAGTTGCATTGTGGCGGCAGCAGCAGTTTCTTGATTCCAGGATGGCCTGTGTGGTGAGTGGTGTAGCCTTGAACCCTGAGTTCTCCCCACCCCCAGCTTCCATTCTTTAGCCCTTCCACCAGTTGTCTAAACACACAATTTCATTTTTTAAAAAAACTTTTAAATTTTTTATTTTAAAGATGTGGGGTACAATTCAGGGTTGGGTGTACAAATGTTCGTTATGCAGGTACCCTTGTTGATAAGGTGTGTCCCCCACCCCCAGCAGTTTCCCTCAACTGCCAACTCTAGACCTCTTCCCCTGGCAGTTTCCCACTACTGCCTGTCTCTTTCTTATAGTATTATGGTATTTGTTCAAGGTCCGCTTATGAGTGAGAGCATATGGTACTCTGTTCTTTGTTTCTGTGATAGATCAGTGAGTATGATAGACTCTAAATCCATCAAAGTTGCTGCAAAGCCCATATGTTTGTACTTCTATTTTTTTTTTTTTTTTGAGTTTGAGTTTGAGTCTCACTCTGTCACCCAGACTGGAGTGCGGTGGCCGCTCCTGGCCACCACAGCCTCGACCTGCTGGGCTCCAGTGATCCTTCTGCCTCAGCCTTCCAAGTAGCCGGAATTACAGGCATGCGCTAACATGCCCGATTGATTTTTTTATTTTATTGTAGAGATGAGGTCTCGCCAAGTTGCCCAGGTGGGTCTCGAACCCACGAGCTCAGGCAATCCACTCACCTCACCTCCAGCCTCGTGGGATTATAGTCTGAGCCACTGAGCCCGGCTATGTTTGTACTTCTTTATGACCGCGTAATACTCCATTGTGTATGTGTACCACATTTTTTTTTTTATTCAGTCCAGTTTGGATGGGTAGCACGGTTGGTTCCATGTTTTTGCCATTGTGAATAGTGCTGCAATAAACATGTGCATACAGGTATCTTTTTGGTAGAATGATTTGAGTTCCTCTGGGTATACTTCCAATAGGAGAATTGCTAGGTCATATGGAAGGTCAATTTCTAGTTCTTCCAGAAATCACCACACTGTTTTCCAAAGGGGTTGCACTGATTTGCATCCCCACCAGCAGTAAACACAATTTCTTACATTAAATCTTTCTGATTGACATACCAAGAGTGTATTCTGTTCCCCGTACCTTTCTCTCCATACACACACTCCAAGCTTGTGTGAGGTTAAAATTATTATATTCCTTAGAAATTTGATAGAACTCATATGAGCCTGATGTTTTCCTTGTGGGAGGATTTTAACCTTTCCTCCCTCCCTCCCTTTCTTACTCTCTCTCTCTTTTTCTTTCAAGTCAATGTCTCACTCTGTCACCCAGGCTGGAGTACAGTGGTGTTATCACAGCTCACAGTCTCACTTCCTGGACTCAGATAACCTTCACACCTCAGACTCTCTAGTAACTGGTACTATAGGCATGTGCCACCATGCCAGGATAATCTTTTGATTTTTTTTGTAAAGATGAGGTCTTGCTATGTTGCCCAGGCTGGTCTAACTCCTGGCTCAAGCAGTGCTTCACCTTTGCCTCCAAAGTGCTGGGATTACAGGCATGACCCATCCTTCCCAGTCTTAATTTTTAAAATGACTATGAGACCATCCAGATTTTATTTCTTCTTGAGTCAGTTTTAATGTCATGTTTTTATAGCCATTTTTCTATTTTATCTATATTTTCAAATTTATTGACATAAAAGTGTCATAATATTCTTCTATGATCTTTACAGTTTCTACCATATTTGGATTATTTGATGCACTTCATCATTTCTAATATTTATAACTCGTTACTTCTTTCTTTTTTTCTTTATCAATTTTGCCAGAGATGGGTCTTTTTTTCCCTCCTCTAAACAAAACAACTTTTGGCTTTGTTTTCCATTTTATTACTCTTTTGTTCTTTATAATATCCTTCTTTCTACTTTATTTGGACATACTATGATTATTTTCTAATTTTTTTAAGCTTCATTCTTAATTAATTTTCAAAATTTGCTCTTTTCTAAAAATCATTTACATTTTTTTTTACATGCTTTCACCGTGTCCTACAAACTTGATATGAGGTATTTTCACTATTTCTCCTTTCTAATTATTTTGAATATTTGCATTTTGATTGCTTTTGTCATCTCTGAATTAGTTAGAATTTTTTTTCACAAATTTCCAAAAGTACAGAATATTTTTGTTGTTCTTTATATTATTGGCTTTAATTCCATTGTGGTTAAAGAATATGGTCTGTAAAATGCCGATTCTTTGGAGTTTGTCGAGACTTACTTTGTGGCTTAATACTTGATTGGTTTTTGTAAACATTTCATGTGTGCTTGAGAAGGGTGTCCTTTCTCAGAGTTTCTGCATTTCCCTAATAAATGACAGCAGCTAATTGTACTAGTCAGAATATTGTTTCATAATTTTTTTCTTTAACTTATGACAGAAAAAAGAAAGTTGAAACTCTCACTAATGATAGATTTGTAAGTATCTTCTGAGAGTTCAGCAATTTTTTAAAATGTAAATTTTGTTGCTATGTTTTAGATGGATTAAGCTTTAGAATTATTATACAAAATGTGTCTTTCTGTTATACTCTCTATTATCCTGAATAAAGCTTTCCATTCTAATATATTTTGTTGGCTGTTATTATACTAACCTCAGGTTTCTTTTGACTGGTATTTTACTGGTATATCATACTTTATTCTTTTATTTTCGATACTCCATGCCCATATATATATATATATATATATTTTTTTTTTTTTTTTTTTTTTTTTTTTTTTTTTTTTTTTGAGTTGGAGTCTCACTCTGTCGCCCAGACTGGAGTGCAGTGGCCGCTCCCACCACCGCAGCCTCGACCTGCAGGGCTCCAGCAATCCTTCTGCCTCAGCCTTCCAAGTAGCCGGAATTACAGGCATGCGCTACCACGCTCGGCTGATTTTTTGATTTACTGTAGAGATGAGGTCTCGCTGCCCTGGTGGGTCTCAAACACGCGGGCTCAGGCAATTCACTTACCTCGGCCTCCCAAAGGCGCGGGATTACAGGCTGAGCCACCTAGCCTGGCTCATGTCCCTATATTTTAACTGTATCATTTGTAGATAACATATTGCTGTATTTTTCATAGTCTTATCTCTGTTTATTAACCAATGAGTTTGG
Organism: Cephalopachus bancanus; assembly: GCA_027257055.1. Lineage (NCBI taxonomy): Eukaryota > Metazoa > Chordata > Mammalia > Primates > Tarsiidae > Cephalopachus > Cephalopachus bancanus. The sequence continues at coordinate 9,741,699 of JAPVLO010000014.1, forward strand.
TTCGTAGACATTTATTGTGATTATTAATATATTTGAACTTGTTTCTATTGTCTTGTTTTTGTATTTATTCTGCTCTTTCTGTTTTTTTCTTTTTAAATTGAGTACTTTTTTAATTAAATTTTAAAAAATTCACACTGGCATTTATACACTATTTCTATTAGTGATTACCCTTACAATTTTACCACACATATTTAATTTACCAAAGTCTAAACTCTCCTGAAGCATACAAAACATTTTAACTTTGTTTACTTTACTTTAACTTGTGAATTCTTTTTTTTTGAGTTGGAGTCTCACTCTGTCACCCAGGCTGGAGTGTAGTGGCATGCTCATGGCCACCGCAGTCTCAACCTACTTGGCTCAGGCGATTCTTCCACCTCAGCCTTCCAAGTAGATGGAACTACAGACACATGCCACCGTGCCTGAGTAATTTTTGTGATTTATTGTAGCGACAAGTTCTCACCAAGTTGCCCAGGCTGGTCTTGAACCCCCAGGCTCAGGCAATCTTCTCACCTCGGGCTCCCAAAGTGCTGGAATTACAGGCGGAGACACCGTGCCTGGCCAATTTGTGAATTCTTATTACCCAGTATTTTAGTTCTGCAAACTAAATCTTATTTCATGTAAATGGTCTTTATATTTGCAAACATGTTCACTATTTGCTTGCTCTATATTGTTGCTTACATTATAGAAATGATACAATTTTCTAGCTGGAGGTGGCAGCTCACGCCTATAATCCCAGCACTTTGGGAGCAGAGGCAGCAAGGGGATTGCCTGAACCCAAGGGTTTGAGACCAACCTAGGCAAGTTGGAGAGACCTCATTTCTACAATAAGTAAAAAAAAAAAGTAACCTGATGTGGTGGTGCATGCCTGTAGTTCCAGTTACTTGGAAGGCTGAGGCAGAAAATTTGCTTGCGCCCAGCAGATCGAGGCTATGGTGGCCATGAGCGTGTACTGCACTCCAGCATGGACAACAGCTGAGACTCTTGACTCAAAAAGAAAAAAAATGATACGATAAAAATTTTCATCTTCTATACTAACTGGAGAAATACTGAATGTTTCCCTCTGAGTATGGAACTAGATGAGAATGTATACTTTTAACACGTCCATAAAACATTACCTGGAAGTCCTATCCAGTGTGATTAGACAAGAAGATAAAATCTTGAAAAGCCTGGGGAGAAACTACCTTTAAAAAGTGAATCTTAATAAGTTGCTCAAATTTGAAAAGAATTTTCATCAAGAGCACCGGATTTGGCTAGGGCACAGGAGCAACTGGGAAGTTACAGCTAGAGGTCAATAACTAGTTGCATTTCTCTACACTGGTGACGAACACTCTGAAAAGAAAAGTAAGAAGACAGATACATTTACAATTGCATCAAAAAGAATAAAATACATAGGATAAATCTAACCAAGGAAGTTGGAGACGAGTACACTGGAAACTACAAAACATTGCTGGAAGAAATTAAACACAAAATACATGGAAAACTGCATTCGTGAATTGAAAGCCTTAATATTGTTAAGATGTCAATACTACCTGAAGTAATCTACAGTGTCAATGCAATCCCTTTTGTGTATGAAAATAGAAAAAGTTGTCCTAAAATTTGTATGTAATCTCAAGGGACCCTGACAGCAAAAACAATCTGGAAAAAAAGGAACAAAGTTGGAAGACTTACATCCTGATTTCAAAATGCACTATAAACCTAGAGTAATCAAAACTGTATGGTGTTGGCATCAAGATAGACATATAGACCAATGGAACAGACTGGAGAGCCGAAAAATAAACTCTTACATATATGGTCATTTATTTTTGACAAGGGTGCAAAGACCATTCGTTGGAGAAAAGAACAGTCTTTTCAACAAATAGAACTGGAAAACCTGTACATCCAATGTAAAAACAAAAAGCTAGACCCTTACCTTATACTATATACAAAAACTAACTCAGTGGGTGTTGTGGCTCACACCTGCAATCCCAGCACTTTGGGAGGCCGAGGCAAAAGGATTGCCTGAGCCTAGAGTTTGAGACCAGTCTGAGCAACTTGGCAAGACCTAGTCTCTACAATAGATCAAAAAATTAGCTGGGCATGGTGGCACACACCTGTAGTTCCAGCTACTGGGAAGGCCGAGGTGGGATCTTCTGAGCTCGGCAGGTCAAGGCTGTGGTGGCCGTGAGCAGGCCACTGCACTCCATCCTGGGCGGCAACAAGATTCCGACTCAAAAAAAATCAACTAGACATAGACCAAAGGCATAGATATGGGAGCTAAACCTATAAAACTATGAGGTATAAGCTTCATGACATTGGATTTGTCAATGATTTCTTGGAGATGACATTAAAAACATAGGCAACAACAAAAAGACTAGCATATTAGACTACCTCAAAAGTAAAAACTTATACATAATAGGACACTATCAACAGGGTTAAAAGGCAACCTCCAGAATGGGAGAAATATTTGCAAACCACATATCTGATAAGGGATTAATATCCAGAGTATATAAAGAATACCTAAAACTCAGCAACAACAACAAAGCAACCTGATTTTAAAATGGGCAAGGGACTTAAGTAGATATTTCTCCAAAAAAGATATACAAATGTCCAACAAGCACAGAAGAAAAGTTCTCAATATCACTAGTCATTTAGGGAAATGCAAAATCAAAACCAAAATGAGATACTACTTTAAACCCATTAGGAAGGTTGTCATTAAAAAAAAGGCGGCGGGGGGCACCAGGCATGGTGGCTCAAGTCTATAATCCCAGCATTCTGGGAGGCCTAGGTGAGAGGATTGCCTGAGCTCGTGGGGTTTGAGACCAGCCTAGGCAATATGGTGAGTCCTTGTCTCTACAATACATAAAAAAATTAGCTGGGCGTGGTAGCACATGCCTGTATTTCTGGCTACTTGGAAGGCTGAGGTGGAAGGATCACCTGAGCCCAGCAGGTCGAGGCTGCGGTGACCGGGAGTGGCCACTGCACTCCAGTCTGGGCGACAGAGTGAGACCCCAACTAAAAAAAAAAAGGGAAGTAAGTATTGGTGAGGATGTAGAGAAACTGGAACTATGGCACATTCTGATGGAAATGTGTACCAAACAGTTTGGTGTATCTTTAAATAGTTGAACATAAAATTACCATATTATCAAAAATTCCATTCCTAGGAACATATCTAAAAAACTGAAAGCTGAAACTCAAACAGATAACTTGTACACCAATGTACATAACACTGTATTCACAATAGCCAAAAGGTAAAAACAACCCAAGTGTCTATGAACAAATGAATGGATAAACCAAATGTGTTATAGACATACAATGGAATATTATTCAACCTTAAAAAGGAAAGAAATACAAAGGTCAAGTATTGTATGAATCCACCTATATGAGGTACCTAGATTAGGCAAACTTATAGAAACAGAATGCAAAACAGAGGTTACCAGGGGCTGACTAAGCTTAAAGATTGACATTACCAAGTGTTAGCAAGGAGGTAAAACAACTAAAATGGTCATACATTGTTGATGGGAGTGTAAAATGATACGTTATTTCACTTTGGAAATCTATTGGGCAGTATTTTATGAAGGCTAAACATACACTTACACTATGACTCAGCTCCCACTTAGGATGCGGAAAAAGCATCATTTCCACCATCACAGCAACAAGAAAAAGAAACCTGAAAAAGCTTCTTGTTCATAATCTTTTGGGACTCATTAGAGAGCTCAGCTAGCCCCAAACTAGGCCCAAATCTAAGGAGAGTCGGGCACTTGAAAGGAGAGACAAGATGTGAGTGCCTCCTTATTTGGGCAGATGCAGTCACATGCTAGTAAGAATTAGCCGAAATTGTTAGAGAATTGGTAGGGGCCAGGTACCCTTTGTGAGAACATGGGGAGCTTATGAGAACACAGATATAAGGGGAACTTGCATCCATTTGTATGCCTTTTTTTCACAGCCTCACCAGGTGTTCACAGAAAAGAGTCCAGAGAATACGTCCCTCATCCTGCCAGCCTGGAGGAGGGGACAGCAGCCACTGTGGGAAAGGTATCTTTCTCCCCTAAACAGAATCCTTACACTGCAAGGGAAAGGGGACAAATACTTCCAGGGCACTGATGAAATAGCATTGCAACTGAAAAAAGGGAAAAGAAAAAAAAGTCCCTTCCCCTGAAAGGAAAGGCAGGAATACATGCTGAACCCAGAGCTACAGCTAAGGGAGCAGAGGGTGCTCTGGGAATCATTCCTTTTCCCCCACCCTACGAATGGAACATAGTGCTATGGAAGACCAAAGCTTAAGCAGAACAGCACATAATGATTCCCTTATGCCCCATCACACGGCTATAAGGCGTTAAGAAACAAGTAGCAGTGAGATTTTGCAGGGAGAATTGTAAAAGCACGGGGCAGGAGACCTTCTCTGAAGTGTGGCCCAAAGGGATGACCTAAAGTTGAAGGAAAAATAGTCCAGCAAATGAACCCCACTCTAAACACAAGACAAGGTATTAACAGAAGATTTTGAAGATTGTGGTGCACAATAAATCCTAAACCCAGATCAGCTCCTGATTAGAGGGACTCAAAGCCCACGCTAAAGGACGAGTGGGAGGAAATACATATCTGTTTATAGGCATAGAAACAATTCACCATCAGTCACTACTAACTTACATAAGAAAAAAGTACAAGGCCAGGCGCGGTGGCTCACACCTATAATCCTAGCACTTTGGGAGGCCAAGGTGAGAGGATTGCCTAAGCCCCCGGGTTTGAGACCAGCCTGGGCAACTTGGTGAGACCCCATCTCTACAATAAATCAAAAAATTAGCTGGGTGTGCGCCTGTAGTTCCAGCTACTTGGAAAACTGAGGCAGAAGGATCGCATGAATCTAGCAGGTCGAGGTTGCAGTGGCCAGCAGCATACCACTGTCCTCCAGCCTGGGTGACAGAGTGAGACTCCTACTCAAAAAAAGAAAAGAAAAAAGTACAAGGCCTATGAAACAAATAAAAGTACACTGTCAATAGACCAGGCAATCATAGACCAGATTAAAACATGGCACAGATGTTGGAACTATCATTCAAGAAATTTAGAGTAACCATGATTAATATGTTAAAGGCTCTAAAGAAAAAATTAACAACATACAAGATCACTTGGACAATTTCAGCAGATAGATGAACATTATAAAAAAGAATCAAGTAGAAATGCTAAAAGTGAAAAACAGTAACAGAGATGAAGAATGCATTCAATTCAAACTTAATGTGGTTAAGGAAAAAAATTAATGAACTCAAAGATATGTCAATAGCAATTGTCCAAACTAAAACAAAAATAGAAAAGACTAGACAAATAAAACAAGACAAACATTCAAGAGGTATAGGACAATAGCAGAAAGTGTAATATATGTGTAATTAGTATTGAAGAAGGAAATGATAGAGAATATAGCAGAAGAAATATTTGGTTGAGAATTTTCCAAAATTAATGATAGACACAAATATCAGATCAAGAAACTCAGAGAACATCAAACAGGATAAATATCAAAACAAACACATACCTCCCAAGGCATTTAATATTCAAACTGTTGAAAGCCAAGTACAAAGATCAAATCTTAAAGGCAGCAATAGAAAAAAGACTCTTCAGTGTAAAGAAACAATGCTCTGACTCATACGACTTCTCCTGTGAAACCAACAAAGTGACATCTTTAAAGTGCTGAAAGGAAAAAGTTAAACAGCTGAAATATTTTTTTAAGATGCAGTTCCTTAAAAGGATCATTAAAATGGATAAACCTTTAAGCCATGAGAAAGGCATAGAAGACACAAATCACTAATATCATGAATGAAAGAAGAGACATTAGAGTCCTTTTTTTGCTTGTAAACAACACAAATTTATTGCTTACATTTCTGGAGCCTGGAAACTCCAAGATCAAGGCACCAGCAGATTCAGTCATTAGAATCTTATCAGGAGACTCTATGCACATAATTTTGAAAACTTAGGGGAAATGGATCCATTTTTGAAAGTCATAATCTGCCATGATTTACTAAGGAAGGAATAATCTGATATTCTATATCAAAGAATTTGGATTCATAGTTGAGAGCCTTCCAACAAAGAAAACTCCAGGTCCAATGGTTTCACTGGTTAATTCTTTCAAACATGTAAGAAACAATACCATTTCTATGTATTCTATTCCAAAAAATAAAACTATTTCCCCATTCATTTTATGAGGCCAGCATTACCCTGGTACCAAAATCAAAGTCATTCCATAGAAAGAAAACTGCAGTGCAATATCCCTTATAGACATAGATACCAAACCACTCAACCAAGGGAATACAGGCTGACTCAGTGAAGCTTGTCCTAGGAACACAGGTTGGTTGGTTCTACATTAAAAAAAAAAAAAATCAGTTAGGATAATTCATTGTACTAACTGACTAAAGAATAAAAGCACAACAATCTCAATAGATGCAGAAGAAAAATCTTTTGTCAAAATGTAACTTCTCATTTGTTTTAAAAAAAAACTTTCAGCAAACCAGGAGTAGCATGGAACTCACTGAAACTGACAAAGGGCATCCATAAAGTCCTATGGCTAATACCATACTCAGTGGTGAAAGACTGGGTGTTTACCCTGAGACCTGGAATGAGGCAAGGACATCCTTTTCTCACCATTAGCTGGAAGTTCTAGACAGTACAGTAGGGGGAAAAAAAAAGATTAACTAAAAAGATTAGAAAAGAAGTAAAAGGACTCTCTGTTCATAGAAAACATGACTGTCTATATAGAAAATCCCAAAGAATCTACCAAAAAAAAAAATCTTCTAGAACTAATAAGTAAGTTTACAAAAGACACAGGAAACAAGATTAATATATAAAAGTCAATAGTATTGTCTCCATTTAGCAACTGTAACTTAAAATTTAAAAAAGAACACACGCATGAGAAATATGCAGGTATAAATCCACCAAAAATATGTGTGGGGTCTTTATGCTGAAAACCACAAAATACTGAAAAAAGAAGCCAAGGGAGAAAAAAATAGAAAGGTCTATGTCATTTATGGAATGGAAGTCTCAATTTTATTACAATGTCAGTTCTCCTCAAATTAATCTATAGACAATACAATTTCAGTTAAAATTGCAACAAGATGTTTTTGTAGATAGATATTGACAAGCTGACACAATTTGTATGGAAAGGAAAAGAAAATGGAGTCGTCAGACACCTCTGCAATAGAAGAAGCTGGAGGACTCACTGCTTGATTTCACAACTTAAACTAATACTGTCAAGACAGTGTTGTGTTGGTGAAGGGAAAGACAAACAGATCTATGGGACAGAATGGAGAGCCTAAGAACAGACCCATTTTTTACAAAAATGCTAAAACAATTACATAGAAAAAGGATAGTCTTTTCAGCAAATGGTGCTCAACAAATTAGATGTCCATATGCAAAAAAGAGAGAGCCTCAATTTATAATTCACCGCCTTATAAAAAATTAATTCAGAATGGACCATCAACCTAAATGTAAAGCATTAAAGTGTAAAAATTCTCAAAGAATCACATGAGAAAATCTTTATGACCTTGAGTTAGGTAAAGAGTTCTTAGCTACAATACCACAAAATATGACATATAAGAGAAAAAACTGATAAATAAGATTTTATCAAAATTAAAAACTTTTGATCTGCAGAAGACAGATCTGTTAAGAGGAGGAAAAGGGCTGGGCGTGGTAGCTGAAGCTTGTAATCCCAGCACTTTGGGAGGCCGAGGTGAGGGGATTGCCTGAGTCCACAGGTTCGAGAACAGCCCAGGCAACTTGGGAAGACCTCATCTCTACAACAAAAGTAAAAAATTAGCCAGGCATGGTAGCGTGTGCCTGTAGTTCTGGCTACTTGGAAGACTGAGGTGGAAGGATCTCCAGAGCCCAGCAGGTCAATGCTGGGGTGGCCGTGAGTGTGTCACTGCATTCCAGTCTGGGCAACGGAGTGAGAGGCCAACTCAAAAAAAAAGAGAGGATGAAAAGACAAGTCACAAACTGGGAGAAAATATTTGCAAATTTTTAATCTCATACATGTGCTTTATTCATAATCTTCAAAGTCTGGAAGCTATCCAATTGGGAAATCATCAATATCTTGAATGAGATCATGCTGGTGATTAGAGAATAATGTGATAAATCAGCTAGTAAATGAATAAACAAATAGTGGCACATTTATATACCGGGATACTACTCAGCAATAAAAAAGAATGAGCTATTAATACATGTAACAATATGTATGCTCTTAAATATATTTTGTTTAGTGAAAGAAATCAGAGCCCAAAGATGACATCCTCTATTATTATTCTGTTTGCATGGTATTAGTGGAAAAGGCAGGACCACAGCCATAGAGAAGAGAGCAGTGGTTGCCAGGATTGGTGGTGGAGGAAGTTTCCCTACAAAGGGGTAGCACCTTTTGGGGGAGAGGGATGACTAACTGGTATCATGATTATAATCATGAATAAATTATTCTATCTGTGTTAACCATGGAACTGTATTTTACAAAAAGTGAATTTTATTGTGTTTAAATGTATCAAAAAATTTAAAAACCTATTTATTTTAAAAAAACTACCTTTGAGGTTTTTTGGATCATGCAGGTCACGTAAACTTGCACTGCAAACCCACATAAGAAGGGGTTTATGATGACGAGCCCTCTTGTCCCCTATCCCCAACCCACCACCCAGTGTCAATGTTGAATGACATGTTCTTTACTTTTGTGTGGCGGGTTTATTTCTTGCTTACCCATATATTGAAGTTATACCTTCTTGGGACCTCAGATTTATAGAATAAGTCTCCTACTAGATTCGTCATTTAGGCTTTTTCTCCTGTATAAATCAGGATTCTTCAGAGAAACAGAACCAACAGGACTTGCACGCACGTGTGCTTATGTGTGTGTATGTGTGTGTGTGTGTGTGTGTGTGTGTGTGTGTATGTGTTTGTGTGTGTAAAGAGGTTTGTTAAAAGAATTGACTCACAGGATTGTGGAAGCTTGGCGATAACAAAATCTGATGGGGGTGGGGAGGTACCTGGCAGGCTAGAGACCCAATGAAGTTGGAAAAGTTGCAATTCCAGCACAAAGGCAGTCTGCTGGAGAATTTTGTCTTGCTCATGGGAGGGCAACGTTTTGTTCTATTCAGGTCTTCAGTTAACTGGACAAGGCCCATCCACATTATGGAGGGTCATGACTTTACTCAACGTCTACATATTTAAATGGAAATGTCATCCCAAAACACTTTCACAGAAACATCCATGATGATTTTTTGTTTTTGTTTCTGAGCCCAGGCTGAAGGGCAGTGACTCAGCTCATGGCTCACCACAGCCTCAACCTCCTCAACCTCCCGAGTAGCTGGGACTACAGGTGCATGCCACTCTGCCCAGCTAATTTATTTATTTTTTTTGTAGAGGCGAGGTCTCCCTGTGTTGCCTAGGCTGGTCTTGAACTCCCAGGTTCAAGCAGTCCTCCCACCTCAAACTTCTCAAGTGCTGGGATAACAGGCATGAGCCACAGCACCTAGTCCATGATAATGTTTGAACAAATATCTGGGTAACGTGACTTAGCCAAGATGACACATACAATTAACTATCACACCTCCTGTTCCCCAAACCCATGTGGTCACTGAAGCAGAAATAAAGGTCTCTAATGCTCAGCAGAAGCTAGCCTGTTTCATTCTATTTTGACTTCTGATTATCACTCACAATCATGCCAGTTCAGCAACACATTAAAAAGGACTCTTAAAATATCTCACCGAGATGTTTGTTGTTTCTGTTGGGAGGGCTTTTCAGGCTCTCTTAGTTTACCAATTCCTAGGTCTGAAATGCTTCATCAATTCCTCTTTCAACTTATTGCTGCCATTCTATTTACCTAGAGCATGTAAAACTTGTTTCTGCTTGAGGAAACTTGCACTAGCTGTGCCCTCTGCCTCACATACTTCCCTCTGTTTTTGCAGAGCTATCTCCTGCTTGTCACATTTCAGCTTAAATGTCACCCTCAGAGAGGCCCTTCCTGACCCAAGGTGGTCACTCACTGGTTTCAGTGCTAGCCCACCATCTTGCTTTTGTTGTTGTTGTTGTTGTTATTTGAAACAGCATTTATTTATATTTACATATACTTTCTAATTGATATGATATTTATTTATGTTTTTTATTTTAAAGATGTGGGGTGCAATTCAGGATTAGGCATACAAATGGTCTTTGTACAGGTAAAGTTTGGGCCTGACTCTGGTCCCCACTTCACCTGATTTGAGAGTATCCTTAATTGATGAGTGCCCCTCCTCACCCCCCTGCCCCTGGCAGTGTCCTGCCAATCCCTTTCTTATAGTGTTATGATAATTGTTCAGGGTCCGCTTATGAGTGAAGCCCACCACCTTACTTTCATTCTCCATAAATGACTTAATAATTTTTTTTTGTTTGATCATGAATTTATTTTATTTTTTGTTACCCACTCTCCTATGGAATGTAAGTGCCTAAAATGCAGGGACTTTTCCAGACCCGTTTTGCTCTTCTCTTGATGGCTGTGATAGCAGTCTAAATATTTGTTGAGCAAATAATAATTTTTAGGTTACCCGTTAAATAATGACATCAGCATGAAGACAATCACATTTCTCTCTCCTGCCTAGAAATTGAAATTAACATTCAACACTCAAGTCTCCAAAGCCAAAATAAAGAGGAGCATGGAGCCGAGATTACTCCTTATCTATCCACCTAAAACACTTACTGGGTGCCTGTGACAAGGCTAACCTGAGTCCCTAGGTGCTGCAGATGCAGTGACATTGAACATACCCTTGAGGAGTTTACTTTCTAGTATAAGAGGCAGTTTATTATATATGTGCAAATACATGTTTTATATATTATTTATATATTATATATATTTATATTATAAATTTATATAAATGAAGGCTTTTACCAAGCACTATAGGAGTACAGTTGAAGAACTGAGGAAGAAGGGAGCATTTGGGAGTGCCTTGTGGTTTTTTTTTTTTTTTTGAGAGAGAAAGATTGGGTGGAATTTCACACTGTCACCCAGGCTGAAGTGCAGTGGCATGATCATAGCTCACTGCAGCCTTAACCTCCTGGGCTCAAGCAATCCTAAGTCCTAAGCCGCCTGGATATCTGGAACTACAGGTGTGTGCCACCACACCCAATTAATTTATTATTAATATTTTTATTGTTTTCATTTTGTAGAGACAAATGTCTTGCTGTGTTTTCAGGCCCGTTTCAAACACCTGGCTTCAAGTGATCCTCCTGTCTCAGCTTTCCAAAGTGCAGGAATTATACAGGCTTGAGCCACAATGCCCAGCCTCCATCATGGTTTATGAAAACTTTATTGAAGTACTGATGTTTGAGCAGAATGTGTAGTTGTGAGATTGGATGCTACAAAACTGGTTCAAAGGTAGCAGAAGGAGAAATGTCTAGAGAAACTCTCAGCATTACCCAATAGAGAAGCATGATGTGAGCTACAAATACAAGTCACATATGCAATTTTTTTTTTTTTTTTTTTGAGTTGGAGTCTCACTCCGTCACCCAGACTGGAATGCAGTGGCTGCTCCCGGCCACCGCAGCCTCCACCTGCTGGGCTCCGGTGATCCTTCCGCCTCAGCCTTCCAAGTAGCTGGCACTACAGGCATGCACTACCACGCCCAGCTAATTTTTTGATATATTGTAGAGATGAGGTCTCGCCAAGTTGCCCAGGCGGGTCTCGAACCCCTGGGATCAGGCAATCCACTCAGCCTCCCAAAGCACGAGATTACAGGCTGAGTCACCGAGCCCAGTACATGTGCAATTTAAATTTTATAGTAATCACATTAAAAAGTAAAAAGAGACATACAAAATTGATTTTTTCAGTTTATCATTTTTACGGTGGTAAAATACGTATAACATAAAATTTACCATCTTAGTTATTATTTAGAATATGATTTTATCTTTACTTTAGATTCAGGGGTTACACATGTGTGTTTGTTACATGGACATATTGTGCAGTCGCAGGGATTGAGTCTTAGATGGCCCATCCCCCAGATAGTGAACATTGTGCTCCATAGGGAGTTTTTGAACCCTAAACCTCCTTTTCTTCTTTTTTTTTTTTTGAGTTGGAGTCTCACTCCATCGTCCAGGCTGGAGTGCAGTGGCACACTTACGGCCAGCCCAGCATTGACCCGCTGGGCTCCAGCGGTCCTTCCCCCTCAGCCTTCCAAGTAACTGGAACACAGATGTATGCAACCTCGCCCGGCTCATTTTCTATTTATTGTAGAAATGAGTTCTCGCCAAGTTGCCCGGCTGCTCACAAACCACGGGCTCAGAAATGCACTCACCTTGGTCTCCCAAAGTGCTGGAATTATAGGCTGAGCCACCGAACCCGGCCAACCCCCCTTTCCCTTCCCCCTTATTGGTATCCCCAGTGTCTATTATTTCCATCTTTGTGGCCCTTTAGCTTCCACATATGCATATGAATGAGAATATGTGGTGTTTGGTTGTCTGTTTCTGAGTAGTTTACTTAGGATGATGATCTCTAGCTCCATTCATTTTTCTGCAAAGGACATGCTTTCATTCTTTTTTATGGCTGTGTAGTATTCCATGGTGTATATATACCACATTTTTATTATCCACTGATCAGCTGATGGGAATTTAGGTTGATTCCATTTCTTTGCTATTGTGAATTACACTGCAATGAGCATGCAGGTGCAGGTGTCTTTTTTATTCAATGACCTCCGTTCCTTAGGGTAGATACCTAGTAGTGGGATTGCTGGATCAAATGGGAGATCTACTTGTAGTTCTTTGAGTAATCTCCATACTGCTTTCCACAGAGGCTGTACTAATTAACACTCTCACCAACAGTATATAAACGTTCCCTCTTCTCTGCATCCACGCCAGCATCTATTGTCTTTCGATATTTTAGTGATGGCCATTTTGACTGGTGTAAGGTAGTATTTCATTGTGGTTTTAATTTGCACTTCCCTGATGACGAGTGATGTTGAGCATTTTTTTCATGTTTGTTGGCCATTTGTATGTCTTCTCTTGAGAGATATTTATTCATATAGTTTGCCCACTTTTTAATGGATTATTTGCTTTTCTCTTGTTGACTTGTTTGCGGTCTTTGTCATCTTAACCATTTTTATTTATTTATTTTTTAGTTGGAGTAACACTCTGTCACCCAGGCTGGAGTGCCGTGGCACACTCACGGCCACCCCAGCATCCACCTGCTGGGCTCTGGCGATCCTTCCACCTCGGCCTTCCAAGTAGCCAGAACTTCAGGTGCGCACTACTGCACCCGGCTAATTTTTGATTTATTGTAGAGATGAGTTCTCGCCAAGTTGCCTGGGCTGGTCTTGAACCTGCAGGGTAAGGCAATCCACTCGCCTTGGCCTCCCAAAGTGCTGGGATTACAGATTGAGCCCCGAGCCCAACCATTTAAATTTTAAATATACAGTTCAGTGGCATTAAAGACCCTTTCCATGCTGGGCAATCATCACCACCTTTCATCTCTAGAGCTCCATTCACCTTGTAAGACTGATATTTGATCTTGTATTTTATTTCACCCAATATGCTTAACATATTATCATTTCAACATATAATCATTGTACAACTTTGAGATATGGAAATTTTTCTTGAAATCTGGTGTGCATTTTACCCCTCCATCAATCCCAGTTTAGCGGAACCACCTTTCAAGTGCTCAACAGCTGTAAGTGGTTAGTGGCCACCATACACCACAGGGCGAGTGAACTTCGAATTCTGTGTAGATGAAAACATGGATCAGAACAGTGCAACTCAAACTGTCCCTGATGGAGAACTAGTGTTTCTGTTTTTCAATTTCCAAGTTCTTTTGGACTGATATTTTTATTTATTTATTTAATTTTTTAGTTGAAATCTCACTCCTTAGCCTTGGCTGGAATGCAGTGGCACAATCATAGTTCACCACATCTTCGACCTCCTGGGCTTGGGTGACACCTCTGCCTCAGCCTCCTAAGTAACTGAGACTACAGGCTCATGCCAACACATCCAGCTAATTAAAAAAATTTTTTTGTAGAGATGAGGGATCGCTATGTTGCCCAGGCTGGTCTTGAAGTCTTGGGCTAAAGCGATCCTCCCACCTCAGCCTCCCAAAGTGTTGGGATTACAGGTGTGAGCCACCATGCCTGACCTGGACTGATACTTTGTAAAAGTAAAATAAAAATGAATTACTGAAAAAGTAAAATAAAAAGGCAATAAATAAATAAAATACAAGCTTAATTTTTAAATATTACATTCAATAAACATAGTGTTCTATATTCTCACTTTGAATTTCTGTATGGATCTTTTCATGATCATAATACATAGATCACAGACCCAGGCCAGTCTGCAAGAACCCTGGTCTAGGTCAGGACAGGGTTCACTTGTCCTCTAATCAACCCTGTTAATTCCTTGTTTAGCCAAAATGGTATGCCTCTCAGAAGCCCCATCTAGGCCTTAGCATTGCTTCTGCCTGAAAACAAAGCTTTGCATGTGTGCTCTACAAATTCTGTTTGTACATCTCTCAGTCTCTCTGAGCCTGGGTTAATCTATTTTTTGTTTTCCAGTTCTTACAGAAAGTCTCTTAAAGGCAGTTTCCCTCCTCAATCTTCTTAGCACCAACTTCATGATGGTTTCAGTTTTCTGTCTTTTTAATAAAGTTATAGCAAGGAGTTAGATTGGAGCCTAATTTCTATTTCCTGAAGGATTCAAGCATATCAGAAAAATGAGGAAGGTCAGTCAGAGACCTTGAGCCTGAGGGGCTTTTCCTGGAAGCATGGATCAATGGTGTTGGTACCCACGGCTGTGACAGAGAGAGTACTCATTCCAAGAGTGATGCTTGCTCTTCGCTTTATAATTATGCATTGAGTGTCTCCTGTATACAGACTATGTGCTTTGTATAGACTACCACCTTCAGCCCTTCTCCTGAAATCAGCATGATGGCACCCCTTCCAATATCATTTAACTCTCTCTGAGGTAAAACTTTTGCATAGTTCAAAACTCAACATTTACAAAGGGATAAACACTGAAAACATAGTGAAAAGATTTCCTCTCATGCTCATTCCACATCTTTCCAATTGTGAATTGTGCGGTGATGACATATGAGTACAGATGTTTTTTTTCGTATCATGACTTCTTTTCCTTTGGGTAGATACCCATTATGGAATACTACTCAGCCAACAAAAAAAAACAAAAGAACAAAATAATGTCTTTTCCAGCAACTTGGATGAAACTGGAGGCTATTATCCTAAGTGAAGTAACTCACGAATGGAAAGCCAAATACTGCATGTTCTCACTTTTAAGTGGGAATTGAGCTATGGGTTTGCAAAGACACGCAGTGCGCTATAGGGGGCATTGGAGACCCAGAAGCAGGGAGGGCGGGGGAGGGGGTGTGGGATGAAAAATTACCTACCAGGTACAATGTACACTAGTTGGGTGGTGGGTACCCCCAAATCCCAGACTTCACCCCTATACACTTCATTCATATAACCATAAACCTCATGTACCCCTAAAACTATTGAAATAAATAAAAATCTTCCTCTCACTCTGTCTCATGCCACAGGTTTTCTTGCCACTAGCACCCAGTCTTATACATCTCTTGCGTGACTTCTAGATATCTTTCACGCTTATACCAAGAGATTTATGTACATTTTATTTTTCCACAGTTTTACTGCCCTCCTTCATCTGTGATATCTTGGTGATTAACTGATACCAAATAGTAAGTGTCTTTTCATTTATCTTTAGAGCTGCATGTATCGCCACTGAATGGATAAATTATTTCACCAGCATTCTATCATTAGATGCTTGTTTCCAATTTTTTGCAATTGCAAACAATGCTGCAAATAATGTGTTGTGCCATTGTCACTGGTGTTATGTATGAATGTATCTGATATTCTTAGAAGTAGACTTCCTGCGTCAAAGGGTTTGTGCATTTGTAATTTTGAGAATACTTCCATCTGTCTTTCCAGCAATGTAGGAGAGTGCCTGTGGCTTTATTCCCTCACCAAGAGACTGCTATTCATTTCTTTTTGCTAATATAAGTAAAAACTGGTGTCATTGGTTTACTTTGTATTATTTGGATGATGGGTACCCCCAAATCCCAGACTTTGCCACGATACAATTCATTCATATAGCCAGAAACTTCTTGAACCCCTTTGTAGTTTATTACAAGTGAGGTTGAATATCTTTTAAAGTTTTAGACTCATTTGAATTTTCTTTTCTGTGAACTATCTAGATCTGTTATAAAAACTGTTTCATTGTCCTTTTATTGCTTCCTTCCTTCCTTCCTTCTTCCTTCCAACTGTCCTTCCTTCCAACCTTCTTTACTTTTCTTTCTTTCCTCCCTCCCTCCCTCCTTTCTTCCTTCCTTCCTTCCTTCCTTCCTTTCTCTCTTTCTTTCTTTTCTTTCTTTCTTTCTTTCTTTCTTTCTTTCTTTCTTTCTTTCTTTCTTTCTCCTTTCTCTTTCTCTCCCTCTCTCTCTCTCTTTCATTCATCTTTCTATCCTTCAAGATAGGGTTTCCCTCTGTTGCCCAGGCTGGAGTGCAGTGGCTGGAGTGATCATGGCTCACCTCAGCCTCAACATCCTGGGCTTAAAAAAATTCTTCTACCTCAGCCTCTTAAGTAGCTAGGACAACAAGCATGTGCCACCATACCAAACTAATTTTTTTTATTTTTATTTTTGTAGAGATAGAGTCTCACTGTGTTGTCCATGCTGGGTTTCAAAGTCCTGGGTTTAAGCAATCTTTCCACCTCTGGCTCCCAAAGTGCTAGGATTACAGGCATGAGACAACATGTCCAACCTCTTTCAAGGATTTTAAATCTTACCTTTAATATATAATAAATTCCCATTTGCATTGGGGTCCAGCTGATTTTCTGTCTTCTTCTATCAGTTTGTCTATTCAAAGGCTAATATATCACACTATTTTAACTTTATAGCTTTATAACATCTTTTAATGCCTGAAAAGGATCATTTCTTTCTTACCACTCTTATTTTCAGACTCTCCCTTACTCTTTTTGTTTATTTAGTTTTTAATGTGACCTTGGAATCAGCCTGCCAAGTTCCAACACAATCTGGCTGATATTTTCACTGGGATTGAATTAAATTAAGAGACTAATTTAGAAAGAGTCAGCATCTAACTGCTTTTTTGTCTATTTGAGAACATGGTGTACCTTCCCATTTGTTGACATTTTCTTTTGTCTCTCTCAGTAGTGTGTTTAAAATTTGTTTATATTTTCTTTTGTCTCCCTCTGTAGGGTGTTTAAAATTTTCTTCATATAAATCATGCCCACTTCTTATGAAGTTTATTCCTAGGTTGCTTATCTTTTTTATTGCTGCTATAAAAATGGAGTCTTTTCTTCCCTTGTTGCTTCCCATGTATTGTCTTTAGTATTCCCATTTTTACAGATGAGTAAAATGACGTTAAGAGAGGTGACTCACCCGCAATTTCACCACGAGCATGTGGCAGAGATGGACCTTGACCCTCAGTCTTCCTATTCTACCCCCTACACCAACTAGTGGGTAGACGTCATCCCCTCCTTAACATATACTACGATTGTTGCCACATTCTAGTTCCTTCTCAGTGAGAGCTTAAAGGAACCCCCAGACATGATCTAACCCAGTCTCATTTATGAGGAGAGTGGTGCAGAGTTATCAAGGAGCAGGTTGCAATCTACAAGTGCAGGAGGGACAAATAGATTCTATATACTTATGTCACCTTTGTCTGACCAATTCATTTTTCACAAGAGCAACTTTGGGAGGCTGAGGTGAGTGGATTGCCTGAGCCCGCGGGTTCGAGACCCGCCTGGGCAGGCGAGACCTCATCTCTACAATAAAATCAAAAAATTAGCCGGGCGTGGTAGCGCACACCTGTAATTCTGGCTACTCAGAAGGCTGAGTTGGAAGGATCGCCGGAGGAGCCCAGCAGGTCGAGGCTGCGGTGGCCGGGAGCGGCCACTGCACTGCACTCCAGTCTGGGCTGCACTCCAGTCTGGGCGACGGAGTGAGACTCCAACTCAAAAAAAAAAAAAAAAGAACATGAAGAAAGATTTTCTCCATCAGAACTAAAAAAAAAACCAAAAAAACAAAAACATGGCTTGGATTTGTGCTTCTAAAGGGTAATGCTATTTGCTATTTTACTCACACCCTGCTGAATTTTGTTTTTACTGAAATTATGAAGACTCTTTACTTTATGAAATAACTGCAGCGCTATTGACTAGAGTCATGGATTCTTTCAAGGCAGTTAAGAATGGAAAGGTGGCCCGTGATATCACTGGAGACCTGCAGAGGGCGCTCAGTAAGTTTTTGCTTTTGTTTTTTTCTCCAATGCATCTGCTGGTGCCCTGGTTACAGTGGGAGAGTTTAGCGTGATGTCGTCATCATCCTGTGGCTTATGAACTCTGTTTTGGAAGAGTCGTGGACGTTTTTCTTTTCCCTAGAGCTTCACTATATAATGAAGTACCACTCTGGGAGGGGGTCGGTACACAGGTAGTTTTGGTCAAATTCAGTCTGTAGCACTTCTGGAAGGTGCTGGAAAATCTCCCTTCTGGGGACGGCCACAAAGCATCTCTGGCTTCCCTGAAAACTCAGCATCTTGTGGTCTCTAGGGATGACCAGGGCTGTTCATATTTGCTGTTATAACCTGCCATCCTCTTATAAAATTAGCTTTTAAAGTTATACATGTGAGCCGGGCTCGGTGGCTCAGCCTGTAATCCCGCGCCTTTGGGAGTCTAAGGTGAGTGGATTGCCTGAGCCTTAGGGTTCGAGACCTGCCTGGGCAGCGAGACCTCATCTCTACAATAAATCAAAAAAAAAAAAAAAAAAATCAGCCAGGCGTGGTAGCGCATGCCTGTAATTCCGGCTACTCCGAAGGCTGAGGCGGAAGGATCGCTGGAGCCCAGCAGGTGAGGCTGTGGTGGCCGGGAGCAGCCACTGCACTCCAGTCTGGGAACCGAGCGAGACTCCAACTCAAAAAAAATAAAATAAATAAATAAACAAATAGTTATACATGTAATATACACTCATGGGCAATTTTCAAGTGGAAAATGCACTAAGAAAAAAAAAATTGCCCATAATCTCCAACCCAGGACTGACCATGGTTGATTGTATCTCTTTCAAGGATCTTTCTAGAGCGTGATTCTGCCTAAAAAGTGGCAGGCTCTGCAGTTTTCACTGGGCAAATCCTGACCCTTTTCCCACTGAGATCCATGTCAAGGGAGCTTCCAGAGCTGGAGAGCGGACAGGGCAGAAATGGCCTGTCATCCACAGAAGATTCTGCAACTGGGACCCAGTTTGACTGAAGTAGAAAGCTCCTCCTTGGGTGCTGGAGTTCAGCTGAAGGTCCGTCTGAAATGCTTGTTTTAGGGCAACTGTGGATGTGTTTACCACCCATGCTATGCCGCCATGAAAAGCCTAGTGCATGATGTTGCTCCCTACACGATGGCAAAGAACAGTGTTGTCAACAGCTGCGACATTCCATGTGACATAGCAGGGCACACTTAACTCTTCATGAAACAAATGTTTACTGGGAACTGTACCTTTGACACAACCTGCTAAGTATGTCCATTGTGCCATCAGCCTCCTTGGCTCCTAGTTTATCTGGGTGGTAACAAGGGTGGAGACTGCCGCATGGGCTCCTGCTAATACGGGAGGGTGGAGAGTGGGAATTTTTCAAGAACACAAAGCCCACACTTCCCTCGGAGAGGCGATATTTCTTTGCTTCCAGGAAACTAGAAGGATTTAGCAGCAAAGCCCCTTCATGAGAAATGAGGAGCATACAGCACTCCCTCAATTTCTTTACACTTGTGGTCTGATGTGTATTAGTCTTTCTAGCTTTGAATGAACGCGCCCATCGGACTACTGCAAGTACGATGGCTGGATCTCATTTCCAGATGCCTGGGAATTTCTTTATGTGAGAGAGAAAAGCAGATGGAGGGAGATAAGGATCAGGCATGGCCATGCTTCTTGATTCCTTGGTCCAGTTAAACAGTGCAGGGGACGTTTCTTTATGGGGCATATTCCTGTCTCTCTGTCTTTGCTGTGTAAGAAAAGGAATTCTTTGTTTAAAATTAACATTCTTTATAGAAACCTTCAATGACTACGGAGAGGGGAAGTGGGGAATATCTGTCAAGCAACCATCTTCTCAGAGCTTCAGTGAATTCACTTTAGTCAAATGTAGGGGTTCTAAGGAAGTAAAGTTTATGACAACTTAGATATTTTCTAAATTAATTAAATTAGGTGAATCAATAAATAATAAAGAAAATAGTAAATAAATAACATTTTTAAAATGTAATAAATGTAAACACAGGCCAAGGACAAAGAAAAAGTCACCTTAAATTTATATTTACATTTTCTCAGA
This sequence comes from Cephalopachus bancanus, assembly GCA_027257055.1. Lineage (NCBI taxonomy): Eukaryota > Metazoa > Chordata > Mammalia > Primates > Tarsiidae > Cephalopachus > Cephalopachus bancanus. Next base: position 9,761,981 of record JAPVLO010000014.1, read on the forward strand.
TTGATTTCTTCATTCTTTGTTTCATGATAAGACCTCTCAACAAATCTGATTGATTTCTTCTTGATAAAATGTTTTTCTGCTTGGATGAGGTCTCCTTAGCATCCCAACAATTGAGAGTAATAGAACTCATAACACATAAAAAGCTCAAATCCATTTTGAGAGGAGCATTTTAACGCCAGGAGCACGAGGATTGCAAAGTGTCCCAGATCTTTGTGAAAAATGCTGAGAAGCCAAGGTCCTAGACAGGCCAAGTAAGGTTACATAACAAAGTGATCTCTCTGAAGAATCTCGGGTTTGCATCCAAAAAGGCCGAAGGTACTTCCTGAGGGTGAGGCTGAATCTGAAAGGGTTGTTGGCCTAGTCAGACTTTAGCTTAGGACTTAGGCAAGTTGAGATGAAAACTGTTCTTCCAGCAGGAACCGCTTTCCAAACTCCAGTTGGGCAGGATGTTTCCATGCAAATGAGCTACTGGTTCACTGACCAAAATGTGGGACTAGCTCACTGTAGGTGAACAGTGTCTATGTTGATTTCATTTTGGAGGCGGGGAGGGTGCCATAGAGCCTTGATTAAAGGCTGAGGGACTCAGTGGCTGATCTAAATGAGTTGCAGTGAAATAACTACTGGGACCTTTGCTAGTGTGTGTGGGCCTATCTATGAGTCAGGGAGATCTTATTCTCAGAGGTAGAATTTTCATAATTTTGCCAAAGAAGAAGATGATGGTTTATATCTATGCCAAAGGCAACTTTATTGTTGTGATCTTTATTTAACAACAACTCCAAAAGGCACCAGAAGAGTGTAATGGTTTAGATTTTACATCAATGTCCTTGAATTCACGATTGCTCGCCCTACAGCAGGTTGCCTGTCACAACGCATGCGCTCAACAAACATTTGTTGAATGAGTTTAGTGAATTATTATTGTCTCCCACTCGGCACTGTACATCTGGGCCCTTTTCCTCAGATGACATCAAGGAAATACCCACGTGACTCCACAAGTCACTGAGCATCTTCTCAGTTTGGACCCAGAAAACAAAGAGCAGGCAGCTGGTCCGGGCTTAGCAGAGAGCTGCCAAGGACTGGAGGTGCTGGGATGAGGAAGAAAGTCTGGCTGGCCAGGTGCTGGGGAAATGCGGCCATGGACCAGGAAACCTCAGAAACAAAGGCGCTTCCTGCTGGGGGGGCAGGGGACAGTCATCTTTTTCTTTTTCAAAACAATTAATTAATTAATTAAACCCCCTCTGCAGCTTTTTAGAGGTATAAGTGACACATAATACCTTAATATTTATAGTGCACAACGTGATATTTTGAACTATGTGGCCATTGTGAAGGATTAAATCAAGTTAATGAGCATATTCATCATCTCACACATTTTTTTGTGTGTGTGGTAAGAACATTTAAGATCTCGCTAAGTAATTCTCAAGTATATGATACAATGTTATTAATTGCAGTCACCATGCTCTACAGTGGATCTCCTCCAGAACTTACTCCTCCTGTCTAACTGGAACTTGGTATTCTTTTTTTTTTTTAGTTGGAGTCTCACTCTGTTGCCCAGGCTGGAGTGCAGTGGCATGCACATGACCACTGCAGCCTCGACCTGCTAGCTTCAGGCTATCCTTCCGCCTCAGCCTTCCAAGTAGCTGAAACTACAGGCGCACACTACCATGCCCAGCTAATTTTTTGATTTATTATAGAGACAACGTTTCGTCAAGTTGCCCAGACTGGTCTTGAACCCCTGAGCTCAGGCTGTCCTCTTGCCTCAGCCTTCCAAAGTGTGGGATTACAGGCTTGAGCCACCACGCCTGGCCGGAACTTGGTATCTTTTGACCAACATCTCCCCAATCCTCACCTCCCTACTGTCTCCTTCTGACCCTGACTTTCACCCTCACGCACCCTACCCAGCCGTATTTGTTACTTTACTTTTGAGATTACATATTCATGTCTTTACTTTTGAAATTTTGAAATTGCATGTTCATTTCTTTACTTTTGAAATTTTGAAATTACATGTTCATTTACTTTACTTTTGAAGTTACACATTCATTATTTCAAATCACATGACTAATATGTGTTCCTTGTAGAAAAATGAAAAGTAAAGCACAAAGAAGCAAGTTACACACAATCCTGGTACCAGAGCAGAGATTATTAATATATCAACATATGATGCTTCTATGCTTGTTCCTATATCTAAATATGCTTATTTGTATAAATATGATTTTTACACTAGCATACGTGTGTGTGTGTTTTTAAATATTAGGATTTATGATACATATTGTTTCATATGTTTGGGTTGTTAAAACATAATGTAACCTAGAACATGTCTTTTATGGCTGTATAACCTACCCAATGCACGTGGCCTCCTGGTTGTAGAGACAAACTCCTTTTGGTCAAATGCTGGCTCTTGGCTCTTCCATTTGATTGCTGGTTGACTTCAGGCAAATCACCAAATTCTGTGTACTTGAGTTTTCTTCTTTTTTTGAGTAGGAGTCTAACTCTGTCACCTAGGCTAGAGGGCAGTGGCATGCTCCTGGCCACCGCAGCTTCAACCTGCTGGGCCAGGTGATCCTTCCGCCTTAGTCTTCCAAGTAGCTGGAACTATAGGCACACACCACCATGCCCAGCTAATTTTTCGATTTATTGTAGAGATGGGAGGGGTCTCAACAAGTTGCGCTGCCTGGTCTCGAACCCACAGGTGCAGGCAATCCTCTCACCTTGGCCTCCCAAAGTACTGGGATCATAGGTATGAGCCACCATGCCCGGCCTTGTACTTGAGTTTTCTATAAGACTTTCCTCACATAATTATAATGGAGTTTAAAATAGGTTAATCAGTAAGGCATTTAAAACAATGAACAAGGTCTGATACATAGTAAACTTAACAAATATAATCCTTTATTACTACTAGTAGTAATTATTACTATTAAGAGAGTTATTAAATTATTCTGACTGCTATTACTAGTTGTGATACTAGTAATAGCAGTCAGAATAATTTAATAACCCTCTTAATTGTTGAATATTTAGTTCTCAGGTTTTTGATGCTATAAATAATTCATTAGAACATCACTGCAGATAAATTTTTGCACACATATCTGATTATTTCCTCAAATATAAGAGCTGAGTTTGCATATTTTAAAAGTTTTGTTTCATTTTACAAACTGTACTCCAGAAAATGTTCACCAATTCACTTTACAATCAACATTTAAAAGAATAACAATTTACTTATTATTAAATAAGTAACAATTTACTTAAATAAAGATTGTCACTTTAAAATCCATATGTGAATTCATCCTTTCTTTAATTAGTAGAATTTAATGAGAATGATTTCCATATGTTTATAGTCAGTTGTATTAAATATTTTGCAGGTTTTTGGTAAAAAAAAAAAAAACCAAAAAACAAAACTGAACACTCAATGTGATGTGGGCAGGTACACTCGTAAATCACGCCTCACGAATTCACCAAAGCCGAACGCAGCCTTTACAACTAGATGGTTTACTGATGCGGATCATGTTATGGTCTGAGTAACACTCGGCTGCTCCCCTTGATACCAGTAAATCAAAGGGGCAGGGAACCAGTAGAAAGAAGTTTATTTCTGAGTTTGAATCCAGGGAGAAGAGCCAGATTGGAGGCTTTTACAGCTCACTTTTATAAGTCCAGAGTTGTTAGTACCTATACATTAGCCACGTGACCAGCAGAGCATTGTATAGAACTTGAGTTTTAGCCGTATTATCGATAGTGCCATTTTTTTTTTTTTTTTGAGTTGGAGTCTTACTCCGTAGCCCAGACTGGAGTGCAGTGGCACGCTCCCGGTCACCGCAGCCTCGACCTGCTGGGCTCCGGCGATCCTTCCGCCTCAGCCTTCCAAGTAGCTGGAACTACAAGTGCGCACTACCACGCCTGGCTAATTTTTTTGATTTATTGTCGAGAGGAGGTCTCGCCAAGTTGCCCAGGCGGGTCTTGAACCCGCGGGCTCAGACAATTCACTCACCTCAGCCTCCCAAAGCGCGGGATTACAAGCTGAGCCACCGAGCCTGGCTGTGACATTTTTCAGTCCAGACTTCCTGGTGCCAGGTATCAGAGGCATCTCATAGCTCTTATCAGTAGAGCCCAGCAGAAGCGGTAATCAGGCTTGCCATAGAGTAAAGGGCCTAAGACTTCACGCATTACACAAAAGTTATACAAATCACAAAACTTACAATTACAGTGATACAAAAGTTATATAACTCACAAGGCTTAAGATTACATCCATACTATATTATTCAAACTTATAACCATTAAGAAAAAGGGAATAAAAGGAGATTTACAACTTTCAGTTGACTGGCATAGACTACAGGGAAGTCAAGGAGCCCCTGAAGCTATTTACCGGGAGTGCATAGGAGATAAAGGGAAGCACACCTTTTATTAGCTCTCAGGAATATTGTTCAGGAATGCACAGGAGTGCTTGAGCCCTTGCCGTGCCTTCTCTAGGGACTGTGACAATAAGGACAGACATTAGCGGGTCTCCGTATCAATCAGTTCTTAGAACACTTACATAGCAGGGGAAGCCTGTACTGAGAGGGGGCCAGCCCTCCTAAAGACAATTCCGAGGTTTTCTTTGGGTCTCCCTCATACATACTACATATGAATCTGTTTTCTTATTTTGTCCTTTTCTGCTTTCTACAGGAATGACTGACCTTTTTGTGCGAATTGCTATAAAAGGTAAATTGAGTGAATTTCAGAGCATTCTTTAGTGGGAGAGCATAACAACAGGTCAAGTTTCCCCAAAGTCTTTTTTTTCTTCTTATTTTACTGCTGCTTCTTTGGAAGTTATATACTCTATTTCTATTCTTTTGATAGCAACATTCCAGTTTTTTTTTTTTTTTTGAGCTGGAGTCTTACTCTGTCGCCCAGACTGGAGTGCAGTGGCCACTCCCAGCCACCGCAGCCTCGACCTGCTGGGCTCCGGCGATCCTTCTGCCTCCACCTTCCAAGTAGCCGGAATTACAGGCGCGCGCTACCACGCCCAGCTGATTTTTTATTTATTGTAGAGATGAGGTCTTGCCAAGTTGCCCAGGCGGGTCTCGAACTCGCGGACTCAGGCAATCCACTCACCTCAGCCTCCCAAAGCGCGGGATTACAGGCTGAGCCACCAAGCCCGGTTTACATTTTGTGCCTGAATTCACAGAGTCTGCCCTCTGTCATCCTCCCTGCCTTCCTCTGGCACAACACCCAGCCACAGGATGCTCCACTGCCTTCCTCCCAACTCTCCTCAGTCAATCATACTGTTACCTAGAATTTTATTCCACTTTTGTTCTTCGTTAGTAAAAGTTGTCACCATGTTTGCCTAGTTAATTCTTGTTTAGATTTATCAGTTTTATTGCTTACCATTGCTTCTTCCATCATGTTTATTTTTCCTGGGTTTGATTACTTCCTCCTGAAGAAAATTCTTTAGATGTTCTTTCAGTGAGAGATAATGGGCTAAATGCTCTCAGTCTTGGTTTTCCTGAAAATATTTTGAATTTTCTTCCTTCTTGAACAATAGTTTCAATGGATGTAAAAATCTAGATTGAGAGTTGTATTCTTTCAGCACTTTAAAGAGATTATTTCATTGTCTTTTGTCCTTTATTGCTGCTATTTTGGGATATCTATTATTAGCCTAAAGACTGCCCTCTCAGGTGGCATTTAAGGTCTTCTCTGTGTCTTGTGTTTTGCACTTTATCATGATGTACTTAGATATGGACTTGCTTTATTTATTTTGTATAGAGTGTGTTGCACTTTCTGAATCCACAAATTCACGTCTTTGATAAATTACAGAAAATGTGCAGCCATTCTCTCTATAATTATTAGCTCTCCTTATTCTCTTTCTGCAACTTCTACTAGATATATTTGGATGTTTTTATTCTATCTGAATATCTTTTTAAAATTTTTTTATTGATGTAAAAATTCACATTATATGAAATTAATCAATTTAAAGTGTACAAGTCAGTGAAATTTAATACATTGACAATGTTATGAAACCACCATCTCTATCTAGTCAAAAACATTTTCATCTTTCTAAAAGAAAACCTCCTACACGCTAAGTAGTTGGTCACCATTCTCCCTCCCCTTCAGATCCTGACAACCACTAATGTACTTTATGTTTCTATTGATTTACCTATTCTAAGTCTTTTTCCATCTCTTGATCTGTGTGTCGCATGTTGTATAATTTCTTCAAGTTTGCTTTCCAGCTCACTGATTCACTGATTAGCTGTGTCTAATCAGGTGAAACCTAGGCACTGAGTTTTTAATTTCAGTTACTGGATTTTTATTTTTAAAATTTTCACTTGGTTATTTTAAACTTTTGCCCGATTTCATTTTTGATAATTTTGTATTATTTTATGTTTTGATTTCTTTCTGGCTTACTCATGTTAAATATTCTTAGTTTATCATCTATGATATTATCCAATTTTGAATCCTAATACTATTGTTTATGATGCCTGCTGGCTCTTAATCATAGTGGATTATTTCTTCAGGCATTTAAGAGATTTGGCTCAACATCTTGTGCAGTCTGAGTTCAGTGTCCTGGGGAATTTACTGGCTGAAGCCATTTTTCTTTTCTTTTGGGTTTTCTTGAACCATGCTGAGAGTGTGAATTTGGACCCCATATCTGAATGAAGTGCAGCTATAAATTCTCAGGGTAAATTTTTTTCTGACTCCCAGTGCAGTAAGCAACACACAAGCTTTATTGTCATGCCTCTGTGATAGTATATGGATATTTATCTAGTCTAATCTTTTACTGAGAATGTTGCTTTTTCAGGCTCTCTACTTGCTGTGCGAGGCTTGATCTCCCTTCCTTGCATAGGACCAAAACACTGCCTCCTAGCTTAGCAGAAATACTAAAGCCCAAGCTCATGGTTATTGAAGTGATGACCTCTGGGCAGACAAGGTTTTGGTTCACTTTTTATTTCTGGTTTCTGGGATTTCCTTTACTTTCCTTTAAGCTGCACTTAAAATCATATTTATCCTGTTTTATTCCATATTACCAAATGTCTGTAATGTTTTGATTTACAAAGCACTTCACTAAAAATGGAAGTTCCTCACTTTTTGTTCAATTACAGCTGACATAATTTTTCCTGTAGGATGTAACTGGAGCTTGGAGAACCACCTGTGCATTCTCCCCAAAGACCTGAAAGCCTGAATACAGATGAAGTCTTCATGAATTCTAATGAAGAGAGGACTGGCCAAGCACAGTGGCTTATGCCTATAATTCCAGCACTTTGGAAGACTGAGGTGAAAGGATTGCCTGAACCCACGGATTTGAGACCAGCCTGGACAACTTGGCAAGACTTCATCTCTACAATAAATTAAAAAATCAGTTGGGCGTGGTGGCATATGTCTGTAATTCCAGCTACTTGGAAGGCTGAGGTGGAAGGATCATCTGAGCTCAGCAGGTCGAGGCTGCGGTGGCCATGAATGTGTCCCTGCACTCCAGCCTGAGTGACAGAGTGAGACTTTAACAAAAAAGAAAAAAAAAGTTGAATGAAGGGAGGACCTTCATGTTGCACAAGAGAGCACACTCTTCCTGGAATGGAACGAGGTGGTTCCCTTGGGTGATGGCTTGAAGGGACAGCTCAGAGCCTATAGCACAGATTCAATGTAGTGTGGCCGAAATGCTAAAAGGAAGGAGAAAGCAATGGCAGTCAGACCTGCCTGAGCCAGTGCTTGGAAATGAGTCCTGTCTTCTGGAAATAGAAGTCCTGTGAGGAAATGGTGCCAATCCAAGGTGGCTCTTGGCTTTGGAAAGGTGAACTTCCACAATCTTCCTGGTGTGGGATGCTGGCTAAAAGAGGCCAGTTTGGGGCATTCATCTTCTAGTCAGAAGCTGCTAGAAAAATGGTCCACATCTAACCTGGTTCCAAAAGTCAAGTAGAAAGTGTCTCCATTTCAAGGATGATATGGCCTAAATGTTGTGCTAGTGCTATATATTATACATAAAGATTACTCTAACTTGCAGAACTACAAACCACATTTGTGCTAGCTCAACCAATGAGATTAGGAAGACAAACAGTATGAAAAATGTAAAATGGCTATTGCGTTATTTGCTATTTTGAATTAGCGCCATCCAGGCCTTCATGTGCTCCAGAGAAAGGCTTGTTGGCAGTTCATTTTAAAAGGCTGAGGAACACGGCTTTAAGAATAAGGAGATCATTTTAGGAAAAAAATATAGGTCTTCAAACCTCTTTTATTGTTCGATGTACCTAGTCATTTCCTTAGAGTGACAAGTATTTTTATTAATTTCATAACTGAGGACCTGGAATTAACTGAATCAGATCAAACTTTAGAAAAACTGATTCTCAGAAAGTATACCAGCAGACCGTCCATTAGCTCATAGACTTTGGGCAGAATCTCTTTTATAGAGCTAAAATGTTGAATGAGACTGTATCACTCAAAAGCATGCTGGTGATCAGTGTAGTGGCTATTTCATTATTTAATCAATCTGAAATTAGTCACTGATCACAGCTTCCTGTGATTTTTCCAACCTCAGGTACTGTAGCAAAAACTGCTATGCTATAAAACTTAGGTTTCCCTTCCTGAACATAGTTAGGCTTCTTTCCAGGACTTCCTCGAAGTTCACTGTGATCACATGACCAAGTGCTCCTGAGTAGACTGAGCAGACGTGTATCTGTCACTTCCAGGCCTGGTCCATAAAAACTTCCCAGGCATGCTCAGACATGCTGTCTTCCTCTTCGGGGTGGTTAGGGTGGCAATTCCCAGGCAACCTTGGAAGCCACAGGTTAAAGATGGCAGAGCTTCCATCAGCCTGGGTTCTCATATGACTACATGGAGTAGAACCTCTTACCTGAACCTCCGTGGATGTGATATTTCCATGGTATTAAACTAGTGTGTGTTGGGGCCTATTTTGTTATCTTAGTCTGGCCTCCCTGAAATGAATACAGAGTATAACAAGAACACCAAGGATATTAGCAGTCCCACAAGATCCATGTCTGCGTGTCCCCGGAGAGAACTCTTTTTCCCAGTTCTCTGAGGGAAGGTGCTCTGCAGTGTCCCTGGCTCCACCCAGAGCCCTGGACCTGAGTTCTCCATCTCTGTCACCCCTAGCAATCCGAGCCAACCACTATTTGTCTAGGTGTGCCTAGGGGTCGTAGACACCTGATCACTCACATCCTGGGCATCTGAAACAGGCCTGTGTGTCCCTCTCCACATCTTCCTGGAGCATTGAGGTTGACCTGGAGATTTTTGAAAGAGAAAGAATATTATTTTCATATTAAAACAAACATTAACGGGCAGAAGGCAAAACTGGATGAGTTTCAAAGACCAAGTCTAAGACTTCAAAGAGATTTCCAGCTTGTATTTGCAGTTCTGGATGGGCCTGCAGCCCTCCCCTGGGGTACTCATTCACTGCGCTTCAGACTGTCAGAACTGTGCTTTATTTATTGTTGTTCTAAGGGTTTTTAGGTTTTAATCCAATAGCCAAATATTTTCTTTCAATACAGTACGGACACCTAATTCAAGGTTGTTAAATATTATTAGAACATCAGATTATTTGTTATTGGCCTCTTTTCTCTTCCCATATTTCACCCCTCTCGGTCCACCAAAAAAAAAAAAAAAAAATGGGGAGAAAGAAATGTACTACCCAAGAATATAAACTGCGCAGTAGATTTTAAATGTGAATCCCCCAGCCAACGTGGAAAGGGCCAAGCTCCCTTTCCACCATGGCCTCAGAAGGCCCCTCCCCTCCACATGGTGCACTTGCCACTCCCTGCACCCCCCTTCAGGAAGGTGGGAGTCGTCCCTCAGGCATACCACTCACTGCACTTCGTCATCCTCATCACAACCAAGTCTTGAGTCTGAGCTGCAATCACGTGTGATCTGGTTGTCTTACACAGAGTGCAGCTTCTGCCCTGGGCAGTCATGTGTTTAACACCCGTGCGGGGTACCTTTTTTCTCTCCACAGTTCACATCTTCTCCTTGAGGCCAAGGTATCTTCAGCTGCCATCTACGGGGAAGAGCCCATCTCTCCAAGAACTGGCTAGCACAGTCCTCCTCGTTTCCTGGGCGTGGACTCTCCCAGACAGTTCATTTCAGGCTCACAACCCTCCTTTCCCTGGCTGCACTCACAGCCCTGCCTTGTGGTGTCCTTGGGAATGGCTGGACATGTGTTTACTCAACTTAGGCCACAGCCTACGGAGCCAGAAAAATATGCCCAGGGCTGGGTTTGCTTCTAGAAAGGCCAGAACAAAGCTAAGGGTCTGGGCCAGCACCAACAGGGGGCCTGGAGGCAACGGCTGGCCTCACACATTCTGAGGACTGTGAGGCCTGAGGGGTGAGCCACAGTTAATATCAGAGGCTCTGGGGTCCGACTAGTCTCTGTGCCAGATCCCAGCAGTGAGTGTTCCGCATCGGAGCAAAAGCTATCCGGCAGGTGCTCGGGTGATCCAGACCAGATGCAAGGCAAGGTGAAGAGGCTGAGGATCAAGGCCCTTCAAAAACGTGGGATCCCACCCAGGGGCAGGTCACCCCGCGTACAGGGCCCAGCCTGGAGCCCAGAGAGCAAAGAGCAGCAATATTGACAAACAGTCTCCTGGTGTGAGAAATACTTATTTGATTATGTAATGTATCCAGAGGAAAAAACTCTCCCAAGTGGACCAAAGAGCCCGATCCCCTCAACACCCAGTCTTCCTCCCCCAAAGCAACATTTCTCTTAGTTCATCTATTGCTCTGCGGTGTGTACATGGATAAGCATATGCTTTTGCATTATTTTTTGTTTTCTGTTTATATTTCACAAACAGCACATTCTATACAACTTTTAGTTACTGTGCCTTTGGCTGCAAGTGACTAGAAATCCCTATTAGAATGACTTAGACTTTCTTTACTGTAACTGTAATTTCAGAGGTGGGTGGCTCCTGGTGGCTCCAAGGATGTGCTCACCCACATCTTGCTCCTTAGAGTCCTCTTGAAGACTAGGTTTGCTTTCCCTCACTTGGGGCCACAGCCTTCTGTGTGCAAAAATGCTCCACGTGGCACAGTGGCTCACGCCTGCAATCCCAACACTTTGGGAGGCTAAACCAGGAGGATTGCTTGAGACCAGGAGTTCAAGACCAGCCTAGGTAACAGAGAGACCTTGTCTCTACAAATTAAAAAAAAAAAATTTGTGGTCATGGTGGCACGCGCCTGTAGTCCAAGCTCTCAAGAGGTTGAGGCAAGAGGATCACTTGAGCCCAGGAGGTTGAGGCTGCAGTGAGCTGTGATCGTGCCACTGCACTCCAACCTGGACAACACAATGAGACCTCAACTTAAACAAAAAAAAAAAAGAAAGAAAGAAAATTCTCCAGTGTACTTTCACTTCTGGAGAGACTGAGCAAAGCTGAAGGCAGGTCCTCTCCAGGGCTCCCAGAGACCCATGGAGCAGGCCAATCTCGGAGGAGCTGGGACCAGGCTCTCTAGCCGGGGTGGCGGTGGGTGGCAGGGGTGAGGGGTATTTTTCGGTTACTTCTCACCTTCGATCAAGACAAGTTCTTCCTGGGCCAGCTCTTTCCAGGAGGGTTTGAATTGTGTGCCAGGCTTGAAAGTATCCTTCAACCAGGCCTGTGAGTTCCTGTGAGTTTTTGCCCACTAAGTCCCTGGAACCAGCCCGGGTCCATACCTCCCCTCCAGCACTGCCTCCTTAGCGTCTCCAGATTTCAGGGAAGGGCCCTGTGCTGGCAACACCTGTCACCTGTTCTTGCATCTCAGACACAGGGTGGCTGGCTATGCTCTGTGGGGTGGCAGCCTCTGAGTGTGGAGGCCTCAGCTGTGCCTCTATACCAGCCCTGTGGGTCTTCATGCCTCCCTACTGGAGCTCAGGGCATGGCTGACTCCCAGCTGTGCTTCTATTTCTTATTCTCCTTGTTGTTTTTGAGCAGTTCCCTTTGGGGGGAGGGGAAAGGAATGGCCAATTGGCTCCAGCTCCATCAGCCTGGCAGAGCCTTCTCCAGGACACTCCTGGGCCACTTCCCCCATGATGATGTCTTTTGTGCTAGCCCACCCAGGGGATGATAGGCACCTGGAGATGGCATGAGTCCACCTGTTTGTCTAAGGTAAAATTAACATTTATTCATTTAAACAGGAAACAGCATGGTGTAGCGTTTTAGTCAGGGTTCCCCAGAGGGACAAAATCACTAGGATACATGTATATATAAAAAGGAATTGATTGGGGAGTATGGGCTCCCACGATTTCTAGCCAAAGTTCCCACAGGCCATCTGGAAGCTGGAAAATGTGACTCAGTCCAAGTCCAAGGCTTAGAACCAGGGGAGCTGATACTGCAGGGACGCTGAGTAAGGCCAGAGGCCTGAGGGCCCCTGGGAGGCTGCTGGTGCAAGTCCGAGAGTCTGAAGGCTGAAGAATCTGGAGTCTAATGTCTGAGGGCAAGAGGAGAGGAGGGAAAGCATCCATTAGGGAGGGGAGAGAGAAAGAGCACGAGAACACTCAGCGAGCTGCTTATCCCCTTCTTCTACCTGCTTTCTTATAGTCCACTGGCAGGCGATTAGGTGGTATCTGGCCACAGTGAGGGCGGGACTTCCTCTCCCAGGCCACAGACTCACATGCCAGTCTCCTCTGGAAACATCCTCACAGACGCACCCAGAAACATGCTTCACAAGCCATCTAGGCGTCCCTCGATCCAGTCAAGTTGCTATCTAATATCAGCCATTGCAGGTGGCTTCAGGGTTAGCCCTGGAGATTCTGTCCCAATGTGAAGCCTCTAATCAGGTGGTGATGACCTGCAGCACTGCCAGTGTGTTCTAGGGCGGACGGCCTTCTCTCCTGTGTTGGGACCAACATTAGAGACAACTGGGAGCCCCACAGTCGGGTTATCTAACTCGGCTTCAATTCTGGCCTATGTGTTATTAACTAAGAAATCACTAAGCCAGTTGTTGTCAAGGTGTGGTCTGAGAGCCATTTGGAGTCTGGAGAGCTGCTTTTAGGATGATCGGGCTTACATTTCTGTAATGTTTCCACTTTCTTTTGTGAGCTCATTGATGATTTCCATATGCAACTCAATAAAATCAGTCTCATCATGGCTTCAACAAAAGCAACTGCAGAATCAGGTGTGGTGGCTCATGCCTGTAGTTCCAGCTACTCAGGGGGCTGAGGGGGGACAATCACTTGAGCCCAGGAGTTTGAAGCCAACCTGGGCAACATAGCGAGACCCTACCTCAAACAAACAAAAAACCCACAAAAGCAACTCCAGCTATGCTGATCATTCTTGTCAGTTTTGGTTCTGATGAACGAGGCATTTAAAGTTGGTGTATATTTTACCCTGTGATGGCATGAGCAGACTGGAAATTCAGAAAGTATCTATCTGTTTTCCCATATTCCTGCCATTGGGTGCATGAGCAGGGCTGAGGGTGGAATCAGCCTATGGGTCTGATTACCAGTGATAACGTGGACATGGAATGGCACAGCAGGAGATGTCCCATTATTAATGTGAGTGTGAGTACCAAGACCAGAACCATGACCATGACCACGGAGTCAGACAGCCTTGCTGCAATGTGGGCCTAGAGTTTTTCAATCCAAGTGACCTTCTTTTTCTCATGCATAAAATTGGGCTCATAAGTCCATTTTTGAGCTTCAAACAAGAAATCTTAGGTAGAATGACTAAATTAATGTCAGTTATCTAGAAGAAAATTTTCAGGGAACCGGGACTTGCTACCACCTCCAAAGCAAAAGTATACTAATAAGAATGAAAGATTTGAGAAAAGCAAGCCTTCCATAAGAAACCATATTTACAGAGTTATAAAAATAATATATGTGAGAGCACTTTTTAAAAATTTTGAGTTGGAGTTTCACTGTCACCCAGGCTGGAGTGCAGTGGCATGCTCATGGCTACTGCAGCCTCAACCAACTGGGCTCAGGTGATCCTTCCAAGTAACTGGAACCACAGGTATGTGCTACCATGCCCAGATAATTTTTTTATTTATTGTAGAGAAAAGGTTTCACCAGGTTGCCTAGGCTGGTCTCAAACCCCTGGGCTCAGGCAATCCTTTCGCCTCTACCTACCAAAGTGCCAGGATTGCAGGCATGAGCGAACACACCTGGCCTCCGAGAGTACTTTTTAAACCACAAAGAACTATGTCCATCTGTGGATATTTGATTACAACCGTTGCTATAGCCTCCGTCTAAGTTAGATCTTCTTTCTGTGAGAGGTTCATTCATCTGTCAGACATTTATGGAGCATCTGCTCAGTGCCAGGCACTGATCAGACTTTGAGCAGTGACCAGCACAGGTTTGGCACCTGCCCTTGTGGGACAGAGTCTGGAGAGAGCGACAGATGGTACATCACAGCCACATGGAGGTGAAAGTTACAGACCCCATGTGTTCTAGCAGAGGCCTCACTCTGTCTGGGGAAGCCCAGAAGTCTTCTCAGAAGAGATGACTTAAACTAGAAGAGCTATCTGGCTGTCAAAACCAGAGAGGGAACCTAGGACAGGGAGGTGTTCCTGTGTCCTAGGCAAAGGCTTGGTAATGGGAGACAACGTGGTCTGGATGAGGAACTTAGAGACCAGCATCAGTATGAGGGCAGGGAGCATTGTCAGGAAGGGGAAAAGGACGAACACCCTATTGGAAAAAGAGGAACACAGAAATTTTCTTTGGAGAGGAAGATAAATATTTTAGGACATTGCCTGGTATTGCTCCAAGAGATGTGAGAAGGGACAGACACAATCTCTGAAGCACATTTGGGAGGAGTTTTGGGGGAGCTTAAAGCATGTTGCGCCGGGCTCGGTGGCTCAGCCTATAATCCCACGTCTTTGGGAGGCTGAGGTGAGTGGATTGCCTGGGCCCGCGGGTTTGAGACTCGCCTGGGCAGCGAGACCTCATCTCTACAATAAATAAAAAAATCAGCCGGGCATGGTAGCGCGTGCCTGTAGTTCCAGCTACTTGGAAGGCTGAGGCGGAAGGATCACTGGAGCCCAGCAGGTCGAGGAAGCGGCCACTGCACTCCAGTCTGGGCAACAGAGTGAGACTCCAACTCAAAAAAAAAAAAAAGCATGTTGCACCCACCAGGCAGCACATTTTCTGCCCAGGTAAGAGGGAGGTAGGAGGAGAGGACTCTGAGTGCCCAGCTTCACACCTTACTTAGGGGTCCTTCATCAAGCTGACAGTGCAGGTGTCAGCATGAGTGCCATGGCCACACACTGGCCAGCCCCAGAATGGCACTTACATGCTGGGGTTACAGAAGCCTTACACAGGCTGAAGGAATTCTCCAGGAGCTTCCATGAAATTTTTGTGACATTCATGGATGCCAGAGGGCAAGATCTGTTCTTTGACATTTGCTCTTCAATTCTCATAGGGACCCAAAATGAACCCGGGCAGTTGTCCAGTGGTTCTTTGGCATCATGCCACATGGCTTTATGTCTTGAAGGCTCTTTTCCTTCACAGAATGTAAACGCTTTATAGACTTCATGTGGCAGCCTCGTCAGCAACCAAAGGAGAAGTGACACTCATGCATGCGACAGATAGGGAAACAGAGGCAAGGACAGGCAAGGAATGGGACCTGCAGACCTGCTGTAGCAAGCCCAGACTTTACAGTTAGACACATCATGGTTTTAACTCTTGCTTTCTCATTGCCCTGCAGCTACTTGATTGAGCAATTTATTTTCTGAGCCTTGGTTTTTTTGAGTGTGAAATGGAATGATAACGTTTTATCACAGAGTTGTCCTGGAGATTATGGGGTAAAATCTCCATCCAGTATCCGGCATGATTCCTATTTCTCTCAGGTCCCACGGGCAGTCTGTGTCTCATGAAAAGCTATGCAAACCCAAGACCTCTAAGTGTGTGTTCTGCACCACTCACTTCTTTCTTGATGCAGTCTGTGCAACAGAAAAGGCCCACTGGCAACTCCATTTACTGACTTTGTCAACTGAGAGCTGTTCTCCAGAAATGTGCTTATATTGAATTAGGGTTTGGGCTTGTCGGTGTGTGGTATGTTATCCCTGATAATTGACAAAGAGCCTCTGGGGACCCCAGTGAGTGGCAGACTCTACCACATTTCAGGTCCAGCTAGCACTTTCTTCACCCTTCACGCTCCTCAGAACAACTTACAGGACTGGGACCAACAGAAGAGACGAGATCACCAGGATGCAGAGATAAGGATAGTGACCCAAATGCAGTTTATAAAGATTTAACCCACATGTAGAGGTGACCTGCAAATGTGTGGCTCTGAACGTCTCAGCAGCTACTGTGAAAAGGAAAGCAGATTTCGCCAGTTTCTGATACTATCCAACAAATATCCATCCAGCAAAGCCACATCCTCAGTACAAAAAAAAACAGGAAGTGCTTTAGGTTGTATTAATTTATTTATAAATATATTTTTGAGACAGGGTCTTGCTTTGTAACTCAGGCTAGAGTTCAATAGTGCAATCATAGCTCACTGTACCCTCGAACTTTTGGCCTCAAACGATCCTCTCACCTGAAGCTTCCAAGTAGTTCAAACTTTAGGCATATACCACCACACCCAGCTACTTTTGTTTGATTTTTACTTTTTGTAGAGACGGGGTCTTACTCTACTGCCCAGGCTGGAAGGCAGTGGCATGATCATAGCTCACTGTATCCTCAAACTCCTAGGCTCAAGTGATCCTCTCACCTTAGCCTCTTGAGTAACTGGAAATATAGGCATGAACCACCACACTTGTCTATTTTAAAAAGAAAATTATTATTTGTAGATAGAGGGTATTACTATGTCTCCCAGGCTGGTTTCTAACTTCTGGGCTCAAGTGATCCTCCCACCTTGGCCTCCCAAGGCACTGGGATTATGGGCATGAGCCACTACACCTGGCCAATTGTATATTTATTTACTTCCCGTCAGCCACATAGAACTTTTGTGGAGATGGACATTGATTGGATTAACAGAAGCAACAATCTTATTAGCCCTGAACTCAGTAACATTTATAACCTGATTTTTTTCAAGGAAATTAGCTTGTGAAAAGCCACAATAGACATTTTGAACAGATTTCACAGGAAGAAATGAAGTATCAGGGTGCCCAGAGAGGAATCTTTCTGATGGGCTGCCACCCAGCATCACATCTAACCTACCCCTCCTTGCACAGCTGAGCACAGGAAGCCTAGTCTAGATTTCTACTCAAAAGGGGAATGCCATCATGGGTGTATATTTAAACCAGCTAACTTTGACCACACCCTTTCAGTATTGTTGAGATTTTTGCTTGTTGCAAATTTTAAAAAGTCAGCACAGCAAGGAACTTGAAAAATATGCAATTTAAGTTTACGCTATGAAGTCATGATTCTTTGTGCCCAGTTGGGAAGCTCTACGGGTTACATGTGGTTCTTTCAAACCTTCAGAAACACAGGAGGCTCTTCAGTAGAGACTGGGCCTGAGGGACCTGAATGGGCATTGGGAAAATAGCTGCTGGGTCTTTGTTCTTAGTGCTGCAGAGGAGGGAGGGGAAAGACTTGGAAATGATTAAGTATGTGGGGGAAGAAGACAGAGACAGGTGAAGGAATCAAAATGCACTGAGAGGCTAAAGAAAGTCTTCTGGGAACAACAGTACCCTAAATAGTCTTCCGGAAATGGGTAACATCGCCGTCATGTATACAGCTATATTAAGCGGCCCGCTCAGAGCCCACATTTCTTCCTTCAGCCACACATTCCTTTGCCTGCTCACGTGGCTGCTTTCACATCCTGGTTGTGTAACTGACATACGATCTCTCAAAGCCAAACCCGACTTTATTTCCCTCCTTGACCTTCCTTCTGAAAAGATATCCTCCTATCATGCAAACTTTGCCTCCCTGGAACGGCGCTCACGGCTTTTGTAGCGCTGGCCTGGGACAGGTGGATCAGTGGCTAATACTGGTGGATCAGTGGCTAATACTTTGTGTCCAGTAGGGAATCTCTATGGGTGAATCTCAGTGCCCATTCCAGGTCTGCTCTCTCTCTCTTTCTTTCCTCCTTACCTACCTTTTGTTTCTTTTTGTATTTAAATACATATATCCACTTTTTTGCCCAACTATTTGAAAATAAATTGTAGTCATCACACAGTTCACCTCTAAATATTTCAGCACAAATCTCTTTAGGATGAATTAGAATGTTCACCTACATAACTATAATTTTTCATTGTTGTTAAAGACAAGGTCTCACTCTGTCGCCTGTGCAGTGGCATGCTCATAGCTCATTACAGTCTCAAACTCATAAAAAGTTAATTTAAAATTTTTTTTGTAGAGACAGGGGTCTCAATATGTTACCCAGGGTGGTCTTAAACTCCTGGGTTTAGCCTCCCAAGTAGCTGAGATTACAGACAGGCATGAGCCCCGGCACTCTGCCAATAACTACAATATTATCATACCCATAAAATGAACAATTTCATTGTATCTTCTCATGCAATCTGTATTCCTTTGTTCAATTCAGGATCCTATGAAGGTTCAAGTATTGTATATGACTGGTATCCCTTTAGTTTCTTTCTTATAGAACAGTTCACTTCCTTTTGCGTCCGTCACAATGCATTTTCGAAGAGTTCAGACCAACAGTCTTGTACCACATCCTACCTATTGGATTGGTCTGATTCTTTTCCTCATGGATTTGCTTCCTTTGTTCCTGGTAGCTCCTGTTTTTATCCTGCAACTCAGAGTAAAGTCTAAACCAGTGATTAGATTCAATTTAAACAGCATTGGCAAGAATATAACAGAAGTAATGTTGAGGATTTACTTCATCACATCAGGAGGCATATGATGTTGGGTTGTCCTGATTTTTGTGATGCAAATTTTGGCTAAGATTGTGGCCACCAGATATATGCTATTTTTGTTTTGTTTGCAACTGGTAAATTATCTGTGAGGGAATACTTTGAGATTGTGTGAATATCCTGTCACTAACCCTATTCTAGCCAACAGTTTGAGAATTCATGAGGATCCTTGCCTGAATCAATTATGATATTTGGGATGCAAAATGATTTTTAAAATTCTAGCATCTTTTCTACATTTATCAGCTGGCATTCTGTGAAAGAGGGGATCCTTCTTTCCCTTTCTCTCTTTCTTCCTCCCTCTCTTCCTTCCTTCCTTTTTTCTGAATCAGGTCTTGCTTTGTCACCCAGGCTGGAGTGCAGTGGATGATCATGACTCACCACAGCCTTGACATCCTGGACTCAAGCAATCTTTCTGCCCCAACCTCCCAAGTAACTGGGACTACAGGCATGTGCCATCACACCCAGCTAATTTTTTAATATTTTGTAGAGATGAGGTCTTGCTATGTTGCCTAGGCTGGTCTCTAACTCCTGGGCTCAAGAGATCCTCCGACCTGAGCCTCCCAAAGTGTTGGGATTACAGGCGTGAGTCACCAGATCTGGTCAGGGGATTTCTTTATTTTTCTTTCTCTCTCTCTCATACACTTTTTATATCATTATGAATTCGTTATTTTGACAATTTAATTTGTTATAAACAATGACCATCTTTTTTCTGACGCTCAGATTGCACTACATTTTGCCGATGGCGCCTCTCCAGCTGGTTCCTGTGTCCTTTCCACATGGCCCCAGGAATCTCAGAGTACCACCTTCTTTCTGGCACAAGTTGTCTCAAGCTCATCTTGTGCTTCTCCTGCTCTAGACGTAAAACCAGCCTCTTCATCAGGTCGCTGGTTCCTTTTCGAAGGGAACGACATTTAGAAACCACAGCTGGGTGCTGGATATGCTCATCACTCCTGGGCCACTTCCATGAACACGGCTGGGAGATACATTTTCAAGATAGTCATGAGTTCTGAATGATATTTCCTCCACAAATGTCATAGTGTAGGGCTTTTCTCATCTTTTATTTTGACCTCTTTTCTCTTACACAGAAAAATCTTGTTTTCTAAGTAGATTAATATATCTACTTATTTGCTTCTTCCAAAATAAAAATAGAATTGTTTTAGAATTACATTAATGTATTAGTCAGGTTACAATAATGTATTGGTCAGTTATTATATAACTGACTAATGCCGGTGTATACAGTAAACATAGATTCACTATAAGGAATTGGTTTATACAATTATGGAGGCTGGCGAATCCTAAAACCTACAGATTCAGGAGAGCCAATAGTGTTCATTCTAGTTCAAAGACCAGGGTTGAGACCCTGGAAGAATCAATGTTTCAATTTGAGTCTGAAGGCAGAGAAAAAAAAAACATTCCCAGCTGGAAGGACATCAGGCAGGAGGAGCTCCCTCTTACTGATGGGAGGGTCAATCATTTTTGTTCTCCTGAGGCCGTCAACTGATTGGATAAAGCCCACCCACATTAGGAAAAGCAATCTGCTTTACTCAGTCCACAGATTGAAATATTAATCTCATCCAGAGACATCCTCACACACATACCCAGATTAATGCTTGACCAAATGTCTGGACACCACGTGTAAAATGAAGTGTGACAAATCACAACATTATTACTATCAACTAGTAAGTAAGGTTTCAGATTTCTTTGCCATTCTTTAGGCCTTAGAAAATATCCCATTATAGATGTGCTGTCAGAGATAAAAGTAACTTGAGTCAGGCAGAATCAAAATTTCCTTAAAATAAAAAATTACTTAAAGTACTTGTTTTCTCTGTGCCATTATTTTTCAATAATACATATACACACATATGTAAAACTTATGTGTACAAATTATGTTTTTATACAAATATGTATAATATACACATACCCCCATATATGTTTATTTGCTTCTGCTTGTATTTAATTAAAAATCCGTTTTGACTTAATTTTGTTTGAATTTGTGAAACATACTTATGTCTCAAAGATGAGAACTAGATAAAAAGTTATACTCTCAGAAATCTCACCTCCATCTCCTCCCTCCTGTCCTGTTACTTCCACTCATCAGTTTCAAGCTTGTCATCCCAGTGTTTCTTTTTGCAAACATAAGACAATACATGACATACAATTTACTGGAAGCCTTTCCTAACTGAACCCTCTCCATTCTTGATCACGCAAGTTTCACAAGCTCACTGCAGATGTTTCACAAAATGCAGAAAAGTACCTAAACAGCACAAAATCATTTTGGACATCTTTTGCTTAATAAGTCTTGTTAATTAACTAAGCTAGGTCAGATATTTACATGATTGGATTTGGATTTGGTTCATTGGAATTTTCTTAAGTTTTAATTTAAATCCCTTGAACATCTTGTTGTTTTGATCTACATGATTTGATTATGATTTCTATTTTAGCAAGCACATTTCCTCTCTAAGTTCAGTATTTCCTTGCAAGATGACACCTCAGAGAACAGGCTACAGGAAGTCATGAGGCCCTTTCCTTGTCTACTTGACAGACAAGAGGCTTCAGTTGTGCCAGCCACACCAGGGAAGACCTCAACTTTGGCTTCACCCTGATTACTGGGAGGAAGAGCTCATCTCCACAGGCAGGATGTCAGCTTACAGCCGGCTCCCAGAGGGAAGGGCTCTTTGAAAACACACAGCACAAGCAAAAGAAATGATCAAGAGATCAGGGAGACAGCCCAAAGAATGGGAAAAAATATTTACCAACTGTATGTATAGCTGACAAAGGTGTAACATCTAGGATCTACAAGGAACTCAAACATGCTGAAAGGAAGAAAAAAAAGCCCCATTAAAAAGTGGGCAAAAGACACGAATAGACACTTCTCAAAACAAGATATACAGGCAACCAACAGACACATGAAAAAGTGCTCAGTCTCACTAATCATCAGAGAAACGCAAATCAAAACCACATTGAGATATCACCTAATCCCAGTAAGAATGGTCATCATTAACAAAACAAACAACAACAGATGCTGGTGAGGATGCAGAGAAAAAGGAATGCTTCTACACTGCTGGTGGGAATGCAAAGTAGTGCAACTTCTTTAGAAAACAGTGTGGTGATTTCTGGAAAGAACTAGAAATTGACCTTCCATATGACCCAGCAATCCTCCTATTGGGATTATACCCAGAGGAACTCAAATCATTCTACAAAAAAGATACCTGCACATGCATGTTTGTTGCACCTCTATTCACAATAGCAAAAACATGAAACCAACCATGCTGCCCATCAAAGCTGACCTGGATTAAGAAAATGTGGTACATACACACAATGGAATATAATGCAGTCATAAAAAGGACAAACATATGGACTTTGCAGCAACATGTATGGATTTAGAGTCTATCATATTCAGTGATCTATCACAGAAACAAAGAACAGAGTACCATATGTTCTCACTCATAAATGGACCTTGAACAATTATAATACTGTAAGAAAGGGATTAACAGTAATGGGAAGCTGCTGGGGGGGAGGGGAGAGGGGGGATGGGATTGGCAGTTGAGGGAAACTGCGGGGGGGGGGCACACCTCATCAGCAAGGGTATCTGCATAATGAACATTTGTATACATATCCCTGAATTGTACCCCATATCTTTAAAATAAAATAATTTTAAAAATTTAATTTAAAAAAAGAAAGAAAACACACTGCACATCAGTAGCAACTCAATGTTGCCTTGAGCCTTGCCAGGTGGAGTGCTGTTTCAGTCAGTCATATTTCTCAGGCTGAATGCAACAACCTAGTTGGGATTGTACAAAAGGTAAGTGTGTTTAAAGGAACAGAACAGCAAATGGCAGTAGGGTCAGGACTGGACTCTAAAAAATCACACTTTTCATGTTTGTGTGGCACTTTCTTTGTTGGAAGTGTTCTCATGTGTATTATTTCTATGGATGGCTACAGTAACTCTGGAAAGTAAGGTAGGAATTATGCTTTTTTTTTTTTTTTTATTGAGTTGAGGTCTCACTTTTGCCCAGGCTGCAGTGCAGTGGCACGATCACAACTTACCACAACCTCCACTCCTGGGCTCAAGTGATCCTCTCCCTTCAGCTTCCTGAGTGCTGGAACTACAGGTGCATGCCACCATGCCTATCTAATTAAAAAAAATTTTTTTTTAGAGATACAGCCTCCCTATGCTGCTAAAACTAATATCAAACTTGTGAGCTCAAGCAACCCTACTGTCTCGGCCTCCCAAAGTGCCGGTACTACAGGCGTGAGCTGCTGCGCCTGACCAAATTATGCTTTATTTGAAGATGAGGAAACTGAGAATGATTAACCCAGAGATGCCCTGCCACTCAGTCATGGAGCAAGGGGGTACAGAGGGTGTCAGGAAGAGATTTTCTTGGCCAGATTCACTGACCTTTCCTTCACACTTCAAGTATTCTCAAGTACGGACAAAGGTTTCCTAGCATAAACACTCTTTAAGCCAGAGTCTTACATAAAGCCAAATACCTTGAATTAAAAATACTCAGTGCATTGATTTATTGCTGCATAACAAATAACCCCCAAAACCAAGTAGATTAAAACAATCAACATGTATTATCTCAAGTCTCTGTGGGTCAAGAATCTGGATGCAGTTTAGCTGGGTGTCTGTGACTCTTTTTATAAGATGAAGAAAATAGGATCTCTCACAAGACTGAAATCAAGGTGTTGGCTGGAGCTGTCATCATCTCAAGGCTTGACTAGAGAGACTCTGCTTCCAAGCTCATCCATGTGACCATCAGCAGGCCTCAGGTGGCCAGAGACCCCAGTTCTTTACCATATGGACCTTGCCATAGGGCAATTTGCAATATGGCAACTTGTTTCACCCAGAGCAACAGCTGAGAACGAGAGAGAGAGAGAGAGAGAGAGAGAGAGAGAGAGAGAGAGAGAGAGAGAGAGAGAGAGAGACAGAGAGAGAGAGAGAGAGAGAGAGAGAGAAGAGAGAGAGAGACAGAGAGAGAGAGAGAGAAGAGAGAGAGAGAGAGAGAGAGAGAGAGAGAATATGAATAAAAGAATGAGAGAGAAAATAAGAAAGAGAACAAGAAAATGAGAGGGAAACCAGAATCTTTTTGTAACCTAATCTCATAAGTGACAGGCCATCACTTTTGCATATTCTTTTTGTTAGAAGCAACTCACTAGGTCTAGCCCATATTCAAAGAGAAGGGATTACACAAAGGCATGCATACCAAAAAGGGCTCACTAGGAGCCATTTTAGAGACTGCCCATCCCACTCAGTGATTTACTTGAAGATTTTATTTTATATTAGCCCTACGGTGATTTTTTTTTTAATTTCAGCGATTCAGTAGGATCTTTTTCAAAGAGACTCCAAAATATTATTGTCATTAGAAGATAGAGATAACTGCCATTATCCAAAAGATTTATAATAAGGTATCTGAATAGGGTATAGAAATTTATAATAGGGTATCTGATGTAGTCGAACTTAATTTTGCCCCAAAAAGCAAAAGAAAACCCCAAATCAACAACAACAAAAAACCCCTCACAACACCCAATGGATAGAAGGAATGTAATGGCTACTATGTGAGAGAAGATTAACGTCTATTTTTGAGTCAGAGTCTCACTCTGTTGCCCAGGCTGGAGTGCAGTGGCACACTCACAACCACTGCAGCCTCGACTTGCTGATCTCAGGTGATCCTTCCACCTCAGTCTTCCAAGTAGCTGGAACCACAGACGTGCACCACTAGACCTGGCTCATTTTTCTTGATTTCTTGTAGAGATCAGGTCTCACCAAGTTGCCAAGGCTGGTCTCAAATCCCTTGGCTCAGGCAATCCTGTTGCAGCAGCCTCCCAAAGTGCTGGGATTACAGGTTTGAGCCACAGCGCCCAGCTGATTAATGTCTATTCAGAACCCAGGGGTCTTCAGAGAAAGATTACAATAGATCTCAATGCTTCTTCCTGGAGAATAACTGTTAAAAGTTAGGATGGGCCGGGCTCGGTGGCTCAGCCTGTAATCCTGCGCCTAGGGAGGCTGAGTGAATTGCCTGAGCCTGCGGGTTCGAGACCCGCTTGGGCAACTTGGTGAGACCTCATCTCTACAATAAATCAAAAAACTAGCCGGGCGTGGTAGCGCACACCTGTACTTCCAGCTACTTGGAAGGCTGAGGCGGAAGGATCACCTGAGCCCAGCAGGTCAAGGCTGTGGTGGCTGGGATCGGCCACTGCACGCCAGTCTTGGCGACTCCAACTCAAAAAAAAAACAAACAAAAAAAACAAGCCAGGCTCGGTGGCTCAGCCTGTAATCCCGCGCCTTTGGGAGGCTGAGGTGAGTGGATTGCCTGAGCCCTCAGGTTCGAGACCCGCCTGGGCAACTTGGCGAGACCTCATCTCTACGATAAATAAAAAATTAGCGGGGCGTGGTAGCGCGCGCCTGTAGTTCCAGCTACTCGGAAGGCTAAGGCGGAAGGATCGCCGGATCCTAGCAGGTCGAGGCTGCGGTGGCTGGGAGCAGTCACTGCACTCCAGTCTGGGCGACTGAGTGAGACTCCAACTCAAGCAAACAAACAAACAAACAAAAAGTTAGGATGGGCCTGACCAATACTCAGTGATAGATGCAAGCAATGGAGCCTCTCTGGATAAAATTATCACAAGGGCAGAAGTGGATGTGACAATAACTGGGCCTCTTTGTCAACTCCAGTGATAAAAGGAGAACCATGGCTTTGGAAGCAGATTCTGGAACCTTCCTTCTCAGCCAACCTGGGAAATTCTTTTTGCCCAGTGGAAAAGGCATTAGAAGTAAGCCTGAAGAACTCTAACATGGGAATCCCACATCCATGCTAGCAGGAGACAGCCTTGGTCAAAAGTAGATCTGGTAAAGAAGAAGCTTGTTTTTCTTCCACAGTGGTAAGCCATGATAGCCTGAGCCCTCTGAGCACCATCATGAGATCTCAGAAGTAGAAAAGAAACCAGCTGTGTTTCTTTGAACCCAACTTTGACAATCTATTACAGTGCCAACAGCTGCATTGGCAATGAGTGTATGACCTGGGATTTGTTATGTCCCGGCAACAAAGGCTGGTCCTTTGGATACTTGAGGGAGTTCTCTGAAAGACTTGTAACTTTACAAGGGGTAAGGTGTTCTGAAGGTAAAGTTAGACTTTCTACTAATCTGAGCATCTATTTATTCCGCTGTTGTATATTAGATGCTATTGCAAGAGGTTGGGAAATATATACACCAAAATCCAAACTTGAAAACAGAATGCCGCAATTATATGAGATGTTTTTAGATACTCAATGCAAATATTTATTTATCAGATCCCAGTAATCATGGGCTGGCATCTGGCAGACCTGGCTTCCAGTCCTAGGTTGTCAACAACTGACTAAAAGACTTCTCTGAACTTCGGTATCCTCATTGATAGAATAAGGAGGTTGGAATTTTAACATAAAAGTTCTTTTAGAACATGCATGATGCCCTACTCATCTTTGTGTCTTCAGTTACCAGCTTAGTGCCTAACACAAAACTGGCACCAAATTTAATATTTGTTAAATGTCTTGAGTACTTTGAAAAGAAATGAATCAACATATTGCGCTTTGTTGGAATGGTTAAATGCTAACTCCATGATAAGCACAGTCACTTCAGAGTGACACACAGCAGCAAAAACCTTGCACAGTTTTTATATCAAGATGCTTTCAACTGAAGTACAAAAAAATCCGACTCAAGCTGGCTTATGACTAAAGGAGATTCACTGGCTCATTAATAACTAAATTGTAATAGGTAATAGGCTTCAAGTGCAGTTTGATCTGGCTTCATTTCTGTGGTTGTCTTGGCTCTGCCCTCTGTGACTGACTTCAGTTCAAGCAGGTTTCCTTCAGGGTCCTAAGATGGTCACTGGGAGATCCAGAGATGGAAATCCTGCTACCTCCTAAATCTATATAATGAGATTCTAAACTATGTTCTAGTTGGATGATCACCAGATCAATCACTATGGCCAGACTATTTTAGAATAAGCAGGATCTATCCCACAAGCTAGAGGGGAGGAGCAGATGTTGAGTGTCATGTTCCCTGTAGTTAGTTAACCAATATCCATATCTTCAAAATGTTCATATCTGTCCTGAGTGGCACAAACTTCAGCCAGCTTCAACTTCAGTATCTCTGGCTAACAGGTCAGGATTTAGCTCCTCATTATTGAGTAAACTGGACTTAAATGATAAATCACTCGCTCCAGCATTATTGTTCAGGATTCTCAACTGTAAACAATGGAATCTACTGGACTACTTTAAACAGAAAGTGAATTTAATAAAGAATATTAGATAGCTTACAACATCTCAAAGGGGACCAAAGAGACAAGCCTAAGCTACAGACTAGAAACAATGCCCAATGACACGACAGGTGTTGGCCAGCAAAAACACTTCTACCACTGCCACCTGACTTCTACAGCACTTGGGGACTGAATACCAAAAGCACTATCAGTACTGCCCAGAAAGGATCAGTGCTTCTGCCTCCACACTTGCTAAAAGATTCATCTCCAGCCAGGCTCGGTGGCTCAGCCTGTAATCCCACGCCTTTGGGAGGCTGAGGTGAGTGGATTGCCTAAGCCCGCGGGTTAGAGACCCGCCTGGGCAGGCGAGACCTCATCTCTACAATAAATCAAAAAAAATTAGCCGGGCATGGTAGCACGCACCTGTAATTTCGGCTACTTGGAAGGCTGAGGCGGAAGGATTGCCAGAGCCCAGCAGGTCAAGGCTGCGGTGGCCAGGAGTGGCCACTGCACTCCAGTCTGGGCGACAGAGTGAGATTCCAACTCAAAAAAAAAAAAAAGATTCATCTCCATGCCTCTGTTTCTCTCTTCTGTAGCCACATTTCTTGTTGATGCATCTGATTGGTGGAATTTAAATAATGTATCCCTCGGATGCAAGAGATTCTGAGTGTGAATTTCCTGGCTTCTCTCTTGGGAATGTAAAACTCATAATGTGAGAAGTTATCCAAGATGTAGGGTGAATGTCAGCATATATTGGGCAGTTCTAAATGACAGATATACCCTATATTAACCTATAATCATAGGAAAAGAAGAGGATATAATAGATTAAATCCTTTTATTTGGGAAAGGAGATAATGGTAAATAAGGTACTTCATATCCTCATGGATGGAAATAATGCTCCTTGTCTTGGCAATGAAATTAGTTTTTCTGGTTAACCAATTTAGTATCCCTTAGTTCTATGTTCTGGAAGGATTCCTCACTGGTGCCTGGCTTTGTCTACTGGGGAATGAGGAAAAGGATCTTTCTTGCACATTGTCCTTCATGAGAAAGACATTGGGGAGGATACCCTTTTCGGTCCTGCCTAGCTTTAGCCGGTCTGTTTGTTGGTGGGAGTTTCAAAAACTATATGGCTATAACCCTAGAGATTTACCAGCCATGGGTTTTGTTGGCCAGGCCAGAGATAACTTTTGCAATGTAGCTTTCTTAAAATTTTAGTAGGCTTTTTACCTGTTTGTTTCTAGTCAATTTCATGGACTACCTACCAGGGCCATATTCCTCATTTAGGCATAGTCTTCAAACCTAGGAATTCCTATTTCTAGCAACAGGACTTTGTACCCCGAATATCCTCCCAGTGCATGGTTTCCAACCATGCATATTAGAGTAACCTGGGGAGAATCTGGAAAGGTGGAGGCATAGCTTTTCAGTATCTTTCAATCTCTACATTAAAACAGAGTACCTAGATATCAAAACCAAAATTCCATTGATAACATTTACAACAACACCAGATGATAAGGCGTCTTAATGAATCTACAAATACACCAGATAAAGATTCGGACAGCCACAAGCACTTCTGCTGGAAAAAGCAAAGGGAACCAGTAGGGGAAACATTGAGGGATCTGAAAAACAGCAGAACTCCAAAATAATCAACAAAACTTTGGGCTAACTTGAGAAGAGCTGCTGAAACTGGGTAGGCTTTTGCTCTCTCCAATAGCAGTTGCATGCAAGAGACGCATGGTAAGCAAGTCTGAAGGAGCAGGACCAATGTAACCCCTGTGAACTCTCAAGACTAACCCACAAGCACTCCTTTCTGAGGGAAGTGTCCAACACTGATAAAAATATGCTAAGAGTAGAATAAAAATTGAGGATAAACACATACATATACACACAAATTCAAACACCTGTATCCAGGTCCCAACTCAGATTAATTAAATTGTAATCTCTGGGGTCAGATGGTCACCAATAGGTTTCTGGAGCTTCTCAGGTGATGCTAATATGTATCCAGAATTTTTGCGAGGGCTTTTCTAAGACTGTATTTCCCAGGTTGTCCAAACAATTTGCCTAGGTTGTAATCCCAGCTGCATCTTCACAAGAGATGAAAACAAGTAGATAATATTTAATAAGCACTTCAAAATAATAAAAAGTGTTTTAGGAGATTTTGGTGGGCCAGTCTCCTCTTCTTGTGTGTATAGAGTTATATTCAGGATTCATATGAGGAGGATGTCATCTCACTCCTTTCTCTGAGTTTAGTTTCATTTTTGAAGGATCTGTTAATCATTGACTCAGTTTTTTCTTGTTTGGAAAATACCTTTAGGTTTACTCTTGTGTGATAGGTTAGCTAGGTATACAATTCTAGGTTGATGGTTATTTTTTTCTCATTGTGTTTGAGTTATATTGTTGCCTTTGAGAAGAGTAATTCCAACCAAATTATTGTTCCTTTGTAAATAACTTTTGTCTCTTGTTGCAATTGTTTTATTTTCAACTTTTTTTTTTTTTTTTTGAGTTGGAGTCTCACTCTGTCGCTCAGACTGGAGTGCAGTGGCCACTCCCGGCCACCGCAGCCTCACCTGTTGGGCTCCGGCAATCCTTCCGCCTTAGCCTTCCAAGTAGCTGGAACTACAGGCACATGCTACCACGCCCGGCTAATTTTTTGATTTATTGTAGAGATGAGATCTCGCCAAGTTGCCCGGGCGGGTCTCGAACCCATGGGCTCAGGCAATTCCACTCACCTCAGCCTCCCAAAGGCACGGGATTACAGGCTGAGCCACTGAACCCAGCTATTTTCAATTTGTATTATATAAATTAGTGAGAATTTAGCAGGTCTTATGTGTGCAATTCATATATTGTCTGGTTTGAGAGCTTATTCTTGTAGAGAGACCATGGATTTTCTTCTGTCAAATGCTTCATGGCTTATACTTGGCCTAAAATAACTATTTATGTTAATTTCTAATGTCAAACATTATAAGCCCGTGAAGATACTATTTTTCAAGCCTCAAATCTGCATGAAAGCAAGCTATGGTTTACAAAATCTCAGGAAAGCATTACTTTTCCATTTAGTCT
The DNA here is from genome assembly GCA_027257055.1 of Cephalopachus bancanus. Lineage (NCBI taxonomy): Eukaryota > Metazoa > Chordata > Mammalia > Primates > Tarsiidae > Cephalopachus > Cephalopachus bancanus. The sequence continues at coordinate 9,791,962 of JAPVLO010000014.1, forward strand.
CCAAGCGAAGACAAACAAAATTTCTTATTGTCTACTCGTGTTTGTGGGCAAGTGTCTAAACTTTTTGTAGTTTCTTAAGGTTCTCAGTTTTGTGTGGGAGCTTAATTTTCAACTGCTAATCTTATTCATGAAATCCCTTAATTACTGCTGAAGCCCTACTTTCTCTTTATTTTCCTCTACAGCACTTTGCATTCACTGCTGTGATATTCAGTGCTTTCTGTTTTGCTTCTGGGAGTTTCCCAGCTCTATATCTGAAAAAAATGTATGTATCTGATTACTAGGGTTTTTTTTTGTGTGTGCATTTATATTTATGTTATCTCACCTGATATACTGCCCTACTGTTTTTGTTGTAATTATTTTCTATCGTCTTTGCCACTTTAATTTTGATTTCTACAAAAGTCATTTAGGTAAGATAAAAAATTAATAAGTGGCTAGGAGATTCTTATGAATGTACTCCTATTTTTCTACTTCATTTCTAATTTTATAGTATTGGAGAAAATGAGTTCAATTTTATTCCATTGGTTCTAGAAATATAGTGATTCTGTTTTCAAGGAATGAAGTCATATATTGATATGTATATATAAACATATATTTGTACATATATTTATAGATATGTGTGTGTGTATGTATTTAAACTTATCGATAATTGGAATTGGATCTTTACCTTTTTGTCCATTAGAACTGCCAGGGCGCCAGATGTGGTGGTCAAGCCTGTAATCCCAGCACATTGGAAGGTTGAGGCAAGAGAATTGCCTGAGCCCAGGGGTTTGAGACCAGCCTGGGCAACTTGGCAAGACCTTGTCTCTACAATAAATCAAAAAATAAAGTAAAATTAGTCAGATATGGTGGCTCGTGCCTGTGGTTCCAGTTACTTGGAAGACTGAGGTGAAAGGATTGCTGAGACAGTAGGTCAAGGCTGCAGTGACTGTGAGCATGCCACTGCACTCCAGCCTGGACAACAGAGTGAAACTCCAACTCAAAAAAAAAAAAAAAAAAGAACTGCCAGGACTGAAAGGAATGAATTAAATTCACCTACTGCAATCGTGCTTTTAATTTACTTTTTCCTTGATTGTTCCAGCTATATATATTTTGTTGCTGAGTCATTCTATACATCAAGAATTGACAGTTATATCTTCACTTTGAATAATTATCCTTTATTATTATAAATTGCTCCCTTGGTTTCATGTAATGTGTTTTGTCTTGACTTCAAGTTCATCTTGTACTAAAGTTAAAATTTCAACAGGGTGTGGAGGTTCATACCTATAATCCCAGCACGTTGGGAGGCCAAGGTCTGAGGACTACCTGAGCCCACGGGTTCTAGACCAGTCTGGGCAACTTGGTGAGACCGCATCTCTACAATAAATCAAGAAAAATTAGCCAGATGTGTTGGTGCATGCCTGTAGTTCCAGCCACTTGGATGGCTGAGGCAGAAGGATCACCTGAGCTCAGCAAGTCAAGGCTGTGGTGGCTGTGAGCGTGCCACTGCACTTCAACCTGGGCGACAGAGTGATACTTACACTCAAAAAAAAATTGTTACAATTTCCACTTATTTTTGTTAACGTCATGACAGTATGTCTGTCTATTCTATGTTTTAATATTTCTTGTTCAATTTATTACAGATATTGATTTTTTTTGGTATAATATATAGTTTTGATATTTGAAGCTAATCCAGAAGTATTTTTCTAGGTGAGAAACCTATTTTTATGCTTAATCTTCTGTGATCTTGTGCTTATGTACTTTGGCTCTGTTTGCTTTCTAATATGTATAGCTCTTTTTCATTTGAATTGCTTTATATTATTTCTTTGTATTATTATTTTATGTTATGTTTTATTCTCCTAGTAAGTTGCAAGATTTAGAGACGTGTTTTTGGTTTTCCTGTTGGTTACCTTTGTAACTCTTCAGAGTACAAAGGGGGACCCGAAAAAAACCCAGAATGACCCTTTGGAGGATGGGTCCCTTATAGTACAAGCTTTCCCCACTAGGTAATTGTTCTAGGAACCCATCAGCTTCAGTGTACCAGCTAGTGTTGCTGTGAGAGGCTGCATTTAACTTCAGTGCATTTTTTGTGGAGACTCAGTGCATTTGCCCATTTCATGATGGGGGATTTATGAGCATACCTGCCCCCACCACACTGAGTGTTCAGCAGTTTTTGACCAAAAATAACATGACCTCCATGCCTCACCCTCCCTATTACCTGATCTTGTTCCGAGCAACATTTTTTTGTTTCCCTGGATAAAAAATTTCCTCAAAGGGAAATAAATGTTTTGCCAATGTGGAAGAGGTGAAACAAAAAAATGGCAGAAGCTCTAAAAAGCATAAAAAATGGTGAGTTCAAAAGTTGTTTTAAGCAGTGGAAAAAACGTCTTGATAGGTGTATTACATCAAACGAAGAGTACTTTGAAGGTGAATGAAATTTAAACGTGCATGAATAAATACACAGTTTTTTATAAATAAATTCTAGTTATTTTGGGGTCCCCTAGTATGTTTAACCCTCTATATCTTGACTGAACAATTTTAGTGACTGTCGATATTTATTCAATTAACCTCTTTCAACTCCTTGTTCTCTCTCCTCCTTCTTTTAACTCCCATACCTGATCTTTATATTCTCATTTTTTTTTTAACTCTTGTTGGGGTTCTCTGTTTAACTGGAAAATAGTAAATTCAAACTGTTGTTCCATACTTTAACCATTGTGGGCTGTAATTGACAAGATGAGGAGTTAGCAAACATGTCCTACCTCCCAAGTTGCCTCTCCTCCTGATTGCTTTTTGTGGTATCACTGAGCTTTAAAACACTTCCATTTCCCTTCAATCCTGACATGCTCAGGACAAGCCTGTGGCATAATGGGTGACACATTTTCTGTACCTAAGATCACCTAACCTCCTAATACCCATGTTTTCTGGTTGAAGCTCCTTCCCTCCATCACATAAAATAATTAGACGGTAAGTCCGTGGCAGGCCCCAGGAACCTGCATTCTAAACAAGTACCTTGAGTGAGTGTATTCACAAGAATTTCTCAGCCCCACATTGGGACTACTGCTCCAGGAATTGAAATTACTCTAGAGCCCAAAGATCTACTGTTTTGTGCAGTATTCCCAAGGCTAGGAGTGACAGGCACGTGGGGCAGCTACTGCATTCTGCTTTGCCCACTTACATGTCATATTTCTTCAAAGTTGCCTTCATATATACTGAGGATGGGAATGAGGGTGATGTGCCTGATGATCCATTGGGTTTTTTTTTCAGCCTGACTTACTGCACTATTTTTCACTGGGTGAAAAATAAATAAAGGCCAGGCACGGTGGCTCACACCTGTAGGCAGAGGCAAGAAGATTGCCTGAATCCACAGATCCGAGACCAGCCTGGGCAACATGTCAAGACCTTGTCTCTACAATAAATCAAAAAAATAAAAATAAAAATAAGCTGGACGTGGTGGTGCATGACTATAGTTCCAGCTACATGGAAGGCTGAGGTAGAGGGATCATCTGAGCCCAGCAGGTTGGGGCTGCGGTACTGTGAGCATCATGCAGCTGCACTCCACTCCAGCCTGGGTGACAGAGTGAGACTCTGACTCAAAAAAATAAAAAATAAAAATAAATAAATAAATAAATAGGCTCAATAGCACACTCATTTATACCACAAGTGGCTCCTAACTATATGTAGAGATGGTTTTATAAAATGGTAACATTCTAATTATGTCTTGTATTTTTCCAGTGTGATGAAGAAAAGTGATGCATACGTATCCTTGAGGGATTGCCTCGGATGCTGCTCAAGATTCAGACTCTGGTGTGGTGCTCGAATTTGATTCCCAGCTTTGCCACTTAGGAAAGTTTCTCACATTCTCCAAAGCCGAATTCTTCATTTGTAAATGAGGAGGCCAGTAGTTCTACCAAAGGATTCCTGTTAGGATTAAATGAGATAACACATGTAAAGTGATTTCAACAGTACCTGGGTATGTAATAAACTCTGACTATTCTTGACATCCAGAGGAATGTTTATTTAAGTGCAATTCCTAATCATTAGAAAGATTACTGGCAGTTTTTATACACTTGGAGTAGCTTGAATATAACTACAAAACTACAAATAGAACTAAGCTCAAGGTTTAGTTTTATCTCTCAGGCAAATCCAAAATCCTTTATCTCCTTGTACATCTGTCCCTTTCCTCATGCTCCTTGGCGCTACCATGTTTCATTTTAAAGAAAAAACATCACGATCAAATGTAAGGAACTAAAGAGAGCTGAGTATTTTTGTTGGAACTGTTAGCATTCCATGAAAGCTTTATCCCTGGTGTGAGTGCTGGGAGTTAAGTGACTTGCAGTTTTGTAGAGAAACGTGGGGCTATTTAGGGGACAACAGGAAACACAGGTCCCTTTCCTGACTTTCATTTTGGCATCCAAATCTGTGCTCCCTTTTCTGGCACTCAAAATTGGTAGCACAATACCTGCCCTGCATTCTGCTGAAAGATAGCATCAGAATGAAGGGCATGAATGGAATGTCTGGAGAGTTCGAACACACCCAGGCACTGTCATAGAGGGCTTTCCTATAAGCCTTCCTCCTTTGCTTCAGCGCTAAGGCTAGATATTATAGACAGGCTGTGTGGTGAGAAGAGACTGGTCCTCCTCACGAAGCTATGCTTTGAAATACAGACAAGACAAGGCAGCGCTAACAAACTACAGCTAACCGAGGCTCCCTTTCTAAGGCTGTTAAGGTTGTACCTGCCTCTCATTCCCATTCTTTTTGTCTTCTCACCCTCTTTGCTGGATCTGCTATCTCCTCTCATCTTGCATCCTTGGCGTGGGCCATCTCTCTCCATGAAGTTGAACTCAGATTCCCCCCATCCTAGACACAGCCTTCCCAACTTGGCTTTCACTGGCCTATCTGCCTGACTGGCCTATCTGCCCTCCATTGCTTCCTTGGTTCTCACTTGCTACTGTGGCTTGTTCTCCACACATGCTTTGCTCTGCTCTTTGCCATCTGGTTTCTCATCACCCCCGAACTCATAATCACTTAAGAGTGACTTCCAATCGCCAAACCCACCAGACACGTTTCCATCCAGTCTCCCCAGCAGGATGTCAACACCCTGTCTCCTTTATATCCCTTATATAAATGTAAACGACATTTTTCAAGATTCTTTTGTTGATCTTTTTCTCTTGCTATACTCGCTCAGCCCTTGGCGATATCATCCTCTTTGACGACTTCAGATCTGGGCCACATCAGTTAAGAGTGATTTCTGTTTCCCAGATCCACTTAAAACTTATCTCCAGAGATGCCTAGACCTCTTGGATGCTTGGGGTGTCAAAATCAGTATTTCCTAAGGCCACTCATCTCCTGGAGATCAGTTCTTCTGCTGGCCCTGGACTAAAACTGCAACCCCATTCTCTTTCACCTTCTACTTTTAGTCAGTTGCTAGGATCAATTGAGAATTTCATCATATCTCCTGCACCTTCTTTCTATTAGAGCTACCCTGGCCAGGCCCGCATGTCTGGCTTGGATGATTTCAAAAGTAGGCTCTTGATGGGTCTCTCCAGCATCTCTGTGCACCTCTTCTGCACACTACTTTTGGACTGATCTTAAAGTCTTACTTTGGTCCTGTCACATAAGTCTCATTACCGACTAAATCAAGTTTAGCTGCCATAGTGGACATTCAAGCATCCCTATCCTAGCTCAGGTTAGCTCTTCAGACAATCAAGTCTGTCTTTTTATCTACCTTATCCCTCACAGACCTTCATTCCCTCAAAGACCTTCATTCACTAGACAATGAATTATTGAATGTCTCTTATGGACCAAGTACTATGTTAGATACTACCATGTTAGATGTCAAGGATATGCAGTGATGGACAAGATAGACAAAATCGTTGCAGTCATGGATTTTATATCCTAGAAGGTTTCAGATTGTGTTTTATATATTGGACTTTGTGTTTGGCAAAGTCAGCAACCTAAAGGGACTTGCTTGAATTTTGCTACTTACTACCATTACTATTTTCAAATTCTGCTATTCAGCAACTTTCACTGCAATCACAAACAGCCATAACATTTCAGCGTCCCAAAACAACAAATATTACTAGGAAGCTGGAGAAACAGGAAAAGAAACACTTGAAGAAGGAAAAGAAATGACTGGCTGTGCTTGCCCTTGCATCTCCAGAAAACAGCAGTAGTACTCCAGAGGAATGTGAGGAGATTGCTGAAAAACCCAAATAGAAGAAAAAGCAAAAGTCCCAGGAGGATCCTCAGAAGAATGGAATGGAAGAGCCATCTATCTCTTTCTCCAAACCCAAGAAAAAGAAATCTTTTTCCAAGGAGGAATTGGTTAATAATGATCTTGAAGACACCACTGGCAGTACAAGTCTTCCCAAGAGGAAGAAATCCTCACCCAGAGGAAATAGCTAGTGATCCTGAAGAGGCAGGCAACAGGAGTGTCTCCAAGAAAAAGAGGAAATTCTCTTCCAAGGAACAGCCAGTCAGCAGTGGACCAGAAGAGGCTGCTACCAGGAAGATTAGAATGGACATTCCCTGGGAGGTGGGCATACCATAAGGTGACAATTTCCCATTCCATGTCCTGCCCCCAATAAAAAACAAAATTCAGAAAAAAATAAATAAAATAAAACAACAAATAGTTATATCTTACTCATGTGATTCACATGCTGCAGGTAGGCTGGAGCAGATATGCTTCAGGTGGAAAATTAAATAAGGTTTCACATGTTATTGTCATGGTAAAAGGCAGACACTCCCGGGGAGTGAGTGGAAGCATGTGATGAGGCTCAAGGTTTAGGATCAGAACTAGCTCTTCTGCTCTGATTCCCTCCATCAAAGTTCCATGATATGAGGCCAACAATACTGGAGGGGGCAGAATACTTCTCCCTTGAAGGTCAGAGGACAAAGAAATGTAGTCTGCCACACCTACAGTCATTCCACTTGTCCTGGAATCCTTTTTTTCGAATTATTCTCTCCACTTTCCTTCACCCTATTCCATATTCTCTGGTTTTATCCAGGAGAAACTGGATACTAGTCAATTTTTATTGACTCGAAATTGGATACTAGTCACTTGTAATATGGAAATATACAGGAGGGAGGAGGGGCATGATTGATTCCATGGTTCTGGAGACAGAAGAGACAAAAGTATCTTTATTTCAGATTATATGCCTATATTGCCAGATAGGCAAAATCAGCCTATTAGAATATGAAAATTTTATAAAATAGACTGTACAAAGTAAATTTACAAAATGTATACCTTTTCTTTATGCTAGTAATGAAAAGTTGGAAGTTTAAAAGTTTTTTTGTTTTGTTTTGTTTTTGAGTTGAAGTCTCACTCTGTCACCCAGGCTGGAGTACAGCAGCACTTATGGCCACCACAGCTTTGACCTATCTGGGTTCATGCAATCCTTCTGCCACAGCCTTCCAAGTAGCTGGAACTACAGGTGTGCGCCACCATAACCAGCTAATTTTTTGATTTATTGTAGAGACGAGGTCTCACCTTGTTGCCTAGGCTAGTCTCAAACCCCTTAGCTCAGGTAATCCTCTCACCTCTGCTTCCCAAAGTGCTAGGATTATAGGCATGAGCCACAGTGCCTGACTGTAAGAAAGTATTAAATATCATTCATATATTAAAAAAAATAACATTTAGAAATAAATTTATCAATAAGTTTCAGCATGCTTATGACTATAACTTTCAAAGATTATTGAACACAAGCATGAATAGAGAAATAGTTCATATTTTTATATGAGAAGATACAATTTTTAAAAATTATCAATCATTTCAAGGTATTTTGATTTACTACAGACTTCTCATTTTTCGGAAATATACCCAATCATTACATTGTTCATGTGGAAGAGTAAATGTCTAAAAATTGTTGGAAAAGAATCAAATTTAAAATCTGATTAATGAATATAGGGGAACTTAATATACACAAAGGTGCCATTTCAAGCCAGGTCAAAAAGGATGATTTGTTTAATGAACAGTGCTGACTAGGGTCTATCCATTTAGAAGAAAATAAACCTAGAATTTAATTTGTATCACATAAAGAAACAAATTCCAAATGAATTAGGGTGCTATGTGAAAAATTAAATTCTAAAAATACTAGAATAAAATTTAATATACTATTTGTATTATTTGGGAGTGACTTAGTAAGAAAGGAAATAAAGAAGTAAGTGAAGAAAAAATATATAATATGATAGGGAATATGCTTAATATAATTTTATATATTTATATGTATATGTGGTATATATATTTGTATATGTATATACATATTTGACTACATACAATATAAAATAATTGTACAGCAAAGGACACACTAAATAGAATCCAGACAAATAAAATACCAGGGAAAATATTTATAGCACATACAGTATATACCTACAGTAAGTCCTTCCATATAGAGAAATCCTACTTATTTGAAAAAGGAAAATCAGCCCAACAGAAAAATGAGCAAAAGGATAAGTAGCTAAGATGGCTATAAATTCTCATGCCATTTTTGGAAAGCAGCTATCCAATCAGGAGTCAGATTTCCCAGTCCCTGCCCTTCCCCATCTAATGATGTCATGTGACCAGTTCTCACCAATGGAAGAGACTTTGTCATTTTTTAGGGCCAAAGAGGTTAAGAAAAGAGAGTCAGCTGGGCGTGGTGGCTCAAACCTGTAATCCCAGCAATTTAGGAGGTAGAGGCAAGAGGAATGCCTGAACCTACTGGTTTGAGACCACCCTGGGCAACTTTGCAAGACCTCATCTCTACAATAAATTAAAAAATTAGCCAAGCATGGTGGCATGCAACTGTGGTTCCAACTACGAAAGCTTGCCTGAACCCAGCAGGTTGAAGCTGCGGTGGCCATGAGTGTGATTCTGACTCAAAGAAAGAAAGAAAGAAAAGAGTGTTGCTTTGCCACAAGAGGGAAAGAACCCTCATTCCCGAATCATTTCCTGGAAAGAAGTCCACCAAATACCCTCTTAGACTGTTACATGAATGAAAATTAAACTATTATTTTATTTCTCTGAAAGTCTGGACTTTCTTTATTATTGAATTATATTACCTAACAAATGTAGGATATAAATATACAATTCAAAAAATGTGAAAAGCCCAATAGTCAATGAATGTATGACTATAAGTTTCACCTCCCTGGCAGTCAAAAAATGCAAATGAACAGAGATACACCATTTGAAAAGTCCATCAAATTTACAAAAATTTAAAAAATAATATCTAGGAAAGTTAAGATCAGAGAAATAGACATTGTTTGTGGGCATGTTCAATATTATAGTATCGTAGGGATATTGGAATATCTTTGGGGAATTCATCTGACAATATTTAATAAAATTGACAATATATATTTAAATACAACATCATATATAATGCTTTGTTGTTGTTGTTTTTCTTGTTGGAAATGTATACCTTGAATCTAATCAAGCCTCTAACTCTAACTTCCAGTTTTAGAAATTCCAGAAGGGAAAAGTTAGATGATTCTCATGGGGGGAAAATAGAGAAATGCAGAATGAAGAACATTCTACCAGATAACTTAACTGAACACTTTAAACACCAATGCCTTAAAAAAAAAAAAAAAAAAAGCAAGACTCCTAAAGAGACCAAGAGTCAAAAAACTAAACACAATACATTTACCTAGAACGAATCCTGGTTAGAAAATAAAAACTATAAAGAACATTCTTTTTTTGTTGTTGTTGTTGAGTTGGAGTCTCACTCTGTCGCCCAGACTGGAGTGCAGTGGCACTCTCCTGGCCATTGCAGCCTTGACCTGCTGGGTTCCAGCGATCCTTCCACCTCAGCCTTCCAAATAGCTGGAACTACAGGCGCGCGCTGCCACGCCCAGCTAATTTTTTATTTATTGTAGAGAGACAAGGTCTCGCCAAGTTGCTCAGGCAATCCACTCGCCTCAGCCTCCCAAAGTACTGGGATTACAGGCTGAGCCACCGAGACCAGCCAAAGAACATTCTTAGGATAATTGAGGAAAATTTGAATATGGACTGAATATTAGATGATATTATGAAATTATTTTTTCTAGAGAGGCATGCTGAAATATTTAGCTGTGAATTGTCAAGTAGTATAGCAAATGCATGAAGGCTATAGATTTAGAAATCAAGATAATGCATAGCATACACTTAACACTTGCATTTAGACTAGCAGTCCCATTTTTGTGAACCTTCAGTACAAAATAAACGTGCTAACACGTACAAATGAATGTTCAAGGGTGTTTGTTTCCTCATTGTTTGTTGTGACAAAAAACTAGAAACAACTGGAAGGTCTATCATTCGAAGAAGGTGAAGAAACTACAGTTTTTCCATGTCATGGAATACCATAGAGCATTCAAGAAGAACGAGTAAGATTGACCTGTATTGATTTGGAGGGATATGGATGGTATATTAAGTAAGAAAAATGTTTTAGAATAATAGTACAGTATGAATCTATTTTGTAGACAATGTTCATATAAAAACAATCATGCCCCCTCCAAACTATCATCTATCAAGCATCTGTCTATCTATCATCTATGTATATGTATACGTGTGTGTATATGGGAAAAGGAATTGGAAAGATATACAGAAAGAAATTCCATATATCATTTCACTTATTACAATTAGTGTGAATTGCCATTCCTTTTTTTTTTTTCACTCATTCAATCAACAAAGCTGTATTGAGTTTCTCCTAGGGGCCAGGCATTGTTCAAGGCATCAACAAATGAAAAAAAAAACAACATTCCTTGCCTTGTAGGGCTTACATTCTAGTGGGAAGAGAAATAAAACAAATAATAAACAACCAAATAATGTGCTAATAGTACATCAGGACAGTGCTATGGAAAAATATAAAATATAGGAGAAGGATAAGAGGTGCTGGGGGTGGAGGTGGAGTGGAAACCGTTGTCTTTTTAGATAGTGTTGTCAGATAAGTCTTTAATGAGCAGATTGCATTTACCCAATGACCTAAAGGAGGAGAGGGAGCCATCCAAATTACAATTCTTAAAAACTTTATAAGATATATTCTTTTTATTTACTTATTTATTTATTTTGGTTTTGAGTCAGAGTCTCACTCTGTTACCCAGGCTGGAGAGCAATGGCATGATCATGGCTATCGCACCCTCAACCAGCTGGGCTCAGGTGATACTTCCATCTCAGCCTTCTGAGTAGCTAGAACCATAGGTGCATGCCACCACACCCGGCTGATTTGAATTTATTGTAGAGACAAGGTCTCACCAAGTTACCCAGGCTGGTCTCTAACCCCTGGGCTCAGACAATTCTCTCACCTCCGCCTCCCAAAGTGCTGGAATTACAGGTGTGTGCTGTCATGCCTGTTGTTGCAGATAAATTCTGATCTACCCATGACACCTCTCCTACTTTCCAACATTGTCATGGGTTTATTCTTATGTCAATTCTTTTTGCAATGGGATCTTGGGAAAGAGAGGAAATTGACACGTGCTCAGTTTGTCATCTTAAGCCAAGTTCTCTTCTGCTGTTCTTATGAGCATCTCTGTCTGCATTCATGCAGTTTCTTCTACCTGGTACACTCTTATTTGCACATAGAGTTTCCAGTTAAAAAAAGTAGATCTGGGAACTATTCATGGAACTGTTTAAGCACTAAGACATGATATGAACCCCGGGATTTAGTTTGTTCTGGTTAGGAAGAGGTACGAACCATGACAAGTGCCTATTTTCAAACTTCCTCTTTTCTTTTAATGAAAAAAGATGCATCTGTTGGAACAAAATTTCCTACTGGTCTGAGACTCACAAGAGATCTTTGCTCTTTCTGTCAGCAGCACAGACCAGGATCCTCCTGAAGTTATTAACCTACTTTCTAATTGGCACCTCCTGCCTGGTGTAAGTTATAGGGCCAGATTTATAGTGAGCACTGTGGTAGGAGAGGATAAGCCAGTCCAAATCACCCATCAAAGAACTGACATGACACACACAGATAGCATGCCTGAACCAAGTAAGTGGGTCAGCCATTCCCTTCAAGTATGCAGAGGTCATTCATTGAAGATGACTTTTGAAAGAACACAATCCTTAGGTTTAGTGATGTACTTTAGTGATGTCAAAGCAGGAAAAGGAAATCTTTCCACGTGCAGGTATATTCCTTCTCTGGAAATGACTGGGAGCATGTTGTTCTCACTCCAGATTAGGAAGGAACCCCTGGGAATCACTGTGTCTGTTACTCAGCTTCCAGGTGAAGGTGAGGAAATTCCTTTCAATAACTGAAAAGCGGAGATGCCACTACTTCCACAGAAATACTTTTTGTCATAAAAGGTGAATTTTTTTGTTCAAGTCAACATTTACAAATGATCAGAAATGCATACTTGGTAGGAAAGGGACTTGGAAAGATTTTTTTCCTTTCTGGTTCATTTTGTGCCATCCAGGTACCCAGTCTGCCTGCTTGTCCTCAATGTGCCCCAAAAAGAAAAAAGTTGAAGGATAATAGTGAAAACACTAAAAAAAAAAAAAAAAAAAATCCAAAAAACCCACCTCGAGCAGCCCAGTAAACAGGGTGGAGAGTAGGAGTTCATGGAGCAGCAGTGGACAGTTGTGACTGCTCAGCCCTGCCCGACTCCACAAAGTGTCTGCCCCCAGCAACAAGTACCTGGCCTCTGCTTGGACAGCAAGCTCCCAAGACCCCGACTCTGCATAATAGTGCCCACCTTGAATCTTGTATTTCCCACCAACCATTCTTCCCCACTTGCTCCCAGAATAAATCAGGCCAAGGACATCCAACTGGAAGCACCATTGACTCTTTCTCCTATGCCGGTATCTGAGTCAAGCTTGGAGACTCAAAGCTATATTCCATTTTTTCTAGAGCGACATGTTGGTATGACCCTTGTCTACCATTTACATGTCCCTAGACTTCTCTTCCACTCACATACTATTCTCCTGGGTTACATGTACCATGTATGACATATTCCAGGGCTGTTCCACTTCGCCTTTGCAGCTATTCAGCAACACAGATCAACTATCACAACAATCCCTCACTTTAAAATGGCACTTAGAGTTTATAAAGTCAATATGTATTGACTCTGTCTATCTTATTAACTGCCCTCTCAGGTCGGTAATATTACCCACTTTTTCTAATTGAGATTGTTCATGAGCATACCACCCTGAATGTGCCCAATCTTGTCTGTTCTAAATAAGGAAATTGAGGCACAGAAAGTTAGGCACTTTCTGTTGTTTTTTTTCTTTCTTTCTTTTTTTGAGTTGGAGTCTCACTCCGTTGCCCAGGCTGCAGTGCAGTTACATGCTCACAGCCACCCCAGCATCGACCTGCTGGGCTCTGGCGATCCTTCCGCCTCAGCCTTCCAAGTAGCCTGAACTACAGGTGTGTGCTACCATGCCCTGCTAATTTTTGATTTATTGTAGAGGCGAGGTCTTGCCAAGTTGCCCGGGCTGGTCTTGAACCCGCGGGCTCAGGCAATCCACTTGCTTTGGCCTCCCAAAGTGCTGGGATTACAGGCTGAGCCACTGAGTCCGGCCTGTTAGGCACCTTCTTAAATCTAATCACCTCATCAGTGACAGACTGATGCCAGAATCCAGGTCTTCTGGCTTCTCATTCCCGCTATCCTGTCTCTCAGCTATCAGCCCATCCCTATCTGCTTGGGCTGGAGTTCTCCACTTTTCGGGCTCCCTTGCCAGCCGGCTTTCTGTTAGGTTCAGCCAGTCAGAAGCATTTGGGAGAGACTGGCAGGTGGGAAGAGGGTGAACGGGGCCTCACCAGTGTCCAGTTCCAGTCAGCATTGTTCTCAGAGCTGCAGAAGAAAGGCTCCAGCTGCCTGCTGTGTGACTGCCCCCACTAAACCCCATGAATCTCTGTGCTTGTTCAAAGAAGCCGACAGCGGCTGGGCCATGCCCCCTCTCAGCTGGACAACCAGCTGGGCTACACTTTCTGCCTTGTCCTGGGTCAGGCCTACTGGGTCATTTGAGTACCTGTGGGTACTCTTTCAGTCCCTTGAGTGATTTGAGCACACTCTGGATTGTGCTTTCACCTCAGGAATCCAAGGCACAGCCAGGTTTCTGGAAGCACAGGCACCTGAAGACCCAAGCCTCTCCCCAGAACATGTGGGTCAGCCACCAAGAACGCCCTGCTCAGAGGTCTAGGCACTAGCAGTCCCCCTCAAATCTCATCTCCAGCACATGGTACCCTATCCTCAGAGGTCAGAGCACCAGCTGCGCAGAGATGCCCCTTTGAGGTTTACGTGGGACCCCACAATGCCTAAGTGCCGATAACAACACCCCTCCCCTTTCCTTCTGCCAGCCTGGGATGGCAGTTGCTTCCTGCTAGGAGTAATCTCAGGGTTACCTGAGCATCTGCTTTTTGTTCCTTCAGGCTTCCAGTGCCTGTGAGTGATTTATAATTACCTGTGGTTGCATGTGGCACTGTGCCCTTGGGAGGCAAAGCCTCAATCCAGATGGCTGTCTCTGGTGCCATGGCAGAACTTGCAGAGAGAAGGTGACAAGCCAAACCCTCCATTCTGTTTCTTGGCGGAACAGTTCACAACCTTGAAGATATGTAACTTCTCCAGAATCGATGGGAGCTCCTGTGGGAGATGCAAAGTGCAACGACTTTTTCTCTTTGGGTATGAAACCCTGACATGCTCTAGGGCTCTGGACCCCTAGGAACTGGAGGAGAGAATGGGTAGATGTCCCAGAATGGGAGAGAGGTGTGAGGATATTTCTGTGCTTGGTGAATGCACTCTGAGTGGCACTCACAAGAAGCTCCTGATAGCACACAACTGAGATGATATGCTTTGAATAGTGACCAGCTTTTGCCCCAGCCATGATGGTGCTCAGTCACTGGGCAAATGTACTTAGTGCCATGAATTGGCCTGGAAGTCCTGCCTGTATTCCAAACACAGGGTGATCTGGCGGCTGCCAGTTGGTGAGTGCCTGAGCTGCCGAGAACAGAAGCATATATACTGAGCCCCTTCCTGAGGGCCACCTGCGGGGGCGGCTCCAATGGATCCCTTCTACTAAGAGGAGAGAAGCAATGTATACTTACTGGAATAGACCCTTATACTAGATGGAGATTTGTCTTTTGCCTGCAATAACATCCTCATCCATTCTCTTACGGAATATTTTATTTGCTGTCACGGTGGATTGTACAGCTTTGCTTCTGGCCAAAGAACCCATTTCACAGCAAATGACATGCAGCAGAGGCTTATAACTGTGGGATCCACAGTCTTGCACTTCATCACCCAGAAGCATCTGGCTTAACAGAAGGTTGGAATGTCCCTCTGATGAGGCAGATATAGTGCAGGTTGGGAGAAAACCCCTGAGATGTTGGAACACCGTTCTGCAGTATGTGGTCATGGATATATGATGCTATTTCCCCTACAACCAGGGTGCAAGTGTCTAGAAATCAAGACACAAAGATGAACTCGGCTCCTATCACTAGTAAACCCACTTGCAGAATGTTTTCTTCCCATTCTAGTTATTTTGGACGTGTAGTTCTCAGTTAACAACAGATGAATGCTTCCACCAGGGGACACAATGGTTCCATGCTTTGAAAGTTGGGACTTTTGGCTGGGCGCAGTGGCTCACACCTATAATTCCAGCATTTTGGGAAGCTAAGATGATAGAATTGCCTGAGCCCATAGGTTCGAGACCAGCCCAGGCAACTTGGCGAGACCTCATCTCTACAATAAATCAAGAAAAATTAGTCAGGCATGGTGGCACATACCTGTAGTTCCAGCTACTTGGAAGGTTGAGGCAGAAGGATTGCCTGAGCCCAGAAGGATGAGGCTTTGGTGGCCGTGAGCATGCCACTGCCCTCCAGCCTGGGTGACAGAGTGAAACTCCTACTCAAAAAAAAAAAAAAAAAAAAGTTGGAACTTCTACCTGGACATTTTGGACTTTCCATATCACTAAACTAATAGGCAAAGAAGGGTTTACCCCACTGACTAGGAGGATGGCTCTTGATTTCCAAGCAGAACAAGGAGATTTCTAGGAGAGGGAGGACTATGTGTGGAATCTAGCAAACTCTCTGGGGCAACGCTTAATACTATGAAGCTCAATAACAAGAGTTGATAGAAAATTATATTAACCTAAGAAAAATAGGACTGTAGAAGATTCAGAAGTGAAACTAAAAGGCAGAAGTAAATTGTTGTTGTTGTATGAAATCTCAAGAAAGAGTAGAAGGTTGTGTAGAGATGATGGGGAAATGAAAACTAGAATCAATAATGGAAGAAGAAAGATTAAAAAAAAAATCAACAATGGCCTTGTGCCCTGTTATAAAAATGAGGAACTGGCTGGGCTCTGTGGCTCAGCATGTAATCCCACGCCTTTGGGAGGCTGAGGTGAGTAAATTGCCTGAGCCTGCGGGTTTGAGACCCGCCTGGGCAGCGAGACCTCATCTCTACAATAAATAAAAAAATCAGCCGGGTGTGGTAGTGCATGCCTGTAATTCCGGCTACTTGGAGGGCTGAGGCAGAAGGATCGCTGGAGCCCAGCGGGTTGAGGCTGCAGTGGCCGGGAGCGGCCACTGCACTCCAGTCTGGGTGACGGAGTGAGACTCCAACTAAAAAAAAAAAAAAAATGAGGAACTGTAGCAGTGATACCTTGTCTTGTTATTGCATTGTTTTATTTAAGCTTTATTGTCGATAGTTAACTTTATAATTTAGTCTCTAAGTTATAGAAATGGGTTTATAGAGATGAGATGGTGAAGGAACTTGCAACAATCTTGTCATATGCAGGTGTGGTTCATGGTGCCCCAGAACGATTACAGTGATCATCAAAGATCACTGATCGTCGGGCTCGGTGGCTCAGCCTGTAATCCCGTGCCTTTGGGAGGCTGAGGTGAGTGGATTGCCTGAGCCTGCGGGTTCGAGACCCGCCTGGGCAGGCGAGACCTCATCTCTACAATAAATCAAAAAATTAGCCAGGTGTGGTAGCACGCGCCTGTAGTTTCAGCTACTTGGAAGGCTGAGCGGAAGGATCGCCAGAGCCCAGCAGGTCGAGGCTGCGGTGGCCGGGAGCGGCCACTGCACTCCAGTCTGGCTGACAGAGTGAGACTCCAACTCAAACAAACAAACAAACAAACAAAAAAGATCACTGATCACAGATCACCATAATAGATATAATAATAATGAAAAAGTTAGAACTATTGCAAGATTTACCAAAAAATGATGCAGAGACACAAAATGAGCACATGCTGTTGTAAAAATGGCACCATTAGACTTGCTTGGTGCACAGTTGCCACAAACCTTCAATTTGTAAAATGTGCAATATCTGCCAAGAACAATAAACAAATCACAATAAAATGAGATATACCTGAACCTGAATGTTCACAGTCACATTATTGATGATACCCAAAAGGTGGAACCAACCCAAATGTCAGTCAACGGGTTAATGACTAAGTAGAACATGGTATACCTGTACTATGGAATATTATTCAACATAAAAAGGAATGAAGTGCTGACACATGTTACAATATGGATGAACCTTGGGACAATTGTGCTAAGTGAAAGAAACAAGTCATAAAGACTAGCTTACTGTATGATTTCATTTATATAAAATTTCCAGAAAAGTCACTTCCACAGAGGCAGAAATTTGTGGTTTTTAGGGCTGATGTGAAGGGAGGATGGAGGGAATGATCCTTCAGCTTCAGCCTTCCAAGTAGCTGAAAATACAGGCGTGTGCCCTCATGCCTGGATAATTTTTCTTGATTTATTGTAGAGATGAGGTCTCGCCAAGTTGCCCAGGCTGGTCTCGGATCCATGAACTCAGGCAATCTTCTCACCTCCGCCTCCCAAAGTGCTGAGATTACAAGCATGAACCATCGTGCTTGGTGGAATGATGTCTTTAAATGAGTGAATTGTGTGCTCTGTGAATTATATTTTAATAAAGTTGTTACTCCCAAAATTACCTAAATAATGAGGAAATTTATTTTTTCTATGACAAGAAGTCCAGAATGAGATCAGTTTAACAGTGGATTAATTCAGTGGGTTAACCATGCCCTTAAAGACCTCAGTTTCCCCATCTTTCTGCTTTTCATCTTCAGTTAACTGCCCTCATGGTTTTGAGATGACTGTAGCACCTTCAGACCTTCTGGAGACAGAAAAGAGAGAGTTCATTCCTTATGTCCTTTTATTTAGGGAAGAAAAGCCTTCTTCCCTCAGTAGTCTCCAAGCTACAACCATCATATCTCATTGACTGGCAGGAGTCTCCTCCCAAACACTGAACCCGTTCCAGGAAAAGGGGCAGGGATCACGTGACTGACTCAGAGCATCAGGTTTAACCCTGAATCCTCAGCAGGGGTGAAAACTAATTTTAACCAGGGCTCTGACAGAGTGAAAGAAGGGGACAATTGTGGCCAGGTAGACAGTTCCAGTGTCTGCAGAAAAGGATCTAGAAATCCTTGCAGAAGGGTTTATAGAATTTTCTTGCAAGAAGAATGAAATCGGAGTTGACTGTGAATTTGCATCTATCTATCTATCATCTACCTCTAATCAATCGATCTACCTCTATCTATCAATCATCGATCTATCTGTATTATCTATTTGTCTATCTTTCCCTATCATCTATCTATCTGTCTCTGTCATCTACCTATCATCTACCAATCAATCATCTATCTGTATCATCGATTATTAATCTATTATCTCTCTATTTCTATCATCTATTATCTATCAACCATCTATCTCTACTATCTATCATCCATCAATAATCTATCTGTATCACCTATCAATCTCTATCATCTCTATCTATAATGTATCTAACAATCATCTGTTATCATCTATCAATTTTCTATTTAGCTCTATCATCTATTATATATCAATCATCTTCCTATCTATCTCTATCACCTATTATCTATGTATTAATCATCTATCTATCATCTATTCTATCATCTACCTATCTACCTACATGCACACATGCATGTACACACACACACACACAGACGTAAAATGCCTACACCTTTGATTTCTTGAAACTAAGGGATGTAGATTTTTACCTTTTTTCAATCTAAGATACCCATTTTCCATAAAGTGTTCCAAGTATGGGAAGATCAGAAAGAGGCACACCAAAGTGGAGCCAGGTCAGCTGACATTTTCCTCACCTCAGGGGGACAACGTGGCCTGCACCGTGTTGGCTACCTCTCCACCCTGGGAAGTGCTGGCTAGTTTGAGCCAGCGAGGAGGAGGGAGGGCTTGGCTGAGGGCTCCTCGGAAGGGGGGCACACCCTCGATCTTGGCATCACCCACACACTGAAGTTTCCGACCCTGGTCTTGCCTGGCCGACATTGGCATAGGGGCCCTGCAAGCCTCCTGGTCACATGTGGTTGTGTTTAACTCTATAGGACTTTGAACCAACCTCAAGCTGTGCCAGTGGGGAGATCAAAGTCAATCAAGTGTATGTATTTTATAAACGGTGAACTTTTGTGAAGAAACAAAATTCATTTAAGGCAAAGCCAAAGGGAGTGTTATGTTTTGACTGATGCATAAAACAAAGAAAGAAGGTTGCTTCCCCCGGGTGTTATTTGGGTTCTTATGTTTTTTAAGACTGTTTATTAAAGTCCATACTTTAAAATAAACACAGAGAACTCTCGTGTTCTTTCTGTAAACATGCTGGAGTCCTTTGAAGCTGAGGATAATGAGTATGATAACAGACGACTGTTTACCCTCTCCTGGGCTCCGTGTTTAGTTAGCTGGGTCTTGAAGACTTTAAAACTCTTTCCCTCTGGAGAGAGATTTCCAGAATGGACTCAGAAAGAAGGAGAGGGAAAAGGCCTCAAGACTCAGCATCTCTATTCAGACCTCTCTGTGAATACAGCCCTACCCCTGGAGGGTTCATGGCCTGGGCCACAGGCTTGCTTCTCTGCTTCCAAACCCACCGGGTGTGGAGTCCTCTCTCCCCTCACCCTGCCAAGCCGGCACCCTCCTGGCCTCTCCCAGGGTGTGCTGGCAAGTGTGGGTAACTGGCTCTGCAGGGTAGAGGAGCTCTTGTCTGCAGCACTTGCTGGTTTCTGTGGTGTGGCTAATCTCATCCGGCCATGGCAAGTGCCCCACACCCGCGACCAGCAACTCGGGGTTGATGCACACACAACGGCTCCTCAGGCTGGGGTGAGCCAGCCAGCCTCCAGTGCCCAAGCCTCTATCTCAGCCTCTTCCTCCAACATTTTCTTCCTGGGCCTGGGAGTGGACAGACAACAGTATTTCAGTAAATATTCATAAGTGGCAGGTTCTCCTGTAATGGGGAAGACTTTCTTTTCTTTTTTAAAATGTCCCCTCTCCTTGTGCTGGAGAGACACTGGCTTCCATGTTCTCAACTCCCCCAGCAAGCAGTGATGTGCTGGGCTATTTTGGTCACTTCCTTTGGACAGTTCCTTGAATTGTTTGGCTGGCATTGTGTGATTCACAGACCCCAGCTTCCTTTCCCCCCCGCTCAGGCAATTGGGAAAACCAGGCTCCCTTCATATTTTCCTTTGTTAACGGATATATCCTGAAGTCATTCACGCCCAGCTGGGCAGGGGCAGGGGCACTATGGGTTTTGGTGTCCAGCTCTCCCAGGTGTCACAGATGCTCTTTGATGGGGTAGAAAGTCATCCTGGGAGGAGATTGGGCTGCAGGGGTGAGGAAGGCTCAACTCCACTGAGGTCTTGGGGGGTGAGTATGGAACCTGCATCCAGACATATGTCTGAGGCACCCATTCAAGATCATGGGAGCTTTGTCCAAAGGTACAAACACAGATGATGACCTGGTGCTTTAAAAGATGAAAGCTTTACACCTATAATCCCGCACTCTGGGAGGCCGAGGTGAGAGGATTATCTGAGCTCAGAGGTTCGAGATCAGCCTGGGCAACTTGACAAGACCTGTTCTCTACAATCAATCAAAAAATTAGCCGAGCATGGTGGCGCACTCCTGTAGTCCCAGCTACTTGGAAGACTGAAGCAGAAGAATTGCTTGAGTCCAGCAGGTGGAGGCTGCGGTGGCAGTGAGCATGCCATTGCACTCCAGCCTGGGTGACAGAGACTCCAACTCAAAACAAACAGACAAACAAACAAAAAACAAAAGATGGAAGTTTAAGTAGTACTTGCAAAGAGGCTGGCAACACAATAGTTGATGCTTGTAGACTAGGGGTGCTCATGGGGTGGGCAGTGTGTTTAGACCCAGGTGAGGGCAGGAAGGACCAGGACACAGTCTCTGGATGGGCATCCTGACCTTCTGGAGCTGAGCACTCCTTGTACTTCGTCAGCTTCCCAGGGTCAACTCAAAGGGGCCCAAAGGCTCTGCTGAGAAAATGATCTTGGAAATCCAAGGCAGCATGACTTGCTATGACCACCTGGATCAATGTGCCCAGAGTGGGTCTTCTGGCTGAACCAGGAGTGAGGTGAGAGGTGGGAGGGGCCGCAGACCCAGGGTTTCCTCCCAACCCACCACCCTGTCATCCCCTGAGCATTAGGACCTGCTCAGGGGAAGAGGCCTGATCCCTCAGGAGGATTGATTCCCACAGAGTTAGAAGTCAAAGGAGAAATAGCCCCAAAACAATTGGGGGTGGTTTACCCCCTTGCCACTATCCAGCCAATAACTTTTGTTGTTCCTGACACTGATCATAACAGAAAGAGGTATTATTATTGCATGTTAATTACAGGTCAATCCTTGTGCAAACCATTGTGTACTTCTTATTGCTTCTAGCTACTCCATTAACTCGGGGAAGTGGGAGTTTTATTATCATTCCCATTTTACAGCTGAGAGAACTGAGGCCTAGCAGGAAGTTATTCATTTGTCCAAGGTCACATAGCTAAGAATAACTGAGCCCACATTTGAGTCCAGGGGTATCCGCCACCAAAGGCTTTCCTTCTACTCACTAGCCAATCCTGCTTTTCTGAGCCTTGATGTGGGGTGGCGTGAGCTGAGACTCCTATGCCCTGTTCATGTACTCATAGAATATACCAGACCATATCCCAACTTTAGTACTGAGCTTGGCTAAGCCATGCATGTGAAAGGAAAAACAGAACCTCCCCCACACCACCCCCAGAGACACCCAGGCCTGAGGCTGCCCCTGAGGAGCAGGGTGGAGTGTTCAGTAGATGTCTGGTCCAGCCTCTTCTGTAGCCCTGCCCACAACCTGGGTTCATGGTTTCACAAGGTTCACAACTGTGTTCCTCTGACACATCTGGTCCTCCTGGGTAGGTAAATCAGCCAGATGGTGAGCCTTGACTCTGAGTTCTATTCACACACAACAGGCTGCAGTGGAGACCAGCTCTACCCTGACATGGTTCATGGCTGTGTCACAGCTAGGGAGATTGGGAGCCACCTCCCTTTGCAGTTTGTTCCTTTTTTTTTTTTTTAAAGAATTGAGGTCTCACTCTGTCACCCAGGGTGGAGTGCAGTAGTGCGATCACGGCTTACTGCAGCCTCAACCTCCTGGTCTCAAGTGACTCTCTTGCCTCAGCCTCCCAAGTAGTTGGGATTGCAGGTGCATACCACCAGACCTGGCTTCTGCTGCTTGTTCTTTGGGTGAAGACACAGACCTCATTCTCCTTTCTGGGTTCCTGAGATCTCACAGATCTGGCTGGACTATTATTCCTCCTCCTCATGGTGGCAGAACAAATTTGTCCATGGAAAATTAGCCCCATTAATTCATTACAGTTGGCCCTTTCCAGTGCAGGAGACAGGCACTCAGTCTTGGGTCTGCACCAAGGGTCCAGCTAACCCTTGGTGACCTTGAGGAAGTTGCTTATGTCTCTGAGCTTCAGTTTCCTTGTCTGTACAATGGGGATTACAACAGAATGTTCCTCAGCCAGTTGATCTGAGGTTTGAGTGAGTTAACACATGCAAAGTGCTTAGAAGGATATTTGGCTCAGAGGAACCCCTGTCTAAGTGTCAGCTATTCATCTCATCAGACGTGAGTTACTTCGCACCTTCTGCAGGGCATACTTTGTGGCCACTAAGGAGTGGATGGCCTGATCACAGAACCCAAATCAACTATCTGTTGATTCCAACCACATTAACTTCCAATCACATCCAGAGTACGGTACTTGGCTCAGTGGGCCTAGAGGACCTTTTTTCTGTCAATCAGAGTTGCCACACAGTGTCTGGGGTCTGAACTAGTTCAGTGTGCCCTTAAAGGTGGGCAGGAACTTTTAGCAAAGATGTAGTCTGGTCTTTTAAATTCCTAAAATTCCCAGTGTAGCTTGGGACAAATTCCACCATCCTTCCCCATCCCAAATGATCACATCCAGATGGTCTGATGAGTGCCCAGTGTTTTCCATGAACTATGTGGGAATGCATGCTAAAAATTAGAAAGAACAGTCCCTGCTCACAACAGTCTAGTATGTAGACAACAAAATAACAGTAAATTCCAAAACAAGTACTCAGGGAGAGACCAAAGAATGAACGAAGTGTGGTGAGTAACCAACCACTTCACTAAGTTGGGACAGCAAACCACGTGGGACTGTGACAACCGGCTGGTGACCATTGTTTAGTTTGCAACGTCTCTTGCCTTTGCTGAATTGGCTCCAGATCTGCATGTGGCAGAGGGGATTCCAGGAATGCCGGTCCACCATGGGCTTTGCACAGTGGCTCCAGGCTCAGGAAAGACCTGGGTGGGACAGGCTGCCCGCGTTTCCGAGCACGTGCAGCCGCCGCACTCTGGTTTACTTAAGCCTGCCACTCATAGGCTGTCCAGAGAGCTCAGTAAATAAATAGCCCGCCTACCGGGAGGACAGGCAGTCCCTGTCCTCCACATGGGAGGGGAAGGGCGGCACTCCTCCACAGCCATCAGCACCTTCCCTCCGCCTGGGAAGAATTAAGGAGCTGTTTACTGTAACACTGTAACTGCTGAGCTGATGTGTGCCTGCACCAGGGCAGTGTGCAGTGTGCTGGCCTTGATATTTCTGAAGGCCATCTCTCTCGTAAGCCGTATCACCTCACAGATAATAGTCACTGTTGCCAGCAGTACATCTGATGGCCTCATTCCCATGAAGCCAAATGTGGCTTCTTCCTGCACGCTGGGTGCTGAGAGCTGGGTGCTGAGATGCAGTGACTGGACTGCGGGTGCATGCGTGCAATCACCAGCGGGGCTCAGGAAACTGGGTAGGGCTGGCCCAAGGGGCTATGTCCTCATCCTTTCTCCATTAGAGTGGTATCGGTAACTTACTTGCTTTTATTTATTTTTATTTTTTGACATGGGGGTCTTGCTATGTTGCCCAGGCTCATCTCAAGCTCCTGGCCTCAAGCGATCCTCCTACCTCGACCTCCCAAATTGCTGGGATTACAGGTGTGAGCCACTGTGCCCAGCTTCACTTGCTTTCTTTCACCAATGTAAAAATCACCATGTCTGGCCGGGTGCAGTGGCTCAAGCTTGCAATCCCAGAACATTGGGAAGCTGAGGCGAGAGGATTGCCTAAACTCAGAGGTTTGAGATCAGCCTGGGCAACTTGGTGAGACCCCGTCTCCACAATAAATCAAAAAAATAAGCCAGGCATGGTAGCGCATGCCTATAATTCCAGTTACTTGGAAGGCTAAGGCAGAATGATGGCTTGAGCCCAGCAGATGGAGGCTGCTGCGGTGGCGGTGAGCATGTAACTGCACTACAACCTGGATGGCAGAGTGAGACTCCAACTCCAAAAAAAAAAAAAAATCACCGTGTCCACATGGTTGTGAGGATCAGTGAGAAAATCTATGTAGAAGCACAAAAGAGTAAAGCACTAGTCATGTTGAGATGCCACCCCATGGGAAGTACGGCACTTGGAAATCTGGGTGGGGGGTCAATACCAGTCTCATGTATGAGGAATCCAGATTGGAAAACCAGCTTGCTACCAGCAGAGGATTCTCCCTGAAAAACAGTGACATGGACCTGTTGTCCCTGGTGGCAGGAAGGCTGCTTTCCTCGGTGCCCGTCTCCTGTCCCACACAGGGGTCAGGACCCAGGAGTGGGCTACACAGCACAGCATCTCCTTGCCCCGTGGCCTCCTCTTCCCTTCACGGGTCAGCACTGGGTGTGCTCATTCTCTTCCCTTTTGAACTAATTTCCCCAATGATGCCAATTACCAATAAAGCATGAAGTGTTATTCTCACCCAGGTGGCTGGGCAGGGAAGGTGGGAATGACTTTTAGGTGCGGAATTTCAGGCAGCAGCGAGAGGAGAGAAGGTGGGCTTCCCTTCACACACACACACTCCCACACACACTCCTGTGCACATGCAGGCACACACACTCATCCCACTCACACATGCTCCAGGCCTCTGCCCTGCAATCCCACACAGCGTGCGCACGTGTGCTGCCCTCCGGAAAGGGCGGTGCTGGCTCTTCCCTCAGGAGGAGAAAAGATCAGGACACTGTAGAGACCCTTCTGTCCCCCTGTGCTCCCAATCCTGGCTGAGGGCCCAGCACACACGGTCACATCCCTGATGCTCGCTTTTCTTGCTTGCTGAACTGCAGACTTGCTGAGGCTCCCATCTGACACACAGCTGCTCCTCAACATGTGAGATGGCAGGGCCAAGTGAAGACAGCATTTCCTCCAGGGAGGATCATGCCAGTCTGACTCTGAGGGCCTGACATGCCCTGGCGCTGGCAGACCCAAGTGGGCCGGGCCTGGCTAGTGAGGATGGCAGTCCAGGCTTTTGCTTAGGCTCCTCCTGGGTTTTGAGCTGGATGTTTGATAATGCAGACCACCTCCCCATCGCTGTAGCCCCCCTCCTCATCACCACGGCCCTCTGCCCCAGTGCCGTGACCCTCTTCCCCATCACCATGACCTGACTCCCTAGCACCGTGGCTCACCACCCCAGCATGGTGCCCTCCCCGCCAGCCCCAGCACCGTGGCTCCCTTTCTCCAGCCCTGTGACCCACCTCCTCATTGCCATAGTCCACCTCCACAGCACTTGACCCACTTCCTTATCTCCGTGGCCCACCTCTCCACCACTGTGGCCCACTTCCACAGCACCAGGACCCACCTTCTCATCTCCGTGGCCCATCTCTCCTGTGTCGTGGCCCACCTCCCCAGTGCTATGGCTCTGCAGGCACGTGCTGGGTCACAGAGAGACCAGGCTGGCGTGAGACTCATGGCCACAGCTGGAGGACCACTCTGTGGCTCTGCTGAGGGACGCTCTCCTTCACTGCTGGGTGAGTCACTGCATTCCACTTCTCCTTCCCACTCCTGTCTGTGCAACGCTGCCAGGATTCCTGTCTGAATTCTTCTTCATTAACAGTGATGTGCTCTCCACCCGGAAGTTCCTAAGAGCTCATTTTGGTGGATAATGATTGTTTTTGCAGGAGGGACCCTGATGGTTTTTCCGTTTCTGTTTCCATACTATGTACTGAAGCCACACTTCATTGAAAGCAGATGGCGATCGCATCCCCCGACACGCGAAGAAGCATGGGGCCGCCACGCCTCTGATTTGTCTGCCTTCTGGACAGCCCTGGCATGGACTGGGCCAGGGCACTGGAACCCTGAAGCTTGGAGATGAGGGAAGGGAGCTGGACGATGGAAAACAGAAACGGGGCGCCTGGGCAGGAGGAGATCAAAGAGAAGAGAAGAAAAAAGCCAATGGGAGAGATGCAGCCAGGGCTCTCCAAGCCTCCCATTCCCATGTCCAGAGTCTCACAGTGTCAGATTCTTGGGAAAGCAGTGTGCACCCGGAGCCGCCCCTCTAGAGGAAATTGGTGCTAAAGCCTCCACTCCGGAGACCCGGGCCTGACCCTCACGCTCGTCTGCCTCTCGCAACGTAATGAAAAGCATATTTGCCACCATGTCTCTCCCAAGAACATAAGCCCAGTTTTTCTTTCTCCAAAAAAGGCAAAGAAGAGGCTTGCTGCTTCTCGTGAAGCTCAACAAAAACTGTCCCCACCAAAGCCTGGTGGGGGAAGCAGAAAGCCCTGCCCTGGGCCCTTGAGGCAATTCTGCATGGTCCCAAGGTCCCCTGCAGTGGCCCAATCCCTTACCATAAGTGTCCAGAATGCAGATTTAGACTGCTCACACAGTGGACTCCTGGGTGACACTGCTCATCAGAAGCGACTGTTTCTGTGGCCCCACCGGACTCTCTGGGCAGAGGGGTAAACACCCAGCTCCCCTAGGCAGTGAAAGAATGTGCACAGCCTCACCCTTGACATCAGCACAACTATCTCCTGGTGTCAGAACTCTGCACCCTGACCTGGGCCCTGAGGCCCAGTGGAGGGCATGCACCGAGATGCCCCTGACTCTGTAGCACTAGCACCGTGGCCTTCCTCGGGAGGACCTGGCAAGACAGATCTTCCAAACCTATTTCTTTTTCTTTTCTTTCTTTTTGTCTTTTTTAGAGACAGGTTCTCATTTCGTGACCTAGGCTGGATTAGTGATGCAATCATAGCTCACTGCAGCCTCAAGCTCCTGGACTCAAGGGAAGGAGGAAGGGCACATAACACAAAGTGTACCTGGTCCCAAACCAGGGGAAGTGAGGACCAGCTGGAGGCCCAAACTTCATCTGCATGCAGTCTACTTGTGTAGTTAGTCCTTACTTTTATGCCACATCTTTATAATAAAATAGAAATAAAAAGATCCTTCTGCCTCAGCCTCCTTAGTAGCTGGAATTATAGGCATGAGCCACTGTGCTCAGTTGGTTTTTTAAATTTAATTTTTGTTTTTGTAGAGATGAGGTCTTGCTGTGTTGTTCAGGCTGGTCTCAAACTCCTGGGCTCAAGCGATCCTCCCACCTCAGCCTCCCAAAGCTCTGGGGTTACAGACATGAGTGAATGTGCCTGGTCCCAAAACCATTTTTATTTTAATAGGCGTGATTGAGGCACCTCCTGGGAGAAAACTCATCCCAAGAACCCAAGGACAGAGGGGGACTGGCATGACAGTCTTGACTGGACCGCAGAGGCGAGAGCCAGGCCTGCTGATGGAATCTGGCACAGAAGGAGAGATGGTTTCCCCCACGGCGGGAGAACATGAAGACCCAGCAACCCAGAGGTTCCAATGCAGGGGCAGAGCCAGCAGGAAGCTCCAATAGGAAGTGCAGCTCATCAGGGGAACCTGGAAGGGGGGAATCAGGGAAGGAGAAGCCACTGTGAGTCAACAAAAGGTGTGACTCTGGATGAGGAGGCAAGGGTACCCTCGTGCTGCTCCTGGGGACAGGCGGGCAGCCTGGGGAGCTTGTGAACAATAGGAGATCTGTGAGATTGCTTGGAAATGCTAGAAGACAAGGCTAAGTGGGTCCAGATCTTCAAAGCCACCCGGGGGTGAGAGCCAGTTCCTCCTGAGAAGGTGCGCAGAGCTGCAGCGGGAGAGGATTTGCACACACCGTGTTCCCTGTGCCAATGCCCAACATCCCCCTCTCTTCAGACCACCCTGAAAACACCCTGTCATGTTAGGGTCAAGTTACTCACAGAGTTTAATCTCCCCCAGTTGGGGAAAATCCAATCTGAGAGCAGAAATGCCCTCCTCTGGGGGTCCTGGAATGACTGAAAATCCAGACACCAAAGAAGCCTGAGCTTCAGGGAGGAGAACTTGGAATAGCTCAGGAATTCTGAGCGGATGATGGGATTTGCAAGGCAGACAGGGTAGGGGAGGAGGACCCCTGGAGGGGATGCTGGCCTGGGGACTCAAGACCCACCTATACTTTCAAGGCCCAAGGCTGGGGCATCTCTCATTTCCTGGGAGTTTCACTTCCTCTTCTGAAGGCCTCCTGGACAACAATTGTTGCCTACCCTTCTGATTTGATTCTTTAGAAAGTTTTCCTCCCACGAGTCTCGTGGCACTCCCTCCTCAACCCAGGGCCTGATGTGGAATGCTGGGCACCTTTGGCACACGACTATGCCAAGAGGGGTCACACCCTGGTGATCAACTGAGGGCTGTTGGAAACACCTGCTTGTGGGGTCCCCAGCTTCTTAAGGTGACTTATCTGGGGTTAAGGAAGACCAGCCTCCTTTCAAGTCTCAGCCTCCTTCTGGTCTCTGAGGAGGCTGGACCGATGGAATGGGAGAGAACAAATCCACATGGGAGAGGCTCAGTCTGCCTTAAGCTTGCCACTGGAAGGGTGGGCTCCAGAGATCACTGTGTTTGCCCTTTGACCCAGAGTAGGCTTGTTTTCACCCCTAAAATGAGTGACTTTTCTCTCCTGAAAAGATAATGATAATAGTATCCACCAATGAGCCCTTACTATATATTAGATGCTATCTACATATGCACACATAATTTAAAATACACAATTCCATGGCAACTGTATGAGATACATATTGCTATTATGCTCTTTTTTCTAGAGGATGAGAAGGTCAATTCTAATCTGAGTCTAAACTAGGCAGTAGCAGAGCCAGGATGCCCCAGGGCTGCCGGACACTGAGGCCAGTGTTCCTGATGGCTGTGCCATCTGCTGGGGCTGAAGGTCAGAGGCCAGCTGGGAACCCAGGACAGCCCCACAATACTTCCCTGCCTCTCCTGGGACTAACTCAGAGCTGCATGCCTTCTACAAGGGCAACCACGCAGAGTGACTGACAGACCTTCCCTCTGGGAGTGGAGTTGCACTCTGATCTGCTTCACACGTTGTGCTGTTGGGTTTGTTGCCCCATCCAGGAAATCCTGTCCTTACGGTTTGCCTGGCAAAAGACTTGCTGGTGTGGTGCAAGCCTGACCAAGGCTTCAGTCCAGGTGCTGAACACCTGGCCAAGGCTTCAATCCAGGAGCTGAACACCTTCTTGGGAAGTCACTGCTTCATCCCTGATAAGAACACAGCTTGCAGAACAAAGCTCCAGGTCAGGGGACAGTGACCCATCATGGTATTTCTCATGTATTGACCTTGGGCAGGTTACTTACAATTCTGAACCTCAATCTATCCTCTAAAAATGAGGGGCATGGTCTACGCAATGGGTAAAATTCCTCCTCGCTCTAACATTTGATGATTACTTACAAAACTCTGGGACATTTCTATTCCTACATTTTTCTGTTAAAGTGAATCTAACAAGACCCAACTGAAAATGCCTCCTCAGACCTGGAATATGAAGTGAAGATGATGGAAGTTTAGATTTGTTGGAATTTCTTTTCTGTTAACCATTTGTAATTATAATTTGATTTCTATGGAATGAGCTACTCTATTCCTGGTGACTTCGGTGATAGTTCTATTTGCTTAAAGGAAGTATAACATGGGTGGACATGGTAGCTCACTCCCGTAATCCCAGTCCTTAGAAAGGCCAAGGTGGGAGGATCACTTGAGACCAGGAATTTGAGACCAGCCTGGGCAATGAAGTGAGACCCTCTCTCTAGAAAAAAAGAAAAAAAAAAATTAACTAGGCATGTTAGCATGCTTGTAGTCCCAGCTCCTTAGGAGGCTGAGGCGAGAAGATTACTTGATCCCAGGTAGTTGAGGCTGCAGAGAGTTATGATTGCAACACTGCACTCCAGTCTGGGTTATAGAGAGAGACCTCAACTCTAAAATAAATAAATAAAAGAAGTATAACAGATAGTCAAGAAGTTAGCACAAGGGATGTAATGGTGCCCATGAGCTCTTCTCCCACTTCAGAAATAGAGCTTGACACTTCAGTTGAAGCCTCTGTCCACCTTGCCCATGACTGACATCCATCTCCTAGAGGTGACCACTGTCCTGAGTTTCATCTTAGTCATCTCATGACTTCACTTCATGCAGAGACATGTAGAACTAGATACACAGAGCGTGCCTATATGTTTGAATACTGCATAGGTTATGTCATAGAGTACCTGTCCTTTGCTATTTGCTTTCTTTCCACATTTCTTGTGTGGATTTTATCCATGTTGATTCATTGTCACTGCTGTATGATAGTCTATCATGAGACTCAACTAAAATTTCTTTAAATTTCTTTAAATACACCTCCTCTTAGAGAACTTTTAGGCTGCTACTCTTTTTTCTTTTTCTTTCTTTTAGTTGTCATACAAGGCTGGTTGGAGCATTCCTGGATATGTTCCCGATGCGAATATGTGAGCAAGTTCTCCTAGAGCACATACCTGGGAGGGTGGCTGCTGGTTCACCATCATGAGATGTTTCCAGATGCTTCCCAAGGAGGCCCGCCATTTGCCCTCCTCCCAGCAATATATAGTTCCACATCTTCCATAACTCTCTGTTTCATGTTGTCAGCTTTCTTCTTCTTCTTTTTTTAAAAATAAAAACCAAAGTTTTTTGAATAAATAAATCTTTCAAGTTCGTCACGATTCAAAACTACAAAAGGATAGGATATGAGAATTCTATACTCCTGGTCTCCACGCACCCCATTTCCAGCTTAGAGTATCAGTTCCTAGTAGACCGTGCCATGGGCATTTCTTCCTCCTCCCTCCTTCCCTCTTTTCCTCCCTCCTTCCTTCCTTCCTTCCCCCCCTCCCTCCTTCCCTACCTCTCTCCCTCCTTCTCTTCTTTTCTTTCTGTTGGGGTCTCACTCTGTCACCCAGGCGGGAGTGCAGTAGCACAATCATGGCTCACTACAGCATCAACCTCCTGGACTCAGGCAGTCCTTCTGTCTCAGCCTCCTGAGTAGCTGGGACTACAGACACATGCCATCATACCCGGTTAATTTTTTGATTTTTTGTAAAGATGAAGTCTTGCTATATTGCCTAGGCTGGCCTCGAACTCCTGGGCTCAAGTAATCCTTTTGCCTCGGCCTCCCAAAATGCTGGAATTATAGGTGTAAGCCACCATACCTGGCCTCCTGAGCATTTTCATGTGTACACAGACAAATACCTATGTGTAGGCATGTCCTCTTGTTTTTTTTTTCACTTCTTTACTCAACCGTTGACTCACTAATATCCCATTCTGCCCCCTCTCCTCTCGTCTGACAAAATACCTTAGGATCTCTCCACATCAGAACACAAAGCTTCCTCAGTCTTTTTTGTTATTTATCTATTTATTTATTTATTTTAGAGTTGGTGTCTCACTCTGTCACTTAGGCTGGAGTGCAAGGGCATGCTCATGGCCACCACAACCTCAACCTGCTGGGCTCAGGTGATCCTTCCACCTTAGCCTTCCTAGTAGCTGGAACCACAGGCACGCGCCACCATGCCCCACTAATTTTTTGATTTATCATAGGGATGAGGTCTCACCAAGTTTCCTAGATTGGTCTCAAATCCGTGGGCTCAGGTAATCCTCTCATCTAGGCCTCCCAAAGTGCTGGGATTATAGGCCTGAACCACCGCGCCCGGCCTTTTGTGTTTTTTAAATCATGCATTGCTACTTGACTCATTTTAAATTAAAAGAATAATTTTTGTGTGAAATGTATCATGCCTAATAGAATAGAAAACATTTATATGTGAGTGGAAGAAGAAGAAAATAAATCCCTGCATGCTGTCCTCTCAGGTTCAGGGAGCATCACGTCGGCATCTTAGAAGCCCCCTTTGAGCCTCTTCTCAAAGACAGTCCTTTCCTGCCACCCCCAGGAAATCCCTCTCCAATCCTTTGGCACTAATCAATACTTTGCTTTTCTTTATAGATTGACAACCTTTGTATGTATCCAGAAAGGATACATTGTTCAGTGTTGACTGAGTAGCAAACACAAATTTAATTATAATAAAGGCTGGGTGCAGTGTCTCGCGCAGTGGCTCGTGCCTATAATCCCAGCTCTTTGGGATGCCGAGGTGAGAGGATTGCCTGGGCCCATGGGTCCAAGACCAGCCTGGGCAACTTGGCAAGACCTCATCTCTACAATAAATAAAAAAAAATTAGCCAGGCATGGTGGCACATGCCTGTAGTTCCAGCTACTTAGAAGGCTGAGGAGGAAGAATTGTCTGAGCCCAGCAGGTCGAGGCTGTGGTGGCCGTGAACGTGGCACCGCACTACAGTCTGGGCGATAGAGTGAGACTCCAACTCAAAAAAAAATGCTATAATAAAAAAGTTAGTAAATTGCTACTGGGTTCTGGGAAAAGATAAGGTCAACTGAATGTCTGGGTTTAGATTGCCTGGATGTGCTGAAAAGTTTCCTTCTGGAAAGACTGGGGGCAAGGTCATCGCCAAAACCTAGAAACATTGGACCACATCGTTGAGACTTCAAGTTGTGGAACAGGTTCTGGGTCCAGCAGTGACATGGTCAGGCAAGTAGGCTGCTTAGACCTTCCTGGGCCCACATTCACTATAATCGACTCCAGGTCCCAGGGGGAGGTCAAAGCAGAGCTTTGTGTGGCATAAAATGAGGATCCTCAGCTAATCTAAGTAGGAGGTCTTAGAGAAGAAAGAGGAAACTCTTGGTACCTGGGCAAGATAAGTCGATAAACTCCACTGGGAACCCTGGCCTTGGTTTATTTTTATTATTTATTTATTTGTTTAAATATTTTTAAGAGACAGGGTCTCATTCTGTCACCCAGGCTGGAGTGTAGTGACATGATCATAGCTCACTACAGCCTCAAACTCTTGGGCACAAGCAATCTTCCTGCCTCAGCCTACCAAGTAGGTAGAACTACAGGCGCTTGACACCATGTCTGGTTAATTTTTTTTTTTTTTAGTGATAAGGTCTCACTATGTTGTGTAGGCTGGTCTTGTACTGCTGGCCTCACCTCTTACCTATCACCTCAGCCTCCTGAGTAGTCTTGATTTCAAAAAAATGGCAGCAAGGAGCTTGCTCCTGACCCTTTAGCACATTTCTGGACAACAGTGCTTCCATATGGGCTATGTCTGGTCATCTTGAGATCTCCTTTCATCATCCCAGAGATGGCCTTTGCCTCTCTTTGTGGGATTTCTCATGTTCCTGGGCCTCTTCTCCCTTGGTTTAGTCTCATTTTGCTGGAGTGCATCTTTTAATAGCTTTTTGGGAATGAATATATAATAGATACAATTTTTGAGGGCTTGCATATCTTTTTTTTTTTTTTTTTTTTTTGAGTTGGAGTCTCACTCGGTCGCCCAGACTGGAGTGCAGTGGCCGCTCCCGGCCACCGCAGCCTCAACCTGCTGGGCTCCGGCGATCCTTCCGCCTCAGCCTTCCAAGTAGCGGGAATTACAGGCATGCGCTACCACACCCGGCTGATTTTTTGATTTATTGTAGAGATGAGGTCTCGCTGCCCAGGCGGGCCTCGAACCCGCGGGCTCAGGCAATCCACTCACCTCAGCCTCCCAAAGGCGCGGGATTACAGGCTGAGCCACCAAGCCCGGCTCTTGCATATCTTAAAACATCTTTATTTTACCCTCATACTCAAAAGTTTTGCTGGATATAGACAAAT
This sequence comes from Cephalopachus bancanus, assembly GCA_027257055.1. Taxonomy (NCBI): domain Eukaryota; kingdom Metazoa; phylum Chordata; class Mammalia; order Primates; family Tarsiidae; genus Cephalopachus; species Cephalopachus bancanus. Next base: position 9,825,993 of record JAPVLO010000014.1, read on the forward strand.
AGGTCAGACATCACTTCCTTTAGAATATCTTTCTGCTTCTAGTGTTTCTCTTCAGAAATCTAAAGTCACGAAAATTGATCCTATACATAACCTGTTTTTTACTCTTTGAAAACTTGTAGGATTTTCCAATAGTTCTCAGGACTCAAATCTCACAGGATGTGCTTTTTTTTTTTTTTTTTTGAGTTGGAGTCTCACTCTGTCGCCCAGTCTGGAGTTCAGTGGCACCCTCATGGCCACCCCAGCGTCGACCTGCTGGGGTCCGGTGATCCTTCCACCTCAGCCTTCCAAGTAGCCAGAACTACAGGTGCGTGCTACCGTGCCCAGCTAATTTTTTATTTATTGTAGAGACGAGGTCTCACCGAGGTGCCCAGCCTGGTCTCGAACCCGTGGGCTCAGGCAATCCACTCACCTAGGCATCCCGAAGTGCTGGGATTACAGGCTGAGCCACTGAGTCTGGTCAGGATAATATGAATCTCTGTGGGCTCTCTCAATCTGGGCACTTGTGTCCTTCTGAGAATTTTCTTGAATCATTTCATTGATGATTTCCTCATCTCATATTTTCTGATATCTTTTTGGAACTCCTATTAAATATCAGCATTGAGTTGCCTGGACTGTTACTCTAATTTTGTTATCTTCACTCTTCTATTTTTCATCTTTTTGTGTTTTGTCTAATCTGTAAGAGATTTCCTCAAAAAAAATTTTTTTTTTTTTGAGTTGGAGTCTCACTCTGTCACCCAGACTGGAGTGCAGTGGCCGCTCCCCGCCACTGCAGCCTCGACCTGCAGGGCTCCGGCGATCCTTCTGCCTCCGCCTTCCAAGTAGCTGGAATTACAGGCGCGCGCTACCACGCCCAGCTAATTTTTTTGATTTATTGTGGAGATGAGGTCTCACCAAGTTGCCCAGGCGGGTCTCAAACCCACGGGCTCAGGCAATCCACTCACCTCAGCCTCTCAAAGCCACGGGATTACAGGCTGAGCCACCGAGCCCGGCTGATTTCCTCAAATTTAACTTCCATCTGTTCTATTGAATTTGTTGTTGTTGTTTCTGCAATCATATTTTAGATGTCCAAGATCTATTTTTTGGTCTCTGAATGTCTGAATAAATCTTTTTTCAAAAAACCCATTCCTTTATCATGGATGCAAAAATTTCTGTTGTGTCTCTGAGCATATTAATTATATATATACCAAATAATAAATTTTAATAATAAGGATATTAATTATATATATGCTTATACATTTTTAAAAGTTTTAAATTACATATATAATATCTATATCGAACATTTATAATGTGTATATGAAAAGCTCTTTTCTCCCTGAGCAGTCTCTATTTTCTCTACATGAATTCTTTACTGTTTGTTTGGTTTAGTCTTCTTAACTGTCTGGTAATCCTTGGCCTATGTAATTTAAGAACTGAGGAATACAAAGCTGATTGGAAATTCTGAGTTTATGATTGGAATTTGGTGACCTTCACACCATGGTGTGAGGTGGGAAGACCATTTGTTGGGGGACCCCTAATGTCAGTCATTTAAGATATCTTCTTTTAAACTGCTAAGATTTTCCAGAGAGTTCTGCAATGTTCTGGCTGGAGAGGATGGGTCTGGCTACAAGTGTCCTAGGAGCTGAGTGGGAGACAGAGCTGGGTACGTCTGCCTTAGGCATTGGATATATATACTGTACCTGTTCCCTCGACTGTGACTGGCACCCCCACTTCCTGAGCTTCCGTCTCACCCTCTCCAGAAAGTCAGGGGAGGAGTGGAGTATACTAAGAGCATGGTATGAGGGAGGGGGATCTAGGCTCAAGCACTCTACAAACAGTTTTACCATGTTCTGTTTTGTTATCCGCTTTTCCCCTAGTTCTGACTTTGTAATATTTAGAATATCCGGGTCTCCCATATTTCCCTTCGATTCACCATTCAGTCTGGAAATCTTCTTTGGAGCTTGTATCCTCCTTGTAGTCCCTTGTTAGATTCAGGCAATAGAAACAAACTCATGTTATGAATGTTTTCTTTCCCCACTTCTTAACAAAATCCACAAGTTCACCTGGTCCATTTTTCTTGTTGCAGGCAACATGCTATATATTTCAGAATTTTTACTAGATCAGCACCACATTTCTGATTTCAATATCCGTATCTATCAGCACAAGCTAAATTACGTTGCAATAATAAACGGCCTCCACAATCTTAGTGCCTTACAACATCAAATATTCATTTCTTGCTCATATATGTATTGGCAGCGGGTCAGCTTTCATTCCATGTGTTTTTGTTCTGCAACACAGGCTGGACAAGCAGCCTCTATCTCAGTCTGTGGCAGAGGGAACAGAGTGATGGCAGAACCATGCAATGGTTTTTTTTTTTTTTTTTGAGTAGGAATCTCACTCTGTCACCCAGGCTGGAGCACAGTAGCATGCTCACAACCACCGCAGCTTCGACCTGCTGGGTTCAGGAGTTTCTGCCACCTCAGCCTTCCAAGTAGCTGAAACTACAGGCACACGCCACCATGCCTAGCTAATTTTTTGATTTATTGTAGAGACAGGGTCTCACCAAGTTGCCCAGGCTGGTCTTGAACCCAGGCTGGGTTCAGGTGATCCTTTCACCTCAGCCTCCCGTAGTGCTGGGATTATAGGTGTGAGCTACCATGCCTGGCCAACAATGTTTCTTAACACATCTGTTGAGATTCGGTGTAAATCCCACCAGACACAGCCACACAGAGAGCCCTGTCCTTGATGAGCAAGACCTATATTCCTTCTACCAGGTAGGGCCCTAGGGAGGGACCCTCTAGAGGAAGGTTTAGGAGAGAGGAATAGGAAATACGTGGAATAAATAATGCAGCCTATCACCATTGCTTTTTTTTTTTTTTTTTTTTTTTGAGTTGGAGTCTCACTCTGTCGCCCAGGCTGGAGTGCAGTGGCATGCTCACGGCCACCACAGCCTCGACCTGCAGGGTGCAGGTGATCCTTCTGCCTCAGCCTTCCAAGTAGCTGGAACTACAGGCATGCACTACCACTCTCAGCTAATTTTTTGTTTTATTGATGAGGTCTCGCCAAGGTTCCGGTTGGTCTCGAACCCATAGGCTCAGGCAATCCTTTCACTTCGGCCTCCCAAAGGGCTGGGATTATAGACGTGAGCCACCATGCCAGGCCCACCATTGCTTTTTCTTTCTTTCTTTCTTTCTTTCTTTCTTTCTTTCTTTCTTTCTTTCTTTCTTTCTTTCTTTCTTTCTTCTTTCTTTCTTTCTTTTTTTCTTTCTTTCTTTCCTTCCTTCCTTCCTTTCCCTTTCTTTCTTTTCTTTCTTTCTTTCTTTCTTTCTTTCTTTCTTTCTTTCTTCTTCTCTCTCTCTCTCTCTCTCTCTTTCTCTCTCTCTCTCTCTCTCTTCTTTCTTTCTTTCTTTCTTTCTTTCTTTCTTTCTTTCTTTCTTTCTTTCTTTCTTTCTTTCGGGCATCCTGACTCAGATCCATGCTTTAAAAAATTCTTCTTCAAACTGACTAATTCAAAACTGGGATTTGCCTTTTTCATGCTATAATTTTCCAAGGTAAGAAGTTATCATCTACCGTCTGTCCTCACAGTCCCTCTCCCTTGTGAGTACTTGGCCTGGGTCCTCACAGAACAACTGACACTTGAGTTTTCTCCTTTGCCACTGCACATTGTGAATCGCCAGCATCCCAGCCCAGGACAGGAGCAGGTTCCCACTGCTACTTATCCCAAAGGCTCTAGCACTCACGCTCAGAAGCCCTCTCTGTCCCAAGGTTCTTTTATGTGGCCCCTACTCCTGCTGCTGAGCAAGTTCCTAGAAAGGCTTTGGTGTCATTTCCATTGAAGCCTGGGTATACACTGGTTTCTTTCCTTAGATTTCCATGAGACTCCTGTTTCTCTTTTAACTCATGCCCATTTCATCAAAAGGAACCCCCATTACTTGACGAAACTGGAGAGAGATTATATTCTAGCAAGCAGAAAATCAAAACACATCTTCTCTAAATATTCTATATTAGAAGACATGGCAGGTACTGGCATCTTTCTGTTCTCTAGCTGCTGACTAGGCATAAATTAATTTAGTTCACACTTTTGGGGAGCAATAATTAGCTCATTTTTTTTATTATGCTGAAAAAAGTGTCCCTATCTCTCATGCTCCGTAAGGGTTTATTTTAAGTTTCCTTCATTATTTACATTGAAAGTTCCAAGATCCATGGGCTTTGCAAAATCTGCAAAAAATCTACTGTCTAAACAAACGGCACCTTTCACTGGGTCTATAGGATACACACTATTTATTTTCTTGTAGAAGTAACCCGCATTAAATTATGCATTTGTTCCAGATGTTACACCCAAGACAGCTAAACTAGCCAGTGGGTAGCAGTGTCCTCTTTGCTCCTGAAGTGAGAAGGCTGAAGCACCCTCAAACTTAGAGGACAATGATTCTTAGACCACAGGTTGGAACAAGGAGGCCATGGTGCTCTGTGGTCAAGTGCTGCCTCTATCTGAACATCTGGCCCATCCAGGGCCTCAGATTGGCCCCACACTCAATCAGTAGAGATCTGCTAGCATGTGGGTCTGTATTGCATTATTTTGTTGGTGAATGTGTCAGGGAAAGTCATCGAATTGGAGTGAGTTGAAAAGCAGTCTGTCACCTTGACTCAACTGATGGGGCTGTCCTGGAGATGTTCACATACCTTCCTGTGCTCTTGGCACATCTGGAATGGCTCTGCCCTGCCACCTCAAGCTCAGGTGGGGAACAAGAGCTGCTCTGGTCACTGCAATGTGAGTGAAAGCCTCAAGTGCCCTGTACCATTTGCCATGATGCCTTCCCTTGGCCTAGCAATGGCTGTCACACTGCCAAGTCCAAGGAGGTCCCTGAGGTGGGGTCTCTGGGTGAGAGTAGTTCAGCCAGTCTGTGCTGGACACATAGAGTGAGCATGAAATTCTCTTCATTATGTTACATCACTGAAGTTCTGTGGACAAACTCAGGCAAAATAACCTGCTGACTAAAAATCCAAGCCTTGCCTAGGCGTGGTGGCTCACGTTTATAATCTCAGCATTTTGGGAGGCCGAGGTGAGAGGATTGCCTGAGCCCATGGGTTCAAGACCAGCCTGGGCAACTTGGCAAAACCTCATCTCCACAATAAATAATAATTTTTTTAAAAATTAGCCAGACATGGTGGTGCATGCCTGTTTTTCTAGCTACTTGGAAGACTGAGGCAGAAGGATCACCTGAGCCCAGCAGGTCGAGGCTGCAGTGGCTGTGAATGCGCAACAGAGTGAGACTCCAACTCAAAAAAAAAAAATCTAAGCTTTTTCTAATTCTGATGCAAAACTCAGAAGCCCTAGAGAGAAGATTGATAAATTTGACTACATTTTTTAAAAAATTGTGTTTTTCTAAACAGTAAGAATCCCTGTACACAAAGCAAAAGGGAAAGGATGAACAGGGAGAAATATTCACAACTCATGGCGAAAGGCTCCCTCCTCTAACCTCTAGTGCCTGCAGAGCGCCTGCAGAGTGGGAGGGAAAGAGCAAAGACTCGCAGAAAGGTGGAGGAGAATGACTAGCAGGCGGGAAAGGAAGCCCAAATTCATTTTAAACATAAGAAAACAATGCCTAAGCTCACTCATAAGATAAGTGAAACCAAAACCACACTGATAACATTTTTTCAGCTACAAACCAGGAAAAGGCAACAAAGCCTTAACCCTCCTGCCTGAGGGTGTGGGGGATAGGCCCCCTCCCCCGCGCTGGAGGGGATGGACATGGGTGGTATAACTTCATTGGGCAGAAACCCTGCAATTCTGTCTAAACTAGAACCGCGCTACCTCTGGGCTGTCAATGTGCTTCCGGAAATTTACCTTGCAGAAGTTTCTCCTCTCTACAAATGCTATCTTGTTTGTAATCCGGAAGCTTGGACACAACTACTAGAATGTAAATCCCATGAAGGAGGGAATATTTTCTTTGTTTGTGCATTTGTTTTATTGGCTGCTATATTCCTAATGTATAGAACCATGTTATCAAGGGACATGGGGAGGGGAAGGAAGAGAAAATGGTTAGGGGACACAAAAATAGAGTTGGGTAGAAGGGTTAAGTTCTAGCATTCGATACTACAGTAGGAAAATTATAGTTAATAACCTTGTATATTTCGAAATAGCTAGAAGAGAACAATTGGAATGTTCCCAACACAAAGAAAAGATAACTATGTAAGGCAGTAAATATCCCAGTTACCCTGATTTGGTCATTACACTTTGTATGTTGGTATCAAAATATCACATGGGTGGCCGGGCAAGGTGGCTCAAGTCTGTAAACCCATCACTCTGGGAGGCCGAGGTCAGAGGATTACCTGAGCTCAGGGGTTCGACACCAGCCTGGGAAACTTGGTGAGACTTGGTCTCTACAATAAATCAAGCAAAATAAGCCGGGTGTGGTAGCACTTGCCTGTAGTTCCAGCTACTTGGAAAGCTGAAGTGGAAGGATCACCTGAGCCCAGCAGGTCAAAAAAAAAAAAGATCACATGGACCCAAAAGAGATGTACAACTATAACATAGTAATCAATAAGAAAAATACTATTCACTAATTACTGCAAAAAGAAAAAGTTAAGCCAATAAATATTTATTGAAGGAATTAATGGATATTGTTGGGCTGGGTACAGTGGTTCATGCCTGTAATTCCAGCTCTTTGGGAGGCAGAGGCGAGAGGATTGCCTGGGTCCACAGATTCGAGACCAGCATGGACAACGTGGCAAGACCTTGTCTCTGTGAAAAATAAAAAAGTCAGCTGAGTGTGGTGGCGCATGCCTGTAGTTCCAACTACCCAGAAGGTTGAAGTTGGAAGGATCTCTTGAACCCAGCAGGTCGAGGCTGCGGTGGCTGTGAGTGTGCCACTGCACTACACCCTGAGTGACAGAGTAAGACTTCAATTGATAAAATTAAATTAAATTAAAATAAGTTAATTTAAAAAGAGACTTAGAAGACCTATGAACAATTGCAATCCATGGATATTACTCGAATCCTGATTCAAATAAGCAAACTGTAAAAAAAAATGACATTCATATAGCAACCGGAAATTTGTATACTGACTAGATAGTTGATGACACTAGGGATTATTGTTTAAATTTTAGGGGTGATTATTATATTTTGGTTATGTTTTAAAAGTCTTCATCTTTCTGATATATGCACAGAAATGTTTACAGATGAAATGTTTTGATGACTGGAGGAAATGTGGACAATATGAGATTGTGCTTGAGTTGATATTACTTGAAGCAGGTGATGGGACCATGACGTTCCATTATAGGCTTCTCTCCACTTTTGTATATGTTCAACGTGTTCCATAGCAAAACTTTTGGAAAAGGATACACATAGACACACACACACACACACACACACACACACACACACACACACACACACACTTCCGATCACTTGTATATACATTAAAAAATCTCTAGAAAGAGCCTCAGGAAGCTTATTATATTGGTTGCCTTTGGGGAGAGAAATGGTGTGGCTATGTGTAGGAGGGAATTTTTATAGTAAATCTATATATAGCTTTTGAATTTTGAATGCTGTGAATGTATTATCTATTTTAAAAATAAAGGTAAAAACAGTCTTTTAATTCAGGTCTTGGCGTCAGACACCTTGAGATGGTGCCCAGATTCCACTATTATTATCCGTGTGACCTCAGGCAAATGAGTTCATGTCTCCAAGCCTAACCCCCTCTTCCAAAAAAATGGGGGTAACAGATTAGGAATGTTACACACTTAGCATAATACCTTAGACACCATAAACTCTTAATACATTTTAGCACTTTTTTTTTTTTGAGTTCGAATCTCGCTCTGTAGCTCAGGCTGGAGGATAGTGGCACGCTCATGGCCACCACAGCCTTGACCTGCTGGACTCAGGCGATCCTTCCACCTCATCCATCCAAGTAGCTGGAACTGCAGGCATGTGCCACCACATCCAGTTAACTTTTCTTGATTTATTGTAGAGATGAGGTCTCACTAAGTTGCCTGGGCTGATCTTGAACCCGTGGGCTCAGGCAATCCTCTCATGTCGGCCTCCCAAAGTGCTGGGATTATAGGCATAAGCCACCATGCTCAGCCAGCTCTTTTCATTTTTACCAACCTTAAGTCAGGGACCGCAGGAAGCAAAGAGAGGAAATGAGAGAGAGGAGACAACCCCTGGCTTGGATTGGAGGCTTGAAAAGAGAGAGCCACTTGTTTGTTTTTGGTGATGGGATGGTCTTGCCTTGATTAATATCAGCTGCGTGAGAGGAGACAGACTATTATTTATCCTAGAGAAGATGACTTTGGTTGGTACCTTGTTTGATTTTCATATGCCTTTATTTTAAAATTGTGATTTGAGGCCTGCCTTAAGAATTGGAAACAGCTGAGTCCCCAAACCTCTGCGTGGTTCTACCTTAGGCAATCCTTACCTCTCTGGACCACGCAACGTCTTCATCTATAGACGACAATCCAGGACCCTCTAAAACTGTGATCCCATTAACTACTCCTGATTGCTTCCCAGAAACATTCAGATGTCCTGTTCTAGTGCTCTCTATAGGGGAGTTTGAATTCATTCATTCATTCATTCATTCATTCATTCATTCATTGTCATTCACTCAACAAACACACGCCAGTACCGTTGTAGACACTGAAAGTCCAGCAGTGAATAAGACACACGTCTGTGCTCATAGAGCTTACATTCTCATAGTGGAAGAGAAATAAATAAGCGAACCAAGCAACAAGTATCTCAATAGTTCAGAAGATCATATGTACTATTAGGAAAATAAAATAGGAAAATGGTGTAGAGAACTATAGGGGGGTCAGCAAAGTTTTCCTTCTAGGGGAAAATACTAAGCTGAGGTCTCACAGGTAAGGCCCAGGTCATGTGAAGATCTAAAGAAAAGTGTCTAGGAAAGTGCAATTCATATGCAAAACGAATGCCTCTTCTTCTATGCCTTGGTGTCTACTTTTAAGGGAACTCTGGTTTACTCTCCAATCTCCGCTCCAGCCTACAGGCGGGCTGCCATCAAAGATGTTTATCACTTTCAAAACTCATTCATACTGAGGTTCCTTTGTGAACTCCTCTAGTGATTTGATTTACAGAAATGTAAACATTGTGTTCTGATGATAGGTCAATCTAGTAAATAAACTCCTTATTTTATCCTGAAGACTCTCACAATAACAAGCACTAAACACTCTGAAAGCCTTCGGGGATGGTATTTAATTTTCAAGAAGAAAAGAAAAGTCTTCGGAATTTGCTTTTTCTTTTGTCTTATCTTTTTTTTTTTAGTGTCCAGTCCCTCTGAATCTTCACAAAGTGAAGAATGACAAGTCTCTGTTTCTCGATATCTTATCTATGCCAGGTCATTTTGCTCTACTCCAGATGGTTGTTTCTACAGCAACCACAGGCACAGCTCTTCTTTCTGAGTAAACTTGGTCCCTCTTAAGTCTCACAAGTGCTGCTTTCCTAAACTTTACATTTAAAATGTGCACGTGTTTTCAGCCGATATTTACGAAAACACCTTGTAAATGGAAAGGATTTGAATTCAACCACTGGGACTTAGTACTATAAAGGCAACCCCCTGGTGACACAAAACATTGATCTTTCACTCTAAGAATCAGGACTCAGTATCCGTGTGGTAACATCACAGATTACACTGATCAGTTGACCAAGGGTATCCTCTGGGTCGATGGCTCATTAGGCATGGTAGGGACAGGATCTACGGCTCATTAGGCATAGTGGGGACAGGAGCTAGAGCCCACAATACTTTCAAGGACCCACAAATGTAACTTTCTTTTACAGTCAGAAGGCGTTCTAATAAATTATATTAATATATTCATCTTCATACCAACATAACCATAACATATAATTTTAATTTTTTTAGTGGAGGAAAGGTCTATGAAGGTGAAAGAACTCTGGTTATAGTTTGGAGATAGTGACTAATAATACAATAATAAGACTAAACATGTGTTATTTAAGATTAGGAGAGGGCATGTAGGAGGCAGAAGATTTTAATCAGATTAAGTGAAAAAAAAAAAGCTACATTGGGAGAAAAATTTGCTGCCTGATGAGGGTCTTGCTTCTGACTTCTCACTTTTCTTGGTTGTCTCCACCAATCTTTTTCTTCCCCTGTTTGACATCAGTGGTGTCATTTGGTCACCCTCCTTGTCAGGTAGCCATGAGGAATAAGTAAGAAAATGGAGGAGAGACAACTAGTCTGGGACCTGAATGAGAATGAGCCCTTAGGCAACAGTTATTCTCTCTTCCTGCCCTCTCTTCTGTCCTCACAACTTTCTCCTTTCCATTCACTTTTCACCTCATCAATTCCCTTCTTTCTTCTCTTCCTCCCACTTTCCTGCCTTCTCTACAACATCGGCATCTCATCTCCTTGAGTCCTGCTCTATGGAGCCGGGAATGACCCCCAAGGAGGAAATTCAGAACTAGGAATCAAAAGGTGGGTGATAAGGGGTGTTTCTGGGATGTGGCTGCCTTCCCACAGGACTCAGCTATGTCCTCTTTCATACAAGCCTCTGTGTGTGTGTGTGTGTGTGTGTGTGTGTGTGTGTGTGTTTCTCTCTCTGCCTGTCTGTCTCTGTCTCTCTCTCTCACGTGTGTGTGTGTGTGTGTGTGTGTGTGTGCGCGCGCGCGCGCGCGTGAAGCTACCTGCTTTAGTTTCTTTGGAAATCTTGCTAGAAATTTTGTCTGATAAGGCCTCACACTGCTTCTCTTAGAAATTTCCTAAAATAATATATTTCTTTGACTTGACAGTAAGTTCAGAAACATGGCAACCGAGGACACTGAATTAATGTAAGTCATAAGTTTTACCACCATGAGATTCGCTCTTAAGACCTTAAAACTGCAGTCAATGAAAAACAGCAATTGACTATGAGCTGCGAGTAAATAAATTATCCTTGGCATTTTGTTCCAATCTTGGCTGCTGAGTGTGCATCACCATGCCTTTGATGCAAAACTTTGAGTTTGCAAATAAACACGCTTTAGACTTTTTAAAAAATGGGGTGGGGCAAAAGTTGGTTGCATAGCAAAAGAAGGTCCTTGCTAAGTTTTTATGCCATCAGATTTATCAAAGTTCTGAAAGGCCATTTGGTTCAATGAAACTTGGAATCTGTGTTTAAACACTGACTCTGCCACTTGCTACAGAGACCAGCCCTGACCTCTTGTAAAATAGTCATATTTCTGGAATTTAATCTTTACTCTGAAAAAGCACAACGATCTCAAAGAAGAAGTTATAGCCAATAGGTTATTACTTAATATGAGTCACAAGTTATCTATGTTATTTTATAACAATATTGGCCAGGCACAGTGGGTCATGTCTATAATCTCGGCACTTTGGGAGGCTGAGGTGGGAGGATTCTTTAAGCCCAGGAGATAGAGACCAGCCGGGGCAACATAGCAAGACCTTGTCTCTGCAAGAAATAAAAATATTACAAAAATATGCATATATATATAATTTTGAAAAACTTTTATTTATTACATATTGTATAAAGGAATTAAGGATTACATTGACTTCTAATTACCTATCATTATTCATCTGAATATCTGCTTACTTGAAAATGGAAAAATAATGCAAAAATGTAGGGAAAGGTTAGAATAGATGAAATGTGGAATTTTTAGGATGGTGAAACTTCATAAATGTAATGGTGAGCCTACTACACTATGCATTTGTCAAGCCCCATGAAATGTTACAGCACAAAGAGTTAATAATATATGCAAATTTTAAAAATTGTTTGGGAGGTCCAATGATCCCAGGATAGAATGCAGACAGTGATAAAGGACTCTATATTACAAACTTATGACACACCCTTACTGGAAGGGTGGGGAAAAAAGGTGCTGATTAGGTCACTTTGGAAATGAGGTGACTGTAGGACCAGAGGTAAAGGAAATGTTCATCCCATTTGTACTCTTGTTGGTAGAGCTGCTCCCCTGGGGTACGACTCCACAGTCCTAAACCCGCTGGGCAGGTATACTGAAATTGAATAATGCATGAGCTAGGTTTCTCACATTGGATTGTAGGGCTGCAAAGAAGCAAGAAGAGAAGACTAGAATAATCCACATGGTACTGAATTCAAGTTGGAGACATCAGTGTGAACTCACGTACAGCTTAAATTGGATACAGACAGTTACATAAAACTGAAAGTACACACTTGTATATGTCTTCTCTCTGTTGACAAGACCTAGAAGGAATAGCTTCCCAGTAACAACAAGCACACCCAGCCCCTAGATTGAGGTCTCTAATATCATTCTCTAGTGGAACACACCAGGGTTTACTGGAGAAATGACTGTTCAGGGAATATACAAGAAGAGGTTAGAGAATTTTGTAGTGCCATAAAGTAAAGACAGACTCAAAACATAAAACAAACAAACAAACAAAGACCTGTCCCAAACAAACAAATCAACAAAACTCACACACTCACAATAATGGGGACATGCTAAAGGGCCACTGGAGCCAATGGAAAGGGCTCCCAAGGGCCAAGGTGGTAACAATTTGAGAAACAAGATACATAACCTAGTGTTATTTGTACATAATCATACAAAGTATAATATAAAATCCATGAGTCATACATACATTAATGATCAACTAGATAAATAAATAGGAAGTAATAGACAAATCACCCATAGAGAAGCTTCCCAAATAACTATGTAGATACTCTCTTCTCAAGGAGATGGTGCCAACCTCCAGTGTGAACTGTGCACCGTGACTTCCTTACAGGGAGTATAGGAGGGGAGAGGGGAGGATGGGGGGAGCAGATCAGCAGAGGATAAATCTGATGAACACCAAGTTAACCAGGTGACCAAGGTCAATATCCACATACATCATGTTGATGGTGCATGCCCTTGATATGATGTGATGAGAACAGCACTCTACTACTGTGGTCCTCCCCCTCCAACTCACAAGCCCTGTCCAACTGTGAGACAAAAATCAGACAAACCTAAACCGAGGAATGGTCTTTAAAACTCTTGACCTATACTCCTCAAAACAGTCAAGGTCATCAAAAACAAGGCAAGTCTGTGTAGCAATCCTAGTCGAGAAGAGACTAAGGAGACTTGACGACTAAATGCCATGTGGTGTCATGGAGGTAATCCCGGAACAGATGGAGGACATTAGTTAACAGTGATGCTTCCATATCATTAATTTATTAGCTGTGACGACTGTTGACACTAGGGTGGCATATGGGCTGTGTGCTCTTTGCAACTTCTCAGGGAATCTAAAACTCTTCTAAAATAAAAAGCTCATTTTGAAAAAGCAAGAATGCAATTTATTAGTTCTTTCTCCAAAAAAACAGAAATTAACATGCATGCCCCCTTCCCTGAAGGCTGCACGAGGGCTCTGGCCCCTGAGACATTGGCTGGCTCTTGCCATTCCTTTCTTTCTGGAATTTCTTCTTCAGCCTGAGGATCTGCAGTATCTCCTATTCATTTGTAAATGATGTTTGTTTCATGAATCTCTGAGATTTTTCACAATACAAAGTGTCTTCTCACTGAGTCATTTGTGATGCATCCATGAGTGCCCCCTGCCCCACCCCGTCCTTATCTCCTGGCCAAAGCCACCATGACCTCACTGGTCAGCAGGCTGAGGTGCCACAACCATGCACCACATACCATGGCTAGTAGTTCCTTGCTTAGTACAATGGCCTGATTTCTTGAGTAGACAATCATAAAACTATCTTTTTAGAGCAGTTTTTTGTTGGGATGCTCCTAGCAGGCCCTTTTAGAGCAGTGCAGGGAGGTTGCAGTGCAAACATGGCCAGCACTTGGCCTGGAGGAAAGTCCAGCCCTGGGTGTTTCATAGGCAGAGTCATAAAGAGTTAAATACCTCTTTTTGGTCAGTGTGAAGGCCTCAGGAAGAGAGGAAACTCAGGATGAAACAGCGAGCTAGAAGTCCAAACACGTCTAGGGAGATTCTCCTCATGAGAGGCAATTCTCCTCATGAGAGGCAATTCATAAAGTCCTCGCATTTGGACTTTATGATGTCTGCCAATGACTGACATCCTGTCACCTCTAAGGAACAGGGCTGATGACACTTGCCTTGCTGACTTGTTGGGAGATTGTAGATATGAATAGCAATGCCCTGGGCACACAGCAGACACTCAGTGAATACTATCTTCCCAGTCTTCCTGCTCTCTTGAGGACAGAGGCAGTGTAGGCCTAGTGCAGTGTTCCTCAAATTGTGTCCTTGGTATCCCTAGTAATGGTTGTGTGTCATCATACATGTTTGGGAATTCCTGTGCTCTATGCCTTCCCTCAGAGATTTAAAATACAAATTAGCCTGTCAGAGGACCAGACGAGCCCCATAGTAAAGAAAGTCTTCGTTTTGTTTAACTAAACTCTGTCCCACCCTCACCCCACCCCTGGACGCACTGGTTGTGTGTGAAGCAGCCACCGCGAGCCAGTTGGGAACCCTTGATCCTGTCATGAGGGCAGAAGACCAAGCAGAAGGTAGGAGGAGATAGAAGTCTGAAGACTAAATATCTAAAAAGCAGGTGAAAATGTGGCTGCCATCAGCTCATCAAGCCTCTGGAAGGCTGGCACCAGTTAGAGACTTTCGTGTGACTCCTAGCAGCACCAGCCATGGCCAGTTGAGGCACTTTTCCTCTGAAAGGATGGATGGTGGGGGCTGGGCTGGAGCTAAAGCAACCTCAGACTGGCCTCCCTATTTCAGTGCTAGTGGAGAGGTTCAGCACCAGCTCTGAAGCTTCTGCTGCCAAGGGAAGCTGGCCCTGGTTCTGGAAGAGCCCTCCCTGTCAGAGTCCCATTGCACACTGGCTTGGGTAGGGTGCAGGCAACCCCACACCTCTCAAGCTCTGCGCTGTTTACTCAGAGAGATCTGGAATGCCTTCCCTGGCCCGCTTGAGACTGGCCAATTCTTCTGGGAGGTGACTGGCTGTCCTTCTACGATCACAGCATTTACCGAGATAAGATAATCCTTGATTTATCTGCTTAAGAGGAGATAAGTCCAGAGTGTGTGTCTGCCCAGATCCAAAAGCCTCTGAGAGGAAAAGCAGGCCCTTTTAGAGCAGTGCAGGGAGGTTGCAGTGCAAACATGGCCAGCACTTGGCCTGGAGGAAAGTCCAGGCCTGGGTGTTTCATAGGCAGAGTCATAAAGAGTTAAATACCTCTTTTTGGTCCATCTGAAGGCCTCAGGAAGAGAGGAAACTCAGCATGAAACAGCGAGCTAGAAGTCCGAACACGTCTAGGGAGATTCTCCTCATGAGAGGCAATTCACACCACCGAATCAGTCTTCTAGATGTAAAATTCTTCTGTTGTATGAATATGAATGTAAAAACCTACAGACATTGCATTCCAGTTGTTTCCATAGCCTGATCCACATAATAGAGTTTTATTGATCTGGGTAGATAGTATAGTTGCTTCACCGAATGATTCTATATGGCAAATATTCTCTTTGGTCTTTGCTCTTGTGACAGTAATTTGCTCTTACAAAAAAAAGTACCATGCTGCAGATATTTTGTTTTGCAGGCAGGAAACAGGGAGTGTTTTCTAAACCCAGTTTCTCATCTGTAAAATACTTGATTTCGGATTTCTGGCCTCCAGAACTGAAGGAGTAGATTTCTCCTGTAGCAGACCCCCATGCGTGTGGTAAATTAGCTACAGCAGCCCGACGAAATGAACACAGCCCTGAAGTGGTGAAGATCAGGGTTTGTTCAAAGATCTGAAGGAGATGAGAAGCAGGGTGGAGGGTGACCCATCTAGGGATGGAGAACCAGGGTGCAGGCCACACCAGGTCTTTTGGACTTTGTGAGTTGGATTGTTCTAGGAACAATGGGAAGTCCCTGAGAGGTAGTGTAGATTACAGTGACCCCTCCCTCCTTTTTAAAAGAAGGTGGGAGCTGCTGAGTGGAGAAGGGACAAAAGCAGGGAAGACACACAGAGGTTTGAGTGAGAGACGTGGCCTGGCGGAGGGTGGGGTCATGCAGGCAGAGGGCAGAGGGCAACCAAGGTATCTCGGTTAGAAGAAGTTGACATGACTTACTGATGGATTGGATGTGGAGGGAGAAAACAAGAAGAAAGCAAAAAGCCAAGGGTGAAGTCGAGGGTTCTGGTCGAGTATGGGTGGGGATGATGCCCAGAGGGAAAGTAGGTTTGAAAAAAGGGTGAGAATCAAAGGTTCACTCTTGAGCCTGTCCAGTGGAGACAGCTGTAGAACCAAAGCTTGGGAACAATGTTGAGGCCAGAGGCATCATGAAGGAATCATTACAGAGATCATCTAACACTTGGGCAAGGGAGAGACAGGAACCGGCTCAGAACCAAACCTTGAGAAATACTAGCACTCAGGACTAGGAGGAAGAAGATGATCCCATAAATGAGGCCAAGAGGCCAGCGAGCTGGAGGGAGAGCTGGGAAGCATGCTGTCCTAGGGCCAAGAGAGGAAGGCATGCTCAGCTCTGACAAAGGCTACAGAGAAGTCAGGTAGCACGAGGCTGCAGCACCATCTTTTTGATTCAGTGGTAGAAATCTCTGGGGACCACGTCCAAAGCAGTATCAGGGCACAGTGAGGGTAGACGCCAGATTCAGGTGAGCAGAGGGGTGAATGACTCAAAACCAATTCCAGAAGCCATAAAAGTAAAAGCATGACAACAAAACTATAGGAATCTTGTAAAACAACACAGGAGAATTTTTTTTTTATAATCTTAGGATAAGGAGGCCTTAAAAAAACCCCACAATCAAAATACATAAAAATTAACAAATTTGATTACACATCAACTATTAAAATGAAAACTTTAAGCAAGTGTCTGAAAAAATAAGAGCTACAGATTTTGATATAAAATTATTGTATATTTGCAATCTATATCATAGAAAAAAGATTTATATTCAAGATTTCTAGTCTTTTAAGTTTATACATCTATTTTTTAAAGATAAATAATCCAATAGAAAAATTGCACAAAATATGTAAAAAGGCATTTCATAGAAGAAGAAAACCAAGTGGTCAATAAATCTTAAATACAAAAAAAGGTGTTCAGCTTCATGAGTGGTCAGAGATGTGTTCCTATCAAAGGCTGATTGGGCAGAGGACTGGACATTCCCCAACATGGTTGGTTGTGGTAGGAGTGGAAATGGACACAATTATGAAGGGCAATTGGCAATATTTATTTTTATTTATTTATTTATTTTTTGAATCAGGATCTCACTCTGTCACCCAGGCTGGAGTACAATGAATTGCTACTCACAGCCACTGCAGCCTCGACTTGCTGGGCTCATGTGATCCTTCAACCTCAGCCTTCCAAGTAGCTGGAACTATAGGCACACACCACCATGCCCAGCTAATTTTTTGATTTATTGTAGAGATGAGGTCTTGCCAAGTTGCCAGGCTGGTCTCCAACCCATAGACTCAGGCAATCCTCTCACCCTAGCCTCCCAAAGTGCTGGGATTATAGGCATGAACCACCGCGCCCGGCTGGCAACATTTATTAACAAAATTCGCTTTGTATAATATGCCCTTCAGAAGCACACACATGTAGAAGGTGCCTCCTTGCTGCATGTGTAATAGAGAGATGCAACCAACGTGCCAGTGGCTGCCTTCCTCTGTAGAGTGCTGGGTCCTCTCTGAGGACCGTTCTTTGATATTCTAGGACTGAGGACCCTGTTTTCTCACTGGCTGTCAGCTGGGGACTGCTCTGAGCTCCTGGAAGCTGCCCACAGATCCCTGCCACATGGCCCCCTCACAATACAGCAGCTCACCTCTTTAAGGCCAGAGGATAATCCCTCACTCCAGTCTGCTCAGATGATCTCTGTCACCTAATGTATTCAAGGGGGTGACTATCCTATCAGAAAAACGGGATCATTTCCAGGAAATTATTAATAAAGTCATGAAAGTTATTCTGGCCTGGTGTGTCATAGATAAGCCTCCCATGACTTTTGCTTATAAATTTAGTTTTTTTCACGAGATTAAAACTACTTAATTATGTGGCACCAGCACACTGTGTCCTTTAACTTCTAAAAAAGATGGACTTCCAGATAAAACATTTTACTTTTTGATCAGACCAAAAGGGTAACCACAATGAACTAAACCAAGCTATGAAAATAAAAACAATCCTTAGCACTGAGCTTCCTGCTAGCTGTGGGCCCTGCTGCTGCTTGTACTAAATGTTTCCACAGCTTCCTCTCTCCCGGAGAGCGCTGGGAAACGCTGTCAAAAGCAAGCTGTGTGCAGGGGCTGCAACCTGGGTTTTGTTTTTCTTCTTTTCCATTGTGGATACACGCATTGATGATGTTGCCTTGATTAGGACTGAATAGGACCAGCAGCAGAGATAGATATATATATAGGACCCAGAATTTCCTGCAGAGCTTGTCATCTTTGGAGCATTCACAGTGGAAAATAAAAGAACCCCTCGCCCAGTTGTTCCCTGTGGCTCCAGTAACACAAAGCTGTGTTCTTTGGCCAGGTTTGGCTGCCCTCACAGTCCATAAGAGATTTCCTCTTTGTCACTGAGCCACCATCATGAGCAAATTGTTTTGTCAGTTGGCCAGGACCTCCAAATACTCAAGGCTCACGTTAGCAGGAAACTCCAGCTGCGTGTGGAGGTGAGATGGTCGTGTCTTAAAGGAAGTTTCATTTTTGTTTCGAGTTGTCGTCATCTTTTATCAGGTTCAACAACATCAGATGAAAATGCATCCATGATTGTTCCTACATCTGGAATTAAGCTGTCCCTCAGGATAGGCAGGGTGACTCCAGGGAGTAGCCATGGAAAATGATCAGGAAATCCTTCTGAGAGTCAGAGAAGAAACTCTCTACTAGACCAAGATGCTCAAGGAGTATTAGATCATGTGTCTTTTTGCATGCATCTCAGGAGTGATCAGACTCTACCACAGGCCCAGCTCTCTTTGCCACATCTAGCTACAGTTCATCTGTTGTTTATTTCTTTAGACCAGGACCAGCCTATGCCCAATACAGCACCTGTCCTAGAAGAAGTATTTACAAGGCCTTTAACCCAGATGTGAGGATCCATGTACTCAGATCATTAGTGACATGAATTCTCACTTGGGACAACTTCAGCAGGGGTGTGTTTGTTTTTTTCTGTTCTGATGGACTCAGCTTTGGCACAGAACACTCCTTACTTCCCTATCTTGGGACACTCACAGCAGACACTCACATTAAGATCCAGGTTGATAAATGCTCATAAAATCACCACGCCTTGGAAGAAGCCAAGCTGAGAGATAGGGCAGTGAAAAAATCTGCCAAAGTGCAACACACCTGCCGATGTCGTAGATGCAACCCGTGTGATGAAGAGGAGGGAAGTCGTGCAGTTCGTTGCTCAGTCAGCAGCCTTGAGGACTGTAGGAAAAGTGTGTGAAGAGGAGTTGCATTCAAAGCCCATGGAAATTGAGATTAGCAGAACCATGGCTACCCTTCATGAGCTCTGCCCTGGTACACGTGCCAGAGTTCAATTCGATTGCAACACAGTATTCAATACTGACCTGTTTGGGGGAAAGACTGATGTCTTACTGTTACGGGTCATACTAAATCCACATTCCTTCCCAGTAGCCGCCCTATTTCTGTAATGGGATTACTTCGTCCTGGTGAGCATTGCTTCAACCTGAAGGCATTCTGGTTCTTGTCCCTACCACCCCATCCCACCAGGGTCAAATCCTTTCTCCAACTGCCGCTTGCTGCAGTCAGGTTTCGTGGGCCAAAGTCCCAAGCTTGCCCAATCAGATGCTTACTCCTGGGGACTTTGTTTTTGTGCACGTGACATGGGAAGAAGGGGAGTTTCCGAGGTTAGATTCCCCTGTGTGGTGCCGTCTTTTTTTTTTTTTTGAGTCAGAGTCTCACTCTGACACCCAGGCTGGAGTGCAGTGGCAGTCTCCACCTGCTGTGCTCAGGTGATCCTTCTGCCTCAGCTTTCCAAGTACCTGGAACCACAGGGGTGCACCACCACACCTGGCTAAGTTTTTTGGTTTATTGTAGAGATGAGGTCTCACCAAGTTGCCCAGGTTGGCCTTAAACCCCTGGGCTCAGACAATCCTCTCACTTCTGCCTCCCAAAATGCTAAGATTATAGGCGTGAGCCACTGATCCCAGCTGGTACTAGTCATTGCCATAGGGATGTGCTCACTGCACCGGCCCTGGCTTTGTTTCATTCATGGTGACCCTTCTCTCTGGTTCTTCCATGGTTCTTGCTGTCCCACACCTTTTCTTTTAGCTTCCCACCAATTCTGAGAGCCCCAGATAATATCCCTTTAAATTCCTTGTTGTTTCAAAGACACAGAGTCAGTTTTGGTTACTTACTGCCAAGGGCTCTGGCTGAGTCAAGGGCATCTCATATGGAATAAGAGGTTGTCTTAATCTGCTAGGGCTGCCATCACAAAATACCACTGATTGCATGGCATAAACAACAGAAAGTTATTTTCTCACAGTTCTTGAGACCAAAAAGCCCAAGATCGGGGTCGGACAGGGTTTGGTTTCTTGTGAGGGCTCTCTCTCTGACTTGCAGACTGCAGCTGTCTTGTGGTGTGCTCATGTGACCTCTTCTTTGTGTGTGTTCAGGAGAAAAGAGAGCAGATGCATGCTCTGGTGTCTGTCCTCATAAGGGCACTAATCTTATTGGATTAAGGCTCCATCCTTATGACCTCACTTAACCTCAATTACTTCATTATAGGCCCTATGTCCAAATACAGTCACATTGGGGGGCAGGGCCTCAGCATGTGAATTTTGGGGAGACACAGTCAGTGTGTAACAGCAGGACCACAAAGGAGAGGAGAGGCATCAGAATTTTCCTCAAAGTGTCCTCTTTGATATCATTAGAAGGAAGAAATAAGGGAGAAAAATCTCTCTGGGGAGCAATGTGTTCATACTCTGTGGCATTAAAGTTCATGAGTCTTTCTTGCACATTGTTCTGTTTTGTTTGTTTGTTTGTTTGAGACAGCTCTCATTATGTTGCCCAGACTGGATTCAAACTCCTGGCCTCAAGCAATCCTCCTGCCTTAGCCTCCCTAATAGTTGAAACATACCACTGTGCCCAGATCTTTTTTGCACTTGGATTGGATTTTTTTTTCCTCATAGTTAATGTTTAAAATGTAATAAAATTGTTAATATTTACTGCTTCATGGAGGCCATCCGTAAGTGACACTCTTTTCCCCTTTGGGTGTGTGGTGGTGAAAAACAGTAATGACTAGTAAAATTTGGTTCCACTGCCTTGGTTTGTGCTAAGACACCTGCAATTTTCTCCACTGCTTCTGTATGAAAGGCAACATATGGACAAGGGAAACAGCATACTACTATCCTTAGGAAGTGGTTTTGTCCCCCACAGACTTCCTGAACAGTCTCAGAGGCTCTCAGAGGCTCATGGGCCACCCTCAAGAACACCTTGCTGAAGAGTGGGTAGCATCTGCCTCTTACCTTTTTATCTTGCTGCCTTTGAGTCCTTCTATCTTTCAGTGTGATTGTTCAAGAAAATCCCAAGATCACACTAAAACTCTTCTAATTTATTCACAACGTCTAATTACAAGGCAAAACAAATCACTAAAAAGAAAAATTGCAAAGTCTCTCAAATGTAATAAAAATAGTAATTAGCAGCCCAACGAGAAGTTTCTCTCCTGGCAGTCAGAGAATAAAATACATACATTCTAGAATACACAGAAAAATATAGGCTTTGATTTTGCTGTAAACTCATAGAAACTAATATGAGAAACTTAAAAATAACAGCAAACACCAGAAGACAATGGTGTTCGTGGTTTTGCTGCTCCAGTTTGATAGAGGCAGGGACACAGTAGGACAGTAGAGACCTTGAGAAACTGTGTGCTGGGGAGCAGAAGTGAGGCCACCGTGCACAGAGCCAGGACTCTGGGAGCACTGCAGGAATGATGGGTGTAAGGGCAGCTCCAATGAAAGAAGCTTGGCCTCTCTCCCTCCAGCTTAGCCATGCCCGTGCAGCCTGCAGTCCCCACAATGCTGAACTGGGCAGCCACTCCAGACTCCTGGAAGATCTGAGAGCAGGAGAACCTTGTTCCCTGGCCTCAGACCTAAATGGAAACCTGGTGCTTCCTGGGTCTTGGCTTTGGCCTTGAGCAGACTTCCTGGACTGTGTGGTATTTTAGCACTGATGTCAACATCACAGGGTGGAGGACAGCCAACAACAAATTCTCAGGGCCAGAGGATTTCCTCGAGATACCCAGAGATGTTTAGAGTAGAGGTATGGCCAGGATACCTAATGCATTGCAATACCAGTTTATGGGGGAACATGTGGGATTTTGTTACATGCATTGATTGTGTAGCAGCCAAATCAGGGCTTTTAGGACATTCACCACCCAAGTAACGTACATTGTACCTGTTAACCAATTTCTCATCACCCATCTCCATCCCTCACCTTTCCAAGTTTCCATCATCTATCATTTCATACTCTATATCTGTGTGAACATATGAAACATGGTTTTTTTGAAAATCTCCTCTCTGACGGCATGTTGGCACCATCTGTGCTGTTGAGACTTAGAACTAAGGAAACTCTGGTCATCTAATGTGGTTGTCTGTTCACCTTACCCCATCATATAGAAGTGGCCACTGGGATCTTTTTTTTTTTCTTACCTTTTAGAAAATTTTTCGAGTCAGAGTCTCACACTGTTGCCCAGGTTGGAGAGTAGTGGACTCACCACAACCTCAACCTCATGGGCTCAGGCAACACTCTCACCTCAGCCTCCTGAGTAGGTGGGACTACAGACACATGCCACCATGTCTGGCTAATTTGGGAGTTTTTGTAGAGATGAGGCCTTGCTATGTTACCCAGGCTGGTCGCGAATTGGGCTCAAACAATCTTCTAGCCTCAGCCTCCCAAAATGTTAGGATTACAGGCATGATCCACTGCCCCTGGCCTGGGGTCTTTTTTGAGAGTTAAACTCAGTGTTTGATGCTTCAGGCAAAGACTGAAATGAATGGAAGAGAAACTTCTATGAAAACTGAAAATCACTCATGACAGCAGCATAAGCCTCTGGTAACTAGTGAAAGAACTCCAGGGACCCCCACATGCAGCTCCGTGGGGGAGGGTGGTTGTTTCCTATCTTCCTCTTCAGCCCCTACCCAATACCCAGCACACAGTGAGTGTTCAGTAAGTATCAGTGAGTGAAGGAATGAATGAACGGCTCATCTGAGGCAGAGCAAGGGGGCCTTGGACATGAGGGGAAGGGAGCTTCTGCTCTTCATGTCTCCCGTAGGTGAGTTTGGATTCTGAGGCGTCTACACATGACTGGCAATGTTTCCAGGTACTACCAGGCATTGTACAAGGCACTACTGCAGCCTTGGCCTCTTGTAGGTGGGCAGAGAGCAGGATAAAGAGGTAGGTGTCCCAGGAAGGAGGAGATGTCAGACAATCTGAGTGTGTACTAGTTCTTTGTTTCTTCCCCTTGTGCTATTTATAACCCTTTAGTTGAATGTTCTGGTTCTATAACAGTTGTGCCATGGGACATAAACAGAAGGAATTTACCTCCACATTTGGGCCAGAGCATTAGAGAAGAGTGGGTTCTTCTAGACTGGCCTGAAATAGGAAGGCAGGTAAAAGGATCACAAGGACCAACTGTCCCATCTCTAAGGTTCTTACTTCCTTGGTTCTTTTTTTTTTCCTAAAGAAAGTCAAAATCTTGCCCACCATTGTTATTTTTGTCAGCTTGGTACTATTACTTCAACTGCTTGACATAAACCGAAGATGATAAGAGGCCGTGTCTGTCTGACATACATGTGACATTGACCCAAGCCTCCACTTCTGATCTTGGAGTACAACAGAGCATTATCCCCATGAGGTCATCGACCTCAAGATGGGGTGGAGGAGATGGAGCCACCCAAGTGACAGGAGCCAGTGCTTACAAGTGCTCTGGAAACATGTCACCCAAGTGTACACTGTTGTGTACCAATGTTGTTGGGTGACCACCCTGATAACACAGAGTATCAGTTAAGTGCAAAACAGTTTCACAGGCAGTTTTCGGATACCTCCTGGTTCTAAGTCAACTTAAAAACCATCTCGTTGCAGCCTGGGCAATAAGGTGAGACCTTGTCTCTACAAAAAATAAATAATAAACATGCTGGGCATGGTGGCACATATCTGCAGTTCCAGCTATTTGGGAGGCCAAGGCGGGAGGATGACTTAGGTCCAGGAATTGGAGGTTACAATGAGCTAAGATCGCACCATTGCACTCCAGTCTGGTGTTTTTTATATTTTTCTGACGGAAGTGGCAAGGGAGCTCCAGGATGAATTCAGTTCTGGAGTCGGGTTTCTACATTTAGATATCTACAAAGGCAGCTTGTATTTTTATAATTCTCTGAGAAATTGGTGGTTATGGCTGGCATTTGGAATTTTTTTTTTTTTTTTGCTTTGCAGCTCAGTATGTAATAATATATCCTAACATTTTGTGCCAGATTTAATTAGAAACAAAATTCCTACCACATTCATCTGCTTGATCTCACCCTTTGGACTCCCACTGGTACACTGTGTCATGGGTCTTTTTTCTCAAAGACAATGCAAATCTCCCCATACAGAATACTAGTTCCAAGATGGAGAACTGAGGCTGTGGAGTTGGACAGACCTGCTCAAACCCTGCTCTGACTCCACACACCACACCTTAGACAGGTTGCTCAACCTTGCCAATCCACGTTCCCCATCTATAAAATGGGCATGGTAGTGCCTGCTCCAAATCAACTGTGGGGTCTAGCAGTCATTTGTGGAGTGCACTCAGCAAAGTGTCTGGCCCACAGGAGAGGCTCAACAAAAAGTAAAAACTACTTTTGAGGCAGGCACGGTGGCTCATACCTATAATCCCAGCACTTTGGGAGACCAAGCGGAGGACTACTTGAGGCCAGGAATTTGCGACCAGCCTAGGCAACATAGCAAGACCTTGTCTCTAAAAAAATTTTTCTTATTTTTTTGAGTTGGAGTCTCACTCTGTTGCCCAGACTGGAGTGCAGTGGCCGCTCCTGGCCATCGCAGCCTCGACCTGCTGGGCTCCGGCGATCCTTCCGCCTCAGCCTTCTGAGTAGCCGGAATTACAGGCGTGCGCTGCCACGCCCGACTGATTTTTTGATTTATTGTAGAGACAGGTCTCGCTGCCCAGGCGGGTCTCAGACCCGCGGGCTCAGGCAATCCACTCACCTCAGCCTCCCAAAGGTGCGGGATTATAGGCTGAGCCACCGAGCCTGGCTAAAAAAAAATTATTTTAATGAACTGGGTGTTGTGGCACAAGCCTGTAGTCCCAGCTACTTGGGAGGCTGAGGCAGGAAAATTGCCTGAGCCCAGGAAGTTGCAGCTGCGGTGAGCCATGATGGTGTCACTGCAGTCCAACCTGGGCAGCAGAGTGAGACCCTGCCTCAAAATAAAACAAAACCACTTTTGAAAGTAAATATTGCACATTCATGACAGCAGGCATCTCTACTTTTACATACTTTGTTGGTGACGGCTGGGTGTCCTGGCTGGGAGTGCAGGAGCCGTGGTCCCGGCCTGTGCCTGACTCAACCCTCTTCTTTCCCTCCGTCATCTCAGTCCCTGGGTGTGACCCCCCCACCTGGGTTGCTAGAAGGTGACTTGTCAGAGTGCATCTCTGGGCTGACAGGCGCCCGGGGCCAGAGGGTCTCTTGTGACTTGCGCCCTCTCTGAGGAGTCCCTGTCGCTGCTCACTCAGCATATAGGGAACGTGCCAGGCCACCTACCATCTGGAGCACCTGATGTTCCATAGTAGGCCCCACACTGTATGTATGTATGTATGTATGTGTGATGTGTGATGTGTGTGTGTGTGATATGTGGTTCGTTTGGCATGTGTGTGCATGTAACGTGTGTGTGCATGTGTGTGGTGCAAATGTGTGTGCAGAATATGGTATGTTTGGTGTATATGGTGTGGTGTGTGTGGTATGGGGTGTGTGTGTCTGAGGTGTGAGTTATGTGTCAGTGGTGTGGTATGCATGTGATACCTGTGTGATGGCAGTGTATGTATATGAACTATGGTGTGTATATGATGCGTGTGTATGTGTGATGTATGTATGAGATGCATGTATGCATATGTGCATGATGTGTGTGATATGTGTATGTGTGATGTATGTGCGTGACAAATGTGTATACATGTGATAAGTGTGTGATGGGTGTGTGTGTATGAAGTGTGGTATGTGTATGATGTGTGTGTGGTGTGCATGTGATGTGTATATGTGTGTGTGGTGTGTGTATGGGTGATCTATGTATGCATGTGTGTATAATGTGTGTATGTATGTGCATGTGATATATGTATGTGTGTGTGCAGTGCATGTGGGTCAATGTGATGTGTTTATGTGTGTATGTGTGTGGTGTGTGTATGAGATGCATGTATGCATGTGTGTTTGATGTGTGTGATGTATGTATGTGTGTGTTTGATGTGCATATGCATGTGATGGGTGTATTGCGGTGTGCATGTGATGGCTATGTGATGTGTGTATGTGTATATGTGTGGTGTGTGTGGTGTGTGTGAAGTGTATGTGTATGAAGTGTGATGTGTGTATGATGTGTGTGAGGTATACATGTGATGTGTATATGTGTGTGTGTGGTGTATGTGTATGAGTGATGTGTGTATGCATGCATGTGTGTATAATTGTGTGTGCGTGTGATATGTGTATGTGTGTGATATGTGTGTGTGTGATGTGATGTGTGTGCGCATGTGATGGCATATATGTGGTGTGCACATGATGTGTATATGATGTGTGTATATGTGATGTGCGTATGGTGTGTGTAAGGTATATGTATGTGAAGTGTAGTGTGCATATGATGTCTGTGTGTGGTATGTGTGTGATGTATGTATGTGTGTGCATGTGATGTGTGTATATGACCACACACAGGATGCCCATGGTTGTGCAAAAAAGGGCACTTCTGATGTCTTACCACATGCCTGTGTGCTGCCGTGCACCCCAGGTGGTCATCCAGCCCCCCTTGCTTCAGTGCCTGGCCCTGGCACCCATGTCTTGGAGGGGACTGAGTCGTTGCCCTGAGGTGGGAGGAGGCCAGTCATGTTCCTTGCTTTGTAACCAGCCTCTCCTGAGGCCACACAGAGTCCTGCCCTTTTCCCGCTGAATGTTCACTCCTTTGTCTCATGTCCAGGACTTCGGGTGAGCTCTCTGCACTTCAACCTCCCTCGCAGTGGCCAGGTCACACCATCATCTAGGCTAGCACCTCCCTTGCCCTCACCGCTTCCTACGTCCAGGGGCCCTGCCATGCAGACTGAGGCAGGGTCTACAGACCAGCATGGCCCTGTTCCTGGCTGCTGCCCTGCAGGGTCTCCAGAGTAAGCCTCCCACATCTGTCTGGGGTCATCGGAGCCTTTTGTTATGGCTTATCCACAGAGTGTCATATGCAGTGTGAAGGGCCTTACAGATCCACAGCTAGAACATTCGGTGTCAAGCTGTCTCATTTGGAGCCCAGTGTGACAATGCTGCATTGGCATGGTCACTGTCAGCACCAGGACACTCGTCTGTGATTAGATGGCCCAGCTGGGAGTTGCCTCTGGTCTCCTGCCCTTGGTGGGTTTGGATCCATAGTCATTTTCAAGGTAAAAAGATAGATTGCATGTCGCAGATTGAAATTGAAGCCTCCAGAGTTAAATGGAGATGACTGATGAACTCTGGCCTGGTTGCTGTGTTCATGCCAAGTCACACACATCATGCATCTACCTAAGCATGATCTTCATGTGTGCACTGCCCACTAGAGACACTTACGAATCCAGAGTTTGGCACTCAGTGGCATTTGGCCTCATCCCATTCCTGATGACAATAGGGAGTGATGGTTTCACGTACCCTAAGATAGATGGATTCGACTCCAGGCTAAAATTGCTTCATAGGTACTTACAGTGCATAGATAGCAATGTTGAATCTGAAGCTAGAAACCACAGGCAAAGAATCCTGTCGACCCCTAAACCTAGCAAAAGAACATTTTTTTTGTATGTATCCGGGTCTCACTCTGTTGCCCAGGCCTAGTGCAGAGGTATGATCATGGCTTACCACAGTCTCGCTATCCCAGGCTCAGGAAATCCTTCTACCTCAGCCTCTTGAGTTGCTGGAACTACAGGTGTACGCCACCATGCCCAGTTAATTTTTTAAATATGATTTTTTTTTTTTGGTAGAGATGAGGTCTTGCTATGTTGCCCAGGCTGGTCTCAAATTCCTGGGTTTAAGCGATCCTCCTGTCTCAGTCTCCCAAAGTGCTGGGATTACAGGTATGAGCCACTGTGCCCAGCCTCAAAAAAACCTTCTATACCGAGCCTGTGAGGCGGGAGGGACACTTTTCTTTCCTTTGTCCTGGCAAGGCTTTTCTGGTTCCCTCTGCCCCCTCCTCTTCTTCCTTCTCACCTCCCTGATCTGTCAACACTCTAACCTGTGGCTTTCTTAGAAACAAAGAGAATGGGAGAAATGTGGCTTGTTTTGATAGATGCTATCAAGGAAAAAACAAAACAAAACAAAACAAACCTGCCAGGCTGTGCCTATTGAAAGGCCTTACTTGCTAGAACTGGACCTTTTTGGGTTCCTGAGGTTTGGAGGGGATTCCTCTGGAGCTGTGGCAGTACAGGACCAGGACACCTCGGGGCTGCAGTAACCCAATGCTGCGGAGACTCTCATTCAGTACATTATCCTTTTTCTTTTTCTTTTATTATAAAGATGTGGGGCCCAAGTCAGGATTAGGTACACAAGTAATCCATGTGCAGGTAAAGTTTGGGCCTCCAACTGGTCCTCACTTCCCCTGGCTTAGGATTAGGTACCCTTTGCGTTGATATGTGCCCCCCCACATTCTCCCCAGCATGTCTTGGACCGCTGGCCCCTCCCTTGTGCTGATGTGATTAATGTTCAGATCCCACTTATGAGTGAGAACATGTGGTGTTTGGTTTTTTGTTCATCTCTTCTGTGACAGAGTGCTAAAAATGATTGTCTTCAATTCCATTCAGCTTGCTGAGAAGTCCGCGATTTTGTCTTTCTTTATGGCTGCATAATATTCCACCATGTGTATGCATCACATTTTCTTTTTCCAGTCTACTTTTGATGGGCAGTAGGATTGGTTCCATGCTTTTGCTATTGTGAATAGTGCGGAAATAAACATGAGTGCACAGGTGTTTTTTTTGTTTTGTTTTGTTTTGTAGAATGATTTGTGGTCCTCCAGTATATTCCCAGGAGGAAAATTGCTAGGTCATATGAAAGGTCAGTTTCTAGTTCCTTTAGATATTACCACACTGTTTTCCATAGAGGTTGGACTAGTTTGCACTCCCACCAACAGTGTAGAAATGTCCCCTTTTCTTCACACCTGTGATAACATCTATTGGTTTTGGATTTATCAATGATGGCCATCCTTTCTGGGGTAAGGTGGTATCTCAGTGTGGTTTGATTTGCATTTCTCTGATGATTAGTGAGGTTGAGCACTTTTTTCATGTATCTGTTGGCTGCTTGTATGTCTTCTGAGAAGTGTCTATTCATATCTTTTGCCTGTTTTTTAATAGGGTTGTTTGTTTTTTTCCTTTCAGCATATGTGAGTTCCTTGTACTCCTAGATGTTAGGCTTTTGTCGATATACAGTTGGCAAATATTTTTTCCCATTCTGTGGGCTGTCTCCCTGCCCTTTTGATGTTTTCCTTTGCTTTGCAGAAGATTTTCAGTTTGATGAGGGCCCACTTATCTATCTTATCTCTTATGGCATAGGCATCTGGGGTTCTGATCAGGAATTGGTTGCCTAGTCCCATTCCCATAAGGATGTCTCTTGAGTTTTCTCTAATTCTTTCAGTTTAATGTTTTACGTTTAGGTCTTTGATCCATTTAGAGTTGATTTTTGTGTGTGGTGATAGGCAGGGGTCCTGTTTCATTATTCTGCATGAGGTCTGCCAGCACCATTTGCTTAATAAGTTCTCCTCTCTCCAGTGGTTGCTAAATTTACTCTTGGCAAATTGCAAACTGAGAGGAGAACTCTCAGGTATTCCTGACACACCTGTGGAGATAACTCATTGTTAACAGAGATTCTTGTTGTTTTCACTTTTCAGTTGCATAAAGTTGTCTCAGGATTCAAGGTCTCCCCACACCTCCCATCTCATCAGAGGGTGGGTGCTCACTGCTCACAACACGATACATAGAGTCTTAATGGGTGGAGAAGCTTGTCCTGAGAGTAGCAGATGGTTCCTGTCATTGCTGGGTTGGCCAATGACGGTGTCTTTTAACCTCAAGCTATTTAGTAATACTGTGTGAATGGCGTAACTTGTGCTGGGCCCTGCTCCTAACCAACATATTCTGAACACTTACATGCCAAACTCCATTCCAAGAAATTTAACCTTCAAACAATCCCAGAAGATACGTACTGCTATTATCCCCATTTCTCAGGTGAGGGAACTGAGGCTCAGAGAGGTCAAGTACTTTGGCTAAAGTCACACAGCTAGTTAACCGTGAACTGGAACCCAAGCTAGATCTGTTTCCAGAACTGGAATATTCTATTTCCTCCCAAGACTGCAAGACCTAAAAGTAAGCATCTGAGGACAGAGAACTGACACTGGGACTATCCGTTTGCCCTCACTGGGACAAAGTGTCTGACTGTATTGGGTAGGGATTGTTTGCTGATGATCTTGTCCGTGTGCACTGCTGGGTCTCAGGGTGCCTGTGATATACTCCTGACACTGTGCACAGGATGTTGTGGGTGTATGCAGTGGGGTTTGTTTGTTTGTTCGTTCTCGACGTGATCATATCACTTCAGCCATTCCTAAAGTGTTGATAACAACGCCAAGAACTTTTGGCTAGGTGTGGTGGCTCATACCTATAATCCCAACAATTTGGGAGGCCAAGGCCAGAGGATTGACTTGAGCCCAGGAGACTAGCCTAGGCAACATAGTGGAACCTCGTCTCTAAAAATAATTTTTTTAAAATTATCTAGGCATGATGGTATGTGCCTGTAGTCCCAGGTAGTCCCAGCAACTTGGGAGGTTGAGGTGGAAGGATCCCCTGAGCCCAGGATGTTGAGGCTGCTGTGAGCTGTGATCGTGCCACTGCACTCACTCCAACCTGGGTATCAGAGTAAAACACTGACTCAAAAAAAAAAAAAAAAGAACTTCTGACACTGTGATATGGGGTTCCATCAATTTGCAACACTGCCTCTCTCTTGCAGGCTTTCTCTGGATGCTCTCCTATCATGCTGTCCACACCTTTTGTTAAACTGTCAGGACTCCAATCCTGAACCCATCGTGTTGTAATGTGAGGTGAACAGAATAGCAGGCAGAGTGTCTGGCAGCCATACTCCTTCTGACAAGCCATGACACTCAGCAGATGCTGGACCATTTCTCAGGGGAGACATTGAGCCTAAAGAAGCTCTTTGCAGTCCATGAAGAGGGGTTGACAACAAGATGTGAGGGTCTGGCTTTCCTGGTGCCAGAGCGTCAGCTGAGCCAGGGTTCCCCAGCCTCCGTCTGCCAGACTTTCATGGGAGTTTCATTTTGAGTCACGCAGGGGTCTTGCCCCCCCCAGGGCCCTGGGCTGGATAGGCCCTCTGATAACAAGGCCAACACTGTGCTCTTGAGCAGACAGAGGTGGAGAGGATAGGGTGGACCTGGTTCTTTCTGACCATTTTCCTGAAGAAAACTGAAATCTCACATAAAGCTAACCCAAGTAGCATTGCAACGGGCAAAGTGAGGGGTTCAGAGATGACAACCTCAAACAGCAAGTACTCCCAAGTTAAGAATAGTTTTCTTCTGAGCAGAGCTCTAGTCAGAAATAAACTTCTCTGAATTCTGGACAATCACAAGCATCTGGAATTAGATTATCGTGATCCAAGCTAAGAGGCGCCTGGACTACAATCTGGAGATTCATTTCCCAAGAACTCTTTTCCAGAACAATCCAGAAAGTCATGAAACATACCATCAATTTTTCCACTTGTGTTTGGTTGAGGAAAACTGGCCTAGCAGTTGAGGAGCAAATCTTTTTTTCTGTCACCCAGACTGGAGTGCAGTGGTCACTCCTGGCCACTGCAGCCTTAACCTGCTGGGCTCCAGCGATCCTTCCGCCTCAGCCTTCCAAGTAGCTGGAACTACAGGTGCGCACTACCATGCCCGGCTAATTTTTGTGATTTATTGTAGAGATGAGGTCTCACCAAGTTGCCCAGGCGGGTCTCGAACCCTTGGGCTCAGGCAATCCACTCACCTCAGCCTCCCAAAGCGCTGGGATTACAGGCTGAGCCACCAAGCCCAGCTGAGGAGCAAATCTTTAGGTCATTTTTTCCTGCAATTCCAAACCCACTCAACCTGAAAGTCAACTTCCTTTGGTACATTTAGGGCACCTCTTGACAATGACAAAAAAGAGTGTTTTATTCTTTTGCCTAACTTGTCTGATTGTAACTGAAACATGGATAAGCACTGAGTTTTCCACATTATCTGGTTAACAAGAAATGAATATATCTGAAAGTGCTTTGGTGACTCAGAGTAGCAGAGACATTGGATTTCTCCAAACTAAGAACGATTTTGGCCTTGAGCTGCCTTAAATCTTCATCAGAACAATGCAGTTGGAGGCAGATTACGAAAGGATCTGGACCTTGGTTTACACCTGGAAATGGATCTTGAGCTGGGCCCAGAGGCGGGCTTTAGTTGCTGGCCCTGCTACATTGGGGTAGTGTATCCTGGGTCACACCATTGTCATTGTTTGTGCTTGGACAGAGGCAGAAAAAGACTCTGGGAAATGGCCTTCTCTTAAAAGCATTCCTTCCTTCAATCACAAGTCTTAAAATGTATAAAGAACAGAATATGTGACAACATGGATGAACTGCAGGGCATTATGCTCAGTGAAATAAGCCAGGCACAGAAAGATAAAAACTGTGTGATCTCATTTCTATGGGGAATCTAAATAAGTTAAACTCACAGAAGCAGAGAGTAGAATGGTGGGTACCAGGGGCTGAGCAGGGTAGGGCAGGGCACTGGGATGTTGGTCACAGGATGTAGTTTTTCGGCTAGACAGTAGGGATAGGTTCAAGAGACTGTTGTGCAACATGGCGCCTGGAGTTAACAATGTACGGGACACTTGAAGACAGCTGAGAGAGTAGATTCAAATGTTCACACCATAAAAAATAAGTATGCGAGAGGACGCGGTATGTTCATTAGCTTGATTTAGTCATTACACAACGAATGCTTATATCAAAGCATCATATTGTACAGCATAAATATATACAATTTATGTTTGTCAATTAAACCTTAATAAAGCTGCAAAAGAATGTGGTTCAGATGAAGTACTTCAGCTTTCTATGCTTGCCTCCCAGAAACACAGGGAGTCAGAGACAGGAAAGGGGATTGCTTGGGTAAGACCAAAATGGAGATACAGGTGTTCATGGCAGGTTCAAAAACAGACTGCAGGGGCCTAGTTTGGTTCTACCCTCACCAATGTGTGACCTTGAACACGGGACTTGACCTCTGTGTGCCTTAGTTTTCTTATCTGTGATATGTAAATAGTAACTTATCTCGTAGAGTTGTCATGAGGATTAAAGTTAAAACATAGAATAATTGGAGTCTAAATTGTCCCAGGTAAGTTCTAAATAAGGGCTGCGGTTATGAAATTCCTTTCTTCCTCTTGTGGGATTTCAGAGCCTGAATTGCTGGACTTTTAAGAATGCAGTCTGGCCTGGCTTGGTGACTCAGCCTGTTATCCCAGCATTTTGGGAGGCTGAGACAAGTGGATTGCCTGAGCCCATGGGTTCAAGACCAGCCCAGGCAACTTGGTGAGATCTCATCTCTACAATAAATCAAGAAATTAAAAAAAAATTTTTTTTTAATTAACCTGGCATGGTAACATGTACCTGTAGTTCTGGCTACTTGAAAGGCTGAAGTGGAAGGATTGCTTGATCCCAGCAGGTCAACGCTGGTGTGGCTGTGAACGTGCCACTGCACTCCAGCCTGGTGACTCCAACTCCAACTCCAACTCCAAAAAAAAAAAAAAAAAATGCAATTCACCACACCTCTTCTTTCTATTACCTTTCCAAACAAAAGTTTGTTTCTCCTCATCTTAAAGGTCTCTAAGAAAGGAGAGTTCATCCATTCCTCAGTTATCTGATCGGTAATCCTTCTAATCAGAAAGTTTTCCTTGGAAGTAAATTAACCTCTCTCCTGGAAAATAAAGCCATTTCCTCTCATTTAAGCCATGCTAAGACAGAGAAGTGCTTTTCTCCTTAAAATAACTCTCCTACATTTAAATGCTCTATTAAACCTCTTTTCTGGCTTTTCTTCTCCTAGAAAGAATTAGAATAACTAACTTTTCCCTAGGGCTCATTTCTATTACTTGAATTGTTCTTGCCTTCTTGTTTTCTGTAACATCACTCTTAAAAACCAAAGCCATGAGGCCAGTCACCATGGCACACACCTATAATCCCAGTGCTTTGGGAGAACACAGCAGGAGGATTATTTGAGGCCAGGAGTTTGAGACAAGCCTGGGCATTATAGCGAGACCCTGTCTCTACAAAAAAAATTTTTTAAGTAACTAGGTGTGGTGGCGCTCACCTGTAGATCTGGCTACACAAGAGACTAAGGTGGGAGGATTGCTTGAGCCCAGCAACTTGAGGCTGCAGTGAGCTATGACTGTGCCACTGCACTCCAGCTTGGATGACAGAGCAAGATCCTGTTACTAAAATAATAAAAATAAAAAACCACAAGTGAAATGAGTCAATTATGGCAATTCTTACTAATGCCCCAGGAGAGGGAATGATTCCTGCGTTACTTCTGCCCATTTCATTCCTGTTGCATCTTGGTGTTGTACTCATTTTCTTGGCCACATTCAACGATACTAACAAACGGCTCTTGCATCTCAACTGCAAGGTTGTTTCTTGACTTTCTTCTGTGTTATATCATTTTCTTCGACTTGTCACTCTTCATTTCCAGATCTTATGATCTCTTTGAATCTGTCTGAGGTGCTAGAATCACATCTAAATTTGGGCTCATCTGTAAGTCTGGTAAGCAAGCAGGTGGGATGGTAGACTTTGCAGCTCAGCACTCGTCATGGTGCCCGGCTCAGAACAGACCCTGCAATGATATCATGGGACACATTTCCCAAGTCACCCTAACAACACTGGGTATCAGGGACTGTGAGCAGTAGGCCAGACCCCGCGGTGACATGCTTCGGCAGGGTTCCCTCAGCCATATTCCCGAGGAGACATGGCCATGGAGTGTGTCTGCATGTGAACTCTCCTCGGTGCTCTGTGCCCACGTGGACATGTGCTGCTTAGATTTTCAACCCCCGTGTTATTTTATCGCAGAGTTGGAAATTCACAAGAAGCATTTGTGAAGCCTCACAAAGGGAAAACTTGATGTGCTCAGGGGCTAGATGCCATTCTGATGAGCTCTTTGGAAGATATGGAGGGGAAAGTAGGACATTGTGAAATCAAACCAACAATTACAGTGTCTCATAACTTCAACTTGGTTGGGAATTACTGGTTCAAGTCACACTTTCCACCGGGCCACTGTCTGTGAGCAGTGTTCTTAAAAAAGGACATAGCCACTTGCTAAATATCTAGAAGTCAGATTTATTTCCAGCTACTCCCATATGTGTCCCCTCCACCCCAAGCGGCTGGCCCTCCTCCCTGCCCTGCTTAGTCTCATTTCTGCGACTTCACTGCTGCTGTTTTCCTGCCAGGGATGGCCTGCGTCTTCTCTGGTCTAGGGTAGACATCCTATGCAGCATTTGAATTCCTCCTTTTTTGCTGTCATTAGTCTCTCCTTGTTCATAGGCTCAAGATTTGTCTTCCCAATTAGTCATCATTGAATAAGGGTTTCCCCTGGTTTTCCAGTCCCCTGGTTCCTGGCAAAGTGTAACATAGAAGAAAGAGAGTTGGACCTGTGCACCCCAAACCCCACCAATTGCCAGGCTCACTGGAGAGATTTTTGAAAAAGAGCTACAGTACTAAAATCTCTGGAGGTGAAATCCAAGAGTCTTTTTTTTTTTTTGAATTGGGATCTCACTCTGCTGCCCAGGCAGGAGTGCAGTGGCACAATCATGGCTCACATTCATCAACTGTTGGACTCAGGTGATCCTCTTGCCTCAGTCTCCCAAGTAGCTAGGACTACAGGCCTACATTACCATACTCAGCTAATTTTTTTTTTGAGTCACTGTCTCACTCTACTACCCAGACTGGAGTGCAGTGGCATGCTCATGGCCATCACAGCCTGGACCTGCTGGACTCAGGAAATCCTTTGGCCTCAGCCTTCCAAGCAACTGGAACCGCAGGCACATACCACCATGCCCGGCTAATTTTTTTATTTATTGTAGAGACGAGGTCTTGCTGATTTGTCCAGGTTGGTCTCAAACCCCTGGACTCAGGCAATCCTCTCACCTCCACCTCCCACAGTGTTGGGATTACAGGCATAAGCCATGGCACCTGACCTAATTTTTATTTTTTTATGTAGAGAGGGGGTCTCACTATGTTACCTAGTTATACTGCCTAGGCTGGTCTTGAACACCTGGGCTCAAACAGTCTTTCTGCCTTGTCTTCCCAAAGTGCTAGAATTATAGGCATGAGCCACTGCACCTGGCCCATGCTTTTTAAAAAATCGTTGAGATAAGTTGAGTTTGAAAACTGCCAAAAAGATCTGAGAGGAATTGTGTCAAGTCAAATTCTTGGTATTTGGATGGTAGAGTCCAAGGGCTTGGGGCTTGGCCTCATGAATCCAAAAGAGCTTCCTTCTGAGAAGCACTCTGGGCCAGGTTCGGTGGTTCAGCCTGTAATCCCAGCACTTTGGGAAGCCGAGGTGAGTGGATTGCCTGAGTCCATGTATTCAAGACCCCCTTGGGCAACCTGACGAGTCCTTGTCTCTACCATAAATTTTTTAAAAAGTTAGCCGGGCATGGTAATGCATGCCTATAGTTCTGGCTACTTGTAAAGTTGAGGCAGAAGGATCGCTGGAGCCCAGCAGGTTGACTCTGGGGTGATCGTGAGTGTGCCACTGTATTCCAGCCTGGGCAATGGAGTGAGACTCCAACTCAAAAAAAAAAAAAAAAAAGTAGCACTCTGTAAGGTCATAGCATTGGTATTCATAGAAACATTTGGTGGCTGAGACATTGTACACATTCAGAAGCTGATTTTTTATTCCCCAGAGATATTTATGTGTTTCCTTATTTTTATATCCTGCATCACATCCACTTCCAAGCTAGATGCTTCTGCTCTTGCTGGTTCAACCATTTTGCACTGAGATGGACAAGGCTTTGCTCAGCAACTCTCATTCTCCACCTTCCCACTTTGAAAGATGGTGCTTCTTTGGCCAATGTGCAGGACAAATTAACTAAGCTTATGCTTAGTGATGGTTTTTTTCATGACATGCTCATTCATTCTCAGAAAGCACAACTCCCGGTCACTGCCATTACCACACATGTCGAACTTTTCCAGGCAGGGCCTAGTTAAGTGGTGTCGGGCTTGGCATCCATGCGTATGTCCAGCTATCATCTGGGCGCCAACCTTTAAAATCCCGCAGCCCACTTTGCTCAGACATTTGTCTTCAGCCTTCCTCATCTGTGTCTTAGACTGTTTCATCAACTATAAATCTTGGGCCTTGGGTATGCTTTGGTAGTCCACGTGGCAAATTTTTCTGAGTTTGAAGGCATCAAATTTCACTACCTATGTAATATCCGCTTGTTTTATTTTGAATTCCCAGGATGATGCAATATCAATATGAATAAAGTCATTTATTGAGAACCTAATATGTCTAGGGCAATGTACTGGGGCACTGGTTCTTCACAGATGAATAAGAATAAAGTTCTTGCTCTAGATAAGGCCATACTCTGATGGGAAAGACAGAAAAGCATTCATAAGAAGCAACTTATGAGGCCAGACAGCAGATACCAAGTTCCAAATGAATGGCCCAACCATCACTCATCCCCATTAGACTTTGGAGGAAGACTTGACCATTGGGTGCTGAAGATTTCATGGGAATCTTATGATAGCACAGGGTCTGGAATATAGTGGACGTTCCAGAAACACCTGCCAAATGAACACACGAGTGACTGAATGGTGGTAAGATAGGAGCCATACCTTGAATTATAGATAGCACATGCTCAGAGAAGAAGCACACACACACACACACACACACACACACACACACACACACACACACACACACACACATTCTTCACCAAGGAAGCAGGAGACTGTTTCACTAGCAAGTAACATACACGAGAAATTTAGAAAAACACATTCTCTCATTGAAGCTAATCTCTGTGCTATTGGCAGTAGTCATTTATTGAGCAGTAACTAAACGAAAAGGCTTTCTAGATGTTGTTTATATGTGTTATACAGATTAAACACTCACTGTATAAATGTATTAATTTACAATAACAAGGAGACAAGGGAGATGACTACTCAATCAACTGAGTTATGTACAGTAGCTTTCAGATTTATTTGGTAACCCACTAATATATATCCTATCTCCACTCAAAACAGACTTGCTGTGAGTTTACAAGCAAGTGAGTCTGAAGCAGGTATAAAGGGGATAAGGAACGGCACATAAAAACATCACAGGAAGTTGGACTCATTGCATCTCCTTGTAGCTTGGGCTAAAAGGAAATCACATGGGGTTAGTGA
This sequence comes from Cephalopachus bancanus, assembly GCA_027257055.1. Lineage (NCBI taxonomy): Eukaryota > Metazoa > Chordata > Mammalia > Primates > Tarsiidae > Cephalopachus > Cephalopachus bancanus. Next base: position 9,864,475 of record JAPVLO010000014.1, read on the forward strand.
GAACTAGAAAATATGTTTTGGGAAGAAGAAAGAAGAAACCTTCCTCCTGATCCTAATTTCTGAAGGAAATTTTGTCATGGGGCTATTTCTAACCCCAGCCCCTTAGTGAATGGCTGTTGTTCCTATTTTTACTAAGTGGGACTCTGACTACCAGCTAGGCAGCTAATTTTTTTGTGGTAGGCACTGCAAAAATTCCTATACACATACTTTTTACAAATGTAACCCTACGCCTGCCTGCGAGAGGTCCTGTAATCCCCAATTATGTAGAGGCAGCGCTTTTTCACATGTCGCCTTCTTAAAGCAGTGACTGCTCTCTCTAAGCCTGTCTTCTCCAGCTAGGAGTCAACATGCAGATTTCGAGCCACTGCAAAGGATAGGAAGCCTCCCAAGGCAGATAAGGAAGTCTCGCTTCAAAGGCGACTTTTATCTGGAGGGAGGAGTAGGCACACAGGGCTATGTTCTGCCAAGACTCCAGGAGACTTAGGAGAATATCTGAAGGTTGAGCAAAAGAAGTACCACCTGTGGTCACTGGGGACCCTGGTTTTGTTCATTTAGCATCTTAGGTGCTTACAAGCATCCATGGTGTAGAGGCCAACATCCTGAACTTGGAGTCTAAACAGATACCTCTGGGCTGGCTCTGCCATTGCCAGTGGGGTAGATTTGAGCAGGTCACTCAGCTTCCTTTAGCTTCAGTTTCTTCACCTGGACGCCATGACAAGGAAGGAGCTTCACCATCTACTATGCCGATGCCACGGGAGATTGATGAGAAAGTGTAAAGTGTTGAAAATGAAAGCTACACTATATTATCTAGCCTCAGTTTAAAATCCCACGGGTCTTTGTTTATACATGGGTCCTAAGAATCCTAAAATTCCATATTTTCTGGTACCTATTTCTTTTTTTTTTTCTTCTTATACTCTTTGCTACTTTTCTACCTCCTTCCCTGTGCCCCAAATTCTGGCAGTTGGCTGCCCCTCAGCCCTGCTTGTACCCTTGTCATCACTTAGTAATACATGACCCTAGATAAGAAAGGAACAGGAGAGGAAGGGACAGGAATGGAAGAATATTTATTGTTGTACAAAAGCAATTTTATAATAAGCAACCACCTATCATCACATCACCTTAACCTATCAACTCCTTCTTCTACCACATAACTTCTAGTTTGCCCACAGGCATTTAAGATTTTCCAATGGCTGTGATGACAGAGTAGATACGTTATCTGGTTCTGCTGGTTTTATTTATTTAACATTGCCATAAATGTTTCCTAAGTTATTGCATCTTTTCATAATTATCTTTGCTACTGGTTATAAACTATTCCATGGGCAAAATGTATTCTGAAGAAAATCATAATTTCTTCACTGTTGGACATTGAGGTTTATTTTAATAAATGATGCCATAATGAAGACTTTCATATATAGTCCTTCTTCCCCTCATGAATTAGAGGAAAAATTGTCTATAATTTTTTTTCTATAAGCCAACAACATTTTCTAAATTTCCTATCTCCTGAATATTTATCACCCCTTGCTGGTCCATTTTTTCTTTCTCTTGCTTTCTTCCTTATAGGATCTTCTGGTCCACGAGGCCAGGACTTAGCTGCTGTTTCTAATTGTGACTTTTGCCATCAACAAAGCTCTTTGAGCACTGTTTCTTGTTCTCTATAAAGGCCAGAAGAGTTACGTAGATGGGTCTAACACTTGCTTCATTGTAGTCAGCTCTGCAGAAGTGATCTTGTCCCAAGCAAGAAGGGGATTCTATCAGCGGGGCAAAGGCTCTACCCGACAGTCCACTGCCTGCCGACGGGTGCGTGCTCGTTCTCTGGCCCGAAGCAAAATGGTGCAGAAAACCCTATCCATCAGGGTCCAAAGAGGAAGGTGAGAGTCACGCTAAGCATTGAAAGAGGAAATTTGATAAGTGAATTGATTCCACAGTTAGAGGGAAAGCTGGTGGGGCATGGGGCGGCAACTGAGAGATTAGTGATAGTGAGAAGCCACTACCATCCCGGGGCTGAAGTACAGAGTCAGAGTCATCTGGCAGGAGCTGAGCCCAGGGGATCTGTCCCAGCAGAGTTGAAGTCATAAAGGAAGGGATGCAGCCCTGCTGGAGACACCGACTGAGGTGGGTCAGAAGGGGATACCCTGACTCCCCTCTCCTTCCTGCCTTTCCTCCATCCACCAGCCAGGAGCCAGTGACTCTGAGCCTGAGACACACAAGTGCAGGGGTGAACCTTCTGCCACCCCCACTCCCGGCATGATACAAGGTGAATGGAGAAAGAGGGAAGAATGAGCCCAAAGGCAAAGGAACCAGGGATAGCACAGAATCACATTGCCAAATATTCATTCAAAAGAGAATCAAGGCCAGAAAGAAAATCCTCACAGAGAGCTGGCCATGAAAGCAAAAGGGAACAAAGTGGTTTTGTTTTAAGCACCCATGTCAGCCATACGCGTCTGTGTGCTTAGTCACAAGTGATACTGCTAGCTTGCTGTGGCCAAAAAGTGATTTATTAAAGGGTTTCAGTAGGTCACAGAATCTCTAGGAGACCAGAGTTGGGCATGCAAGCTGCACATCAGGAACACAGTACAAAGGACAGACTGGGTCCTTTGTCATCACAAACACCAAAGAGGACACCTCACTGTTCCTCTCGAGGCTGCCCCATATAGCTGATGTTCTCTGCCACGTGGCACCAGCCTCCTGTAATGTGGATTCACTCACATTCCTGCCTGCTGCTGGTTCTCACTGAGCTGATCTCTTGTGGTGCATCTGAGATGCAGTTTGTGACATCTGCCTGCACCCCAGCTGGAAAAGAGAGTTGTGGGTGGTCCAAGCTTAGCAAGGGAAGGCTATTCTCCAGCAGCCAGGTGGCCACACATGTGATCACATGCAACCTTTGTTCACCACCGAATGTTCCCAAGTGTTACCACACTGTGACCATTAAAATGGGTACAAATGGTGGGAGAGAGAGGGGTGATGCCACCCACTGACCAAATGGTAGAATCCAATGCCAATGCTGCTTGTCATGTGAGGGCTAGTTCCTTTCCTGCTCTGGACCTGATGGGGGCAAATCTGCATCTCAGTCACGTAATGGCTCTGTCTCCTGATGACATCACAGCAGAGAACGAAGCTATTCCCAATCCTTGGCATTAGAAGGGAAATCAGAGGCCACCCAGCCTCCTTCCCACCCAACACAGTCCTCATCAAAGTCTCCCTGACTGCTCTAGCTCTGAGGAAGATTCTTTTTCTAACTATTGTTATTATATACAACAATACACTGAGATTCTTCTTCCACAAATTCATAATTAAATGATCAACAAACCAAAGAAGGTGTTAAAGTCAGCCCCACCTAGAGGCAAAGGTTACAAAGACAAGGCAGGTTTCTCCCTGGGGAAGGCCATTTTAAGAACCCAGTTTTCAGAGATTATCAGACAACCCTTTCATTCAGTCTTTGAGACCATGTTCTAGTGGAGTAAGACCGATTGAGTTATTTTTGTAATAACCGTTAATAGAGTGCCCTCCTATGTCTTTTTACTGTGTTCAGTTGTAGGGATAAAAAAATGAATAAGACATGGTGTTTGTTCTCAGGAAACCCACAGTCTAGTAAAAAAAAGGCCAAGATATAAATAGACAATGGGGTTATTACTAAGGTAAAAACTGCAAGAAAAGAATGAACAAATATGATGAGAGGCTGGAGGAGGAAGTGTAGGAAGAATCAGAGAGGGCTTCAAAGACAAGGTGCACTTGAGGCAAATAAGGGATCCTGGGGGCCTCCAGACTTCTACATGAGAGACAGCTGGGCACTACCATGGTTATTATTGGAGGTGAGGTCAGGTAAGTTGTGTCCATCAGTGTGGCTAAGCAGGGCGAGGGTGCCTGAGTGAAGGAGTATCTCTGATAAAGGACCAATGAAATTGGAGACTTAGGGTCTGAATATGGGGTTGGTGGTATGAGTCGGGTTTTTTTTTCCATATTATGATCTTTAGGGATTATAGAAAGAGCCTCCTTGTTCCTATCTTCCACCTCTTCTTCAAAAACAAAAAGAATACAAAACAAAACAAAAACCTTCTATAGCAAGGGTCACCCATTTTCTCTATAAAGGACCAGATAGTGAATAGGTCTTGCTGACCATACAGACAGTCTCTGACACATCTACTCTGCTCTGCTGTTGTTATGCAAAACAGTTAGAGACAGTATGTGAATGAGTTTGGCTGTATACCAATAAAACTTTATTGACAGAGCCATTGCCTTGCTAGATTCTGGTGTGGCCATGTGCTCTTTGAGTTATGACTGTTGCCATGCTTCCTGGCTTTGGTTCCCTTCCCCTACCTTGGGTAGGCTAATCTTCTCTCTCCCTCTCTCTCTCTCTCTTTAATTTACTTTTAAATAAACTATATTTTCTAATCTAAAAAAAAAATTATTGTCAATAAAAGGCAGTCAGCTGGTTCTGACCCAAGGACCATGGTTAGCCAACCCTTATTCTACAGGACCTAATTGGCAAACCATTGTTCACCCCTCAGTTTGCCAGCTCCCTTCGAATGCACATTTGGAATCTGTGTAGGTAAGATTGAGCGGAAGAGGCCACCAGGGAGGGCACAGGCAGCTTGGGAAGAGAACAATGGTCAGAATGGAGAGATTCCTTTGAGTTCTATAGAGAAAGGCCTGCTGTCAGAAGGACAGGCCCACCATTCCTCCTTGTGGAGTGCCTCCTGGCCTCTCATCCTGTTGTCTACCAGCGGCTCCGGCCTGGCTGACTGTGTCTTGGCCAGCTGCTGCTAGGCAGGGCTGTATTTCGTCCCTGGTGACTATGCACATGATAATTTATATTTTGGTGCAAAAGCACCTCAGGCTCCTTTGAGATGAAAGATGCTATGTAAAACTGAGTTATGACCCTGCTTAATAGGAGTGCTGCCGCATTTCTCCAAAAGTGGAGCTAAGCCCCTCTGGCATCGGTGAAGGTGTGCTGGCCCCTTCGGCAGCCCTCCTTCTTCTGTTGATCCTGTGTGTCATAAATCACTCTCCTCCAAGTCCACAGGCGGTGTTGGTATTTGCCAACATCCTACAGAGTAGGATCTCCAATGGGTCCAAGCTGAGGCTGGATCTTTGCTTTGTAAGTTTTGTGGGAGGTGAGGAACACACACACAAGCGTGCGCGCACACGCACACACACACACACACACACACACACACACACACACACACACACACACATGCACGCACTAATCCTCCCAATAATATTCCAGAGTAGCTCTCCTTGCCCTACATCTTCCCTATGGATTCTCACGACACTGGCTTTGTTTTTATACAACAGGTCTGACTTGGTCATATTCCTTTGTTATTTTGCCCCTTTAACTCCCATTAGGTCTTTTTCTTTGTGGGGTAAAGCCATCCATAGGTGTGACTTTGTCCTGTCCAAAGCCCGGGGCTACATGGGCCTGTCGGTCCAGCTGAGCACTTGCGCCTTCTCAGACAGGACTCCACAGGGCATGCCAGCGTGTCTTTTTTTAGAAAAGACCATAAGTGTCTTATCTTACCCCTTTGGAATTTTCCACAGCTATTTAACCTCTAGTTTAGGAAAAGTTGGTTTGAGGGTTCTTCACATCTCCCCAAACCCTTCCATCAGAGCTGAGAGCTCAGTTTCCTGGAGGTGGATGGGTGCTCTGCTTGCCAACCTGCCTCATTTCCATCTCTCCTCCCTACTGACTAGAAACCTTGTGGTTAAAATAACACACAGCCTCTATTCAGAGCTCAAACTTAGAGCTGCTACCGGAGGCAGATTTTGGATTTAGAAAACTCTCAGCAGATGTATTCAAGTTGCTTCTGAACAAGTCAGTTTTTAGACTCTTATGAAGAAAACAGGGATCTCCTCAGGTAAATATTTTCTTCCCTTTTCCATTGTTCTGTTGAAAAGATGATTGAGAAAATAGTGTCAGTAATCACTGGAAGAAGCCAGCTGCTCTCTAGCTTTTTACTGGTGAACAGGGCTTGTGTCTGTTTCACTGAGAGGGCACAAAATGATAAAACAAGAGTCTCCTGGAAAAAAAACTGCAGAAGCAGTTCTCTGTTTGTGGAGAAAGGGCTGGGTGTTTGAGGAAGAGCTATGCCTCAGCGGAGCAGGCAGAACACATTTGCTTGTATATAGGTTATAATGGCAGAAAACAACTGTCAGGTTGGGCTTCTTTACTGTCTGGGGCTGTAGCTCTGAGGTTGGTCACCTGACCAGTCTCTCTTCAAGTAATTGGGTGCTACTGTATATATGTATGTATGTATGTATGTGTCCATTTATCATCTACCTACCTATTTGTCTATCTATATTCCACTTTAAGTTTTTGAGGAAATATAGCTCTACTGTCTCATATTTTTTTAAACTCATGTCTTTCTCCAGTGATAAGTCATTAAAGATTTGACTTCAATCTATTGTAAAATACTTTAACGTTTTTTTTGAATACCAAGAACTGTGGCTTCCTGAAATAAAAGAACAGTTCATTTGCAGAATAAGACATTGTTCTGAAAAACCTGCCACGGTTCCTCCTGGTCTTTCTCTGATTGTGCAATTTTATTATTATCATTTTTGGGGGGAAACACCTATGAAATCTTTCAGTATATCTCATTGTGGGTGGATCAGGGACTTATATATTTACCAATCTATCATTCTCTCCCGAGAGATTATAATTTTTTCCTTTAAAGCATTTATTTAAAAGAATTTTATTCTTAGTTGATGATAGAGCCAAATCAGTCAATCAACCAGTTGTCAGTCAAACTTTACTCAAGTACATTCTAGATGCTCTGCCCTGAGCAGTCACCAGGGTGGGGGGAAGGCTGTTCAAAGAATGTAAATATCAGTCTTGGTGTTTATACTGCAACTTGACCTCCACCTACATTTATTAAATAATTAAACATTGTCAGATGGTACAAAATGAAGTGTTAAACTCCAAACTTTTGATTACAGGTGGGGCTGAAGTGATAATGCAGCTGCCATTATGGAGAGCTCACTGTGCATGAACTACTAAGCTAAGCACTTTGCAGTCATCTCATTTCAGTCTTTCATGTTACACAGTAGGAAATGGAAGCTTAGAGAAGGCAAAGTGTCACCCTGCTGACAAGTGGTAGACTCAATGCGCAAACCTTTTATCTAAGGTCAATGCTCATTCACTGGCCTATATCAGAAAAAGCTCCCAGAGAAGTGGTCCCTGGGCGGAAACCCAAAAGATTGTCAGTCATTCCATAGCTAAAAGGAGCAGTTCTGCAGGCAAGGACAAGGTGACAGGGTCTGGGGTCTCTGGGAACAAGGCCACAGCACATGCCCTGGTGGGAGGGTAAGGGGCATGCTGGGTAAGGAGAGGCAGTGGGTTGGACCCAGAGGCGAGATGTGAGGACAGTGGAGTGGGGTTCTGATAATACTGGTTTGCTGTCTGCTCTTTGAGCTTCACTTCCCCCTCAGTCTGTGCTTTGCTACCTCACCATTAGCGTCACACCTCTGCCTCAGGTATCTGTCCAGATCGCATCTCAACTGCAGAGCATTCCTTGACCTTCCTATTCAAAGAGCATCCCATGTCCACAGTCGTTAACTTTCTTTAAAAATGGAAGTATACACACAACATACAATTTGCCATTTAAAGTGTACAGTTCAGTGGTATTTCATGCTGTGCATTCATGATATCATGCAACCATCACCACCACCTAATTCTAAAACACTTTCATCACCCCTAGACCCACTGAGCACTCATTCTCATGCTTCCCCCCAGAAACCACAAATCTGCTTTTTATCTCTACAGATTTTCCTATTTTGGATATTTCATATAAACGGACTCATGTATTATGTAACCTTTTGTGTCTGGGTTACTTCACTTAACATCCTGCTTTGTTTTTTTTTTTGAGTTGGAGTCTCACTCTGTCGCCCAGACTGGAGTGCAGTGGCCACTCCCGGCCACTACAGCCTCTACCTGCTGGGGCTCCAGCAATCCTTCCACCTCAGCCTTCCAAGTAGCTGGAGTTACAGGCGCACACTACCACTCCTGGCTAATTTTTTGATTTATTGTAGAGATGAGGTCTCACCAAGTTGCCCAGGCGGCTCTCAAACCCGCGGTCTCAGGCAATTCACTCACCTCAGCCTCCCAAAGCGCGGGATTACAGGTTGAGCCACCAAGGCTGGCTTGCATCCTGTTTTCAATGCTCACTCATAGCATGTGTCAGCACTCCATTCTGGCCAATAGTTGAATACTTTTCTGTTGTGTGTATACATATGTCACATTTTGTTTCTTCTCATCAGTCAATGGTGATTTGAGTGTTTCCACCTTTTGGTTATTGGGTTTGGTGCTGCTGTGAACACTGGTGCACATGTTTCGCTTGAACTCATGTTTTCAGTTCTTTTGGGCATATACCTAGGAGTGGAATTGCTGGGTCACATGATAATTCTGTGTTTAATCCCAAAGAAACTGCCAAACTCTTCCACAGAATTGCATCATTTCACATTCCCACTAACAATGTAGGAAGTTTCTGATTTCTCCACATTCTTGCTCAAAGTTATTTTCTGGTTATTTCTATGATACCCAACCTGCTGGGTGTGAAGTGTGATCTCACTGTGGATTTGAACTGCATTTCCCTAATGACTAGTGGAATTGAGCATCTTTTCACACACCACCATTTGTCCCGTTTTATATATTTATTCCCTTTATTTGGCTTTTTCTTTAGACATGGTTTTTTATTCCCTTTATTTGGCTTTTTCTTTAGACATACTTTTTTTTGGTTGTTTGTTTTTTGAGTTGGAGTCTCACTCTGTCACCCAGGCTGGAGGGCAGTGGCACGCTCCAGGTTACCACAGCCTCTATCTGCTGGGCTCAGGTGATCCTTCTGCCTCAGCCTTCCAAGTAACTGGAACTACAAGCACGCACCACCATGCATGGCTAATTTTTTGATTTATTGTAGAGATGGGGTCTCGCCAAGTTGCCCAGGCTGGTCTCAAACCCGTGGACCCAGGCAATCCTCTCACCTTGGCCTCCCAAAGTGCTGGGATTATAGGCATGAGCTACCATGCCTGGCCAATATACGTAAGTTTATAACGTATTGCTCCATATCACATTACCTCTTTATTTATTTAAATAAACAAAATTTTATCTGTCTCCTCCTAGATGATGAGAAGAGAGACTCTGTTCTGTTCACTTTTGTACCTCAGTATCTAGGACAGTGTTCCTCACTGTAGGAACTCAATATGGATTTGTAGAATAATTGAAGAGAAAATTATGGTTATCCCCCAGCCCTGGGTCTGGGACCTCCCAATCCTGCAGGTGGATCAACAGCATTGTGACTGCAGAGCCACAGCTGGTCCATATATCAGCTGGTCGATACATCAGGTGGTCCATACATCAGGGCGCCCATAAATCAGGGGATCCATATGGCAGGTGGTCTCTCCATTGGGGGTCTTTACATCAACCGGTCACACATCAACTGGTTGATACACCAGATGGTCCATACATCAGGTGATCCATCCATCAGGGAGTCCATGCATCAGGGAATCCATATAGCAGCTGGTCCATACATTAGCTGGTCCATGCATCAGGTGGCTCATACATTAGAGGACCTATAGATCAGGAGCACATATATTGACTGGTCCATACATCAAAGGGGTCACACATCAGGAAGTCCATTCATTAGGGGACCCATACATCAGGGAGTTCATATATCAGGTGGTTCATACACTAGGGTGCCCATCATTAGGGGGTCCCTTCATTAGAGGGTGCATACACTGATGTGTCCATCCATCAACTGGTCCATATATCAGGTGGTCCTTCCCTTAGGGAGTCCATACATCAGGTCATTCATACATCAGGGCGTCCATACATCAGGGGTTCATATATCAGTTTGTCCATAAAACAGCTGACTCCTACATTAGGGGGTCCATACATCAGGAAGTTCATATATCCATACATCAGGGGGTCCATACATCAGGGAGTTCATACACTAGGGTGTTCATTAATTAGGGGGTTTATCCATCAGGGAGTACATCAGCTGGTCCATACATCAGGGGATACATACATCAGCTGGTCCATTCATCAACTGGTCCTTATAACACTGCCTGTCCCTTCATTCCCAGACAATACTGTCAAGGCTAATACATTATACTGCCCTTCCACCCCCTCCTCCCCTTGGATTATGGGGAGAGAGGCTGGAGCAGAAAAGTACTTATTTGGTTAATTGAGGCTTGAGGTAGTAATAGCCAGAGCTCAGGCAGCCACAAGGAAAGCAGTGGGAGAGACACAAAGGAGACATTGAAGGAAAATCACCAAGATTAGATGACTGGCTGGGATGACCAACAAAGATAAGTTCAAGTTTTGAGCTTGGAAGATTGGCAAGACAGTGGCACCATGAACTAGATATGGAGGCTGGAGGTAGGGAAAAGGCAGGCTTGCTTTTTGTTTGTGAAGATAACAAGAAATCTGAGTTTGCATACCCAGGGTGTACATCCATAAACACTGTTGTTCTTGGAGCGTAAATGCCTTGCAAAGTGCCCATTTCCCCATTTGTTTTCTCAGTTGTTATCCTCCTGGCTGGGCATGCTCAGGACATGGCAAGCAGCTCTGATGTAGCTTATGGGGTGAGGGTAGAGGGGATAGGACTGGAGGGGACCAGAATGGAGACTCTGGCTTCAAAGTCAGAAGCGAAGCATAAAGGGTATCAATGGAGTTCAAAGAATGGGCAAGGTTCCCAAAAGAGGAGATAGATAGAGAGCGAGAAACAGAGAGAGAGAGAGAGATCCAGCAACTGACTCTCCACCCACCTTCTCTCTCTGCCCTTTTTCCCCCTTGCCATCTCCTAAAACAGCATAAAACTAATCCCACCCTGATTACCTGCAGCCCATGACTCTCTGAGTGAAAGGTCACTGGTGAACTAAGCCCAGATTTGCAGAAGCATCTTTGAGGACACTTTTAGCTCAGGCTTCCTCGGGACCCATCATGGCTTCTCTGTCCCATCAAGGCCAGTCCTGCTCTGCCAGTTGTGTCCTTCCCACTCGATGGTAGAGAATGGCCTCAGTGACACAGATGGATGATAGATATTGATCAAGATAGCCCATCAGAGGGTCCTGGGAGAGGCAGCTGGGGGACAGTGAGGATGATGAGCTCCAGGCTGGCAGGAGAGAGCAGGTCTGTGGCCTTTGTGCCCAGCTTGAGCCTCGACCCTGCATGTGGAGTCAAGCAAGAGTCCCAAGCTCCACCTCACTGAGACTCAGGACAGAAAAAAGTCCACTCCCAAGATGCTCACTAGGAACATACTATGGGAACTTGCCAAAATGTGTGAAAGTTACTTTTTTTTTAATATTGAACACATGGAAGGGGCTCTTCAACTTCCACTGGGAATTTTCTCATCCAAGGAAGTGTGGGCTGAAATGTGAGTTTGTGAAGAAGGCGGATGTTATCTAGGATGGAGACTTTTGACTCAAGGAAAAAGCACCAAACAGCTAAAATCTCCTCCTATAAGTCTAGTGAAAACTCTAGTGAGGGGTCGATCACTGCCACCGTTTCTTTCTGGCTGCGGGCACCCCCAAGGAATTCATGTGTGACAACTGCATGTTGGGAACCATGGACAGCCTCTCCTTAGAAGCCTTCCACTTTGGGTATATAATATGATTTTGTGCCTGGAGTCTTTCTTTTTTTTTTTAAGATTGGAAAATATAGTTTATTTAGAAAGTAAATTGGAGAGAGAGAGAAGAGATTCACCTTCCCAAGGTAGGGGAGGAGACCCAAACTTGGGGAAACACAGTGGCCATAGCTTAGAGAGACATGTGGCCAGACTAGAGTTTATCAAAACGATGGCCCCGGAATCTTTCTCTCTAACAACATTCTCATCTCTTCATTGCAAAGCAGTGTCCCCAACCATAAGGCTGTATGGTTAGCCCGGCCTTCTCCAATTCTGAGCTTGCATTAGGAGAAAGCTTCTGAGAGCCAAGTATACTTTCCTGACAGTCTGTGACCGCCAGCCCTGACAATGCTACCACTCTTATCTCGAGACAGGACTCTTGACACATTTCTGGAACATAGCTACTGACTAAGGTGTCTGAGGCGGAAAAAGGGCATTTTAAGACAGGAGTGCATGTTTTATTACACAAAATGGTCTTAAAAATATTTTTTTAAGTTTTTAGATATTTGTCTCTTAGGCATTTAAAAAGCAAATAAGATTCTCATCTTCATTCTGAAAAGGCCTGATTTCCTTGGACAGCATGTTTTCTGATTGCATTTAATCATTAATTAATTTATATACTTCTTCATTGAACATATGTTCATATAAGCCTACTGAAAGCTGATGGACAGTCCCACTTGGAGGGATACACAAGGCCCCGTCTCATTCTTCAGTGTTAATGGGGAGTCAGGACCGCCCGGGACTGGAAGTAGTCTCAGAGGAGAAGCACCCAGAACACAGATGCTAGGAAGGTCCTCACACCAGCATTGGCCACCCCACATCTGAGCTGCCTCCTGAGCGTGCCCAGCAGCAGTTGAGATAAAAATGGAGAAACACAAGGGAAAATGCGTACTTTGTAAGGCATTTAATCTCCAAGAACTACAGTTTTCATCCACACTAACATTTGTGCTACCGTAGGCTTTGCAGTGAAGTTCTAGAACATGTGCACTCACCTTTTCATGTTACATCCTCCTCTCTTGTAAAGGAGCTCTTTAAAATGATAACTGATGTCTAGGCCAGGCACAGTGGCTCATGCCTGTAATCCCAGCTCTTTGGGAGACCAAGCCAGGAGGATTGCTTGAGCCCAGAAGTTCAAGATCACCCTGGGAAACGTGACGAGATTTTGCCTCTACAAAACAAATAAAAAATTAGACGGGCACGGTGGTGTGTGCCTGCAGTTTCAGCTACTCAGGAGGCTGAGGTCAAAGGATCACCTGAATACTGGATGTTGAGGCTTCAGGGAGCCGTGATCTTGCCACTACACTCCACCCTGGTCCATAGAGTGAGACTCTGACTCAATAAATGAATGAATGAATGAATGAATAATAAAACAAAATAATAGCTGATGTCTAAAGCATATCATCTAATATCATAGTTCCATTTTTCTGGAATTATAGTGGATGAGAAATATTAGTGGGGGTTTTAGTACCAGAGGACATTTTGTCCTGAAGGGAGTGGTGTGTTTCTTCCTAGACATTGTCACTAGGAAAAAAAAATGCTCAGAAGAGTTAGCAGAGCTAAGGTAATGCTGGTTCTGAACGAATTCAGAATATAGGGTACAAAGTCACCATTTTGAATCTTCACACACACATTGGAAAATCCATTTTACACACAGTCACGTCAGTTAACGTCAATGCTAATTTACCATAGCAGACAACAAAAATAAAGCAACCACTCACTGGCAGCAGGGTTTGAAAAGTATAATATGAATTGTTTTGTAGCCTTACTTTCCTGATTCTTAATTTTTTTAACTAATATTAAAATTAGATTGTATTATTTCAGCACATATTAATTGGAGTTAAAGAAAGATTTGAAGCAGAAAATAGGCGGAGAGGAACACTTCAGAGGTTCACTGCTACAGTTGCAGAGCTGATAACAGCATCATCGAGCCCTGCCTTTGTCTTTTTATTATCCTATTCAATACCAGCAATAATAGGAATATTGGAAAATGATAATAGGAAAATTGAAAAATTCACCTCTCCCATGCATACATACCCCTCTCAAAAAAATCATTGCCAGGTAGATTTAGCAATACAAGACTGGATAGCACCTCAGTGCAAAGGGTGAGTTTAGGAATGAATTGACCTGGCTGTTCCTGCGATCTGCCTCTTTCTAGCAAGTAAGGTAACCTCTCAAATTCCAGTTAGCTAATCTGTAAAGTGAAAACCATAAAAGCTCCTAGCCTGCAGAATGTTGTAACAATTAAGTGAGCTAATGTGTGCATAGCTCTTAGCACATTCGATCAATGTTAACTATTATTATCACAGGTAACATGCGAATGACAGAGTTGAGCTGCTGATTTTTTTTTTTCAGCCATCCCCCAACCTGCCTCTTTTCTCTCTCCTCTGAGTTGAATAGTAAGCACAGTTCTAATGAAGTGACTCCTCTACACAAAAACCTGAAATAGAATAAAATCCAAACTCCCCTAGCACTGCATGCAAAGCCCCTCATGTTCCCTCCCCACTTGCAACTACCTGGGGACTTTGTGAGCTCTGCACTCTAGGATCTCTGAAATTATTGTCCTTTTCCTGAATGAGTCGTAGCCACCAGGTCTCTGTGGAGTAGCTTCTCAGTTCCTTCATTCCTAGTGTCCTCTTCCATCTCTGTCTGCAGGCTAGTGCCAGCCAGAACTGTGCAAACTGGAGTCCATTTCTCTGGGTGTATTCCCATGATAATGTCTTTGCACCACTGCCATTGTGCTGCCATCATCATGCCACCAGTCCCACTCTGAATTGTATTTCCTGTGTGATACAGCAAACTCCTTAAACACAGAAATTACATCATGTTCATTGTTGGGCCTCCTAGGGTACTTTGCAAGCTATTTTGTACATAACTTTATAGAAGAGAAAGTTGGCTGAACCGAATTGAAAAGTTGACTCTAAATGTTTATTGTCAATAGGTAATTACAGCAGCAATAAGAAAGGGCTTGTAACGATCGAAAGAATGAGAGAGATGTGTATGTGTTTATTTATTTATACAAAAATATGCAGGCTTTCTTTGTCTATTTTAACACTTGAACAGATATTTCCTTGTCTATTTTAACATTTGAGCAAGTATTTTATTTTAACATTTAACGTATAGTTAACACTTAATATCTGCTGTAACATCTGATATATAATGTTTGAAGTGCCTTCTGACTCTAAGTGTGTGAAATCTGAGTTATTGGCCTTTATCTTCTTACAATATCATTTTTAAATAGTATGGCCAGGATTGCTGGATTGTATGAGAATTCTATTTTTAATTTTTTGCGGGACCATCATACTATTTTTCAGCAATCCCACTTCTGGGTATATACTTAACATAATTGAAATCAAAATCTTGAAGAGATGTCTGCACTCCCATGTTCATTGCAGCACTGTTCACAATAACTGAAATATAGAAACAACCTAAATGTCCATCAACAGATGCATAGACAAAGAAAATGTAGCAGATATATACAGTGGAATACTATTCAACCTTTAAAAAGTCAGAAATCCTGCCAAATGCAACAACACGGATGCCACTATGCTAATGAAATAAGCCTATTACAGAAAAACATATGCCACATGATTCCACTTATATAAGGTATCTAAAATAGTCAAAATTGTAGAAACAGAGAGTGAGATGGTGGTTGTCAGAGGTTGTGGGAGGGAGAAATGGAGAGTTGTTCAACAGGTATACATTTTCAGTTACACAAGATGAATAAGTTCTAGAGGTCTGCGGAGCAGCATCATGCCTATAGCAAACAATACTATGTTGTGCTCTTAAAACATGTGCTAGGATAAATCTCGTGTAAAGTGTTCTTATCATAACAACGACAATAATGGTAATAACCAGGACACTGCCAGTTAAAACCACAGGAAACTGACCAGGTGGGAGGTGAGTCCTGAGTGTGTCTGGAGGATCTCATACCAGCTCAGCTTGGGCCCTCACTGGCCTTTCCCAGGTAAAGACCACAGTGGTGTCGGCTGGTTATTCAGTCCTGCTCTCATAGTTGGAATGTCAAAGGTTTCCTGTTCCTCCTCGCGATGTTTCCACATGTGTGTCAGGACCTTGCCCACAGACAGGACCTTGCCCGCAGACAAACCCCCACAAATGTTTCTTGAGTAAACAATCGTCCCTTATATTAAAGCAAAATAAGACAAAAATAATATTTTTAAATATGTTAATAACAGGACTCTGTGCTTGAACAACAAACTCACCATTTCCACCAAGAAGCACAAAACTCTCTCTATGCTGGGATAAATTCAGATTTTTTTCATTTATATAGCATTTATCAGATAGATTATCAAAAATGCCTATCACTATCTAAAATTATATATATTCATATATATATTATACCTCTTCCCATAAAATGGAATTTTCATGAGACTAGGGATTTTTAAAAAATCATATTGATTGTGGTCTCCATAGCACAGAGCCTGGCACAGAGTAAATGCTCAATAAACACTCACTAAAGAGAATTGTATTTTATATTGAGAATTTAGTACTAAGTTAAGTCTATTAGGACGAAAAAATCATATACCAGTAAAGAAATTCTTTCTAAGGGCGAGCGCGGTGGCTCATGCCTATAATCCCAGCACTTTAGGAGGCTGAGCTGAGAGGATTGCCTGAGCCCACAGGTTCAACCAGCTTGGGCAACGTGTCAAGACCTCATCTATACAATAAATAAAAAAATTAGCCAGGCGTGGTGGCATGCACCTGTAGTTCCAGCTACTTGGAAGGCTGAGGTAGAAGGATCACCTGAGCCCTGTAGGTCGAGGCTGTGGTGCCGGGTGACCGGGAGTGTGCCACTGCCCTACAGCCTAGGTGACAGAGTGAGATTCCAACTCAAAAAAAGAAAAAAAAAACTCATTCTAGAGAAAACAAAGTCTGAGACATAATGACTTGATTGGATTTGGGGATGGGGAATAGGACTAATGGGAATTTTTACCCTTGACTTCTTTAGAAAAAAATGGAATGAGATGGAAAATGTGAAGTTGGCAATGAATCCCCTGAAGGTTTCAGAAATAATTAACTGAGATTTCTCTCTTTTACAATGATGTTGTAGGCATCAAACATAGGGAGTGAGAAGAGTTGGGACTAAGTTAAGGTTTCATTTTCCTTACTTTTAAATAATTTCCTTTGAGAGAGAAAGAATAAGAAATGAAAACATTGAAAATGTAGAGGAAGTCTAAGCTGGGCTCGGTAGCTCAGCCTGTAATCCCGCGCCTTTGGGAGGCTGAGGTGAGTGGATTGCCTGAGCCTGCGGGTTGGAGACCCGCCTGGGCAGCGAGACCTCATCTCTACAATAAATCAAAAAATCAGCCGGGCGTGGTAGCGCATGCCTGTAATTCCGGCTACTGGGAAGGCTGAGGCGGAAGGATCGCCGGAGCCCAGCAGGTCGAGGCTGCGGTGGCCGGGAGCGGCCACTGCACTCCAGTCTGGGCGACAGTGAGACTCCAACTCAAAAAAAAAAAAAAAAGAAAGAAAGAAAAAGATCATAGAAAAAGACTAGGAGAAGGATAAACTACAGATCTCAAAAGAGAATGCAGCTATCCTCGCAGGAAATAAGTGAACAAGGCCTTCAGGGGCTGTCAGGACAATCAAGCGAAGGAAACAGTGAAAACAATCCCATCCCTAAGGAAAGAACCTCAGATGCAATTCAGCTGGCTGCATGAGCTCCCACGGCTTAAAGAGATCAGGACACTTCGGGGGCCCGTGTAGTAAGTGGAGCAAGTAAGGGAGAAGTGGGTGGAAGTTTAAGGCTGAAGATTTCATGACAAGAAGCTATTGGACAGTAGGAATTGTGGAATGTACTTAAAGAGAGTATGAGTCATCCCAGAGCCTAAAGAGGTTTTTTAAAATGATGGGAAAGTGTTGGGCGTTGGAGGAACTTGTCCTACTGAAAATCTCAGGAATAAGCCAGGATTCATTCATCCTTCCATTTGGCACTTATGGAGCATAATCCAGGCACTGGGGATACAAAGGCCAGTGGATCAGGCCACACCCAATCCCTGCTTTCTTGGAGTGTACAGATGAGCAGGTCAGTTGATCTCAGTGATGCATGTATGTGTGTATTCTGAAAGTGGGTGGTGTCGGGAGAAGGGATACAGATGACGAGTGACTAACCAAGGAGCCAGGTCTAGATGTGGTGGGGAGGGAGGAAAGTTAGGAGGCTTTCTAAGGAGCTGCACTGGAGTAGAGATCAGAGGGTGCCCAGGGGTCTGCTGGGGAGAGAGATGGGGGTGGGATGGAAGCATCCTTCTAGATCCTTTGTCCTATGGAAGAAGGATTACAGCACCTGCAGGAAACAGATGGAAGACCAACATAGCTGGAGGACAAAGCGTCAGAGGAAGTAATTTAAACTGAGCAGGAGCAGTGGACAAAGCAATCCCAGGCAGACCTGAGGCCCACAGAAGTTATTTGAGGTTTTATCCCAAGAGCAGAAGGACATCACAGGGTGCTATTATGGGAAGCATGAGATGTAGCCAGTACCTAGACTCTTCAAATTACCCAAACTCACCCACCTGTGTGCCCAAACTGTTCATAATTTGACTACCTTTAATACCCAAGGTCTGGAAGAGGTGTGCTCATTCCCTCTGTACCTTCCTGGAGTAGATGCTCCTGAACTCTCCACATTTTCTTGATGCTCTTGAGGTATAAAGGTTGCCTGTCTGTATGCTCAGGAATTCTACCCTGTTTTTCGCTTTTGAGTGTTGGTCCGTTTTCAAACATTTTTATTTCTGAGTGCTGCCATTGTACCTGCCCCTCTTTCTAATTGGATGATACGATGTGTTGTGGGAAGAAAAAATGACAGAGCCCAACAAGTAAGCTTTTGTGAGCTTTGGTATATGTGCTCTGCGGCTCCTCAGGGGCTTTTAGGGTTCTCTCCTCGCTCCCACTGGTGCTCCAGGTGGTAGGTGGCTAGAGTCAGTGTCTGTAGGTATATAAGTGATGTGCTGTTGGATATGGTGGCCACTAGCCACATGTGGCTATTTAAATTTCAATTCATTAAAATTATATCAAGTTAAAATTCAGTCCTTAGTTGTAGTAGCCACATTTCAGGTGCTTGAGGGCCACATGTGGCCAGCCAGTGGCTACCGTATTAGATCGAGCAAATTTGAACATTATTATCACAGAAAGTTCTATTGGACAGCAGTCTTAGAGTAGCGTGGATATGGTGATAGACAGCATTGTTGTTGATGGTGTGAAACATCTATCTGACAGCAATTCTAGGCATGCACCAAATTCAGAACTGGATGTGGCCCTTCTTGTTCCACTAAGCTTATGAAAATCCTGTAAATTATTCCTTTCAGAATTGTTATAATTACTGTAATGTTATTGAAGAAATGCTCAGAGATCTGCTATTTCCAGCAGAGAAACAGACTCAAGGCTAATTAAAATTCTACATTTGCTCACTGGAAAATCTGAGCTCTTGCTAGATTCACCTTCCCACAGTGTCTCCAAATAGACACAAGTCGCATACACACCGCACACACCCTTAATCTATTTGAGACATTCCGTGACACCACCTGAGCCTTTGTCAGTTCATACCTCAACTTCGGGGAAAAGGTATATTCAGGAAGGAGCCTGAGATGGTGACACAAACAGATGCTCATTTTCTTAAAAAAAAAAAATCAGCTCATTGAACTGATGAGCTAGTTATCCCATGTTCTGAGCTCAGAATAGCAAATGAAGAAGAAACAGATCGAAGATATTTCAACTGGATGTTACATAAAAGTCATATCAAGGTGTGATGAATAATGCATTAGTGATTCCTTGATTTTCATTATGTGCCAGCTTGAGAGAGGAATCCATGCCTAGAGGCTTTCATAATAATAACAATACTAATTGCATGCATGCACTACTAATAACCCCTGTAACGACTCAGCTCAGTAGGTAGCATTTTCCACATCTCACAGATGAGGAAACTGAGGCTCAGGGGTGGGGTTACGGTGCAGCAGGAGTCAAGCTCAAGGTGATCAGGCAGGGCAGCTCATTTCCCATTTTGCTCTGGGGTGCCCATGTCTCTGCACCTGTGGAAGGCGGTTTAGGAGGACACAGAAAGGCAAGGTGATAGGAAGAGGTGGCTTCAGTGGCTCAGGCTGATGGCATCTTTCCTGGACACTTCTTCCCCGCTGGTCCCTCTGGTGGCTGCGTGGTTCTCAGAGAATAAACCTTGACTTTTTTTTTTTTAAGTTGGAGTCTCACTCTGTTGCCTAGGCTGGAGTGCAGTGGCACGCTCATGGCCACTGCAGCCTCAACCTGCTGGACTCAGGTGATCCTTCCACCTCCACCTCAGCCTTCCAGGTAGCTGGAACCACAGGCACGTGCCACCCCGCCTGGCTAAGTTTTTGATATATCTTAGAGATGAGGTCTCGCCAAGTTGCCCAAGCTGGTCTTGAACTCATGGACTCAGGAAATCCTCTCACCTCAGACTCCCAAAATCCTGGGATTATAGGAGTGAGCCACCATGCCCAGTCAATGAAACTTGACTTTTAATGACAATGAAACAAAAAGCTTAAAGTAGCATTTTTTCCCCCTGACTTGTGGACAGCTGACCACATGACATGAGTTTCAAAGAGAAGTTCAACTTTACAGAAAAAAACAAAACAAACAAATGAGCAAATAGAAGCAAACAAAAAACCTGTAAGAAATCTCCAGGAGAGCCGGGCTCGGTGGCTCAGCCTGTAATCCCACGCCTTTGGGAGGCTGAGGTGAGTGGATTGCCTGAGCCCGCGGGTTCGAGACCTGCCTGGGCAGCGAGACCTCATCTCTACAATAAATCAAAAAATTAGCCGGGCGTGGTAGTGCATGCCTGTAATTCTGGCTACTCGGAAGGCGGAGGGGGAAGGATCGCCGTAGCTCAGCAGGCGAGGCTGCGGTGGCCGGAAGCGGCCACTGCACTCCAGTCTGGGCGACAGAGTGAGACTCCAACTCAAAAAAAAAAAAAAAAGAAATCTCCAGGATGAACAGGACCAGCCTGTTTCTTACTAATCTGGTCAGTTTTTCTGACCACTTCTCCAGGGGTGAAGTACCATCTATGGCCAGGCCGAGGTTGTGGGATGCTTTAAGGTCTTCCCCTGGAGAACTCAGCTGCTAACTGGAGTACCTCACCAATCTATCCTGGTGTCTCCCATGAGCCAGGCCCTCACCATCCAAACATTAATGAGACGCAGTCCTTGCCTGTGAGGTGCTTGTGATATGGCCTGGGAGGCACACAGTAAACAAAATAATTGAAACACAGCAGGATAAATGCTATGGTCCTGGGACACAGGAAGCACAAAAGTGTAATGAACAACATGCACACTTCCAGCTTTAAAATTCAAAGTCATAGGAGTCTGATGGAGATGCACTCTTAGAAATGGGATGACAACAGAGCATTGGGTAGAGCTGAGACCACAAAAACAAAGCATCCAGAAAACTGGTGCCTATTGTTAAGGCCACAGGGTCACTGGTAAGGCTGGCCCAGGAAGTAATTTATAGCAATAGGTTAAAAAGGCGTGGATTATTTCCCCAGAGGTGAAAATAGCTATAGTAGTTGACTAGTAAATATCTAACAGCAAAATGAGATGAGGAGTGAAGAAATGGGTCAGGGATCACAAGGATCAAGAGGTGAGAGCCACGGTCTTGTCCATCAAGGGCAAAGCTGGAAACTGCAAGTTCAATGCAGAAGAGAAAAATAGGGTTGTGGACCAGTGAAGGACTAAGAGTTCTAGGGCACAGAGGATGGACATGAAGTTTTTTCCAGGACCAGAGGAAGTCCTGAGAAAGGGTTGAGATGATCAAAAGTACTCAGCACCACACTGCAGCTAGTAGTGCACCAGCCCAAATCTACCTGGACTGAAATCTGAGTCACTGAGTCCACCAACCCACTCAGACAGTTAACAGAACTAATTTCTGGTGAGAACTAGATGTTCTCCTTTGCTCTCCTGAATAGGGGACTTGGTGTGCTTGTTTCACAGAGAGTGTGGGAGGAGGAATGTGGCTCCACACCTCAGCCATTTCAGAGACAGAGAAATTCAGGCAGAAGATGGGAAATGGAAATGATGGGGCAGGCGTGGGCTACACCTGCGGGGTGTGTGGGAAGGAAGAAGAGAAGGGAGGAGGGGGTGATTGGCTTTTCCAGAGGCAAGAATGGAGACAGCTGGGAGCAGTAACAGAAGTGGTTTCCTCCGATGAGGCTGCCACACAGTCCCCCCCAGACTGCACAAGGGAATACACAGACAGGAAAAAGTTCCTCTTTTTTTGACAGGGAGGTGTACGTCCTTCACATAGGAACACCACACCATGGCGCTTAGGGTCTAGTCTTCCCTTCTGCCTCCCTTTTTTTTTTTTTTTTTTGAGTGGGAGCCTCACTCTATCGCCTAGGCTGGAGGGCAGTGGCACGCTCCTGGCCACCGCAGCCTCAACCTGCTGGGCTCAAGTGATCCTTCCACCTCAGCCTTCCGACTTAGCTGGAACTACAGGCACATGCCACTGTGCCCTGCTAAGTTTTTGATTTATTGTAGAGATAAGGTCTCACCAAGTTGCCCAGGCTGAATCTGGAACCCATGGGCTCAGGATATTATCTCACCTCAGCTTCCCAAAGTGCTGGGATTATAGGCATGAGCCTCCACACCCGGCCTATGCCTCCCATATTTCATAGCTAGCCCTCTGCATATAGTCGATAAACTTTCATCTTGACTTCAATACAGTAATAACAAAGTAGGAAGACAAGTTCCTAATGATTTCCTACATCAACCCCCAAAGAAGATTCCATCCTGTCCTTTCTTATGGGAGCAACCCCCTGGTAGCAAGTCCCCACAGGCCTAGAAAAGTGCTGTGAGATGAAGAGAGAATCCCACAAAGGCCCCAATGTCTTTATCACAAAACGCCCAAGCTCTCAGGGGAGGATCTAATTATTGCAAGCAGTTAGTCGATAAACCAATATTCTGTTCAACCAAAGAGCTTAGCATTTACACTCTGAGTCTTAGCATTAGACTCTTGTGGAAGAACTTGGTCCTCCAATACCTGCTGAATCTCTAAGCTATACTCCATCTCCGGGACTTCCTTGATTTTGGTGATGTCAACCAGAGTTAAGCCCTACATATCAGAGTGCTGCTCCAATAATCAAAGAGAGTTGTATATGAGGGACTGGAGCTCAGGATGTACTTGCAGGAGCTCAGGAACACAAGGCACTGAGCAACTCTATAAGCAGATAATCAGCATTGATTCAGTCAGCCGGTCAGCGTCTTTCCAGTTAGTCCAGCAGTCTTACAGGGACCCAGCCTTGGGCCTTATGTCTGTCTCACACCTCTCCACAGGCAGCGTGTATGTACCAGCAATTCTACCAAAATGCCAATTGCAAATTAACCAAACTGATGTGGGTGCCCAGACGTGGATACTATCTTATAAGCAACACTAATCTGCAGAAATTAAAAGTTGTCATAGAATGAGTAGGCCACTGGACTCCACATGGAAAAACTAGGATACTGATGGCGGGTTTGATCAATGTTTAAACCCTACCCAGTGTGAGTTGCCTCTTGCTTATGGCTGAAGGTAGATTCCTTCTCTTGTGTGTGGTTTCAGTATCCACACAGAGAGCATGACTGCTTCATGTCTCAGAACTGAAAAGGACAGCGAACTCCACATCGAGGACCCTGGTGTATTCACCAATTTCGAATTTCTTCCATAATATATTCTTTCCAATATTTTTTCCCAAGTTTTTGTTATAGTTAATCCATAATTTTTAAGTTTATCTAAAACATCTATGGCCTACTTAGAGCATTTTGCCTTGTTTTCACTTTCAGAATTAGTATATGTAGTTGGCTGTCCTTTAGGGATTTTTTACCACAACAGGACAGTCTATTAATATTTTCCAATAGCACCTCGCAAGGGTTAGCAGAAAAAGAGTGTAGCCTGAGTGGAGATGTTCAGGGAGTGCGGGGGTCCCTTACCAGCTGTAAGACTTGGGCTCGCCCTCAGGCACTGCTCTCCTTCGTACCTCTGTAGTGCCTCAGCAGAAGGACAATGATTGCGTCTCATAGGCTTTGAGGGTTGTCACAGGTTGTCAAAGCTGGGAACATTAAAGCTTCAAATGCCGAGTTCCTAGCGTACTGGCTCAATTGCTACTGTTAATCCTGCCTGCAGGAAGGAGAGTGCTTTCTTTCTGGAAGACCCTAAGTCACTCACTGTGTGGGCTTCCTGACATACAATGCTGGACTTGTGCTCTGAGGGGAGGTTCTTGCCCACTGTTCCCCCAGATTTGGTAAGCTAAGAACTATACTTTGGCCTACTAACTCCTGTTTGTAGGGCTTGGGGATTCGATGGGAGAATGGGGGGAGGGCTATTGGAATGGTTTTAACAATGATGAAAGCTTCTGGCTGCTTTGCTCTGCCTGCCACCATCAGCTAGGACCCGTGGTTCCATACCACCATGCAAATATTTGTGTAAACTTCCCCTGGATTCCTACGTATAGCGACTGCTGGACAAACTCTTCCTCATCCTCTATTTCCCCTCCTCTTTCCAGAGGATCCCTGTGTGTTGTAGAAAGTGTGTTCTTTGATTCTAGCCCTAAAGTGGATAGACTGTAGAATTTGAATAGAGTTTAAAAAAGAGTTATTGCAATCAAGAAGAAATGCAAGTCACTGATAATCTTTTCACATCTTTCCACCTTCCTACCTCCCACTCCCCTCTGAGAAAATCTGACGTCAGTTCCCATGTGTTAGTTCAACCTATCTTTAACTATCCTCTCAGCGCTATGTTTGACAGGAACTTCCTTTAAAGACAAATTTAGACAGAGATTCCATTATGCTATTAGAATCTCGTCCAGAATCACTTCTATTTTTGAAAAGCTTTTTGCTTAGCTCTGTTTAGTGATCTTTTAATTATGCCAAACAACTGTCAGAAATCATATTGCAAAGCTTCTCAGCAACGTACCAGTGAGTCGTCTTTAAGCCACCATATTGTTACTCCCCCAGAGTTTTAATGGTTTTATTTAGCCATGAAGGTGACGAGGAGCCCACACACCTGTGGTCTGAAGAAGTCAGTGGGCCTGGGAGGAGATTAATGAGCTTGGCCCAGCCTGGCTGTGTGAGGCCCAGTCATGCACTCTGCGTTTTCCAAAGCTGTGCCTGTATCCGACTGGCATTTCTAATCTTGCCGTGGGGTTTGGCTCCAATTCCCTCCCTCGCCCCCCATCTTATTTATCAATAGCATGTGAATTAGAGCAGAAACTAATAGACAGACAAGAGCTAAAAGAGGCCAATCCTTCCACCTTGGGAGGACAGCTGTGTCCCAGAGGCCGGATGTACCACATTCCCTAAGTGACTTAATTTTCAGTTTCTAGGGTCCTGCTTATCATGGTTTGATAGGACCTTTGACTGTATGTGGAAAGGAATTTAGGAGTAGGCAAGGATAAGATGTAGAAGGTTCACATTTTTTTTCTCTTAAACATCTCTTCTACTCCTTGTCTCCTGGGAGATATTAGTTGTGAAAATATTTTTCTCTGCAAAACTTCCTCAAGCCATCAACGAGTAGGCAGACAGTACTCAAGATGAGTTTGGGTCTCGATGTACGCCTAGGGTATTTTTGGTGTCATTAGCTTTGGAAACAAAGGAATATACAGAATCCTATTGATCACATTGCTGGGCTCATCAGCTTTTTTGGTAATAACCTCTAAACTAAAGATGATAGCACTTAGTTACATAAGCACCCATTAGGCTGAGAAGGAAAATGTCAACATATTTTCTACCCGGTTATATATGGGCACATAGATCCTTTTAAATCATTTTCACAAACATAATTGGGTACAAAACAAACCAGTCATTTTGAATTTATTTTGAAACAATCATGCTTTCATGCATTGTGAGTAACTTTTATACAGCAGAGCTGACGTGTGTGTGTGTATACGTGTGTGCATGTGTGTACTTTAAAAACCTCAAATACAGAAAACCCTTGCTGTTTGCTAGACATCTGGCATCTGCTGCTCTATTCCAAGTGATTAACTTATCTACAATGACTTTTTACCCCGCTGGATAAATCAGACAGTGTCACTGGCTACAGTGGTGGTGGCTAGTCTATATTCCATGAAACAATTATATGGTGAACTCTAGATATTTTTATTATTTTTATGTATTCCAGAAGAGACTTCCAGAAAGGTCTTCCAACATTTCTGTCCCTGACAGCCATTAGTGCAACTAAAACAAAAAAAAGTACAGAAGCAGCATCCACATTTCACACCCTCTGTCCCTGATGTTCTGCTGAGACTCGACAGATGGAAGCACAGCAGTCGTTGTGCAAGTGACTGCCAAATGGGCAGGCAGACCGAGTGGGGACAGGAGAGGTGCTGTTCAGGCGCCGAATGATGATGCTCTTCTTGGGGCCTCTGCTTCCTGTCCAGTAGCCACTCGCTGACACACTGTGCTTCAGCTCCACTGGGCAGACAGAAGCAATGGAGTCAGGATGCCCACCGTCCCCACCAAGGGAAGAAAGCCCAGCCCTTTCATTTCACAGAGGAGAAAATCCTGGTGCAGAGAGGGAAGATGACTCTATCAAGGATGTGGAATGGATTGCTGGAGAACCTGGTCTAGAATTCCAGTCTCAACTCCCAGCCTGGTGCTCATCCATCTCATCCCCAATGAATCACTTCCATCATAAAACCTAGGAGGGAGTGTGACCTTTTTGTCATCGATGGTGTCTAAAATGTACCCTGAAGAGGAAAAATGAAGCTCCATTTTTATTAATGAGCATTATTTTTGTCCGTTGTCTCTTTCCTTGGGATACAGAACAGTTATCTGTGTGGTCTTCTTCTCCTCCCGTACCATAGCCTGGAAACAGTAGATTTCATCTAGTTCCTGCCTTTGGGTCATTGTGTTTCTGAATCTTGTTCTTTTAAAGAGAGAAAGAAATTGAAATTGAATCAGGGCCTTTATCTTGCTATCTCCCCAACTATTTTATTTAAAACCTAAACTCTTAGCTGGCTGATCTCTCCACTTGCTCTGAGTAAACAACTGACTCAGGAGGCCTGCGGTGAGAACTTCTCCAGCTTTGGCTGAGCCCATCCCACCCTGGGAAAGGCAGTGTGTTCTGAACTTCTAAGCATGACTGCTTTATCCGGAACTTCCAATGGGGAGAATGATTGTCCTGTTTTCTATTCTAATGTTAATGATCTGTCTTTGGGAGTTTGAAGCTGGCTCAACCCTCAAACTGCCTTCCTATTTGTACTTTTCACACTCAGCCTACTTTGCTATTTTCACTAAACCCACCTGTCCACTTTCACCAATTTTCAGTAAAAATTAACTGAAGTCTGTCAGGTAAAGTGGTTCACGCCTGTAATCTCAGCACTTTGAGAGGCTGAGGCAGGAAGATTGCTTGAGCCCAGGGGCTCGAGATCAGCCTGGGCAATATAGTGAAACTTCATCTCTACCAAAAAGAAAATACAAATAAACAAATTAGCTGGGTATGGTGGTACACACCTCCTGAGCTCAGGAGGTCTAGGTTGCCATGAACCGTTCTCCAGCCTGGGTGACAGAGTGAGACCCTGACTCAAAAAAAAAAATTTACCAAAGTCCAGTGAGGTTCCAGGTACCATGCTAGACCTTTTCCAATAAGGATGCATAAATAGCAAACTGTCGCTGGGTGAGGTGGCTCACGCCTATAATCCCAGCACTTTGGGAGGCTGAGGTGAGAAGACTGCCTGAGCCCATGGGTTCGAGACCAGCCAGGGCAAATTGGTGAGACCTCATCTCTACAGTAAATCAAAAAATTAGTCAGGCGCTGTGGCACGTGCCTTTAGGTCCAGCTACTTGGAAGGGTGAGGCAGAAGGATTACCTGAGCCTAGCAGGTTGAGGCTGCGGCAGCCATGAACAGCGTGCCGTTGCACTCCAGCCTGGGTGACAGAGTGAGATTCCAACTAAAAAATAAATAAATAAATAACACCCTGTCCCCCACTCTTTCCCTTCCCACATTCAAGTCAGCTACGTTGGGCACCTATATGACTGCTAAAATGATATTGGAGATGAGTCTTCGGTCTACTGGCCCAGTGGTCTTGCTAATTCCATGCCTCTAAATGAGACATACTTTCCCAGTCATCAACAGTATTACTGCTGAACAACCAACCACAGTCCACCCCTGTGGAGAATTGCCTAAGAGTGTGTAGCAACCAGTAGATTCCAAGGGAGGGAGGAGGAAGGTTCAAGGCTGAGTATGTTCAGTCCTTCTCCCAGACTTGCTCACTCTGCCTCCTCACCTGGGGTGGGGGGCGTAGAAAGAGAGGACAGGAGTTTGGAGCAGGACTCAACATCACCAACAGGGAACAAGGATGTCCCCACCACAGTGCTCCTGTCTGGGAAGAGCTAGAATCCACTCCCACCCAAGACCCTGGATACCCAAGTCTAGGGTTCAGTCTACTACCTTTATTCCACTGTTCTGACAGGTAACAGCAGGAGTTCTATAGCAAGAAATAACAACCTACTTAACCCAAAAAGTGTGTTCTCTCTGTCTTTTTATTATTATTATTATTAAGAGAAAAATGGGCAGGGCACAGTGGCTCAAGCCTGTAATTCCAGCACTTTGGGAGGCCAAGGTAAGGGGATTGCCTAAGCTCACAGGTCCAAGAAAAGCCGGGGCAACTTGGCAAGACCTCATCTCTACAATAAAGCAAAAAATTAGCTGGATGTGGTAGCACATACCTGTAGTCCCAACTACTTGGAAGGCTGAGGCGGAAGGACCTCCTGAGCCCTGAAGGTTGATGCTGGGGTGGCCGTGAGTGTGCCATTGCATTCCAGCCTGGGTGATGGAGTGAGATTCCAACTCAAAAAGAAAAAAAGAGAGAGAGAGAGATAGAAATGTCAGCAAACCTTTTAGAAAACCATTTCTGACTTCTCAGGCTGATATAACTTCTTTATTTTTAAGAGGTACACAAGCATTTTCAAGTCATGTGCATCATATTGAAAGGAGTTCAGATCCACTCATTTGAAAAGCTTGGTGAATTGACCTACCACATATCCAACCAGCCCATAAGCTGTGGGGAAGTCTGATTGTTTAAAAGCGAGGATGCTGTTGTCAGCTGGACAAAGCACTGAACAACTTTTTTCAATAGTGGGATTGGATTTCCACCCTGGCTGGGCAGTAATTAATGATCAGGATTTGTGGCCTGGCTCTCAGTTTGTGGAATTCACTGCGGAAAATCCAAAGCTAAGGGAACTGGCATGCTCCTAACAGACAGAACTTCCCATCTTGGACACGTTGACCTCATACTGCAGGCAAACAAAAAGAAGCAAGCTCTCAACTGGACTGCCTAATGCAGCTCATTTCAACCTCAGTGGTAGCCTCTGCCTTCTGCCCTGTCAGTAAAATGCTCCCTTTGAAATAATGCCCTTCACAGCTGACATGCCGTTTACACAGATTTGCCCGCCAAGGTTGTAGAGGGGAAAAGTTCAATGTTCAGAAGAGTCAGACAATATGTCGACTTTATTTCTAGCTATTTTTTTGATAGTTCATCTTTAATGCACTTTATACATGTTGATTTTTTATTGAGAAAGCCTTATTCTTAAAAAAACTTAATACACTTTTATTTTTTGGTAACAGTTTAATGCTAAGAAAATTTGACTAGTTTGCCCATTTTCCAAAGCATTAGTAAAGATATATAGAATTTAAAATTTTTTCCAACTAATTCAATTTACCATATAATTTTGATTGTTAACATTTTTAAAGCACTCATTTAAACAAATAGATTTTTAGAGGAAGGACTAGATCGGTATTAGAAGTCGGCTAAACAAAACGCTCTGTGACACCACAGATTCCTACTATGCAGATGTACAGGGAATACAGTGAGAATTCCATGGAGCAGATAGCATCATCTTAAACCCATGGGCACTTGTAAATAGAATAAACTGAGTCACAGGTGACGCTAGAGATTAGGGCTCTCAGGCCAGTTGCAGAGCGACTGCAGGGCATTTTCAGTCACTCCTCACCCCCACTGCCCACCTCCACTTCTCCATGCCCTTCACCCCCACACACATAATTTCCTACCTACATCTCTGGTCTTGAAAACAGTTCTCCTTCTCACTTCCTGACCTCATAGCTCATACAGCCCCTCACTGGGAAGCCTTTCCTTCCTCCTATTGTGTAAGAGCATCTCGTCCTGGTCGAGTAGCTGTTCATGACCACACAGTTCTCCTGACCTCTGTCTTCTCAGAGTCCCTACAGGACCCTTGCCTGTTTCACAACCAGCACATCTCTCCAACTCGATGGCAAATCTATGAACAGCAGAAACCATGTCCTTTATTCAGTACAGAATTGTTGAGCTAGAAAGAATATCAGGGTAGGATTCCTTATTCTAACTTAACATAACAATAAAATGAACAGAAGATAAATCTTAACATAAGAATAAAGTGAACAAAAGATAAATCTAGAAAGACTATTGCAATGTAAAGGCCAATACAAAATCACATGAAAACAGCAGCAAATAAAGCAGAGGGTCCACACAAAATCAGGCCTCAATTTTGTTGTTGTTGTTTTGGTTTTTGAGTCAGATTCTTACTGTCACCAGGCTGGAGGGCAGTGGCATGCTCACGGCCACTGTAGTCTCGACCTGCTGGGCTCAGGCGATCCTTCTGCCTCAGCCTTCCAAGTAGCTTGGAACTACAGGCATGTGCCACCATGCTCAGCTAATTTTTTAGTTTATTGTAGAGATGAGGTCTTGCCAAGTTGCTCAGACTGGTCTCAAACCCTTGGGCTCAGGCAATCCTCTTGCCTTAGCCTCCCAAAATGCTGGGATTACAGGTGTGAGTCACCGTGCCCAGATAAATCAGGCCTCAATATGCGTTCACTTTGAGGTGGATCATTTTATGTAAGTCTTGCTTTCTCCTCCCCACAATGTCCTCATTTGAGGCATGCAGACACCAAGGATATAAATCATGCCAAAAAGACAATCAAATTACCCTTCCGAAATAGAGAAAATATAAACACCGAACCCAAATTCATAAAGAAACCAAAAGATTAAAACAAGAAAGGTTATATAACTGGAAAAAAAGGAACAAGTGACTAGCAGGACACTCACCGTGCTAGTATCAGGATTGTTACTGGGTTTTTTTGCTGGGAAGAATAGGAAGACAGGCCAATTTGGAAACTGAGTGAAAATATAAATAAGACGAACATGGATTGAGTGACTATGATTGTTTCCAGAGTACAAATAATTGCAATATGTATTCATCTGAGTTCTCCAGAGAAACAGAAGTAATAGGATGTGTGTGGGCAAATGGATGGATAGAGATAGCGATATATGATTAATTGTAAGGAATTGGCTCATGCCCTTATAGAGGCTGACAAGCCCCAAAATCCTCAAGGTAAGTTGGCAAGCCATATACCCAAGAGAGTCGATGGTGTAAGTTACTGTCTGATGGACCCAGAAGAACCAATATTTCAGTCTGAGTTTGAAGACAGGAAAAAAAACCAATATTCCAGTTCAAAGGCTGTCAGGCAGAAGTTCCTTCTTATGCAGGGGAGCGTCAGCCTTTTTTTTCCATTCAGACCTTCAACTGTTTGAATGGGGCCCACCCACTTAGGGAGGGCGATTTGCTTTACTTAATCTACCAATTTAAATGCTAATCTCATCCAAAGATCTCACAGAAATACCCAGAAGAATGTTTGACCAAATATCTAGGCACCTGTGACACAGTTAACTTGACACATAAAATTAACCATCACACTGTTTTATAGTAAGTCAAATTGATTTTCCTCTCTCACAAATTATAGAAGTTTTCAGATTATTTAAAATTGCTTTGTCCATTTGCATGTTTCATTTCCTATGACTTAAATGTCCGTCTTTCTAACTCATGTCTGATTTGTGCTAGTGCTGATGGACAGAAGTTTCATGTCATCCTCTTGTAAAATTATGAATTGAGTTATTTAAACACAGATTTGATAGCTATTCTTGAAAGTTCTTCCAGATGTCTGTAGACCCTACATTTTGGGGTATACAAAGAGCTCTGCTGTGCCCATGGAGTAGAACAAGAGACCCACAGATGTATTTGCTTACCTTGATCATGTAAAATGTTGTCTAAAAATCTTTTGTCAAAACACTTTACTTAGCAGATGCCCATGGACATACATATATAGATAACTGGATATGAGTGACTATTTATAGAAACATTCCTTTAGAGAATGATTGCCGAGAATTTGATGGAGGTGGTAGAGAGGACACAGGCACGGGGCCTTGACTTCCAGTTCCTGCTCTGACTCTAGACAGTTGTCTGACCTTGGACAAATAATTGCTTCATCTATAATGACTCCTATGGGTCTTTCCAGTTCTAGAAATCTCTACTTTTGTAAAATTGGAGATTATTTCTTCCTTCTTCTCCTGGTTAACATAAGAGATAAAAATATTACACAGATGGGGACAGGAAACCTATGCATGTCTGGTAAACCCTGGAAATTTGCACCATTTGGTTCTAAATCCACTGAATCATTTTTGAAAATATACTTTAAATTAGGTTTCATATAATTTGGTTAGAGAATGATACGCATTTTAATTTAATTTTATTTTTTGCAGCTTGTGACATTCACTAATTGTGAGTTGTCATAGTTTTCCATGCCAAATTTGTTACAAAAGAACATATCCTAAGGTATTAGATTAAGTGAGAGCTTTTCTTAGCACTACCTGAAACTAACTCTATTTTTCATCCTACAGGAAGCTGGGTTTGACAGCTAATGGATCTGTTTTGTTCTAAAACTACCATCTATTCCAAGGAACTTTTAAAGGTTTTTGTCATTACCATTATGTGTGAGATATATATATGTTCAAAATTATTCATTTCAAGAGAAAAGGCAAAAGCACAATTACACTTAGACATATAAGATGTAATATTTAAACAAATGTAGCTGAGTTTAAATTTCAGCAAATTAAGAAGTTTGATATATACCCACTGACCCTTTAGCTAGACACACATTTGACATTTCTAATAACTGAAGGAGCTTCTCACTGCCGCAGAATTGTAGGCAATGTTGGAGGTTATAGTATTACACATAGTTTCCAAACAAGTGTCTG
This sequence comes from Cephalopachus bancanus, assembly GCA_027257055.1. Taxonomy (NCBI): domain Eukaryota; kingdom Metazoa; phylum Chordata; class Mammalia; order Primates; family Tarsiidae; genus Cephalopachus; species Cephalopachus bancanus. The sequence goes on from JAPVLO010000014.1 coordinate 9,897,122, forward strand.
TTACTCATTCCAGGATCTCCTATGCACCTCATGCATGCGACCACCTCAGGGACAGATCTTAGAGACACTGGTTTCTCCTCTAGTCAGAGGTATGTTAGTGTCTGCTGGTATTTTGATTTGGGGTTCTGATTCAGCTCTATGCCTTAACTTACCCAATTTGTGTGTTCAACCCTTTCTTCAATTCTGTGATTCAATTAAGTCTTCCAAGACAAACTGACCAGAATAGTTCAGAGTTTTTATTATTTGTAATCAGAAGAATGCCTGTTATATAAAATATCAAAATGAATTTGCCTTTGTTCTATGCCTTTATTCTTTATTCTCCAGTCAATCTGGTAAACTAATCTGTGGTACAAGTTCACTAGGTGTCAAGAATGTTTTATGTCTCCTCCCAGGTAACATAGATGCCTTCTAAGCTTTACCTCAGAAGGCATTTGTCTTTCTCTGGGAACCATGAGTGATCACCAGTGAGGAGATCTGGAGCAGAGTAAGGGAATGTTCCATTGTTCTTCAGTGCATTTGGTACATGGTGCAATTCTAGGGCTGCTCTGGAGAGAAGAGAGAGTATGCTTTCCTTTTTCCCTAAACTAAGACCAAGTGTTGGAAGACTCCTGGTGTCCCATGTGAGAGGAGGTTATGGAGCCAATGGGCAGCAGGTGACATGGACAAGAAGATTCTGGTTTGGCAGTTAAAGGGAGGCATGCGATGTGTGCGGGCCTGTGGTCTGATGCTGGGGGAGCGCCGCTGGAATTGGATTGTAGGGGATGGGAGGGTAGAGTGGGGAAGGGAGCATTACAGCCGGTCAATGACCTGAAGAAAGGATGACAGGGAAAGGACCCAGCTCGGTGGAGTGGTGAGATCAGGGGTGTCCTACCAAATAGGATGGGTTTATAATCCATGAAACATGAGATTTTGATGTGGGAAGGATGTGATGGAGATAAGTGAATTTGACAGCAGTGGCTTGACCATAGGTTTGTCAACTAGGGTGGCATGATCAAAATGGGATTTATGTCAGATTGTTCTCCAGGCTCAGTAGGAAATCTAAGTGAGGAGAGAAAGGCCAACAGCAGGCCCTAGATGGGAAACTCTTACCAAAATTGCAGGAATATATTGGAGGGGAAGGGTCCAAAAGATACAGATACAGGACTTAGTGATGACTCGCTCTTAGGGAGAGAAGAGGGTAGGTTGAAGTCGACTCAAAGCTATGAACCTCAGGACCTGAGAGGAACGTTCTCTCAGAGCAGCTGTTGGAAGTTGGGAAGCAGAGAAGAGAGAGAAGGAGAGCCCAATAGTGGAACTTTAAGAAGAAAGAGGCAAGCCATACTTTAAAACTTGGTAGTTCTGAGATTTCCAAAAAAGAAAAGGATGCTGGGCATGGTGGCATGTGTCTGTAGTCCCAGCTACTTGGGAGGCTGAGGCAGGAGGATCGCTTGAGCCCAGGAGTTTGAGATCAGCCTGGGTGATATAGTGAGAACTTGTTTCTCAAGATTAAAAAAAAAGAAAGAAAAAAGAACTTTTTATTATTTTCCCCATTCAATGGTTATTCAAGCAAACCACCAGTCAGGAAAAGAATTAATTCACTGGTCTTCCTCTAGGAAACAAACTACTCAACTCAGGTAGCTCATTAAGGAAAGTATTTCATATGATTTTTTTTTCTGCCAAGAGATTTATATAAATATTCTTTCTCATTCTTGCTCTCTCTTTGGAGTAGAGGGATTGTTTGAAAAATTAAATAAATGATGAATGATGATGATTAGGAATTACTGTACATGCAAGTAAGACCTGACCTAAATTCTTTTTATAACTTATTCTCATGATCTGCAGAAACTGTTTTAAGTTTTAAGCAGGGGACACAAATGTGAAGTCCAAATGTCTGGTTTTCATAAGTGCAGAGTTAGGTGTGTATATATCAGACCCATCAATCATAGGTGTGACACGCACAATCCCTGTCTCCAAGAAATTCTCTTGGCTACTGCCCTCCATTCTTTCAGTAGGAGTAGCCATGTTATGTCATGTGCCCCAGCCTCTCAACTGATCGAAACCTGATCAATAAGATGACCCCAGGTAGCCAGTCCATGACCAGTGATAGGAAAAGCCTTACAAAAAGTTCTGCACAGACAGTGATAATGGTGATTAAGCATACCAGATTCTTTTTCTTGGAAATTTTGCTCCTTAAAACTCAAAGAGTCCATCTAAAACAGTAATATCTCCACCACTCCAAAGTGTAATTCTAGACCAGTTGTGGTGGCTCATGCCTGTAATTCCAGCACTTTGGGAGGCTGAGGCAAGAGGATTCCTTGAGCCCAGGAGTTTGACACCAGCCTGGGCAACATAGCAAGACGCTGTCCAAATTTTTTTTGTTTTTAATTAGCTAGGAGTGGTGGCACATGCCTGTATTCCCAGCTCCTTGGGAGGCCTAAGTGGGAGGTGGGAGGATCACTGCAGGTGGTTGAGGCCAGAGTGAGCCGTGATCATCGTGATCATGCCACTGTACTCCAGCCTGGGTAACAGAGTGAGACCTCAACTCTAAAAAAAAACAACAACAAAAACCCAAACAAATGAAAAACAAAGTGCAATTCTACCTATCTATCAGTCAGAAGCTCCTATAATACTAGTATTCTTGACCTACTTACAAGGTAAGCCAGATTGCTCACCCAGCATCACCAACAGAGATGAGTTTCCCAGCTGTTTGCTTGAATGGCTTCATCAGAGTCTGAGCACTAGAGCCTGGGGCCAAATTTTCCTCTACTATTCTTATTTCCTCCACCTCCACAACATCAAATAAAGCTCCCAGCTTCAAGAGCACAAAAAGAAGACCACTGTGACTTTGGCCATCCTTTCCTGATGTGTATTTAAGAACGCCAGTCATAATCCTTCTCTCTCGAATGTTACAGGCATCAGTCCCAGAATCAGGGCCACCACCCTCCTAAGCGCCATCAGGAAGAAATGCCTGCACAGCAGCTCTGATACTAGAGAGGAACAGAGTGCTGTCCTATGACCTCTTTACATAGTAGTGCAAAGGGGCCCTCTGGCTGTTGGGCAATCATTAAAGGAGCAACTTGTCCATGATCCAGCTCTTGCCAGTGATCGCAGGTGTAATTTAGTGGTCCTGCGATCAGATCAGAGCAGTCATCTTTTCCTCAAAAGCAGTGAGCCCTATCATGGCTACTTTCATCCAGCCATTCAGCTGTTAGAGTGACTGCTTCAACTGTCTTCTCAGGCTTGATAGGGGAGCTGCCTGCTTAGTGCTAAATGGCAGTTCTCTGATTCTGTTGTATTAAAAAGAAAAAGAAAGAAAGAAGGTCTTCATCCTGCCCTAGAGGGAGTGCAAAGTGCCCTTCTTGATTCAGGTGTTGGCATCTCCACAATGCCCAATCCCCATCAGCCTCTCTGTGCTGTGTGGATGACAGTTACAAGGTAAGACCCTGCTGAGTGGCTAAGATTTGTAGGGAATAGGCTTCACATGCACACACACTTACTTACACACACCACACACACATTGTTCAGTTGACCAGGGAAGCAACTGGGATTTCAGAGGAAAAGCTATATTTGTCTCTGGTGACTAAATTAGAGAAAGTACGAAATGCACATCAAAACGACGATGAGATACCACTTCATACCCATTAGGATGACTGTTTAACGAACAAAACAAAGTGAAATAACAAGTGTTGGCAGAATGTGTAGAAACTGCAACCCTTGTGCACTGCTGGTGGGGATGAAAGATGGTGCAGTGACTATGGATAACAGCTTTCCAGTCCCTCAAAAAGTTGAACATAGAATTACGGTATGATCCAAGTGTATGCTGAAAAGAATTGAAAGTTATAGACTCAAACAGATATCTGTACATTCATTTCCATAAGCAGCGTTACAGCAGCCAAAAGGTAGAAAAACTCAAGTGTCCTTCAACAGATGAACGGATAAGCAGAATATGGCATACACATACGATAGAATATTATTCAGCCTTAAGAAGGAATGAAGTACCTGAATGAACCTTATGGCTCATGCCTATAATTCCAGCCCTTCAGGAGGTGGAGGCGAGAGGATTGCCCAAGCTCATGGCTTTGAGATCAACCTGGGTAACCTGGCAAGACCTCATCTCTACAATAAATAAAAAAAATTAGCCAGGCATGGTGGTGTGTGCCTGTATTTCCAGCTACCTGGAAGGCTAAGGTGGAAGGATCGCCTGAGCCCGGCAGGTAGAGGCTGTGATGGCTGTGATTGTGCCACTGCACTCCAACCTGGGTAACAAAGTGAGATTCTTATTCAAAAAATAAAAATAAAAGAGAAAAGTATGTTAAATGAAATAAGCCAGATGCAAACGTGAGAAATATTATTATACGATTCCGCTTCTCTGAGGTACCTAGAATGGTACATTTGTAGTCAGAAAATAAAATAGAGGTTATCAGGGGCTGAGGGGAGAAGGAATGGGAGTTACTGTTTAATGAATACAGAGTTTCTGTTTGGGATGATGAAATAGTTCTAGAAATGGATAGTGGTGATAGTTGCACAACAATGTGAATGTACTTAATGCTACTGAAATGCACACCTAAAATAGTTTTTTCTTAAAGTGTGGAAAAGTAAATTTAGTTTGCTGAATTCTTTGTCAAGAATTCAGCTTAGCTCCCTGCCCTGTCCTGTGGCCGGGAGATGGGGGTTAGGGGGAGAGGATTGTAAACACACCCCCTTGCACCAGAGAAGAGTGGACACTCTGACTCAGGAGGCAGGCCTCGCTGGGCCTTGCAGTGGCCTTGTTAAGACGTTGTAATTCTAAATGTCTTCACATATTTCTCCAAGTTCAATCAAATACATGTCCATTTTTTCTGTCTTCCCTTCTGGGCAAGTGAGTTCTGCTGGGGAGTGTGCCTTCTCCTCTCCCTGAGAAACCTTTTGTAAATCAATAAAACAAGGGCCTGCAATTCAACCTTCCCAGCCGGCTTGTAGTATGCCTTTTGTTTCCTTCTACCTTTGACAAGCATGATGGCTTTGCTCTCATGCTGACTTCTATTCCTGTGAAGTTAGGATAACAGGCCAGTCGCATCTTGCTAGAGTTGAATTTAGACTCTCTGATGGCTAGCAATGCCGTGCTACCCACCACTACACATGTATCCTTATATTTTTCTAGCTGCACACAGACAGCTCTTCCCAATGTCAACACACAAGTAGGAGAACGATGGCCAGACAACCTGGGATGCTGTCCCTAGCTGAGAAGGGAAGCCCTATGTATACATCTAGCTAAGTGTGACCCACAGTTCTGGGGAGTTAAGACACTGGATATCAGCTTCAGCTGTGTTTTCTGCAATCAGCAAGCATCTGTACATTGTAACCATTTTGATTAAAACGGAGATGTTCTAAGGCTAGAAAGAAAGAGCAGTCAATTTTCTGGGGAGGTCCTAAATGCTCAGAGTCCCTGTTTGAATCATATTCATAAGTCAGAAGTGAAAGCATATGCACCCCAGGAAGCATCAGGCTAAGGCCATTTGTCGTCTTGTCCAAAGCCTTTTCCTCATGGAACACGTAACAGTGCTTGCAAATAGGTGTTGTGATGTGGTGAGGATGGCCCAGCTGGCGGGGGCAGACAGCACAGGACAGGTGCAGGGGTGCTCCTGTGCCTTTTGTTCTCATTCTTCCCAGGGGCTTCTTCCCCCCTCATGGATTTTAGCAAAACTAGAACAAACCGCCCTCATTTCGAATGCATTTTCCCCTTCATGTCAGATTTTTTGGGTGCGCTGCTCTGTAATCTGATGGCGTGATTCTGACAGGTTGGCATCTGCTGGTGTTTGGGGTTTGGCGTTCCTGATGTGACATTGGTTTTATTTTATGCAAGAATTTTTATTCAGAATGGATGTAGGTTCCCAGGGTGGGTTAAGGGCACAGCTTTAGGATTGAAATCTAACAGTCAGAGCAAACCTTGGGCTATCTCTTTGCTGGCCTTTGGCCCACTTATTAGATAACAATTATCCAATGTCCTTGGTACTGACATGAATATTAAATCAATTAAGCTATCCCATGGAGATGTAAAGTTATGTGATACGTCACCAGACCTACAGGTTTAATGAGAAGAGCATGTTGTTCCTAAACTAAAGTATGTTGAAAGCAATGTATAACCCAGCTTACACGGTGTTTCTCCATGGCATCACAGGGTAACTCTGACTGCACTGGATCCTCCATTACCAAAGCACACTTACTCCCTTCAGAGATCAGGACAACCCAGTCCACTCCATTCTGAATTCCAAGGTCTTTTCCCTCATGGAAGAATAATACAGTTTCTAGAAGTCAATATGATTTCCAGTTTGTGCAGTTAGAATTTAAATAAAATAATTAAGCCCTATAAAAACAAGTCTGGACCGAGAGCAGTAGCTCATGCCTCTAATCCCACCCAGCAATTTGGGAGGATAGCCAGGGAGGATCACTTGAGGCCAGGAGTTCAAGAACAGTCTGGTTAACAAAGTGAGACCTCTGCCTCTGTAAAAAAATAAATCAATAAAATAAAAACCAGTCTGATGCGAGGAACGGAAGGGAGGTGTTGCTGCTTTTACTGAGAAAGCAGTCTTGAGTGGGATGGTGACTCTGTCATAGGTAACATCTCCACGTGCCTCTGAGGATGTCTTCTACACCCATTCTAGAGTCTCCTTCCATGTGGGGGTTGCTGGTGGCTGAGGTGAGCATGGCTGCAGATCCTGTTGTGTTTGCCTGGAAACTGTCGCATGACTGGGTGGGTGTAGAGCCGTGCACTGCAGGACCTGCCCTGTATGATGCAGAAGGGGACATGGAGTCAGCCTGGGCACACATGGAAGGCAGACCCAGAGAGCCAGGCTTGTTCTTCTTAATATTCAGGCCAGAGAATTAGGCGCAAGGTACACAGACAGTACTCAAACTTGAGTTACTGAAACTTTCTATGAGTTTATGAGATGGCCACATGACCTTCAGCTTGGCCAGCTGCCTGCTTGGCACCCTCCCATTAAACTTGGAAGAAATGGCCAAAGGAAGTGATGCCCCAGCCACAGGTACAACATGTATCGATATCCAAGGAAGAGTCATGCAAATTTATTATGCTCCTGAGTGCCTCAAAGAATACTCTGGATGTAGTGTAAGAGAGCTGTTTTTTCCGTAGCAATCTTTGTCAAGTTTTCAACACAGTTATTCATCACTCATCACTGGGCCAAGACTATTCTTCTGAACTCTAAAGGCCAGGTTTTACTGCCTTCTTCTCACACAGGTATCACACATGTATGCACATGTGCACACACACAGTAATATGCTCAGATTAGGCTCTGGAATGCCATGTTTCACATTAAATAAGAATCCTCTCCTTGAAGTGTTCTTTTGGAATCTCGTGCTATCTGGGTCCTCTGGTAGAATGAAGGTAGCTCTGAATATCCTGCCTTTGGGTTATCTTGTCTGAATTCTTTATGGTATTGCAATAATTTTAAGGAACTCCAAATGCTTTGATTTAACCTGAAAATGCACACGCTATTTGCAATGCTATTCTCTTGGGAGGAAGGAGGGAGAGAGGGAAACAAAAAAGGAAGGAAGGGAGGGAGGGAGGAAGGAAATTACAATCTTGCTTTCCAGTTAAAAACCTAAGTGGAAAGGTCCTTCCTAAAATTTCTTAATCATTGTTATTTCTGTGTAACCTTTTCCCTATAAAAAGCAAATGAATATAGAACAAGTTTTTCTCATGGTTCTCAACAAACGAGGGAGCTGTGCTCATAAGGTATATTCAGTCCCTGGAAATTGAAGACCCTTCTGGTGTGTAGAGAACTGTGACCTGCCAGGTGCTTTGAGTGTCTTTGCTTCACTCTCACACTGACTTCATGGCAGAAACAGCGTAAGAACAGCCAATGTTTATGGAAGACTGGCATGGTACTACTAAGTGACTTCACACAATAGTTCATTTAGCCCTCAGGACCAGACTGTGGTTTGTTATCATATGAGGACACTGAGGCTTAGAGAAATGAGGTGATTTGCCTAAAAGATGTACAGTAAATGACAGCATTGAGACCAAATCCAGACCTGTCTGACGCCAAAGCCTATGTGCTTCTTCTTCCCCGTTATGTGACCTTCTGACAAGCAGGGGGATTGGGAAGCACTTTATATTCAGTCGAATTCATTCAGCTCCCAAATGGGGCCACCAATTACTTTGTAGTTAATGAGATTGATAGCATGAATGAACACGTGTTCCCAAGAAAACCTGTCCATGTCAAGTTAATACTGGGATTGACCACAAGCCATGACCCTTGAAGTTTAGTGCACATTAGAACGAGATAATTTGTTTAAAGATGAGGATTTCTGGGCTCCACCTCTGGGTTCCTAGCCAATTACACCTAGCCACTATTTTTAAAAAATGGCCCATAAATGTACTGATTCATACTTTCATAGATTGAGAATAGGACATGTCTAGTCTCAATGATTTATCTTATGAATGACAGTTTTCATCAGGTATGTTGCCATTAAGAAGCACCCAATCTGGCTTGATGAATGAGATTTTTATGCATATAGACATGCTGTGGGAAGGCATGAACTTATACTGAGCTATTGGTAGAAATAGTGTCTAATATAGCATGGAACATGAAACAACTTGTATAACACGGAAAATGGGAATGTATAAATACACATTACTGAGTGGTCATGGGAGTTAATGATGAACTAAAGGTGTTCATGGCCTTTAATTTAATTGCCAGGCAAGCGCTTAAAATGCTAGCCTCTGGACACCTGCCTTTATGAAGAAGAGGAGCATATTTTGTTTTTGCAAAGCAATGATGCATTGGTGTCTGTAGGATCCCTTTTTCTTGTGTTTATATTTGTGTTTTAAATCTACATGTAATACATTTACTCTTCTTTTAGCTTGTAAATACATCCCCTTAACCATAGTTATTAAGGCCTTAACATTGTCCATCACATGGCTGAAAATCAGATTTACCACCCAGCAAGTACTTTGACATTAAAAGATTCTTGTCACCAGATGTAGTGGCTCAAGCCTATATTCTCAGCACTTTGGAAAGCCAAGATGAGAGGATTGCCTGAGCCCATGGGTTCAAGATCAGCCAAGGCAAATTGGTGAGACCACACCTCTACAATAAATTAAAATTAAAAAAAATTAGCCGGGCATGGTGACATGTGCCTGTAATTCCAGCTACTTGGAAGGCTGAGGAGGAAGGATCACCTGAGCCCAACAGGTCAAGGCTGTGGTGGCTGTGAGCATGCCACTGCACTCCAGCCTGGGCGGCAGAGTGAGACTCCAACTCAAAAAAAAAAAAAAAAAGAGATTCTTGCCCTCACTGTCCTCAGTCTGTCACCACCTTGGAAGTTCCTCACATGCCAGTGTCTTGTTCATACCACAGTTCCTTAGAAAAGCTGGGGAAAGTAAAAATGACAATAATAATAATAATAATATTGGGACAATATATGAGGCAGCAGCAAAGAATTGGTAACTGTGAGATATTCTACATTTCTTAACGAATACTTTAATATATAAAATCCATTATTCCCCCATATTTAAGTGTACCTACTGATAAATAGGTGATCAGTCCCTAGTAAATGAATAGGTGGTCCCTGGCCCCCCCAAGAGGTAATATTCCCTGAAAAAGATACTGGTTTTGTTTATGAACAGCATCTGTTCCAAGACGTACAAAATTCCGACTCCAGTGTATGCTGTTGTATAGAGAAGGAAAAAATAAGAGTGGATTTCATGCTACATCTGTGACTAGTTAGTTAGGGCAAACTCCAGGTGTCTGGCGGTTTCAGCAAAAGTTCTAATAATCACATTCCAGGCACCATGAACTATAGGAAAGATTGTAGGAAGATGTACACAAACAATGAAACAATGAATACATCCACTAATTTGAGAAACGAAACAGTGCACGCAGTTCCCTGCCAGGGGATACTGCACTAGATCCTCCTTTTAGGAGGAAGCTGCTTCTGGCGTCCAGGCAGGGAGGGAGGCTGTAGGGACGGCAAGAGCAGACACAGGCATCCTGCAGGCATCCTGCATCTTATCAGCCCTGGGGGTGGAGGTAGGGGGACTAAACTATCAGGGAAGGGAGAGAGGGAGTGACAAAGGAAACATTGCAACAGTCACCTAGGGGCTTAGAGACACTGACCAATTGTTCCAGCTAGATAAGACACTGGGTTTGGAAGTTCATGGCTATTTTTCAATTATGACTGATGAAAGTCTGAAGCTTCCTTGATTTATTTCTTTTCTCAGGCTTATATTTTATGTCTGTGAGTGACCTTCCTACAAACTTTTAATTATCCTCTCTGCCCTCTCTTATTTCTTATTTTCTCTTATTTTTCGATATGATTTACTTTCAAAAAATTTGATTTTTGCAGATGAAACAAAGCACACATACAGGGCCGGGTGCGGTGACTCATGCCTATAATCCCAGCACTTTGGGACGCTGAGGTGAGAGGATTGCCTGAGCCCATAGGTTCGACACCAGCCTGAGCAACTTGGTGAAACCTCGTCTCTACAATAAATTAAAAAGTTAGCCAGGCATGGTGGCACGTGCTTTTAGTTCCAGTTACTTGGAAGGCTGAGGCAGAAGGATCACCTGAGTCCAGCAGGTTGAGGCTGAGGCGGCTGTAAGGCTACCACTGCACTCCATCCTGGGTGACAGAGTGAGTCTCCAACTCAAAAAACCCCAGAAAAACAAAAAAAAACCCACACATGCAGCATGTCATCTGCTTGATAGACACGGGTATCATCTAGGTACAGAAGAGATTTGCCTAACCAACAGAATTTGAAGGCAGTATGCTGGGTTTAAGAGAGAACATGGAAAAAGCAAAAATAAAACCCTAACCAATATAAAGTAAATTGACCAAGAATTCAAGAAAGCCTAGATATTTTCTGAAAGTCCCAGATATTTTGTCTTGTTCCTTTGGTCACCCCTGGCTCTCAGTCAACCCTTTGGTCCCCACTCATATGGTGAGTAGTAATTACTCAGAACTTCTACAGTGTGAGCAGAAGCCACCATTTTTACTTCAGAGATATCCAGCAATTGAATTCAGCAGAACTGTTTCATCTTCCTGTCCAAAGGTATGGTCTAGGGTGCCTGGGTCTTAATTTATAAAGGTGATTGAGTAATGATATCTGAGAAGTCAATGCCATTGAAAGAAAAGATTAAAGTTATTCCTGGTTCCCCTGGCAACAAAAAGCACCTTAAGCCATGCTGGGCCAGGGTGTGGGAGGATTGCACCATTGTCCATCAGGAGCAAAGGAGAGACTTGGCCATAGCCTTCTTTGGGTTTTCGCAGGAAAGGCAAGGTGAAGCAAGGGAAACCTCTTAGGACTGGCTAGTTGCAATAATTCCTGTGGGCTTTGGTACCTGGCTCTGGTTAATTTCAGGCAGGAAAAACATTGGCTTGCTGTGAGAGTGAGGTAAGTCATTCAGAATGAACTCTGCCTCACAGGGGAGATGTGGATTGCCTTGGTCGCTGGTTCTTCCTGTGATTAATGGATGCCAAACAGACAAATACAGAATCTAAGGAAACCCAGGCAGGGAAGTATGGACAGTGCCTTCTACCAGGAACTCAGGACCTAGTAGATGAACTATATGCTGGCAAAGCAAACAGGTATGCCATAATAAGTGCTACACTGCACAGAAGCTTAAACAAATGAGATGTGAGTCTGAGGCAGGCTGACAAATCATGACATGGGAAGTTTCTTTCATGGTAGATTTAAGCTCCTCTTCAACACTTAATTAGAATAACTACAGTCATGCTCTGCATAAGGATGTTCTGGTCAATCACAGACCACACATGTGGTGGTGGGGTCCCATAAGGTTATAATACCGTATTTTTACTGTACTTTTTCTATGTTTACATATACTTAGATACACAAACACCATTGTGCTCCAATTGCTTACAGTATTCAGTACATGCTGGTCATTGTGGCTTACACTTATAAACCCAACTATTTAGGAGGCTGAGGTGGGAGGATTGTTTGAGCCCAGAAGCTCAAGACCAGCCTGGACAACGTAGTGAGACCCCTTATCTCCAAAGAAAAAAATCTACAGTCACATGCTGTACAGTGTAGCCTGGAGCAATAGGCTATACCACACAGCCTAGGTGTGCAGTCGGCTGTACAATTTAGGTTTGTGTGAGTTACTCTAGATTGTTCACACAACTAGGAAATCACCTTATGACCACTTTTCAGAGCATATTCCTGTTGCTAAGCGACACAACCTGTCAATCACACAACCAGTTTAATAAATACTACCCTTCTCTACATGGAAGGGCGTAAGTCAAGGCCTAGCCCAGTGCCTGGCACAAAAGAAACATGAGCTGAACAGTAATTCTCACTTTTCCCTCCCCCTTTGGTATCATCTTTGTGTTGCTAGCTATCACTGGTGTACTAAGAGCCTGCCACATCATTCTTTCCCCAAGTAGAGGCATTCTTTCTGCAATTAATGTTGGTAATCAATTTGGTTCATAGTTCGTCATGTATTTCCCATTTTTAAAATAAAAAAGTCACATAGGGTTAAAAAATAATACTTGGGTTAATTCTGATTGATTCTTGGTCAGCTGGTGTGTGGTGGTGGGAGGGGCACCCCAGGGGTGCCCACATCTGGACCACTCTGGTACTGACCACATCTCCATCTTCTTGAAGACACATTGGTTTCTGCCGGTACCAGCAGATCCCAGCCAGCCACTGCCATTCCTGGGAGGGTAACGCCACTCAAGGCTTTCCTCATAAATTTGGCAAAGGATTATATAGACTGCAGGCAGGAGGAAGCTTGGAATGTTCTGTCTACCACTTGTAAACAGCAGCTCTTTGCTATGGAAAGGATGACAGAGGAGATGGTTTCCATTCATGGATAGCTTTATGTGGGAAAAAGCTGACACAAAGATAGCAAATACTTAGCAATGCTTTTTCTCTTGCAGTAACTACATGGCGTCAATCTTCTTTGAGTGAAGATATATGGTTGAATATGTTTGTTCTCCTTTTCTTACTTAATTTTTTGTTGAGCTGGGGTCTCGCTATGTTGCCTAGGATGGTCTCGAACTTCTGGCCTCAAGTTATCTTTCTGCTTCAGTCTCTCAAAAAGTGCTGGGATTATAGGTGTGAACCAGCACACCAGGCCTGTTATCCTTTTCTTAGTCCCCAGCGTGTAGGTTTTGTTTTAGTTGGTGTCAAATCTTCTAAGTCAACAGTTAGTAAACACTTAATGCACTTGGCTCACGAAGGACATTGCAGTGTGCCTGTTCATCCTCAGCGATGTCAATGACTACAGTGTGTGCAGTGTGTACTATGTGCCAGTCATGTTCTGCTCTTCACATGTGCCATTTCTATTTCCTGTGCTTCCTATGCATAAGAGTCATCTGGACATTTACTTAAAGTACACATTCCAGGACCACAACCATATAACTTGAAAATTCTGATTGTGTTCATTTGATGAGGCCCAGGAATCTGGCCTTATGTCAATTCTTCTACCTACTGCCCTCCCCTCATTGATCCTGAGTAGGTGGTTCATGCAGCTGACTTTGAGAAACCGATTTCTAGTGGCATCACACGGCCAGGGAGCTGTCTGTGCTACTCAGGTCTCTCAGTTGCTGCCTTTTCTTTTTTTTTTTTGAGTCAGAGTCTCACTCTGTCATCCAGACTGGAATGCAGTGGCACACTCATGGCCACTGCAGCCTCGATCTGCTGGGCTCAGGCAATCCTTCCACCTTAGCCTTCCAAGTAGCTGGGACTACAGGCATGTGACACCATGCCTGGCTAATTTTTTTTTTTTTTTTTTTTTGTAGAAATGAGGTCTTGTCAAGTTGCCCAAGTTGGTGTCAAACCCGTGGACCCGGGCAATCCTCTCACCTTGGCCTCCCAAAGTGCTGAGATTATAGGCATGAGTCACTGCACCCGGCCCATCACTCTCTTATAAAGCCACTAGTTCCCTTCCATGATAACTCATTCATCCATTAACCCAGCAACTCATGAATCCATGAATGGATGACCTTGTTTATGAAGACAGAGCCCTCATAATCCAATTGCCTCTTAAAGGCCCCACCCCTCAATACTGCCACATTGGGGATTAAGTTTCAACATGAGTTTTGAGGGGGAAAAATATGCAAACCACAACAGACAGATATGTCAAATATCATGATTTGATCATGACAGAATGTATACATGTATTGAAACATCACACTATACCCCATAAATATGAACAGTTATTATGAGTTAATAAAAAATATTAATTTTTTTTAAAAAGAGCATTAATCTTTTAAAAAATGAGTATGTGTAGTATTTTTTGAGAAAAGAAATAAAAGAATATCTAAATCAGTAAAGGGAAACCCTGACATAGTTATCAGAGAAGGGTCCCAGAGCAAGATGGGAGGGGTGTTGTTCTAGATCCTTGAAAACGCAGTAAGTTAAAGAAATAAGGTCTCCATCTTTTTTTTTTTTTCTTAAGCAGGCTGTTAAGCATTCTTTCTCTGGTCATTGCACATCTGCCCGATGACTCAATAATCCAAGTTCCTTCCTGAGTCTGTGAAATCCCTTCTCCAGGACTCAGAGGAAGGCGGAGACATTGGACATCCGGGCTGGGCCCCATCACAGGCTTCCAGAGCTGTGCTAGCTTTCTATCAGCATTGTGCTAAAGGTTGCATTCAATCATACATCTCACATCATACAAATGACAGGGATTTTGTCCTGTGTTTAACTCTTCCAAGATCAAGCAAGTGGGAGAAAGGGACCCATGCTGTAGAAAAGTGAGTGCGTGGTGATTAGGGGATGAGGACTTTGGGTTGGCTTCTCTCATCTCCCATGTCTATGGACTGGTGACTGGCATGGAAATTGATCCAGTGGGTTATCTTCATTACCTTTTATCTTCATTTGTCTTCCAGCATTTATAATCAGACAATCACCCTCTCAGTAACAGGTATCTTTCAACGTTATACTCCTTTCTCTTGATAATTTCATTTCCAGATCTTCAAAAGAAAAAAAAAATTTCAAATTTCTCTTTGGCACCAGTTTCGTCACCATCTCTCCCCATTTTTTCATTTGGCTTCATCATTTGAAATGGCCTTAGTCATGGCTGGAAAGTGTTTGATCAAGGCTAGTGATAGATACATGTTGAGGAAAGAGGGAAGCCAGATGTTTTGAAGGAAGTTGTCATGATAAAGAGCCAGGGTCCGGAAAACACAACCATCTTTGAAACTATGAAGTTATCTTTTTAGGCTCTCCAGCATTCCTCTAATGAAATCTGCATTTGCTAGCCTTTCTGCTAAAAAACTTCCTGATTTAAACTTGATTTGGTGTGGCTTAGCTTAGTCCTTAGCATGGCATCAGTGTTGTTTTCCACTGCAACTCTATAGCATTTGAGGTACAATGTAGAATTTTGTTGAGGTTGACCCAGAAGCCCAACAATATGACATTGTCTTGGGGGAGAACAAGTCCTAACCTTAATTCACTGACTGACAAATGATTTTGTGGGAACATTTGTCTCCATAAGTGTCTGCACAGTGCTGGGCACATGTGTCCCACAACAACAAAGTGATATCATCAAATTGGCAATTTGAGGAGAAACAGGAGCTCTGTAATATCATTGAAGCAATCTGTCCTTGAAGGATGCTTTTATGACAAGAAGCAATATCACTACTGCTAATAACTATGACTCTCCAGAAGAGCTTCCTGCATTTCCTTTTTCTTTGCTGCTTTTTAAAAAATTTTTTCTCACCCCATTTCTCCAGCCTGGAGATGATGTCCTTTGCCTTGCCACAATCTACCTATCCTTCAAGGTGTTCCCTACAAAGTATTCCCTGGTGGCTCCAGCTCCAACAGTACTAATAATACATGTGCTAGTTGTGATAGCTACTGTTTTATGCATTCTTATTGTGTACCTGGACTATGCCAAGTGCTCATTTTAATAATGTGAGCACTGCCATTATCCCTATTTTGTTGGAGAGCTGGTTGAGTCTTCCAGAAGTAAAGTAACAGTCTTCAAAGGTCAGAAGCAAACAAGACTGAGACCCAAGCTACTGGGCTCTTGGACACCTGCTGGTGCTATGTGCTTCCACTTCCCCACCTGGCACCTGGCTTCCTCATATACACTGTTGACAGTTCACAACATAGCACTTGAATATGTTGTTCTTTCTTTTCCAGCAGTAGTGGGTTTGTCTTTTTTGCTCTATTGGTTTATATGCCCCTACTAACCATAAGGAACATGTACTCTAATAGAGCAAAAAATAATCTAATAGAGCAAAAAAGTCCACTTTGTTTTGGTGAATCAGAGCAAGGGTCTTATGCCAGATTCTGCAACTTGCTATCTGTGTGCCTTCCTGAGTCCCAGTTTCCTCATCTGTAAAGTGGTGCCCACCTCATTAGATTGTGATGAGGATTTTTAAAACATAAGGCACATGAAGGACTCAGACATGGTGAAAGTCCTAAATTATAATTGGTGTTTTGACAGCAAGCATAGCCCTAAAATCTTAGTTTTCTGAAAACTAAGATGGAGGAACACCCATTGGCTATGCCATCCATTTTTGTCTTGGACTTGAGTTAGCCATCACTCCCTGCCACTTCCCAACTCATTGGCAAAGTTTATCGTTTTAAATCTTCTGTCTGCCTTCCAAAGTACAACAACTTTTGCCCCTTAGCTGACCTGGGAAGCAGTCTAATCTTTCTGCCTTTCTGATGCTGTTGGAGAGACATGGAGTGGGTTTGAGGTCAGAAAATATTCATTTTGGGCTGAGTTCTCCCACTGACTATGACTATGTGGTCCCATTCAGTTCCTCTTCAGCAAACACTAAGCTGTTGTCACCATCCTTGTTTTCTGCAATTCATGCCAGCAGTGTGTGGGTGTGTTTGTGTGTGTGTCTGTGTAGGTGTACGGTGTTCCTGTATGTCTGTGCTTTATGTGTGCTTTTGTAAATGTGTGAATGAGTATATGTGTGAGTATGTTTGTGCAGGTCTCTGTGTGACTGTGTAAGTTTGTGTGCATCTGTGTGTGACTGTATGAGTGTGTTTGGGTGTTTGAGTGCATTTTTGTGTGTTTGCATATGAATGTGTTTGTGTGGATGGGTGTGTGACTGTCAATGAGTGTGTTTGTATCTGTGTTTGTGTGTGAATGTATATATAATGTTTGTGTTTTCTATATATTTGTATGACTGTGCATGTGTGTTTAGATATTCGCACAGGGTTGATGCAGCCCAAATCCAAGTGACATAAAAGACAGGGGAGGGTGGCCCGCCCACCTGAGCCTCCGTGCCACCTACCCAGGCAGACCCTGCTTATTTGGCTCCTGGCCTGGCTACAGCCCCTGCTCAGAGGTGCTTGACAAAACAGCCTGGAGGCAGCCTCGACGGTGGGCGGGGCGATCCCGGGCGGTGGGCGGGGCGATCCCGGGCGGTGGGCGGGGCGATCCCGGGCGGTGGGCGGGGCGGCGGCTCTCCGGGCATGCTCGGCCGCGGCGGCTGTAGGCGGGCGGGTCGCAGGTCCCCGGCCAGCCGGAGCCGCGGCGGTGGCGCTGGGCAGCATGAGGGAGCCGCTCGGTAAGTTCCGCGTGTCTCGGGGTCCCGGTCCCACCGCCCATTGGACCCGCTCCTAGAGCTCTGCAGGCCTCTCCCGGAGCCCCCTACGCTCGCCCCAACTTCTCCAGCGGGACGCGCGCCGGTCCGAGCCTGCCCGGCGTTGGGGGATGTTCGCACTCGGGTCGTGGCCCCGAAGCCCCCCGGGAGCCCAGCCGCACAGCCGGGCCTCGGCGGCCCCAAGCTCGCATCTCGGGTGGGAGCGCCTGCTGGGGGGAGGGGGTTCCTCGCCCCGAGGTGTCCAGCCCGGACCGCGGTGGGCGTTGGCGCTCTCGTTGCCCCTTAGGGCAGGGAGGGTCCCGAGGGCGGGGGTCGCTCGCTCCCCTCCGGTATTCGCCGCCACTGCCCGGGGCCGGCCCCGCCCTCTCCCCGACTTGGCGACCTCTCCACCCGGGGCTGACAGCCGCCGCTCAGGGCCTCAGAGGTCCCCGGTTCCCACGGCGCCCGGCGTTCGGGACCTGCCCGCGGGACGCTGGGCTCCCCGCGTCCCCGCTCCCTGCCGCGCCCCGCCGCGCCTCCGCCCGGCCCCGCGCCCGCCGCCTGCGGTCTGGGCTGAGGATTAGGCGCTAATCGCGCTGCCTCCAGCAGCACCCGGGCGGCCCCGCTGCCTGTGGTGGGAGGAGGCGCGAGCCCCGCCCGGGAGCGCTGTAAATCCCGCTAAGCAGCTCGCATAGAGGCTCCGGAGCCCGCCTGTCCGCCCGGGTCTCAGCGCTCGGACCCCCGCGAGCATCCTCCGCTCCCGACACCCCAGTCAGTCAGTTCGCCCCAGAACGACAGGGCTTGCCCGGATGCCCTGGCCACAGCAGGGCTCAGCGCCAGCAGCTAAAGACGCCCTCTCGCTCTCTGTCACTGACGAGAGAAGCCAGCGCCTGGGATCCTTATGGGGGCTTGAGAAGAACTGTGATTTCACTACCGGGGAAGAAAATATAAACGAGAACTTGAGGCGGCACGACCTGGGCACGCCCCAGTGTTTGCTCACCCACGCTCTCTAGGAGCAGAGGACTTGGGGAATTCGTTTAGGCAAATCACCCCCCAACACACCCCTCCCCTTCTTGCCTGCATCTCTTCACCCTCCCTCTCCGTCTCCCATTCTAGCTGCCTGGTCTTGCCTTGGAGAGGGTGGGGCAGCGTGGACCACACAGCTCCCAGGTTTCCTGCTGGTGACAATTTAATGTGATGTTTCTCCCTCAACTTCATGGTTTCCTTCTCTGGCTTTTTGTCTTTTCAGATTTACAAAGAATAGACATCCCAGGGGTGAGGGCGAAGGTTGGAAGATGGGGGGTCTTTGGGGAGGGGAGTGGGAGGTGGGGTTCAGGCCACCAGAGGTGCTTGACAAAACAGGCAGGCTCAGTAGTGTTAACTGTGTGGTCACAGCCCTTGCAGGTAAAGCTGTAGTAATGTCAGGTCGTTTGGGGACTTTAAAATGCCGGGTTAGGAATGCGTGCACGTTTTTGGAAATCATACGTAGGTTCTATGTCTTGGGACTTGTGTTGGTTTTCATGGGGAATTGGGAGTTTGGTAAATTCGCTTGGGTTTCCATTATGTTCTCTGGCTTTGGACTTTATTTACCTTGATATTAGGTGTCTAATTCTTTGTCATGAGCTGAACAAGCTTCCTGAAGGTCTCTAAGTGTTACTTGGGCAGGCAGCTTGCAGCAGACTGTTTTACTCCGGCAGGAGTGGGCGAGCAAATATTTGTTAAACAGAGGCCTTTAATCTACTGGGCCTTCCTCCCGCAAAACTTCACCCTCTGCTGCAGACGCTAGAAAGTTGGGCCCTTGGTAGGCCCCAGAGATTTAGGGAGATTGGATGGGTGAAAGAAGCCTATTTCAGGAAAAAAGAGGTTTGTCTTTCCACCCCCTTGGAACGTAACTTGAAATGCCTGTGTCTACATGCTCGAGGGCTTTGTAGGCTTGTCAGAATCATCCAGTAACTCATCCAAGTGGCCACAGCTTCCACAGGCCTATGGTATATTGTTCAGTGGCTCTAAGATGTAGCTGAGAATTGGAGGGACACAAGGAAAATACAGAAAGGCCAATTTTTCAGTTGAAAAAAAAAGCGAATATGAAAAGATCCCTGGGGTCTTAACTTTGAAATGCAATTTAAGAATAAATCCTAGAAGTACTCTAAGAAAGCCCAGGAGGCTGTGGCTCCCCCGGGTCCTCGCTATCCTTGCTGAGAGAGCCCTCTAGTTTGGGAGGACAATAAGCACCAGTCATCCTTAGGAGTCCAGAGCCTCTCTTTTAATGAGCTTGGCGAAACTCCATGTTAATTAATCTAGAGAGAGTTTAGAACACAGAGCGCTGGAATGAAACAATTGTTCTACTGTGGTTTTTATTTTGATAAGCAAAGACAATATCTCTGAAGTCCTCTGGGCCTATTGCTGCACCCATTACTGCAGTTGCTTTGGGTTTTTAGCAGATGTTGTTTTTCCCCTTTTAGATGAGAAGGGTTATCTCTCTCATTAAAGCCTTGCTCTCCTGCTTTGTGTCAAGGGCCTGCTGACTTAAGGAATGTCGAGGTCCACTCACTTGCCAACGCCAGCAGCCTAGGGAAGGGGAGGTCAGTCCCCTGTACTTTGCTATATCCTTTAAACACAGAATGGTGTTTAGAAGAGCATAGGAACCCCCTCCCAGATACTAGAATCTCAATCATCTTGATTTGAATTTGGAACATCTTGTTTAAAATTGAATTGTTACCTCCTATAACTTAATGGGTTTTTCAACAACTTTCTGGAGATAATATGATTGGGAACAGCCTGGCTAAACTGGCAAGTATGTTGTTAGATCACTAAATATCATTGGATCAAGTTTGCTGCTTATGGGTTAACTCTTTATGTTTTACCTGTGAAGCTTGTTTTGCCAAGATATATTTCAAAGAGGCAGGCAGGCAGGCAGGCAGGAAGGAAGGAAGGAAGGAAGGAAGGAAGGAAGGAAGGAAGGAAGAGCAACTGTATGTATAGGAAGAATAGTTGGAGAAACAGAACCCAAACTTGCTGCCACTGTCTCTTGGCACAGTGGGAACTGGGCACTTTTTCTTTTTACTTAAGCACTGGATTTTGCAATGTTTACTTTGAAATAAATTTATATGACTTTAGTAATTAGAAAATAAATGAAAATGTGAAGATTAAGTGAAATAAGTTAATTTGACCATTTTTATAAAGGCTTGATTCTTTTATTCTAAAGACATTTAAAGGCAAAAATAAAACTAGTACATTATAAGTTTAATAGAATAATTTAGAAATCTTTACATGTGACATTTGACATACATGATGATAATGGAATAAAATTCTAACCAATGATGATTATTATAAGTTTCACAGTTATTTTTGCAAATAGCCAAAAATTCCAGATTAAGAAAACTCATCCAATTTCAGTCTTTTCTTAATGACTTCTAATCTTTCAGAAATGTTAATGAGAGTTTCATAAAATGGTTAAAGTAACCAAAGCAAATGATTGTGTGACATAGAATTCAGAGGTGAAAGGGAAGACAGGGGAGAGAGAAAGAGAGAACATGTGTGTATTTATGTGTGTGCATGTGTTCACACTAGTTGTGGAGAGAAAGACAAAAAAAAGGAGTTGGAAGAAATGATACTTATGAAAAGAATTAAATACATAATATTGGGCACTGTTGTCCTTCTCTTTCTCTCATTTTGAATCAACACCTTAACACCAACCCAACCCAGCAAGGTTAGCATTCCAAGATCCTTTTGATCTTAGACCCAACTTTTCCGACTTTTTTTTTTCGGTCACCTTAAGGAAACCTAATGTTGTCCTCCTAAAACAATTACTTCACAGATTAAGTATGCTTTTCATGTTTTCTGTGATTTTAGCAACTTGAGGGCCCTGGCAGAGTTGGTCATCACACTATGTGGTATGGTCACAACAGTCTGTAAGAACTTGCTGTCCCAGAACTTCAACTGCAACTGTAGAGTTATTTAATAATTAAGACTGAAGAGGGAAAGGGCACTGCTATTGTTCATAATAAAATATAAAAATCTTCCCTTAGAAAAAAAATTTAGAAAGCATTAAAAATTATGTAGCAGTTCACTACATGCTCCATTCTGATTTGTCTTGGGTATTTACCTCTTGTTTAAATAAAGTACTTTATTGTATGTTAATCATAACATTAGACCTAAAAATTGTCAGTTGCAGAAATATTTATACTAACTGCCAACAATTTGAGGGACCAATTACATCTTAAGTATGGAATGTCAGTGAATACAACAGAGAAGTTTTAGGTTTTTTGGAGGAGTAACTGTGTCTACTCAGGGCCTTTAGATGCTAATGTAATCTTGTATTAGTTGAGGCTTCTTCTGCAGTGCATGTGATTTTGGGCTTGCTAGACACAGGTTAAGAGTCTCCCGTGGCACTTGACACATGTACCATATACTAGAACCTCATGTAATTTACTCTTCATTTATTTTTGTTTCTTTTATTGTCATTGAATCTTCCAAATATGGAATATATTTTCAAAGATCTGTTTTCCTAATCCTACCTAAGCAACTCCTTGTTTTTGATGGGTATTTTCCTGCTGACAAAATGTATTGTTTTATATATATAACTTCATTAAGTTATAACTATATGTTAGGAATGCATTAAACTATGAATGATAACTGATGATGAAATAAGTTATAACTTAAGTTAATATAATAATAATGTATATAATATGTTACTTTATATATACTTACAATTAAGCATATGAAATGAAGTTAATATTATGTATACTACATATGGCATTGCCAATATTTGACCATTTTAACCTGCAAAATGACGTTATATGGCTCAACCTGATACATTTCCATGACAGAACATTGTAAAATACAACAAAGTATAAATAAGGAAATTGCTTTAAAAACGGAGAGGCCAGCAGCACTGTTGATATTTGAAGTGTTTCTTTTCTGTGTTTTCCCTCTTCCATGTGCAGTGAATTGGTCTCGGGACCCTGTTTTTATTACTTACCATGGTGTTATGAGCATTCTCCTGTGTCATTGTATACGTGTGTATACATATTGTAGTCCAGCATGTAGATGCACCAGAATTTTTTAACCATTCCCTAAGTGGACATTTGTTCTAATTTTTTCCTCATTATAATTAAAAATTGGATACATATTCTTATATAAAACTTTGTGTTGGAGTCTCACTCTTGTCCAGGCTTGGAGTGCAGTAGCATGCTCATGGTCACCGCAGCCTCTACCTCCTGGGCTCAGGCGATACTTCCGCTTCAGCCTTCTAGGTAGCTGGAACTACGCATATGCTACCATGCCCAGCTAATTTTTTGATTTATTATAGAGACAAGTTCTCACCAAGTTGCCAGTCTGGTCTCGAACCTCTTAGCTCAGCAATCCTCTTGGCTTGGCCTCCCAAATTGCTGGGATTACAGGCTTGAGCCACTGTGTCCAGCCAGAATATCTTTTTTAAAATTAATTTTCAATTTATGCTCTAGAAGAATTTTTTTGTAAGTTCTGGTTGACTTAATGAGTATATTAGATATTTTGTTTCATTGTCTTGGAGAGCATTGTAACTATAAATATAAGACTAAAGATATTTTTATGTTTATAAGTGGAAAGGGAGGAGAAAATGGTACCTGTTAGATGACATTCATCTGCTAGTCTCAACTCCTAGTGATGAGAATATCCATCACTGAAATAATATGCCAGTTAGACTATAGCATCAGCAAGGGAGGATGTGATGTGGTCTTATATGTCTTTTTTTTTTTTTTTTTTTTTTTTTGTAGTCTCACTCGTTGCCCAGACGAGTGCAGTGGCACACTCACGGCCACCGCAACCTCAACCTGCTGAGCTCAGGCAATCCTTCGACTTCAGTCTTCCAAGTAGCTGGAACTTCAGGCATGTGCTACCACACCTGGCTAATTTTTTGATTTATTGTAGAGACGAGGTCTTCACCAAGTTGCCTAGGCTGGTCGCAAACCCCGTGGGCTTAGGCAGTCCTCTCGCCTCGGCCTCCCAAAGTGCTGGGATTACAGGCTTGAGCCACTGCACCTGGCCATTATATGTATTTGTATTCTTCACCACAGAGCCCAGGCCTGGCACATCCAATGTAAAACAAGTGCCTTGGTGAGTTCACACTGGCATAAGTGTGCTGCACTTGCACTCTGGGATGGAAAATTGCTGTTTCTTTCACTCCCAGCCTGACTCCCCCAGCTCCTCCCCTTCTCAGCGTGTGGCCATTTATCTCTGCTCTCTTGGGTGGCCTCTACGTGGGTGCTAATGAGGCCAAGTTCAGAGGTTCTGTTTCCTATGACCTATTTAGCTTTGTTCTGTGTCCTGGCCACTAGCTGCAGTCTCCCCGGTGGCCAGCTGACTTAGATGCATGCTGCTCACCACAGGAGAAGAGCCCACAGAGGGGGCTTATCTCCAGAGCTGGAAGGACCCTCATGAACCTCCAGCTCAGCCTTCTCAGTTGACTCTTTAGGAGAAGACCAAGGCCAAGGGTTCTCTCCTGTATTTCTGCACAGTGTCTTGAGCTCAGCTCATCACACAGACAGTTACCGACCAACATGAAGGAATAGACACCCTGATAACCTGGCTTTGTTTTTAGATGACAGAGGACTGTTGACAGCCCCCTAATTTATAATCCCTGCCACTGGAATATAATTGATATGACTAATATTTAAAGAACTTAGAAATCTGCCAGACAATAAGATCACTTTAAGTGGTCTCATTCAGGTTCTTTGGAAGGGACAAATGATCTTTGATGAAAATCTATTTGATGATGACTTTGGGAAAATTTTGTGGAGACAGGTTGGTTACATCAAAATCACATTAGCTATCATCCTCTGAAGCCAACAATTATTTCTAATTTCTATATTTCTATTAATGGAATGATCATTATCCTAGTCACCAAGTCTAGAATCCATTGTACTTCTTCCCTTGAAAATTACTCTTATTATTCCTTTTTTTCTTACCTCTCTGCCAACACCCTGCGGCTTTCAATAGAGAGGACTTGTAACTACGTGTCCCCCATCTGTTCTCACTGCAGCCACTTTGGTCCTCTGCCTTCCTGCCAGATTTCCCTCGCCTAGGCCCATTTGGGGCTTGCCATTGTCTATGCCAATGAAGTCCAAATTCTGTGAGTGTTGCAGAGAAGAGTGGCTGTTTCTATATAGAGGGTTTTTTTCCCTCCTTGTGAACTTTAGTTTTGTTTTTTTTTAAGTTATTCCTTTCTCGTTGATCATGGATGTCATCCTGGTCTGCTTTACAGTGTCATATGACAGGTTTTATGATAGCTCTGTGCTCTTATGAGCTGCCCGAGATGATGAAAGGGGTCTGTGAATGGGGCATTTGCAAATGAATCATATTACTGAGTATTAAAAATTAACCCCAACTTGCCATCAAGATATTACAGTCAGTCCGTGTGTGTGTGTGTGTGTGTGTGTGTGTGTGTGTGTGTGTGTGTGCGTGTGCACAATGAGTGTGTGGTATGTGTGTGGAGTGTGTGTGTTGTAGTGTGTGGAGTTCATATGGTGTGCGTGGAGTGTGCGTGGTGTGTGTAGGGTGCGTGTGTGTGTAGAGTGTGGTGTGGAGTTGTGTGACGTGTATGTGGTGAATGTGGAGTGCGTGGTGTGTGTAGGGTGCGTGTGTGTGTAGAGTGTGGTGTGGAGTTGGGTAAAGTGTATTTGGTGAATGTAGAATGTGTGGTGTGTATGTGGAACGTGTGGTGTGTGTGGAGCATGTGCAATATGTGTGTGACGTGTGTGTGGTGTGTGTAGAGTCTGCATGGTGCATGTATGGAGTGTGTAGAGTTGTGTGGTGTATGTAGTGTGTGGAGTGTGTGATTGTGTGTGGTGTGTATGTGGTATGGTGTGTATGGTGTGTATGTGATGTAGTGTGTGTTTGTGGTGTGGTGTGTGGAGTGTGTGTGGTTTGGTGTATGTGTAGTGTGTGGTGTGGAGTTGTGTGACGTGTATGTGGTGAATGTGGAGTGCGTGGTGTGTGTAGGGTGCGTGTGTGTGTAGAGTGTGGTGTGGAGTTGGGCAAAGTGTATTTGGTGAATGTAGAGTGTGTGGTGTGTATGTGGAACGTGTGGTGTGTGTGGAGCATGTGCAATATGTGTGTGACGTGTGTGTGGTGTGTGTAGAGTCTGCATGGTGCATGTATAGAGTGTGTAGAGTTGTGTGGTGTATGTAGTGTGTGGAGTGTGTGATTGTGTGTGGTGTGTATGTGGTATGGTGTGTATGGTGTGTATGTGATGTAGTGTGTGTTTGTGATGTGGTGTGGTGTGTGGAGTGTGTGTGGTTTGGTGTATGTGTAGTGTGTGGAGTATGTGTGATGTGTATGGAGTGTGTATAGTGTGTGGAGTGTATGTGGTGTGGTATGTGTATGTGGTATATGTGTTGTGTGTGGTGTGTGTGTGGAGTGTATGTGGTGTGCAAGTGGTGTGGGTATGTGTGTGAAGTATGCATGGTGTGTATGTGCAGTGTGTATGTGGCATGTGTGTGGTGTGTGTGACATGTGTGTGGTATGTGCATGGAGTATGTATGGAGTGTGTGTGGTGTGTATGTAGTATGGTATGGAGCATGTGTGGTGTGGATGTGGTGTGTGTGGATACACTCCATACACACCACATCCACACCACACATGCTCCATGTATGTATGTGATATGAGGTATGTATGTGGTGTGGTGTATGTATGTGATGTGGTGTGTATATGTGGTGTATGTGGTACGTGTTGTGTGTGTGGTGTGATGTGTGGAGTGTATATGGTGTGTGTATGTGTTATGTGTTATGTGTGGTGGATGTGGTGTGTGTTGTGTGTGGTGTGATGTGTTTTGTATATGTGTGTAGAGTTTGTGTGGTGTATATGTGGTATGTGGAGTGTATGTGGTATGTGGTATGTGTGTGGAGTATGTGTGGTATACATGCATGTGTGGATTGTATGTTGTGTGTATGTGGTCTGTGGTCTGTGGTGTCTGGAGTGTGGTTGTGTGAAGTGTGTGTGGTGTGTATGTGTGGTATGGTTTGTGTGTGTGGTATATGTGGTATGTGTGGAGTGTTTGTGGTTTGTGTGGTGTGTGTGTGGAGTATGTGTGGTGTGTGTGGAGAGTATGTGGTGTATGTGTGGTATGTTTGTAGTATGGTGTGTGGAGTGTGTGTGGCATGTGTGGAGTGTGGTGTGTATGTGGTATGGTATATGTGGTTTGTGTGGTATGTATGGGGTGTTGGTGTGTGTGGAGTATATGTGGTGTGTGTGTGGTGTGTGGAATATGTGTGGTGTATGTGGAGTATGTGTAGTGTGTATGTGGTATGGTGTGTGTGCTGTGTGTGGTATGGTGTGGTGTATGTGGAGTGTATGTGATATGGTGTGTGTGGGCTGTGTGTGGGCTGTGTGTGGTATGGTGTGTATGTGGAGTGTGTGTGGAGTGTGTGTGGTGTGTGTATGAGCTGTGTGTGGTATGTGTGTATGTGGTGTGTGTGGTATAGTGTGATATGCATATGAGGTATATATGGTATGGTGTATGTGGTGTGTGTGGGATGTATGTGGTATGGTGTGGTGTGTATTTGGGGGGTGTGTTGTATGGTATGGTGTGTATGTGGGGTATGTGTGGTATAGTGTGGTGTGTAGGGTGTGTGTGGTGTGATGTCGTATAGTGTGTGTGTGGTATGGTGTGGTATGTATGTGGAGTGTGTGTGGGGTGTCTGTGGTATGGTGTGGTGTGGGGGGGTGTGGTATGGTGTGTATGTGGAGTGTCTGTGGTGTGGTGTGTGTGTGGTGTGTGTGTGAGGAAGGAGTCATCTGGAAGAGCCATCATACTCCCACAGAATAAAGGAGAATTTTTTCCCTTTAAATGTGTGTAATTTTTTTAGCCGGGCTCGGTGGCTCAGCCTGTAAGCCCAGCGCCTTGGGAGCCTGAGGCGAGTGGATTATCTGAGCCCGCGGGTTTGAGACCCGCCAGGGCAACTTGGCGAGACCTCATCTCTACAATAAAATCAAAAATTAGCCGGACGTGGTAGCACACGCCTGTAGTTCTGGCTACTTGGAAGGCTGAGGCGGAAGGATCACCGGAGCCCAGCAGGTCGAGGCTGCGGTGGCTGGGAGTGTGCCACTGCATTCCAGTCTGGGCAAGAGAGAGAGACTCCAACTCAAAAATAAATTTAAAAATGTAATTTTTAATTTATTGCCCTTGTCTTCTATCTCTTCTCATTTTGCATCTGCGTCATTAGGTAAACTGGAAAACTTTTGTTGATGTGAAGGAAGGAAATACAGATGAGTGACCTTAAAATAGTAGCATGGACTTTGAGGCTAGGCAGACCTCAGATCTTGGTTCTGCCACTGAAAAGCTGTTTAACCTTGGACTCTCAGCCTCAATTTTCTTGTCTGTAAAATGGAGACATTTCTGTCCACATCGGGAAGTTTGCTGGAAGTATAAAATGAACTCAAGTGTCTGGCACATCGCAGGTGTTCATGGATGGTTGATGTTATTACTGTCTCTCATGTGTGCTGTGATTCCAAGTGTGTAACACAGTTTTCTCCTAGTGGTTTGTAGAGAGAAGTTTTATGGGGAGGTGGGGAGGAAGAACCAATTACCTACGAATGGAAAGCTATCCTGGTTAAGTATAATTACCATGCAAATACACGGCCATGTCGGACCAACCTGTCCAGTTGGAAAATGACCCCCAGATGTGTTCCCTGGGGGTTGCTTCTCTGCCGCTCTGACAGGTGCCTGTTCCTCCAGTGTTGGATGGCCATTTGAGTGCAGGGCCAATTTGCTTTTCTTGTAGCCTGGCATAGTAAGAGAAGGAAAGAGGACCTCAGTTTACCAGATGTGTAATGCTGAGCCAGTGGGTCTGGAGACTGTGGTCTAGGCTACTGGGATGCTCCTAAGAGCCACTTCTGTGCTCATGGGGTGATCACGTCCACGGTCCATTCTGAGTGCCGGTTTCCCTTCTTTCGTACAGACACACATGCTGCAATTTATCTAATGAACCTAGTCCTTCTTCAGAACTTGGCTCGAATGTTCCTTTTCCTCAACTGTGCACTCACCCTACAAGTACTTATTGAGAGCTTATTACATGCTGGAGATTGGACGTAGCCCTGGACAGAACAGAGACCCTGCCTTCCTGACGCTGTGCTCCATAGCCATGTGTTGGTAGCAGGGCCTCCTTCCTCCATGGTGCCTAGCCCGGCGACTTGCTTGGTGGAACCTGTGAATAGGTGCTTGCCTCTCTGCGTGAATGAATGACCTGAGTTCCACAACCTCCTGAAGGACACAGGGCAGGAGTTTCCCGAGTGGCCGGGTTGCTGGGGAGAGTCTTCTAGGAGTCTGCACTCGTCAGCCTCCCATAAGGTGAAGTGACATGATGGAAGGGATAGACTTTCAAAGGTCCCTGCTCTCCACACTGACACTGTGAGTCCCTACTTCCGTAACCCTGCAGGTGGTAAGAGCAAGGACACACTCCTGAGAGCTGTGTGCCTGCAGGGACAGGAAGCACAGTATCCCCCTTTTACCTGCGGGCCACAGACATTGTTCACGGTGGGCACAGGGGCTCTATTTCCGGCCCCCAGCCACATGGGCTGGAGCTGACTGGACTCTCCATGGGGATGGCTTTGGTGGGCTTCTTCCCTGGGCTCCGTCATAGCCAGTCCTACGGAGGTGGTGGTGGCTCTGCCTCACCACATCTGCCTTATATCCTCTCGAAGTCTCCAGGAGACTTAGAAAGGAAGGTTCTCTCAGGCAGAGATACATACTTGGGTACCCATGTTTTGCACTCTGTGGGTTTCTGTCTGACTTTATTCCTCTCAGTTGGCTCTCCTGCCTTTGGGCAGTCAGTTCCAGAGGAAGTTGGTACAGTTGTCTAAGGTACCATGGCAGCATTTGGGTGTGGATACTCTCGGCTAAGAGGGCCAGACCTTTCTCCCAAGACTTGCTGGGAAGAAAGTCGATTGCTGAAGCTTTGTGTAGGAAGGAGAATGGCCAGGTTGTGTCGTGGCGAGGGTGTATGCCTGATCCACGTGGTGTTTGTTTTCTGGTTATGAGCCTAAAGACCTAAAACCTATTATCAGCCGCTAGTGACCTGCCACAGGGCAGCTGCCCGGGCAGCGCCAGCTAGATGGCTTCCGCTGGCAGGTGTCCTGGCTGTGTGTTGATTACAGAGCCCACTCTGCCCTTTCAGAGCCCAAGGTATGTCCCCAAGATGAAAGCAGGGACGTGCAGTGTGATGAAGCTAGGCATTGGCAGTTTCTCTTTTTAGAAACCCAAAGTAGTAATTGCAGCTCTGTGTCTGTATTTATTGTCCTCACATCTGCTTGCCGTTTCTAGGTGAGTTTGACAAGGGGACAGTGGGCAGGGAGAGTCACATCACTGCTAGGAGATGACTCCAGACTCTTCCACGGGAGGCGGTCATCAGAGGGTAAGCTCCTAGGACTGCCACCCCGTCCTGTAGAGCCATGCAGTCTCCACTTCTTCCATTCAAATAGGACAGAGAATAATTCAGGCAGGACAGCCCATGTCTCTCTGCTTTCTGAAGTGCTGTGTCCCTCACAATGGCCTGGATTGGTGGGAATAGCGGGAGGAGAACCAGTCACAAACAGAGCTCTCTGTTGTCCCATCAGTGCTGGATCCTGCCACCACCATGGTTCCTGCGGGTGAGCCTTGATGAAGCCGGGGCACCATGTACAGTGTGGAAGACCTCCTGATCTCTCATGGATACAAACTGGCGAGAGACCGCCCGGCACCACACGAGGACAGCTCTGAGGGACGCCGACCAGGGAGGACAAGGACACGAACCAGCCATGGCCTGCTGAACGGGCATGAGGATGGGCCTGCAGCCTCTGTGCATCACAAGACATCCACAGGGAAGGGACCCGGGAGTGACTCTGAAAGCCGTCGCAGCACACCAAGAGGCCACGGGGAGCCCCAGGGTGCATCTGTTTCTAGAACCTCAGAGGCAGGGTAAGCATCACTGTTCACCATTTTCTCTTGGTTTGGGAGTTTGGCAGTGGGTTATGTGTAAGTAAATGCTCTCAACTCTGCATTTGGCAGGGACCAGGGACAAAGAGAAGGGGCCAGAGGCAAAACATCCCTTTCCAATGAGGAATTCAGGGTGTTCCAGTAGCACTTAGTATAGGATGTGGCCACAACAGGCCCTCCATATGTAGTGACGTGTAAACAGATCCCATCTTGCTAAGCACTGTGGATCAGCGCTCTGCTTCTTGGGGCTCTTTCCATTTCTTTATCTTGCCTCAGACAGGAGTCATTTTAGAACTTTGGAAGAGCTAGCTCATGTCTATGCGTACACTCATAGTACATTTGGCTTTCTTATGTATTTATTTATTTAATTTTAGTGGAGTCTCACTTTGTTGCCCAGGCTGGAGTGCAGTGGTGCAATCACAGCTCACTATAGCCTCCATCTCCTGGGCTCAAGCGATCCTTCCACCTCAGCCTCCTGTATCTGGGACTACAGGCTTGCACCACTGCACCTGGTTAGTTTATTTATTTATTTATTTATTTATTTGTAGAGATAAGGTCTCACTACGTTGCCCAGGCTGTTCTCGAACTCCTAGACTCAGGCAGTCCTCTTGCCTCGACCTCCCAAAGTGCTGAGATTACAGTTGTGAGCCTGACCCTGCCTGGCCTGGCTTTCTTATTAATATACATCAATATTTGTACGTTACAGAGAGAGTTGAACAGGGAGTCTGTGTTCTCCTCCATTTGAGAAGAAGAAAACCTTTCTTCTTGTATATTCATATCATTCCATTGGCATCTGACACGTCCCTCCCTTGCACACACACTGGTCCCAATGTGGGCATCCCATCTGAATACAGCTGCATCTGTGGACATTTCCTTACAACAAAAAGAGGGGGTGGGTTGGCTGGGGAAACAGGGTAGTGAAAAAAGAGGGAATTTGGGCGACTTGCCACAGAGCCAGTCTGGGGGAGGAGCCCTGAGACTCTCTTCCATGCAGTTTCACCCTCAAGGAAGCCTGTGTTGTCTCTTCATAGCAATGTATTTGCCTTTAATACTGCATTGGGATCAGGCACAGATTGGGAAAGAAGAGCTCTAAGTACATAGAGCTTGTTATGGGACTGCATGTAACTGGCCAGAAATGGGCAGATGAGACAACTAGACAACTGTCTTTAAGAGGAATAGTCAGGCAGACAAGCAAACAGAAGGTAGTGACTAAGTCTGATGGGAATGAACTAGCCTTCCAGGTTTGAGGTCACCTTTTCAGAGCAAGGGTCTTCCTTGTTGGTTGACAGCTTTCAGAAAAACCTTGAAGGGATTTTGTTTGTATAGTCAGAGTACTTCCCACCTTGTTTATTAGGCAGAAACAAAGGTGAGCACTCCCATTCTTGCCCCGAGTAGTAAAAGCAGGTTTCTGTTGCCAAGTATGACCATGTCTCTGGTGTTATCACTGGTGGAGCCAAGGTCAGGAGGAAAACCCAGAATGGAGACAGACAGGAAGCTGTTATCCTTTAACTTTTGTCCACTGCTGTCTTGGGCTTAACTCTCTTGTCAGTCATGTCCCCTGAAAAAATGTGCCAGCCATAGATTTCGGAGGAAGGTGCTCATAGACAAGTTGGCAGAGGATTAAGACAGCCTTAATTACTCCCACACACACTTGGGCTTGATTTTTACCCTGCCTTCTGTTGCAGCTACTTTTGTACTTAGTCTATCTGTATCTTCTGACTTTTAGATTGCAAGGTACTGAGTTTGTACCTTATCTCCTGTTTCTTTTGTGTTTCCTACAGAGCTTGTTATAAGACTGGCACACAGTGGTTATTTAATATATGTGAATGAGTTCAATGTGTGCTTCCCTTCAAGGTAACAACTGTTGAAAAGCAGAAAGCTCAGTTTCTAACAAGATAAAGACAGGGCTGTGGAATCCCTCCAGATGTGCCATTTAAGTCATGTGGACTCTCCCTCAAGGGGCCCCAGAACAGGAGGCAAGAATTCCCTTTAGAATTCTGTGTGGGTACTGTGGCTCCCAGTCTCACCCATAGTTTGCTGAGGATTTTCCAGCCCCTTGTGTGATAGTAGGTTCCTGAGAGCCGTAGGACCACCCTGCCAGTTGGTGGGTAGGTACAGGCAGACCTGTTTTTCCTGTCATGTGAAGTGCTCAGTAGATTATTTGCAAAAATCTATGGCAGTATCCAGAGCCTCAGAGGAAATCTGCAGGGCTCCCTGGGTTGAAATTAAAAGACATTTTATGTCTTTCTTATGCAATAATGTCCTGAAAATAGGAGACGTACAGAAAAGGTAAACATGGGGGAGAATTATTTTTCCCCACCAGAAACAAAGTGCTTTGGGAGAAAATAAGTAAGTGCCAATAGTTTGTAGCTTAATATTTTTTAAAAGAGAAACCATTCATACTACGATGAATGTAGATTCTGAATGAATAAATGATCTTCTGCCAGGTCCCAGCCTTCAGTCACTCGAAAGTACAGCTGTGGTCTTGCTGCCTCCACCATCCAACACAGTGAACTCTTCTGGGCTGTTCACAAGTCTGGGGTGCACATAGGCTCAGGATGGCCCTGTCCAACTCCAGGCCATCAGAGTGATTGGGAAGAGTCTTCTGCAGTTTCTCGGGAGGCTTGAAGTCTGCCCTTGAGTGTGTCCCCACACCTTGACCAGTCCTCAGTGTCCCACTGACTTCCTGGGAAAGAAGGGGATCCAAGTAGTTTGGAGGGCCAGAGGGGCTGAGTGGAGGTTGGCTTGTTTTAATCTGACAGGACGGTAGAGACCTAGGCATGTTATTGTTTTATAGATAAAGAACACTGTTAGCCCATGTTCTGCTGCTGTAACAGGATGCCACAGTCTAGGTAATTTATAATGGGCAGAAATGTATTTTTTTGCAGTTCTGGAGACTGGAAAGTCCAATATCAAGGTGACAGTATTTGGTGAGGGCCTTCTTGCTGTATCATTCCACGTGGAAAGCGAGAAGGAGAAAGAGAGGAAGATTGTGAACTAGAGCCGGCAAGAGAGGGCTGCACTTGCCTTTTTATAACTGCATCCATCTCACCCATGAGACTGGAGCCCTGATAGCATGATCACCTCTTTTTTGAATCAGGGTTTCACTCTTTTACCCAGCTAGAGTGCAACTACATGATCACGGCTCAACACAGCCTCGACTGCCCGGGCTAGGCAATTTCTTCACCTCAGCCTCTCAAGTAGCTGGGACTAAAGGCATGTGCCACCATGCTCAGCTAATTTTTTATTTTTTATTTTTTGTAGAGACGAGGTCTCTCTTTGTTGTCCAGGCTGGTCTTGAACTCCTGGGCTCAAGTGATCGTTACTCTTTGGCCTCCCAGAATGCTGGGATTATAGGCATGAACCACTGTGCCCAGCCTGATCACCTCTTAGAGGCCCCATGCCTTAATGCTGTTACAATGGCATTTACATTTCAACACGAATTTTGGAGGAGACAAGCTTTCAAACATTCAAACATAGCAAACATGAAGCCCAGAGGATACTGCTGACCCATCAAAGGGCACGCCGTGTGGCAGTGGCGGGAGCCCAGTGTGGGCCACAAGCCCAGCTGCCAGATGCCTGATGACTGCCGCCTACTGACAACCGGGTCTGGCTGACCTGGTTCCAGTTTGAAAGGGGCACTCAATTTTGTGTACTCCTTTCAGGGTTGCTCTGTGCTAGGAGGTCTCTTCACACTCTCTCATCCTCTGTTCTTCCTCCAGCACACATGAAGGTGTGACAGCTCTCAGAGCAGGGCTGTGTCCCTTTCCTGTCTGGGGAGTTTTGTGAGATGGCATTCTGGTCTGCCCACAGGAGCTCATGCACATTGCACTGCTTTTCTGTGGACGCTATTAAGGGCTACACAGATAGAAAGTGGTAGAATCCATGATCCAGGGCTAGCTAGAGCGTTAAGCTTCTCTGAAGAGAATGGTCAGGGTTTGGTTTTTCTCCTCTGGTAATTAGCATCAGCTTAGGACAGAGTTTCTTAGTTAAGGGCTGGTTATATCTAGTAAAATTTAAGAGAAAGAAAAGGAACAGATTTCCAGTCATGCAAGATACTTGTTTCCTAACTTGCTGATGAGGCTGTGCTGTGAGCTTTCACTGTTACCAGATCACGTAATCCTGAGCACCCAAGACAGGAGGAGAAGGACAATTCTGTTATGAAGAGAGGTGAAGGAATGTGTGAATTTGCTAAAAATCTCTTAGACTCACATGGTGGAGAAGGACTAAGGGTAGATTCTCATTTGTACACAGCTTATCTGAATTAATAAGTGAAGAGTCATTGTTTTCTAAAGGTACATGTTAACGTACAGGGCCATGCTTCCCATAGCTAGTAACCTTACAAGCATTTGAAGTGCTGAAGATGGACTCTGACCTCTGGTTGTGTGACTCCCTGCTTCAGGGCCTTCCTTGGTCTCAGTTGCCTGTATTGTCCAGCCCAGCTCTTTAGTGGACCCCGCAGATCTCCTCCCCTTGGCCTGACCTGCCTTTCCTCTACTCTCTCCCATTCCCAGTGGGTTAGCCCAGGGGCCACCCTGTGCTTTCTGCTCTAAGCCCTCCTGGGAAATGTTCATTACCCTCCACCCAGTCTCCCCCTGGAAAACCCACCCTATCAGTTCAACTTTTTCTGCTTCCATTAAACTCACTCTCTTCTGTGAATCCTTCCAAGGACATTTTCCTGATCTCCAGGGTTGTCAGCTTCCTGAAGGCTGACACCATATCTAATTCATCTCTGACTTGACTAATTTCTACTATCGGATTTTGCTTTTAATAAATACTCATATTTTTTAAAAAAAAGAAATGCATCGGGCCACACCCAGCACTGAATATGTCAGAACATCGGGCTAACATGGGACAGGACATGGAGAGGGCTGTACTGGTGATTTGCTCAAGACTGGCTTGTGGGAGGAGGGTGTTGACTTCCTTGCTGGGCATTCAAGGAAGCCACCTGATTGCCTGTAAACTCCCTTACCTGTAAACTCTTGGGGATGACCAGGGAACAGGGAGGGGAAAGTAGCAGTTATAGACTAGCTCCTAGTGGCAGAGTTTCTCTCCTTTGTAGACTCTTTGGGAGCTAGAAGGCAGAACCTGTCAGAAGGGAAAGGACGGAGCCCTTGTAAGGATGCCATGGGAGACTGTGGACCCTCCCTAGGCAGGAAGTGGAGAGAGGCTCACCGGCCTCATTAGACGTGGATGTGAGAACACTATCCCATTGGTTGGGGTCTCCCAGGATTGTGGGTTGTTCCCCTGGGGACTCATTTGGCCTCTGTCCCCCACTGTCACCCATCTCTGTACCTGTCTGTACTTGTGCCTCCTCCCCTGCTGAGTAGCCTGCCCCTCCCCTACCAGCTCCTGTTTTTCAGGAGCTCTGGCCTGCAGAGGCCTGGATTTTGCCCCTGTGCCACATGGTGGTTGAGCCTCAGAGCTCACTGCTGACTACCCCCACCCCCGGGTCTCTTGGGTTTAAACTTTTGAGAGGAAGAATCGATAGTTTGGAGCAGCCAGTGGACTCCTCTGATCAGTGGGAAGGGACTGGTTAAGGGAGAGTCTGATGGGGAGCAGGGAGTGACCGACATGGACGCCTGACTGACGCAGACCCGCTTCAGGGACTGTGGGTGAGGATAGTGTGCAGGTGAAGTGACTGCCCATGCACCCCAAAACACGTTCTCTTTCTTTTTATAGACCATTCATCACATAACTCTAAAGACTTGGCTTCTCCCCCTTTTTAAGTCCTTTGCTCCACAGAGAGCTCATCTAGATGCTGGACCAAGTCTGAATGGGCTCAGTTAACAGATTGTGAGAGAAACTGGCTGCGGGCTTTGCATGCAAGTCACCCCCATGATCCAGGGAAAAAACCCCACAGGCCGTGTCTAAAGCTTGCTTACTCACACACATACACACACACACACACACACACACACACTTAATCACACACACAGTAGGAGGAAATGGGCAAAGAGGAAAAGCAGTATGTTATCTACATGAGGGAAAACACTGGGAGCCATCGCTGACTAATACCTAGCCACCATTAAAACACATAAAAGACCGTTATCAGGCCCTCAGGGTTTCCTTAATGTGACATTCCTTTGAAATGTCATAATCAGAGGAAGCTATAAAATAACTGAACATAGCAGAGGTTTGACTCTGAAAGTCATACCATAGTCAGTTCTTCCCTAGGAATTCTGGTAAGGCTTTTTGTTAGTTTACCATGAGAATAACTTGTAATTATCTCCTGTCATCAGCGGCAGTCTTGACTAATAAGAGACTTAGCAATCTTGAGTATCTCTGATGTGGTGGTCTGGGACCCTCATCTTTGGGGGTTAATATTTGACCAGTAAACATCCATTCTAGAAAGTGCTACTGGAGATGGGAAACAGTTCATTTTCAGGAGCTTTTTAAGCTTCTCCCAAATCATATCCTGCTCATAATGGTTTTCTAAAAAAAGGAATGCTTTAAGTTGAACATCTTTTTTCTAGGTATCTCTTTCTACAAAATCATAAGTACACAAGCCTGATTTGCCTTTCAACTGTTTGCTTCCCATTCTAAGCATAGGGCATTGATAGTTTGACTTCTTCCCAGGGAAAAGTCTGCATTTCTTGATCTGGCATGCTCGTGGACATGGGACGATCCACACCTCCTGTCCCCCACTGTCTTATACACTCTTCTTCTGAGGCATGGGATTCTCGTACCTGAGCACTGTAACCTTCCGGAAGGGCCTGGACACTGGATCTCTCCCGCACATGCTCTCAGTGGCTTTACAAAGGACCATGGGTCAGAGGCACCAAGAACACTCCATAGATACTTGTTGAATAAATGAGAGTAAAGGTGACAGACACATGGAAGGAAGTGAGGAACTAGGTGGCCTTTTTTCGTGTCTGTGGTGGTGCTCTGGACAACACTTGAGGAAGTGATTTAACTTGGTAAATCTCTAGTATGTCCTTATTAAGAGGCAGTATGGAAATACTGAAATAATCTGCCCTACCTGTTAGATATGCATGAGAGGAAATGGACTAGGGCTTGCTTTTCCTGCTCTGTTTTAATAAACTAAATATTGGTTTGTTCTACGTCACCATTGTGGAAATGGGTGTGGTTTCTTCCTCAAAGACCAGCGATTCTAGGAAGGCAGTGGCTCGTTAGGACAGTCAGCTGTCTCCTCATTTCCTGTCATTGTGAAGGCCTATTAATTACAGCTTAGGAAAGGACAATACTGATCTAAATTAATCATCATGGTAAGATGAACAGCAGTTAGTTCTTCCTTCTTTCCTTTGTGTTAGCCACACCCCCTTCCCCAGAGGATGCAGGGAAATAGTTTCATGATCATCTACTCCACGGAGAACTTATTATAATTGAGTTAATAATAGTAATAATAGCAAAAACATCCACAAGTGTTTATTATGTGTTAGGCACTGTGCTAAACACTTGGAATTTGTCATCTCTTTTGCTCCCTCTTAACAGACTCAAAAAGGGAAGGGTCATCACCATCCCTGTAGCACAGATGAGACATGGGATGGGGAAGGCTGAGGTACTGCAGAAAACTTGCAGTTAGACACTAGCATATTGGCCATCAAATGCAGGCCATCATGGCCAGGGACACCCATGCTGTCCTGGGATATCACTTCACTGCCCTGTTGTGCAGTGAGAAGCCGGAAGCCACTGGGTGATCCTTTAGCCCTGTGCAGGTGCCACAAGCCTTGGCTGTTTTTTTGACCCAGAGCAGCTGTCTTTGGGGGTGGGCTTCAGGTTCTCGGGGCCCCCCAGCTCTGATCACAGACATTATCTTCTCATTCCACTTTTATTCACCTAAGTACTTTCATCCTAAAGCTAGGGAACTCACCAGAAGAGTGGATCATACCCAGAGTAAATACTGGTCCATGCCCAGCCATAGATGGTCAGGTTCACATTGGGAAGGAGAGATTGGTGTCTGCCCTGCTTTTGGCTACCAGGGCTTTACCTGGTAACTCTGGTAACTCAGGTGGGGAACCATTTCTCTCTCTCTTTTTTTTTTTTTGAGTTGGAGTCTCACTCTGTCGCCCAGACTGGAGTGCAGTGGCCGCTCCCGGCCACCGCAGCCTCGACCTGCTGGGCTCCGGTGATCCTTACGCCTCAGCCGTCCAAGTAGCCGAAATTACAGGCATGTGCTACCATGCCCAGCTGATTGGGGACCATTTCTCTAGTGCTTCCTGTCCCTGCCTGAGAAGATACCTGAGAGACAAGGATGCCCCCTCATCCTGCTGTGTGAGATGACTGTTTATGTAGGGGAACAGGGTATTCCCTCAGTGGGAGCCTGATGTGGACAGGAGCATATGTCCCTCTGGGGAGGCTGCCGCTGAGTAGGGACGATGCCAGAGGGTCTCTTGCCTTCCAATTCTAAACTGTCAGTGTGTCCTTGCTATTTTAATCAGTAAAATGAAGGGACCCATTTAAACAGCTGACACAAGTCAGAGGTGGCACGGATTTCTCCTTCTAGATGTGCACGTGGAGGAGGGATGCTGTCCACAGATGCCGCCACTCTCTGCGAGAAGTCCTCGTGCTTCATTGAGGACAACTCCGTGTGTACACAGAACTTCCTTCTCCTTCCACGCAGACCTCAAGTCCTTCCTCCTCCGTTTATTTTGCTTTCTCCCGCCTCTCTCTTCTTTCTCCTCCTCATGCATGGTTTTGTCAGTGGTCCACATGGGAAAGGCTTAACTTCAGAAGCCCCCTTCTATGAGTGGGTCTCCCAGACCCTGATTTTGTTGCATACTCTAAGAAGATATATGCCTAGAACTTTTATCACACTTTCTGAAATGGCTCTCTGTCTTTCATATCAGCACCAGCCGTGAACTTCCTAACTTATGAAAAGCGAGAAATAACCCCAGACACTGCTCCCTGAAGCAGGGCCTCTGGAGCCCTGGTGAGTCCTGACTTGCCCTGTGTGTATAAAATTTCTTTACTAGACCTTGCAAAGTCAAACGTCTGTTAGTCCTAGCCCAGAAATGATTCAGAAAACTGCTGGCAGCCATGAAGGAGCAATCTGTCCATTTCCAGCCATCCGCATTTTTAAGATGTTATAGTCCCATGGCAGGGCAGGTTGGCACTGCAGTGGAGGTGGCTTCCAGATAATTCTTTCCACTCTGAGCTCATCTCTGTGGGAGTCGGACCTGGCACAGGAGTCCAGAGCCTGTGTTGTTGTGGAGGGGTGACTTGGGCTTTTGTCCTGGTATATCAGTGGTGCCTTTCCAAAGTGCCACCCTCTCACATCCTCCGTGCATGTTGATAACTCGAGTGCCTTTGAGTTGTGTTCTTACATCCTCATTCATGTGTCTAAATGGGCCATCATTTATAAGTCCAAACATTTATTATGCTTCTCCTTCCAGATCCATTAGTGTGTGTGTGGTGTGTGTGTGTGTGTGTGTGTGTGTGTGTGTGTGTGTGTGTGATGAGTCAGGGCCTTACTCTGTCACCCAGACTGGAGTGTGGTGTGATCTCAGCTTACAACAGCCTTGATCTCCTTGGCTTAAGTCATCCTTCTGTCTCAGCCTCCTGAGTAGCTGGGACTATTAGGCATGCACCTGCGTGCTCAGCTAGTTTTCATATTTTTTTGTGGAGACGAAGTCTCACTATATTGCTCAGGCTGGTCTCAAACCCGTGCTCAAGCAGTTCTCCCATCTCGGCCTCCCAGAGTGCTGGGATTACAGACATGAACAGATGCACCTGGCCATGTTTGTGTATTTTTAAAACAAAAAAAGTAACCTCCTGAAATAGCCTACCAGGTGCTTTATTTCAACGGAATCCATACCATTTGTCATCTGTGACACTGTTCATCATGACAGTGTAATATAATAAGCAGGCATAAGAGTGCTTTAGCAATCTCCCTTGTGGATTTTCTAGTTGCAATTCTGCCAGTGCAACCTACAATCCTGTTTATAGTGAACTTTGCTGCTTAGTGATAGTTATCCATGATGTCTTCAGAGCAGCTTTATCTTTTCTGACTGAACTTCAATCTGTGCTAACCTCTATACTCCAGTCTTAATCTTCTGACCCCGTAGTTCGTCTTGCCAAAATTAGCCTATTTGTTACCCTGTACAGAGGATTACGCAGTGTGGTATACTGCACATCCCAGGGTATGCTGAACAGTGAAACTGCAGACTTCCAGGCCCAGACAGTATGAGGAGCAAATTCTGCAGGAGTAGAGGGCTGACCCCATCACAGAAGCATGTCAGCACCCAGTGCCATTACTGGTGAAGGGGAGTCACTCTAGAGAGATGTCCAGAGTGTCTCTGCCAAACTGGAGAATACTCGGTTGTTCAAGTGATATCTATGACCTTATACTCAGGTTGTCCATCTGGACATCAATGCCTGACTCCTCTGGAAAGAGAGTGGCTTTTTGAAGTGGCTGGGGCAGAGTGCCTCACCCACGCACAGGCCAAGAACGTGGCACTAGAGTTTGGAGGCACTTCATAGCAGCAGGCAGACCTGCTGGACTGCAGACCTGGGAACCGGGAATGAATGGCTGAACCAGAACCTGGCTTGAGTGGAATGTCCCCACCTCCACCGCCACCATGAAGCACGGGGACTGGACTGGGGGCTGCCCACAGGAAGACCAGGCTCAGGATTGTGTTGCGGGGAGGGGGAGGGAGGAGTGGCTGCAATGTGTGTTTCACTTCCCAGGGAACCTCCTTCAGTCAGGCAGGCAGTAAGCCTCCAGTCAGTTTCTTTTTGTTAAACCACAGGTCTAACCCATGCCCCTGGGTACCAGGCATAGTGCTCTGCTGTAGTCGCCCAGGTTCTGACAAGTCAGTGCAGCTTGTGAGGACCTTGAAGGCCACTGAGAAGATAATTGGAGCTTGTGAGGCAGTGGCTAATGTCATTCCAAATATTGCCATTCTAAGTAGACTTTTACTTTTTTTAAAAAAGTTGTCATTTTCTTTTGAGTTGGAGTCTCACTCTGTCACCCAGGCTGGAGTGCAGTGGCACAGTTCAATGTCGGCCTGCTGGCCTCTGGCGATCTTTCCACCTCCACCTTCCAAATAGCCAGAACTACAGGTGCATGCTACCATGCTTGGCTAATTTTTTATTTATTGTAGAGATGAGGTCTCACCGAATTGCCCAGGCTGGTCTTGAACCCGCGGGCTCAGCCAATCTACTTGCTTCAGCCTCCCAAAGTGCTGGGATTACAGGCTGAGTCACCGAGCCCAGCCAGGATATCATTTTCTGTTGTTGAGAATAAGTCATGTGAACTCACAGAACTTTCTCCCAACTTTTCCCATGATTGACTCATATATGCAGTGAATAGATTCACTAATTTTATGTTAGACATGTTGTTATTCACATGTTCATATTTCAAATATTTTCCCAAGCCGTCTTTATCAGTTATTTTGTTGGCTCATTTCTCCTTCCTGGGCTGAGCATGGAGCTGGTAGCAAAAGTAGCTTCTGACTCATCTCTTTTGTGTTTGCCCAGGGACTCTGTGTAAAGACACATGTGTCCCCCTGAACTTATAGACATAAGTTGTTTGGGCTATCACATTCTACTTTGCTTTTCTTATCTTTTCCCCACCCTGTGTTAATATGTTCAACACAGTGTTGTAAAAAGTCCCATTGGTAACGTTTTAAAAAAATGTAAATTATCGGTTTCATTTTTCTAAAAGGAAAAATTTGATCTCACCTTATTTCCTCAAAGGTATTAGATACTCTTGGCTTTGAAGCCATATGCGGTAGCACACATTTTAGCTGGTAATGGATGTCAAATAGCAAACCCAGTAGAATATCCACACTTGATACCTGTGTAAAGGAGAAATTTACCAGGCCTATCCTCAGGTGGGGTCCACCTGTGCCTGTCAGAGCCTGACTCTTAGTAGGCACAAAATAGATGTTTATTAGTAAAACCTTTTTGATTTTCTATGTCATGTGGACTGTATTTTAAAATAGATTATTAAAACTTCCCAGATGACCCATATTTTCATTAAGTTGGAATTTTGGCACATTGCACAAATAGAAGACAGTTTAATCCAGAATGCTTAGGCATTTTGATTAGTTATATATGGCAGTTTTGAAAAAGTTTAGGTAACAACATAACATTTTTGGGTGGAGAAGAAAACAGACCACAGCACTTCTGTAGGAAGCGACAGTCTGTTTTCTTGTCCTATTTATGTCATTTTTTATCTGTCTTCTAATGCTGCTCATGGCGTGTGTATGCACAAATAGCACCTTAGGATTTCAGCCACCTCTCTAAGCACCCAGTGACCCCAAATATCCACTGAGGAAATGAGCCACGCCCACACAGTGTGGCTTCCTCTGTAAAGGCAGGACTCCAGGCACATGTTTATACAACAGCCAGGACCA
Organism: Cephalopachus bancanus; assembly: GCA_027257055.1. Lineage (NCBI taxonomy): Eukaryota > Metazoa > Chordata > Mammalia > Primates > Tarsiidae > Cephalopachus > Cephalopachus bancanus. The sequence continues at coordinate 9,939,890 of JAPVLO010000014.1, forward strand.
GAGTGGTGCTCAGCAGAGCCCTGTGGCATGGGAGGCCCACTCACCTTGGCTTAGGGGCAGAGGTAAGAGAGCAAATTGTTCCTGAAGCAGGCACCCACCACATGCTTCCTGATGGTTTGTTTCACTGTTTCACAGTGGGATCTATAGCAATTGTCATGTCTTATTAGTTTGCAGTTTTTAAGTGTGGCACTCGGACTTTCTATAGAGTCTAAGAGCCTGTAGCCAAAAGGTGCTGAAGGACTTTAAATTGTTCTTCTACAGCATTAGTCAGGGTACTGCTAAGCAGTCACACACAGAAGTCCCCAAGGAAGGGACTGCAGCTTCTGGAGCTGGAGGACAGGCTGCCCTAAGTGGGGGAGGTAAGGAGGCCAGCGGCCGTGGCTTCCAAAATGACTAATCCTTATAGAACCTGACCCAGGATGTGTGCTGCTCAGAATTCAAAGCCTAAAATATTCAAAACGTGATTTTGATGACAAGAAATGGTGACCTCCTGCCGTAGCCAGAGCTGAGACAGACCAACTATGTTGCGTAGGTCTCAGCGGCAAATAATTTCCCTCCCATGATTGCAAACGCTTTCTGCTTTTCAGCCCATAACTAAGCTTTGCTATAAGCGGCTGCTTGGCAGGTTATGAGGGTAGGAGTGGACTCGGAATTTGAGGAGCTACCCATGCCTTTTAAGGCAAAAAAGTAATTGCAAAATAAGAGGAGTAATATGAACCGTGTACATTTTTACCAGGGGCTCCAGCAGAACAGCCCCTTCTGCCTGTGTGGCTGGAACCTCTCCTTCAGCCCAGCCCCCACGTGGCCTCTGCTCCAGGCCTTTAGCCTGGCTGTCACGCAGAAGGATGGCCTGGGAGCCTCCTGTTCTCGTCATGTTCCCTCTGCCATGCCATCACCTGAGAAGGGAACCATGTACTGAAATCATCTGAGACTGCAGATGTGCCTTAATGACACATGAATACATGAAAAAAAATTGACCTTACTAGTAATCACAGAAATACAAACTAAAATGAAAAGTCGCAGAAAAAAATAATTGCGGTAACTGGGGATGAGAAGTTTCAGCAAGACCAGCTCTCCCCTACGCCAGAAGGGATGGTGAACTGGAATGGTTTGTCTTTCATTTTGCTTTGTTTTTTTTGGTTTTTTTTTTTGAGTTGGAGTCTCACTCTGTCGCCCAGCCTCGACCTGCTGGGCTCTGGTGATCCTTCCGCCTCAGCCTTCTGAGTAGCCGGAATTATAGGCATGTGCTACCACGCCCAGCTGATTTTTTGATTTATTGTAGAGATGAGGTCTCACCTGCCCAGGCGGGTCTCAAACCCACGGGCTCAGGCAGTCCACTCACCTCAGCCTCCCAAAGTGCTGGGAGTACAGGCTGAGCCACCGAGCCCGGCTTTTGCTTTGTTTTGAGTTGAGGTTTCACTCTGTCACCCAGGCTGGAGTGCAGTGGCACTATCTCAGCTCATCGCAGCTCTACCTCCTGGGCTCAGGCAATCCTTCCACCTCAGCTTCCCAAGTAGCTAAGATTACAGATGCGTGCCACCACACTCAGCTATTTTTGTTTGTTTGTTTGTTTGTAGAGATGAGCTCTTGCTATGTTTTCCAGGCTGGTCTCAAACTCCTGGGCTCAAGCAATTCTCCCATCTCCGCTTCCCAGAGTGCTAGGATTATAGGTGTCAGCCACTGTGCCTGGCCTGGAATGAAGTGATATCATTTTGACGATATATATGACATGATACCTGACAATCCACTCACTTGTTTGTCTTCTAAGGATTTGTTCTAAATAACCTAATACCTGTGTTAAGGGTCTGTGAACAATAGAGTGTCTCAGAGTGTTTTAGAATGGGATCTACATAAATCCCATGTTGCTACCAGGGTGAAGTAAATCACGTGGATAAAATAGAATACCATCCCTCTATTAAAACTATGCAGGGATTTTTCATTACACTGGAAGAAGTGAAATGCAGGGCTAATGGAATGGGCTTCATGTTCACACTTCTTGAATTAGAATTCTTTCCCAACTACTTGTAGCTGGGTAACTTGGAAAAGTTGTTGAACTCGTCTATGTCCCAATTTCCATATCTGCAAAAGGGGGATATAATGGTTGTAAAGCTTAATGAAATAATTCATCTGACATTCTTAGCACAATTCATGACAGCATAAGTGCCTGATAAATGTTAGTGTGAAGCAAGTTGCTTAACTTCTGTACCTCAGTTTCCTCCCCTGTAAAGTGAGAATGACAGTAGTTCCTACCTCAGAGGAATGCTAGTGAAGCTTAAATGAGTTAATGTACAGAAAGCACTTAGCATGGATCTAGCACACAGTAACCACCACAGAGGTGTCAGCCATTGTTTGTGCTACCAGTGGTGAGAGATGGCCACACAAAACCAAATCCCTGGCAGAATACCAAGGCTACCTGAAAACCCACACTCGGATACATCCTAGACTAGAAGATGTATGTCTAAGTAACTGAGTAGAAAGATTACAAGCTATTTTTTTGTACTTTCCTGTATTCTTCCAACATTCACTTTCAACAATGAATACATATCCCTTTAATCATTTAAAAAGCAAATGGCTACAGTGAGTTTCCTACTTATAAATGAGTTTCATTCCAGGAGTATGTTTATAAGTCCAGTTTGTTTGTAAGTTCAACAAAATTAGCTTAGGTATCCAACTAACATAATCGGTTAGATAGTACTGTGCTATAATAGGTTGATAATATTTTTTCACACAAATAATACATAAAAAATAAATGTACAGTACCATGCATAAAGTACACAAAAGTACAACCATTTGTAGAGGCTGCACACACATGACAGTATATACCAGACACATGAACTGACTTATGTGATTGGACATGTAAATGTGTGTTTGTATCTCTGAAAGTCTGCAACTTGAAGGTTTGTATGTAGAGGACTCTCTGTATTTTAAACTTGAAGGAAGCATTCATCTGCTTAGCCCATGGTTAATCAAGATAGTTGAGTCCCCTGAGCTTCCTTCTAGTTAATGTTTTTTCTCTATTTTAGGCCTAGTCTCTGTTCATTTGCAGGTAGCAGCCTAGCATTTCCATACAATACGACTGTGTTACTCAGATTCTTTCTTTACTTGAATTAGAGATGTGACGCTAAATTCTGGATACATGCTGGAGTCATCTGGAGATTGTGAGATATACTGGCGTTGAGCTCCTCACCAGACTGATTAAATCAAATATTTGGGGGTGGGCCTGAGCATCGGTTCACAAGGAAGTTCTACTATGCAGCCAGGTGGTGAACAGCAGCCTGCATTCGAGACTTCCACTTCCTGCCTAGCAGAAAGTTTCACCTGTGAGCAGAGTCCCCTTTTCTTCCTCCAGTCAATCTCAGTGTCAACCCTAGTAATGTATCCCAAGTCACCCAAGGATAAGGGTTTCCTGAAGTGCTCATTAAAAATACAAATGCCCGGGCCCTAACCCATATCTGCCTGTGAATCTGAGCCTTCATGGGAAGTGTGTATATTTAACAAGCCCGCTGGGCAATTTCTTCCCATCAGAGAGGTGTGGAAACTCTGCTAGAGTGTGCTTCTTAATCGTGGCTGCCCACTGGGAGTCTATTAGAACACTTGGGGAAATTCTAATGTCTGGTCACCCCTTCCCTCATTAACCCTTTCCAAGATTCTAACCTAATGTGTCTAGAATATTGGCCAGACCACAGGATTTTAAAAAGTGCTTCTGGAGCTAATACATTGTCATGGCTGATATCCTGCAGAAATGATGGAGACCGGAGTAAGGTCCCAGGACCGGCAACATCCGCATCACCTGGGAACTTGCTAAATGCAGACTATGGAGCCCTGTCTAGACTTGCCAGTTAGAAACTGGGGACCTAGCAATTCATTTCTCAGCAGCACTCTCAGTGATTTCAATCTTGCTAAAGTTTAAGACCCACTGCTGTAGAGCATTGTTGTTAAAAACAGCTTCCAGACTCCCAGAGATTGCTCAGTAGGTCAAACTGAGCCAGGAATGTACTCTAAGTAGTCCAAGACCACACCTTAGAAACAGTGCTGTGGGCTTACCCTTGTTTCCTTGGGCATTTTAAAGTTATAAGGGCCTTGGCATCTCTGGAGTACAACCAGTGTCCCTGTGTTCTTGAGGGCAGCCTTCTGACCCTCCTCGACCTTCCATGACAAAACATGTGGCTATCTTCCAGCCATAATCAGTGGGACATGTTTTCCTTAAAGTTGGCAAGTACTGTGTTTGGAAACTGGGTTTTTCAAAGGTGCTGACCTAAGATTGACTTCGAACACCAGTCATAGAAACAGAGCTGTGCATGTCTGTTCTCTTCATGACATCTGTGCCTCTTTTGTTTTGTAGGTTTTACAACCAATCCACCTTAGCATGGGTCTCACAGCCCCAGACTAGAAACGACCAAGCCTGTTGGTGGAGAGGACAGGAAGTCGGCAGCTGGTTGGGTCTGAAGGACCGGGAAGATCTGGAGGTCAGAGGAATGGCCCAAGCCCACAGCCTGCCCGTCCACACGAGGGAGGGTCCATGGCAAGTCGCAGGAAGGACAGAGAATGTGATGAAGAAGGCAGTGTGGGAGGAAGAGCTGAGAATGTCAGGTTCTGCCAAGTGGCAGAATGTCAGTCTCGAAAGCTGGAAGCAGGCAAGGAGATTAGGGAGGCAGATGTCTGATGGTGACGGGGAGAGGTTGTTTCAAGATTTGTACCCATTCATTCAAGGAGAGCATGTATTGAATTCCCAAAACAAAAGGAAATCCCAGTCATTGCCTAGAGTTATTTCCCCTGAGAACCTGAGTTGCACAGAAATTCCCATCCCATTGCATGATGGCCATTCAGCCAAGATGTCTCCGTATTCTCCATACTCCACACCAAATGTGGAATCTACAAGGAACCTCGAGAAGGGCCCTTTGCCCCGGCCTAAGTTTGGGAGACCCCTCAAGCCCCCTTCTTATGGCTCACACCAGCAATCCAGGGGAGGTGGAGAAAGCAGTGACTCTCAGGACAGTCAGCACACAGACCCGCACGTCCCCAGACACGAGTTCTGCCTGCCTGAGTCTGGGCTGGAGCCCCCCATGTACGTGCCTCCACCATCATACAGGTCGCCCCCCCTGCACATTCCAAACCCCTACTTGGAAGACACAGCGCCTAGCCCTGCATGTGGAAGCCACAGTCAGCAGCAACTTCCAACCGAGAAGGCCAGTGGCCAGCTTCCTTCAGGTCCCCTGGGAACCGGGCACACATATGGTGCGAGTCCCCGCTCTGCCCGAGGGCTGCCCACACACCTGCAGCCTACCACTGCTTTCGGTGGCTCCATTCAGTATATTCCCTTTGATGACCCACGGATTCGACATATTAAACTAGCTGCACCCCAAGGTTTCGGTGAAGATGCAAAGCCTGATGATCAGTCCTATGACTCCAGTCCTGTCACTGCCCCAGAGCCAGCTGTTGGAAAATTGCAGCCCAGTGGTGCCATTTTGACTCCACAGAGCCTGATACCCCCATCAGGGAGTGCGAGAATCCCAGCCTCAGCTAATCCCAGCCCCCAGTGGCTCTGGGGACAGCTCCCCAGGGATGGAGAGAATGATGGCTTTCCTGACCAAAGAGACCACTATGTCTCAAGAGGACAGTGGCCCGATATGAGAGGCGACCAGCAAGGCCACACAGACAGCCACGTTTCCTCCCCACACCCATGGGGCGAGAGTACCTGCGAAACTCAGACCAAGCTCAAAAAGTTTGAGACTGGGATTCAGACCAAAAAAAGTTCAAAGAAAAAAATGAATGAGACTATATTTTGTTTGGTTTCCATCCCAGTTAAATCAGAACCACATCTGCCAGATATAGATATGGACAACAATGACTCGAAACCGAGTACTGATAAAAGGAACGGGCTGGATGGGAGTGTGGCCTTGCGACCACAGCATCAGCTGAGTATGTCTGCCACTGACCTGGAACTGCAGGCTCTCACGGGAAGCATGGCCGGGAGGATGGAGCTCCAAAAACAAGACCTGGGGGAGCCAGAAGACAGACAAACACATGACCTCAGACTCAGTCACCTTACAACACATAGGGAGCTCAAATACTCTGGCCCCTGGCCAGGGCACCAGTACCGAGATCAACAGACACAAACCAGCTTTCCTGAAGAGTCCCAAAGCTCACAACTCCTTTCTGGTGCAACACTTGGAGGGCCAAGGGAGGCAGTGCTGGCCCCAAGATGTCCTGATGGGCAGACACATGCACCCATAGCTTCCAGGGACCACAGACAGAGGCCAGATGCTCAGAATCTGAAAGGTCAGCGGTCCCTCAGCCCGTCCAACAACAGTGCTTTTTCCAGGACTTCCTCGTCTATCAATCAGGCTTCTGTCCCCAAGGCAGGTCGAGGTCAGCCTTACGTGGATATCCCTGGGCATGGAGCCCCCCCAGGGCCCAAGCCTGAGGTGGTAAAAGGGGAGCCCACGGGCCCGTGTAACAGTAAACAGCTCTTTGGGCAGTTTCTCCTGAAACCAGTGAGTCGTCGTCCCTGGGATTTGATCAGTCAGTTAGAAAGTTTCAACAAAGAGCTCCAAGAAGAGGAAGCAAGCAGTGGCAGTCACAGCAGCAATGAGGACAGTGAGTCGGAGCAGCAGTGGGAAGACCGAGTGGACTCCAGCACGGAGAACCTAGGCATCTGTGGAAACAGCCCAGAAAGGAGGACTGAGCGACAGCCAGGGACATGGGTGCAGGAGGATCCTGTGTTTAGGTCAGGAAGAGGGGAAGCCAGGCCCGAGAACTGGAGTGAGGAGCTGGCGCTTGGCCACCCATGTGCGCATGCTCCGTCCCCAGGCCCCTCGCCAGTGGAGAGCAGCAGTGCGGCACCTTTCTGGCCAGCAAGTGGAAGCTCGCATATAGATCAGAGACATCAGGGGGCTGGCAACAGAAGGAACCAACCAGCGGCCAGCCCGGATCCTGTGAAAAGAGTAATGTCTTCAGGACCAAGTGACGCAAAGCCAATGCCTCCATCCTACCCAGCTGAGCCCAGGGAGCCCCCAGAAAGTCAGGAACCCTCCAGTGCTTCCAATTCTGTGAAAGCGAGCCAGGCGGTGCTCCCTGGGGTTGACAGCAGTCCAGAGAGGGGCATGGTGCTCCCGCTGTCCCTGACTAGCAAGAACCGAGGGCTCTCGGCACCAGACTTGCGGTCTGTGGGGCTCACCACAGGACAGGAGCTGAGTGCCAGCAAGCCAGAGGGGTCTTCAGGTGAAGCAAGCACAGTAGAAATCCCCCCAGGGGAGTCCCTGCAGGCGAGGGCTGCGCGAATCCTGGGCATCGAGGTGGCTGTGGAGTCCCTTCTGCCAGGCACCCGGAGAGCAGGACAGAGTCAGCATCCCGAGCCTGACATAAGTGCCTGCAGCCCTGAGTCACCCAGGGAAGCGTTGCCATCCACGGGAGCATCACCACCCAGTTCAGCACCCACTGGTGGCCCTGCCGCGTCCACTGATGCCTTTTACGGCAGGAGAAAGTGCGGCTGGACTGAAAGCCCTCTCTTTGTGGGGGACAGGGATGGTACCAGGCGGGCCCCTCAGGCTTTTGAGCGCTCACGTGCGGATGGTGTTGTTGCCAGCGAAGCCTCCAGTCCTGAGCCTCAGTCTAACTCCTTGGAGTCCAAGTGCTTCGATCAGAAGGATGTGGGAGCAAAGCCACCCTTCAGGTCTACTTTGTTCCACTTTGTAGAAAGGACCCCAAGTGTGACAGGCTCAGAAAAGAGGCTCAGAAGCCCTTCCAAAGTGATTGAAAGTTTACAAGAGAAGCTGGCCTCCCCCCCGCGGAGGGCAGACCCTGACCGCCTGATGAGGATGAAAGAGGTGAGTTCCGTGTCTCGGATGAGGTTCCTGAGCTTCAGGGGTACTGACTCCCTGGAGGAGGCTGAGGATCTGAGGGTCGTGAGGGGCCAGGTCGGGCTGCCAGGAGGCTTCACATCTCTGAGCGGCGGGGACCAGGTCCAGAGAGTGGGCCACTCACTCTCCGTCTCCAGGGACAGCGTCTCACGGGAAGAAAACGAGCATCCGGCTGCACAATGGGAGAAGAAAGTGGACCAAGACTTCTGGTGCCCAGGTGAGGAGTCGGACAGGCAGGCAGGTGTTCAGATCGTAAAAAATCCCAGGTGGGTGGAAGGTGCAGAGCTGCATATTCAGAAAAGATGGCGTTGCCCTGTGAATTGTGTTATCAAAAAACTCATTTTTTAAAGCATTATCCAGAAGCTGTCCTTAAAAATCAAGTTCTTGTGGTATACTTTGGATGATTATATTTTTGTAGAAATTATCTATGTGGCCAGGCGTGGTGGCTCAAACCTGTAACCCCAGCACTTTGGAAGGCCAAGGTGAGAGGATTGCCTGAGTCCAGGAGTCCAAGACCAGCCTGGGCAACTTGGAGAGCCCTCATCTCTATGATATATCAAAAAAATAAGCTAGATGTGGTACTGTGTGCCTGTAGTTCCAGCTATTTAGAAGGCTGAGGCAGAAGGATTGCCTAAGATCAGCAGGTTGAGGCTGCGGTGGCCATGAGCGTGCCCCAGCACTCCAACCTGGGCGACAGAGTGAGACTCCAACTCAAAAAAAAAAGAAATTGTCTATGTGAACAACTATGTAAAATTATCTACATAGACAACTTTCCAGCCTCTTCATGTGAAGAGGTAAATCTACCCTAGTGCTGGGGCAGGCACCTTGGTAAGTCCTGTTGGCAACCACAGCATTTGTATTTTGTCTTCTCCTAGAACAGTAGAATTCATCCATACTGCCCTCATTGGTCTTCATTTTCCTAATGAAGATGACATGCCAGGTTGCCACACGTTAACCCATCCATCTCGTTATGCTGGGTTTTACTTTGGCACCTTTCACAATTCTCTGCCCTCTCATTTTTTCTGTTTTCACCACCTCGTCTTTCATGAAACCTGAAGAGTTTGCTCCCTCCCAACCCACCACTCCCAGAAGTCACCCACCAACTGTATTTCTTAAGGAGTCCGCTCCATGGCTTGCCTTGCTGTGGTGTTGGAGCCTTCTCTGATCCATAAAACCTCAGGGCAGTTTTTCATCAACAGTAACAGTGATTTTCTCCAAACAGGATTTCACCATCTCAGCTCTGACATACAGACCCAGATAATCTCAGGCATTTTCTTCAGAGACTGGGAACTGTCAATTATACATCCTTGAACTGATTAGAAGGAGAGTTGAACCAATTATCAAAAGGCCACATCATGAAGCACGGACTAGAAGGGACCTTCAGTCATTTAGTCCATACCTTTCCACAGGAAGGGAAACGTGTGCCCACGAGCTGTGTGTCTGGGAGCTGCCCCCTCCTGGGTCTCCCTTTCCTCCTCCTACACTGCCTCCAGCAGGTGGTTCTGCTCCCCTACCCCTGTCTGTGTTCTTGTTTTGAAATCCAAGAATTTAGAAGTAGGTGGGAAAGAGCAGTTGTTTCAACTGGAAGAATCCAGAAATTGTTACCAAACAAAATAAGCTACTTGGGCACTTGAACAATTTTCCCACAAATGCAGTGTGATTCTTAGGGGCGTTAACCAGTGTTGCTCTGTTCTTTATGCAAAAAACATTATTGAAATAATTCATTTGTCAAGGCTCCGTTAGATCCTCGTATTTGACAGGTCGGGTCCTAACTGAGGAAGAGAATACTGAGGATGTGGAACCTTTGCCATTATGTTGGAAAAAGTGTTACATGCCCACTTTCAAGCTGTTAGGATTTATTGTAGGCTCCAACAAGATTCTTCCTCACCAGTCTCCCCTAGACCCCACAAATATGCCCACTCAATTTTAAGGCTAGTTAAAACTTGGTATAGGCTTTAAAGCAAGTTTTCTCATCTATAAAATCAGGATGATTTTATCAGCCCTACTTCTTGAGAATTGTAAGAATTTTAAAATAAGTGTTTTTATTATAAAATACCAGTTTGTAAAAATTTCTGTCTCAGTTCATAGATACCTATTTCAGGGGAAAAAATATACATCTGTATATATATATAAAACAGTATCCAGTTTGGTAAAGCACTTTCTCAAATGTTAGCTTGACCGTTTGGCATGTGAATGGGGTATAGGGCCTATTCATGATCTATTCAGAGCATGCAAATTTTAATTTTAGTCAGCCCCTAAAGATACTTCCTTTATGACCTTTTTGTATTTTTTAACCATAGTTACCAACAAGTGGAAATTTTAATTATTCTTTTCTCTTCTCCATCCAATGCATTTGTTCATACATTTGGCAATAAACTGGCCAAAAGTCCGCAGGCAGAGAGCTATTCATGTTGACAGCTACCTCGGGCATTGTCAAGTACAGTCATGTGTTGCTTAATGATGGGGGTATGCTCTGAGAAATACGTCGTTAGGTGATTTTGTCACTGTGCAGAAATCACAGTGACTCACACAACCCTAGATGTTGGAGCCTACTAACACACTTGGCTATATGGTAGAGCCCATGATGCCTAGGCCACAAACCTACCTGTACAGCAGGTTACTGTGCCAAATACTGTAGATAGTTGTAACACAATGCTGTTTTTGTGTGTTTAAACATAGAAAATACACAGCACAAATATAGTATAAAAGATAAAAATGGTACATCTGTATAAAGCACTGACCATGAATGGAGCTTGGCAGGACTGGAAGTTGTGGGTGAGTGTGTAGTGAGCAAATGTGAAGGCCTAGGACATTCCTGTGCACTTTGGTAGACTTTATTTAGGCTACACTGAGTTTATTTTAAAAATAAGGTGAATGCACTAGTAGATTACGATGGCTACAGTAACTAGGTGGTAGGGATTTTTTAGCTTTGTCATAATCTGGACCACTGTCATATTTGCGGCCAGTCTATCATTGACTGAAACATGATCACTGTGCAGTACATGACTGTGACTGGAGAGCAGGGCATGCAAGGGACAATTCTCACATTTGTTGCTGCTCAGGTGTCCCTCCATGGGCCTTTCATGCATGGTCACCAGGCCTCAACATTCACAACCAGTCATTTTGAGAGGAATAAGGGTCTTATGACTAAGTAGCAAAACTTTGGACATGCGTCCATGTTTCCACTCACTGTTGTTTCACCAATTAAAATTAAGCCTTGTTGGGTGCTGCTGATAAGCTCTAGGGCTTTGTTTCCTTTTGTTTATTGTTTCACGTACAAGTAACCTCATCTCCATCCCGACTCCACCCCGATTCCCATGACTCCAAGGTGCTGGAATCTCTTACTGCTTGCAAGCCACTTAATTCCAATTTGGTCCCAGAACCACAAAACAAGGTCATACCATGTTTTCCTGTAGAACCGTACTATTTGTATTATGTTGTACCTGTCGTTTCATGAAGTGCCTTTGTTTTAGATTAAAGATGGTCATTTCAGCTGACATCATCTTAGTGGTCTTTTGTGGCTCTAAAAAACCAGCAGCTCAGAACTAACGGAGGTCCCAGAATCCCATCTCCACTAATTGGCTTGTGCTGTAACTCAGAAGTGTCATCACAGGCACTGAAAGTACACAGAACCTCCTGACTCCATCAGCCTCTTGTAAACCCTGTTTACATGAGTCCAGAGGAAGAACAAGGAAAGAGATCTGCTTGAGGCCCAAAGTGGAAGAAATCTGAGAAGGTTTAATCATACCGAACAGTGGCATTAGGAGGCATTATTTGGCATGATTAAATCTTGGCATAAGCTCATCTTCAAGGGCAGTAGCTTTCAAAGATGTCAGTGTATGAAATACCCACCAGGGCAGTCCCCAGAGAGTTGTCATCAGCTGAAACAGAGCTCCCAAGAAGCAAGATTTTAAATACTCTGGGTAATTACACCCCCCCCAGACCTGTGTTGTCCTGTATAGTACCCCCATGTAAGTATGGCTGCTGAGCACTTGAAATGTGTCTTGTCCAAATCGAGATGTGCTCTAAGTGCAATATACACACCAGATCCCAATGACTTATCCCCAAAAAAGGGACCTAAAGCTCAATGATTTTTATATTGATTACTTGTTGAAATATTTTTGACATATTTGGTGAAATAAAATACATTATTAAAATTAATTTCACCTGTTTCATTTGTTTTTAACACAACTACTAGAAAATTTAAGCGAATGTTCTGTGGCTTTCTTTACAGTTGTATTGGACCTGACAGTCCATGAGCTGAAGAAAGAACCCATTGTGTAGCATTCTCTCCATAACTCTCTGTGTCTGGGCCCCTGGCTTTGACTTATGGGGCTGTGGGCAGCAGGTTGGTTCTGTGCAGTGTCTCCAGTGTGTCTGACACTTAGGTGACCTGTTCAGTGCCCAGGGTCTGTGTCATTGGAGGCTTAATAGATGCTCAGGTTCTTCCAGGCCTCCCATGACCCAGAAGTGAAGTGTGACCTTCATACATTCTCATCTGTTAGTGACCATCCACCTCAGTCTCAGTGGAGAAAAAGTCATCTTTGCTCAAGGAGGATCCTTCAGAATCAGCACACTATGAAGCTGAGTAAGCACAAAATGTAGTACTCAGCTGTTAATATCATATCTTGTCCCAGAGGTGTTGTTAAGCATAAAATATCAGATGGTGGCTAACTCGCATCAACTCCCCTTCCTTTAGCCAAATCAGCCCTCAGGGCAATACATTAATTGTGTTTGAGCAGGGGCATACTCCTTTTTCCTAAATGCAGAGACTATCCCATTCTAATGTCTGATTCATAGTGCTCTAAGCACTGTCTTGGTTGTCCCAGCCATAGAGCCCATCATATCGTTTACACACCACAGCCACATGCGAGGAGGACATCCTGGGATATTTTGCTGCTGGGGACATTGGAGTCTCTGCGGCCTTTGTAATGCACAGTTATCCAGATGAGTTTCAGGAAAGATTGTTTTATAATTGTTCATCTGTCATTCTTCCAGATTTATTTTTGCTTTAATGAATCACCTTTTTGCACTGTGCTAATAAGCCTTTTTCTTCTTTTTGTCTCAGTCTTTTTGAGCTATGACTAACAAAAACTGTACATATTGAAGGTATAGGGCATGATGTATCGATACATGTATACTTTGTGAAGTGTGTACCACAATCAAGCTAACCCCACAGGGTTACCACTTTTTGAATGTGTAGTGAGAACATTTGAGGTCTACTCTCTTAGCAAACTCCAAGTTGACAACAGGCAGTACTCAGGGCAGTCACCATGCTACATGTTAGCCTTCAGTACTTATGCCTCTGACTGCTGATACTTGATACCCTTTGCCCATTTCTTCCTCTTCCCTCTATCCTGCCCCCAGCCCTTGGTAAACACCCTCTGCCCTCTGCTTCTGTGAGTTCAATTTTTTTAGTTTCCACATGTGACATCATGCATTGTTGGAATTTTTTTTTTTTTTTTTGAGTTGGAGTCTCTCTCCGTCTCCAGCAGCACACTCATGGCCACCCCAGCATTGACCTGCTGGGCTCAGGTGATCCTTCCACTCAGGCTTCCAAGTAGCTGGAACTACAGGCGTGCGCCATCACGCCTGGCTAATTTTTTTACTTATTGTAGAGACAAGGTCTCACCAAGTTGCCCAGGCTGGTCTTGAACCTGTGAGCTCAGGCAGTCCTCTCACCTCAGTCTCTCAAAGTGCTGGGATTACAGTTTGAGCCACCGCTCAAGTGTTTGCCTTTTTGTGCCTGGCATATTTCACTTAACAAAATGTCCTCCAGGTTCATCCATGGTATTGTAAGTAGCAGGATTTTCTTCTCTGTTAAGGCTGAATAATATCCCGTGTGTGTGTGTGTATGTGTGTGTGTGTGTGTGTTGTGTGTGTGTGTGTGTATGTTTCTTTATCCATCCACCCATTGATGAACACTGAGATTGTTAGGTTGATTCCAAATCTTGGCTATTGTGAATAATGCCACAGTGAACGTGGAGTGCAGGTATGTCTTCCATACTGATTTCTTTTCCTTTGGCTATATACCCAGTTGTGGGATTGCTGGATCACGTGGTCATTCTATTTTTAATTTTTTGAGGCACTTCCATAATGTTTTCCATAATAGCTATACCCCTTCCAGATTTCTTAAAAATTGGGAAATCTTTGAGCAGCTATGGCAGGACAATTTGGCATAGGAGGCACATGCGTGAGCCTCAGGTTGCCTGGTCCCGGGCCTCTGTGAGCTGGAGGTGGTCAGATGTGGCAGCTCCCGGCAGCCTGGTAGCAACACTAGTGGCAATTTAGAAGGTTTGCGCTTTCATGGTGTCCCGTTTTGGAGTCCAGGTCATGATGGGCACATGTTGGGATTTTTCCAGTGCAGGCAGTGGAATGTATCAGTGTGGCAGCCCTGACTCCTATACACCTGTGAGTGAAGGTTCTAGAAGCCTTGTGCTGACAGGTATGCATCCAGCCCCAGGCCTGCCTGCTGGCCAGTGGCATGAAACACAAGAAGCTTCATTTCTGCCCACAAAGCAGTCAGGATTTCAGGGGACAGCACTTGATCACAAAGGTGCACATTCTGAAGCATTTTTGTTAATGTCGTAATTTACAAAAAAAAAGAAAGAAAAGAAACTCTCCTTAGCATCAGGCAAACACATTACTGCTGGTTTAGAAAAGTGGTATTTATCATTAATTATATTCCACTATGAACAGGAAGGAAGAGGGCAGTTGTGTTTGGGTAATGATCATACACATTCCTTGAAAACAGCCTTTTAACAATCATTTTTTTAACTCCACAATGAAAACACAATTGTTGAAATGTCTAAAAATTAACTTTTATACACTTGTGGATTTTGCTCCCTGAACAAATTTATTTATGGCCTGGGAATTAAACAGAAAACAAACGTTGAACCTACCACTAGTTTTCTTTTGTTTCTTTTTGCAGATTCATATGACCCTAGCAGAGTGGAGAAAGTATGAAGAAATGGCTGGTGATGCAAGGGGCCATCTCCGTGTGCTGAGTGTTCTCTGGCTTAGCCTGTCAGACTCACCTGCCCAGGTAGAAGCTGGAATCTGCTGGTTTTTTAGCTTCAGGTGCATCCTTTCCCACTGCCACCAGGAAATACATCATCCCTACAGAACTGCTCTGTGGCGACATAGTAATAGTCCATGGAAACCATCTGTTTATACAGCACGAGGATTTAACGCCTCTAAGGAGGGAAGAGTTTCCACAGAAACTCTCCTCCACGATGGATGTGGCCAAACTGGCACGTAATATGGTGTTAGGCTGGTTGTGTGTGAAAATTTAAACACAGAAGATCGAGTGAATGGTTTTGGAAGGACTGTGAATGTCATACATTCCCCTTCGTGTCCTGTGGCCTGTGTCCACACTCATGTGAAGGAGTCTGGGATGCAGGCCATTGCCCCGTGTGGAGCACTTTCAGCGTAGGGGAAGTATGAACTGATATATATGATCCATTTCTAATTGATTTGACCTTCTGCTGCTGGGAGTAACTTTACTTATAAGTAACTTGCCATCAGAGAATAAAAGCAATATCTTTTAAGTTCCTGAAAAAAATTGAAACTTGTACTGTAATATGCTCAGAGTGTTATTTATCTGGCAATGAAATAGTTGGATTGTTTGCAAATACGCCATTGTCTGCTTTGCACTCAGTAGTCTCTATTTTTATTTTCTGTATGGGTATTTAGAAATTCTTTATATGAAAAATAATTGCTGGGTTAAAATAGACCATTTTAACAAAGTAACTATATTTCTTTTTACAAAAATGCTATTTTTCTATGATGTAAACAATTGTTAGGCAGCAGATTTATAAGGAAGTATTATTTTATTTAAGAGTCTATATTCCTTTGTGTGAGAGGAACCCAAAAAGAGTTTGCTGTTGCTTTAAAGCATCTGTCCCTTCCCCGTTCAAAACTCTGCTACTTTTATTTTGTCTTAGAAAATGTCAATATAGACATATCACAGGGTTAATAAGATAAACTTTCACAAAGATTTTTGTACAAATGTAGCTGTAAGGTGACATTTGAAAATAACCCTCTCAAAACCAGCCAACATCTTTATTACAATTTTTTGCTACCATATCAACTAGAATGACCAAAAAGCATAGTTCCTTTCATCTTTGTGTGTCCGTGGGGATCTGGCCTGGGACCACACTTTCCTCCCCTCCCCCCACTGCCACCCTGCCCCTTTAAAGAAATATGTTTTTTTTTTGTTTTTTTATCTAGAATGATCCTGAATTTATCTCTGCATATTTTTAAAAAGTGGTTGGGGACATTATATATATATGCCATTACAAAAGTATTATGAGGCCTACGTATTCTACTGTGTTTAATATTGCATTAACCTGCGAAAAGTTATGCATTTTTAATGCATTTTTCCCCTTTCTAAGTAAGGTATTCTTGTTAGATAACATTTCCTAAATGGTTTCTTGTCTCCCTCCCTCCCTCCCTCCCTCCCTCCCTCCCTTCCTCTCTCCCTCCCTTCCTCTCTTTCCACCTTTATTTTTCCCTTCTCTCTCTATTTATTTTCTTTTTGAGAAACCACCTTATCTATTTTTAGACATTTCAAATTCCTAAAATGTGAACTGTTGGATGACCTGCCGTCTGGCCCTAAAACGACTGGCTGGGTGTTCACGGCCTGTTCTTATCTATACCATATGATTCTATTTTATAAGCACTTTGTGTATTTGGACTATAACAAACAAAACAGATCTAAGTGGCCCTGGGAAACCTTTTCAAATACACTTCTCTGCAATCTTGGTTCTCACAGTCACCTCTTTCCAGAATTCAGCTCTTATGAAAGGTTGTAGTCCACTCTAGGTTTTACAGCAGCAGTAAGAGGTGCCAAGTCTCCTCCCAGGAAAATCTGGTGAGGAAGAGGTAGGTCACTTTGCTCTAGTTAGGACTCATTCAAGTCATCTGGTTGTACTAAATGAGGGCCAAGCCACCCGGAGGCCTTTGTGGAGGGGTTTCTTCTCTCTTTAATTACAAATGGAAGAAGGTATATGTGTGTGTGTATATATATACACACACATATATACATGCACCTATATGCACACACACACATACATATATATATAAACTGTGTTCTGACATCCTCTTAAATTTTGTTGATACCATCTAAAGACTTCCTTCAATCAAAAGAATTAAATTTTAGCTTATTCCTCAAGAGAAAGAAGGATCCTCAAGAAGAAAAAAATTGTCGTACCCTGTGTATATCTCAAAGAAACCAAAATATAATGCTCTCCTGTTTTGTTTTACTCTAAACTGTTGTATCATATCTTTCTGAAATCATTCTGAATTTAGTCAAAATGGTCAATATTTATATCCTAACTTTTCTGAATTCAAGCCTACTTGTAAATCTTTTTAGGGGAAAGGTAACTTTAAAAATATAAGTAACTTGAAAACTCAACTTTAAACTTTCATATTCTGTGGTAAATAATAGCCTCTAATCAACAGTATCTTTCCCAGAGGTTTTGAATTTAATACTAATCATTCTTTTATTATTTCTATTTCTCATACATACACAACTCCATTATTATATGTGACTGGAAAAAATTTTTTCTATTTGTCATTGTTTTTCTCATCACATGATTTACTGTTGTTATTTAATAGTTTGGAGCTCAAAAATTAGATTAAAAATTCTAATTTTGACCACTCGGACTAAAAACTGTATGGGGAATTACATATGAAACGTATTGCTATTTCCTGATCAACAAAAGAAAAGGAAATTATGGTAATTTCACTTATATTGCCTTTCTTTAAAGAAAATTTCTAAATGGCTGAAAACCAAATATCTATATTATCATTTTCAACCTCATGTTTCTGCGAACCACAGAAAACTCCTCACTAAAGATGCAACCAGTCCCTGATTGGAATTACATGTTTATAACTACTTGGATTTCTTTTTTAAAAGTTCCTAAAATGTGGGTCTGCTCTTCCAAGATCCTGGATTCTTTACTAGGATTGTAGGTTGAGGTTTTGAATCATGTGGAAATTCTAAGTAGAACTTTTTCTGTTCCATTTTACTGTTGCTGAATGGGCCGTTGTTAATGGAAGTTCAAGTGTTTAAACTCAAATGACTCTGAAACTAGTCCCTCATCATTTTTTTGCGGCAGCAAGATGGCTTACTCTGACTGCATCTTGGTTTAGGGCTTCTGAAGAAACATGAGGAAACTGATCTGTTTTACCAACTGCTTCCCAGCTCTGAGCCGAAGGGATTGATGAAAGATAGCATTAACCTGCCATTTCATTCTGTGACCCCCCCCCAAAGATTGTTTGTGTGTTTTGGCTGTATTTTTTTGTTGTTGTTGCTATTGTTTGTTTGTTTAACATGATTAAATACACAATTAAGCGTCAGGTTAGCATCTCTTGAAAAGTGACCGGTGCACCAGAATTTTCTTTGTCTCTCTCTCTCTCTCTCTCTCTCTCTCTCTCTCTCTCTCTCTCTGAACTTAGAGAAACCTTTCCAGTCTCCTGAGCTCTCATAAGCAGTGACTCTAGTGTCTGGGAGCCTTGTTCTGCAGATCCATCTGTGCAGGGGAGACGAGGCTAAGAGATGGGGTGTGGGGTGAGTGTGTTTCTTAAGCTGAAGCTGTTGCAGGCCTGGTGGGGAGAGGTTGTTGCATTTTCTTTTTGTTTTGTTTTTCACTGCAGATTCTGTACATCTGTTTGTGGGAGGAGAGTTGCTATCCAGAACAGGATTTAAGAGACACATTCCAGTGACCTTCAAGAGTCTGCATGGTGGGAGGTCGTTTTCCAGGAGTGTGGGTTAGTCCTCTCTGGGACCCACCAAGCTAAGAAGGGGGAGATGATAAAATAACACTAAAGGAAGAAAGGGCTCCAGCCTGCAGGTTTGTTGGAAAGAAATAAAAAGGGAGTGGTTAAGACTATAAATTTAGATTGAGGCCTCTTGAAAACGGGATGGTCTAGCAATCTGCCCATTGAAACAGTCCTTGGGTTGCCAGCAGCATGGGGAGGCGGCCAGAGCTCCTACAGATTCCTGGCTTTGACTGTGGAGAGCCCCTGTCAGGGTTGTATTTACTAATATACCAGGGGTTGGGCAGGGCCTTATTTTGTGGCCTCTGCTCAGTGACTAAAACTTAAACCTAAAGGCAAACCCGATTGTCCAGCCACTCACCCCGATCCCCACTCCAGAATGAGGAGGAAACCTTTCCCATAGGAAGCCAGCCCTGTGGGGCTGGTGACCAAGCCAGGGGAGCAGTCTCCTTTCTCTTGCTTCCCTGCACCCCTGCCCGCTGCAGAGCTGAGATGTGTGACGTTCCCTGTTCCAGAGCAGGAGGGAGACAAAGGCAAGTTCAAGTTGAGAAACATATGGCAAAAAACAGAAATGAAAACCATATGTCCCAGCCAGGGAAAAAAGCAGTAACTCCCAGAGTCTAAAAATCAACGAAGTGCTCTCCACCTGGGCCAGCAGAACTCCAGGCCCTCACACTCAGGCCTGTCAGAAGCTAAGCAAAAACGTTGCAAAAATTTTTTTAAAAACCTAAAATTTGGTAAGGACAAGGTCCTGCAAAACCTTGGAAATGCATCTGCTCACCTTTCATGTCTGAGGCAGGTAGAAGGGCCCAGGAAGACACAGTTGATAACAGTCAACTGCTGGCAACAGTCAACTGCTGGCTGTGGCCATCACCCCCAGATTGGGTGCTCCAGGGAAACTCCAGGTGATGATTCATGAGGGTGGGTGAGGGCAATGGGCACAGGGGAGAGAGAAGCAAGGCAAAGGAGCAGATAAAATACCGGCAAAGCACAGGTGAATGTCAAGGGACCCTTGTATCTCTGCACGATGTACAAAGCCTTGCTGTTTCGGGAGGGCTACTGGCCTGCTCGGTAACACACATCTTCCAAATAAAGATTTTGCATGAACATGTCCGTGTCCTTTGTCTCTGGCTCTGGGGGTGAGAGCTGCCCTGTAAGACTTGAAGGCTGACTCTCAGAGGGCAGCAGGCTGCATGGAGAGTGACTCAGGGGGTGGGTGGGTGGGTGATGCAGGGGCAGGTGGCCACAAAGTTCCAGCACTCTTGGTCTCCACTGACTGTTTTCTGTGAGTTAGAGCTCCTGTCTGCATCTTCCCCCAAGACTTGCTGACACAGTGGAAAGGAACCTAGAGTCAGTCAAGGACCAGGTGCCGATTTGGGCTCCATTACTCACTGTGCAACCCTATGCACATCACTGCTCTAGCTTCTGTCTCCTCCCCTGCCCCTCCTACAGCTAGAATATAAGCATCAAATATACAGAAAGCCCCTCACACATGGTGGGTGCTCAGGCCACAGAGAACAAAGCTAGACCTGCACTGCACAGGGAAAGCACTTGGGCGGCGCATAGGTTTCAGCCTCCTGGCCTTGGCCTTGTGGGAACTCACTTCGTGGCACCCGGCATGGCAGCTCTGGGAGCAAACAGAGATTTAGTGCACCCTCACACTCTCAATTTGCTGTTTCTAGTTGTCAGACCAGTACACTTCTAAGCTGTTGTCTCTGAGTTTGTGGAGTGTGGTCCTTCTTTCTGACTTGGGTTTCCTCTCCCTGCCCTCCGTGCGTGTAGGCTGTTTTCCCCATTTCTTCCTCAGCTCCACCTCTGCAGGTCTCCGAAGCTCGAGTGTCCTGGGCCCCCTAGGAAGTCTGAAATTTCAGATCACAACGAGAGGTGGGTTTTCACGTCAAAACTATCCCCCAGTTGGTTGGTAATTGAATCCACATATTAAAATATAACAAAAAAAGAAATCCTTGACCACATTAATGCTAGAAGATGAAACCCACAACCTAGGAATTGGGAACCTAGTCCTGGGCCTTGCTCTACCATTAGCTAGCTGTGACCTTGGCCGCCCTCCCTGGAACACTTCCCTCCGTAAGTGGAGGAGGGGATTGAGCTAAAATAGTTGGTTTCTTCCAAATGCAAGACTATAACTATTTTTTGGCAAACCTGGAAGTCCATAGGGTCTTGTGTCCTGCCAGAAGGGTCCCAGAGTAAAACAACTCAAAACTCCGGCTGTACGTGACTGCGGACTGGGTCATGGCCAGCGTGGGAGTCCTGCCATTCTTCCTCTCACCAGGGTGGTCCACTTCCCCACTCTAGTAAACTTATCATGAGCCTCCCCCTCACCATCCCTACAGCCTGGCCAAGGGCCTGACAACGCTGAATTCTCCCGACATATTTTTCTTGCGTTAGGGCAGGGCACTTGGGTGTTTATGAACTGGGCAGGCAGCCCAAGGCATTAATCCACAGTGGCCCAGATAGACTGCTTTTCTTGAACTTGGCTGCTGGGGTCCTTTCAAATGCACTCAAGTTCTGAGGTATTTGTGTTTTACCAGCTAAGTCAGCTTTTCTGCTTCTGTCGCCCCACAGAAGTCTTCCTCCAGGTGGCCAGCTTGCAAGTCACAGACTGGAATTGCCATCATTCCTTTTGCTCAGGACTTGGGGACAACCCTGGAAAACTGAGTGCCAGTCCTCATGGTCCAGTGGACCCAGTTGGGATCTACTGGAGAGGCCAGCTTTCTTTGAGTTCGTGGAGATCTGTTCCAGAGACTGTTGTTTCTTCTCCTGTCCACCCCACCCCCACCCCCGTGTGTCCCACTGCATTAACTATGGGTATTTTTCACCCAGCCTAACCCCACCAGCATATTTCTGAAGTTTTGAAGTTATGCTGAGCACCCCTCACCCAAAAATGTGAAATGAGCCGGGTGTGGTGCCATTCACCTGCAGAGCCAGCTACTTGACTTGAGTCCAGGAGTCCAAGACCAGCCTGGGCAACATAGTGGGATCCCATCTCTAAAAACAACAACAACAACAACCAAAAAAAACCTAGCTGGGAATGGTACCCGTAGTCCCAGCTACTCAGGAGGCTGATGTGGAAGGCTCCCATGAGCCCAGATGTTCAAGACTGTGGTGAACTGTGACCATACCACTACATTTCAGCCTGAACCAGAGTGAGACCCCAACTCAAAAAAAAAAAAATAGAGTTTGGGTGTGGTGGCTCTACCTGTAAACCCAGCACTTTGAAAGACTGAGGTGGGAGGATCGCTTGTGGTCAGGAATTCGAGCAACATAGTGAGACTCCCATCTCTACTAAAAAATAAAGAAAATCTAAAATGCTCCAAAATCTGAAACTTTCTGAGCATCAATGTGACATCACAAGTGGAAAATTGGATACCCAACCTTCTGTGAAGAGTATACAAAATCACTTTAAAGATTGTATAAAATTACTTTCAAGCTGTGTGTATAAGGCATATATGAAACAAATGAATTTCCTGTTTAGACTTGGGTTCCGTTCTCCATTATCTCATTATATATTTGCAAATATCCCCATATCCAAAAAAATCCCCAACCCAAAGCACTTCTGGTCCCAAGCATTTCAGATAAGGGACACTCAACCAATACTTAGATATTTCTTTTGAGTATTTAGAATATAGTGCTCGGTGGGTGTGGTGGCTCAAGACTGCAATCCCAGCACTTTGGGAGGTCAAGATGAGTGGATTGCCTAAGCCTGTGGGTTCAAGACCAGCCCGGACATCTTGGCGAGACCTCATCTCCACACTAAATAAAAAGTTAGCCGGATGTGGTAGCGTGTGCCTGTAGTTCCAGCTACTTGGAAGGCTGAGGCGGAAGGATCACCTGAGCCCAGCAGGCCGATGGTGGGGTGGCTGTGAGTGTGCCACTGCACTCCAACCTGGGCGACGGAGTGAGACACCAACTAAAAACAAACAAAAAAAGCATAAAATGCTCAGCATGGGGATAAGGGGGAAACTAGCATTGTCGTGTCCCTACTCTGTGCCACACGTTATATTTATTAATTAATTTAATGCAAACCATTTTAAGGTAGACAAAACAGGTACATAGAGGGTGAACTACTGCTTGCAGCACACAGCTATTGCAGAAGCTGAGCAGGGCTTGAAACTTACTTCTATTAACCCAAAGTCCATACTTTTCCTCTTAGCTTGCCACAACCCAGAGGCACAATAGAATGATCCTCCATTTAGTCAGGACACTCAGAGGTAACATTCTTAAAATGCTAATTGTTAGGATAAGGTTTAGCTGCCTGTGCCAGAAAATTGGAAACAACAGCAGCTTAAATGAAATGGAAACTTACTTCTCTCATACTTCAGAGGTGTCTGGAGGTAGGCAGTCCAGGGCTAACATGTCAGCTTTCATGGCAATCAGGGAGTGAGAATCCTTGTATATTTCTGCTCCAGCATCCTTGCACAGTGGTTTCCAGCCTCAGGGTAACCTCATGGCCCAAGAAGATTGCTAGAGATTCAGCCCATTTGGACGCTTTCCAGGTAACTGACAGGAAGAAGACTTCTCCTCCCAGATGAGTTAGCTTCCTTTGAAGGAACTCTCAGGAAACTCTGCACTCTTCTGAATATACAGTCCACCCTCCCTACCCATGGGTTCTATATATACAAATTCAACTATAAAAACTATTCAGAAAAAATACAAAACAACAATATAACAATTAAAAATACAAGTTATATAGGATAACAACTACATAGCATTTGCACTGTATATAAGTAATTTAGAGATGATTTAAAGTGGGAGAATGTATATAGGTTATATGCAAACATTAACATCATTTTATATAGGAGACATGAGCATCCACTAGGACCTGGAAACAAATCCCCCACATACCTGGGGAGAACAGTATCCACCTGCAAGAATTCAGTCATATGGCTGTGCTAGCTGCAAGGGAGTCTGGGAAATGTAGTCCATTTAACTGGGGACCACTGTAGGTCTGAATAGAATCAAAGTTCTGTGACTAATAAAGAGAGTGACAGTAGGTGTTGACTGGCAACCAGCAGCCTCTGCCATACTTGAACTCCCAACGGCATTGGCCCCGGGGCAGGTGGGTGCTCAGCAGTCAGCAAACAACACCAAGGAGCCTGTGGGCTTCCTGTGTCTCTGTGGAAAGCTAGTGTGATGAGGACCTCATCGGCAGCAATGAAGATGTCTCATCAAAGGCAAAACATTAGCCCAAAGAAAAGGGGGTTTTCAATAGTGCCCTTAACTACCGAGCAACCAGAGACCAGGGGCCAGCTATCAGCAGCTGCCTGTGTGGTCCAGTCCAGGGCCTGCCAAGTGCAAACCCTGCACTCCTGGGAGATGCTACTTCCAGTGGAGGACATGACTATCCCGTCCTCACCTGGCCCTTGCTGCTCACAATAGGGAGACATGAGGAGAGGAGAATGGCAAACACGGAGACCAGATGCAGGTCTCAGGGTTCTGGGAGTAACAGACCTTGTCCATCCTGTGTGCTCTGCTGAGGAGACTCTTCTTGCCTTCTGCAGAGGTAGAGGCTGGAGACCCTGGGCACTCTGCATAAGGGTCCCAACAGTCTTCAGGAAAAAGCTTCAGGGTAACTGGGGGAAGATGGACTGGGACCAAGGGACAAAGAGAGGGATGGAGCCACAAGCCTCCTGTATCTTCTCTACAGGGTCCCCAGAAGAGCCCATGTCACTGCCTTCTTGACGGAGATGGACCCTACAGCCTTGGAAATTCCAGATCCCTTCATTCAGTTATTGAGTTTTACCACAGAATACCCTACCTGTCTATTTCATTTTATTAGTTCAGTTGGTATCCATTGCAGAGAAAGGGTTCTGAACCTGCTTTCCTGGTTATTGAAATGTTTAATTATAGAGATATCTCTAGTCATAGAGTACACACCCCAGGAATACTTTTTAATTTTTTTCTTTTGTCAGACTTCATGACTAAAGGAAAAATGAAACAGGAGTCACAAGAAAGCGTTTAAAGATGTCAAGGGAAAAAGTTGTAGTAGGCGACAAAGTTCATGGATCTGGTTTCCCCAACCCCTGGACTGTGGATCGATACCAGTCCATGGCCTGTTAGGAACCGAGTCACACAGCAGGAGGTGAGTGGTGGGCGAGCAGAGCTCTGTCTTCTGTCAGATCAGTGGCGGCATTCAATTCTCATAGGGCACAAACCCTATTGTGAACTGAGCATGTGAGGGATCTAGGTGGTACACTTCTTATGAGAATCTAATGCCTGATCTTCCCCCCAACTGGACAGATTGTCTTCCATGAAACTGGTCCCTGATGCCAAAAAGATTGGGGACCACTGCTGTAGATGAAGGAGAAGAGGTTGTGGGACCTGGGGCCGGGGGATAGAGAGGGAGACAACTACCATATTTCATGCCATTGTTTTATTTGCTTCATCCTATAAAAGAAATACAAGGCTACCAATGAAATTGTTGCTTGCCTTTGATTATAAGTGCATCCCAATTTCAGAGATGCTTAAATGTGAACAAGAAATGTGCCCGTACAGTTGATGAAAAATGGTAACAAACCTTCATTCACTTGCTCTCCCATGGTCTCGTGAACTCACCTGTCACCCACACCTCCCATGGGGTCTCCTGCTGGGCTGGTTCTAGAAGACTCTGTAAGACCTGCACCCCAGGAGCTCCCTTGGTGACTCTCAGGCCGTGACTTTCAAACTTCCATGCTGTGCGATCCCAATGCCTGGAGCAGGTTAAAAGAGAAGCAGAGGCTGGTATAGTATGTCTGGCATGGGGACTGGGACACTGCTTTTTTTTTGAGTTGGGGGTCTCACTCTGTCTATTCTGTCACCCAGACTGGAGTTCAGTGGCACAATCATGGCTCAACACAGCCTCGACCTCCTGGGCTCAGGCAGTCCTTCCACCTCAGCCTCCCAAGTAGCTGGGACTAAAGGCATGCATCACTATGCCCAGCTGATTTTTTTTTTTTTTGTATAGAAGATATTTTTTTGTAAGATGGGGTCTTGTTATGTTGCCCCCAGGCTGGTCTCAAATTCCTGGGCTCAAGGAATCCTCCCACCTCAGCCTCCCAAAGCGCTGGGATTACAGGCATGAGCCACTGTGCCCGAACTGACACTACATTTTTTTTTTTTTGAGTTGGAGTCTCACTCTGTTGCCCAGACTGGAGGGCAGTGGGCTCCGGCGATCCTTCTGCCTCAGCCTTCCAAGTAACCAGAATTACAGGCATGTGCTACCACGCCCAGCTGATTTTTTTAAATTTATTGTAGAGATGCGATCTCGCTGCCCAGGCAGGTCTCGAACCCATGGGCTCAGGCAATCCACTCACCTCAGCTTCCCAAAGGATTACAGGCTGAGCCACCGAGCCCAGCGACACTGCATTTTTAACTAGTAAATATTTGGTTTTGATGCAAGTAGTCCCAGAGATACCCAAGGAGTCTTCAGCAGTACTTCAGTAGACCAGCTCCCAGCTCGTCTCTTGTCCCTGAAGTGCTTGTGTGTGCTGGTCACTAGTACTGATTAACCTTTGCCTTCTCTTCCCCTGACATTTGTCTTTCAGTTCTCAGCTTGAGCCTCAGTTTCTGCAGCAGCTCCCTGACCTGGCCCTACGAGATTAGCTGGCTCTGGGTCAGGCTTCTTCTTCCTACTACTATAAAGACTGCAGTGGAGAGTACTTAAAGTGTCAAATGTCACTGTCTTCTCCCCCTAGGCAACAGCGGCATGAGGATTTGGACTGTGTCCATCTCACGAATCCACAGGGCCTAACAAAATTCCAGGTACATATCAATAATATGGGTTATCAATAAATATTTGTCTTGAAGCAAGATCACATATGTGTTCTTGGCAGAGTGCACTAGGCCCTCTGTTTTGTTTTGGTAGAGCAGGAAGTCAACACCATGGTGCAAGAAAAGTTTAGTACAGGCCTGGAAGTGTTTTCTCCAAAATTTTAACAATGGTTTCCTCTGGAATTGGGATTGGGAGTACGTAGGTAAGGATGGATGTTTTATCTGTAGTTTCTGTGAGAAACAGCTATTGCATTACAAAAGAAGAAAGAGTCAAAACAGAGAAGGGGAAAAAGGAGGCAGTAAATTGAACTGGATCCTGTACATGGTGGATGGGGTAGTAGTTGCATGTATTAAAATAGGGTAGTTGGGATTCTGAATGGGGTCAGGGATGGGTGTGGGAAGGGAAGCTGCCCTAGCTGAGCAGAGAGTCCAGTGTCTGATTTTCAGGGAGGGTGTGGGCGGGAGGTGAGTGGGCTTGCACCCTCCATTCTGCTGAGGCAATTCCCACAGCCGGGCAGGGCCCTTTGCTATCTTGACCCATGTCTGGCCATGTGGATTGGTCGAAGGAAGGTTCCCACAGCTGGAGAAAGCCCGTAAAGCACACACATCCTCTTCCAACCCATGGAAAGACCCTGTCCAGCTTCACCCTCAAATCTGACCTATACATCTGCAGAAGGTATCTTCGGGGCCCCCATATCTATTTGCTACAGCCTGCAATTCTTTCCACATGGGACAATTTCTTCTATTACAATTAGAGATAAAAGTCAATGCCTGTGGACATAACTCATGACTGAGACTCATTCTGAAATCTAGTCAATCAATGAGTCTGTGTAAGTAATTCGTATCAGATTATTTTCATTTTTAATAGGAGAGAAGAGTTTTGGGAGGTTTTGTTTTGTATTCTTAAAAGGCTCCTGTAAGTCTGCTAAAGGTGTGGTAGCCAGGCTCCAGAATGGACCCAAAGACGCTTGCTCTAAGGCAGCCCTATCCATGTGTAGCCTCCTCCTACATTAAATAAGGCTGAGCTGTGTAACCAGATAACATATTTCAAAAATTATGGTGCCTGAACTTATGGCGAGATCATATAATACTCGGTGACTTCCAACTTGCTCTCTCAGCTCATCCTGAGGGAGGCCAGCCGCCATGTCATGGGGCACTGGAGCAGCCCCGTGGACAGGTCACATGGTGAAGAACTGAGGCCTCCAGCCAACAGCCAATACCAGCCTGCCTGTCTGTGAATGAGCCACCTTGGAAGTGGATCTTCCAAGCCCAGGGGAGCCTTCAAATGACTGAAGCTGACATCTTGTCTGCAACCTAAAGAGAGACCTTCAACCACCAAGTTCAGCCACTCCTACATGCCGACCCACAGAAACAATGTGAAATGATGTGTTTATTGTTCTTTTTAAACTGCCAAGTGTGGGGTAATTTGTTTTGAAGAAATAGAAAATTTACTTAGGAAGTTTGACCTTGAACCTGAGGAAGTCAGAAAGCAAAAGGAAAACTTGTGATTGCTATTGGGAAAAGAAGAAATGTTAAGACCGGGGCCTGGGAAGATGCATTTTGATGGCCTCGTGATTTGGCATAAAGTCTGCCTTTTTTGTCTTCAATATGAGAGAACAATTAGAAACTGTCAAAAGAGTCATTTCTGTCTTTGGGCAGCCCTACATGCACGAACTTGGAATGCTATGTTTGAGTCATGCCAATATCATGCTGCACAGTTTATATCCACATTTTAAAATGACTGTCTTTATTATAAAGATTCGTTACTCTCAGAGGAGTCTCTCTCAGAGAGTTATGAGTGTGCCCATACTACATCTGGCTCAGATCCACCCCACATAGATAAGGTTGTACCATGAAGATGAAGCAGTCAGCATTTTCAGAATTTTTATTTCATTTATAATAGATCATCTCTATTAAGTCTGGGGACTGCCAATGGGTGGTGTCTATAAAGGGCTTCATTTTTCTCTGAATCTAGAGAAGTTTCAAGTTACAGAGACCCTGCTCTCACATACAACGGAGAAAACATCTTACGAAAATAAAGGTTATTGCCCAGGGCAGGTCTCTTCAAGCCCGTGGCATATCTAAGCATCTTTAGGGGGCCACCCACTTCAAGGAGTGAGCTCTGCCATCAGATGAATTTCTTTTGAAATAGACTGGGTTCCTAAAGGAATGACAAAATGGGGGAGAACAGGAAATATATTCGAGGTGTGTGGAATCCAAGGTGGAAGTCCAGTTGAACATTAAAACTTATTGTTAACCGCTGGGATGACAGCTGGTGACCTCTGGTGTACAAAAGCCACCTGCAGAGGAAAACCTCTTTTGCTAGGGAGCGGAGGCTTTTGACAATGGCCGCCCAGCTGCACACTGATGCTCAGGCTGGTTTCACGCTAGTTTCATGCTAGTCGTTTCCCTCTGTTTGTGGGAGGCCGCTGGGCGGTGGCTCATTCCTGAGTGGGAGATGCTGAACTCTCTTCTGCCACTCTGGGAAAGACAGGGACTGCCACCCCACCAGTGCATCCTGAGCAGAGGAAGTTGGTGTGTGGACACTAGAGGGCAGCGTCTGCTCACGCCAGGGAAGGGTTTGTGGGCACCACCGTCCAGGCAGTCATGAGCAATTGCTGTTTGTTTCTTAAGCCAGGCCCCCAGGCCTGCTTATCTGCGGATCTAGTTGGAGGTACTTTGCTGCCGCAGCCTGGCACAAAAGGCAGGCTTCAGGGGCTCTGTCCTGGGACCCCCACATTACCTGTGAGAATGTGCAGGTAACTCACATGCCCTTTGTTGGAAGCATATTTGGGCCTTAGGGCTGGGTAGAGCTCGCACCGCTCTGTTACTTAAGGTGTGATGCAGGCGTGTCACCGTCAGGAAGGGTGCTGTGAGGACGAAGAGATGCCATGTAGGAAGGGCGTGGCACAGCACAGCCATAGACATGTCCCATCAGGGTTGGTCAGCCATCTCACTGGTGCACTGGGAAGGGACCCACATCCAGCACCAGCCCCTTAGGGGACAGGATAGGAGCCGGTGCTCCTATGTACCTCCTCCCGGCAGGAGTGCAGTGATTGCCCCTCCAGGGAAAGAGCCCCCTGTGGACACTTGAGCCACAGAAAGACCCCAGTTCCCAGGCCACACAGCCTTTGAGGCTGGCCAGCTTCCTCGCACAGAAAGAGCCCCTCGGGTGTGAGTCCTGCAAGGTATAGAGTAGCAATATCAGGGCAGGTGTGAGGGTGGGTGGCTTACCACCCTGTACCCCTCAGCCCTGCCTGCCCCATCCCCACCCCTCGGCAGCTCCTGAGTGCCCATGAACTGCCTCATAATCCCCTGATGCCCAGGAACAGGCTGTGGGAGAAGTCTGATGACCCAGAACAAGGCCCAGTTATTTGGCACACATCACCTGTTTTCAAGTGAGCTTAGAATGGAAGTCTCAGGAGTTTCTAACGGCAACGATTGCTTGCCGTTCAAGTGATGTGACGATTTATAGATCGCAGTGGAGATGGACGAGGTTTGAGTGACATTAGGGACCACCTGGCCAGTGGCATGACAGAAATAGCACAGAGCGCCAAACATGGTGGCTCACAACTGGTCATCTCAACTACTCTAGAGGCTGAGGCTGGAGAATTGCTTGAGGCCAGCCTGGGCAACATAGCAAGACTTCATCTTTTAAAAAATTAATAATATTCTAATTTTTTTTTGAGTTGGAGTCTCACTCTGTTGCCCAGGTTGGAGTACAGTGGTATGTTCACCGCTACCGCAGCCTCGACCCGCTGGGTTCAGGCAATCCTTCCGCCTCAGCCTTCCGAGTAACTGGAACTACAGGTGTGCACCACCACGCCTGGCTAATTTTTGATTTATTGTAGCGGTGAGGTCATGCCTAGTTGCCCAGATTGGTCTTGAACCCCTGGGCTTACACCTCTGCTTCCCAAAGTGCTGGGATTACAGGTGTGAGTCATCAGGCCCAGCAATATTCTAATTATTCAAAATTGCTTCTCAGCTAAGGTCAAGTGTAGAAATCGCACAAGGCCTTAAGGGATTTCTGTGTTAGACTTGGCGAGTCACAGCACAGTTTTTATGCTGAGCTCCTCATGTCTCAGGCTCCCTGTACCCAAAGGGCATTGTAGTGTAGTGTTTGCCCCCTCGGAGGGCCTCCTCACAGGGTGATTGTCAGGATAACTGAGGCCAAAATACTTTGCACAGTTACACTTTCTATTTTTTTTTTGAGTCGGAGTCTCACTCTGTTGCCCAGACTGGTGGCTCCCAGCCACCGCAGCCTCAACCTGCTGGGCTCCGGTGATCCTTCCGCCTCAGCCTTCCAAGTAGCTGGAACTACAGGCGCGCGCTACCACGCCCGGCTAATTTTTTGATTTATTGTAGAGATGAGGTCTGGTCAAGTTGCCCAGGTGGGTCTTGAACCCATTTTTAAAGTTAATTTTCCTTTCCCTTCAGAGAAAAGGTGACATGAACGAGACTTGGCTCTATTATCCTCTTGTCCTAGGGGCCCAAGGTGCAGGAGGCTTTCCCTCAGCCCGTCATCCTGCATTGATTCCTGCTGGGAGGCAGTGGCCTCTGAGCAGCAGCACACACCTGGAGAGCTGGACCTGGAGGCAGCAGGTGGCCTCCAGTTGTCCCCCTCAGGAAATCAGCCGGACAGATACAATCCGTGCCAATCAGCAGGGCTCTCCCCACTAACCGAAAGGACTGCAGGTGAGGAGAGCCCTACCTGCATCCCAGGACTGTGAATGGAAGGCGACAGGGATGGGGGAGGGGAAGAGACGAGGGAAGAGAGAGATGGGGGAGGGAGGGGGGAGACAAGGTGGGGGAGAGATGGGGAGAGGGAGAGACAGATGGAGGTGGGAGGAGCAGAGCAGGGCAGAGCTGGGGAGGGGAGAGACAGAGAGGAGATGAGATGAAGAGATGGGGAGGGGCAAGGGAGGAGGGAGGGAGTGCTGGGATGGGGGAGGTGGGGAGGGGCAGTGCCAAGAGGGGGAGGGAAGAGGGGAAAAGGGGAGAGAGACGGGAGAGGGAGAGCTGGGGATCCATCGAGAGAGACACGGGGAGAGACAGGGAGGAACAGAGGCTGAGCTCTGTGTTCCACACGGAGAGGAAAGGACTGCAGCTCCTGGGATCATAGCTTCCTGCTGACAGAGGAATGGGCTCTGACAGGCCTGGAGTGACAGCAACAAGAGGAGAAGCCCTTCCTGGGCGTGGTGTCTGCTGGGGACAGGAGGACAATGTGATGAAGCTTCTCCCAAGGGACATTAGGAAGACTCACGGGACCCACGGCGTCGAGCAACAAAGAGATGAATAGTCTGGTGTCTTGTCGCTCTGTCTCTGTTTTGTGTTCTGAAATAAAGGGAACCTCAGTGGAAACTAACTTCAGACCGAGAGAGAGAGAGAGAGAGAGAGAGAGAGAGAGAGAGAGAGAGAGAGAGAGAGAGAGTGTGTGTGTGTGTGTGTGTGTGTGTGTGTGTGTGTGTGTGTTGAGAGAGAAAGAGAGACAGCGGTACACACTGGAAAAGGGAAAATAAAAGCCTAGGCTGGCATTTGGAATTTTAGTGATAACCTCAGGCTTTCAGAGTAGAATTCATATTGTGGGACCTGGCTGCTATATCTGGTTATTGTTATTTTTGTGTGTTTCCATCACAAGTAATCTTTTTAATACCTCTCTGGTGTTCCTAATAACTTGCAAGGCCTGAGAACCAATCCCTAGTTGGACGGCTGTTCCATGCAGTAACCACCGACTGCAGGTGACAGTTGGGCACTTGTATTAACATGTGCTGTAAGTGTAAAACACACCCTGGGTTTGAAGACTTCATGCAGAAAAGAACACAAACGAGCTCAATACTTTAATTACACATTGAAACACTATTTTGATGTATTGGGTTAAAAAAATATATTACTGAATTTTACCTGTTTCTTTTTCCTTTTTTTAAAAGATGCCACTACAGTGTTTACTTATGCAAATAGCTGGCTTGCATTTGCAGTTCACATTCTATTTCTGTTGGACAATGCTTCTGTTAAAAGAAAAACTTTAGACAAATTCAACTGAGTTTATCTGAGCAAAGAACAATTCACAAATCAGGCAGCCACCGAACCAAAAGAGGTTCAGAAGGGATCCGGCACTGCCTGTGGACAGAGAAGATTTATGGGCAGGAAAAGGAAAGTAAAGCCCAGAAAACAGAAGTGAGGTACAGATACAGCCAGGTTGGTTGCAACTCATTGTTTGCCTTATTTGAACCCATTGTGAACAGTTGGCCCCTGTGATTGGCTGAAAATCACTGATTGGCACAAGAGTAGGTGACAGCCTGTTGACATGAGTTAGTTCACTGTACAGAGAAAACTAGGCCGAATTTAAAGTACTTCAGGAGGCAACTTTAGGCTAGACTTAACACAGCTCAAGCAGCCATTTCATGTTACAGAAAAGGGCAGAGACAAGTGACATACCTAACAGAGCTGAACCCAAGCCCAGACTCGCAGCCGGGGCCAGGCAGCCACAGGTTGATACTTGGGTTAAGCCAGCAATTCCCCAACTCTCACCCCCGGCTCTCAAGGGCTTTTGAAGGAAGCTTACCCGAAGGAAGAGACATTTGTCTTTCCCACTACTGGTAGCACCTAGCAGAATGTCCAGCTCACAGAGGCACTGGGAAGTTAAGGAATCCATCGCACTTCTTGTCTCTGATGGACCATGCCTGTCAAGAAGGACTTTGCAATGCTGCCCCCTGCTGGACTATTCTTGGAAGTGCTCGTTGAGGTTCCCTCAGAGGCCGCTTGGGTGTGTGTTGCATGCACATTACCATGGGTTGTGTGAACTTGTGTCACACAACCCATGGTAACTGCGTGTTGTGTGTGCTGCATGTGTGTGCGTTGTGTGAGCTCAAGTGCACAAGTGCTGTGTGTTTTATGTTGTTTGAGCTTGTGCTGAGTACGTATACACTGTGTGTTGTGTGAGCTTGTGTTAAGTGCACAAGTACTATGTGTTGTATATTGTGTGAATTTTGTTGAGTGCACATGAACTGTGTTGTGTGCACTGTGTGTCTGCTGTGCATGTACGTGTGCTGCATGTGCACTTGGGTGAGGATGGGTATGCGTGACATCACTTCCCTCGTCCCTCCAAAGGTGACAGTGTCCTTAGCTTGGCCCAAGCATCTTTGGGGAGCTGTGGGAAGGACCTCTGTTCACAAATTGGACTCTCCCAACTCCATGAGGGTCTTGCTGCAGCACTGGGTCTTCTTTCTTCAATACAGAATTATTCCCCTAATAGTGCACATGTGTCCCCTGCAGGCCTCAAGAAGTCTCAAGCAGGAAGTGCTAGTACGAGTCTGTTTCTGTGGGTCAGACATCCAGGCTCTGCACGAAGCCCTTGCCTTCAGCCCTGGGTGATGTTTTCTCGGGGAAAGTGGTAGCGAATGATTGCAGACAGCCGTGGAGAGCTGGATTCTCCAAGGCGGAGAGAGCCCCTGTCTTGGGCCAGGTAAGAAAAAAACATGACAGGGATATCTGATGGCCCAGCTTCCTGGAGAGCCCAAAGCATGTGGTACAAATGTTCGTGCATTGGACACACTCATCAGCCACTGGCCAAATGTCCCTTCCCGTCCTGCGTGAAGACTCAGCTGAACCCAGCACACGGGCGTAGGGACCCAGCTCCTCTGACAGCTCTTCAGAATTCAGTGAAACCTTGTTCTCTCTAGACACCTCACAACCTGTGATCCACTCTAAAAGTCATTCTCTTTTTCCTCCAAAGGGAAGTTACCTTGTAATTTCTGGATAAGAATCTAATTACTGGTCTGCTGATGTCTTAAGCAAATCCTCTCACTTTCTGAGACTGGTTCCTTATCCATAAAATGACCCCTTTCTTTAATGGGATAACTGTAAGGGTGCTTGAGACTCCATCTGTCAGTGGCTCCCAGTCCAGGCGATACATTTACAAAGACTGCTGCCTGGGTTCCTCTCCAGACCAGTGAAATCAGAATTTCTGAGTGTTTGGATCAGGCATCTGTGATTTTATAAAACTTTAGTGTGTGACCACAGCTGCTACATGCAAAAGCCCCTCTGATAACCGTGGCAGACTCTACAGGCATGAGAAATTCTGGGCGTCATTTGCACGTGCTAGCCAGACACGCTCCCCAGGCAGAGAATCCAGGAGTGTTCTGCGGGGCCAGGCTTCCTTTGCTTAACACAGCTTTTCCCAAATGCCAGGCTTGTGAGGAGTGTCACGTGACTGGCATGGCTCTCATTTAACTGTCCTCTCGGGTACGCCCAGCAGCAGGTGACGAGTGAGCGAACTGGCCTTGTAAAAACGGTGAACAGGCTACCTCACCAGGGCACTGCAGGGCTCGGCTATAGGTTGGACTGGGATCAACATTTCCGTAGGAAACGCAAGTCTCAGGGTTGGAGCAGGCACCCTGGGTTACTCCCTCCCTCCTCCTCACCTCTGACCTGTGCTCTGTCCCCTCACAGTCCCTTTCCTTTGGTTAACCCTTCCCAAGGTCGCCCAAGATGTAGGGGATGGGTTCATTTCTGTTTCTTCCTCCAGTCCTGTCCAGGCATAGGTCTCAGGACCCTGCTCAGGGGCAGGGGCCAAAAGCTGAGGGCTATGTGAGGCCCTTTTGTTCTTTTTTCACTGTTTTCCATGGGCCTTGGGTTTTGCACAGTTAGCTCTGACCCCTAGGGAAGGTTGGAAAGGTCATTCCTCCAGGACAGAAATTCCTTGTGGAAGTTGGACAACACTGGTTTGTCTGTTGCTGGCGGCCTACCATACAGGCCACAGGTGCCTTCATCCACAACTGGCATCGGGAGGAAGGCCCCTAAGGACCTACCAAGAATGAGGACCATTCCCCATTGGCTCTCAAGCAACCATTATCCTGGGACAGCCTGAGTTTTAGGAGTGGTAAACGCCTGTCTTTAAATGGCCAGGTCCAAAATCCAGGAACGTGTGGAAAGTTCTAGGAGATGAAACACAATCTAGAGAGATTATGAAAAACGCACCAGTCCTCTTCTGAAGAGTGATTTCCTTCTTCAGAATTTGAACTCGAATTCCTCTCTGGGTAGATGTTGTCCACTACCGTCCCTCACCTGTTCTCCCCTTCTTCTTGAGTAATGACCACACTGCTAGAGCTCACCCTCTCCAGCCTTCTGCATGGCTGCGTGTGACCACAAAACTAAGTTCTCACCGAGGGAATATGAGTAGGAGAGACATGTGTTGCTTCTGCCTCACCTGCTCAAGAAGGCTGCCCTGGGTTCTCTCCTTCCCCTTTGGTGATGTCTCATGACTGGGCCTCAGGCATGTGGCTGAGGGCACCATCTTTGGAGATGGTGGAATCACAAGGGAAACATCTGGGTCCTTGCCAGTAAGTCCCAATGCTTGGATTTCCTCAGCAGAACCAGTGCTCCAACCTGGGACTGTTACATGAGAAGTGAACACCTGTCTTCCTTAGGGCTCTGCATTTTTGGTCTCGGTCATAGCCACGGAGTCTTTACCCCAACATACCTGCTGGCCATGAAAGTTCCAGGGGCCACACCCTTATACTGTTTCACTCCTTGCATGACCCACTCACTCCTACTTCCCCAGAATGAATGGTAACTTACCTGCCCTTATCTTCAAAACACCTTGAAATCGTCTGTCTATTCTGTGATCCCAGAAGCGGCAGAGGGTTATTCTGATGGGGAGCTCACAGCTTACCGGTTAGGCTCTAAAGT
The DNA here is from genome assembly GCA_027257055.1 of Cephalopachus bancanus. Taxonomy (NCBI): domain Eukaryota; kingdom Metazoa; phylum Chordata; class Mammalia; order Primates; family Tarsiidae; genus Cephalopachus; species Cephalopachus bancanus. The sequence goes on from JAPVLO010000014.1 coordinate 9,975,988, forward strand.
TAGAGCGCGCAGTGAAAATCACAGAATCAAAGTCAGCCTTGAAACGTGCTCTGGAAAGTCTCCATGATAAGAGTATCTCTCAATGAGTCCAAGGGGGCTGGATTTCATCCATGCCTGAAGGAGTGTCTGGGTGTCTCCACAGGCTGTGCAGAAGAAATGTCTCAGAAATACACGTCCAGTGAGATGGATGGAACAGATAGTAGAGTGTCACACTCAGCTCACATGGGCAATGGTTCTCAACCAGAGAGGATTTTGCACCCCGCTCCCGGGGGGCACGTGGCAATGTCTGGAGACTTTTGTTATGACTGGGGTGCATGTTGCCACTGGCAACTGGTGGATAGAGACAGAGATGTCACTAAACATCCTCCAATGCACAGGACAGCCCCCCTAGCAAAGAATAATCCAGTCCCTGATATCAACAGCTCTGGGGTTGGAAAACCTTGCTCTAAGGCATAGGCTTACTGGAAGAGACAGTCAGGTCAACTGTTGTGTGTGCACTTTCCAGAATTCTCCCCAGCCCCGACCCTGACTTATACAAGTTTAATTTAATTTGACTAAGTTAAATATGCTGCTTCTTAGCACCAAACAGGATAAGGATGACAAGATCAGGATCTCTGACAGTTTCTTGATGTCCTCATAATCTAGAGACCAAAGATTCTCTATTTGGGTCAAGTCCAGGTTGGTTCAGGGAGCTTCATCAATAACAAACCTGGTGCTGTGTCTTGTCTGGATTTCTGCTTCCTCAATGCCGGCGGCTCCCACTCTCTTGCTCTGCTGACCTGCCACTTTCCTTGTCAGGGACACCTCCCACAGAACCAACCTCGAAGCTTCTCTCCTTGGTTTCATCCTGGAACATCTCAAGAAACACCCACCTCCCACCAGCCTCACACATTCCAGAGCTGTTCTCCTGGGGTGCCTCCTGCTCTGTGACCCTCCCTCCAGCTTTGCCTCGTAAATCAGTCCACCGTCTGTCCCCTCCAGAGCTGCTACTCTTCTCTGAACTCACTCGGATGAGGCTGCATCACTCTGGTAATGAGGTGCCAGACAGGAGTGGACTGGCCCAGTGTAATCTGTGGGAGCGATTCATCTTGTCCTGGGAGGCGAACAGGACAGAGGCCGGCATGGGTGTGGGAAGGGAGGCTGCGGGAAGGGGAAACCTCGGCACTGAAGGCCTCCACCAGGCACTGCACTTCTCTATTCTTTTTTTTTTTTTTGAATTGGAGTCTCACTCCATCACCCAGGCTGGAGTGCGGTGGCATGCTCACAGCCACTCCAGCGTCGACCTGCTGGGCTTAGGCAATCATTCCGCCTCAGCTTTCCAAGTAGCCTGAACTACAGGCGCGCGCTACCATGCCTGGCTAGTTTTTTGATTTATTGTAGAGATGAGGTCTTGCCAAGTTGTCTGGTCTGTTTTCCAACCCGTGGGCTCAGGTACTTCTCTCACCTCGGCCTCCCAAAGTGCTGGGATTACAGGCTTGAGCCACCATGCCCGGCCCACACTTTTCTATTCTTACAGAAGTCCTTGATGGTGGACAACCCCTGGCACAGCTCTGGACAGACAGTGAACCTCACAGACTGTCACTTGCCACCGCCACATAGTCAGAAAAATGACTAAAACCACCACGGCACTGAGGTTCTCCTGGCTGTGGGCATTGTTCCCACTGCTGCACAGGCAGTATCTCATTTCACCCTCACAATACTCCGGACCTGAGCGCAGACAAAAATCCCTGCTGTCAGAGGGGGACACTGCGTTCTAGTGGGGAGACAGACAAACAAAACAAGTAAAATACATAGTACAGTCACGTGTCACTTAACAACGGGGATATGTTCTGAGAAATGCATTGTTAGGTGATTCCATTGTGTGAACATCACAGAGTGACTTACACAGACCTGGATGGTCTAGCCTACTACACACCTGGCCTATGTGGTGTAGCCTGTTGCTCCTAGGCGACAAATCTATACAGCATGTGACTGAACTGCATATGTAGGAACTGTAACACAATGGTAAGTGTTTGCATATCTAAACAGGAAAAAAAATAGTATAAAAAATTAAAAATAGTACATCTGTCTAAGATACTGACCATGAATGGAGCTTGTAGGACTGGAAGTTGTGCTGGGTGAGTGTGAATGAACGTGAATGTGAAGGCATAGGCCTCTTCCCGTATAACCACTACAGGCTTTATAAACACTATACACGTAGGCTACACTGAATTTTTTTTTATTCGGAATCTCACTCTGTTGCCCAGACTGGAGTGCAGTGGCATGCTCACGGCCACTGCAGCCTTGACTTACTGGGTTCAGGCGATCCTTCTGCCTCAGTCTTCTAAGTAGCTGGAGCTACAGGCATGTGCCACTATGCATGGCTAATTTTTTTGATTTATTGTAGAGATGAGGTCTCATCAAGTTACCCAGGCTGGTCTTGAACCACTGAGCTCAGGCAATCCTCTCACCTCGACCTCCCAAAGTGCTGGGATTATAGGCGTGAGCTACTGTACTCGGCCGGCTACACTGAATTTATAAAAAATTTTCTCTCTTCAATAATAAATTAACCTTAGTTAACTGTTACTTGCTTGCTTTATAAACTTTTTAATTTTTTCAACTTTTGAACTCTGTTTTGCAATAACACTTAGCTTAAAACATAAGCACATTTGCATAGCTGTACAAAAATATTCTTTTTGATATTCTTATTCTATAAGCTTTTTTAACATTTACTTTTTTTTTTAACTTTTAACACTTTTTTGTTAAAAATGAAGACACAAACTCACACATCAGCCTAGGCCTACACAGAATCAGGATTGTCAATATCACTGTCTCCCACCTCCACATCTGGTCCTACTGGGGAAGGTGTTTAGGAGCAATAACACACATGGAACTGTTGTCTCTTGTGATGACAATACCTTCTTTTGGAATACCTCCTGAAGGACCTTCCTGAAGCTATTTGCAGTTAAGTTTATTTTTCATAAGTAGGAGTACCCTTTAAAATAATGATAAAGGGTATAGCATAATAAATACATAAAGCAGTAACATGGTTTATTGTCATTTATTATTATGGTTCATTATCATTTATTATCACCATCAAGTACTATATACTGCACATAATTGTATGTGTTATACTTTTATACAGCTGGCAGCATAGTAAGTTTGTTTACACCAGCATCATCTCAAACACCTGAGCAATAGAATGTATTATGACATTCTGATGGCTGCAGCATCACTAGGTGATGGAAATGTTTCAGCTCCATTATCACCTTATGGGACCACTGTTGTATTTGTGATCTGTCATTGACCAGAGCATCATTACACAGTGCTGACTGTATTTTAATTCAACAACCACCTGATAAATAGCAAATGAGGAATAGAAGAGATCTTTCTTAATATGCTAAAGGATAACTCTTTAAAAACCTCCAGCAAACATCCCATTCCAGGGTCAAGTATTGAAAGGTTTTTCTAGGGATGGAAAGGAAACAGAGGTCTGCTCTCACCATTTCTGTTCATTCTGGTACTGAAGGTTCTAGCTTGTGCACTAAGATAAGAAAAATAAATTGATAAGTAATAAAATGTAGAAGACATAATGCTGCCATTACTGCCTGGTGCTATAATTTTGAACACAGAGATTATTAAACTATTAAAAAATAATAAATGCATTTCTCATAGTCATTGAATTCAGGGTCAATTTTCTTTTTCTGTGACTGTTGAGTTTTTTTTTTAAATTTTTATTTTATTTTTAAGATGTGGAGTACAATTCAGGATTAAGTGTACAAGTGGTCATCATACAGGTAAAGTTTAGGCCTCCCTTTGGTCCCCACTTCACCTGGTTTGAGATCAGGTCAGGGTCAATTTTTAAGTAACTGATTGTGTTTACAGTAGCAAACAATTAGAAAATTATGTTTAAACTGCAATTTATGAGGAGATAGGATTAAGATGGCTGACAAAAAGTAGCCAGGGTGTGTTTGTCCCACAGAGTAGACCAAAAGAGAAAGAATTCCTCAGCACTCAGAGAGGAAGGAGACCAGTAGCATACTCCATGACTCATCAGAGAAGTGATAAGATCTGCAGAGCACGGATAACAGAAAATCAATCAGCCTGACTTGGAACTAGTCAGACTTGCCTGAATCACCACACAAACCATAAGCAGCCTCTGGACACAGCAGGGGAAGTGAGTGAGGGAAATTCAAGAGTTCTATGCTCCTGCCATGGACTTTGAAGGCCCCCTTAGCCTTGTGCAACTTCAGTCTCTCACAGAAAATGGCCTAACCCACAACTGTGCTCTGCTAAAACCCATGTGGAGCAGCCCAGGAGAAAAAGACCTGAGCAGCTCCAGCCACCATTTTCAAGGAACTCAACCCTTACTGCTGGTTGCTTTCTAGCCATCCTGGGAGGGAACGGTCGGTCCCCAAGGGCAAATTTCTCTATGGCTGAGAGTTCCTGGCTGAGGCAGGCTCCCATGAGAAGACCTGAGGCTGGCCATAGTTTTATATTCTGAACACAGACTGCCCTTTCACTTTCCATGTAAACTCTTGTGTAGCATCTGCACAGCATGGCGGCATTACCCCAGTGACAGGGGACTTCCTAATCCTCACTGGGGTAGCCAATTGAGCAAACAGGTGGGGAGCTTGAGTGCTTTCCCCCTCACAACAGACAGGGAACTTGGGTAGGGAATTTGAATAGTCTCCACAGCTCCACCCATCTCCCAGGTCAGCTGGGTACTTCCTTGGAGCAACACAGGTCAAGCAGAAAGCCCATAGACACCATAATAGCTGGTGTCTCTCTGGAAGAGCCATCTCTTAACTGGAGGTCAACTGGCACAACCCATTACATCTGATATAATACCTTAGCTTTTGGGAAGGTCTGATCAAAAACCCCAGCTAACCCTACTATTCAAGGCACCCTAGCCACTCAGGACAACTTGAACCTGTGCAGGTGCCCAGCACAGCACTGCACCAGGTGGAAATTGAGAAACTCATCTCACCAAGACTACGTATAACCAAGGAATCCCTGCAGTGGCTACATCAGCCCCCTGCTAACCTCAAATAAGAAGAAATAGTCCACCAAACAAAAAGGAACCAGAAAAGGAACAGACTTCCTCAACACTCCCAAAAGACTATACTAACTCTTCAGGAGTGAACCCTATCCGAAATGAAATATTTGAAATTCCAGTGATAGAATTCAAAAGGTTGATTATAAAAGTGCTCAATGAGATCCAGAAGAAAGTTGAAATCTAGCATCAAGAAATTAAAAAACTGCCAGGCTTGGTGGCTCAGCCTGTAATCCCGCGCCTTGGGAGGCTGAGGTGAGTGGATTGCCTGAGCCCGTGGGTTCGAGACCTGCCAGGGCAACTTGGCGAGACCTCATCTCTATAATAAATCAAAAATTAGCCGGGTGTGGTAGCGCACACCTGTAGTTCCAGCTACTCGGAAGGCTAAGGTGGAAGAATCACCGGAGCCCAGCAGGTTGTGGCTGCGGTGGCCAGGAGTGGCCACTGCATTCCAGTCTGGGCGACTGAGTGAGACTTCAACTCAAAAAAAAAAAAAGAAAAGAAAAGAAAAGAAATTTAAAAACTATTCATGACATGAATGAAAAATTCCCTAAGGAGATAGACATTTTAAAAAAAAAAACTGAACTTCTGGAAGTGAAAGACTCATTTAGAGAAGTACAAAATGTAATAAAGTTTTAACAGAAGACTAGAATAAGCAGAAGAAAAGATCTCAGAACTTGAAGACAAGCCTTTTGAATTAACCCAACAGACAACTATAAAGAAAATAGAGTCAAGAGAACAGAACAAAGTCTCCAAGAAATGTGCCATTATGGAAAATGTCCAAACCTAAGACTCTTAGGTGTTCCTAAGAAAGAAGAGAAAGCAACAAGTTTAGAAAGCCTATCTGAGGGTATAATTGAGGAAAACTTCCCTGGCCTTGCCAGAGATTTAAACACCCAGATACAAGGAACCCAAAGAATTCCTGAAAGATTCATTGCAAAAAGGTCATCCCCAAGGCATATAGTAGTCATTAGGTTATGCAAAGCCTATGTGAAAAAAAAGACTTCTAAGAGCAATGAGACAACAGCATCAAATAACTTACAAAAGAAAACCTATCAGACTAACATCAGACCTCTCATCAGAAACCCTACAAGCCAGAAGGAATTGAAACCCTATCTTCAGTCTCCTCAAACAGAATAACAGTCAGCCAGTGATTTTTGTATCCCACAAAACTAAGTTTCATAAATGCAGGAGAAATGAAGTTTTTCTCAGACAAGCACATGCTGAGGGAGTTTGCCATCACTAGAGTGGCTCTACCAAAAATGCTCAAAGGAGTTCTAGATATTGAAGCAAAATAAGGGAATATACCAGTAGAAAAACACTGGAAATCATAATGTTCACAGGACTTATAGAACACCAACACAATATATAGAGAGAGACAGGGGGAAAAAAGCAATTAGGCAACAACGAACATAATGAATGAAATAGTACCTTACATATCATTATTAACCCTGAAGATAAATGGTACAGATTGGCAGAATGGATTTTTTTTTAAAGCACAATCCAAATACCTGCTGCCTTCAAGAGACATACTTAACACACAAAGATTCACGGTAAAGGGGTGGAAAACACATTCCATGCAAAGGCCAGCCAATAGGGAGCAAGAGTAGCCCTTCTCATATCAGATAAAACAGACTTTAAATTAACAGTAGTGAAAAAAGATAAAGAATAATAGTATATAATGATAAAGGTGTCAATCCGACAAGAAGATATAATTTTCAATACATATGCACCTAACACCAGACCTCTGAGCTGCATAAAACAAATTCTACTAGACCTATGAAAAGAGAAAAAAAAGCAATACAATAATGGCGGGAAACTTCAACATTCCACCCTCAGAAACAGACTGATCATTAAAGCATAAAGTCAACAAAGAAACACTGGAGTTACACTGGACCCTAGAGCAAATGAACCCCACAGACATCTACAGAACATTCCACCCCAAAACCACAGAATGTACATTTTTCTCACCAACACATGGGACATTCTCCAAGATAGATCCATATGGTAGATCACAAATCAAGTCTCAATCAATTAAAAAAAATGAAATTGTATCAAGCATCTTTCAGACCACAGTGGAATAAAACTAGAAATTAACTCAAAGAAGAATTTATGAAACTAAAGACATGGAAATTAAATAATCTGTTACTGAATGATCTTTGGATCAATAATACAATCAAGATGAATATTTAAAATTCCTTAAAATGAATGACAACAATGACAAGCTAGCAAAACCTCTGAGATACCCAAAGCTGAAAAAGACTGAAATATCACATATTAACATTTAAAAGACTGAAAGATCACATACTGACAACCTAATGTTACACCTCAAGGAACTAGAAAAACATGAACAAACCAAACCCAAAGACAGCAGAAGAAAATAAATAATGAAGATCAGAGCAAAACAAAATGAAATTGACTCCCCTCAAAATACAAAGGATCGATAAAGCAAAAAAGTTATTCTTTGAAAAGATAAATAAAATTGATAGACCACTAGCTAGAATAATTAAGAAACGAAGAGAGAAGATTCTAATAAGCTCAATTAGAAATGAAAATGAAGACATTACCCCTGATATTACAGAAATACAAAAGATCATCCAAGATTATTATGAATACCTCTATGCAAACAAACTACACAATCTAGAGGAAATTATTGGAACCATACAACCCCTCCAACCTTAAATCAGGAAGAAATAGAAACTCTGAACAAACCCAAAATTAGTAGCAAGACTGAAACAGTAATTAAACATCTCTCAACAAAAAAAAGTCCAGAATCTGATGGACTCAATGCCAAATTCTACCAGACCTTCAAAGAGGAGCTGGTACCAATTTTACGAATCTATTTCATAAGGTTGAGGAGCAGGAAATTCTCCCTAACTCATTCTACTAAGGGACTATCACCCAATTCCAAAATCAGGAAAAAATGCAACAACAACAACAAAATTACAGATTAATATCCCTGATAAACATAGATGCAAAAGTCCTCAACAAAATACTAGCAAACAAATTCAGCAACACATTAAAAAAACAAGCAAACAAAAAAATGACCTTGATCAAGTGGGTTTTATCACAGGGATACAAGGATGGTTCAACATACACAAGTCAATAAACATGATCCACCACATAAACAGAAATAACAAAAACATATAAACTTTTTAATAGATTTAGAAAAAGAATTTGATAAAATTCAGCATTCCTTCATGGTAAAACCCTCAACAAAATGGGCATAGAAGGAGCATTCCTCAAAATAATGAAAACCACATATGACAAACTCACAGGCAATGTCATTATGAACTCAGAAAAGTTAAATGCACTCCCTTTCAGAACTGGCACAAGTCAAAGATGCCCACTTTCACCACTTCTATTCAACATAGTACTGGAAATCCTAGCCAGAGCAATCAGGCAAAAGAAGGAAATAAAGGGTATCCAAATTGTAAAAGAAGAAATCAAAATATCTTTGTATGCTGACAATATAATATTATACCTAGAGATTCCTAAAGACGCCTCCAAAAGATTCCTGGACATGATACATGAATTCAGTACAATTTCAGGATACAAAATCAATGCACACAGATCAGTAGCATTTCTATAAACCAATGGTGACCAAGCTGAGGATCAAATCAAGAACTCAATTTCATTTACAATAGCAGCCAAAAAGCTAAAATACACAGGAATATATTTAACCAAAAAGGTGAAAGATCTCTACAAGGAAAACTGCAAAACACTGATAAAGAAATTGTAAAGAACACAAACAAATGGAAAAACATCCTATGCTCATGAGTTGGAAGAATTAACATTGTTAAAATGACCATAACACCCAAAGCAATCTACAGATTCAATGTAATATCTATCAAACTACCAACAACGTTTTTCACAGAATTAGAAAAAACAGTCCTAAAATTCACATGGAACCAAAAAAGAGCCACAGCAATCATAAGCAAAGAGCAAAACTGGAGGCATCACATAACCTGACTTAAAATTAAAATACAAGGCTGTAGTAACCAAGAGCACAGACACACGGACTAGTCGAACAGAATAGAGAACACCGACAACCAACTGATCTGTGACAAAGCAGACAAATACATACACTGGGAGGGCTCGGTGGCTCAGCCTGTGATCCTGTGCTTTGGGAGGCTGAGGTGAGTGGATTGCCTGAGCCCGCGGGTTCGAGACCCGCCTGGGCAGCGAGACCTCATCTCTACAATAAATCAAAATGAGCTGGGCGTAGTAGCGCGCGCCTGTAGTTCCAGCTACTTGGAAGGCTGAGGCGGAAGGATTGCCGGAGCCAAGCAGGTCGAGGCTGCGGTGGCCGGGAGTGGCCACTGCACTCCAGTCTGGGCGACAGAGTGAGACTCCAACTCAAAAATAAATAAATAAATAAAAACAAACACTGGGGAAAGGACACCCTATTCAACAAATGGCTTTGGGAAAATTGAATAGCTACATGCAGAAAAATAAAACTTGATCCTTATCTCTCTCCATATACAAGTTTTAACTCAAGATGAATTAAAAACTTAAATGTCAGACCCCAAATCTTAAAAATCCTAGAAGAAAATCTAAGAAAAACTCTACTGATATCAACCTAGGCAGATAATTTATGGCTAAAATCCCCAAAGTAAAAGTAACAAAGACAAGAATAAATAGGTGGAACTTAATTCAACTTAAAAGCTTTTCTGCACAGCAAAAGAAATAATCAATAGAGCAAATAGACAACCTACAGAATAGAAGATATTCTCGAAGTATACATTTGACAAAGGACTAATATTCAGACTCTACAAAGGAATCAAACAAATCAGCAAGAAAAAAGCAAATAACACTATTCAAAAGTGGAAAAGTGGGCAAAAAAATGAACAAACATCTCCCAAAAGAAGATATGCAAATGGCCACAAAAATATGAAAAATGCTCAACATCATGAATAATCAAGGAAATGCAGATTAAAACCACAATGAGATACCACTTTGTACCAGTCAGAACGGCGATTATTAAAAAATCAAAAACCAGTAGATGCTGGTGTGGGTGAGATGAAAAGGGAATGCTAATACATTGTTGATGAGAGAGCAAATTAGAACAACCTTTGTGGAAATAGATATGGAGATTTCTCAAAGAACTAAAAGTATATCTATCATTTGATCCAGCAACCTCACTATTAGGTAGTTATCCAGAGGAACAGAGGTTGCTATAAAAAATTAAAATAAAAATAAAGACACCTTCACTTGAATGTCTATTGCAGCACAATTCACAATTGCAAAGATGTGGAATCAACCTAAATGTGCATCAACTGATCAGTGGATAATGAAAATGTTTTATACACACAAACACACATACACACACTCACACACACAAACACACTTGCGCGCACACACACACACACACACACAACACAAAACATGGAATATTATTCAGCAATAAAAGTGAATGAAATAATGTCTTTTGCGGCAACTTGGATGGAATTGGAGAACATCATAAGTGAACTAATGCAGGAACAGAAAACCAAACACCGCAAGTTCTCACTTATAAGTGGGAGCTATGCTAATTACCTGCAAAGTCATATAGAAAGCTACAATGGACACTGGAGACTCAGAAGAGGGAGGGGAAGGGAGTGGAAGTATGAAACGTCACTATTAAGCACAACATGCACAGGTGGGAGTAGTGGGTACACGTAAAACCCAGACTTCTTTGCCACTATGCAATTCAGCCACATAACCAAGAACTAATTGTACCCTCTAGATATTAAAATAAAAAGAAAATAGCACAAAAAAGTTATTTACAATAGCACCAAGAAGTCAAATATCTAGGAACTAAAGATGTGCAGGATTCCTATACTTAATACAAATATTGAGAGAAATTAAAGAAAACCTAAATAAATGGAGGGATATTGCATAATCATGTATCATAAAGATTTCAGTTATCTCTAATTTCTCAATTTAGTGCAGTTTCACCAAAATTATCAGCCATTTTTATGGAAAGTAGCTGATTCCAAATTTGACGTGGATGTGCAAAGGAACAAGAATAGTGAAGACAGTCTTGAAGAAGAACAAAGCTGGAAAATATGCACTATCAGATATCAAATGTATTACGTGCTACTATAATTAACAAAATGTGGTGCTGGGCCAAGAAGAAAAGAACAGACCAAAGGCAAAGAATGGGCGTCCATAAACAGGTCACCATATATGTGTTCTTTCGGTTTATGACAGTGCAGTGGGAAAGGATGTTCTTCTCAATTAATGGTGTCTGGGAGTATTGGATGTCCATGAAGGAGAAATTAATCTTTACCCCTTCTTTGTATTACTCATAAAATCAATTCCAGTTTTAATGTAGACCTAAATGTGATTGTAAATCATGAAGTTCTAAAAGTGATCGAGGAGAAACCAGGAGTGGTGGCTTACAACTGTAATCCCAGAACTTTGGGATGGTGAGTTGGGAGGATTGCTTGAGTCCAGGAGTTCAAGACCTGCCTGGGCAACATAGTGAGATCTCATCGCTACAAAAAAAATTTAAAAATTAACTGTGTGTGGTGGTTTGTGTCTGTAGTTTCAGCTACTTGGGAGGCTGAGGCAGAAGGATCATCTGAGCTGGGAGGTCTAGGCTGTGGTGAGCTGTGATCATGTCACTGTGCCCCAGCCTGGGTGACAGAGTGAGACAACTGATTCAAAAAATAAAAATAGAAATAAATTTTAAAAATAAAGCTAATACAGGAAAATATCTTTGTGACTTTGAATAGACAGTGTGTCCTTAAATACACACACACACACACACACACACACACACACACACACACACACCCCAACCTAAAAAGAAATAAATTGAGCTACATTAAAATTAAGAACTTCTGTTCATCAAAAGATACTACTAAGAAGATAAAACAGCAAGCCACAAAATAGAAGATATTCGAAATACATATCCTGACAAAGGACTCATCTAAAATATATTAAAAATCCCTGCAAATTAATTTTTAAAAAGCTAGACAACCCCAAAGAAACATTACAGGAGTTCATTTGTATTGTTGCAAACAGTTTGTAATGTTCTGTTTCATAGGCATGAACAGAAGACAATGTCCAGATGGCCATTAACATATGAAAAAATGTTCAACCTCATTAGTCATCAAGGAAATGCAAATTAAAACCACAATGATGTATCTGTACACACACACCAGAATGGTTCAAATTTTTTAAAGATTGACAGCATAAAGCACTGGTGTGATGGTTAATTTCATGTCAACTAGACTGTGTGCCATGGGGAATCCAGATAAACAACATTTCTGAGTGTGCCTGTGATGCTGTTTATGGATGAAATTAGCATTTGAATCAATGGATTCGGTAAAATAGTTTGCTCACTCTACTGTGGGTGGGCATCATTGAATCCACTGAAGGTCTGAATAGAACAAAAACACAGAGGAAGAAGGAATTCATTCCCTTTACTTCCTGGCTGCCTCTCTGAGCCAGAACATCAGCCTTCTCCTGCCTTGACTAAGATATTACTCTGGTTCTTAGGCCTTTGGAGTTCGACACAGACTGGAATTACATCATTGGTTTTCCTGGGTCTCCAGCCGGTCACAGGCTTTCTCAGTCTCCATAAACACATGAACTAATTTCTCAGAATGAATTTCTTCGCATATAAATCTCTTCATACATATCCTATTAGCTCTGTTTCTTAGAGAGCCCTGACTAATGCAGTTGATGAGCTGTGGTGCAATGATGACTACTTCCACTGCCTGTGGTGGTATAAGTTGGTACAACCACTTTGGAAAACTGGTTGGAAGTATCTGTTAAAATTGAACATAAATGAATTTTATGACCCAGTAATCCTCTTCTTTTGTAGATAACCAATATGTGCACCAAAAGGCTTATGCAAGAATAGCCCCAAACTAGAAACAACACAAATGAATAACTAAATGTTGGTGCAATCATGCAATGAAACACACACAGTGATGAAAATAACAAGCTATCATGCCTGCAACAATATGGATGAATCTCAAAAATAATATTGAGTGAAAATAAAGCAGACACAAAAGGGTACATACTTTATGATTCCATTTACATAAAGTTCAAAAATAGGCAAAGCGAATCTTTAGTGATAGAAGAGCAGATGGTGGTTACATTGGAGAGGGAGTGGTAAGAAGGGCTTCTGGGACACTGGGCATGCCCTGCATGGAGATGTGGTGGTTATGGAGTGTAGACACAGCAAAACTATGAAGCTACACGCTAAAGCAGAGGACACTTGGCATCCTTTACTGTGTGTATGTAGCACTCAATGTAAAGAAATAACCCATTAAGTAAATTCATAGGGGTAAAAAAAAAGTTCCATCAATTTCTTCTCTGCAAGTGACCGGGGGGGGGGCGGTGATGCAGAGGTTCAGAAGCAAGGGTGGAGGGGGGCGTGAGTATTTAGAAGCTGAAACACCCAGTCTTTGTCTCCTCACAATCACCACCTTGACTACTTCCTTAATGGAAATGGGGGCAGGGCCAGGTCATCACTTAAAATCACTCTGCTAACCAAGAGTCCTACACTTTTTCATGTGCAATATTATTTATGGGGGAGATGGACACTCTGGCAAACTGTAGGTGAGAGTGGAAATGGGAGGATCATTTGGCAATTATGGATCACAGTTATTAAGACATAACTTCTGATCCAGTAATCACAGTCCTAGGCATCTGTATGTGTGTACGAAGATGCTTAGAAAAGGGTGAAAGAGATTTATCACAGCAGTGTAAGAGGAAAAAAAAAAAGCAGCAATCTAAATGTCAATAGGGAATGATTAAATAAAATACACAGCATATACAGAATGGAATTTCATGCATTAAGCAGTCATTAGAAAGGATGAGATGAACTGGTGTGGAAATGTATGTACAAAATACATTTTTTAATGAAAAAATGAAAACTAAGGTATAGAGCCAATGCGAGAAACAGTCTTAGTGGTTATGAACAAGCATTTACAACCAGACTGCTGGGGCTCCAACCCTGGTTCCGCTGTTTTCCTGCTATGTGACCTGGGACAAGCCACCTACCCTCTGTGCTCCCTTAGTTTTCTATCTGTATCATGGGATGCAAACAGGACTTAGTAAGGTTATTATGAAACTAACCTGAGTTACTACATATAAAGGACTTATAATAGCACCTGGTGCCAGACAAACACCCCCAAAATATTAGCCATTATTATACACATAGTATGATATTATTTATGAAAATCAAGAAAATGAAAAGTGTATATGTATCTCTATAAATATATGTGCATCTATTTAAAGGGGAGCTATATCATATTTTATCTCTATGTTGCTGATGTTCTATTTTTTCATTGATACATTTTAAAAGGCCACTTTCTCTGCTGTGGAAAACCAAGAAATAACCCCAAATGCTGTCAGTCTGACTTGGGGATACATCGCCTGGCCCATGGGGTCTCCATGACATCTCTGAAGACACAGGTCATGGCTTCCTCCCCAGAACCCCTTCAGCAGTCCCAAGTCCATCTTGTCTGTGATTCAGGATATTAGTAAATAAAGGGCCAGCACAGTTATGAAGTAGGAGCTTGACCTTCCCTATTCCTGGTCTCCTCTTCCTGTATCTCCCCCTCTGTGTTACATGGCCTCAAACTCTATTTCCTATCCCTTTAGAAAACCCCTCTTAGTCAAGTTTCTAATAGACATAGTGAGTTCTATCCGATTCTTAAAGTTTTATGCTATTTTCTGGGAGTTTCTACCTTTGTCCACTGACAAAAGAGAAGATGTAAGCCCAGTCCACTGACAAAAGAGAAGATGTAAGCCCAGAAGGAAGATCTGTCAAGAGCCACAGTGTGAGTCTTTTTCTTAAAAGAGGCAGAAACAAAAGTTTCTGTGTGCGATTTCTCCCTTCATCACGAGAGCTGTGTCCTCTGTCCCTGCTGTAACCTGCTCCAACGGTTCACGTTGATTCATCAAACCCGTAGGGGAAGCCCCTAAGTTATGGGATTTGAGTGAGTTCTGGATTCTATCTTGATTCTATTTGGGGTATCTAGAAATATGGTTTAAATTTGAGACCATAAAAAACAGGAGGATAACAGTTCTTGCATAGAGGCATATATTAAAATAATTTGTGACGTTTTTACTAGAAAGTACTTTGAACTTCCTAAGGAAATATCTCAATGTATTAAAGCTTCTCAATGTTTTCATTTTTGTGTATTTTTTTAGTCATCTAACTTATATTGCTCATAAAAAATGAATAATTCCCTTTCTCTTACTTTTGTCCTTCTTTTAACCTCTAATCAAGAAATTACTTATTGAATACTGCAAGAGAGAATCATAAAGAAGCAAAATTTGTTTTACAAACAAAATGATCAGTTTGTAACCAGTACAATCAGATAGGTGATGTCCTGAAAAGGAACTGTATAGTCACTCCAGTCATTTTCTGGAAATCTCTGGGGATGGGGAATGTGAACTAGCACTGGTGGCATTCCTCAAAGAGGACCATCAGAGTAACTCCCTTTGAGACAAATAACTGTCACTCAAATGTTTGTCTTTGGCATATATTTACGGGGACATCTAATACTTGAGTTTTGACTTGCCTGTGCAAGTCTGTATTATGAGAAACTAGGGCACATACCACCAGTTCCCTGTTCCAAAGAAGTTTACCAATCTGGTGCCCATAAAAATATCTAATAGTCAGGGTACCACAAACATGGCAGGAGATGCCAACAGTCAATTCTACATAAACAGAAGAGAGAGCAATTAGGGAAGTCTGGGAGAAAGTGTTACAGGATGGATAACCTTAGATAAGCACAAAGCTGTTAGACACCGAGGAAAGGTGGGAAGTAAGTTATTTCTACTCATCCTTCAAGTTTTAGTTTAAATGTCACCATTTAGGAAAGCCAGAGTCTTCTGGGGAAGCCTTCCTCAACAGGTTATGGAATGGTCCATGGGATTAATGGGAAGATGCTGGAGCCTAGGTTATGGAGGAATGGGGTTGCCAAAAATATATTACTGTGAGCAGGGAGTTGTGCTGGAATCTGTCCCCAGTACACCAGGAACTTATACTAAAGTAGCAAATAGTCAAGGAAGATTTTCAAACAAATGAGTGAGTAGATCAAAGTAAATATATGAGTCAAACAACAGGAACTCTCATTTATCGCTGGTGAAAACAAAACAGTACAGCCTCTTTGGAGCACAATGTTGTTGTTTCTTCCAAAACTAAACATATTCTTACCATACAATCCAGCAGTCACAGTCCTTGGTATTTACCCAAATGAATTAAAAACTTATGTCGTCTTAAAAACCCACACACAAATTCATAATTATCAAAACATGAAAGCAATCAAGATGTCCCCAGACAATGGACTATTCAGTAACAATAAGAAATGAGTTACCAAGCTGCAAAAATACACGGAGAAAACTTCAAAGCACATTGCTAAGGGAAAGAAAGATACAGCTTTGAGAAGGACTTTAATGTGAACATACTGCATGGGTCTAACTATATGACATTCTGAAAATGACAAAACTATGGAGACAGCAAAACGATTAGTGGTTGCCAGGGGTTGGTGTTGAGGTTAGGAAAAGGATGAACAGGTGGTGTGCAAAAGATTTTGATACTGTAATGGTGAATATGTGTCATACAACTGCCAAAACATGTAGAATGTACAACACAAAGAGTGAAAAATGTAAACCATGGGCTTTAATAACGATGTATCACTAGTGGTTCATGCAGAAAAAGTTAACCAAAATAATCTGGTGAGCTTTTAACAAAGACAGATTCCCTGGGGATTAGGCCGTGGAATCTGTGTCCTTACTAAATTATTTGAGATGATTCAAAAGACGAGCACCGAGTAAGAATTCCATGTTTTAAGAGATGTTCCCTCAAAAGCAGCAATTCTTCATTTGGAATTTTTTTTTTTTGAGTTGGGGTCTCAGTCTGTCGCCCAGACTAGAGGGCTGTGGCACGATCACAGCTCATCACAGCCTGAACCACCTGGGCCCAGGCAATCCTTCTGCCGAAGTCTTCTGAATACCTGGGTCTACAAGCGTGTGCCATCGTACCTGGCTAATTCCTATTTTTTTTTAGTCTTTGTAGAGATGAGCTCTTTCTATGTTGCCTAGGTTGGTCTCAAACTCCTGGGCTCAAATAATCCTCCCTCCTTGGCCTGGTATTAAGGGCATGAGCCACTGCACTGGTCATTTGGACTTTTAAAAGCACTTGCAAGCATGATTTCATCTCAAGCAGATTTCTCCACTTTTTAGATAAGGACATTGAGTAAATAAAGATTTACCTGAAACCACTCTGTGCAGAATAGCTGATGGGATCTACTCCCTTTTCTCACTCACGACCTTTTCCTTCCTGGATTTCAGGCCCCTGGTACCCTATGCTGAAGTGCCCAGGCTGAGGGTGGCGATGACTGTTTCCAGCTCTCTTGCTACAGGCACCCTGTGTTTAGTGCCAAGACCTCACACCTGTGCCATCTAGCCTTGCTACTCCAAGTGTGCCCTAGGAACCGGCAGCATCAATGTCACCTGGGGACTTGGTAGAGATTCTGAGTCTGGGGCTCTTCACAAGATCCCCAGATGACTCATTTGCCTTAGAACTCTATGGTCTCCCCTCCACCTGCGGCTCTCCTGCCTTTCCTTCTTAGCTTTGCCTTTGTTGCCAGCCCTGCCTGAGAAGCTCAGGCCTGGGCCCTGCACCTCATCTCTGAACCACCAACTCTACCACCACCAGTGTTTTTCTGATCACCTGCCCGTGAAGACCCATGAAATTGGTGGGCAAAAAACTGAGAATCAGCACAGGAGAGAACAGGCCTACTCTGTGATGATTCTGGGTTTTTTTTGTTTTCGCTTTTTAGTTTTTTCTTCCTTTCCTCCCCCTCCCTCCTTTCCTTCCTTCATTCTTTCCCTCCCTTCCTCCTGCCTACCCTCCCTCCCTCCACTCCTTCCTTCCTTTCTCCATCCTCCTCCCTCCCCCACCATCTTTCTTCCTTCCTACCATTCTCCCTCCCTTCCTCCCTCTCTCTCTCCCTCCCCTCCCTCCCCTCCTTGCCTCCCTCCCTTTCTTTCCTTTGCCTTCCCAGGGATTGTCTAAATGTGGTCTTTGGACCACTACCAGCAGCATGACCCATGAGCTTGTGAGAAATTCAGATTCTCGCCCCCCCCCATCCAGTCCTGCTGAATCAGAAGCTCTGAGGGGGAGACCCAACTGTCTATTTAGCAAGCAAGTTCTTCTTTCTTCCATTCAGGGGTGATTTTGCATGCGATGTCCCTTGTTTAGGAAGGCAAAGCATTGCAGGGGAGGTGACCTGCTTTTTTAAAGTGTCATAATCTGTGCATCAATTCCCATCTATCCCCATGTGTTTATTGATTTGGAAAGCAAAATAAAAGACAGATGAATGACTATTGAACTAGCAGATCATAATATCTCAAGCAGTCTGTTGTTTCTTTGGTTTTAAACACAATGGAGGGCATCTCCGACATCTGACCATCGATCAGCCCAGCCTAGTCCGTTGTATGAAGCCTTGGCTCGAACCAGAGGCAATTCTGTCTTCCTGATAATGACAGGCCCTCCTCACACACCCTCACCCCGTGCGGTGGGAAAATGATAATCAGGCTAAACGTTTTGAGGGAAAAATTGTCAGATTCAGAAGCCATTTTTTTGTGCAAAAGATTTCAGTTTCAAAAAATGCATTTTCTTCCCATAACCACAGGCATCATTTTTGATGAGCAGTGAATGAGAAGAATTTTACAAGCGGTTCACACACTTTAATTATAGAATGTATTTCAGAACTTACTTTTCACCTTGACACTACCATCCAAGTTCATTGTCATAAGTAATGGGAAGACACTGTTGGAACCCTGAAATGAAACTTAGCCCTCGGGGATCATTAAAGCTACTTTGTGCAGACAGAAGTCTGAATCTGTGTGTGAGTTCCTAGAGGGGACAGGTGGCAAGGGCACTAATGGGGAAGGGGGCAGCTGAGGCACTTTCCTCTGAAACCGAGGAGCCCCCAGAGTTCCTCCTACCTCTTGCCCTAGGGCCATTTGATCTTTGTGTCCTTTCTCTGGGCTCCCCACCCACATCACTCCCAATATATCTTCCTCCACCCCAAGGCTCATTCCTACTCATCCTTCAAGTCTTAGTATAAATGTCACCTAAGGGAGGAATTCTGTGCCTGCCCAGATGTGGTTCTGTTCCTTTGCTCAGCTTCTCCCACAACCCCCTGTCCTCCACCTTCTGGATACAGAGCAGGCCACAGTATCTATATCTACTTATAAGTCTTGCAGCAGAGACAGAGTGAAATGACTACTACCAGTCACCCCTAAGCAGGTCCCATCAACTAACATAGCAGAAAGCTGAGCTCCAAAGGGGCCAAGACCAGAGCTGCTCTGTCTACTTTGGATCAACGCTTTACCCTTTAATTGGCATATAAATACCTGAAATAGGATTTTTAAAGGTTGAAAACAGTGGAGTGTTGACTGGTGTGTTGGAGGTCAGCAATCAGCCCTCAGGAGTGAAATGGAAGGAGGCCAAGATGTGCAAATGAAGAAGACAGCATAGAAGCATTTCCCCCTGTACAGTCAGGCCTCACAAGTCTGTAAGTTCTTGGAAACTGCGACTTGACGTGAAACTAAATGTAATAAAACCAACTTTATCATGGGCTAATTGATATAAGGACTAAACCTCACCTTTTTTCTCTAATCCAAATTCCTAATTAAGAGGCTTAGGGAGTCACTGCCTGGTAAGGACTTACCAACAGGGTTTTATTATCCTCATCCTATATACTAAAGTTTGTCTTCCAGGCTGACTCTGGTATAACATCACAGAGCAAATAAGGAAGGAAATCAAAGTATTTTATGGGACTCCCAGACTCTGGGAACCTTGTAAGATACTTATTTGTCCTCTCCGAAGTCTGACACATAAAGGACTTCATCTATGTCAACAGACCTGGAGTTTTCCTTCCTTTTATCTTACTAAGGCATCTCCTCTACTGATTTCCAAAATTCCTTAGATAAAAGTTACAAATTACTTAGTCAAGGAATCTTTGACTCCACCTATTAACTATAAGCCCCTTGCTTGGAAATGTCCCTCCTTCCTGGGCCAAAATGTCACATGTATTGACTTACAAGGTCTGACAATTAAGTTCAGTAATTCATCCTAGAAAAAGTGCTACCTACCACTGCTGAATATCACAACAGTCACCTTCAAAGTTCTCCCCTTGGAAGCTGTGCTCTGACACCAGCACCTAGTCCACCTGCCAAAGCAATTTTGGAACTCTTTTTCTGGAATGGCTATCAGAGTTGTTGTTATATTATCCTTGATGCCCTGAATGTCATCAAAATGTCTTCCTTTCAATATTTCCTTTATCTTCGGGTTAAAAAAAATCGTTGGGGATCAGCTTAGGTGAGTAGGGAGGGTGTTCCAATACTGTTATTTGTTTACTGATGAGCTGGTGCATTGTCATGGACCTTCAAGTCAGTTTTTGCACACACCTTTCTCATGCCAAGATTTTCAGTTAAGATTTCTAACTGTCTCTCTATCGATGTTTATTTGGTCTACTATGCTTCTAACAGTCAGTCAGCAATTTTAATGCACGATTCTACAAATTTTTGCAATGTTTTCATCAGTTCTGCTTGTTACTGGTCGTCCTGACTTCCCTTCATCAGTGATGCTTTCTCTCCCCTGAGAAACATGTTTAATACATTTGTACATTGTTATTTTCCTCATGGCATTATCCCCATAAACTTGGAATAACATACTCCTGATTTCAGTTTCACTCTTGCCAAGTTTAACAAGAAATTTAATGTTTGTTTTTTACTCTAATTCAAGCTCCAGTGTTCTCACAAACAGCACTCAAAAACATGCAACAACAGTAATGATTGCCACTCAGCAAGACACTGCCACATATCAATGCGAACACAGTTGTGAGACACTGATATACCAAGGTATGAAACCTTACTGAGTTGTTTGTACAGTGCTACCAGTGTAAGCACATGATGGCAAGTTCACGAACTTGTTATTCTTCTTATGGTAACCTGCCTTCCAAAAATGTATATAACCAAACCACTATTTAATCACAGTGGGCACACATTCTCAGGACCTCCTGAGGATGGGTGTTACTGGGCTTATGTCCTCAAGTTTGGTTCAGAATAAACCATCTTAAACTATTTTACAGAGTTTAGCTTCTTTTTGTCAGCAGATATAAGGAAGAGTTATTACAGCACATTTCTAGTGCCCAAAATGTTACCAAACTCCTCAATACACAACCAAACACATCTAATATGAATCATTGAAATAAAGGTGACCTATACATCCAGTTCAGAAAGATTACTAAAAGCAAGTCAGATAATTATTTACCCAATAATTCCAGCTCAAGGTCACGGCAGACAGGACCCAGCTCTGAATTGGATACAGTCACACTCAGGACAGCTCACATGCACCCATTTTCACTCAGCCCAGGATCATGTAGACATACCAATTAATGGCATTTGTTTGTTTTGGGGAGGTGGGAGAAACTGGAGTATCTGGAGGAAACCTACACAGTCATGGGGAGAAACACAAACCACACAGACAGAGACCCTAGCCTGGAATCCATATTTTTTCCTCACCCACATTATAACCTAAAGATGTTGAATGAAACTACATTATTCAAAGACCTGCTGTACCAGGAAGGCCTGTACCATTGACCCTTAGAAATGGTCCAGAGCCATGATCTCCACGATGATCTTGTTTCTGATCTTTGTTCAAGGTAGATTTTTGTTGTGTGATGCCAACAGAATTTTGTCCATGGAATATTATTTTATCTGCAGTAAGTTTTTCATGCTAGGGTGACTTGAACATCCAAACAGATAGTAAACTGAGCCTTCATCAAGTTTTCAAATTAATTATCTAAACTATTCCGAGCCTATAAGTTAATAAACAACTTTTTATTAAATATCTTTGTTTTGATACGGATGTTGGTCTGCAGCTTGTTTTGTTCATAACCTAGTAGAGAGATACAGGGCGTGGCCAATTCTCATCACCTTCCATTCCTTCCAGGCTGTAGTGGTCCAGCAGAAAAAACCAAGAGCCTTGCAAGACTAAACTGCAATGACTTGCCTTACATTTGGTTGTTCCTGGTTAATTGTCAACTTCAAAAGGGCAGAGACCACTTATGACATAAATTCTGGAGTAAAATACATTCTGGAATATGTGGACAAAGTGTTCAGGCTTGCCTAGATAGCTATACAAAGATAGCTGAGGAGCCTGCCAAAAGTATAAACAGACGTGAAAAATAAGTATGAGAATATACTTGTCAACAAAATATGGGTTTCATGAAATTTCACAGCAACAGAGGATGGCAAGTCAGAAAAGCAGAAAGAATATTCATTTTTTATTGAAGTGATTTTTCTTTTGAACTTTGTTCCTTATTTTTTATAGTTTGAAATTCTCTGTTTCTATCATAATTGGAAATCATGTGGTATGGGATAGGGTACATCGATGTTCAATATTTTTAAATTATTGAATTAATTATAAACTTTTTCGACACCTTCATTTCTGTCATTTTCTTATGCTTCTGTGTCAGCAGGGCACAAAATATAGCATGTGTTAGGGAAAAGATATTCCAAGTACAGATGTATGATAATGATCTGTGAGACTGAGCTGAGAGAAGACTAGAATTTCTTCCTTCTGGTGCATATTGTCGTCATCTATCATCAGGAAAGAGACTGTAATAGCCAAAAACTCCTCACACTCTGACTGATTATTCTAGGAGGGATGACTTGTTCCATCCTGTAGTCACTCTCTTTTAAAGACTAACGAGGAGTTGAAGGTTAATCAGTGTTGCTAGAGACTCAGCTAAAAATCTCTTCTGTACGATCTGGCAGTCACTGGCCACACGTGCTTGAGGAGCTCTTGGAATGTGGCTAGTCTGAACTGAGATGTACTCTACATGGAAATACACACTGAGTTTCCAAGAATTAGTATAAAAAAGAATAAAATACAGTGTTTATACTGATGATCTATTAAGATAATATTTTGGAAATTTCAGGTCAAATAAAATACATTTTAAAATGAGTTTACTCATTTCTTTTTACTTTCTAAATGTAGACATTAAGGATTTTTAAATTACATATGAGGTTTTCATTTGTGACTTGCATCATATTTCTATCGAAGTTTTGCTCTAAAGAAAGATTCTATTGGAGAAGTAGCAGATGAGATGAAAGTGAGGGATTATCTGTTCTCTGGCACACATTGCTGGCACGCGGCCTCGGTCATACAGGGTTCCTGCTAAGGCAAACTGTCTGGACCGATCTAACTCCAGCCAGGCCTAATGGCCCTCCCTTTTTCTTAAGCCCCATTATTTTCAAGCCTCTGTTCTGTGCCAGGTGACCATCAGCTAACCTGATAAATTAATCCTTGTGAGTGACTTGTAGATGCTGGTGGATTAATGGGTTGTCCCAATTCTGCAATTCCACGTGGTCTTTCCGGATATTCGCGATGATTTATGTTCATTCATTTAACAAATATCTACTGACTACCTACTGTGGGATAGACACTTGTTAGTCCCCAGACCAGAGGCACACACTGTCTTATGGGGGGGGAGGACAGGAAAGAATATTTCAATGCAGCAAGCAAAACGGTGGAGTAGTAGAGTAAGGTAGAGGTGTATGGAATCTGACAATGCTGGGAAAGGTCCAGAAATCTTCACAGAACAGCTAGAGTTGGAAAAGCATTTTGAATAGTAAATGATCTCTAGGAAGAGAGGTTAGAAACAACCTCCTACACAAGGGAACAGCTTAAACAAAAGCATGGAATGTCTTGACTCATTAATGGGTGGAAATCAAGTATCTCAAAGCATTCCTCAACTTTGGGCTTGTTTAAAGGATCTCATCCAACTTTTGCTTCTGGAGATTAAAGCAAAGAGCCAACATCATTGATAATGGATACAAAGGTTATTTCAGCTCCAGCATTAGAATTGAGAGTGAATCATTGCTGAACAAAGTCTTTGTTTTCCTTCAAAAACTTCTTAACTTCCATGCTAATTAAATCAAGAAACTCCAGGAAAGAGTGATGACTAACTTTAAAAGAGGTACTTAAAGCACTTGAATTAGAAGAGTCTTTTATTTCTGACTAAAATAGAGAGAGATAGAAAAAGGGGAGAGCCTTATTACTCATAATAGACAAGTATTATTTTAAGCAGTAGTCTCTTGGCCCGTAGTGAGTCAGCTGTGGCCTGGAGGTACAACCCTATTGTGGTATCTGGGCCCATGTAATTTTACCTGGAGGTCAGGAGTTGTTAGCAGCTGTAGTCAGAAGATTGGTAGGTAACAATCATGCCCAGGGAAGCATGAGTCCTGTGATTGTCCCTCTGTGCTCACCATGTGTCCTCAGTGTCTTCATTCCTATTGGCTGCCTCTTTGTGGGACTGATATTCCCTGGGATCCCATAGACTGACCTGGCTATGATGCCAGCCTTAGAAATAAAAATGCCTTAGGAAAGAGTACACATTTTACTTTCCAACTTTTCATTTGGAAAAAGTTTAATCTTTATAGAAAATGAATATACCAGTATACCCTTTCTTTATTTTTAACATTTTACACATATCTTTTCTTCCTCTCTTACCAATTTGAAAATCAGATACAGCACAGTATTTCATTCCTAAATATTACAGCAAATACCTCCTAAGAACAAGTGCATTTCCCTACATAATCAAAATAATATGATCATGCTCAAGAAACTTAGTGCAAATATTATCTAATATGAAGTCAATATTTGAAGTCCCCAATAGTCTAAGTAATGTCTTTTGTAGCTGTTTAATCAAAGTTTCTCACTGAATGTGGTTGACAAGCTTTTTTAGTTTCCTTTAATATAGAGCAGTCTCTTGCCCTTTTTCCTCCTTTAATTTGTCATTATAGCTGCTGTTGTTTAGTTTGTGTGTTTGTCTTGAAGGGGATCAGAACATACCATCCTGAAAAAGTGCCACTTTGTCATATTGATTATTTTGAGTTGAAGGGAATTGAAAAGCATTAAGTGCAGTAAGGGTTCTATGCCCTCACTTTCCACCTAAAAGCAGGGCACAAAATTCCCATGAGAAATGTTCCCTACTTGAACCAGGAAGAAAGAACATCTTATCTCCAGAGATGAGGAGCAGATACTGAGATGAGTCTATACAAAAAACCTTACTAAAGTAATCCTTACCTTCCAGTAATTTCCCCCATATATCTTCTAATCACTTCCCCATTATTTACTGCCCCTTAGCTCAAAGTCCTTTTTCTTTTGTCTTGTCACATCTCCATAATTTATTGTTCTTTGTTAGAATGGTATATAAGACCCCACATCTAACTGCACTCTTGGGGTTTTTACTTTTTTCTAGGAACTCCCTGTGCCATGTTAAAAAATATTAACATCAAAAATAAAATTTGTTTCTTTTTTTCCTCCTGTTAATCTGTCTTTTGTCAGTTCAATTCATAAGCCACAGCTACAGAGCCTAAGAGAGTAGGGGAAAGTATTTTCTCCCCGACGGTTCATTTTGGTCTGTCATTATATTTCCTTAATGAGCCCAGGCCAATTTTCTCATGAAATGTCTACATGCTGGATTTGTCTGATGTTTCCTGATTATAAGACCTGGGTAAGCCTTTTAGGCAAGAGTATTGCATTAGGTGATATGTGTCCTTCCACCGAATCCCATCAGGCTATTGATGACATCAGTTTATAAAGAGAGTAGATTTTTATGAGTTATGTACTTAAAATTTCCCCAGAAGGGAGATCATCTTGAATAGTTTCACCTGCATGGCCCAGATGTAGTGAATAAGACACCTGAGAGGTCTGCATTTTTCCAGTTATTTATCAATTAAATATAACGTAGACACACAGAGAAAAATGAAAAAGAATATGTTATTTTGGGGATCCTGTCAGTGATGGAAAAAGTTTACCTCTCTGTCTCTTTTCCCTTGGGCTACTAATTTGATGTGAATATTATGTTAATTGCCCTCTTGCTGCCTCTCTAGCTTATTTATGAAATATTCCACCTAGCACACAACTCTGCCTACACAACTCTGGCCAGGACTTTTCCTCTACCCTAGGGAGTCATTTGTCTCTCTTGCACATGTGGAGTTGAACTTTCTTCTCCCCTTTCTTTCTGCTTAGTAAGCAGACCCTGACTGACTCCACACCTGCATCCTATTCACTCTGCAACCCAAGCCAAAGGGTAAAAGGATGGGGCTGCTGTGA
Source organism: Cephalopachus bancanus (assembly GCA_027257055.1). Classification (NCBI taxonomy): domain Eukaryota; kingdom Metazoa; phylum Chordata; class Mammalia; order Primates; family Tarsiidae; genus Cephalopachus; species Cephalopachus bancanus. The sequence goes on from JAPVLO010000014.1 coordinate 10,002,180, forward strand.
GGGACTGAGGGGCTGGGCACAGCATGGGAGCCCAAAGGAGCCTTGTGATCTCCTCCTTATCAGGCGAGGCATCTGAGAGGTTCCACAGAGATGAGTATTCAAGACCAATCGATGATGATGCTGATTGTTTATTGATGGATACATTCATTTGAACTCATGTCCATGAGGGCCAGTCCCTGCTTTCTTGTAATTTCCTTTTTAGTGGGACAAAGATTAACACCATATTGGGGCCCTAATAAGGTAGATTTTGTAACAAAGAGGAAACGAAAACCCAAATTCAACATTTTGAACATTTACATTCTAAAAGCATTTTTGCACTACTTATAAAGAAAGTAGCTGTTGTTTAAATAAACAAATCACTAGTTTGAGAATAGTATCATCAACATAGATATCAAATATCTGTGTAGTCACTGTTAGCAGACATAGGCCCAGAATGTATACATGTGAACCTTTGGCACATAAGTGTACACTACAATGTCATTATCTCTGGAGTCTCAAAATGCTGTCACTGGGGAGCTTATTAACATTAGAGTTAACATTCCAAACACATTGCCCTGATCACATTTGTTTTTCTATAAACTAACATTTAGGCCACATTTTCCACCCCTTTCTCAAGCTAGGGGTGAGCAATGACATTTCCAATGGGGTTACCTGCTGATTAACAGCTGGGATAACTATTCCCCATCGAGTTGCTAAGTAGTTAGGCCGGGGCTGCACATCTGTGTGCAAAAATGCATTTCCTTACTCAAGAGATACTAAATAATGCTTTAATTTTTTTCTGATCACATAGTGTATTCTGGGCACTGTTTTATGTGTTTTACAGATACCACCTTTTGAGTAAATAGTAAATAGAATACTAAAAGTAATGCTGTGCATTGGCAGATGAATGGATACACATAAAGTAGTCTATCCATGTGGTGGAATATTTTTCAGCCTTACAAAGGAAGGAAATCCTGACATATGCTATAACATAGTTGAAACTTGAAGTTATGATAAGTGAAATAAGCCGGTCACAAGACAACACATATTGCATGATTCATCTTATATGAGGTCCCAAGAGCAGTCAAACTCATAAAGACAGAAAGCAGAATGATGATTGCCAGGGGCTAGGGGAGGAGAAAAGGGCAATAGGTGTTTGATGGGGACAGATTACAGCTGGGGAAGATGACAATGCTCTAGAGATGGTTGATGACAATGATTGTACAACAATATGAGTATATACTTAAAAAATCACTTGATAATTGACTTCTATATTAGGTATATCTTACCACAATAAAAAAGTAAAAATACAGCCAGGCTCGGTGGCTCAGCCTGTAATCCCCCGTCTTTGGGAGGCTGAGGTGAGTGGATTGCCTGAGCCTGCAGGTTCGAGACCCGCCTGGGCAGCGAGACCTCATCTCTACAGTAAATAAAAAAATTAGCCGGGCGTGGTAGCGCATGGCTGTAATTCCGGCTACTCGGAAGGCTGAGGCGGAAGGATCGCCAGAGCCCAGCAGGCAAGGCTGCGGTGGCTGGGAGCGGCCACTGCACTCCAGTCTGGGCGACCGAGTGAGACTCCAACTCAAAAAATAAATAAATAAATAAAAAAGTAAAAATACTATCATGTGAGAAATTGGTGTTGCCAAAAGACTTTCTTACTTGATAAATTTGGGAATTTCTTTCCTAAAACTCCTTTGTTTTCAACAGCGCACTATCTGTACATTTAAGAGTCTGATTTTTTTTAATGGAAGAGATGATTTTCTCTCAACTATCTACATAATCTTTACCCCAATGTCCTGTCAAAGAGAAGTCTCTCTCTTCCATTTGCCACTGTGTGCTTGATTTGCCTCTGAAGTGATGGGGAAACTTTCCTAAGCTCTTCAGTATGTTCACCGCCTGGTTTTACTTCCACTCCCTCCTTATCATCTCTGAAAAAAATGGTTCCAGCCTGTCTGGCCTGAAGTCACCTGGCCTGGTGCCCATGCCCCTGAGCCTGTGCCGCTGAAGAGGAGGAATCTTTTCCACTCAGGATGCTGACTGACGGAACCACCCATGAGGACGAGTGATGGTTTTTACCATGATGTGGGCATTTAAAATATGGTTTTACACAGAGGCGCTTCTTAGACATTTCCATGATGGAGCTCATTCCTGAAATAGAATACCCTAGCAAATCATTGCCAGAAGTTGCTGATCTCCCTCAGAGGTGTTTTGTGCTTTGTGCTGTTGATAATTAATTACTATTAACTGGTTATTTGTTATTGTGTTTTACTATCTCTTCAAGCACTCACTTGATTCCTGCATCTCAATGGAGTGGACCGTTTCATAGGATTTTTACCGCTTTGGGGGGATGAGGAAAATAAGATCAAAAAGAAGAAGAGATTTGCTTGAGATTGTGGTTCTCAGATTGGACCATGTTTCAGAATCTCCTGAAGGGCTGGGTCAACCGCAGATTGCTGGACCCCATTCCCAGGTCTGGAGTGGGACCCGAGAATCTGCATTTCCCAGAAGCTCCGAGGCAATGAGGAGGCTGCTGGTCAGGACCACACTTTAAGAAGCACTGACCTAAGATCCCAGAGCTGTCAGATATCAGGACCATGCCCAGCATTCTTTCCATGCCAAGGGCTGGTTACCAAATTGTGAGAACGTGTGTCAGTAGGGTGGTATCAGTTCATAAAATTGATCCCACAAAGCTTTCCTCAAAACAATGTGATTATTTTGTAACCAGGCAGCTATTCTATCAGCCCCTTAGAAGCAGGAATCATGTCCTTCTCGCCTTCCCACTGACACACACTGACATACATGTGTACACTGACACACACATACACACTCTGACACACACATACATATACACTCACACTTACACACCCTGGCACACACATATACCTGACACAGACACTGACACACATGTACACAGCAACATATACACAAAACGGTTATACATGCTGACACACACATACATATACAGTAGCACACATATACCCTGACACACACTGAAACATACATACACACTAACACACACACCGACACACACATGCTGACACATATGTATACATGTACATGCTAACATACTCATATACAGTTACACACTGACAAACACTGACACACACATATGCCTTGACACACACATTGACATATATGTGCACACTGACACATACATATACACTAACATACACATTACATACAGACACACACATACATATACACTAACATTCACACACCCTGGCACCCTGACACACACATATACCTGACACATACACTGACACACACACATACACAAAAATACACACACCCTGACACACAGTGACACATACGATGACACACATGCTGACACACACATACACATGTACACACTAACATACACACCCTGGCACACACATGTGTACGCATTGACACATACACATCAATAAACACACACACACTGACATACTGACACACACAGACATGCACAGTAGTTTGTTGTTCAGTCTTCTACATAAATATATATACCTGGTGTGACACAAATCATCTTGACTTTTGTTGTTTTAACCATCTAAAAGGGTAAGTTTCAATTTTCTAGTTATCACAGATAATTCAATACTCAAAGGAAGCATGTGCCTGTGTGTGTATTTGTGTGTGTGTGTGTGTGTGTGTGTGTGTGTGTGTGTGTGTGTGTGCATGCACGCATGCATGCGTGTTAGAGGTGAGAGGGAGACCATGCAAGGTCCCGGGGCCTGCTGCCTTAGATCTGAGTACTGAGTTCTTCCGGCTTTGTTTGGGAAGTCTGTGATCCCCTGCCCTGGTCCTGGGTCCCTGAGGCTGGGAATCTGGATCTTGCTGGGGTGCTGTTTTCATTATTTGTTTGTTTTTACTTTCTTAGGCCCTGCCAACAACAACTGGGGCTCTCGTTTATGTTCGGGTAAATGTTAAAAAGCAAAACAAAAGCAAAAGCCCCATTTCTGAGACATCTGAAGAGGAAAAAAGAAAAGGAGGTTTCTGAACATGTGGTTAGCATGTGGAGTTTCCTCTACTAGTTGTGCTTTAAGGAGAAGAGAGGAAATGTGGCAGTACACTCGGAAGGCAGAATATATGCCCAAGAGGAGAGCAAGGACACCTGGACTTGTGGATTTGAGTCTGTGCAGCACCAAGTCAAGCCCACTTAGACCCTGGGGCAAAAGGAAAATTCAGTCATACTGAGCCTGCCTTCATTTATCATTCTGATATTTTGCTCATCACAGATTTTTTGGCATATTTTTATCATGCTGCATCAAGATACTATTTAATTAGAGTTTTTCTGCGCCCCTTTAAATATTGCACCCAGGATGAGTGTCTCACTCTCCACACCCTAATCTGACTCTAAGTTTGTAGAAAATTTCAGACAGCCACACGCCTGAACCCTGGGTTACTAGAGCAGGTCTAGGGTAATACTTTGGGGAGACAGGTGATCCCTTCTGGACCATACCAGCTTAGACTCGTGGAGTGCTCTGTGTCAGCGGGACACTCCTCACGCTTGCTCTCATTATGTTAGCTCCAGGGAAGTGGACACTTTCTGATTAGTCATACTGGGTTCTCCAGTACCAGAAAGGCCCCAGTACCTAGTAGGTGTTCAGTAAATATTTGCTGAATGAATGAACAATGCTATGAGGCTAGTCTTGTTATTTCCTTTACAAACAAGGAAATGAAGGTTTTGGAGAAATTTGGTTATGGCCCAGATTTATGCAGGTGAATGGTGAAGCCATTTCTCTAGAGGCCCAGGCCGTCCGCCCTAAATCCTCTGCTCTAGACAGGCAACCTCTCTACTCCATTTGTTGTCACGTAAAGCTAAGGATTCAGTCAGGTTCAGTGGCTCAAACTCATGGTCCCAGTTACTTGGGAAGCTGAGGCAGGAGGAGGATTGCTTCAGTCAGAAGTTTGAGACTGTAGAAAGTTCTGATTGTCCCTGTGAATAACCACTACACTCCAGCCTGGGCAACACAGCAAAACTCTAACTCTAAAATAAATAAGTACATCTTAAAAATAACTTAAACTTTTTTTTAATTTTAAAGATGTGGGGTATAATTTAAGGTTAGGTATACAAATTTTAAAGATTTTTTTTTTTTTAAAGCTGAGGATGTTATCCCTCAAAGTCCCCCATTGCCCATAGATGTTGGGCTGTTAATTTTTACAGGAAAATCAAATAACTCTGTGATTGGATGCATTTGTACTCTTTCCTGTTTAAGCCCATGGGACATGAGGATTTTTCAATTTCAGATGGCTGTCAATCCCTCTGCTTTCTTTTTGGAGAAATGTTTTCCAGCCTGAACTATTCAGCCTGCCTGGTATTAGGGGCAAAAATGTCTAGATCCTTAGATGTTCAGTCTGCTGCTCCCTCTTGCAGGAGAGCCAGAAGCTTCTGAGGGGCAGCATCCTCCATTAAGTACCTATCAGCAACTCTGATATTTGTGGAGTCTGGTCAGGAAGTTCGAAGTATATTATCCAGATGACAATCTAAAGGTAAGTGGCCTTCCTGCTATATTCTGGTTTATACTGTAAAATGAGAATATATAGAATTACAGCTAGTTGTGTATACTCAGCACTTTTTTTTAACCTAGAAAGATGGCCAATCGCTCTTCCTTATTGGCAGAAGTCGGAAAGGAACCGCCATCTCAGGACTTGGGAAAGCCAGAGAGAAAGGATTTCATCAACAGAAAGAGTGCTGATCTAGGAAAGGGCTCAGCCAATTTTTCTATAAAGGACCAAAAGTAAGTATTTTAGGCTTGGTCCCCCCATATGGTCTCTGTTTCAATTACTTGACTCAGCATCAAAGGTGGCCATAGACAGACACTATGGAAACAGATGGGCATGACTGTTCCAATAAATCTTTATTTACAAAAACAAGCACTGGGCCAGCTTTGGCTTACAAGACAAGCTATTATTTGTCAACTGTTAAGCTGAAATACTGTTTCTTTTACTTAATAATGTTATGCTAGTTTATCTATGTATTTCCAAACCAAATATTGGACCAAAGACATCATCAATAGAAGCTGACATTTACAGAACACTTTTTATTGAATGACCATATACGCAAAGACTCTCTCTTGGGTCTGCAGAAACCAACATCCATTCAGTCCTTCCAGTTCCTCTGCCACCCTTAATCCCAACCCATCATCTCCCACCTGGGCTATTCCAGTAGAGTCCTGATGGAGTATCCTCTTGTCCACACCTGTCTTGTCTAATCCATTAGACATGTCAGTTAGAGCACATCAGCCTTCTCCTTAGAACCCTTCAGCGACTTTCCGCTGGCTCTTAAGATTAAAACCCAAATGTGCCCTATGACCCCCAGAATCCTGTAGGACCTGGCCTGGTCTACCTTTCTTCTCTCTCATATCTCCCTCCCCTACTCTCTGGACTCCAGCTACACTACTCTTTTCAAAGTCCCCCAACTCACTGGCCCCTTGCCACTGCAGGTCTTCCCACAGTGGTTCCTTCTTCCTGGAATTTCCCCCTATCTCTCTTAACTCTTGGCCAATTCTTCAGCCTCCATCTCCAAGTCACTTCCTCAGGAAAGCCTTTCCTGAACCCCATAGGAAGTCAGGAGCCCATGTTATTTCCTAGCTCTGCTTCCTAGAATTTTCATTCACAGTGCTCATTTCGCTTGATCAATTACTACTCATTCATTTATCTAATGCTTGGCCCCTGTTTAGACCATAGGCTCTAGGAGGGCAAGGACCATGCCTGTCTTACTCAAGCTGTGTCCCAGCACCCAGCAAAGAGCCTAGCACAAGGGTGCTCTGTAAATGCTTAGCTAAGGAGCATAGAAGTCAATCAAAGCATGGAAGCATCCAATGGAGTCAGTCCCTCCGCCCAAGATATCATCATTAGGTTTAGGGTGGTTAATTGAAAGGAAGCAGTCACAAGGAGGTGGGGGTGACAGAGAACATGAGATCATCATTCAGCCTGAGGAGAGAAGAGGAGAGGTTGACAGCTACACACAAAAGGGAGGAGAAGGGACACCAACACCAGGCCCAGGGAGCAGGCAGGACATTGTGCAGAGGCGTGGAACAGGTGACCTGCTTAGAGCCAGAACACTGACATCTGGGTCCAAACAGACAGTGCCTGCAAAGCCACGTTTTATCACAGGCCGCTTGGAAGCTTTCTCCTTATGATTTCCCAGCCTAGCATGTTGAGATCAAAAGCTTGCTGCTCAGCCCCTGGGGCCCCAGATACAGTTTGCCAAGAAGTCATTTAGACCCTCTTGCCCTTTTGGGTGACACCTTGAAACACCCACTGGATGGCATCACAATTGAATTCAAGCCTGGAGTTAGAGGTTCTGGCAAAAGCTTATCGTGTATGGAATCATGAGGTGTGAAAGCCTCGATGTCCTTTCTCTGACATGTGGAAGCAATGTGGCACCGGTTAATGGTGTGAGAGCCAGAATCTGATGTCTGGGTGTGAACTCCAACTGTGCCAGGACAGCTGCTTCACCCCTCCCCTACCATCCGTCTCCACTTTGGAAGTGAGGGCAATCAGTGCGCCCGCCTCTACAGGGAGTATGTGGGCTGAGTGGCACCATCCACATACTGTGCAGTGAGGTGTCTGGCATATCGCAAACACTCAGCAGCTTGTTCCCCTGTCATCCTAGCAGAGTCAGACTATAGGCACCATCTTGGCCCAAGGAGGGTGGAGTGACACAGAGGCCACGTCAGGATCTGAAATTTATTTTTTTTCTTTGTGTGTGACATGGTCATTGGGACCCTGGTGTGGGACGCATCTGCTGGGAATGAGAATGGGATCTGGTGAGATCGAAGACGCTCCTTTCCCCTGCCATTGAATTGTCTGTGCAGAAGAAAGCTCCCTGGGGCAGAATCACAGGCTTCTTTTCAGTCTCCCAACACGCACACTAACAAAGCATGCGGGCTGGGCGATGCTCCTTTGATCTCTGTCCCATCCATTTTTCCCAAAATCACAGACCAGAGCCTCCTGCCAATTTCTGGTCTCCTGTCCCAAGTCAATTCATGAACAGCCATAAACCTCTTTGAAGATGAAAGCACATCAGTGCACCCCGATATCACTATTATTTTAATAACCCAGTCTGCACATGTCTTCTTGACATATGAACTGTTCACAGTCTTTGTCTTGTTTTCCAGTCCAGCTGCATGGGAAAGAGCTCACATCGTCTCTCGTGTATACGCCCCCACGTACCACTGTGCAGAGTGAGCATTGTTTTCACAAAAATGTTTGCCTTTTCTTCAACAAAAGAAATCGACGTCTCCCTTGGGGATACCTCTCTGTTAGCCAAAACTCAAGTAATTATTTTTAGAGATATGTACTTTTAAAATTCTAATGTATTGCAACGCTTACAAATGCCAATAAAATGTACAATAATAGTCACAAGGCCAACGGGGGTCAATGCACATGGAAGAAATATATATGTGAACATAATCACAGATTCATAAATAAACATAAGAATGGATTATGCTTGCAGAGGAGGAAGAGAATAGAACATTCTATTCTCCAGATCTACCACTAACAGTTATTATATACCCAGGACAAAAAGAGACTTTTAAAGAAATTTCTTTGTAGATTCAGATGTGGTGGCTCATGCCTGTAATCCCAGCCCTTTGGGAGGCCAAGGTGTGAGCGTCCCTTGAGCTCAGGAGTCTGTGAGACCAGCCTGGGCAACACAGTGAGACCTCGTCCCTGTTATAATTAAATGTTTTGCAATGCGTTGTTTTCTCAACGAATTTGACCAAGCAGGGGAGGAAGAAGCAAACAGCTTGCATCCACACCTAGGAATTTCAGTCCCAGGAGGCCTGCACAGGTCTGGTGTACACTCCTAGTCAGGCAGTGCCCCACTGGACTTGGTGACTAGCACATATGTTAGACTAGACACATTCAGGAATATTTTAACACCTTCATGAGGTAGGAATATGGTCCAGAGTACTCCCTTAAATACCACTCAGGGAGACCATGTCCACGCTTAGAAAAACTAATGAATGCATGCAAGATCTTTGGACGGATCTCTCACAAGAGCTATCACAGGGTCTCCTCTGCTCCCATAACTCCTTCGTCCCTCCCCTCCCCCACCCCCATCAGCTTGCAAAGTGGGCTGACAGAGAAAGCTGAAGCCCTTCAGTCAGGCATGGGCAAGTATGGGCTTGGGTTGAGTGGTGGCATTTCTAGAAGCACTGCCAGGGAGTGACAGAAACTTTCTTCTCCGGCACCAAAGAAGTGTTCCAGTTAACTGGAGGCTTCCACAAAGTTACAGCCTCACTCTGACCATGACGTTCCCTTCAATGTAGATGGGTACTTAAGTACTTTCTACCGGCCCTCCCCCTCCCACCCGCAGGTATGGCTGGCTGAGTTTTCGGCTTCAAAACTGCCCACGTCGCCTGTCATGTTGATGTTTCAGGGATCAGTCTGTTTCCTCGGCTCGCCAAGATGCACAGAGGCCGGGTGCTTTTTTCCTCGTACAGCTGGCTTTGCTGGCAGTGCAGACATGGGATGGGAAATCTCTCACATTCACAAACCCATCCAAGCCCTCGGCATGTGTCCCAGTCCCCACATGCCACAGCCTGAGATGTAGGGCCTCTTCTTCCAGGCAGCCAAGTTCTCAGCGGCAAGAGCCCAAGAACACAGACGACCATCCACAAGTAATTGATGACATAATAAAATCTGCTCTGGCTGCAAGAGGAAATATGATGCGGCATAAATTACCCTGCCAGGGAGAAAATGAAATTGAGATCCAAAATTTAAAAATGATGACTGCACTTTCGCTTGTTAGAGGCATCATCAGATAAGGGATCCTTCCCATATTCTAAAACCTCTGAATGAGAAGGGGAGAGCATTCTGTTATTTCCAGGGGACTTGGACACCAGGGAAGAGGGAAGAAATCGCTGTTCATGGGATACCCAGCGACTCCGGACACACTGCTGTAGAGTCCTCCTTACCAGCAAGATGATTGGTGCAGACCTCATTGACAAACTGGGAAACTGAGGGTCCTCGTCCACTCAGGTGGTTGTAACAGTAACAACATTGGAGACTAAGTGTCTTATAAACAGAAATTTCTCATACTTCTGAAGGCTGCAATTCTAAGATCAGGGTGCCAGTATGGTTGGGTTCTGGTAAGGCCTCTCTTCCTGGCTCACAGACGACAATTTTCTTGCTGTGTCCTCATGTGGCAGAAGGGGCAGAGGAGCTCTCTGGAGTACCTTTGATGAGGGCACTGATCCCATTCATGAGGGCTCCACCCTCATGAATCACATTTCAGAAGTCCCACCTCCTAATTCCATCTCACTGGGAGCTAGGTTTCTTTTTTTTTTTTTTTTTTGAGTTGGAGTCTCACTGTCGCCCAGACTGGAGTGCAGTGGCCGCTCCCGGCCACCACAGCCTTGACCTGCTGTGCTCTGGAGGTCCTTCGCCTCAGCCTTCCAAGTAGCTGGAACTACAGGCACACACTACCACGCCTGGCTAATTTTTTTTGATTTATTGTAGAGATGAGGTCTCGCCTGCCCAGGTGGGTCTCGAACCCGCCCGCTCAGGCAATTCACTCACCTCAGCCTCCCAAAGGCGCGGGATTACAGGCTGAGCCACCGAGCCCGAATTTTGGGTGGACACCAACATTCTGTCTATAGCACTGAGACACAGAGAACTAAGAAATTTGCGTGGGCCACTCTAGAAATGTGTGATGCTCAAGGAATTCTAATCTGAATCTTTTACCTTCAGGGCTGCCTCCAACACCACAAAGTTGAAATGAGATAGGGAAGACTGGGGCACCAACTGCTGAAAGAGAAGCTTTGGGATGGCCCCAGTGAGAGGCAGAGAGATGCTGAGAAGGACATGGAGACAGAATGTGTGGAACCTGCAAGGTCCAATAGGCAGGCAGGGTGCTGGCATCAAGGCTAGGGAGCAGAACCTGGGAAACTTATGCTTCCTGAGTGAGATGTGTAGCTGTGTCCTCGAATTTGAATGCATTCTCTCTGATAGGGCAATACAGACATGATGGGCAGAGATGGTCTTATTTATCTCCTTTTTCTTCTCATGGTGTAATTTAATCAAGCCTTTGCACATGGTAGGCACTCAATAAATGTTTGTGAATGTCTTTATTGCATCTAGGATAGTTACCCCTTTGCCTTGGCCATCAGTGTCACCACTCCTTCCTCGCTTTGGTGTGCTTACTGAGATGAAGCTGTGTTCAGATGGGCAGCTCCTTTCACACTAATAACAGCTTGGGACAGTGTCATCAGCAACAAGGCTCTAGATCGCTTCTCTGAGGATGTTACTCTGAAAAGTATCTCTAGGGTGCTTCCACTCTAGTGGGTCCAGACTGTGTGGGTTGCCCAGAAAAAGTGCTCATTCTTTTGCTGACCGTTTCCCCCTTTCAAATACCTTCTTTGCTTGTCTGTGCTTGCCTTCTGCAAGATAGATTGCTGAGACTGAGGAGCAAATTGGGCAAGCAAGCAATGTCAGCTGGTTTGACAACTGCTTGGCACGAAGTAAGAGAATGCCCCTTTTTTGCAAGGAAAAAGGCAATAAGAGCACCTGAACAGACCAGATCTCAGGTGGTTGCCCTGCCACTCTCAGACAGTAAGAGCCCTGCCTGGCTGCCTAATCCTACCATCCTAGAGTACCGTGACCCCAGCATAGTCTCCAAGAGGCAGCACCAGCTTTCCCTGAGAGTGATGGGACTAAAAGGGTCAGGCAACAAAGGCAACAGGAGGGAAGGGTCTTAGCATCAGAGGTAGGGACAGAGCAGCCAAGGTGTGGGGAAGATGGAGAGAACTTAGTCCAAGAGATGCACCCCACAGTGTCATGCCAGGGATCCCAAGGAATTAAAAAACAGATGTTTCCAATTTGATTGGGCATGGGGCTCATGCTTGTAATCCCAGCACTTAGGGAGGCCAGGGCAGGAGAATTGCTTGAGCCCAGTAATTCGAGACCAGCCCAGGCAACCACAAAAAATAAAACTATTAACCAGGCAAGGTGGTACATGCCTATAGTCCCAGCTGCTCGGGAGGCTAAGGCAGAAGGATTGCCTGAGCCCAGAAAGTTGAGGTTGGGATAGCAGTGATGGTGCCACTGCACTCCAGCCTGGGCAACAGAGTAAGATCCTGACTAAAAAAAAAAAAGTTTCCAATTTGAACAAAATATTTTTGCTATGACTAAGCGTCCCTAGGTATTCATGTCTAGGGTCATCCTAAGCACCTGCTCCTTTCTAGTCTTAGTAGCTTCTGGAAGGACAGCAGGGAAGGGGAGATGGAGGCTGTGAGCTCAGGAGAGTTTCCAGTGGGACCATCCCCAGAAGCTGAGGGAAAGGAGAGGCCAGAAGTGACGGGAGGAGTGACTAGGCCTTCATAAAGCAGGCTGGAGGCAAGAGGAGCTCTGGGTCTCTGCTGCTGCTGTATGCTGTGCAGTCCACGTAAGCTACAGAAAAGAGCCAGTGTGAACAGGCTGGCAGCGGAGACCGCATTAAGGCGTTACTTGTCACTGAGTGAGTCCCAGGCCTGTGAGATGCTGTGAGGGAGACCAAAAGTGTCAAAAGGGACTGTCTCAGCCTCTGCAGAGGTACAGCAAAATGCTAACAATGGTTATATCTAAATGGAAGAATTTTAGATGATTTTTTCTTCTTTCTTTTTCTTTTCTTTTTTTTTTTGGTTCATCCTCAACTTTAAATTTTCGGCAATATAAATTACTTATAGTACGAAAGATTGTTTAAACTATTATTACTTAACTCTTTTTAAAGTTAATTTTAGTTCTTAGGCAACTAGAGGAAGATGTGTGGGAGGCCAGGTTGTGAGGTGTGCGGCACACAGCCTGCACTTCAGGAGTGCAGAGAAGAGAGGGCACAGGGTGGCCTTGGTGTGGTCATTACCGAAGACTTCTTAGGACAAAAGGCCTGCTATGGCCCACGTCCCTCCACAGTCACTGACATCCTTTTTTCCACCTCCTGGGTTAGATGGTGTTTAATAAGACCTTGTCCAGTTGGAATGGAGTTGGACCCAATGTCGTGGAGGAAGGGCAGAGCCCCAAAGGCAGAGACAGGACTGGAGTGTGGGGGATGGTCAGGGTCACACTATGCATGCCCCTTCAGTCATTGAGTCCAGCGCTCCTCCTCCAAAATGGGAGGACAAGGAATCTCTTACTGAGAAATTCATAATGGCTCAAGTTCACAGTCATCTTCAAACTGGGTTACACCAATCTCTGGGATGTAGGAAACTTCCCAAGGGGTATGTGAGCAATGTAGACTTAAGAGACTCAGTTCCAGATTCTCAATCCCGGAATGTGCTCCTTTACAAGAGAACACTCTTGTGGTGGAAACAGCATGAGTACACTTCCCTTTCACAAACAGTCTTCTCTCACTTTATAAGAGGAGGACAGGCCCTTCTTCCATCCCAACAAGCACCATAGCAGTGATCTTGAGTGTATTGACTCTAGCGTGTTCAGTGGGTTAACTGAGTGGCTTCACACAACCCATGTTTATTGTCTGTTTCCTGGGGGTCAGGAGTCCAGGCCTGGCTTGGTGGAGTCCTCTGCTTTAGCTCCTCTTACGGGGTTGCATTCATGATATCTGCCAGGCTGGGGCTTTCATCTGAGGCTCAACTGGGGAAGGACCCACTCTAAGTGCATGTGGTTTGGCAGGACTCAGTTCTTAGCGTGTCATTGGACTGAGGGTTCCAGCTCCCTGCTGGCTGTCGGAAGAGCCTTCCCTGAGATTCCTGCCTTAAGGGTCTCACTTGATGGCTTACTCCATCAAAACCAACAGGGGAGAGAATTGAGAGGGCCTGCCAGAAAGACAAAAGTTACCATCTTATGTAACATGCTGCATCCTATCACCCTTTACAATTCTATTTTTCCCCTTTATTTAAGTATTGGTATATAACAGATGTACATATTTGGGGTACATGTGATATTTTGATACATTCATATCAATGTGTAATGACCAAATGTGTAATGTACAATGTGCAGTGACCAAATCAGGGTAATTGGGGTGCCCATCACCATAAACATGGATTTATTACTTATGTTGAAAGCATTCCAATTATTCTCTTCTAGCTATTTTAAAATAGATTATTGCTAACTATAGCTACCCTATTGAGCTACCAAACACTAGGTCTTATTTCTTCTATCTAACTCTATTTTCACACCCACCCTTGCCGCATACTATTAATGAGAAGCAAGTCACAGGTTTCACTCACATTTAGGGGAGGGGACTATACAAGTCTGTGATACCAGGAGGTGGCAATAATTGGAGTCTATCATAGAGTCTGTCTGCCCCACTGGGGTACCAAAGCAAGGGATCACTAGAAATATTGGCATCAGCAGGATATCCTTTAATGAAGGCACCATGCCACCCCTAGCCACCTCATTAAAGACACATTTCCAACAAAATTTTACTTTTTATATTTAATAATTTTAATCAAAATTTAGTTTAATGCATTTTTATTAAAATGTGGACTCATTTTTTTATTTAAAAATGTGGGGTACAATTCAGGATTAAAGTATACAAGCAATCATCATTACAAATAAAGTTTGGACCTCCCTTTGGTCCCCACTTTACCTGGTTTGAGATCAGATATCCTATTTAAAATATTTTATTTTATTTTATTTTAAAGATGTGGGTGCAATTCAAGATTAGGTTTACAAGTGGGTCATCATACAGGTAAAGTTTGGGTCTTTTTTTGGTTTCCACTTTGCCTGGTTTGAGATCAGGTACCCTTATTAATGTTATATGCTCCCCTCCCCTGGCAGTTTCTGGCTACAGCCAATCCCTTTCTTATAGTATTATGGTAAATGTTCAGGTCTCATGAATGAGAACATGTGGTATACAGGTCTTTCTGTGATAAATCACTGAGTATTATAGACTCTAAATCTATCCAAGTTGCTGTGAAGTCCATAATTTAGTTCTTTATGGCTGTGTAATATTCCATTGTGCATATTAATGTGGACTAATGTTAAAATGATAACTAAATCCAGAATAAATAATTTTTTGAATGTTCATATTTGTACATATTGCTGTGACAAAGAAGTAGAATGGGCAATCGATACAAATTTTAAAATATAAAAATACATTTTCTTGGAATAAAATTCTGTGTGGAAGAGCAATAGAAATACAATTTAAATATATTTCTAACAACTAAAGAAGAGAATATGGCTGGGTGCAGTGGCTCAGGCCTGTAATCCCAGCACTTCGGGAGGCCCAAGTGGGAGGATTGCTTGAGTTGGAGACCAGCCTGGACAGCATAGTGAGACCTGGTTTGTAAAAACAAACTCTCTCTCTCTCTCTCTCTCTCTCTCTCTCTCTCTCTCTCTCTATATATATATATATATATATATATATACATATATATATACACACATATATACATATATATACACACATACACATATATATGAAAAAGAGAAGAGAAAAATAGAAGATAATGTGTTTTTAAAATAGATGATAATGAATATCAAATCAGTTTTGTGTTTATATTCTCTTAGACATATTTTAAAGAGTCATGAATCCATTTTATTTTAAAGTGACAATATTTACATTATGCTGGAAATTCTATCTGCTGTAGTTATTTAAATTTTTAGAGAATAAATTGAAATGTCAACTTTAAAATGTACAGGGAAAATAGAATTTTTCAAAATTCTTTTAGAATGTAGGTTAGCAAAAGATTTGAAGGCATGGGTTTTGTTGTTATTGTTGTTGTTTGCTTGTTTGTTTTTACAGAAGTCAAGGTTGTCAAATCTGTGGCACTAATAACAAAAACCTATCATTGCCAAGGTATCTTATTAAGAAAAACTCCCAGGATTCTATAACAAATTACATTTATTTCTGCAGCTTATTCAACCTACACGTTGCAGGTACTATTCCAAAACAAGACAAATTCTACAGTTCTACTCATTCTCCCAATGTTTTGATCTCATGCTCTTTAGGGTTCCAGCAGCCTTTGGTGGGAGAGGAAACATTCGTTGGGCTCTGCTAATGTCAGTCACATTGGATATAAACAACTGAATATACACAGTACTCTATATAACATACATCAGTTCCTGGACAGAGATGATCAGTGCTGGCTATTTCCTTTAGAGATATTGTTTATAATCTTAAGTGGGCAGAGGGCATGAACAGTTACTTCTCAAAGGAAGACATACAAGTGGCCAACAAACATATTTTTAAAAATTCAACATCACTAATCATCAGATAGCGCAAATCAAAACCACAATGAGATACCACCTTATACCAGTCAGAATGACTTTTACTAAAAAATAAAAAACCAGACGTTGCAAGAGTGTAGAGAAAAGGGAACACTCCTACACCGTTGGTGGGAATGTAAACTAGTTCAACCCTGTGGAAAGCAGTTTGAGACCTCTCAAAGAGCTAAAAATAGACTTCCCACTCAATCCAGCAATCCCACTAGTGGGTATATACCCAAAAGAGCCCAAATCACTCTGCCAAAAAAGACACCTACATGTTTATTGCAGCACTAGACACAATGGGAAAAACACGAAATCAACCTAGGTGCCCATCAGTGGTGGACTGGGTAGAGAAAATGTGGTATGTATATACCATGGACTATCACACAATCAGAAAAATAAAAAAGAACAAAATCATGGATGCAGCTAGAAACTGTCATATTAAGTGAATTATTCCAGAAACAGAAAACTGGATATTGCATGTTCTTCCTAAGAAGTGGGAGCTAAACACTAAATACACATGGAAGTAAGGATGGGAACTACAGACACCGGGGCACTTTTAAAGGGAGAGAGGGAAGAAGGGGGAAAGGGTTGGAAAACGACCCACTGTGTACCATGTCCACCACCTGGGTGATGGGCTCAATAGAAGCCCAGACCTCACCATCATGCAATATACCCATGTAACAAACCTGCACATGTCTGCCTTGAATTGAAAATAATAATTAATAAATAAAAATAAAATATATTGATTATAATCTTGATTGACCTGAAAGGAATTGTGGCAAGTTTTCAACTGTGGCCTAGGTTTTCTTGGAAATTGATCAGCTAGTGACACACAGCTGTATGGGTTATGATGCTAGACCAGGCTGGATTCCCTGCTCATCTGGCTTGTGTTTTAAATAAAACAGACAATGGTTTGCAAACAAGAAATCTGGAGGCTCTGGTTTTCACTTCTGGCCACCATAGCTCCTTCCCTGGCTCCTATCAAGCCAGGAGAGCGACAAGAAGGCCCGAGTAACATGGAGGCCACTTCTCCGAAGCTACCTGCTAGTGCCACAACGGGGGTGACTGTATTGCATAGAGAGAGCAGCAGCAGTTTCCAGTTCCTGGACTTATCCACGTCCATGGCTGGCATGGCACACTGCTGCAATTCAGACTGTCCTCGGATCTGCACTGGGCATTTAGGCTGCAAATTTGTGGGGTCACAGCCAGCTGAACTTCCTCTTAACAAAGGCCATGGCTAGTAGATTTTGGTCCCCACATTTCAAATGCACTGAAATTTCAGGAATTGTTAAAATCCAAGCAGTTCTAATCTTTTGTTATTTTGAATTCTCATCTTTTCATTTGTTTATTTTAAAATAATAATAATAAAGGCTAATAAACTTTACTTTTTAGAGCAGGTTTAGGCTCATGGCAAAATAGTCCCCATCCTTTTACTACAGCGACTGGCTGGCAGCCAAGAGCCTTTGTACTCATCACCTTTCAATATATTCATCTGCTAACAGGACTCCATGACGGAGGACCCTTAGGCATGCATTTGTAAGAAAAAGAAGGAAAAGGAAAGGAAATTAAACTCTATGGCAAGCAGGACAAATGCTGAGAAAACTGCACAGTATATAAAGCCTAAAAGAATGAGTTTGCTGCTTCAGAAAACAAATAAAGCCCACAGAACCTTGGCTGACTCGCCCTGTACTGGGAACCATGATACTCCTCAACCCTCAGGGATGAGGACTATCACAATTGCAGAGTCTGGCGGTGAATTAGAAAGCATTTTGGAAGGTGCTAAAAGATTTTGGATATAGTATTAAGAGATAATGAGATATTA
The DNA here is from genome assembly GCA_027257055.1 of Cephalopachus bancanus. NCBI lineage: Eukaryota > Metazoa > Chordata > Mammalia > Primates > Tarsiidae > Cephalopachus > Cephalopachus bancanus. The sequence continues at coordinate 10,020,118 of JAPVLO010000014.1, forward strand.
CCATTAAAATCAACTTTATACAGAGCTTTCAAAAATCCTGAGCTGCTGTGACTCTGGCTAGCCTTAAAAGTAGGCAATGCATGTGTATCACATAAATATATAAAATATTACCTATCAATAAAAAAAGGGGGGAAATGGTTAAAAAGTGAGTGAAAACTCCTTTCGAGTCCACAGATGACTCTCCTACTCACAACTATTCTAGTCCCTACTTATTGCTCTGTAGCTGCAAGAATAATGGTGTGTACTTTCCACAGGAAATATGTTTAAGGCTTGGCAAGGTTGGTCACACCTGCAATCTCAGCATTGTGGGAGGCTGAAGTGAGAGGATGCTTGAGGCAGGAGTTCAAGATCAGCCTGAGCAACATGTTGGGATGTCTTCTCTATAAAAATTTAAAACTTAGCCAGGTGTGGTGGCTTATGCCTATAGTCCCATCAGAAGGCTGATGCAGGAGGATCACTTGAATCCAGGAGTTGAGGCTACAGTGAACTATGATTACACCACTGTTCTCCAGCCTGGGTGACAGAGTGAGACCCTATCTCTAATACATTTAGAGAGATAAACATATATTTAAATTTCCCTCTCCCATATTTTAAATTTTCCTCTCCCTCCACTCAGCCTCCCAAGAAAATGTGTGTATGTGTTTTGTGTGTGTATGTGTGTGTATGTAGTACCACCTCTACTCCAGTAACTCTAATTGCTGATTTTTTTTTTCTAGAAAGGTCCTGATATCTGGAAGGCCTTAGGAATACATTCCTGGCCACTTCCCCTTCCCCAGAGTTTTGAATACCAGATGAATCCTCTCTTCCCTGGTCTTTCCTTTTGTGATTTTCAGGCCCCGACAGCTTCCCGGGAGAAAATTCACAGAGTCCCAAGGGGCTCCCTTAGGGAAAAAACGCAGCCCACACTGTGGATAGAGTCATTTTTCATCCAGCCGGGTGTTAGTGAAGGTTATAGGAGTGTGCACCTATTGTATTATAAACAAGACTCACACAACCAAGAGATTCCAACATCAAACCCGAACAGGGATCTTGGTTTGGCTCAGATGCTTTCTGCACAATAGCTTGGAGAGGTTTCAAGGTGCTGTCCCGGGGATGTCTCAAGCAAAGAAAACCACAAATCTTGTTGAATGTATCATATCTGGCACATTGATCCTAAAACTGGACATAAATCTGATGCCTTAGCCAAGTTTTTGTGAAAGAAACCATAATGATTCATGAAAAAAAATAGTACATTTTTGAGTGAGGCAGTCTTTCTACTATGGTCTATAACAAAGGTCAAAGGTCTGGAATTGATTTTGGTGAAATCAGCTGGTTCTTTGCAACGTTTAAACCTGGAGTTGGGTGAGGTTTCAGATTTCAGAATGAAACCTTTGCCCAGCAACAAGATTCATGATGTGTCATTTAGAAAGTAGTCTTCATACCCCGAGGCCTCTTCAGCAAGGCTCTTGCTTGAAAATACTCTAAAAACCACAGGGAACATTTTCCCAATGAATCATAATCTGTCTGGGAAGTAAGAGAAATCAATCAAATAAACCTCAATTTTTCCTTGGACCATCTGGACAATTCAGATAACAATATGCTGTGGTCACAGTCCATGTTTTTTCAGAACTGAAGCTGAATTTGTTATTTGAATTTGTTATGAGGCAGGAAGCAAATGTCTACAAAGATAAATGAAAAGGGAATGATTTTAGTAAACAGACCTTGGACACATTTTCTAAGGGATTTTTCCAAGATTCACTGGTCCCAGGATTTGGCCCTGTGGCCAAATCCTACTAAACAAGAAACATCCAAATTCCTTTACCAAATAGTACCCAGATTCTTTCTACGAGTGCCAGAGGAAGGAGCCTCTTCATTAGTCTAGGAGGACCTCTCAGACCGAAAAGCAAAACAGCCAAGGGCAAAGAATTAAAAATAGACACTGTGAAGTTCAGACTCCCTGGAAGCCATCTTGTGGCCTGTAGAATTCATGTCCCTCTCACCTCATCAAAGCCAGGAACAGTAGCTGCCCTTCAAGCTAAGTCTTGTTTTCCCAGACTGTGCCTGTGGCTGGTTTCATTTGGCTCTGCCCAAGCAACCTAAACACCCGGTTCTATGCTTGGAATTTCCTGTGCGTGAAAAATGATCATCTTTCCCCTGGAGAGAAATCAGTGCACAGAAAACCCAACAGGGATGACCTGGGTAACAGCTGGGTTGGTGTTCACCTCAGTACCATGGCAGTATAAACTGTCGAGCAAGTTCAGAATTTGTGTAGAATCTAAGCACCAGTCTGTGCACATTTCAAGTGTTTCTGAAAGTTTCTCTGCACCTCACGACAAACGCTAAGGAAGAGTGATGTGTGCCATGTGCGCACTCCTCCATGTGCCAAATCAGGGCCTTTTTGTTCCAACCATGCCTCCGGGCCAAGGCAAGGGACTCTCACAAAAGGTCTGCAAGAGTTAGGTGAGACAGCCCACAGGAGGTTTGAGAGGGCCTAGCGAATAGGATTTAAGATGGTTACAAAGCTACCTGCAATGATGCCAGAGAAGCTACATCTTATAATATGTATTAAAATAAGACACATAGAAACTAAGGAAAGAAGGATTGGCTAAGACAAAGATTGGCACACCAAATGCATCCCATCACTCCTACATAATTTGTTAAGGAAAGACATAAATTAGCCTCTGAAATTTCTAGCAGCCAACATGAAGAGGAAAATGCCACCAGTTGCACTAAGCCTCTGTTCACAAGATGAATCATCAGCTCAGGACACACACAACCATTTGCCCAGATAGGGAGGGAGAGAGGAGGCAGGTACACCACGGCTGAATCCAAGAGAGTAGGGTGACCAGTTGTCCCCTTTTGCAAGTATGACACTGCTAGGGCTTAGAGAGTGGGGTGATCTGTTGTCCGTTTTTGCCTTGGACTGAGGGACTTTTGTTTTTCAGTGCTAAAAGCAGGAAACTCTCAGGCAAACCAGGGTGAGTTGGTTGATCTCCCTGGGTATGTTTGCCAGTCAGCCCACCCACAGGCAGACAGCTGTTTGAGGTCTCATGTGATTCTGGTACCCTCCACCGCAGGCAGGGGCAGATTCCACAGGCGCTGACCTTGGGGTTCAAGCAGGCTGTTGACTCAGTGTTGGTAAAACACAGCCCAAGCCACAGGGTGTAGGGGACTGAAAGGACAGTAGGGGGAAGGGGGCGCTTTCCCATGGAAATCCCATGGACGTTTTTGCTGAGACTGCAGCTGCCTGGAGAGGAATCCCTGAGGTAGAACTGCCCATGGACTCCAGTCACTGGCCTCTAACTGGCCTGGGGAGCCATACTGACCACCTCCTGGGCAGATACGAGGCAGCAGCCACTGGTGTCCCCTCAGCAGAGCAGCCTGCACGACAAACCAGCTCAGCTCCTGTCCCCGGCCTGCATGCCTTGCCTCAGTCTACCTTGGACCTTCCCAGTTAGCTCCTGAAAAAAATCCTTAGACCGATTACTGGCAATGAAAGCCGGAAGTGTGGAAGCCAGGGCTAAATGAGATGTCTTCACGGTAGCCTTTTACCTTGCAGTGCAGCTAAGGACTGAACTGTCCCCCACAGCATATACTCCTCCAATTCATAACTGGCACTCTAACATAGATATCTTGTGCTGGAACATTCTGTCCTGTCCAGCAGAGACCTGCATCTCAGCAGAGTACATAGACAGAGGGACTTTTGCCACACTATTCTAGGAAAACAGCATAATGTCACCCAGCCCCTCCAGCACCCCCTCCCTGGAATGTTGACAGTCGTGCTGCCTCCTGGTAAAAGTTTTTCCTCTGACTCCATGTGGGCACCACTAGTCTTCCTTTCCCTATGTTGATGATGTGACAGAGGGCTCAGGTTCTACCTCTGCTTATACAACTTTCCTTGCAAAGATCCCACTGAGAGAAGTCACTGGACACCTTTAGAGAAGGTGGAAGAACTCACAGCACTGCATTGTTTCAAGTGGCATGTGTCTGTGACTGAGATAGCCTGGGGCAAGCTTGTTTTTGAAATTTTATTTTTCAATGTTTTTTCTAAACTTGCTTTTGTATATAATATTTTTAAAAACTGAAATTTTAACTTATATCTTTCTTGATATAAACTACTTGCCAATTTTTTAAAAATTCTTTTGGAGATCATCAGATAGTTAATTGTGACCCAAGCAACATTCCCATGGATTTCTAAAAAAGTGCCCCAATCTGATGTTTCTCACAATGTGCCCTGGATATGGAAGATAGAGGCACAGTTCCCACCTGTGAAGAATTCAGTTTCTTAAGAAAGAAAGAAAAACACATGATCATGGTAATTGCCAGATCTGGCATGGCCTGTGTGCAGGTTGAGAGATTTAGGCTTTATCTGGTGGGCATCAGGGATTGATTGTAGAGGATATCATACACGAAGGTAAAGGGATTGGATCAGCATTTGGTGTCTCTGTAAAAAAAAGGTTGGAGTGAGAAGAGTCTAGAGGCAACTAAACCAGCAAAGCGCCTTCAGCAATGTCCAGATGAGAGACAAGGAGGGCTGGAACCAAGTAGGGGTGGGGGTAGAGAGAAGGCAGCACAATCTTGTGACATTTAGGAGGCAGGACTAACAGGATTTCATGAGTATTGGATACGAGAGGTGAGGAGGAGGGGATATCTGGAGATGTTCTTCTCAGAGAAGGCAGTGTGTCCTGGAAGTGGAGTCAGACCCTATAGGGTAGTGAATCCTGGGAAGGATTTCTCTTGTTGTCTGTGTGTGAGGACAGAGACTGAAGCCGGTGTGTCTGGAGAAAGGAGTGTCCATCATAACTCAAGGCTGGGGGAGGGGCGGCAGGGAAGAGGCAGGAGAGATAGGTAGGTGCAGCATAGTAGAACACAAGGGTTCGTGTTCAAGCTCAACATTCAGGTGGTTCTCCCTTGCATGTGGGATGAGGAAGTGGTCCAGTGGGCGTCCAAACACACTCATATTCAAAGCAAAACCTAGGAGCATTCTGGGCCACCTCCACACCTAGCTTAAACCAGGAAGCATACCCTCCTAGAGTCTCTACAGAAATTCCTGTCCTGGCCCCATGGGCCACCTTCCAAGGAGGATCTTCTCGGCATACAAAGCCAGGAGATCAGATCTAGTAAGCCCAGAGGTGGCAGGATCCCAGGGACATGTGCTGGCCACTGCTGTAGCGTGTGGAGGCCATGCTGCCAACCTAATCAGAATGCAAGGACAGTGACTCTTCTGTACTCAATATGCCTGCCTTGTCAGAAAACTTGTTTTATGGAAACAGCTCCATAACTAGCCTGATGTGCAGCTTGGCAGAAAAGGAATCTTCGGCTACATGTCTATTGTTTGACCACTGGCTGAGGTTCTGCAATCCCACTGTCTATGATCTCTTTTTATGCTTTTTTTTTACTACATTCACCATTATGGCAGAAACTCTCCTAACCAAGTTCCACCCCAAGACTCACTAGATAATCCATAATCTATCCCTTTTCTCAGGAAAACACACAGGGAGCTCATACCCCACAGATCGTGCAGGCTGGCTAATGGTCCCTCCAGGGAACTTTTCCGGTAAGCTGTGTGGGTACCAACAGTTAGATGTGTTTGCTCCTGGATCTGTGTCTAACAGTTGCAACTGTAATAGCAATTATGTAATTTAGTTAATAATAAACAAACTGTTGAACTATGAGTACAGAAAAGAGCAGTTTCTGTGGAAAAAAAGTTAAATGACTTGGAAAACACAACAAAAGCAAATCAACCAAATAACTGCCGATGATTGAATTATATATTGGTGAGAAAACTGGAGGCAGATATGGAGGTAAAAATGGAGGGAAATAGCACAGTGCTCCCAAAGGATGCTACACTCAGGTTGCTTCTTATGTTTCTAAGTTATTCCTCCACTTTTAAGAACTCAAATTATGGGTGAGAATTTCTGGACGTGGTTTATACCCGAATGTCAAAGAGGAGGTTCACTCAGCAGACCCAGATTGGAGAGAAAACATTGGCCCTGCACTGGTGGTCAAGGCACCTTTGTGTTGAGTTAAACAGTTAATGGGTATGTATTTATTTATTATTTTATTTTTGATGATTATGATTGTATTATTGATGATTTTCCATTTACCTTTTGAATAAAAAAAACTGAGTTCTTCACTCTTTTGCCTTTAATTTCAATACTCACTGATCAAGAATAGTGATCATTCTTACAATAATTGGAACAGCTACTATTTATTGCTCTTTTAAACAAAGTATGAAGTGCTTCACTCACCTTATTCTGTGGTTTAAATGTGCCCTCCCAAGATTCATGTGTCAGAAACTGAATCCCCAATGCAACAGTGTTGAGAGGTAGGGTCTTTGAGGGGTGATTAGTTCAGCAGGGCTCTGTCCTCATAAACAAATTGATGTCATTATTGGGGGAGTGGGTTCATTACTAAGGGAGCAAGTTCCTGATAAAGTAATGAATTTGACTCCCTTCCTTCTTGCTGTCTTATGCTTTCTTGCCCTTCTGCCTTCAGTCATGGGATAATCCATCAAGAAAGCCCCCACCAGATGCCAGCACCCTGATATTGGACTTCCCAGCCTCCAGAACTGTAAGAAATAAAGTTTCTTTATGAATTACCCCGTCTGTGGCATTCTGTTAGAGTAATACAAAATGAACTAAGACGTCTCATTAAGTCTTCAAAACAGTCCCAATGAAGAAGCAACTGAAAGATCCTAATGAAGCTGTTTTTGTTTCCTGAAGTACACACTAGCTCCTGAGAGGGCTTCTAAGTCACATTCCCATAATAAATAACAGTTTTGAAGGACAACTATACTTTATATGTATGTAAAACTAATTAATTTTATTTCTTTATTCCTATAAATATATGCATATTAAACAATAAGTGTTAGCAGTGGGATTTAAAACAGAAAGCATACACTATAGAAAGTGGTCAAAAGTGGGGTGACAGACTATGTGTGAGTGAATGAAGGAGGAAAGGAAGCAGGTTGCAGGGAATGGGAATGACAAGGGAGCTGGTCCCACAAAGAAGCAGGCGGGAGTCACCGCTGTGTGAGACACAGGGGCCCTGTGGTGGAATTCCTCAGTCCTGACTTGCCAGGTCCCAGTTCATACCAGGATGACTCAGATGGACCAGATGTCCTGCCTTTGGAGGACCAAGAGGTTGTTTCTTTGGTCTTCTAATAACTCCCTCTGCCTTGTTGTGGAATAATTTTATATGGGGTTTTTGGTTTCTTAAAATCAATAAACCTTGACAAAAACACCTAAATTACCATAAATTCTGGGGGAAAAATATGTGTATACAACTGAAAAGAACCTCCAACACTACCCATTCCAACACCTTCATTTTACAGACTAGACCTGAGGCCCAGGGAAGGTAAGCAACATAGCCAGGAACTGAGATTCAGCCTAGATTCCATCACTGCGACACTCGTTCTAAGACCTCACGGTGTCTCTCCCTCAGAAAAGTGTCATTGAACATATAGAAGAACTAACAGTTGGAAACCTGTACACTGCAATGATTTATCTTGACAAGAAAATAGAGCTACTTTTAGCTGTATACCTCTGTATTTCATTTGAACCTTAATAATTAGAATTTTTTTTTTTTGAGTTGGAATCTCACTTTGTCAACCAGGCTGGAGGGCAGTAGCCCACTCCCAGCCACCGCAGCCTTGACCTGCTGGGCTCAGGTGAACCTTCCGCCTCATCCTTCCAAGTAGCTGGGACTGTAGGCACACGCCACCATGCCTGGCTAATGTTTTTGATTTATTGTAGAGATGAGATCTTGCCAAGTTTCCCAGACTGGTCTCGAACCTGTGGGCTCAGGCAATCCTCTCACCTTGGCCTCCCAAAGTGTTGGGATTATAGGCGTGAGCCATCACGCTCAGCTAATAATTAGAAATTAATGATCATTTCTCATTGTTCTGATCTGTATTTTTTTAAATGCAGAGCTGGCTTAAGAAAAACGAATTTTTAAAATCATATTGTACCAATTTTATGTAAATAAAACAAAGTGCTAATTACTTATCATCTTAGTCTGTTTATCCACATAGAATCTCTAATCTATACATTGTGTTAATGGATATATGTTATCAGTAACTATATGTGAGATAAAGTAAGAAAATTCTAACCTTAGAAGAATTCATGAGTGTGTATATTTGTGTATATATACATATGTAGTATTTTTGTTTGTTTAACTTTTGTTGTTGTTGGTTTCATGTTTTCTGGTTTTTTTCTTTGAGTTGGAGTCTCACTCTATCACCCAGACTGGAGTGCAGTGGCCGCTCCTGACCACCGCAGCCTCGACCTGCTGGGCTCCGGTGATCCTTCCACCTCAGCCTTCCGAGTTGCCGGAATTATAAGCATGCGCTACCACGCCCAGCTGGTTTTTTGATTTATTGTAGAGATTAGGTCTCACTGCCCATGCGGGTCTCGAACCCGCAGGCTCAGGCAATCCACTCACCTCAGCCTCCCAAAGGCGTGGGATTACAGGCTGAGCCACCGAGCCCGGCTGGTTTCGTGTTTTGCTATGTAAATTTGGTCTCCCTTTCAGCACATGTCAACAAAGCCCCAACTCGAAATAATAAGAGAATGAATAAACAAGCTTAGTCATATTCATACAAAGGAATATTGTCTAACAGTAAAAAGAAAAAAACTTTAAGGATAGATCTTACAGTCATCTTGCTGAGAAAAAAAGAAGCTTTACAAATTGTAGTGTTTATTTTTTTATTTTTATTTTTATTTTTTGGAGTTGAGATTCCACTCTGTCACCCAGGCTGAAGTACAGTGGCACAATCATGGCTCACCACAGCATCGACCTCCAGGACTCAGGCGACCCTTGCACTTCAGTCTCCCAAGTAGCTGGTACCAAGTACCACACCACAACCAGTTAATTTTTAAATATTTTATAGAAATGAGGTCTGGCTATGTTGCCCAGGCTGGTCTCAAACTACTAGACTCAAATTCCCACTTCGGCCTCCCAGAGTACTGGGATTACAGACGAGAGTCATCATACCCCATCTGCATTGTTAATTTTACATAACATTGTAGAAGAGAAAAAAACTAATTTATGATGTAAAAAATTAGAAAACAGATTCTTCCGGGGGGGGGTGAACTATGGGCAGGAATTGACTGCACCCAGGGGAGTGTCCTAGAGGGAAGATGAAGTTCTTTATATTGATAGAGGCTTATCTACATTTCCCAACACTCAGCCAACATACACAGAAGACTTGTGTATTTCATCAGATGTAAATTTCACATCAAAAGAAAAACACTACCAACAAATATTGAACTATCATTAACAAGATACATGTTAAAGTATTTGGGGGGAAGTATCCAGATGACTGTAATTTACATCACAGAAAATAAGAAAGACTGGTGAGTGGGTAGGGAGAGAAATAAGATAGAAAGATACACTGCAAAGCAAGTACAGTAAAATGCTAATTCTAGAATGTAAGTGGCAGGTGCCCATTATAACATTCATTCAGTTTTGCTATGTGTATGGGTATTTTCATAATAAAATGTTGTAAGGTCATGTCATGTCATCTGTGTTTAAACTGTTTAAATAGGGCAAAAGAGAAGAGGCTTCTTCATTTTCCTTCCAGAAACTCCCTGTGTATTATTGAGAGGCAAGGACACAGGGCTCAGTGCCCACACTTCTTGTGAACCATGTTATAACACCTAAGAATATTTCTGTGGCAACCACAGACAAAGACCAATGGAAACAAAGTATCACTCCTCGCTAAGGCATGTGAGGTGGGGTGGGTTGGGTGGACAACAAACACCTGAAGAAAAAGGCAACAAGAAAGGCATAAATATACCCCAAGTTTAGCCCCTCAATATCAGTGTAGACAAGCTGGGTTAAGAGAGAATAGTGCCTGAGCCAGGGCTGGTAGCCAGTCTCTCTAGGAATTAAAATTTCATTAACTTGTTTTCAGCATGTCTCAGAAAGAAGCTACCGATTCTGAACCTTGACCATTTGATCATTATTTCTACTTAGCTATCAAAAAAAGAGAAATAAAAAAAAAAACGAGCACAGTGTGTGATGTACAATGAACACACGTGCTGACTGGTCACTGGATCTCATCACTGCTGGCCCCTTGCTTCCTCTTCATCCTGCTCTAGGCAGTCTCTCTGCACACTCCGGGCAGAAACACTTTTTTCTACCCACGTCCCTGCCACAGTGTTCCCCATTCCTCTCTTTTACTTGCTTTTTAAAGGGATCACTAGTGAAGGAAGGGGTTTACCGAGAAGCGCTCTCTTCCTCCTCTCTGGTTCTCCTGTCTGGGCCTGCCTGTCCCAGGAAAGGAATCATTGCAGACTCTGATAGAAAAGGAGGAGTGGCCTGTCCCTCTGTCTGGGGCAGCTGCCACTACCTCAGTCTGTGCACTGCAGGAAAGAAAGGGGATTCTCGGGAACCCTCAAAGTCCCCTTCCCTCAAAGTAAAAGCAATTTCCCTGGCCCTTCTGTGCAGTGGTCCCAGGAGGAGTGTGTTCAGAATCTCTCTGCTGTAGTTTGTTTTATGTTGCTATAGCAGAATACCACAGACTGGTAATTTCTTTCTTGTTTTGTCAAACTCTCACTCTGTCACCCAGGCTGAAATGCAGTGGCATGATCACAGCTCACTGCAGCCTCAGTCTCCTGGGCTCAGGCAATTCTTCTGCCTCAGTCTCTCAAGTAGTTGGAATTACAGCCACGTACCACCATGCCAAACTAATTTTTTGTAGAGATGAAGTCTCATTTTGAACTCCTGGGCTCAAGCAATCCTCCCACCTTGGCCTCTCAAAGTGCTGGGATTACAGGCATGAGCCACGTGCTTGGTCTCTAAACTGGAGAATTTATAATGAGTTTGTAATGTGTTTGGCTCATGGTTCTGGAGCCTGGAAAGTCCAAGAGCATTGTACATCTTGGAAAAGGCATGCATGCTGCATCACCACAGAGGAAGGCAGAGGGACATCCAAGAGAGGGTGAGGTCAAAGCCAACTTACTTTTGTAACAGTTCCACTGTCATGATTTAAAAAACCCACTTCTGCAATAACAGCATTCATCCATTCACAGGGGCAGAGCCCTCATGACCTAACCACCTCACAGGTCCTGCCTCTCCACACTGCTGCATTGGGAATTAAGTTTCCAGCACATAAACTTTGGGGGACACATTCAAATCACAGCATCCTCATTTCTAACATCCCACTTCAATTTTGAAAAATGTTTGAAATTCCACAGTGAGCAGAGTGGAAAAGCATGTCTCTGTGGTATCTTCTGCTGGGGTTAAAACCTTTGGCGAGGAGCCCACTTCTGGGGAATGGGTGTCAGTGAAGCATGCCTGAGCAGGGTGGTGGTCAGGGTTCAATGGGACCCCAAATGTGAGGGCTTCTGGCATATGGCAGTGCCCAATGAATGCATGGAGTTTGGGAGTGAGGGTGATGGTGCAAATGGAAGAAGAATGAAGACATTCCCCAGTTCAAAAGCCAGTCTCTGGAAAAAAAAACCCTCAAATGTCAGTCACTGAGGCAGGGGTGATTTTTTGCCTGGTGCTTGCTTCCTTCCAATAGGCTGGGAGTTGAGGTGAAGCTGGAGGAGGGGGCATACTCATTCTCCATTGCTATGTCAAAAATGATCACGTTGGCTTGAAACAACATGCATCTGTTTATTAACTCACGGTTTCTCTGGTCAGGAGTCTAGACATGGTTTAGCTGGGCCCTCTGCTCAGGGTCTCCCAGGTTGAAGTCAAGGTGACTGCCAGGGCTGCAACCTCATTTGGGCTTAGGGCACACTTCTAGGCTTACTGGCTGTTGGCAGAATTCACGTCCTTGCAGTGGTAGGAATGGGGACCCCATGCACTTACAGGCTATGGGCAAGGGTCACTCTCAGCTTCCAGAGGCTGCCTTTGGGTTCTAGCCATATGGTCCCCCAAAACTTGGATGCTCACTGCCCTAGGGACAGCAGGAAAACTATTCTCCCTTCAAGACTCTCTTCAGTCTGTTACAAAGGAGACACACATATAGTCACTGAAGTATCCTGCCACTTTGCAATGTAATACAACTTAATGCAGGGAGTAGCTGTCCCATCACATTCACAGATTACATCTACACTCAGGGGAGGGGTTTCTGCAGGGTGTGGACCAGGGGTAGGCATTTTGGAGACCGTGTAGAATTCCTAGAATTCAGCCTAGCACTGGGAGAAATGGGGTCAGAGCATTGGGACTTCCAGGGCCTAGGGAAAAGGGCCCTGGCTGTGCCCTACATGAGGCCTTGGTACCTAAGCTTTTAAGAGACACCACTATTATAGTGAGAGGGACTTTGGAAGGGAAGATGGTTTCAAGTCAGAATAGGCTCAGTCAGGCATATTTTCGGAGTTTCCTTTAGAAACATATATGTAATTCATTTTTAAGAAAAAATGGTTTTTTAGGAAGAGTTTGGAGGGAGGGATTGATTTTGCTGCTTCATCTCTGAATAATGTGGGTCTGGTCTATTTCTGAGACACATGGCACTATTAGACAGAGGACTCCAAAAGCTGAACCCTTCTAGAAATCATGCCAGGATGATTTCTAAAAACTACTTTTCTTTAAAGATCTCATTAGAGACTCCTCATGTTCCTCCAGGACTCCTCCAGGATTTCTAACGGGCAGAATGAACTCTTGTGTGTGACTGAAAGCCTTCTAGCTTAAGTTTCATCTTTTAGTAACTTCAGTGGAGGCAGAGAAAAGTATTCATAGAGTTATAGAGAAAGAGAGAGACAGAGACAGAGGCATAGAAGTGGGGAGAGAGAGAGAGAAAGAGAGAGATTTGTAAATCATCCATTCCCATCCCTATCTCTTATCCTAAAGGCTAAACAAGTCTCCAGTTGAGATTGGGCACCTCCAAAGACCAAGCCACAAACGAGGCTGGTTTTCCTGGTGCTGTGGAACCACTGAGGCAGGCTAGGACCACCCCAGTCACCTCTGAGGTCCAGCAAATGCCCAGTCTCTTTGCAGGAGGGCTGCACCACAGGGGGCTACAGCAGTATGCTCCACCTCTTCCCAATCTTTATGATTCTACCAGGGACTGTTCAAAGTCTTTCCTGTCCACTTTTTGTGAGGGTTGCTTGGAGCAAAACCATTCTGTGGGAGCTATTTATTACATGCTTTCAACGTGCTAGGCTCTGTGGGAACTCAATAAAGAGACCAGACATAAATCTGTGAAAAATTCAGTGGCAGGACCCAATGCAAAGAAGATAAGAGAAGAGATACCAGGGGGTAGTGAGTGATTAATTGCCACATGCTGCAGATGAAAACCTTAGAGGAATTCAGAAGAGGCTGTGATGGTTTCGTGCTGGGATGCTAAGTGGGGGTCGACTTCATTAAAATTTTTCAGCATGAGCTAAATCCACACGATTTCTTTTCTTTTCTCTGCCCTCCATTCTCCGGCCCCCACATCCTTTGGACCTTTGGAAATTGAGGTGGTTTTTAGACTTTTCTAAAAAGTTTGCCAATTGGCTTCCAGTGAACAGCAAGAAGGCACAAAGAAGTACCAATTTTTTAAAGTACTTTTTTTTACTTGATATGATATCTTAGTAACAGTAGGAGATACAGAAAGTCATAGTTTTCTACCTTTTCCTTTCTTTAGTGACGGCTGTGCCAGTAGAATCTAATTGACTCCTCACCCCCTGTTTAATGAAAGCTATTAGTCGGCACTGCTTTTAAGTCTCACCTAACCTGAAGACGCTTGAGCAGTTGTTCAAAAAGTATGTTTTGAGCCCTTCCTTAGAATAAGGAAGACCCTGAATTTGTCTTCCTAGAATGTATTATCTATTAGAAGAGAGGAGCAATGGGAAATTATAATGCAATATATTTTGGCTATCTAGTACTGTGTTTTAGAAAAATCCTAAAACTCAGTGGCTTCAAAAAAAAAAAAATGAATGAATGATTTTTATTTCCCACAATTCTGTGGGTAGATCGGACTCAGTAGGGTGTTTCTTCTGCCCTTCACTCTGTAAGAACTGTACTTGGCTGGGGATCTGGTTGGGGCTGGAGGGTCCTATATGGCCTCTAGAAATGTTACCATTTAGAGGGACTTAAAAAATGAACTATTTCTACTTTGTTTGTTTTGTAGACTTTAAAAGCAGTGTTCTTGGGTGAAAGTGTGTTGTATTAGTTAGGTTATGACTAGTTGCAACTAGTTGATAAATTCAGAACACGAGTTAATGGTTGACAGGGCCCTTGGCTCCACATGGGCACTCAGGGAAGGTGGATGGAGTCTCTGGATCTCACAGCTGTACCACCTGAGACGTGCAAACTCCAGCAAGGGAAGAGAGGGATGGGGAATTCACGCTGGCTTTACTTGCCTCAGTTCAGAAATGGAACACATTACGTCCCCTCACTGTCCATTAGCCAACATTAGCACTATAGACCTCAACTTATGGCAAGAAAGGCTGGGAGATGTACAGTGCACACGGAGCATTTGGTGAGGGTTGTTTCTGCCACAAAACATTTAGGAACCACAAAAGGGGACAGAGTTACATGAAAATGACTAAGTGCCTTCTCAGTGACAGGCATTATGCTTTCTGCCCCCATATTCATCTTCTGTTGCTATGTATCAAATTGTCATGAACTTAGTGACTGAAGACACCCATTTACTAGCTCATGATTCTGTAGGTCAGGTGTTCGAACAGATCAACTGTGTTTTCTGCTCAGAATCTCACAAAGATGAATCCAGGTGTCAACTGCACAGGAGACTCTTATCTGGGGGCTCCTTGAAAGGGTCTGCTTCCCAGTCCAGTAAGCGTGTTTACTGAATTCAGTTTCTTGCAGTGGAAACTGTCATCAGCAATATCCTAAGATTCTAGGAGAACTCAGGGAGCATTTGGGACTTTGTTCCCAAGACAGTTTGGGATCTTTTACCCTTTTCCCCTTCAGGAGATCATGTGATGACCAGAAAAATCACTGTGTGTCAGTACTTGCACAAACCCAAACAGCACCCTGCTGGTCTTCAGCAGCTGTAGCAGACCAGACACTTTTCTAAGAACCAATTGCAGCCTTGGGATGAGCCTTGCTCACAGTAGGGTGGAGGTAGAGCTGGTGTATCAGTCAGAACTCTCCAGAGAAACAGAGTCAGTAGGAGATTGATCTCTCTTTTCTTTGGTCTCCAGCATGCGGATGGCAGTTCCTAGGGCTTCTCAGCCTATATCATCATGTGAGCCAAAACCTTATAATACATCTCTTCCTGGAGGCTTAGATTACAGAGGCTAAGTCCCACTCTCTGCCATCCACAAACTGGAGACTCAGGCAAGCTGGTGATATAGTTGCAAGACCTGAGAACCAGAGAGCCAATGGCATGGATTCTAGTTCGAGTCTGAAGGACTGAGAACCAAGAGTACCAAGGTCAGGGGAAGATCAATGTCCTAGCTCAAGCATCAGGCAGAAAGCAAATCCTTCATTCCTTCACTCCATTGTTCTATTCAGGTCCTCAGTGGGTTGGATGGTGCCCACCACATTGGGGAGGGTCATTGGCTTTATTCATTCAGTCCACCATCTCAAATGTTAACCTCTTCTGGAAACGTACTCACAGACACATTCAACACATCCAGAAATCACATTTAACCAGCTATCTGGGCATCCCATGGCCCAGTCAAGTTGACCCATGAAATCAGTCATGACAATAGGGTTCTATTTCTTTCCATTTTCTTTCTTCCTCCAGGAAAGCTACCTTGCAGGATGAATCTAGGTGAATGTCTTTGACAATCAGCTCTGGCCAGTGCCTCTTGCTGGCTTCTCCTTCCATTTCCCATGAGGAAACCAGATATCTATCCAATCACCCCTGCTGCACTGGGAGGGGACAAGGAAAAGCCCAGAGCTTTCCCCTCCTCAAGCATCTTCCCAGGTAGGGGTCAGTGTGCTCACATTGACTTCTCTGGTGGCGTCTAGACAAGAGGCTGGTTGGGAGAGGTGTTATCCCTCACTTTTAGTCATGTATTTAAGACAAAACACATCCTCAGAAAGATGAATGGGAGATGTCAAAGAGTAGACTGGCTCTGACCCTTCTTGTCCCCCCTGTTCTATCTACCTCCAGGAATGTCCCCTCATTGGCCTTCCTTCCTCCACTTCACTGTCAATCAAGGTCTAATGAAGGGTCCAAGGTGCTGCCTCCACGTCCCGTCCAATAGTGGAGTGACAGGATCTCCTATCACATGGGCCCACCTGTCTATCCGCAGAGGGTGGGACTTCTCAGCCTCTGTGATCCAAGCCTCCAGGAAGAGATGCATTATAAGGTTTTGGTTCACATGATGACACAGGCTGAGAAGCCCCAGGAGCTGCTGTCCACACACTGGAGAGTGGGGAAAAAGAGAGATCAATCTCCTACTGGCTGTTTCTCTGGAGAGCCCTGACTGATCCACCATCTCTACCTCCACCCTGCTGTGAGCGAGCCTCGTTCCAAGGCTGCAACTGGGTCTCAGAAAAGTGCCTCACCTGCTGATTTGGCCATGTGTAACTGCGGGGGGCTGTGACTGTGGTCCTCAGTGACTCTCCATCTGTGTGCACCCACATTCAGGGTGTGGGTATCATCTACAGGTTGTACTGCATCCGTGCATGAGTTCAGGAATACCCTGTGCCTATTCAAGAGCATCTCCTAGAGGTTGCTGCTTTATATTCCTGTGTTTTCATGAGGGGATATTGACAGATGGCAAGAGATAAAGGTGTGGAGACAGCGACAGGGAGACATTCTCTTCTGAGACATTCTCACTTTTTGGTGAGACACAGGCTGAAGTAAGGTAGAATTGGGAACAAGCAACAGGAAATGAGGTAGGGACAAATGTTGTGCAACTCTGTCATAATCTCACAGGATCTCCAACAGGAGGCCTATTGGTCCTGCTTTCTTTCCCTAATTACCACCGGGAGCCTGCAGCATGGCCACATTTTCAATTGTGGACTTCCCTTTGCCAGGAGAAGATGTCTTCGGCTAGTTGTTCCTGCAATCCCTGCTGTGGCTGAGGCCTCCCCAGGCCTTGGGATGATTTTTGTGATTGAGCACCGACATTTCTCATCGAAGCCATTGGCATCCCAGGCAGCCGAGCGCTAAGCTGGGGCCAGGCACAAATAGCTCTTTGCAATGACAGCCCAGCTTTGGTGTCTTTTAAAAATAGTCATGATGTGTTTGAAAATTTAAAGAGAAGACATGTTGGATGGAGGGGTGTCGGCCACTCCCTCATCTGTCTTCATTCTAAGAAGACACAAAATTAGAACATTCTGGGAGGGAGAGGGGAAGAAGCAATCATGAACATGAGCACTCACATCCACACACCCGCCCTGCCTCGCCCCGCCCCACTTCACTCCCCAGGGGGTCCTCCCTGCACACACCCTGAGGGGATGGGACTTCAGGAGGGACTTGTCCTCTCAAAGCCATTGGTATTCATCCATAGAGGACTTTGTCTGAAAATAAATGGATGGACTTAAAACTCAGTCTTACTGGTTGAGATCAGTTGAAGAAGAAAAAATTCCACTGGGTCAGAGTAAAAGAAGAAAATGGAATGATTTTTTTTTTTTGAGTTGGAATCTCACTCTGTTGCCCAGGCTGGAGTGCAGTGGGACGCTCACGGCCACCCCAGCATCGACCTGCTGGGCTCTGGTGATCCTTCTGCCTCAGCCTTCCAGGTAGCCGGAACTACAGGTGGGCGCTACCACACCCAGCTAATTTTTTTATTTATTGTAGAGATGAGGTCTTGCCAAGTTGCCCGGGCTGGTCTCGAACTGGTCTTGAACTCGCGGGCTCAGGCAGTTCACTCACCTCGGCTTCCCAAAGTACTGGGATTACAGACTGAGCCACCGAGCCTGGCCAGGATGATTTTACGAATGGACCATATGTGATTTTCAGAGGTAAAATTTCTCCTGTCCAAGCAACTTCAAAGCCACCCTCTTGGAGGAGAGGTGTTTTGTTGTTGTTGTTTTTTCCAACTGATCTCAACCCACAAAGTCTGACTCCTGGGGGCAGGCACAGGGCTGTCCCCAACACTGTCCTGCAGGCCAGGTGCCCTGGCAGAGCCACTGCCACCACCCTGTCACGTGACTAGCACCATGGGGTGTATATTCAAGGTGAAAACAGACCCCAGGCAGCCTAGCCCTTGTTTGTGAAAACAGCAGTGCTTGGAAGTGACAGCTGGGATAGCTGGAATTGTTATGAGAAATTCCAAGAGAACCAGACGCTTCTAGGGGGGCCTGCGAATTGAAAGGGAAAGAATGTTCCATCCAGGGAAAGAAAAATGTTTAAAGAACCCTGTCATTCCCAACCACCCGCTCCAAGTTCCAAACTGAAAGAAGTGCCCTTTGCCTTGGAGAAATAAAGCAGAATTCTGACGGCAAACACCCTGAATTAGCGGGTATTTGGCACTTGCTCTGACAAGGGCTCTGGATCTTTTTACAGATCAAACTACCTATTTCCTGAAGCTCTGGGCATCCCAGCAGCTGCCTCCAGAAGTGGTTCCCACATTCCTAACTGCTCCAAAGGAAAGTTGTCCTTTGCCACCGACCCCTTGTGCAAACAGACATTTTACAGGGACCACGGGTCACTTCCTGTTTCTAGTCTGCAGATAGTTTTGGCAGTTTCATTTCCTTTACTCATGCTTCACTGCCTCCTACTGCCCTTTCCTTCCTGCTTTCTAAGGAAAGAGTCGGCTTGAGAGGACTTACCGTAACTGTAGACCAGACCCTGGCTGGGAACTGTGCAGACTTCCTCTCAGTCAGTCCTCACAATCACCTTCACCAAGGAGACAGTATTTGAAAGGACAGACCGAGAATGGGAAGCCATTTTTCATCTTGTTCTTAAACCCTGACACAATGATGAGAAAGTAGAAGCTATGCTTTTGGAGAAATGCACACTTTAGGTATAATTAACTTTACTGACTTTGTCTTTTCAGAAACAGACTTCCAGGTATCAGAGGTATCTCATAGTGGCAATCAAGCTTGCCTAGAGTAAGGGAATTTACAAGACCTAAGACATCATGCATTGGGCAAGGACTGGAAAAGTCATGAAACTTGTCATTACAAACGTTATAACCGCTCAGAGGGGGAGCAGGTGGGGATTCAATCTTCCAGTAAATTGGGCACTATCTACAGGGAAGTCAAGGATCTCTCAAAGCTACCTACTGGGAATGCCTAGGAGATAAGGGGAGGTACACACTCCATTAGGTCTAAGGAATGTTGTTTGGGAAGGTGCAGGATAATTAGAATCCTTGTCATGCCCTTCTCTAGGGGCTGTGATAATGTGGGCGGACATTAATGGGTCTCTGTCACAGGTTCTCCAAGACATCCACAGGTGGTCTATAAGAAAGTCACAGCAGTCACGGCAGTCAAGTGCAACATCTCCAAGAGAAGGATTTAAGCCTGAGAGCCTACGAGGCCACACTTACCTAGAGTGTAGGCCCACTCCCTGTCTGTGGGGGGTGAGCTTTTCTTAAATAAATCTTTTCTTCTCTCACCTCTGTGTGTCGCAATTCTTTGCAATCTACTCTGATCTCTGGGTTGCCAGCCCACACCTTTGGCTTGCCAGCCCCGGCAGTGCTGCACACCTCCCTGCGCCTCTCCACCCTCACCAGGTCCGTCCGTACCCTGACAGTATTAACCTTAATTTGCAGAGAAATAAACGTGCGTGCAAAGAGATTGCTGCCTTGGCCAAGGGTGCACAGCTGTGAGCATCAAGTCAGGACTGGAGCCTGTGCTATGTGGTCTCACAGGCCTGTACTTGTGGAAGCCTGTGTTGTCACCCACAGTCTTTCCAAGCCCGCCCCTGGCATCAGGGACCAGGCAGGCATGGCTTTGCCAGTGTTTGGCCTCACCTTGTTTGAGTCCCAGACAGGGCTCTGAGGCCAGGTTGCAAACCCACACCACGTTGATTTCCAAGCTGGGGACTGCTGCCATACCCCCGGGATGTGTGGTCTAGTACCGGCACAAGGCTCTGCTGGCCTGGTGACTTCATAGCCAAGACCTCCATACACTGCAAGATTTGGGCAAAATGAAAAGTAACCCTTCTTACAGAAAGATCAGGGATCTATATCCAGTGACAATGATGAAAGTGGCCTGGGGGTGAGGGGAAGTGTAACTTCTAACATGATCACATGATTAGACAGAAGACTTGATTTTTTTTTTTGGAGTCGAGGTCTCACTCTGTCACCCAGACTGGAGGGATATAGTGACACAATCACAGCTCACTGAGACCTCGACATCCTAGGCTTAGGTGTCCCTCCCACCTCAGCCCCCCCAGAGTAGCTGGGACTACAGGCACACACCACCACACTCAACTAATTTTTTATTTTTTTGTAAAGATGAAGTCTTGCTATGTTGCCCATGCAGGTTTCAAACTCCTGGGCTCAAGCAATTTTCCCACCTTGGCCTCCCAAATTGCTGGGATTATAGGTGTGAGCCACTGTGACCAATCTGAAGGCTGATCTTTTAAGTACATTTTTAAAAAAATGTCAACAGGAACTACCAACTCCCAAATGGGAGGAAAAACAGCTACTCCAAGTCTCAAACACATGCCCCATGGCCACACTGAGAACACCATAGACACTTGGTCCCTCAGCCACTGGAGAGTAGCAGTTATCTAGGCACAGAGGGGCAGCCCTGGCCCTGCCCTGTGATGTGGCCTGTCCAGCAACAGGTAGTCAGGGTTGCACTCCAGCAAATGACAGAGCAGACCCAAGGGTCAAACTTTGGATCCGGGTCACAGCAGGCCCTGGAGAAGGCTGATGTGTTAACCTTTGTGACACAGGTTCCCAAATGCAGCCACATGATTTCATAGATCCTCAAAGGTATGGTCCCTGAAATTAACATCAATTTATGCAAACCCTTCACCCCAGATTATTCCTAATCTCACCCACTATCTTCTCAAAATAGGCAGAAAATGATTTAGGCAATGCACTGAGTAGATAAGAGGAGCGAAGCCCAGGGAGGGAACTCCAGTGAAATATCTGACTCATGTTATAATTCAGTCCTATGGGAAACAATCAGTTTTCTGCTCTCTGGTTGCAAACAGCCTCTCCGGTTGCAGGTGAGTGAGGTTCCTACTTGGCATAGCCTCAAGCTCTGGAGTTAAGGGTTGAGACCAAAAGAAATGCCAGAAAAGGCAACTCAGCTCCCAGGGGTGAAGAATGGAGAGGGCAGCAGCCTAGAGAACTGGAGGCGACATCTCATTCTGGAGGAGAAAAAAGAGAGTAAGGGTGTGGAGGAGAGGTAGAGAAAAGGGAGGAGAGAGGCAGTCTAGCTGAAAGGGCAAGAGAGGAGGGGAGGAGGAGAAGGAAAGGGGGAGGAGGAGAGAGAGCAGAAGGAGAGAGGAGGAGGGAGAGAGGAGAGAGAGAGGAGAGGGGAGGAGGAGGGAGACAGGAGGAGGGAGAGAGGAGGAGGGGGAGAAGAGGAGGGGGAGAGGAGGGAGGAGAAAAGATAAGAAGAAAGGAATGAGAAGGGGAGAAGAGGAGGAAGAGAGGAGGAGAGGGCGAGGAAATGAAGAGGAAGAAGAGGAGAAAAGAAGGGAGAAAAAGAAAAGGAAAGATGAAAGGAAGAGGAAAGAGAAAGTAAATAAGAGGAGGAGAGGGAAAAGAGAAGGAAAGGCGAGGAGGCAGAGGGCAGATGAGGGAAGGAGGAAGAAGAGGAGGAAGAGAAGGGAAGGGAAGGGAGAAGAAGGAGGAGAGAGGAGGTGAAGAAGGAGGAAGAGGAGGAGGGTAAGAGAAAAGCGGGAAGGGGAAGAGAGACTGCCTGGTGCTGCTACAACCCCCGGTTATCAGCCTTGCAGTGAGAGCGACTCCCGGGGAGCAGGAAGAAGGCAGATACATCCTTCGAGGCAGAGGCTGCATGTTTGTGGGAAGCATGGGGGGAGCCCATTTGCTCAGGTGGCCTGCTCCTCTCCCTGCCAACGCCGAGGTCACGCAGGATCATCAACTGGCTGGAGGACTTGTTCTGTGAAAAATGGCACCTGGTCCTGATTGGGCTTTGTGGGCAAGAAAACTAGATGGCAACTTTAATCAGAGTCCTTCTGGCTCACCAGTTGAGACAGAAAATGAAGCACTTTTTTTCCCCTAGGAACCACCAATTTGCTTGTGGGTGACGAGCAGGCTTTCTTTCTTTCTTTCTTTCTTTCTTTCTTTCTTTCTTTCTTTCTTTCTTTCTTTCTTTCTTTCTTTCATTTAAGAAAGCAGGATTTATTAAGTGGACAGAAAATCTCCCACAATGGGAGGGGACCCGAGGAGGTTGCCTATGAACCCATTTCTTTCAGGAAGACACCAGCTGCAGGGATGGCCTTACTGCCTGGCCAAGAGCAAGCCTCCCACTCCAGAGTGGCACTAAGCTTTGCTCCCAGGGATGGGACAGGGTTTCCATGCTGTCGGTGATACGGGCATTGCATAATGACAGGTTCCCCCTGACTTGCTGAAATGTGGTGACGGGAGTCAAGGGCACTAAGATTTGCTTCTCTGGTGGCTCCAGCAGTGCCCCTGACACTGCATACGTTGTGTTGGAACATGTATGTGCTTAGAAGTGTTGAATTCTCTGGGTAGTGAAAGAAAGGCCCTGCAAAACAAATATAAATATCACCGTAAAGCTGAGATGTGAAGATAGATCTCACAATAGTGTGAAGAAAAATAAGTTATCTTATCTAAAGTTTCACTGCTTCCTTTCCAGGCCATTATACCAAGACCAGAAATGAAAGTAACTCCCTGTCACTTTAGCTGTCATAACAACTGCACTTGGCTAGCCTGTCAAGGAAATAGCAAGTAGGTATCATGTGCCTTTGGCTGGGTGTTACCTGGCAAATACCACAGAAATATGATACCTGCTCCTGGGACGCAGTACCTTCCATGGTAAAATCAAGACAGTCCCAGATAAGAGGGGACAGTTGGTCACCCTAGGAATGACATGCAAATGGCCCAACATGGGCATCCCTCTCCTCTCCACCTAATTAATTCCTACCGGCCTGTTGTTAAAAGAAAAACCTTAGACAAGTTAAATTTAACTGAATTTAATTGAGCAAAGAATTCACAAATCAGGCAACTCCCAAACAAGAAGAGGTTCAGAGAGCCTATGGCACTGCCTCGTGGTCGGAAAAGATTTATTTACAGGGAAGTGATGTATAGAAAACAGAAGTGAGGAACAGACACAACTGGCTTGGTTATGGCTGGCCTTTGCCTTATTTGAACACAGTGTAAACAGTTGGTGCCTGTGGTTGGCTGAAACTCAGAGACTGGCATGAGAGCAGGTTTGTTTGTTTACACATCCAGTCAGGAGACTGTTTACTATGTACAAAGAAACTTTTAGGCCGACCTATAAAACATGTCAGGAGGCAGCTTTAGGCTAAACCTAATTTAACACTGACAAGGCTTAGGTAAGTCTTTCCTTCCTCAACACCCAGAGTTCAGGGACTTTCCCCTCAAGGAATCTCTGTGACACTTGGTCTACCTGCATGTCAAGCATACAAAGACAGTCCTATGGCATTTGGTTGAGGAGTGTGTGGACAATTGTCATAATTCTTGACCACCTTGCTTCTGAGCCCCTTCCTACAGAAGAGGAACGCCCCCATCTTGAATCTTGATGGGAAGCAGACAATGCCAGATTGATGTTTTTCTGCAAGACCATCCTTATAGCAGTAAGAACCTGGAAGACAGCATGTCCTCAAGGGCAAACGGAGACTGTGGGCCTGTGTCCTTGGTTTCCCTTGAGAGGTCTCCACTCTGGGCCTTGAAGACAAAGCTAGTTGCCACTCTCACTGGCAGTGGGAGTAGCCAAGCCAGAGCAAAGCAGGAGCAAAGCAGGCCAGCTTCACTCCAAACCAGCCCAGGTAGAGAAAAGGTGCCTCCCTCCCTGGGCAGGTCCTTGGTAAGCTACTCTTTTATGACAATGAACTCTCTGAACCTGGATCTCAGATTTCCCAATTCTGTGAGCTACTCAACACGCTTTCATCAACTCCCGTTTCTATTTACCTGGTTTATTTGAAAAACACCAACTTATAGGAGGAGATGGTGTCCATTTGTGAAGATAAGGGGCTCCCTTTCTAGACAAAGCAGTCTGCAGGTGTCCAGGAAGTAGGAAGACCCATGGGACTCAAGGACACTAATTCCTGCCTGAGAATCTAGTGGAAGGGATGTGTGTTCTGATTTCCTACTGCATTTTCTAAGTGTGGACCAATCAATTATCTGAAGATATTCAGGCAAGTCCCGGGGACGTATGGAGGATGTACACACTGTACTTTTTAGCACAGGAAAAGAAAGAGACATAATTACTGTGTTCACTTTGGAAACGGCTTGATCTGGCACAGCAGAACTCAGTCAATCCATCAGAAAACTATTTATTGAACACCTACCATATGTAGACTTGGCTAAAATTTTGCCTAGTCTGCTTGGCAGAGAATATCCAAGCTTAGACTCACATCACCCTACAACTGGAATCAGTTAGAGTGATTTGTAGTCTGCTTTAGAAAATTCTGAAAAAAAATTTGAATGTCTTGGAAAACCTTTCATTCACCCTGCACTTCTTTTTCCTTCTTGTTGGGTGATGTGAGAAAGAGAAGGAAGAAAACAGTGTCCTCCAATGGGTTTATTTATTGTGACCAAAGCTTCATTGTTAAAACAAAAACCAAAAAGAGGAAGGGGAAAAAAATGATCCTCTATTATCTGGGAATCTGCAAGAATGAGTTTTCCCATGGAAACCTGACTCTTATTGGCTAGAAGCATCCCATCCCAAAGCCCACAATAGGAGTTCCCTTAGAGAACTGTGGATGCAGTGCTTCTAGAGCTTTTCACTTTGGGCCTGGATCACACTTGGAAAAGCTCAGAGGAACAGAACTGACTAGTCCATAGGATAGACACCATGGTGGAAACTCAACAGTCAGTAGGACAACATCTATTCCTCAGTGGAATCAAAGTACAGCTGGAGATTCAACAACAGATTGGGGCTAATTGCTTTCTTCCTGGGCATAGACATATCAGCAGCTCAACTCAGCAGATGCCTTTTGGGCACGCTTTCTACACCCATTTGAATGTTTCCATAGCAATAGAAGAGACACTCCTTTTTCACAATGGGTACTGGCTGTTTAAGGATTTCACTAGTCAGTGGTGCTGAGATACTAGTTACCAGTGGAGTGGTAAAATTTAGTCTATCTGAAATATTCTTTTTTGGGGAAACTCATTGGTAAGGTAGAGCTCATACTTAACTTGAAAAGCCTTGCTATCCCTTGTGTGGCTGTTGCTGGATAGCACCCGATTGTTTTTAGTAATCTTTGGAACATACTAAATTTGGGACTGCTTCTGCTTTCTGTGTGGGAATTGTGCTTTAACATTAGGAGAGCCAGCAGTCATCTCACAACCTTGAGGATGTGCTGAGGATGGTAGAGCAGAAAGGCAGGAGGAGACAACGTTCCCAATGACTTCACAGAGCTGTCCACACCTAGCATTCCCTTATGGAAGAGAATGGCCCCTGTGTGCTTAAGTCACTGTGACCACATTTTTAGCTGAGTGCAATCCCTAATAAAGGTTGTTTATGACAACAGCGTTCAAAGGGGAAAAAAAAACTATTTAATATCTAGTGCTAAATGATTGACCAGCTAAATTATGTTGTTGACTACCAGGTGGCTCTTTCTGTAGCACATTTATTCATAAAATAAATTATTTACTAAGTTCTCACTATGTGACAGGCACAGTGACAGACCTTGGGGGCACAATAACAAATAAACAGATATGGTCCCTACCCTCAAGAAATTGTAGAAGAAAATGCAATGGCACAGAGAGCTGTTCCTGCGTAGATTAGGATCTAATTAGACTGTGCTTTCAAGGCCTGTCCTTTGGGTAGACTGCTTGAGTGACCATCCTCAGGCCCTCAATTGTGGGGCTGTTTGTGTCCTTCTTCTTTTCTGAACGTCACCAAAATTCAGTTTTGCAATGTGTCTCTGAAAATATCCTATAGTATCCATGAAAGACGCTGGCATTGCAATGCTTTCTTTCAGGTGTGATTGTTCTGGACAGGCCCCATACTAGTTGAGTTGCCTGGGCACTGCATCCTCCTAGAAATAGCCCTGGTGTTATACAAAGAGAGAACAGGCTAAAAGGACATAAGTAAAAATGTCAGTAATGATTATGAGTTTTAGAGTTAATGTGATCTTCGTTTTTCACCCATTTGTTTTTATTTTCTAAAATTTTATAAACATGCATTTCACTTAAAAATCTTTTCATTGAAGTATAACATACAGACATATACCATGAGTATACAGAACAATGAATTCTCACACATTGTACACCTAGGAATCCAGACCAAGGGGGTTGGGCCTCCTCCTGATCACTGTCCACCCAAGAGTAATTACTACCCTAACTTCTAACAACCATATATTCTTTTTGCTACTTGACAGTACATATATTCTTTGTACTTGACAGAGATAGACTCACACAATTTTGCACTTAGCATTTTTCGTTCAACATGTGTGAGATTCATCCATGTTGTTAAACATAGTCCAGGTCATTCACTTCCACCATTGGTTAGAATTCCATTGGGTGATTAAGCCACAGATTATTTATCCACTCTACTCTTTATGGGCGTTGGAAAGTTTCCCCCTTTAGCCTACTACAAATAGGGTCACTATGAATATTTTTGTGCATGTCCTTTAGTGAATATATCCATGCATTCCTGTTGGCCTAGGAATGGAATACCAAGCCAAAAGCAAGTATATGTTTAGCTTTAGTAGGACTGCAAGTTTTCCAAAGCAGTTGTAATACATATTATTTTTAAAATAAGGAAAAAAGGTAACTTACAAAGCATCCCGACACTAAGCTGTATATACAAAAACATTTTCCACATGTATTTAAATCCATTCATAACAAAACTCTACTTTCAAGTCTTTTTTCTCGACTAATAATTAAATGCCACTCATTTTCCTGGACACAATAGAGGGCCAAAAGATGTTTCAAATAGAGTCCCAGGCTTCACGGAGCTAATAACGTACTATGGGAAGGTAAAACTGCAGGTAATAGCAAGGCTTGGTGGCTCAGCCTGTAATCCCGCGCCTTTGGAAGGCTGAGGTGAGTGGATTTCCTGAGCCCGCGGGTTCGAGACCCGCCTGGGAAGTGAGACCTCATCTCTACAATAAATCAAAAAATCAGCTGGGCATGGTAGCGCATGCCTATAATTCTGGCTACTTGGAAGGCTGAGGCGGAAGGATTGCCAGAGCCCGGCAGGTCGAGGCTGCGGTGGCCGGGAGCGGCCACTGCACTCCAGTCTGGGTGACAGAGTGAGACTCGAACTCAAAAAAAAAAAAAAACTGCAGGTAATGCTAATGTCATGCCCAGTGGTGACAAATGACCCACCTGAGAAGCAAAAAAAGTGATAAAGTATCAGAGGCTGCAAAAATGACTAACATGGGGCAGAAGTCAAGAAAGGTTTCATTTAAATAGTGATGTTTGGATAGGTATCAAGGGGTGGGTGTTTTGACTAAAGATATGGAGAATTTGGTAAAACATTTAAAGAAGAGGACATCATGCAAGTGAAAAAATGGAGGTGGAGAGAGTCTCAGGTAATAGTGACCTGTCCAAGTTAGCTAAGGGGATAAGTGTGCAAAGGGACACCATGGGAGAGCTTGCAGGAAAGGCAGATTAGGATCAAGGCCCTTCAATGCTATGCAAAGGGTTTGAATGTGAGTTTCAAGATAATGGGAAGTCTTCGAAGCCTTTGGGTAGGAGGTGCATCAGTCAGGATTAGATGAGCTATGCTGCTGTGACAAACAACAACAAAATCCCAGTGGCTTATAGCCACAGGTTCGACTTATTGCATTTGTTATATTCACAAGTCAGTGGTGGATGTGCTTCACCACATCTTCACTCCAGAACTCAGGCTGATGAAGCTGTCACCACCCGGGGCATACTGGTCACTGCAGAAGAAGAAAGAAAAAGGTCTTGAAGGTCTCATTCCAGCAATGAAGTACACTAGTCCAGAAGTGACAGACACATAATACTTTCAACAAGATGGCAACCAGAAAATGCACTCTACCATGTCTCTGAAAGACAGGCTGGAAGCACATTGTGAGCAGTACTGATAACCTCTCTAGGATGAGAAAGGACCAGAGCTGGCATCTAGGGCAATCATTTTAACACAGCGTGTAGGATGGAATGGGTTGGAAGGGAAATAGGGACACAGCAACCATCTAGAAGGCTACTGAAACCAGCCAGGTGAAAAATGATCACTTGCTACTGTGGAAATTGGAATGAAGAGGATGGAACAGATGCACAAAATGTTACAGAAAAAAATTTATAGAATGCAGAGACCTCTTGGACAGGTGTGAATAAGGGAAGATTTGAAGATGACTCCGGATCTCCAGCCTGGAGGCTGGTGGTGCCAGGAGTTGGAACAGGAAGTAGGAGGCGAGGAGCATTTGCATGAGGTGAAGATGAATTGCCCAGGAAGAGAGAATGGTAGCCTTACATATTTTGTTTCACAAAAGTAAAGCAAAACAAACTCAACTCACTTGGCAAGCACCTGTGAGCACCTGCTCTGAGCTCAGCATGGCATATTCCATAACCTCATTATCAAACACTGTTGGGAATTATGCTGTCTACATTCACATCCCCTCCACAAGCAATGGATTTTTTTTCTCAGATTACTGAAATTTTGCTCATTTTTACTATTTTGAATGGAGAATTTCCAAGTTGCATTATAGACTAACTAACTTGTCACAACCCTGTTTTAAACAAGTTTCTTAGTCATCTGTGTAATCCTCACATCTTTCATAAATCTTCGAATATGGAAAGTGCTCAGACTGAATGGAGAAATTTACCCTTTTTATATCAACGCAGGGCCACCGTGACATACATCGACTATGTCCTTATGTTTTAAGACGTAGCTACATGTGCATAGTCTGTTCCACAGGCGCATCTGCTTTTTTGTCAAGACAAGGTTCCTCTATGAGACTCTTACAAGCATTTATGATTTCTGGAGACTCTCCCTATGAAAATCTCTACATCCTTACCTCAGCATGTCAAAGACAAATCTCATTTTGATGAAGAGTCAGTAGAAGATGAGTGTTCTCACCAAAAAAAGAAAAAAGGTGAGGCATGAGGTGATGAGTGTGTTAATTAACTTGATTGTGGTAATTATTTCACAATGCATATGTATATCAAATCATCACATTGCGTACCTTAACTGCATGCAAGTTTATTTGTCAGTTATACCTCAATAAATCTGGAGGAAAAACACAATTCAGGTGACACCTTCTCCAAAATGTCTTCCTAATTTCAGCTACATTTAGCAGAATCCTTTTCTGTGTTCCCCTTTTACCTGATTGGTTCTCTCCATATGATTCTTTTTCTCACTCATCTTCTTTGGAGTTTATGATGATATGTCTCTCTCTCACTAGGCTATTCCTGAGAGGCAAGAGCAATGTCCCCAAACCTTTGCTGAGTCTTGAAAGTGCCAGTGCTTCTGTCATTGTTTGTTAGCTGAAATTTTCATAAAGAAAGAGACCATGTCTTTTAGCATAATCTTGCATAATATCCAACCTAAACAATGCAGCACTGGGAAATTGGTTAAGACCTGCTCTCCAAGATCACTACCCTTAGGAAATGGTTTCTAATACCATAAGCCTTGGCATACACTAAATTTAGTTGAATTTCTTTGCCCTGTTCATGCTACTGTTGGGGCTCAGAAAACAATATCTTAGAACAAAAGCCTCAGCAGCAACCTCAGAAGAAATAGTTTCTCTCCAACCTTCTCTCGTCTTTCCGTCTCTGAACCCTGGAAGCTAGCCATAGAAACTAGAATCCCTCTTCCCTAAGACAGGTCATAGAATGTAGAAACCCTTTTCCTCAAAGCCAGCCATAAAACCTAGAAATATTACTCTAACTTTCCCCCTGTCTTTTTGAGTAAACATTGGCCATAAAAAAAAAACTGTCTGTCCTACCTTGTTTGACCGAAGGTCATAAGACCTCATTCCAGAGAGGGTCCTGCCTCATATCCAGAAGGAAGAAATGCTGCTCAGGGAGGCCAGGAAGAACCTAGACAGACAAGCCATGCTGGGTTTCCCCACTCAGTCTGTTATCATTAGATCATGCCCTTTTTTCCCAATCATATTTCTACATATCTGCCCATGCTTTGTTGAACCTGAGCATGAAAAGGACAATTTTCCCTGTATCTTTGGGTCTTCCTTCTGAAGGCTCCTGTGTACACGTTAATAAATCTGTATACATTTTCTCATATTAATCTACCTCTTGTCAGAGATTTTCAGTGAAACTTCAAAGGGTGAAAGCAAAGTTTTCCTTCAGTTCCTATGCTACAACAGGCAAAAATTAGTATGACACTTGGATTCTGCTCAATAGGTTCAAGATGTCTTACAGCTTAAGTGAATAATCCTTCAAAAATCATTTGACTGAAACTTGATGAAGCTTGCTTGAATCTAATAAAAGCCCATGTCAGTGACTTTTTAGCTTATGTTCTTGAGGCTATGACCTATGCCAAAGATTATAATAAAGGTCAGCAAAGAAAACTGTTGGCTGTATGTAGAGGTCTGTGGACACCGCCCAAGAAATCTCAGTAGTCCTGGTGCCACTGTTTTATGACTGCCCAATCGATCTTTCACAATTTACATGAAAGTAGTCTTCATTTAATGCCTTTCACAAATGACAATGCCCTATGGACTGAAAACATATGTCACCGCAGGCTTTCAAAGTTCTGATGTGTGCTATGTACTTAATTAATCCAACAAATATTTATTAAATTGTGTATCAAATATTTATTAAATTGTGTATCAAACACAATTAAATTGTGTATCAAATATTTATTAAATTGTGTATCAAACACAATTCTAGGTACATGAGATACAGTAGTATATGGAACAGGCACAATCCCTGCCCTTGTGGAGCTCTTCTCTCACTGTGGTCGGCACGTTCATGATCCCACGAGTGGATTTTATTGTGCTCATTCTATTGGTGAGAAACTGGGGCTCAGACGGAAAAGGTATCTTGATCAAGATCAACCAGATAGTCCATAGACAAGTATGAATTTAAGTCAGGCTCTGTCATATTGCCTTTTCAAAACTGGTGTTCTGTGAATACTTTTCCAGGATGTAGATGTTTCATAAAATTACATTCCACATTTCAATATGTTTGGACAAGACCTTTTGTCACAGATTCGGTTCTGAGAAAAGATGCTGAGATGTGTTTTTGCATGGAAAAGGATTCTTAGGGCATGCTTTTAAGATCAACACCTGGGGAAAGAAAGAAAAAAAAAAGCTGACTTTAGAGGAAGAAATTGGGCTGCAATGTTGTCTTAAGGTAAGCCTCAACTGACACTGCAGGAAGTTCTGAAGATGGCCTTTCAAGGCTGTCCTGAGCTGGGTTGAGGGGGCTCCAGGTCTTTATATTCCCAGCCACTCAGTTATTGTATGTGATCTGCCCAGGGAAGGGGGACAACCTTGGGCAAGGCAGCTCTATTCAGCTGAGTAAATCTCCAAAGCAGGTCTGAGAGATGAGGGATGGCAACAAGTTCTGCATTCTTTTTTTTTTTTTTAAGTTCTGCATTCTTAAAGAGGCACCTGGGAAGTACAGTCAGCATCCACTCAACTGTAAACACCAAATAAATGAAATGAAACAGGTTTTTCACTGCTAAAAAACAAGTTTGCTTTTTTACTATTTTTAGTGAGCAAATATAAACTGCGAACCTTGAAATTTCCTATGTAGTTTCCCTAAATTCATTTAAGTCCAGAATGCTTTTTGGAGTCAGTACTTGACATCCTCTGAAATAATATACATAGGATGCATGTGTACCAGAAAACACAGAGCAATTGGACAATTGCACAAAAACTGGAGATGCAAAATGCAGTAGGATACAAAACTGAACTGAAAGTGGATCGTAGGCCAAAAATGATAGTGCTCTTAGAAAAAAGCATAAGTCTTTGTTATCTGGGATGAAGCAATATGTTCTTAGCTATAACACCAAAAGCATAAGTAACAAAAAATAAGTAAACTAGACTTCATCATAATTAAAAATGTTTGTGCTTCAAGGAACACCATAAAGTTTTTAAAAAAATCCTACAGAATAGAAAAACGTATTTGCAAACCATATCCTGATAAGAGACTTGTGTTCAGAATACATGAAGGACTCTCACAACGCAACAATAAAAGAATAAAGAACACAACCAAGACAAGCAAAGCGTTCCTATAGACCTTTCACCAAAAAGACTTACAAATGGTCAATAAGTACATAAAATGATGCCTGACATCATTAGCCTTCAGGGAAATGCAAATCAAAGCCATAGTGAGATACCACTTAAGATGGCATCATCAGCTTGGGCAACAGAATGAAACTGTGTCTCAAAAAAAGAAAATTAGTATTAAAAAAGATAGATAATGAAATGTATTGGTGAGGATGTGAAGAAACTGAAACCCTCAAACATCGCTGGTGGAAATGTGAAATGGTGTAGCCACTTTGGAAAAGAGCTTGGCAGTTCTTCAAATGGTTAAACAGAGTTACCATATGACCCAGCAATTCTCTTAGATATAGACCAAAGAGAATTAAAAATATGTATTCACACAATAATGTGTATACAAATGTTCATAGCAGCATTATTCAAAATAGCCCAAGAGTGGAGAAAACCCAGATGTCCATCAGCTGATGATTAGATTACCAAAATGTGGAATAGTTGGAAAGATATATAACGAGAAATGATAAAATGATATTTGCTAACATGGAAGAGACATGAAAGCATCATGCTAAATGAAAGAAGCTGGCCACAGTGGCCACATAGCATATGAATCCATATATAAAATGTCCAGAAAAGGCCAACCCAGCGAGACATACAGGTTACTGGTTGCAGTGGGCGGTAATGAAGAATGACTGCTATCAGGTGTGGAGATGCTTTTTGGGATGATGAAAATGTCCTAAATTTAGATAATAGTAATGGTTGCACAGCTTTGTGAATGTATTAAAATCACTAAATTGTGATTAAAAGGATGAAGCATACAGTATGTGAATTACATCTCGATATGGCAGCAGAGACATAAATGAGAAGGCCACTAACTTTGTCTGGGGGACACTAGGGAAGCATCTCAGAGCTCTCTTGCTTGCAAGCGAAAAGAAAAACCTCAAGCTATAATGAGAAATTTTTAAAAGAAGGGAAAGAAGAAAGTCATTGGGTAACATAACTAGAAAATCAAGAAGTTTGCTTCAAGATTCCACCAGAGAAGTCAAAACGGCACCAAGTATACAGACTCTTCCCCTCAATGTTTAGCAAGTCCAGCAGAAAGACTGTGATCTCTTCCAACATCTTTAGGGCAATCAAAGGGTAAAATTTGACTGATGCTGCTCTTAGGAAACAAACTTATTCCTGAACCAATCATTTGGGTGGGCATAAGAGGCCAGGGCTATTCTAATTGCCTGTACTAGTTCACATGCCCATGCCTATGGGATGGGTACCTAGGGGAAGATTTAGTGATTTACTTTTTCCAAAAAGCCAGAATGCAAGCTGAATGTAAAGGGAGGAATGAGTTTGCAGATGAAAAGAAAGTAGACAAAATTAAAAGGAAGATAATTCCAGGTAGAAGATCCATATGGCACCCCTTCTTTACCTGTGATTTTTATTTTCATTTCCTCCTACCAGCAGGACTCCTACCCAGGAGATGAACAGCAAAGAAGGGACAATATTTTACCAGTGCCAGTAATTTTATGTTCTACAGTGAAGATTTAGCAAACTGTATTCCAATAGGCTGTGAATGATACGAAAAATTACAATAGATTTCAATTTAAGACTTAAACCTTTTTGAGCATTTTCTCCCTTCCGTATATTTTGGAATTGCTACCGCCCCTCCCTTCCCCCCTTCTCAATATCCAATCTATCATCAGTCCCTAGAAATGCTGCCTTTTATCTGCCTTGAGTACTGCCCTCTCATCTCTGCTCCCCATGCCAATGGAATCATTTGCCTATCATGATTTCTCACTTGCCTTTCTGCAGTAACCTCCTCTGGTCTCCATCCTGTATCCCTTCAATCCCTCCCTTACAGTGTGGCCACAGCAAACTTTTAATATGCAAATCTGGTGTTGGCTTCATCCAGACTTCAAATTCTGCCCTCAAGCTCTAACCCAGTATCAATCCCTTGGGTGCATAACCCCCAGTCTTCTGGACTAAGGAAGCCACCCTGACCTTTGCTATATAAATAAAAACATCTCAAGCCCTCCTGTCACAGGACTGGAAAGCAAAGCCAGGGTTCATCACCAGTTGACCATGCATTCTTTTCTACAGGACTTTTCAGAAGGCTGATGTCCCTCCCAGCCACCAAGGGTTCTGATAAGTGCTTCAGCTGAAGTCTCAATCTCATTTGTTTCTCTGTGGATATTCTCCTGTCCTCTGCTCCCCGGCACTAACATAAGCAGAGAACATACCCCTTCTCTTTGATTTCCTCACGTATCTCCAGTAGAAGGCATTTGTGTGGTAGAACTTTTGTGAAGGTTTGGAATAATGGAGGAAGACAATACAGGAAGGCAATGACTTGAGACTGGACTTGGAGCATGTCTGCACTTAAATGTCTCCGCCATTCTCACCACCAAAATCCTTCCTTATTTGTGTCTCTTCTTGGTCCCAGTCTCCCACTATTCTACTGGAACTCTTGTCTTTTCTACTAGCAGATGGCTTCCAATAATAACATTTCTGTGTATCTTTTAGACAGAGAGATTTTTTTCCTCGACCATTTCTTAAACTACCTTAGGCTTAAATTTGGGTGTCCCAAAACACAAGAAGAGGCTCTCTATGCAAAGTCACTTACTTTGAGGTTCCCCCTGTTTATAGCACGCAGCACTGAGATAAACCTTAAAATTAATGGCCTTTCCCATATCTGGATCAAATTCTTAGGCATTGTTCTCACTCCACCAGTCTCTATCCATGAATAAGGCCACTACAAAGATGTTATCCTTTGCCGTCTACGAGCTGTGTTACTCCAAGCAGAAACAGTCACTGGAACTTTCCTTATAGTTGGTATAAGCAGCAATTTTTTTCCCCCACTGATATCAAAATATAAACACCTTGGAGACTCGCCCTCAGCTCTGGTTCCCTCTCTGTCCCCACAGTCACCTACCTTTCGGCTACTCAGCCACTTGCCTTTTCCATACAGTGTTCCTTCCTGATGCCATTTTTGTTTGGTTGTGTTTTTGCAAATCTCAGTCTCTCTTTGTAGAATCTATCTTTACTTGGCTAAGGATTCCTTCTTTTCCTTATTTGTCTAAGGACCACTCACTTTTCATGACTCAGTTTTCTTTAGATAATCCCCTCACCACCTTCTCACTCACTTCCTACTAATTCAGGGGATGAACACTCCTCCTCAATCCGCAAAGAGTCTGTACACATTCTATTTTCCAGGTTATTGTCATCCGTGATCTTCTTCCACTAGTCTTGGAGTAGCTCGAGGACAAGTAGAAAGTTCCGTTTGGCGCTGGACTCAGTAGAGGTTTTGTTGGATGAAATATGGGTAGATGGATAGCCTTGCCACATGGTAACTTGTTCATATGAAACTGCTTCATATGAAGTAAATTCCCTCCACCGTTAGAGCCTTCCAACCCAGACCTCCAAGTTTTTTAGAAATCTCTACCAAATTCTGATCTTTCACCTCCAGATCTCTTGGTTATTTCCTTCTGTACCTCCCTTTCTTTCTCTCATTGCTCT
Organism: Cephalopachus bancanus; assembly: GCA_027257055.1. Classification (NCBI taxonomy): domain Eukaryota; kingdom Metazoa; phylum Chordata; class Mammalia; order Primates; family Tarsiidae; genus Cephalopachus; species Cephalopachus bancanus. The sequence continues at coordinate 10,055,708 of JAPVLO010000014.1, forward strand.
TCTCCTACATCTTAGAAACATAAATCAGACTTGGATCCAACCTCACCTTAATTATTTATTTCTTTTTTGGTCCAAATGCCTTCAGGCTAATCATACATTATGTTAAACTGGAAGTTTTGACTGAGGTGACAAGAGACAATCAATATCTATTTCCAAGTGAAGTAGACCAGTCTGTAGGGTTTGCAAAACAAAAAATTGCAAAACAAAAACACCAAACTGATGACAGGACTCTTAAGATTCTTCTTCACACTAAGACCATAAAATAAGTCAAAAGTGAATTTGATGAGGAAGGCTTTGTAAGAATTATTTCTTTGGAGAGAGTTATTTTAGGAGAACTCTTCCCTCAAAGGAGAAAACGCAGGAAATGTGCCATTATCACCTTGAGTCAGGAAAAAGAGACATCGGGTGATTACTCAGAGACTTTAATTGATGTCTTTGGATTGGGGAGATGGTTTGAGAGACACAACAGACTAGACTGGTGTCTGACTCTCTATCGAGAAATCTAAATGGGAGAGACGTTCTGGCCAGCTGTGAATAGCAAGATAAAAACACAGCCAGAGGCTCTGGGATCGGCCTCCCTGTCTAGTTTTATTGGGACAGATGAAGTGAAAGGTTTTCCATGAACTTGATTGAGCCATGAGCGAGAGTGGGCCAGTGAGGTCAGCTTAAGATGGCTCAATAAAGCCTCTGGACGAGCCTCATTTTAGTGGCTGGAAAAGGAGTAAATGGCCAGGTAAATCAGAGAAACATTCAGCCAGGTAAGAGATCTCTGGAATTATAAGGAGAAGGGGAAACAGGGCCTCCAAATAACCCACAGAAAGTGTCCCACAAAATAAAGAGTTTTGAACAACTGCCAGAATTCAGAAAACCCAATGCTGTGTGATGGCAGTGCCAGTTAAGCAAAAACTTTCTCACTCCTATGGCCTACCCTCGACACTCCTGCCCCTGACCTTATATCAGCCCCAGAATGACAAAAACCAGGTAAGCAAGCCGGGAAAGACAGAAGAAACCACTTTCCAAGAGGCAGGCAGTCAGGAGGCCCTGGCTTCTGGGGGCTGGGGGGGCCAGGTTGCAACTTTGAACAGAGTTGGAAGTTGTTACTACTACATCGGCTTAGACATATAAAATGGAGACCAGGTTTTACAATGTAAAATGGCTGCAGAAATTTTATTAATTAAAAGTAACTTTTAAAAAGTCATGAGATAGCTCAAGGTTTAACCCAGCAACAGGATAATGACTTCCCCAACTATTAATCTTCCAATTTTGTGGAGGTTATATACCATAAACATACTTGTTTTTTTTTTTGAGTTGGAGTCTCGCTCCGTCGGCCAGACTGCAGTGCAGTGGCACGCTCCAGGCTACCTCAGCCTCGACCTGCTGGACTCTGGCGATCCTTCCGACTCAGCCTTCCAAGTAGCCGGAACTACAGGTGCATGCTACCACACCCAGCTAGTTTCTGATTTATTGTAGAGATGAGGTCTCACCAAGTTGCCCGGGCGGGTCTCGAAACCATGGACTCAGGCAGTCCCCTCACCTCAGCCTCCCAAAGCGCAGGATTACAGGCTGAGCCACCGAGCCTGGCTAAACCTACTTGTTTAATGTACTATTTACATAATATTCCTATTACATAATTCTTTTAATATAACTTTCCATACAACAGGGATTGGCAAACGTTTTCCGAGAAAGACAAAACAGAAAATATTTTAGGCTATGGGTATGCGTGGGGGCGGGGGGATGGGGGTTCCTATAGTCTCTGTTGCAATGACTCAACTCTACCATTTTAATACTAAAGTAACCACCAACAATATTTCAATGAAATCTTCTACTAAAACTTTGTTTGCAAAAACAGGTGGAGGACCAGATTTAACTTATGGGTCTCAGTTTTCTGAACTCTGCCCTACACTACAGACTTTCGGAGGGCAGAAACTCTGATTGGCTTATAATAATATCTGAGATTACTAAATGAAATAATAATAATGACTAAATGAAATAGAGCAGCTTCTTCATCGCCCATAACTCAGATTCAGCTCATCTCAATGAAACCCTTTCATTATCTTTTCATAAAGTCCTAAGAGAAAAGAGCTGTTATCTTTAGCGAGAAGAATCTGAGCTAAAAGACATTCTATTGAAGTCAGAGGATCTTATTTCCATGTGGGTGAACTGAATAGTACAGTAGCACTTCATAGAATAGAAGTTTGTAGAGGCTGCAAAGAAAGCATGTTAAATAGCGTATTATACGTTAAATAGGGTTTGCAACTAGATCATCAAAATGTAAGTTTGGATTGGATATGCCTTCTCTTCTTTATCTTTTTAGGGACTGACTTGGTATGATGTCCTGTACATAGGGGATGAAGTTAAATGTTTCCTAAAAAAAAAAAAAAAAAGAAAGAAAGAAAGAAAAAGGACAATTCTATTCAGTAAACAAAGAGATACATTAAAAAAAAAAGCATATACAATGGAAGAGAGATCTTTACTCAGAAGAGTCTATTAATTAGGCAAGACAAGGAATAGAGAAGTGTGATCAAGCTAGTAGAAAGAAACACCTGATGGTAAGAAACAGTTTTGCTTTGCTTTGTTTTCTTTAATATTAAGATGGGGTCTCACTACGTTACTCAGGCTTGTCTTGAACTCCTAGCCTTAAGCAATCCTCCCACCTCAGCCTTTCAGAGTGCTAGGATTACAGACACAAGCCATCACACTCGACCGAAAGCACTCTTATTTAATAGTTTATTGTGAATTTATTTTGGTCCAGATGTGAGAGCATGATATTTTGTCAGCCATGTATACTTTCATTGAGATTTTGTTGAATGGCAATACCACAGATGTTACTGGTATTGAGCTCAAGGTTATATACAAATGCTAAGTTTGTGCTTTAATTGTACAGATACAATGAAAGCTAATACCTGGCCGGGCTCAGTGACTCAACCTGTAATCCCAGCACTTTGGGAGACCAAGGCGAGTGGATTGCCTGAGCCCGCAGATTCAAGACCAGCTTGGGCAATTTGGTGACACCTCATCTCTGCAACAAATAAAAAATTAGCCAAGTGTGGTAGCACACGCCTGTAGTTCCAGCTACTTGGAAGGCTGAGGCAGAAGGATCACTGGAGTCCAGCAGGTTGAGGCTGGGGTGGTCGTGAGTGTGCCATTGCACTCCAGTCTGGGTGACAGAGTGAGACTCCAACTTAAAAAAAAAAGAAAGAAAGCGAATACCTGCTGTGTGTCAGGCATTGTGTTAGATACGTTCACATGCATTATCTAGCCAGGGAATAGGTACAGTGACTTGGAACACAGTTCTGAAGTCACACTGCCCAGGTTTGAGCAGGGGTTCCATCACTTACTAACTATGAAATCTTGAGCAAGTAACTTAATCTCTCTGCACTTCAGTCTCTGTATCTGTAAGATGGTAAAGAAAATGAGTCCCAACATCAGAGGTTGCTGTAAGGATTAAATGCTAGAGTGTGTTAAGTCCTCGATGCAGTGCCTGGAACACAGCATGCTCTCAAAAATATTAGCTGCTACTATAATCCTATTTCATGTATCCTTATAGCATTGCGGTGAGTTGAGCATGATTACTTTATCCTACCAGTGCAGAAACTCACATGGTAGTTTCTCCTGGGTCACCCTGGGCCAGAACTCAAGTGACTCACCATGATGTCTTCTCACAAAGGACTGGGTCATATGCCTTCTTTCATATATACATTTCTAGATTTGGTTCTCAATTTGCTTTAGAAAGAAACATCTAATCCCTGGACTGCACTATTTCCACCTCCCTAAAAATTAAAATTACATTTATGAGAACCTCCAAGTAGAGGTTGCATAAGTGTTCAATTTTTCTCCAATACAAGAAAACAAACATTTTTCAAAAACAGCATTGCTTTGTTAGGAAGTATAATAATAGATGTATTTTTGTGCAGCGTCCCTGGCTACTATTCAAAATCAAGCCTACTGTCCTTTTATTGTTTTTTTTTTTTAACCAGGAAAAACCTAAAATTTGGCTCCAAAAATGTCCTTAGTTTGTAAGAAGAAATAATCCCCTGGAAGTCCAGTCGTTATGACCAAAGAGGAAAAACAAAGCTCGGACAAGAAATGACCAGCATTGAAACCACGGGGTTTTCAGAATTAAATTGTTGAATTTATGTCACATCCTTTCTTGGCCATTCTCTAGATACAGCTGCCAAAAGTAACAAAAAGTGTTGCTGCTAGCAGAAATCTTCATAGGTAGTGACACTGATAATACCTCCCCAGGCAAAGGCTTGGGGAAGCAGCTGGAGGGAGCTTAAAGACAAGTATGCACTGAGTCATTCCCCTGGGGAGTGGGATTTCTTTAAAGCAGTTTCAGACAGAAGACTAGTCACCCTCTGACCTCTGGACAGCTTTCTCTGGCAATTTCCAGAAGATCTGCTTCCAGAAACATTTCTTCCTTTGTTTTATCCCCATCAAGAAGCACTTCCAGGACACCTCCTTATTTCTGAGGAAGCATCAAAGATGCAGGCAGAAAAAAGTCATTCATATGGTCTCTATATCCGTGAGAACTTATACTCTAAGATGTGGGCATGTAAAAAGATACATAGACAGCAAGAGGCATTAGGTCAATACATGGTCAGACAGTAAATTACAATATTGATATCATGTCTCCCTAAACCACGTATCCTCTTCAAGCCTCAGTTTCCTCTTTATAACTGAGCAGAAATAAATAAAATAGAGACAGAGAAGACAATAGAAAAAAGTCAACACTAAGAATTGGTTTTTTGAGATAGTAAACAAAATTGACAAACCTTCTTAGCTAGACTAATACAAAAAGAGAAAAGACTCAAATAAATAAAATCAGAACTGAAAGAGGAGACATTTACACTACAGAAGTACAAAGAATCATAGGAGACTAGGGTGAACAATTATAACCTATACATTAGGCAACCTAGAAGAAATAAATAAATTCTTAAACAAGGACAACCTACCAAGACTGAATCAGGAAATCAAAAATCTGAACAGACCAATCATGAGTAAAGAGACTGAATTAGTGTTAAAAAAAAAAAAGTCTCACATCAAAGAAAAGTCCAAGACTAGATGACTTCTAATTGAACCTATGTAAACAACTACACTTTCATTTAAAAGCTTAGTAAAATTATTTTTCCTGAATTCTGACAGGTCAGAGAAAACAGTTTAAATGTTTCATTTTAATTGCAAGAGAATGATCTTCATAGTGCTAAATATAGATTTTTTTTAAAAGAATAAACAGCAACAAAATAAACCCATGAACAACTAATTTTAAAATGGACAAAAAATGTGAATAGACACTTCTCCAAAGAAGATGTACAAATGGCCAATAAATACATGAAAAGATGCTCACGAACACTAGTCATCAGAGAAATGCAAATAAAAATCCCAATAAAATACCACTTCATGCTTATGAAGATGGCTATTATAAAAAAACAGAAAATAACAAGTGTTGGGAAGAACGTAGAGAAACTGGAACTCTTGTGCTTTGCTAGTAAGAATGTAAAATGATGTAGTCACCGTGGAACACAATATGACATTCCTCAAAAGAGTAAACATAGAATTACCAGTAGTACTATTTCTGGATATATACCCAAAATAAGTGAAAGCAAGGACTTGAATAGATATTTGTAAATCCATGTTCACAGCAGCAATTATTCACCATAGTCAAAAGGCAGAAGCAGCCTAAGTGTCCCTCAATGGATAAATGAATAATCAAAATGTGTATATACATACAAGTGGAATATTTTTCAGCCTTAAAAAGGAAGTAAGTTCTGACACATTGTTCTCTATGGATACACCTTAAAGACATCATGGTCAGTGAAATAAGTCAGTCACAAAAGGACTAATGTTGTATAATCCCACATATACGAGGTTCTTACAGTGGTGGTCAAATTTATAGAAACAGAAAGTAGAATGGTAAACCAATGTTTCAACAGTCTGTCTTATCTAAAAATTTTTGAGGCATCTAAAAATTGTCCATTAATTACCTTGCTTTAATATTAAATTAAAGATTTTGGGAACTGTATTTAAGCTGATACACTACAAAACATTATTGTTGATATAAAAGTATCAGAACTATATTCAAATTAGCTGAACATGCAACTTTACATTTTTAAAACTTTAAATTTACATAGAAGTAATGCTATTCTATCTGGTCAGTAAATCATTTTTTAAAAGTTTAGAAAGTTTACATTATAATTAGTTTCTTCATGAGAAAACAAATTAAAATCTTGAAATAAATTACATTTATCTTTGTATTGTACCATACTCCACATATATAAAATCAGGGAAAAGACTTGAGGCTGTTTTCAAACCAGTTTGATTTGTTAAACAATTCTTCTTGCTTATGTGAACTTGAATTCTTAACTAAAGACTTCTGAACTAGCAATTTTTACAAGAGGGCCTTTTCTTTTTCTTCAAATACCAGCACATCTAAAGTATTAGAAGTTCAGTTTCTTTATCTTCTAGAATTCCAGGGAATATTAGGTATAGGCACTTAAAATTCTCTATACACCTACCACAATAGAATTTCTTTTCATTGAGAGAATTTATAACTTCTTACTATCCTCCAGAGGTCAGAATATAGTTCACTTGGACACAGAGAGAAACAGAAATTGTTCTCTATCTCACAGGCCCGCTGAGACCTTTTAGCTGCAGATCCACAGTCCGAGGTACAGGTCAAAAGTAAGTACAGAAAGAATAAAACTCCCCATCTGGATTTCAGCGCTGTGCTCCTTTCCAGCAGGCATGAAATAATTTCTTAGTCTATTTGACTCCAAATAGACAACAAGACAAACTAACAAGCCAGATTTTGCCTTCATCCACCAACCCAATGGACACCACCAAGGAGTCTGACCATGAGGTCAGATGCCCAGTGCCCGTTCTTAGCAAGGGGCGGGGGAATCAGCCACTGCGCACAGAGCGGTGCACGTATACATGGGTGCTCTCTCAGCTTTGCAGCTGAGGTCAGACCAGTGGCCAGATGCCCTTTAATCCTGGATGCAGTATGGCCCACCAAGAGTTTCTGACACACAGAGTGGATCTCAATTCCTAGTCAAGGCCATCTTGTGATCCAAGACGAGAAATAGACGCTTCAGTCCCTGGAGCCAGCTGTAAGAGACTGCACATTGTACACATTGATAAACTTGGCCAAGGACCAGAAACAAAAGCAGAAACGCAGAACCAGAATTTGAAACAAATAAACAAAATCCCGCAGGGAATCTAAGAGTCAGCAAACACAGTGTTCCATTGCTGCTTGAGACTCTCTCTCTTTTTTTTTTTTTTTTGAGACTCTCTTTGGGAACCAAGAAAGGCTAGACCTCGACTGAGGCAACAAGGAGTAGGGGGTGCTTTTCTCTGGCAACACAATTTAATTGCCTCCAGTGGGTGAGCCCACTTGGAGCTTTTGTGGGACAGTCTCTAAAATTGTCAAATTCCAAAGTGTTCAAAACATGAATGCATAAAAACAGAATAAACATCTGTTGAAGATTTATTTAACTCATTCATGAGGGAACAGCAGATGGAAAAAAAGCTGGTTCAAGAGCATTGGCAGTGCAAGTATTTGCAGCCATTGAAGATAGAACATAGAATAAGGCAGCTATCAGGCTACACATGAAAAATTGGTTTATGTCCTGCCATAACCATACCCTCTGGAGTTATCTTTTCTCCCAGATAGAAATAATCTGCATCTTGGCCAACTGTGGTGGCTCACACCTGTAATCTCAGAGCTTTGGGAGGCTGGGGTGGAAGGATCACTTGAGGTCAGGAGTTCCAGACTAGCCTGGGCAACATAGTAAGACCTCATCTCTCAAAAAAAAAAAAAATTAAAGTAAAAATAACTATCTGGGCATATTGGTGCACCTGTAGTCCCAGATACTTGGGAGACTGAGGAAGGAGAATTGCTTGAGCCCAGGAGTTCAAGGCTACAGTGAACTATGATCATATCACCGCATTCCAGCCTGGGTGACAGAGCAAGTCCCTGTTCCAAAAAAAAAAAAGAAGAAGAAAAAGAAAGAATTTGCATGTCTATTTGTAGCAAATCTCCAAATGACTCTAGGTCCTTTTGCTTTTATTATTTTTAGTTGGCACATAATAATTGTACATATTTATGACTACAGTATAATGATCAAGTCAGGGTCATTAGCATCTAAAACATGAATCATTTCTTTGTGCTGGAAACATTCAAAATCTGCTCTTCTGGGTATTCGAAATCTACAGTAAGTTGTTAATTGCAGCTACCCTGTAGTGCTGTAGAACACAAGAGCTTACTACCCTAGGTCTTGATAGGTAGTCAGTGGTGAGCCCAGCAAAGGCACAAGGAATTGAAGAATCTTTGGATGGGCCTATTAATTAAACCAAACTCCAGCATGACATTGAAATGAATTTTTTAATTTTGCCTTATTTTTGCTTTCTGGTTAACTTTTCTTAGTAAGACAGGGAGATGCAATTAGGAAATGAGATTTGAGCAGGTAAGTCTGTCATGGGAAGCAAGACGGGTGAGATGGCACAGAGTCCTGCTGTCCTCTTGAGAGAGCTCACTCTAGAAAGGGGTCTGCACGGCCAAGGGCGATATGGATTCCCCGAAGAAAAGGAGCTGTCAGGGGTTTGGAAGAGAAGGCTGTAGCTGACTGGCACAGAGCCCCTCAGTCAGGACACCCTGAACTGCCTGTATTTTTTTTTCCTTCAGCCTCCTCTCTGGCCTGAGCGGTGGGTGCAGGTCTATGTTAAATGGACTGTGAGGTCTAGAAAATGCATTCACAGTCCTTACTCCACTGCTCACAGTGAAAGGGTGCCAAGCCATGGCCCCCTAGTGGGGACCCTGGAAGCTTCCCACCCCTGAGGGATGCAGTCCTGGCAGCCCTCCTCCTGCCTATCACCACTACCTGCTTCTGTTCACACCTCTACCCTCACCACAATGCCTGGCCCTGACCAGCACACAGTGACTGTGCTCTGCAGTCCAAATCCATCACCACTGCCCCTGAGAGATGACTCCCCCTCCCCGACCCTTCTCAGGCCACCCCTGCCCCCTGCCATCTGCCTGCTTGTCCAACACTTTCTGTGTCCCCTCAGGCCACAACTTCTTGTCCCCGTGAGTCCCTTTCTAACTATCCTCTTCTCCTGCGCAAGGTCAGTGCATCACTCCACCAGCAGACACCTCTCAGCAGTGGACACCCTCCCAGCCAGCTCCCTACCCTCTGTAATCCCACCACATTTCTTCTCGGCCACACACCCAGCATGGCTGCAACCCATTCCGGCTTCCCTAGCTTCTAAATCTTCCTGCCACTATGCCTTCAGGCTTACCTCTCATTCTGCCTGACTACTGCACCTCACTTTCTAGAGCATTCAACACCTCACTTTCTAGAGCCTGTGGATTTGACCCCTGGTTCCTGCGGGCTATCCAGGACTTTGAACCATAGTTTTATCTCTGCAGCTACAGCTTCCCAGACTGGTGTGAAGGTCCCCACATGATACGAGGCTGGGATGGGATTAAATGTGGAACCCCCCACCTCGGCCCCTGGGGCTAGATCCCTGGAATCAGATCCTCCCTGGAATCAGATCCTCCCTGGAGGTTCTCAGAGTCCCAGAACAGCCCTAAGTCAACCTCAAAACAGCCTTAAAGTAAATCCAGATTTACTCAATTTGCCTTTCCAATTTTTGGAGTAGCCCAAGATACATAGGTGGAAGCTGGTATTTGTGTCTATCCTTCAAAGCCTTTCGGAAAACCCACCCAGGCCAGAGATCTGTTAGCTGCCTCACCTGGCTTAGCAGGGGCCAGAGCAGTAAATGTGAAAGGGAGATGTCCTCTGGTTCCCTTTGGCCCTCCCAGCCATCCCAAACTCGGTAAACTGCTAGGGACATCGCACAGGACATGAGCTCCCACCACCCCGTGAGTTCCAGCTCTGGACAATATGGCAGGCCAATGGGCCTAGTCAAGAGCCTGTGTGTCTTTCCTCTGCAGAGGCCCTGATGCTCTCTAGTCCTCTTCAAGGAGGGCAGCCATAGAGCCACAGAGCTATTGGCCCTTCCTAAAGAAGGAACTGAGGACTTGGAACAGCTGCCTAGGATTTGAGTCCCAGCTCTACCTCCTACTGTTTGCATGAACTTGAGCAAGTCACTTTCACTTGTGATCTCATCCCTAGTGTGAATACCATTCAGGCCTGTCTCATATCTTGTGGAGTTTTCTGAGGATCCAAGGAGGTCTAAACTTTGCAAACAATAACACATCAGAGAAATGTCAGGATTGCCGTTCATAGTAATAATATAGCAATAATAAAATTTTAGTTGCACCATTAATACACCTAATCATAGTAGCACCTGCCACCATACACCTGTTGCAGCCTCACAGATGAGACACCATTTCCCCATTCCTCTTGCCCAGGTGAGACAGGTGTGAATACCTGAGGATATTTTTCCCCCCTACCTCCTACCAAGATGTCCTCCAGAGTCAGCACAATGGAGGCTCATATTGCTCCTACCCCTCCCCTCTGTGCAGCAAGAGAAACACTGAGTGATCCTCCAGCCCAGGCAGCTCCTTCCCAAGCCACTGGGTGTGGGCTCAGTTCCGTGGCACCTGCGGCACATCCAGTAACGCACGGGCATTACATAAGCAATGCTTCTATGACCTTTGGTAAATGCCAAAGTTAGTTATTTTGATTCACGTTTTCAAGTATAAGACTTTCCAGACTTTGACCCTCTACCACACAATATAAATTTCCAAGTGGGGAATGTAGTCTTCTGTTTCCCAAACCCACCTGCCATGAAACCCTTGGTATCCCTTGGGTCTGTGTCCTGTAGAAGGCGTTGTCTTCACCTACATGTGGCATTACCAGCCATTCATCCTGCCCTCGGTGGGAGATGAACCCTTCCTGAAGTGTCTGATGTTGACAGCTCCTTCACCCTCTATCGATGTCCCTCCCCATCAATCTGAATCTCCCTTCTTATTTTCAACCAGACAACCATCCCGAGGTTTCCTTTCGCACACAGACTTCCTGGAGTCATTGGGCTCTGCATTTCCATTAGCTCATAGAACAAGGCCTTCATTTTCTGCCTCCCATCCTTCTGCCTTTCTGTCTCTTCACTGATTTCCTTTCAGGATAGTACCTGGTCCATGCGCAGTAGTGAGGAACTTAGCAGGGAGAGGCCTCCTTGGCCAACCTCAGCCAAGGAGGCAGGGAGGGTGTGGATAGAGCAGATGAAAGCACACAAGATTAAATCTGCAGGACCCGCACCAGCTGAGAGCTAGCGAAAATCAGTCTGCCAAGACATCCAGCCTGAGAGCCCCTCAGTGACCCCAAGACCACTCCAGTGGAGCCTTACTTCATGGACAGACTAGGAGGGATTTATGATCCCGCTCCAGCAGAGCAAGAACACACTTGTCTCTTGGGTACAGGGAGGGAATTCCCCCTGTCTATGAGCCCACTTTAGGAATTTCAGATGCGCTTAGGGATCTGGTTTCCTCCTTCCATTTAATCCTTCACTTCAGCATTCATTCAACCGTGTTGGCTTGTGGGCCAGGCACTCTGCCAGAGCTTGGGGAGGCAAAGCTGCAAGAAAATAGCTGGGGGTGGGGGAGGGGAGGTGTGATTGAACGTGTTAGCGGGCGTGGGACACATGCCTTCTTTTACCCTCTGTAGCAGAGATTCTAGGAGGAGCCTCCGTGGTTGGGGAACCAAAGCCCACTCAGGCCACCAAAGGCTGTCATCCCTGCCTGAAATGTGCTGTGACTCCAGGCCCAAAGAGTAAGCTTTCTGTGAGTAACCTAGTTGCCCTCTGCTGATAACCTGTGGGGCAGGGCTGGGGGCAAAGACAGTTCACCATTGTGATGTGAAAAGAGTTGAGCTTCAGAGCCTCTGCCCTACACAACCTCCTGCCTTTGCACTTGTAATTAAGAATTCTTTTCCTGATTCTCAAATTGAATAAGCTTTGGCCCCATAAATCTTGGATCCACCCTTGGTGGATAAGATGCGCATACCTCTCCAATTCGATCATATTCCATGGAAATTTACTGAGCCAAATGTTGGTTCTGAGCTCAGTGCAGCATGCCACAAGCACCTAAGACCAGTCCTCGGGTTTGGTGCGTTTGCAAAGAAAACCGCTTCCTGGGCGGGCACTGGAGCTCTGGATCTGAATTGCTGAGATGGCTCCAGGACAAACACTGCCCACAACCTGACAACACCCAGAGCCCACTGGGCAGGGAGCCAAGACAGGAACAAACCTCTCTTTTCCTACGGGACCTCATTTTCAGGAAAATTCCAAGGAACATTTTGAATCTTCCAGTCTTCTCAGTTTACTATATGTGGATACCCCCCTCACCCCTACACACTGCATTATTTTTTTCTTTAAATCAGTGCAACTCATCATGGAGCTACTACATTGAGGCGAGGAGCAGATAGAGATGTAAAAAAAAATGCCCTGTGTTCCAATAACAGGACTTGGAGCCAAGTGACAGTTGTGTCTGGCAGGCTTGGGTGCTCGTGCCCCTGGCTCAGATATTCTCACCACAGTCAGCTTTATGGGAATCAGACCCCTTTTGTGTCCTGAAACATCAAAGCAAAATGCTTCCTTTTCTCAGGAATGACAGAACCTGCCGGATACCTTCAAAGCCCCATAGAATCCCGTTTCCCCACATATTGCTTCTAAGACAAGACAGAGTACTTCATCCTTGTGCAAACTGATGAGGAAATCCAAGTGAAGGCTTCGGGGCTGGGATTTATTTGTGCTTTTTTCCTATCCCCTTAAGAATAAAAGAAAGCACATGCTGTTGCCCTGCAGCAGACACAGCCTCACTGCAGGAATGAGGTGTGTTCCGCCTGGAGTAATTACACCCCAGACCAGCTGCTCCAGAAACGCCAAGCCTGTGACCTGAGGATAAGCTGCGTGGGCCCATCTCCCACCCCGCAGTCACTGGCTGCCATCAGGGCCAGCCTGCGTGGAGCCAGCGTGCCTCAGGCTTGGGGCAGAGGCTGCTGGGTTCAGCTTTCAGTCATTGCTGAGCTGATCGGAAATTCCCAGAACTTGTGACACTGATAAAAAATGTTCTCCATTAAAAAAAAAAAAAAAAACCTAAACAGGGAACAGGAAGGGAGCTCAGAGCCAGAACTTTGAGGGAACATTTTGGGTAAAGTTTCTTAAAGATGCTTTGGGGGAAAAGGATGGAATGACTTTCTCTTTTACCATTAATGTTCTCTCCCTATAGTCGGGGAAACACTTTCATGTACGACACCTTCCACACCCACCTGTCTCCTGTTAGTGGATCACAAGTGTTCCTTATCTACTCTTGGGCCAAGAGACATGGGCATCTTCCTGAGTCAGTCCTGAAGGGGCTGGGGCCACCGTGCATGTCGGCGGGTGCCTGCCACTCCTTGCAGCTGTACCCACATTCAAAAAGCTTAATTCTGGATCATGTTGTCTTTGGGACAGATTATATTTTGTTAAGAATGTTGACACCCTCCATATGTTCTCACAGTATTGCATTGCTGAAGACTGAATCTGGGTCCCAATCCTGTTCTCAATCCGTGAGGCAATAATCTAATGCCAAGTGTGTGGAAGCCTGACTTGGTATGTAGTTCTGGTTGGCCTCCCCACTTTCCCTTCCTTCCTCCTTGTAACCTTTGACTTTTTGTTTTCTTTAGACTACCATATTGTGGGCACATGCTCTGAGTTCTGCATTAAATGTTTCACATGCAATGCCTCATTCCATGCTCACAACTTCCCTCCATCAGAGAAGGAAGCCTGGTCTGGCTTCTAACCCAAGTCTTTCCATCATCAAAGGCAAAACTCTCTGCTACTCACTCAGCAAATGCCCACTTACCAGCACAGAAGAAGGGAATAGAATTGTTTGGAGAGAATCATAAAATGTTAGTGCTGGAAGAGATTGCTGAGCCCCAGACTATCGCCACTCTCGTTATACAACTGGAAAGAGTGAGCACCAAATTGGCTTGTTCAAGGTCAACCAACTCATTAATTGAAGACAGAAAGATAATGTGGAAATCAAGCAATGTTGCCGTTTTGTGATGACTCCAGGCAAGAATTTTATGAGGAACATATTGGAAATCATAACAGAAATTTGAGATTGGGAATTATATTAATATATGGATTGATATTTTCCATGTATCCAATATGGTGGAAAACTTGAGAGGTGACTATTTGTACGCACCTTGCAAAAATGCAGGATTCCTGTGACATCTGTAAATAGGAGGGAGGCTGTTCTCCATTAGCCTGGTAGCTGTTTCCATATTGTTTCCTGGAATTCACCTTTGCCTATCCCACCTTGTGACAGCTGAGGTGACATAGTCCCATCTTAATTCAAGGCTCAGTTGCTTATTCACAATATCTGGCCTCATCATTGACTTCTGGATAATCCAATAGCACAAGTTAAGTGTGACCAGAAATCAAAAGCACATGAAGACACCAGGACCCTTCCTGTGCCTCCTTCTTGGCATCCTCTTATGGGATTACTCAGGTCCCCTCTTCCGTAATCCTGACATCCCACAGCAGGTCTGCTTAGAGTGAAAGGAGGCTCTCTATATGTCTGCAGAAGAAGCACATGGATTGGGTCACCATTCTAATCTTAGGTATGGTGTCTGGGTTCCAATCCAGCCTCCTCTCCTTCCTAGTTGATCTTGGGCAGATCATTCTTTAAGGTCAAGCTCAAGTCCTTCCCACCCTCGCTCTTGAACCCTTTGCTGATAAGCCAGCCATGGGAATGTGCCAACTCCTGCCCTGCAATAGACACTCCCTCCCAGAAGTGCTCTGGCACTTGGCCTGAGCTGGCCAGAAGCATTATTTACTACTTATTTTACTTTATTTTTTGGCAGATCTCATGACCCCACCTACGTTGGAAGCTCCCTAAGAACTAGGATGGGTAGACCTAATCTCTAGTAGTCTTATGACCAGCCCAGCTGAGAAAAGTCCAGGGAAGATCTGTCAATGACAACAAAGCCATCTGTGCTGTGGTTCCTGTGTCTTAAAAGAGGAAGCCAGGGAAGCAGGTTTGTAAGGCGTCTGTCTCTGTCTAGAACCTTGGCACTTGCAAGGCAAAGAAGGCTTTTTATAGATGAAGTGGTACCAGGGAGAAGCACCACACTTTGGTGTCGCTGCTATGTGGGGCTGAAGAGTAGGGCTGGGCTGAGCAAGGCGCAGGAAGTGCTCTGACTCCACTGCAGCTCTCGAAATCACCTGTTCCTCTTGCCTGTGATTAGGAGAGGTGCACTCAGCCACAGCAGGCCACTTCCTGCTGGCTTCCATCTGGAACACACAGGCCAGGAAGGGTCTGGAGCAGCGACGGATCAGGATCTTTCTCAAACAACCATCCCCAGGGGAAGCGGAGGTCACTGCTGGGGCTTTCAGGGAGGGCTTTTGTCCCTTTAATACACCATGTGTGACTTTCAACCCCACTGACATTTGTCAGGAAGACATTTCATAAAAAGTCCCAGCTGAGAAAAAATGCAGGCTGGACGCAAGCCACTTCTGAAAACACAGGCGTCTGCACAAAGTCCGTGTGTGTTCCTATCCTGTGACTTCACAGGATGCCCGCAAGCTGGGCTGGGGAGACCAGGCACTGAGGGACTGGAGTGGACAGGTCATCAGTGGCCTCTAGCTTTGAAGGCAGCACTCTTGTTTTGGAGTAAAAGAATCTGGGGTGCTTTCAGTACAGCTGTATTAAAACGATTTGGGTTTCTTGGTGTGTAATGAGCCCAGTACTATGGTAGGTGACACTTGCAACTAAAAAAATACTGATCACTACCAGATGAGTATTTACAAAGAGGGACCCCAACCCAAAAATGGAATTATCTTTTGAAGGGCGGACCCCTTGTAGTACACGTGGGCGGGCCCCCACTAGGTAAGTGTTCTAGGAATCCCTCTGCATCAGTGTACCAGTTAGCATTGTTGTGAGAGACTGTGTTTAGCTTCAGTAAAAAAATTTTTTGAAGGTTCTTTCAACCCATTTGCCAATTTCATGATGCGTAATTTACAAGTGCGCCTGCCCCACCATGTTGAGTGTTCCGCTGTTTTTGCCTCAAAACGGCATAACCCCCATGCCCACCATCTCTATTCACCTGATCCTTCCCCTAGAGATTTTTTTTGTTTCCCCGGATGAGAAAAGTCCTCAAGGAAAATGTTTTGCTGATGTGGAAGAGGTGAAACAAAAAACGGAAGAAGCACTAAAAAGCATCCAAATTGCCAAGTTCAAAACTGTTTTGAGCAATGGCAAAAGCATCTCAATTGGTGTATTACTCAAACGGAGCATACTTTGAAACTGACTGAAGTTTAAACATGTAAGAATAAATATACAGTATTTTATAAATAAATTTCGTATTTTTTTTATCTTTCTTGGATGTGGTAGCCTTCTGTGAGTATTCCTATGGGGAGAGACAGATGCAACCAAACATGGTTAAGAGAGGCAGTGGGATCTGTGTAAAGTCTATTAGGATAGGGTGCTGAGTCCAGGTGTGTGGGGCTTGGGGAACATCCCAGGACCAGGGGTAGCCTGAATTGCACAAGTGAAAATAGATGTGCTATGGTGGGGGTATTGAGTCCTGTAAGAAGGGTTAGCCAACTGGGGACAGACCTGAGACCAGGAGCAGATGGAATCAGAAAAGCAGAGCTTGTCATGCTGTGTGGCCTTGAATGTCGAGCAAAGCAGTTTGGATTTTTATCCCACCATCGAGGATAAACCACTAGAGGATAAACTACTAGAAGTTTTGGTGGTGGAATCACCAGAGTCTAAAGGCAGAGGTTGGGTCTGCCACCATGATTCAGGCAGGACACCAGAACCCTGCTTGCAGGGGACAAGGGAGAGTAGATAGGCATTGTCTCATAATGGCCCTTCCTGCCTAGAGAATGTGTTTGCTCCTCTTTCCAACTGACTAGACCCCCACCATCGAGTGAATTATCAGAAGCATGGTTCTAACAAAGCATCACTTTGATCTCCTTACCATTTCATTGAAAGCCCCCAGCTTCCCCATGGAAGGCCTCCACTCCTGGGTCGGCCCTCAAGGCCCACACTAACCACTTTCATGCTTTGATAAAGCAGCAGGACCCTTGCTTCAATGGAGAGCACCACAGAAAACCAAGACGTAAAACAGATAAAAAAGAGCCCGCTCAGCTCACAGGCCCAGAGATTCTCCACTGCAGTCTGCCCACACCTGCACACTTTGGTCCCCAGTCCTTCACCCCCCCCCCACTGAGTAGTCTCTGAGGCCCCTCCAAGGAAACCCCAGGACCCTGAGGAACACAGTTGGAACTGCTTCACCGATGGGTTCATTTCTACCTGCCTTCTCTCTTGCTAATTTTCGTGCCCATCAGAGCTCTCGGTCTTTCGCCTCAAACACACCTTGGATCTTGGCCTCCTGCTGCTGTCCTGCTGTCCTGCTGCCCTGACATGAGGTCTTCATAGTGTCTCACAGGCTCCCAGACCTCACCAGGACAACCCATGTCTCTCCTCTGCTGACAGCAGCAGCAGCAATCACACACTTATGGAACATTTGCTAGAGCCTTCTTATAGAGATAGCTCATTTACTCTTCACCACAACACACCCAGACAGGTAGGTATGATAATTTCCTCACTTAACAGACCAAGAACTTAAGAACAGATAGACTAAGTGACATGCCCAAGGCCGCAGAGCTAGAAAGCAACTGAGCCAAGATTCAAGCCCAGAAAATCTGACTCAAGAACTCCCACCATCTTGGGCCTCACATGGTGGCTCATGCCTGTGATCCCAGCACATTGAAAGGCTGAGGTAAGAGGGTCATTTGAGACCTGGAGCTTGAGATCAGCCTGGACAACATAGTAAGACCCCATCTCTAATAATAATAATAATAATAATAATAATAATAAAAGACCGCCCACTCTCAGCCAGTTTCCCTTCCAGCCTCCTCAGATAACATACGTGCAGACTGGTTGATGGATTCATCAAATTGATGAGTGCAGGAATACAGGTAACAAAAAAGAAAGTTCACTCACCCATTCTGCAAATCCATATTGCATTCCTGGTGTGTGCTAAGCACTGGACCAGGTCCCAGGAGGATGGTGGTGAGAAAGTGGACATTAAAAATCCAGGAAAAGAGGTCAAAGAGGGCTCTGAGTCTTCCAGTGTGAGTGACTCAGAGACAAAATGGTAGTGCCATGAAGAGAGAAGTCAAGAGACAGAGTGAACCTGGAGGTGATAATGTGATACTGGTAGGTGGTCTGCAGAGCTTCAGGTGCCAGGATGGAGCAAAGTTGCAAATGGAATCATCCGGAAGGCAATGGAAAGCCTAACTGAGAGAAAAGCAGTGTGGGAGATGTGGACTTGGGAGCTCAACAAATAATGTTGACAGCTGAAGACAGGAGAATACGCCAAGATTAACATGGAGATAATCAAGTCTACAGGCCGGAGCTAAGCCTTGGAGAACATCCTGGAGAGGATGGATACCTCTCAAGAGAACAGCCCCAGCACTGACAGAGCCAGGAGCCTGGAGATCGGAAGGAGGGGAGCAGGGCTCACAGAGCCCAGGGTCTTGAGGGCCACGGAAAGAACACTGAAGAACACTCAGTTGGTTTAAAGAAGTGTAGTTTGCCAGGCCCGGTGGCTCAGCCTGTAATCCCGTGCTTTGGGAGGCTGAGGTGAGTGGATTGCCTGAGCCCGCAGGTTCGAGACCCGCCTGGACAACTTAGCGAGACCTCATCTCTACAATAAATAAAAAAGTAGCCGGGTGTGGTAGCGTGCGCTTGTAGTTCCAGCTACTTGGAAGGCTGAGGCGGAAGGATCGCCGGAGCCCAGCAGGTTGAGGCTGCGGTGGCCGGGAGCGACCACTGCACTCCAGTCTGGGTGACAGAGTGAGACTCCAACTCAGTAACAATAAATTAAAAAAATAAAAATAAATAAAAAAGAAGTGTAGTTCATTTCCAAGAGCACTGTTTCAGTAGAGGGGAAGAGCAAAGGACAGATTACAAGGAGATTTAAGGAGGAATGGGTAACCAGGAAAAGCCACTTGGCACACACACCTTACATTGAGAAGCTGGCACAGAAGGAAACTAGAAGTGGTCGGTTAACAGAATAAAATGCCGAACAAAATCAGTTGTATGGATTATGGGACCTGGCCCAGATATGAATATGTTCAAACTTGACAGTCCTTGGACTTACAGTAGAGCAGTTTAAAGTCAAGTCAACTAAAAAGGGATCCCTAGAGTCGACCCACCCAAATCCCAGAAGATTCAAATTAATGGTGGGTTCTGCTCTCTGCTCCCTGCCTGGGGTCACAACTTAGGTTTAGTTCAGCAGATTCTTTCTTCTTTGAATACTAAAATTTTTGAAACAAAAGAAACAATCTAATTAATTCCCCAAATGTACTTTTCCTTAGGGAAACGTTTACATTCTTAGGACCCCAAATACTAAGCCAATAAAAGCAGCAGCAGAAACCAGTTTTCATTGTTATCAACAAAAAGCAAAAGGGAATGAAAGACTCAAAGAATTTCAACGTTTTGTCAGGAGAGAAAAATGATTTTTTTGCCTTTGTAGTTTTATCTTTTCTGTCACCATAATTTAGGTAGACCAAGAACAGGCCTGACAATAAGGCCAGAATCCATGGGGCCAAATTGCTGATTTTCCAGCAGACTTGAAGAAAAGCCCATTACGGGTGTCTTTGTACAAACATGGTGGGCTCAGATCTGGGATCACAGGAGATCACGGGAGGGAACTGTTTCTTGTTGAAAGAAATTGTTCCATTCAGCCCCAGAATGCACTAACTTGGGATCATAAAGATACACTCTTCCTAGAAAACTCATCACATACTGACCTCTGGTCCCATTCAAGCCCAGACACTAAAGCAAAGGGCACATCAGAAATGGTGAAACAGGGAAAGCCTCAAGTTACAACCACTCTGAGGGGAGGGCAAGGCAGCTGGGGTCATTCTGGCTTGAAGAAAAGGAAATGAGAAAAGACAGGGACCAAGCCAGGCACAGTGGCTCACTCCTGTAATCCCAGCACTTTGGGAGGTGGAGGCGAGAGGATTGCCTGAGCCCATGGGTTTGGGACCAGCCTGGGCAATATGGCAAGACCTCGTCTCTACAATGAATCAGAAAATTAGTTGAGCATGGTGCACATGCCTGTAGTTCCAGCTACTTGGAAGGCTGAGGCAGAAGGATCGCCTGAGCCCAGCAGGTCAAGGCTGTGGTGACTGTGAGCGTGCCACTGCACTCCAGCCTGGGTGACAGAGTGAGACTCCGACTCAAAAAAAAAAAAAAAAAGAAAAGAAAAGGATCACATAACTACTGGTTCATTCTGTCAAGAACAGAACAAGAGAGAATGGTTCAAACTCCCACACAGAAGCTTTCATTGAAAACTAGGAAAATGTCTGACTAGTTGCTTTGCAAAACATGACGCTGGTCGCTAAAGATCACTGAAATCATCTGTGTTCAAATCCCAGGTCCTCCCACATAAACTGGAGCACGTTATTTAACCTCTTTGTGCCTCAATCTCCTCAAAAAAGGGGACTTAATAGTACCTATCTGTTGTAAAGATTTCATGAGTTAATTCCAGTTCTTCCTTCCTCCACTTTCTGGGAAAGTAAAGCAACCAAAGAAGTAGATTGTCTAACTCCTGATTTATTTGTTCTATAACTGTAGGTGGGTCACTCATCTTTTCAGTGCTTGAGTTATTTATCAGTAAATACAGAGAGTAATAGCTACCATTCTAATCATTCTAGTTATGTGCCAGATACTGTTCTATGCACTTTGATGATATAAAGTGCTTAGCAGAGAAAGACACTTAAGAATCGCTCAGTGAATGTTAGCTGTCCTAGTCCACATTATGGCCACCAATGGCCATTACAACCAAGTGTGTGCTAACCTCCACCCACAAAATCAAATGTGAAGGAAATGTAATGTTTTTCTAAAACTCAGTTCAGTGTCTATTTAAGCCCCTATTTGAAGGACAATTTATTCCTGGTAATATAGTCACTTCTTTCCCTAGGGTTGGGGAATGGTTGACTTCTGTAAGCCAAGGTGCTGGGGTTGGAGGGGATTGGGCAGGTCTGGTCTTGAGGACACTTAGTCCATGTGACCATAGTCAGAGAACCAGACGCAGTCTCAGGCCTCAGTCCACACAGCTAGTACAAATCATTCTGGAGGGGCCAGTATCGTCACTCCAGGGAGACCTCTCTGTTATTTAAGAAATAATAGGCTGGATGCAGTGGCTCATGCCTGTAATCCCAGCACTTTGGGAGACCAAAGTGGGAGAATTGCTTAAGCCCAGGAGTTTGAGATCAGACTGGGTAACATAGTGAGACCTCGTCTCTACAAATTTTTTTTTTTAATCAGCAGGACATGGTGATGTGTGCCTGTAGTCCCAGCTACTTGGAAGGCTGTGGCGGAAGAATCACCTGAACCCAGGAAGTTGAGGCTGTGGTGAACCATAATCATGCCTGGGTGACAGAGTGAAACTCCAACTCAGAAAGCGAGAGAGAGAGAGAGAGAAAGAAAGAAGAGAAGAGAAGAGAAGAGAAGAGAAGAGAAGAGAAGAGAAGAGAAGAGAAGAAAAAATAAGCTAAATACACCCAAGTAAAGTTTAGTCAATTTAAGAGAAGGGAACAAACTACATATTATTCAGGCAGTCCTTCCTATCTTGTTTCTTTCAAGTGACAATAAGTTCAGGTTAGGTGACAAACTGGGTTGCCCAGGACTGAGGACTTTCTCAGAATGTGGAATTTTCAGGACAGTCCCAGAAATATCAGGATGGTTTTGGTCACCCTAAGAATGACAAATCCTGCCTGTTACCCGGATCATAGGTCTTCTGTGTTGATGGTTAAATGCAAAACTTTAAATGTCAGGCAAACTGAGGTGGGAATGGGGCCTTTTGAGGAGAAGGGAGGAGCACAACAGGAAGTGGAGAGACTTCAGATCTGTGCAGGGAAGGGGGGTGAGGGGCGTGCGGAGGGGCCTAGATTTTTTTTGAACGCATCTTCTCTCCCATAATACAGAAGTCAAGGCCCCACAATATGCCCAGCCCCGTGATTTGTCCATCTGATGTGCTCAATAAGGACTAGGGCTTGAAGTGATTAGGGTGACCCAGGGGAAAGCCTTCCTTGGCCTCTTCCAGCCCCTTCCGCTTCATCTTCCCGTCAACATTTCTTTGGACACACATCCAATCTACCCCTAATTCCCTCCTCCTTTCAGGGCTGAACTGTGTGTCCTGGCAGCTGGCCACCTAGAGATAGAGAAACAGAGCCCTCTTCTGTGGGTACTGATGCTTCTGCCAGGCTGCCTGGATACTACCCTACATCCCCACACCCTGGGTTCTGCTCTGGGAAATTTCTCCAAGAGGTTTCCCATTCCTGAAAACAAGCTGTGACCAGTCTCTGGGGATGTTTCCTTCTGAAAATCCTCATCTATTCCTGCTTCTTAAGTACTCCAAGGACCCAGGGTGCCATATTTATGGCACTGGGGTGCCAGAGCAAAATAAAAATCATCCCTGCCCGCAGGGGCTTTGTGGTTTGGTTGATCAGACAGGTAAGTAAATATAGTCTCCTTGACTTTCTCTTTGGAGACTTTAGACACAATTTACAACTAAAACAAAAATTAACCCATAAAATCCACTCTCAGAACTCAGCTTTTATACCAAAATTAAACCAAAATAATTTTAGGCCTCTGAAAATTATCTCTCACTCCCTTCCTGTTCCCTGGCTCTCTTCCTCCACTTCTTGGAGATTACCTAACTCCTGACTTATTTATTCTAAGAGGGGGAACCTCCCAAAGAACCCAGAATTATCTTTTGGAGGGCAGACCTCCTGTAGCACAGGCTTCCCCTATCAGGGTGTTCTAGAAACCCACTAGTATCACTGTACTAGCTAACGTTGTTGGGCATCACGATTTGCAGAAGAAACATCCCAAATTGTGACAAATAGGTGACTGGTTCTTCCACCATGATAATGTCCCTCCCACACCATGATGAGTGTTCAGCAGTTTGTGAACAAAAATGGCATGTCTTCCATGTCCCACCCTCCCTATTCACTCAATCTCACCCTGAGTAACTATTTTTTTGTTTCCCCAGATAAAAAAATTTTTCAAAGGGAAATGTTTTGCCAATGTGGAAGAGGTGAAACCAAAAAACTCACAGAAGCACTAAAAGATATCCATATCGACACGTTCAGTAACTGTTCTGAGCAGTGGAAACAGTATTTCAGTAGGTATATTGCATCACACAAAGAGTACTTTGAAGGTGGCTGAAATTTAAACATGTGAGAGTCAATAAAAAATTCTTTTATAAATAAATTTCAGGGTTTTATGGGTTCCCCCATAGGTGGGTCACTCATCTTTTCTGGGCTGAGTTATTTCTCAGTAAATACAAATAGTAATAACAACCATTTAAATTTTGCTAATTATGCGCCAAGCACTGTTCTATGCATCTTGATTATATTAACTCAATGTTCACAATAATATTGCAAGTTACATGCTATCATGATCTTCATTTTACAGATTAAAAAAAATAATGCACAAATAATTTAAATAATTTTCCCAAAGTCATACAGTTGGCAAATGGAAGAGCTGGGGTTCAATCCAGTCTAGCTTTGGAATCATGGACTTAACCATTAACTTAATGCTGGATTGCTGGCTGACTGGCTGGTTGACTGACTGGCTGGCTGACTGGCTGGCTGACTGGCTAGCTGGCTGACCGACTGGCTGACTGGCTAGATGGCTGACTGGATGGATGGATGGATGGATGGATGGTGTATAGATGAATGGTGGATGGATGGATGGTGGATGGATGCATGGTAGATGGATGCATGGCAGATGGAAGAATGAATAAATGTTTGAATGAATTGTTGAATGGTAGATGGGTAGATGGACGATGGGTGCATTGTAGATGAATGGATGGATGGTGGATGCTTGGTGGATGAATGGTGACTGGATGGATGAACGGTAGATGGCTGGTGAATGGCTGGTGAAACATGGTGAGTAGATGGATGGTGGATGGCTAGTGGTTGGCTGGCAGGTGGATGGTGCATACATGATGGATGGCTGGTGGATGCATGGTGGATTCATTGTGAATAGATGAAGGAACGGTGGATGGTCAGATGAAGGTACTGGGCCAAGCTGTTGCACAGATACCTTTATGAGGTATATATGGCAGTAGCATTTAAAATACATGCTTCTGACATAAATTGTGGTTCTTATTCTTCAAAATGAAATAAAATGGAGTCTACTGGGAGGAAAACAGACTCTGAGCCTCTAGGACTCATGTAAATATCTGTGGAATGGAAGTGAGAAGTTATGTTTCTCCAAAGTGGATTAATCTGTGAAGAGTTCCTTGAGAATCTTGGATGAAGATAGCTCTTTTAGAGCCAAGACTAACACATATCTTACATAAAAGTGAAAAGAATATTTCCAGTTACCCCCCCCAAATAGATTACTCTATCACAGTCAACACGAGCTTATCTTAAACCTCCAAAGAATTAGATGAGCACTCCTTAAATTTTATTCTTTAATTAAGAGACTAGTTTGAGGTTAGCCAGATCTGGAGTTTTGACAGAGCAGTCATCAAACCTCAGCGACAGGCCTGTTTTTCATCTCTGTGATGTAATGTTTTGACCATCAAACATTTTCTTTTATAAAAGCATTTCATGTGCCTTACTTTTAGCAGATGCCTAGAAACTACTGAAAGAAAGAAAGAAAGAAAGAGAGAGAGAGAGAGAGAGAGAGAGAGAGAGAGAGAGAGAGAGAAAAGAAAGAAAGAGAAAGAAAGAAAGAAAGAAAGAAAGAAAGAAAGAAAGAAAGAAAGAAAGAAAGAAAGAAAGAAAGAAAGAAAGAAAGAAAGAAGGAAAACTCTATGAATCTAAAGCAGGAGTCCCCAATCCCCAGGTCACGGACAGGTACCAGTCCATGGCCTATTAGGAACTGTCCACACAGCAGGAGGTGAGTGGTGGGCAAGACGGTATTCTGTCAGGCCAGTTGTGACACTAGATTCTCATAGGAGCATGAACCCTATTGTGAACTATGCGAGGGATCTAAGTTGCGTGCTTCTTATGAGAATCTAATGCCTGATGATCTCTACCTCTCCACCCCCATCTGTGGAAAGATTGTCTCCCACAAAACCAACTCCTGATGCCAAAAAGGCTGGGGACCACTGATCTAGAGAATCAAATCTACACCAAATGGCTCATATTCTGCAGGGGACCGTAGTCTTTTAAAAATGGACTCTTGGTAAGATTTTCAAAGATGGGCTTTTTTTTTCTAGTTTGCTCAGGAGATTATTATGTTTTATTTTTTTAATTATTAAATTGATAGTTCTAATTAATTTCATTAACATTTTCCATTTGTTCTGGAATTCAACTGTGCCTATGTGAATTTAATTCTTATGTCTCCATTTCAGTTAGTTTATGTTCTGGAGAATTTTACAAGGTCAATAGCACTAGACAGAAGATTGGTATATTATTTAGGCTCTACTAAGCTATAAAATCCTGTGCAAAACAATGAACTTTTCTTAGCCTCAGTTTCTCAGCCTAAACTCCCTTACCTGAAAAATAGAAATACTGCCCATCCTATCACCTAGGCATTGTAAAGAACACATCACCATCATCATCACCAAAGTGAATAGCCAGGTGTAGTAATTAGCATTGCTGTGCAAAAATAAGAAAAGTCATCCTGTTAAGCAGAGAAAATTATGATAAAGTAAAATTTGCATCATTACAAGATCATGGCTTTGAACATCCAAAGTTAGTTTGGAACCGAGCTTCATGTACTAAACAAATTCCTCTGAAATTAGCAGTGAGGCAAACAAAAAAATAATTTACTGTCATATAAGGTAATACTAAAAAATAAGTTTCTACTACTGGTACTGGCTTGTAGCCTGAGGGCCATACATTTGAATCTTTTGGTTTTACTATTAAAGTGCTACCTTGAAACACAAAGTCCTTACTCACTCTCAGAGTAAGTAGAGGGAGAAGACTGAAGCATCATAGTATGATTGGGTAGACTGAGCATTGCTAGGGTCACACTAGTGCTCTTTCCTCAATTTCAGTTCTTCACAAAATAAAGGGAAAAAAGAATTTATGAGGGTAGAAGTACTGGGATTTATAATTGCTGTTTCCATGAGAGTTGAAATCACAAAGAATCCATAAGCTTTGAGTCCCCCAATTCCCTTCATATCTGTAAATAAAAGTGTCCTAAGAGATGCTGTGTAAATTGCCTAGGGCCAGCATGCTCTTGGAGCAATTAGATTTGCTTTCCGAGTACTTGTTCAGACATTGCTTCCTGGCCTCATAAAGACTGTTCCTAATGTCCTAAGCACTACATAGGGACTCAAATATCAGCCAGATGACCGGTGACCCCAGAGACCTCATCAACTCTAAAGATGCTGTGTCCACTTCCTAATGGCCAAAGGAGATGCCCTGTACCTCCTTCTCAGTCTTTCACTTCAGTGTGTGTGTCCTAACAGCTCCTACCAGTGAGCCTTGAGTGTGTCCAGCCCACTCACTTCCTGTTCCTCTTGCTCCAGCTAAGATATAAAGCATTTAGGAGCCATCATACATGAGGAACGCTTAAAGGGGCAAGGAAGTCTTAATGGGACAAGATTTCTGACTTTAGAGATAAGAGCATTCCTATGAAAGATAAATGATGTTTATTTTTCATAATTTATTGTTCCTGATTAGGCTAGTATTCCTGGCATCAGAGAGCAGAACTGGGTCTGATGGATGGATATGGAGGCCAACTCCTGGCATGGTATTAGGAAGAGTAGCCTGTTTAGCACCAGGACAAACTGCCTTGTGGGACAGAGTGTTCCCCAGCACTCGAAATCTGCAAGCAGAGCTGCTCTGACCACTTGTCCACAGGGAATCTTGCTTTAGATAGCAAGTTGGTTGGCAGTGGCCTCAACCTTTTTGGTGTCAGGGACTAGTTTCATGGAAGACAAGTTTTGCATGGATGGGGGAGTGCTGGGGGGGATCAATCAGGCATTAGATTCTCATAAGGAGCACACAACCTAGATCCTTCACTTGTGCAGTTCACGAAGGGTCTGCGCTTCTATGAAAGTCTAATGCCACCGCTGATCTGACAGAATGTAGAGCTGCTCTTGCCCGCTGCTCACCTCCTGCTGTGCAGCCCAGTTCCTAACAGGCCATGGACCAGTACCAGTCTGCACCCTGGGGGTTGGGTACACTTGGTCTACAGGCTAGGCTTGAAGACCTCTGAGGCCCTTTCAGATGGGAATAAAGGTATTCTAAGTCTATTAATGAGTTTTCTCAGGTCTGGGAATTCCTGTCATTTCTCAGGCCCTACCTCCCTCTTTGCTTTTTGCAGAAAGCCTGGAGTAAGAACATGCCACATTCCCCAGATGTCATTCTCCCCACCCAGTTGAAAAGGTGAATGTGACATATGCCTCAACGTGGGAGACTGGATTCTTCTTTCTGCTGCTCAGGGCAGAAGCGTGTGAAGCCAGTGAAGTCGGAGGTTCACATTCCCCTGCTTGCTTAGAAGAACCTGCTTTTACACAAATGTCTTTCTCCCCCTAGAACAAGGGATTTGTTGAGTTCACCATATCTTCCCCAAGAGTGTATTGAGACTAAACGGGGCCTGAATCGACAGTGGGTGCTCCATACGTTTTTGTTGAAAGAATGAATAAATACATTTTAACAGCAGGGAAGAAAGAGGACAATACTTGACCCAAAAGGCAAATCTCTTGGCCCTTCCAGGCTCATCTGTAAAATAGGACAGTTATACTAATAATGCCTTGCTCTTGGGTTGTTCTTAGGATTTGAGTATATAATCAACATATTGTGCTTAGCAGAATGGCTGGCACATAATCAAGGCTTAATAAATACTAACTCTCTTCCCTGTTGCTATTCTAATTATTATTATTTCTGTTTCTTTAAACAGTATGGTCTAGAAGAAGGTGGCAAAGAGAAAGGGATATTCAGGATTAGAGCAGGACTTGTTTCTCATAATTCATTATTTCACATCACACCGCATCATGTCACATCATCTGGGATTGGCAGACTATTTCATACTGATTTTAAGGAGAGAAACAGCACTGCCATTGGCAAAGGGATACCTTTTCTTGCCTCAGAGGGGTTGAATTCCTGAGAGAGAGAGCCAAGGACTAATGCTTATTGTCATGGTCATTATAGAACAGTCTGTGAGATGGTAGATTTCAAGATTACAGTTGGAAATGAGCCTTGGGCTTCAAAGAGGCTAAGGGTCATTGGAGAAGGTTTTATACAGTGAACACCTACTAGAAAATTTCACTAAAGAATGAATCTGCGATTTAAGCTTTCAAAGGTACTTACCAAACAGATGAGAGAATCTGTGAAAACCAAAACACATATATATTTTTAAATATTGTCAACTTGGGCTGTACTTCCCGCCAGTCACTCCTGGTACTACCGCATCTTCCACCCATCTGTTGATGTGAGTTCTGTTGGACCCCAAATGAGAGAGAAGATGGGAGCAAGGTGAGGAAGACGAGATGTCCTCCCCAATGCACATGTGCCATTTTAGAGCCACGTAACATCTTTCTTTTGTTCTAACAGGTCTAGTGAAGGACTTTTCTCTTTGTAAGCAGTGAATCGCCTACAGTGCTCTACTAGGTGGGTGGCAGGGAAAGTGATTAAAGACTTTGTGCAGGGTCAAGTGACTTACTATCATTTTATAAAACAATTCAAAGGCTTGAGGAGATTCTATTATTGTTCAGCAGCCACAAAATGAGTCAGTGGTTAAGTGGTGGGAGGGGCCTATAATCCAGGCCCCTAATGACCCATGAAACCAAATGCCCTGGTGAGTCAACTTCAAAAGTCATCTAGTCATACTAAAGAGTATAAGAACAGATCAAAACAATGAAAGCTGCAGACAATATCCAATATCAATGTGCCTAATTAGCAGGCTATAAACCAAGCCCTTTAAAAACAGGCAACTCACAATTAGACTTTTCTTTTTTTTTTTGAGCTGGAGTCTCCACCCCGTCGCCCAGACTGGAGTGCAGTGGCCGCTCCCGGCCACCACAGCCTCGACCTGCTGGACTCCGGCGATCCTTCCGCCTCAGCCTTCCAAGTAGCTGGAACTACAGGCGCGCGCTACCACTCCCAGCTGATTTTTTATTTATTGTAGAGATGAGGTCTCTCCAAGTTGCCCAGGCGGGTCTCGAACCCGCGGGCTCAGGCAATCCACTCACCTCAGCCTCCCAAGGCGCGGGATTACAGACTGAGCCACCGAGCCCAGCTACAATTAGACTTTTCAAGTATCTTTCTAACATGACTGATGTTACCAATCCACTTTGGTGTAACCAGTAGTCAACAACTAATTGCAACCGCCACATACAGTGTTTAATTCTTTTTTTATGAATTCAAGATGGCTCATGGACAGAAATTCTCAGAAGTAAACTGTGTTCTTCTTATTTGTCAAATAGAAAAAATTAAAGCACAAAACAAGTAATTCAATTATTTTCAGGCTATATTATATTATTAGAACTACATTCCAGGGCAAATTCTGCATAGTCACTTTTTATTAAGCATAGGTGGTCATAACAGAAGTTATCTTTCTTCTCATCTGAATTTTCCAAAGAGGGTTCCTCAAAAATAACTGCTTTAATGTTCTTCAACTGATGTGAATGGAACATTTAATTTAAATTCTATAATGAAGTCCATTATAATTTGCAATAAACCTTTTGCCTTTTATTCATCCAAGATGACTGTCATCTAATGTCCTTGTTGTCATTCTTCTAGATGTCAGTTTTGATGCCAGCCACTGTAACAACCTTGTTAAAATACATTACCTTTTATACCTAAGTTCAGTAATGGGTGTCATCAGACTCATGTGGTCCCATCATGCAAACAGAAAAGTCTGACAACTGTACTAATAAGCAATCCCTAAGTAAATGAAATATGACGGAACACTTAAAGTGATCCAAGATAAAACTCTTATTTGGGGGTTGTCTGATGACTAATGGTCACTACCACCAATTTGGAGATATTACAACAAAACTCAGTTGCTGACAAAAATATTACCAAAAATGATTTAAAATTTTCAGTTGGGACCAGAAGAACATCTGGAGACCATTAAAACAGAAGAATTTTCCCTCTAAATCGTGATTGCCAAAGTTAGAACCAACCACCCAGAAACCGTGGCCCTCATGCTAACTCAGTGTTTATGTTTCATTAAAATTGATTTCAAGGATTTACATCTTGCTCAACATGGCCGGGTTCCCATGCATACAGCTTTAATCTCCCTGGGCATGTCCTGGAGCACAGGAGACTCCTCACCTCCTGGGTTTGGAAGGAGGAACTTCTTGGGAAATGATTTCAGGTAGCTTTTATACCTCAGGGCTCATCAAGAATCTGTAGGCCAATGCAATTCTGAGGTAAATGAGGAGCGGAAAACTAGAATGTGAGACCCAACAGTAAAAATGTTTAAATTTTTAAAAAATACTGTGCTAGGGTTTGCTTTTGAGTGTCTCATAAATCTATAACATGTCATGGAAGTGACGAGTGGAATGTTCTGTAATTTCAGCAGTGTGTTAGTTACCTATTGCCTCTATTTTAAAAAATCACCACAAACTTAGTGGCTTAAAACAAGACAGATTTATTATCTCCCAGTTCTTGAAGTTAGAAGTCTAACGCAGGTCTCACTGGGCTAAAATTGAGGTGTCTACTGGGCTGCATCTCTTCCTGGAAGTTCTAGGGGGAGTCTATTTCCTCATCTTTATTCAGCTCCTCGCAGCCGCCCATAGCCCTTGGCTTATGGCCTTTCTCTCCATCTTCAAAGCCTGCAAAGTTGCACCTCTCTAATTCTTTTTCTGCAGAAGTAGCTCCCTCTAACCACTACAAGGAAAAGTTGTCTGATTTTAAAGACCCATGTGATTCATCTGCAAACATCCATAAATCCAGGCTAACCTCTCCATTTCAAGACCCTTAACTTAATCACATCTGCAAAACCCCTTAAGAAGGTAACATACTCACAAGTTCCAGGGATTCAAATGTGGGCATTCTGGGGGGCCATACTCTGCCTATCACAAACTATTTCCAGATTCCAAGTAGGACACGAAGTTGAAATTCAAACATGTATCGTCACTTCTTCCACTGTCATTCCTTTTAGCATTGAGCTTAACCTTGGAAAAAAGGACAGAACTTTTCAACATATAAAGCCTTCAACATGGAACAAGTCCACAAATTTCATGAGTCCAGGATGGATCTCTTGGTTGAAAGTTTTTCAATTTTCAAAGAGCTAATTTTAATTTTACTGGTAAACATGACATCTATCCAGCTTTATTGTTGATTTTTTGTTTGAGACACTAAATTGTGGTTTTTTGAAATGGCGAAATGTTCATGGGAAGCACAAACTGTCATTTTCCAGGATGTGTGGCAGGGTGGACGTGGCTGGTGTAATGTGTTTCTCAACACATCTTTCACCCTGCACGCATTCAGAGCATGTGTTGACGACACTGGAGGGCACAGAGCAGTCCTGGCTGGTGCACATTCATGAGTGGTTTTGTCTGTTTCTCAGGCTTGTGTTCTGCCTGTGTCCAGCAAATTTCTGAGCTAAAGCCAGGGCATCCAAAGTGTGAGTACTTGCTACTGTTTCCACACACTGCATTATTGGCTGATCCATAGCTGAGGGCCTCTCTTCTGCCCTGAGAACTGCGAATGTGCACAGGACTTTTCACAATCTGGAGCCTGACTTGAGCTATAGCCCAGATCCCTGTTTGAAATGGGATACATCGTATCTCATTTCATAAGTATCCAGAAATGGCTTGATGGGACATTTTCAGTCTGTAAGGATGTGGGTCTTACTGGCAAGAACATGCTCTTTTGGGCACTGACCTGTGTCCTCTCTTCAAGCAAATGACAACTATAGAAGGGTTTGCTGTATACAACATGCTTGTGCTTGCTGCAGGATGCCTTAGAAAAGGTAAGGGCAGTCTACTGAGCATCTTTCTATCCTTCGGGCCCTGGGCTAAGAGCCTGAAGTACATAATCTCATTTATCTTTATAAAACCCTGTAAGGTGGGATCTGTTAATCACCCCACCTTTCAGATGATGAAAGCAAGACCTAAGTGGCTTATCTAACCTCCCCAAGTCGGGCTGCATCTCTTCCTGGAGGATCTAGGGGGAGTCTGTGTGATTGGGCTGGGCTGAGTTGGGGCTAGGGTGCAGTGAGTGAGCCCTCAACTTGGGAAGGAAAAAACTCAGTAAGCAGGGTTAAGGACACTCTAGTGAAATCTTTTCAAAATGAAAATCAATGAATAAATTCCATAGTGTACAAAAATCAGCATTTTAAATAAAGATAAGCACTGGCCTTGTACTTGCAGGCCTCAGCCTCACTCGCCTGCCCCTAATCCCAGCCCTGTTGGATCCTTGTCCCTGCCATGGCTGGGATTTACCTCAAGACTGGCTGAGCTCAAAGTCCATGCTTATACCCACTTCTCTGTGGGATGCATCTGCCTCCTTGGTTAGCAAGACAACTGTATGTACTTAGATTGCTTTTCACAAGGTAACAAACAGTTGACTCTCTTGCTCCACCTTCCTTCGTGAAGGTTGGTCCTCTGCTGGACTGAGAGAGGGATCTGTGATGGTGAGAATCATGTGAAGGGCCCCCTGATTCTTGCCATCAACCAAGGATACTCTTTTTTTTTTTTTTTGAGTTGGAGTCTCACTCTTTCGCCCAGACTGGAGTGCAGTGGCCGCTCCCGGCCACCGCAGCCTTGACCTGCTGGGCTCCGGCGATCCTTCCGCCTCAGCCTTCCGAGTCGCCGGAATTACAGGCATGCGCTACCATGCCCGGTTGATTTTTTGATTTATTGTAGAGATGAGGTCTCGCTGCCCAGGCGGGTCTCGAACCCATGGGCTCAGACAATCCACTCACCTCAGCCTCTGAAAGGCGCGGGATTACAGGCTGAGCCACCGAGCCCGGCTAAGGATACTCTTGATAGAATAAGTTCTTGTCTAGGGAGAAGGCCCTTTCCCTGAGCACATTGACATCAATCAGCCTATGAGTACATCTCCTTCAGCACACCACGTGCAACTGACCCATTCCCAAGACATTTAGTAACTCTCCCCTCCCCCACTGCCCAGTCCACCCCCTGCAGGTGGCACTGTGGACTCAAGGCCTCTGCTTCTTCCAAAATAGAAATTCCTTTGCACAAGTCCATTGGAAATCCACCCTCCTTTTTCTTGTCTCCTGCAATTGGAGCAGCTGTCAAGCAGCTGTTAGACAATGCCCACAGCTCCCTGGCAGCCCTGACTACAGCTCTGCCTGCCCGGCATCCACTTCTGTGCAGAAGACATACACAAGCTACAGTCCTGTCAGGGAGGGCACACCATGGAAGTGTTATCCCTTCTGCCTCATTCTCCTTTTCCAGGTAGATCTGAACTTCCTATCATATCAATACTTTCAGCATCTTTTGGTATATCTCAGAACTTCAGGTTCTAACTCTAATACCCAAGCTTAAAACAACAAAAAAAGCTTATTTCTTTCTCTTTTCTTTTTTTGAGTTGGGGTCTTACTCTGTTGTCCAGGCTAGAGTGCAGTGTCACGATCATGATTCTCACAGTTCATGGCAGCCCTGACTTCCTGGACTCAGGAGATCCTTCCACTGCAGTATCCTGAATAGCCAGGACTACAGGTGCAAGCCACCATGTCTGTTTAATTTTTTTAATTTTTATTTTTTAGAGACGAAGTCCCCCCATATTACCCGGGCTGGTCTTGATCTTCTGGGCTTAAGCAATCCACCCACCTCAACCTCCAAAAGTGCTGGGATTACAGGCATGAGTCACCATGCCCAGTCTACATATGCCACTTTCTTTAAGTGTCACCATGAAACAAAGCAGGATGCTTTGCTCTGAGGAGCAGCAGTCCTTTGGGAAGCCACGGGGATGTCGGTCCACCCTCTGCACTCCCCTGGCCGAGTTGCCTGCCTACTTCACGCTCCACTCGACATTGTGCTCACTGTCAAACACTTCAGTTGTTCTAGTTCCCAAAGGTGTGGAGCAGCTATTAAAAGAAAATTCTTGTTCTGCTTTTATAAAGTCATATACACGACTTTCTTCATGTTTTCTTCTTCTGGGAGCATTAGCAAACATATCCTTCATTTATTTACTCAATAAATAACATGTTGTCTGCAAGGGCTGGGGGCAATGCTGTCTTGTGGATTTTCCTTACTGCAGCTCTATCTCTCTGAAGGTCCGGCTGAGATGCTACCAGAAACTCATCTGATCTTAGTTACTGACACCAGTCAAAAGGGATTTGGGTAACCAAAGAAAAGAATGTCCCAATCTGTCCTGAAAGCAACTGAGTTTAACAGCAACAACCAAAAAAGGAGAGAATGTTCTTTCCTGAAGATAGATGAACAGTTGCTCTAGCAAATACCAGTTATAGTATATTTTATTTAAAATACTGTGTGAAAGGTAAGTAAGGCATGGTGACACACATAATTCTACTCTGCTTTTTAAAGTAATATTTTCCACAAATCATTCCATTATTATTTATAATTAAACAATAATGATACTCAAACAAGAAAGTGGGAAACCCAAAAAAGCGTGCTTAAAGAATCAGTTATAAACCAGTCATCCAAGGTGACAACCAATGACTTAACATGTTTGAAAGTAAACTCTTTCAATATTTTGCTGTACACATAAAAAGTACGTGTATTTTTAGCTGTAAATTAAGCCTCACTATTCCTACTACAGTACTCCCATTGCTGGTTCACATGGACCAAGGTATAAACTAATGGTTGCCTTCTCTTACATGAATATACTTCCTTGAATAATCACCAGGTATTGGATATCTATGCTGATTCCAAATTTTGCTTTTATAAATAATGCTTTTATGAACTTCCATCTGAACCTTTTTACAGATATCAATTAATTCCTCTAGAATAAAGTCCTAGAAATTGAAGTGCTGGGTGAAGATAGTTTTTAAAGCTTTTGATATATAGTAATAATAAATTGCCCTATAAAAACTATACTAATCAACACTTTTACACCATGGTATAAAATCACCAGAGGAATTTGCTTTCCATAGAAGGGACCTCAGTCAAGAATGAGAAAATTTTTTCTGAGAGTCGGAAATTTAGGACTGGAAAGGATTATTGAGGAAGGACATCTAATCTTTCTAGCCTTGGTGGTTACACACCAGACGTGCCTGGTGAGCTTTTAAATACTGCCTGCCAGGTCCCACCCCTGGAGATTCTGATTTTGTTAGTCTTGGTTGGGGCCTGAGCACAGTACCATCTTAAAGCTCCCCAGGTGGTTCTAATGTCAGCCAAGGTTCAGAGCCACCAAGCTGAAGCATTTTTTAAGTGGAAGAAGTTTGGTTGGGTTCAGATGTGTGTCTGTTCAAGGGACAACTTGAACAAATTCTTAAGTTCTCCCCCCACCCCGCCATTTTTTTGGTTTTATGAAAAATACTTCTGAGAAAACTGTGACAGTTTATAAACCTATGTTAGGAAATAATGGAAATTTCCACGACAGGGTCTTTTAGTGGTTTTCCGATGACCCATAAATGGTGGCCTTAGTGGCATCACGAAGGTTACAGTGAGAGAAAAGAACATTGTTTTTTGAGTTGGAGTCTCACTCTGTCACCCAGACTGGAGTGCAGTGGCCACTCGCGGCCACCACAGCCTCAACCTGCTGGGCTCCAGCAATCCTTCCACCTCCAAGTAGCTGGAACTACAGGCGCGCGCTCCCACACCCGGCTGATTTTTGATTTATTGTAGAGATGAGGTCTCGCCAAGTTGCCCAGGCAGGTCTCGAACGCACAGACTCAGGCAATCCACTCACCTCAGCCTCCCAAAGCACGGGATTACAGGCTGAGCCACTGAGCCCAGTTAGAACATTGAACTTCAGTGTGTGACTTTACAGTTGTAACTTGGTCAAGGGTGGAGAGAGCCCCTCTCTAGCACAGAAGGAGTCTTAGAGGACACAGCAGGGTAGAAGAGAGAAAGGGCATGGCTTTGGGGTCGCACTGACCTAGGATTGAATTCAAAGTCCTGTCACTTTTTAATCAGGCTGAGCCAACTCTTTGCTTACCTGGGTCCCAGTTTTTTAATCTGTAAAATAGGGCTGTGTAGCAATTACTTCCCAGGGAGGTTGTGGAGTTTATAGAGGTATAACATATACACAGTTCCTAAGCACTGTTTAAAGACAACGGTTTTTTCCACTGGTGCCAGGAGTACTGTGGCCTTCTGTGTAGACTACTTGCTGCTCAACTTACTTTCATTGTACGGGAACCCAGCTGTTCGAACCACAGTGGAAGTCAGGGCAGGTAGATTCTGAGACCAGCCCACCATTCTCTAGGGGGCCCAACTTTGTGCAAGCCACAGTTTTGCAGAGCCATAATTTAAGCCACATTTAAACTTTTTAGGCCTCATCCAACTTCAACAGTCTCTTAAGATCTTTTCCCTCACTTGGAATTTTTGATACTCAAATTAAATGCATCATAAGAGAACGTCCCACCTGTCATTTACGGAGTACCTATTATGTGCACATGTATGTGATAACATTTAAAGTTCACAACAACCACAGCAGCTTGACATTCCCACCTCAGTAATGGGGAAGGAAACAGATCCAAAGGAAAACACCTTATCCAGAGGCAGAGTTGACACTGTCACACAACTAAAGTTTGAATTCAACTTGATCCCAAACTTCTTGCTTCTGACATGCCTAACTCCAGAGTACCGCTGGTTATTCAAGCAGGACTAACTGTGCAGAAGTCAGCGAGGTCACCTGAGGGCCCTTCCAGCTTTTGAATTTTCCTCTTCTTTCTTATTTTCCAATTTTTTCACCATTGCTTTGACTCATGAACCCCTCCACTAGAGTTTTTGCTGGAGTGGGAAACCCCAAATTCTTCTTAATTTTCTAGAGTCCTCTGAGTGAGCCACATCTGTATAACCTACTAAACCCAAAGTAGGTTCCACTTATTTTTATGAGCTGGGTCCCATAAATGTCTGAGACACCCCAACACCACCAAAGAGGAAGGGAGACATGAGTGGAAGGAGATGGCATCTCAACAGATCACAGCTAACATGGGACACTTCTTAAGGTGGTGAAATAGATCAGCATGTACTCATGTTGCTAAGGTCCCTTCTGGTCCTTGGAAGGGCCCATCCATGAGGGCGCCTAAGTGTTACTTACTCAGTTGCAGGTAAAACCTGCCTTGCTCAGTGGTATTTTTTTTTTCTTTTTTCTTTTTGTATAAATTTTAGTGGTACAAGTGCTATATGATCACATAATTATATTGTGTTGTAGCATAGTCTGGGCTTTTAGTGTACCCAACACCCAAATAAAATACATTGTACCCATCAAGTAATTTCTCATCATCTCTAACCCCTCCCACCTCCCACCCTCTTGAGTCTTTACTATGTATTATTATTCCACACTCTATGTACAGGTGTATACATTATTTAGCTCCCATTTACAAGCAAGAATATGCAGTCTTTTTCGTTCTGTTCTGAGTTGCTTCACTTAAGATAACCGTATGTTAAAATGAGATTTGTAGAGTCTACAGATGCACTAATAGTTTAAGTGGAAATAATGATCACTGCCAAATATGGTCTAATTTTTCTATTCCTATCACACATGATGAATTTTCCTTCTTTACCCTAAAATTGGGAATCGTTTGATATAATCATTTTCATCCATCATGTAATCAGAGAACTTTAGAGCTAGAAAGAAACAAAGCTCCTCTACCCACAAACATTCTGGTTTTTTTCAGGGATGAGAAAACAGAGGTTTACAGAAGCCATGTGACCCAGGTCAATGCTACAAGCAGAGAGGGACTCTGTGCATAGGAGAGCAACAACAACCACGCTAGCTGGCATTTACTGAGCACTTATTCTGCCCAAGATGAGTAGAAACACAAGGCATTCTCTCCATTCCTGGGGAATTGTGGGGACTTTATATTCTGGTTGTGAAGTTTATATGCATTTAATGCAACATAGTATCTGATAAAGTGAGATGATTGTTAGAGGAAAGTGTGATCTTACCCATTCGACACTTTTAATGCTCAATATCAGAAGGTTAGTAACTTCACCAATCAAACCAGAGGCTCTTGTCACCTACCCAGACAGCCTCTCCTGAACCAATGAGGCTGTCCTGTTAAGAAGTCTCTTGGGGACTGATAACTCTATGGCTAGAAGAAACTACCAAAGATCCTTTCTTTTTAGCAAAAATTTATTGTTTTTAGTCAGAAGCACCATAATACTCTCCTGTGACAGACAGGTACAGTGTGTGGTATAAAGTACAAAATGTGTGTGGGGGAGGGAGGGTGTGGGTGTTTACATGGGAGAGAATACAATGTTTCTGAGAATATAAACACAAAATAGTTGAGTTAATCCTAAACTTAATATACTATTTCCTTTTTAAAATTTGTATAAATGTAAAAGTGCTACATGGATATATTACTGCATGGTGGCAGTAGAATGTTTCCAATCAACTGTGCCCTCTGAAATAATGTGTGGCTCAAGTTTTTAAAGAAATCTTCACAAATACAGAAACCCCAGATGCTAAGTCCATGTCAACATTCAGGTGCAGATGATTTCTTGCCTCAGTCGTGGTCTCAAGTGAGAAAGCATCTTGTCCATATGACTTCTGGGAGATGCGCTCTCCCACCCTCACCTTCTGGTCCCTCCAGCACCTCTGAAACCTTAGAGTACTGGAAGTACAGTTTTTGTTTGTTTGTTTGTTTGTTTGTTTAACCTGGCTAATGAACATTGCAAATAACTCAAGTTACAAGCCTAAAGGAGTCCAATAGTACCAACTTCCAATCATAGCCATGGCCAAGATGCGGAACAACATTTTTGCAAAAGCTTATTTAAAATTAGGACAGACCACAGCCAGGCAAGGTGGCTCACGCCTGTAATCCCATCACTTGAGAGACAGAGGCAAGAGTATTGCCTGAGTCCAGGGGTTCAAGATCAGCCTGGACAACTTGGCAAGACCTCATCTCTACAATAAATTTAAAAAATAGCCAGGTGTGGTGGCATGCGCCTGTAGTTCCAGCTACTTGGAAGGCTGAGGTGGAAGGATTGCCTGAGCCCAGCAGGTCGAGGCTGCGGTGGCTGTGAGCATGCCACTACCCTTCAGCGTGGATGACAGAGTGAGACTCTGACTCAAAAATAAATAAATAAACAAACAAACAAATAAAATTTAAAAAATAGAAATAGAATCAGGACAGATCAAAGACTAGAGTAGCACTAGCTAATGGAACTCTTTGCAATGATGGAAATGTCTATATCTGTACTGCCCAATACTTTGTCACAAGTCATGTTGCCTACTGAGCCCTTGGAAAGTAGCTGGTGGGATGGGAACTGAATTTTGAACTTCACATAATTTTAATTAATTTAAATAGATGCGTATGGCTAATGGCTCCTATATTAGGACAGGTCTAGAGCATTTCTCTTCTGCGAGTAAAAATAGAAGTGCAGAACCTGCCATGAAATGCACGTTCATCCTCCTGGTGGACACATCCAAAGAAACAGACTGTCCCCTCTTCCTAACCTCCCCATTCCATCAAAAGGAAGTCTCAAACAAGAACCATTTTATATTGGTTTCCTGATGCCTCTGTAACAAATTACCACAGGCATAGTGGCTTGAAACAGCACACATGTATTATCTTACAGCTTCGGAGCAGAAATCCAGAATAAGTCAACCAGCTACGTTCCTTCTGTAGTCTCTAGGCAAGAATTGGTTACCTTGATGTTTCCAGCTTCTAGAGGCTTCCCACAGTCCTTGGCTCATGGCTCCTTCCTCCATCCTGCAAACCAGCCACATGGTATCTTCAAATATCTTTCCAACTCTACACCTGCCATCATGCCTTCTCTGACTCTGACCCTTTTGTCTTCCCTATATAAGGATCCTTGTGATTACATAGGGTCCATCTGGATAGCTCAAGAAAAATATCCCACCTCAAGATCCTTAACTAATCACATCTGCAAAGTCCCTTTTG
This sequence comes from Cephalopachus bancanus, assembly GCA_027257055.1. NCBI lineage: Eukaryota > Metazoa > Chordata > Mammalia > Primates > Tarsiidae > Cephalopachus > Cephalopachus bancanus. The sequence goes on from JAPVLO010000014.1 coordinate 10,095,612, forward strand.
TCATGTAAGTGACATCTTCATAGGATTCAGAGATTAGGGCATCCTTGGGGGGCATCATTCTGCCTACGTAGCTGTGTTATGGATTAACTTGAAGTAGGGCCATTATCTTTCAGTAGATTCATTAAAATTCAACTTCTGGAAGGTTTCCCAGGTTGGTAAGTCTTCACCTCAGTCACCTACAAATGAGTTGAGGTTTTCTCAGTGTTCTAGTCCAACATGGTGGTTCTCTGATTTTAGCAAGCAGCAAAATCACCAGAGGGCTTATGAGAACAGATTGATGGACTCAAACCCAGAGATTATGATTTAGTAGGTCTGGAGTGTGGCCCAAGAATGTGGACTTCTTGGCTAGGTGTGAAGTTTTTTAAATACATCTGCAAATTCTTTGACATTTCTCCCTTCAAAAGGTGGAAACTTATTTCCTCCCCTTGAGTGTGGGTTAGACTCAGGGTAACTATATGTGATGGAAGTGATGGTGTGTGATTTCAAGACAAGGTTCTAGAAGGCACAGTAGTTCCCATGCCCTCTCATGGATCATGCCCTGTAGGGAAGGCCAACCCTCATGACTAGAGGGCGCTTCAATAGCCTAGGGAGGACATGTGGCATCCCGCAAACACCCAGCACACATTTTCCAGCTGTGTGAGTGAGTCACCTTGGAAGCTGCTCTGCCAGTCCCAGTGGAGCCTTTGGATGAAACCACAATTCTAGGTGACTTCTTGACTGCAACTTCATGGGACCACAAGCCATGATCTTCCAGTTAAGTGGACCCTAAAATACAGACCCACAGACATGGTGAGATATAATAAAGGTTTTTTTGGTGTTTAAAGTCATTAAATTTCCTGTGAAGTTCATGGTTTTGTCTTTCTTTATGGCTGCTTAATTTTCCATCATGTATATGTACCACATTTTTTTTTATCCAGTCCACTTTAGATGGGCAGCATGGTTGGTTCCATGTTTTTGCTATTGTGAGTAATGCTGCCATAAACATGCATGTGTAGGTATCTTTTTCATAGAGTGATTTGAGTTTCTGTGGGTATATTCCCAGAAGGGGAATGGTCGGATCGCATGGAAGGTGGATTTTTAGATCTTTTAGGAATCACCACACAAAGAACTGAGTAGTACATGTTCTCATTCATAAGCAGACCCTGAACAATTATCATAATACTGTAAGAAAGGGATTGGCAGTCGTGGGAAACTGCCAGGAGAGGAGGGGGCATACTTTATCAATAAGGATACCTGATCTCAAACCAAGAGAGGTGAGGCCCAAACTTTACCTGTACGATGACCATTTGTATACCTAACCCTGAATTGTACCCAACAGCTTTAAAATAAAAAATTTTTAAAAGGATAAAGCCACCAAATTTTGGGATAACTTGTTATGCAGCAATAGATAACGAATACACCAGGTGTTGCTGAGGAGCCCATTTGAGAACTTCCACTGGTCTAGCCTGTAGTTTGAAAGGCACAAGATTTCTCCCTGCCTGCTCTACATCTGCCAGGAAACCAGAAGAGGGAAAATGTTTTCAGGTTTACATGTTCCACACATTCATTTTCTCTTTTCTGCAGACGTATTCAGTTACCGCCAGTTGTTCTTTTGTGAAAGTGTTTTCCCTGGGAAGAATAACAACAATATGTCAAATGATAGCTGGACTCCAGAAGCCATTTCTTTCTAGTCAGCCATAAAAAATGTTCTGCACAGGGATGGAGAACCAGACAGATTTGGGGAGAGAGGAAATGATTAAAAGACTAGACCATCATTCCCTTTCACACTCTCTCAAGACTGAAGGTGAGCAAGATGAAGAAAGAAAACAAAACTCTAGACAAGAGAGGGAAAGACAACCCTAGGAGCCAGGAGAGCAGGGGCTGTCCAGCTGTTCGATAATAAGAAACCGAAGCTTCCCTTATTGTGCCAGAGAGGCCAATTTCAGAGCCAGCTGTAGAGGAAGTGGGGAGTTTACATTCTCTGGGATGTCAGTAAGAATGAGGGGACACACTTCCTGTCTGGTTCCCCCCAAAGATTGGCAAACTCCTCAGCAAAGATGCTTCTCCAGAGGTGTCATTTTTTGTTTACTTTCCCAAAGGGCAGATGTGGGCCAATAAGGGAAATACAGTTTCCAGCACCAGGGAAAGGATGTGTTGTTGAACACCGAGTACCCAGAGCAAGGGAGCCTGGAGAGACCACGGGCATGTGGGCCAAGAAAGCATAGAATGCTGGGTCTGCAGGGTGGTCTGCCTCCAATCTGGGCAGTTCTGGGAGAAGCCGCCAAGCTGATCTGCATCTGTAGGCCCCACTCCAGTCGATAGGGTTTCTCTGGCTTTTCCACTTATTTTACAGAAACTTGAAATATGACATATGATTCTATTTATATGAAATTCTTGAAAAGGCGAAACTAATCTAGAGTGACAGAAAGTAGACGAGAGGCTGCCTGGGGCCAATATTTGTGGGGGAGGTGACTGCAGTGGGACATGCAAGAATTTGGGGGTGAGGGAAATGTTCCACGTTTTGACAGTGGTAGTAGTTCCATGGGTTTATATGTTTGGTACAAATTATTCAACCGTACACTTAGAATGGGTATGCTTTATGGTACATAAACTATGTCTCAATACTGTTGATGTTTAAAAAAGTATGTGACACATGTAACATGGTAATCCCAAATCTGAGAGGGCTTGCGTGTGATGTTTACCCATTCCAAAGAAGTCACCTGGAGGTCCAGCAGGGAAAGACACTGGTTTATTAAAACTTACAGAGGCACTGATGGCAGCAGGTCAGTGAAGAATCTGCACCTTGGGACAGTATAGCAAGCAGTTTTATAATCAAAGCAATCTAACCAATCATTAAAATTTCTATCTGGTGTTTACAATTGTATTGATTCAGCATGACAGCTACATTGTTTTCCGTTGTGTTTGATTACCTGCACCCCATGACTCATTATGCCTACCCTTCACAGACCAGCCATGACCAGAGGCCACTCCCTGAGGGAAGGGGCAGGAAAAAGCCAGATATAGGGGAAACAATCAATGTCCGGGACAATATCCCATACACATAAGGAGCCCCCTGGGAGGGTTGTTAGTGATTGGTTTGGCCAAAACAAGAGTTATCTGATAGAAGAGGAATTGGATGTATTCATGCAGCCCAAGGAATAGACCTATTACAAGGGCACACACACTACAGGAAGAAGATTTCTACTCTTTATTCATTTATGAAGAGTCTTGCTCTGCTCTACTGGGACTCTTTTTTGAGTGTGTTCTGAGTTGGTTTTTTTTTTTTTCCTGCTGTCTTGGAAACTTCTCAAAAGTGTAGACTTCAGCCTGATAGTAACAGAATCTCTCGTTCCATTTGAGCCTTGTGGTGAATTATAAAATCTCAAGCAATTTGGAGAGGATGGCCATCTTATTTGGAGTGTTCTTTACCAATGAGGAGACTAAGGTTTAAAAGTTGACAGTTTTAACTGTAATTGATAGGTACTAATTAGGATGCTTCAGATTGGAAATAATAGCAATTCTAACTCAAAATGGTTTAGAAAGTAAGAGTTCATCCAATCTTATAAATAGAAGCCTAGAAGCACAGGTTTGGATGGATCAGAGCTCTGGTTCCATCTTTCTGCGATTTCTCGGTCCTCTTCTCTCCCACATGGTTTAACCCACAGGCTGGTTTCCTTCCTGGTAGCAAATGGCTGCAATTAATCTAGGTCTCATATCAAAATACTTACCACATACCACACAGAAGAAAAGAAACCTCTTCTTAACCCAAGCACTGAAAAAAGTTCTGAGTTTCAGTCTGATTGAAACCAGTCAAGCCACATGTCTTTCCCTGAACCGAATGGTAGGATTATTCTGACTGTCGACCAAGGCTACCTTGGAACAGATGAGGTCGATCCACCAAACCAAATGTGGCTCTGCCTAGCAGGGGAGGGATGGAGTTGTTGCCAAGAAGGCTGTCTCCAGTGTCCCAAAGCAGATGATGCTCCTTCTAGATGGGAACTTCTTCCATCTAAGTATTCATGAACATTTTTACTATTTTTGACATTTACTTAAAATGCTGACATGAAAATTACACAGTCACATGGTAAAACACGTATTTACTGTTAAAATATTTTAAACAGCCTGATCCAATAACATGTGATACTTTCAAACTTAATTTCCTCTGGTCTGTGGCACAAAATGACGAAGCCCCAGATCCTCGGCGTGTTTAAGAATATGCTTTTGTACTGCGAAATGTGCCCATAAAAACAGATGTCTTGCTAAAGTTGCCTCTAAGAGAATAAGATGAAAAAACAATGCTAAATAGCAAAATTAACCCAGTGGGAAAAACCGAGGCTCAGGGAAATTAACAGGTTGTCTGATGATAATGTTAGTGGCAGTCATTGGATTAAAACTCATGTCTCTCTGTCCCTGAGTCTGGTTCTCTCTTCAAAAGGCACATACATACTACCCTTTTGGTGAAATTAAAAAACAAGCAAACATTTTCTGCCAATAAATGGTGTAGTGGTTACTTTTATGTGTCAACTTGGCTGGGCCACAGTGCCCAAATATGTAGTCAAACATTATCCTGGATGCTTCTGTGAGGGTGTTTTTGGATGTGATTTACATTTAAATTGGTGGACTTGGAGTATAGTAGATTCTCCTCCACAATGTGGGTGGGCCTCATCCAATCATTTGAAGGCCTGAATAGAACAAAAGGTTGACTCCCCCAAACAAGACAGAGTTCTCCAGCAAACTGCCTTCAGACTTCATCTGCAACACTGGTCCTTTCTGGTTTTCCAGACTTTGAACTCAAACAGTAAATATTTCCTGAGTCTACAGCCTGCTATCCTTCACACCACATTTTGGATTCAACAAGCCTCTACCATCATGTGAGCCAATTCCTTAAATAAATCTCTTCTTATCTGTGTATATATTCTATTGTTTCTGTTTCTCTAGGGAACCCTAACTAATGTTAGGGTTGATATACTCAAGTGTCCCCATTAGAGGTAAAGTTATAATATTTGTCCTGAGAACTGAGTTGTTTTGGTTATTGCTGTGGCATAACCAACTAAACCAAAACTCATTGACTTAAAACACAATTCTGTTATTATTTCTCATGATTCTTCAACTGGGACTAGGCTCAGCTGGGTGGCTCCCCTGCTGGTCTTACCAGAGGTCACTTGCTTGGGTGCATGCAGGTCAACAGTGCTAGTGGCTGGGCTCACTTAGGGTAATTGATCTCATATCTCTCTGGGGCCTCTAGTCTCAGGGTCTCTGACCTCCATCTGATCCCCACTAATGACCCTCCAAGGGTGTCATGACATGATCCCTCCATCAAGGTAGTTGGACTTCTTACACAGCTCAGGGTATCCAAAGTGCAAGAGCTGTCCGTCCCTCTTAAGGCTAAAGCCAGAACTGACATAGTGTAGGAACTTCCATCAGCTTATTGATTTTAACACATCAGAGAACCAGCCAAGTTTCAAGAGGATGGGCACCATCCCAGAGTGTGAATCTTGGAAGACATGGTTTTCTAAGGGCCATGACCTTGTCTTACCAACACCACAGCCTGACTATGCCTTTATGTAAATGTAGCCTTCATAAGAGAAGGTGAGTTCCACCAATTAAAAATCTCCCATGATGGTGTTTGGATAGGTTTTACATTTAAATCTGTGGACTTTGAGTAAAGCAGATTTGGTGGCCAATGAAAAGCCAGGGTGGTGAGACAGATTTTCTCTCTGGCCCACAGGATCAGTTCACAAAATTCCTAGCAGAGCCACGCACGTTCTCGTTTCCCATCAGCCCTTGTCAGTGCCCATCGTCTTGCTACTTACCATTATATTCCCCTGCCCAGATTAGTCTGGTGACTTTTATTATCTGACTGATTATAGCCAGATTCTCATTAAAAATGGGGAATGAAGGATTAAAGTAATTGACCTGATTCTTCAGAAAGGCTATTTCCTACAGTAAGTATTAACATCTCCATTTTATTGCTCCGGTGGGAGCTGGAGCTGCAGACAGCTGATCCTGAGGCAACCTTAGCTATCCACTGGCTGCAGTGACCGGGCTTGCCTGCCTGGTGATGTCAGTGGAAGCCCATGTGATGCAGTCTGCAATTCCCAGATACACAAAGCACTTTTGCACCACTGTGAATGTCATTAGTGGTCCCTGAAAACAGCATCTGGCAGCTGTGGAAGGCCAGGAGGGACAGGACAGACAGGCTGAGGAGCACACGGCATGGGGCATTCCAGGCTGACTGTGGAATCACTGGGGCGCTAGACCCTCTGGGCAGCCGGGATGGCAGGGCAGGAAACGTGCTCAAACCAGGACTTTGAGCCAAAAGCTGCTCCAGACTTGGCTACCGGGTGGCACCTCTAAGGGCCTAAGAAGGAAAGCCAAGCCTTGAGGAACACATTGCAAACCCATTCCAGGGCTCCTAGCTGAAGGAAAGTCTACATTTAGATCTCTGAGCTGCAGTTTCAGAAACAATGTCTTTACATATCACAGAATAGGCAGGTTTTCAGGAGAGAGGTGACATCTCCTTGTGCAGTTGCATTTGTACATCCGGAATGGACACATGCCTGTTCTGTGCAGGGCTCTGCATGGAGGAAGGAAAAGGCCACACGAGAAATGAAGTGGCTTTGCTTGAAGAAGCTTTCTGTCCCGTAGCATGGATGCCACATACACCACCAGCATCAGACCTGACTCAGGACCCCAGAAGAGGCCAAGTATGTGAAAGGTCATGCTGGAATGATGACTAAAAGAAAATACGAAAGAAGTGGGAGTCAGTGCTAAAACCTAATCCCCAGTGTGGTGGTGTCAGGAGGTGGGGCCTTGGGGAGATGATGACATCATGAGAGTAGAACTCTTGTGAATGGGATAGGTGTCCTTACAAAGACCCACCCTCTGACTGGGTGTGGTGGCTCACACCTACAACCCCAGCACTTTGGGAGGGCATAGTGGTGTGTACCTGTAGTCCCAGCTATCAGGATGCTGAAGTGGAAGGATCTCCTGAGTCCAGGAAGTTGAGGTCGCCATGATCCATGAGCATCGCGATTGTGTCACTGCACTCCAGCCTGGGCAACAGAGTACGACACTGACTCAAAGAAAAAAAAAAGATAGAGGCCCCAGAGAGAGCTGCCTGGTCCCTTCCACCATGGGAGGACACAGAGAGAAGTCACCATATGAGCCAGAAATGGGTCCTCACAAAACACTGAATCTGCTGGCACCTTGATTGTGGACTTTCCAGTCTCCAGAACTGTGAGAAATACAAGTTCTGTTTTTCATAAGCCACCTAGTTTATGGTGTTTTGTTATAGCATCCCAAACAGACTAAGGCAGTTGACAAGATCAGATGTGCTTGCTGGACAAAGATCTGGACAAACCAGAGCCGTGTTGTGTGGCTCAAATGAGGGCAGCCAGCTTTGCACCTTCAGGGTGTACAGTCCTTCAGCTTCTGCCCCACTGACCCTCACAGCACCCTCAGCAGCAAGCACTGCTATCTCTGTTCAGCTGATGAGGAGACTGAGACTCAGGGATGTTAAGTAATAAATCTGGGACCACACAGCCAGCCCAAGGCAGGACTGCTACAGAGAGCCTGACACAGGAGGACGTCGGGAGGGAAAACAGGAGTCTTCCCTTCCAAAACAGACATCCAGCCAGGTCCAAAAACCAAAAGTGCTCCAAGTGGAGGAGGCAGCCTCCTGGTCGTTGGCCCAGGGGAGGTCACACAATCACCACTGTCCCAGCGGCAGTGGGTTCCTCCCAGCCCTGATAGCAGCACCTGCCCCCAACCCCCATTACCAGGCAGACGCAGTCCAGATGCTCACAGCACCATGTCCCGCTGAAGCTTTTCCCAAACACAGCGCCCATGGCAACCAAACAGAGAAGACTGCAGGAACGTCCCTGCCGGGCCAAGGCCAGGAGCAACAGTGCAGCTACCCACCTAACTGAGCACTTACTACGTGCCAGGCACCAACCCGGCATTACGTGCCTTATTGAATCCTGGAGGCAGCCCTGTGAGGAAAGTTCCACTTACATCCCCTTGAACCACAACAGAGCTACCTGAACAGAGTTGATGGAACTGCCTGAGAAGAGAACCGTGGGGTCTGTCTGAGCCCAGGGATCTGATGCCACAACCTCCATGCCATCATCTCCCCCCACAGACACCTCCTCAAGAGAGCCGCTACTGATCCAAGGACAAATAAATGATACCACAGAATATCAGCTCCTTGAAGGTAGGAATTTTGATCGGTTTTGCTCACATATAAAACCCAAGCTTCTACAGTAGGATCTGGCATATGGTGGACTTTCAATAAGTATTTTTTAAGGGAAGGAACTCAAACAACTCAACAACAACAAAGAAATAACTCCATTATAAAGTATGCCAAGGATGTGAACTGACATTTTTCTTTTTTTAAGTCGGAGTCTCACTGTTGCCCAGGCTGGAGTGCATTGGCATGTTCATGGCCATCCCAGCGTTGACCTGCTGGGCTCCCGCGATCCTTCTGCCTCAGCCTTCCAAGTAGCCAGAACTACAGGTGCACGCTACCACACCTGGTTAATTTTTTTTTTATTTATTTATTGTAGAGATGAGATTGCCCATGCCGGTCTTGAACCAGCGGGTTTAGGCAATCCACTCGCCTCGGCCTCCCAAAGTGCTGGGATTGTAGGCTGAGCCACCGAGCCTGGCCGAATGGCTATTTTTCAAAAGAATATATACAGATGGCCAACATACAAAAAAAAGCTCAACATCACTAATTATCAGAGAAATGCAAATTAAAACCACAATAAGATATCATCTTACACCAGTCAGAACAGCTCTTATTAAAATGTCAAAAATGCCAGGCACAGTAGCCTATAATCCCAGCAATTTGAAAAGCCAAGGCAGGAGGATTGCTTGAACCTGGGAGTTCAAGACCAGCCTAGGCAACATAGTGAGACTTTATCTGCACAAAAAAATGTTTTAAAATGATTCGGGTATGGTGGCACATGCCTGTAATCCCACCTACTCAGAAGGCTGAGGTGGAGGGATCACCTGAGCCCAGGAAGTAGGGACGGAGTAAGATGTAATCATGCCACTGCCCTCCAGCCTGGACAACAGAATGACAATCTGACTCAAAAATAATAATAATGAAAAATAAAAATAAAATAAAAGTCAAAAAATACAGATGTTGACAAGGTTAAGGAGAAAAGGCAGGAATGTAAATTAGTACAACCTCTATGAAAAACTGTATGGAGATTTCTCAAATAACTAAAAATAGAACTACCATTCAATACAGTAATCCCAGTTCTGGGTACCTACCCTCCCCCCAAAAAAGAAATCATAATATAAAAAAGATACCTGAACTTTTATGTTTACTGCAGCACAATAGTAAACATATCACAATAGCAAAGATATGGAATAAATGCGTTCATCAATGGAGGACTGAATAAAGAAATATTATACACACACACACACACACACACACACACACACACACACACATGGAAATGGAATACTCTTTAGCCATAAACAGGAATGCAATCAAGTCAGATGTGGTGACTCATGCCAGTAATCTTAGCGCTTTGGGAGGCCAAGGCAGTAGGATCACTTGAGCCCAGGAGTTCAAGACCAGCCTAGGCAACATAGTGAGACTCATTTTGAAGGAAGGAAGCAGGGGAGGGAAGGAGGGAGGAAATCATGTCTTTTGCGGATGGACCTGAAGGTCATTATTTTTAATTTTTTTGTTTTTGTTTTTGTTTTTAGTTGGAGTCTCACTCTGGTGCTCAGGATGAAGTACAGTGGCACATTTCCAGCCACTGCAGCCTTGATCTGCTGGGCTCAGGTGATCCTTCTGCCTCAGCTTTCCAAGTAACTGGAACTACAGGTGTGCACCATCACACCTGGCTAATTTTTTGGTTTATTGTAGATGCAAGGTCTCGTCAAGTTGCCCAGGCTGGTCTCGAACCCCTGGGCTCAGACAATCCTCCCATCTCCACCTCTCAAAGTGCTGGGATTACAGGTGTGAACCACCACACCTGACTCGATTATCTTAAGTGATATAACTCAGAGACAAAATGTCAAATACTGCATATTCTCACTTATAAGTGGGAGCTAAACAACGTATACACATGGACATAAAATGTGGAAAGGCACACGAGGGACACTCAGAAGGGTACGTGTGTGAGAGAGATGAGGGATGACTTAATGGGTACAATGTTTGGTCTTCGGGTGGTGGCTGTGGTAAAAGTTCAGCTTCACCACTACGCAATATATCCATGCAACAAACTGTACTTGCATCCCTAGAATTTATACAACTTATAATAAAAGGAGCCATAAGGCCACCCTAAAATGTAAATGCTGAATTGGACAAGTGACTTTCTCCCACACATTGGCCTTGAAATTTGAAACTCCAATTTGTCTTTACTAAGGCCTAGTAACAAAATCCCTTACAAATGTCATTTGGAATATCACATAATTGGTCAATGAGCCCCATCTTCAGCCCAGTCCCTGCTTCCCACAAGAGAAAGCTGGGGACGGGGAAGTGGCGGGGAGGTGATGTGTGCAGCCCTGGAAAGTAGCTAAACTGCCAAGTACTTTGTCCAGCTGGCCAGGACCCCATCACTTTCCTTCTCAGCACAGGTTCACCCCAGATCATTTCACTTCACTTTTTTTTCTTTTTTTAGTTGGGGTCTCACTCTGGTGCCCAGGCTGAATATACAGTGGCACGATCACAGCTTACCACAGCCTTGATCTCCCAGGCTCAGGAGATTCTTCTGCCTCAGCCTCCCAGGTAACTAGGACTACAGGCACATGCCACCACATCTAGCTGATTTTCGTATTTTTTTGTAAAGATAAAGTCTCATTCTGTTGCCCAAGCTGAGCTTGAACTCCTGGGCACAAGCAATCCTCTTGCCTTGGTCTTCCAGAGTGCTGGGATTACAGGAATGAGTCACTATGCCCAGCCCACTTCATTTAACTTTCAATAATACAACCTCTTCTTTCATGAGATTGTTTTGGGGCCTCACTTATCACGTTACGGTGGGATTTTCTATACCACCACGTGTCACAGATCTGAAGTTCCCTGGATCTTTACCATAGTCTCCACCCAAACAGTGAACATTGTACCCATTAAGTAATTCCTCATCCTTCACCCCCTCACACCCACCTACCCTTCTGAGTAAACAATAATACAAAGACAAATATTGCATCCACTCATGACAGAGGGTGGTGGCTCTCAGATGCTTCCAGGGCTTCTGTCCATAGCCCCACAGTTCGGCTCTTACCTTACCTGCTCAGGTATGTCCAGGTGACAAGTGTCAAATCAGCTGAAGTAATACACACCCTTGAGCAATGCAAGTGGTTTCTCCCACACTGGTGTTTATTAGACCCACGGGATCTGTCCAATGAGTTTGTTTTGCTCTCTAGATAAATGAGGGGCCAAAGGGTGTTTTTCTCACTGAATTCTTGGCATTTGTTCAGGCTTCTAAATAAGCAAAGTGAACACTGCCAGTCTTCCTGGCACTGCTCAGGACTGCTTAATGATTAATAGAATCACAGAACACAGTGGCAGGAAGGCCTCAGAAGTCACCTGGTGCAGGGGTTTCCAAACTTTGTAGGCAGTGGAACCCTTCTTTCAAATATGAGCTTATCCTGAAGTATTATATTACATTATATTATATATTATATTAATTATGTTATATATAATATATAGTACCATACATACCATATTATATCCTATCATATTAAAGTGCTATGGCAGCTGGGACCCCTCCCTGTGAGCCCTCTTTCACCTTCCTTGGCCTGAACCATAGCTTCTTCCTGGGCCCCAACCAGCACTGTTCCCGAATCACTGGTCTAAGCTCTCCCCTTTATGGCAATGATCGCAAACAAAGGGCCTGAGAGGCAGAGGAACTCATCCAAGGTCACCCAGCGAGTTCATGACCAAGCTGGGCCAGCAGCACACCCTCTCCAACTCATCACCAGCCCAGAGCAGCTCCCTCTGTCTTAATGCTGGAAGCACGCCTCTCTAGGACAAGTGCCTGGGAAGAATGTTTTTGCCTGGTCTGGGAGGCTCCTCTAGGTCTCAGGCAAGTGGGTGCACGCAAGCCATCACACGTGGATTCCTCACTAAATGTGGAACCTATGAGAAGCACAGCTTTCTGGCAAATCTGAGCCCCTGGATTGAGAGTCCCACCCCTCACCCCCAGCCCAGCTTCTGGTTGAGATGTCAAGACCTTTGACAGGCAACAAAGGTCTTCCTGGCCTTGACTTCCTGTCTCTCAGTGAACCTCGATTCTTCTAAATGTGTTTAATGGCAGAAAAACAAAACAAAAAGCAAAAACAAAAAGGCTCTTCTGTTCCTGGTGTTTATTTACAGGAGGCAGATCAGAAACACACTTCACAAAAATGATGCTCCAAAGGTCAAGCTAGAGCTGGGATGGGCACAGAAGCCCGTGTTCTCCCGGCAGTGCCTTACCTGGCCCTGCGTCCTCACTGTCAAGGAACGCAGGTGACTGATGATCTCACAGCTGCCTTCAGCTCCAGTGTGCTAAGAGCCTACAAGAAAGAGGAAACAAAGAAGCTTTCCTCAGTGCAGGCAGAGATTCTATTCACAGCTTCTCCTGAGAGGCAAGAAGAGAAGTGCCACTGGCCGACCTGCGACAGGGTGAACAGGTTTCTGGAAGAGTGAAGTCTTGACTAATACCAAAGCACCACAGAAGTGCCAGATCCCAAATATCCCTGTTCCAATCATCCTTTCCTTTCTTCACCACCTCAATTCCCATTCCCCTTAGCTTGACTGACTTGAGGAAAGCTGCTCTTATTCAGCAAGCCCCGCACTTTTTCATATCTCCTCCTGTCTGTTAAGTCTCAGCTGACAGCCCAGTGCCAAGACCTGACTTGGGGAGGTATCTTCCCTCCCTCCACCCTCTCCTGCATCCCACACCCCTCCCCTCTTCTCTCTGCACTTTCCTCCTCTCCTCTGCACCCCTCCTTCTCCCTCCTGTGTCCCTCCCTTTCTGCACCCTCCCTCTCCTTCCTGCGCCCCTCCCCCTCCCTCCACCCTCCCTTTTCCCCTACACCCCTCGCCCATGCTTGAAGGAAGGTCACATGGGGTCTTTGGCTAGAACACCCAGCAGTGCTCAGAAATCCTAAACACTGGACACTGCAACGCCTGCCAGAGAGAACAGGGAGTCCTCTCCCAGGCCAGCCTTGAAGCAGACAAGATGGAAGAAGCCTTATTAGGTCATCCCGCCCGAGATGGGTGTGCACCTCCTTCTGTTCGCAGCCCATAAGCAACTTCTGATCTGGCTACCGTCCCTTCCCCACCAACTGTTTTGAGGACTGTGCCTTCCTCCAAAGAACCACAGTCCTTCTCTAGCTGTCTCATCCCTTCCAGATCTGGAGAGGAAGCCTGGGATAGACTCCTCCCCAGAGGCCACATCTGTGTGTTCCTGAGATCTGCCCCCTTGCCTTCTCCTCAGCACTTAGCACCTTTTACCTTCCTTAGGCTTCTTTGTCAGGTTGGTTGGTTTCTCTCTGCCTCCTATTCTACAGGTAAACTCCTTAAGGAAGGCAGTGACTGAGTGTCGGTTATGAGTGTATCTCAAGAGCAGTTTCTATAAATAATGACTGAAGGAAAGCGAATAGGCAACCAATCCCTGATCAAAACCCCAAAAGCACATGTCATAAGAGATAAGATTGATAAGAGGGACCTCATCAAACTGAAAAGCTTCTACAAAGCAAAAGAAACCATCAAGGGAGTGAGGACACAGCCCATGGAATGGGAAACAGTATTTGCCAACTGTATATCTGACAAAGGCCACCCAGCAGCTACAAGGAACTCAAATGTGCAGAAAGAAAAAAAAAAGCCCCGTTAAAAAATGGACACTAGCCGGGCTCGGTGGCTCAGCCTGTAATCCCGCGCCTTTGGGAGGCTGAGGTGAGTGGATTGCCTGAGCCCGTGGGTTCGAGACCCGACTGGGCAGCGAGACCTCATCTCTACAGTAAATCAAAAAATCAGCCGGGCGTGGTAGTGCATGCCTGTAATAACGGCTACTCGGAAGGCTGAGGTGGAAGGATCACTGGAGCCCGGCAGGTCGAGGCTGCGGTGGCTGGGAGCAGCCACTGCACTCCAGTCTGGGCGACAGAGTGAGACTCCAGCTCAAAAAAAAAAAAAAAAAAAAAATGGACACTCAAGCCTATAATTCCAGCACTTTGGGAGGCTGAGGTGAGGGGATTGCCTGAGCCCGTGGGTTCGAGACCAGCCTGGGCAACTTGACGAGACCTCATCTCTACAATAAATCAAAAAATTAGCTGGACGTGGTGGCACACACCTGTAGTTTCAGTTACTTGGAAGGCTGAGGTGGAAGGATTACCTGAGCCCAGCAGGTTGACACTGGGGTGGCTGTGAGCGAGCCACTACACTCCAACCTGAGCAATGGAGGGAGACTCCAACTCAAAAAAAAAAAAGCGGGCAAAAGACATGAATAGACACTTCTCAAAAGAAGATATATGAGCAGCCAATGGACACATGAAAAAATGCTTAGCCTCATTAATCACCAGAGAAATGCAAATCAAAACCTAGCCCCCATAAGAATGGTCATCATTAATAAAACAAACAACAACAGATGCTGTCGAGGATGCAGAGAAAAGGGAACATTTCTACATTGTTGGGCATGCAAACTAGATCAACCTCTATGGAAAACAGTGTGACGATTCCTAAGAGTATTAGAACCCAGCAATCCCCCTTCTGGGAATATACCCGAAAGAACTTAAATCACTCTATAAAAAAAGATACCTGCACATGCATGTTTATTGCAGCACTATTTACTATAGCAAAAACATGGAACCAACCATGCTGTCCATCAAAACTGGACTGGGCCGGACTCAGTGTGGCTCAGCCTGTAATCCTGTGCTTTGGGAGGCTGAGGTGAGTGGATTGCGTGAGCCCACAGGTTTGAGACCCGCCTGGGCAAATTGGCGAGACCTCATCTCTACAATAAATAAAAAAATTAGCCCGGTGTGGTAGCGCACACCTGTAGTTCCAGCTACTTGGAAGGCTGAGGCGGAAGGATCACTGGAGCCCAGCAAGTCGAGGCTGCGGTGGCCGGGAGCGGCCAGTGCACTCCAGTCTAGGTGACAGAGTGAGACTCCAACTCAAAAAAAAAACTGGACTGGCTAAAAAAATGTGGTACAAATACACCATTGAATATTATGCAGCCATAAAGAAGGCAAAATTATGAATTTTGCAGCAACTTGGACGGATTTAGAGCCTATAATACTCAGTGATTTATCACAGAAGCAAATAATTGAGTTCCACATGTTCTCACTCATAATCAGACCCTAAACATTCACCATAATGCTATAAAAAAGGGATTGTCAGTAGCCAGAAACTGCCAGTAGAGGGAGGGGGAGGGGCACATAACATCAATAAGGGTACCTGATATGAAACCAGGCGAAGTGGGGACCAAAGGGAGGCCCAAACTTTACCTGTACAATGACTAATTGTATACCTAATACTGAATTGTATTTAAGTTAAAATTTTAAAATTAAAAAAATAAGATTGGGTTAAATTTTTAAAAAGTAAAATTAAAGAAAATGAGCACCAAAAACATTTTTTTTAATTTTAAAAATAAATAAATATTGACTGAAGGACCCTCGCACGCAACAAGACAGACTTCAAGCATGTATTCTCTGCCCCGTGTCCCTTGATTCTCGCCTAAGCTCTTTCTACAGGTGAAGCCACTTATATCACATGAAGGAGAAAGAAGTCAGTTCCCTCCAGCAAGCAACAGTCTTCCTCCATCTTCTAGGGGCAAGGGAACTGATCCAAGTAAGCCCTCCAATCAACTTCCTTGTGCCCTGAGCAGACGAGTTTCCAAAGGCTGCAAGCAGTTGTCAGAACTCATGGAGGCTGAAGAAACACCAGCCAGCCAGCAGTAAACACTGGAGCCCAGTGACCTAGAGGTCATCCACTCCTGCTTGGCCCTGACCCCTCCCCTCTGCACCCAGGTTCCTCGGACTGCCACCTCCCACCTAGCAAAATGGCTCCCAGGGAAGAATTATAACCCCTGCCACACTAGGGCATGAGTAGCTAGTAAGGCTTGGCATGCTCCCTCTCCAACAGCAGTTGTGCTTTCAACAGGCAAGCTCAAGGCCAAGGGATGGACCCTGCTGTTAAATGTTCACATCTATGAGTGGGCTGGGGTCGAGCAGACCAGACAGCCTGGATTTTTGTTCCTTCGGCCCACAGACTTCCAGGGCTAGAGCTATTCTTTCAAAATATTAATTTGTGTTTTCTTATTTAAAAAGAAAAACATCCTTAAAGAGAAAATGTTCAGTTATAAAATCATATTTAAAGCCTCTGTCAGTCACTATTCCTAGATAACCCTGTACACATTTTATAATTTTTTTCTCTCCTTTAGCACAACCATTACCATTTCTCTTTCTCCTTCAGAAAGAAAAAAATGTTTTCAGTCTGTCTTTTCCCTTGAGATGACTCGCAGCCAGCTCCTCATTCCTAGGAAGTATAAAAGAGCTTGTTTTGGGGGAACAGCATGAAGGGATGGCGTGAGTCCCTGAGAACAGGGTCCGGTCATGGCTTCCTTTATGGCACAGAGCAGGTTCTAAGCCAATGCCGTGAACTGAACACACCTCAGGGTCAGGCCACATCAGAATGCAGCAGCGGGGGCTGCTCCGTGTCACTCTAGGGATCACAAAGGTTCCTCAAGTTAGAATTCCTTCTCTACCCATTAACTAATACCTGCAGCAATGCCACTGTGAGATCTGCATTCTGAAACACCAGACTCTATTTACAGGTGATAAGACTGAAATGCCAGAGAGGGGAAGTGACTTTACAAGCTTTGAAATATGTTGAAATATGCAGGGAAGGGAAATAATTGGAGTTGTCACAATGACAGTGACTGGATCTTTCTCAGACTCTAAAGGGCAGTAGGAAGGGGAGGACCTGGGAGAGCTCAGAAGCCCAGAAGATGAGAATGGGAACAGGGACCCAGCCAAAGAAGTAAATGTGGAAGAGTGTCAAGGCAGAAGGCACCAACAACTAACTTTATGTTTCTTCCCTTTCTGGGTTGCATTGAAAAGGGACATACCTGAGGTTTCTTCCTCCTACCTGACCCTAGTTAACTGTGAGACCTTTATATGTAAGATAAAGGGATTAGGCCAGAGCGGTCATTCTTTGATCTTAATGTACATCAGAATTACCTGTAGAGCTTAGAACTACAGATGCCTGAACCCTACCACCAGACATTCTTATTCCAGTGGACTGGTTTACAGTTTGGGCTTGGTTTGTTTGTTTTTAAGCTCCCCAGCAGATTCTAACTTGTAGCAGGGTCATTTCTGAAGTCTTTTTAGTTCTAAATTCAGACACTGTATAATTTGGGAGCAAAGGAGCCTTATATTTGGTTAATTTTCACTGCTATGATAGCTGCCTAGTCCACCTACACACAACCTTGGGCATCCCAGATGCACACACATGCACACACCTGTGTCTGCACATAACTGGGCTATGCTCACAGAGAACTGGAAGTTTCCATGATGCTTTGTCATAAGACAACTTCCAATGGCAATACACACTGTCACCGCTCTCTCCTTATATAAGGGTTTAACAAAAAAGATGGGGGCAAGAGTGTCCCTCATGGGGTAAGCTCTTGATTGACCTTTTAAGAAGAGTGACTCTATTTCCTAATTAGTACTCACCAACTTCACCAATTAGCTGAAACACCATGTTTGGCATCTATGAAGCTGTTTATTTCTTCATACTATCAGATATTATTACAACATTTAAAAGCATTTTTAAATGCAAAAAACCAAGAGCTGAAGGGGTTGGTAAAAGTAAATGCAATCATAATTTATATTGCCAAACACCATAAACCTCATTTTCATGTGCTCGTGTCAGTTACTAAAGACAGCAAGCTCTGTCTTCATCTGAGCTTGGAAGTAGAATTATCAGCATGAGCATAATCTGCTGATTTTTCTGATAATCTCTGAGAATTCACTGCAGCCTGTGTCTACATGTCATGGCACATGTGGATAGATGCAGTTATGGAAAATGAGTTGCATTCTCAGGAAAGCCAGCCGTGTAAGTATCTGGGAATTTTCTCATCCATCCCTGCAGGCTCTGCAACACCCAAGAGCTTTCTTAAGTTTATGCAAAGTTATCTATTCTTATGTTGTGTCAGAAAGTGTCTATTTCACAATAATTAGTGTCTTAGCCTGAAGACATGTACATCTATTGGTATTTTCACATCTCTTAAGTATAACACCATTGGCAAGCTACCACTTATGACCTCAAACTCCATCTGATTTTCATCAAATGTACTCTTTGCAGTGAAAAGAAAAGCCAAGTCGAACTTTTACAAGGTCAGCACAGATATATCTTTGCAGGTGCCACACCGTGTATATGAAAAATAATAGAGATACAATTTCTAGAAAAAGGCCAGTTTTTATAGCTGCTGTGAGTTTTATAGAGAAGTGAGTATAAGAAATCAGCCCCTGGGCCATCTCAACATCTCATCAGCTACAAAAAGGAGACCATGAGCAGTGCAGATGTTGAGACATGCAAAACATTCCAATCCAGGAAAAGTGGATAAGGACGTGGGCTTTCTGCACACCTGACCATATGGAAAGTGAGTTAATTTTATTCTGATTACATTACAGTCAAATGAGAGACTGTTGTTGCCAATGTGAAAAGCCAGAACCTCAGTCCGGGTGCAACAAAGCTTTTGATTTATTACAAACCTTTAAAACGAAAGGGGAAAAGTAATCTAATTCTGGGACCAGAGCCATCCCTTCGTTCCTGTAGGGGTAGTAGACAGCTGCCTTTGTGGTCTAATTTGATGAGCATTGCAGCCTGCCACCATGCTTGACTTCCATCATTAGGAATCCTCCATTGTGTTCAGATACTGTATCTCCCTAGATTCTAAAAACTTTCTCTACAATATTCCTGGGTGGACACATCCAGGGAAAGAAAGCTAACTACTACATACAGCATGAATTTTGAAAAATTCTTCCCTGTATGAGTTGAACCCCTTCTGGTAATTTCCATCCATGTACCCTAATCTTGCCACCCTGAGACAAAACATCCCCAGAGCTAAGGGTCTATACCCTTCCCTCTCCTGGATCACACTCCTGGTTGTGCAGGTCGGTGGAGTTTGGATGAGTGTGCCAGATGACCACACAGGCAAGGATAAGGCCCCCAGCAGCATGAGAGGATTAAGAGGACCCAGGCACCGGTCATGGAACAAAGGCCTGGAGCCAGGCAGCTCTTCCCACACCAGTGCACTCCAGGGTGGAATTCCAGACATTCAAGAAGTCTACATTTGAACCTGGACTTAAAGGGCATCATGAAGGTTTTGTTTTTGTTTTTTTTTTTTTCTTTCAAAGCAGCAAGCACATATTTAATTTAATTTAATAGGTTGTTAGCCTGATTTACAGTCTTTAAGTATTTAGACATATGGCATGTGGGTCTCTATTTGTACTCTTGCCTCAGGCCCCGAAATGTCAGGAGCCAGCCTGTTGCTGATTGTAAGAATTTTGTTTGTAGAGGCTCCTACGTGATAATCTGATGATCGTATTTTGAGAGAGGCCACTAAAGATTAACAAAGTCTCACATCTACATTTTCTCATACTGTCTTCAAATGTCTGTAATAGGATGTTAAAATGGGATTTTATTTGTCCCGTTTTCTGCTGAGGCCTCTAAAGGCTAAGAATAAAACAGTAAACACTAAGTTTTCCCACATTCCAAAGTGAAGTGTTAGACCACTGCTTTATGTTATCTATTGCTGCAAAACAAGATGCACCAAAACTTAGCAAAAGAAAACAGCTCTTTTATTTCCTCAACATTCTTTGGTTCAGAAACTTGCACAGGGCACAGAAGGAACGGCTTACTTCCTCCACTAACATCTGGGACTTTGGCTGGAATGTCAAATGGCAGGGGGCTGGCTGGGATGGCTCAACTGTGTCATAAGAAAGGAACCATGATGGTTCTGCTGGTGTGGTTCCTCGGTTCTCCTTTGTGTGCCCTCTCCATATGGCTAGCTTGGGCTTCCAAACAGTGAGAAGTTCTGGGTCATGAGCCTTCCTACATGCCTGCTGAAATCCCCCCTGAGAGAGAGTTAAGGATGCCAGGCCCTTTAAAAGTTAGGCTGAGAACTGGTACAGCATCACTTCTCCCATGTCCAGTTGGTCAAGGCATATCACAGGGCCAGCCAGGTGGGAAGGAGCAGGCAGAAATAACCTCTCCTTCTCCAAAAGGGGAGCAGGATGCATGTAGGGAGAGAAAGAGATGATGGTGATCACCCTTGGAGATGATCTACAGTGTTTCCCACAAAACTTGCCAAAGAGAGGACTAAAGACTTTTTGCAGCCTTTAGCTATAGACCAAAGTTTTTATAAGTTTGAGGTTAGAAATGAGAAAGAATTTCTTTGAAAAAAATTGTTGGAAGACTGAGGCACTTTTCTTCCTGTGCTTCTCCTTTGCCTCAAGGCTGGCAAGAAGGGCTTCAGGAACATATCATGGTTTGATTTCCCAGCTTTGACTTTGGTACTTGTCCAAAACACAACTTTTCACTTTTTACCTCCAGTTGCATACAACAAGGTTAAGGAGAACCTTTTGCATACCCATGTTTGTAGCATCATTATTCACAATAACCAAAAGGCAGAAGCAACCCAAATGCTCATCAACAGATGAATGAATGATTATGATGTGATGGGGCTGTCACAGCCTATGTAGAAAGAGTGTGAGCCTTGAAAGAACCAGTCGCTTAAGATGAACCCTAAGTGGCTAATGGGCCTAAATTCAAATGACAACCAAGCTGACTAGAAGTTACACAGGTAGTTTGAGTTCCCAGAAAATCTATGCTCTGCTTAACCTTGGGATTTGCACAGCAGCTTATTCCCGCTTACACCACCTGAACCAACCAATAGGCTGTGACCTATATTGAGCAATCAACATTCAACAAGCATCAACCAATCAGAACAAAGTAAGTTGGAATTCTTCAGTTGGGTAAGTGGACCCCAGAGGGAACCTGCCCAGGAACTTTCTCTATAAAAGCCCAAGCCCTCCCTTTGTTCTCTGGAATGCTCCTTCACTTTTGCGAACTCCTTCCAGGAGTCTCTTTCCTCTGAATTCCTTTTCAGAGAAGTTTTGTTCCCAAGAGTTACCCACAAAATCAGAGGAGCCCAGAGTCATGTGTCTGGAGCTTCTAATATTATAGAGGCTGAGTTGATTTTTGTAACATGAATTTCCTGCTGGGCCTCGGTTCTACACTTGTGTTTCTATTTCTTGTTCTGCAGTTAGACCTATGGCAAATGTAGATGCAAAAGGCTACACCATGACCTTTCACAAAGGTCTAAAGTCAGACAGCGGTGGGGGAAGGGGAGGTCAAGGACAGAGGAGAAAAGGACTGGTCTCCACTGTCTCACTCTTGCCCAGGCCCAGCCCTGTCTGTATCCCTCGCCCAAGTACTCCCCCAAGCCATGGAGAGTACAAAATGATCTCCTCTGTTGGGTTCAGTGATGCTTACCAAGCTGGAGGTAGAGATAACATTGTGTCTCAGTCCCAGACTCTGGCAAACTGAAGGGAAACAGCAGTCTTCAGAGAGTTGTGTTTGGAACCCAAATGAAGGCTCCATATGTGAAGGCTTATAATGACTGAATCTAGGCATCTCCAAGACTCTTTTCCTGACTCACCCATAAATCTCCCAGAGAGTCATTCACTAGTCTGTGGTAGTTTTAAATGTGGCCCCAAGTTCTTTGATACTTCTCCTTGGGAGGTGGGGATGACACGCCTCCCTTGAATCTGGGCTGCCACTCTGGTCTCTCCAGCTGACAATCTGAACTTGGCCCTCCAGTCGTCCCTGACACTGCCCTGAGCATAACCACATGTGTGAACATGCCATTTGGGAGTGTGTCCTCCCACTTCGACCCTCTCAGTCCTCTAGCCGTTTAAGTTACCCAGGCACTGTGAAGTAGGGACAAATCACCCTTGCTATGGGCAGTCTGCATTCCTAATCTTTACCAGCATCCTTAGATGGTTGTTTTATCTGCCACTTTCTGGGTTACTTTTTCACACAGCATCATACCAGGAGCACTGTCCCAGAGTCCATCCTTACACTAGAATCAGCAGAGTGTTTTGTTGGTAAGAAACAGAAACAAGGACTTACCTTAGTGGAGAGCCAGGTTCGAGTATACTGGAGGGGCTCTTGGCTGGCACTATGACTCCAGGCTGGCTGAAGCCCAGTCCAAAGCCAGCGTCTCTTGTTTTGTTTGGGCTGTTGTTTTCAAGAGAATACTCATTTCCCCCATCCTTACGTGGTTTCCATGAAGGCAGTCTGGCCCTGGAAAAGTTCCAGAGCTGAGTTGGGAGGGGGTAGGGTGGCAGATTCCCCTAGCTGCTTCCTAGAGATGAAAGAGTCAGCAAAGAGCCTGGTTCTACAGGCTTCCTGCTAGCATGACAGGTCACAGCCCAGTGTGACTTCAAAGGCCTGAGATGGGGGAGGGGTAAGGAAAGCAACAATATGAGGAAACTTACATGGCAACCTCAGGATTCACCTCGGATTTCCTTTACAGGAAGGAGGGAACAATATTGCTACTGACTGGTTGTTTTCTCCAATGAGAGGGAGAAAGTGCCCATGACGCAGGAGCCGAGGTGCCAGTGAGCGTTCCCTTTGTAGGTGGACTGGGTTCTGCACACAATATGCAGCTTTGGGGAGGCTCAAGGGAGGGTGGGAAGCAGTGCCAACTCACTCTACATCTCTCTGCAGATTGGAGATTTCACATTTGCCAGCCTATGTGAATGACTCCACAAGACAGGTTGTCTCACATTTGTTTTAGAGTTGAGTGAAGTGAGTTATTCAAGACCACTCACTCAACTATGGAGGGTTTGGTTTCACGTTCTTTGACAGCTAGCAATAGAGACTCTGGCTCAGTTGATCACAAAGCCATCAAGGGAATTCCCTGAAAGAGTTTGAGGGAGCTCATGGGATTTTAGGACCAGGCTTACAGAGGACAGGAGCCAGGTTCTTACTCAGGATCTTAGAACTTAGTGGCAGTCATTGTCAAGTATTGCCACTTGAATGAACTTCAATGGCTTTCTGTCTTTTCATTGCTCTCTTCCTTATCTTCCCTCACACAAGGAAGAATTGTGATTCAACTCCCAGAAAGCCTCCTGGATCATGGAGAGCTCACTTGGTCTAGCTTGTGCCAAGCAAATGTCTCCCCACCAGAGAAATGCATAGTGCCTTCAGTAATAATCTCCCCAAAGATCATCTCATAAGCAAGGAGTAGTTCCACCCTCCTTCCCCAAAACTGGGATGCAAGTACCAAATGGATGCCACTCCATTAGCACTGCCTAGTGTCCAGCCCCACCTTCTTATGCCGAAGCTCCATAGCGAACTTCATACACCTATAAAGGAGCTGTATCTACAACAATACTATCCCACTCCTCCACGAAAGATGTTCCAGGAGGGAAGAATGCCCAAGGAAACAGACACAAGGGGCTTCTCCTCTGAACCAGGGGTGGACTCAGCTGGAATAAGCCCTCAGATGCAGGGCAGATTAGAAGTGCATGTTATGTATTATTTTCTAGGTTGTTCATTAGAAGGCATTATTGCCTGAGCCACGGGCCTGATAACAAATGCAGGAAAATGGGGAAAATGCTGATTTAATGTAACACTATGGGATGATGATGTGATCTATGTAGTAAAAAAGGGTAGCTACTGAGTTATAAGCATCTTTTTATGGCAATCTTGAATATTTCTGATACCAGATGTGTAGTAAATATAATCACTTTATGGAAATTCCTTTCCTTTGAAAAGATGAGGGAATGATCTATAATATAAAGTTACATGTGTGCTGCTCACATGGGCTTTACTTTGTGCTTTTGGTTTGATGTGTTTAACTCTTCCTTGGTTCACCTAAATAGAACAGGCCTGGTGAAGTATACCCTGGATTTATGTGCCCAGTGGAATATTTTGGATCATTTTGCTACTCCGCTCAGACCCAAGGCTACCCTTTGCTTTGTGAATCTAAATTTCATAGTCACTGAAAGAAGTGTCATCCCCCCAAAATGCAGCATCCTTTCATAGACCTGTGATTTTGAGGAGGTTTAGAATTTTCTCTCAATTGAACTTTAAGACCTTTAGGGCAGATTTCACAGAATGTTGAAGGCAGAATTTTTAATCGACTTTGGTTCATGATGCCCTCTAAGAAGGCTAAGACCCATACATTCCCCTCCAGTGCTGTGATTCTCACCTCTCCTATTTCCCTGGCTTCCCCACACAAGGCAACCCCCTCCTGAAGTCTGTGTTCATTATTCTCCTGCTTTCCTTTTATATATTGCTATTTCATCAATGTGTCTTCATTTGTATTGTTTTTAACTCTATAAAATTAAACCGGTTGATGGGTAGATGGCTATACTCACTATAGAACTCTTGACTCTTTTGAGTGTCTCAAATGTTTAATATTTTTTTTATATTTGCAGATTTCTAAAAAAATTGTTTCTAAATATTTCTATGACATATGAAAGAGAAACAGTTTTGAAAGTTGATGTCCAGGAATATCTATGGACAGATGTTCTTCAAGATAGCATCATCTGGGGAAAATTTGTCATCTTGTAAAGCTGGGATTTCTACTGAGATCATTTAGAAAATCTTTATAAAATATAATGTCCAGTGTGGGAAGAGATTCCACTGTAAAAGTATCAGGTTTTTCATTCACCAAGTAGATGATGTGACATCGGTGGGAAGCCACGCCAATCCTCCGATGCTCCGATGCCTATGCCTCCCCTTTCTGAGCTCTTTCCCCCCTCAGCTGCTCCTCACTATTACTACCCAGCAGCATCGCCTCTCCACCCACCTCAGCCTCTCAGGGAAGTCAAGCACACATTCACATACGGTGTTGGAGCTCAGCATGCTTCTTCTCCAAGGAAACTCCACACTTCTGAGAAAGACCTGCTTCCATCAGGAACATGGCTGCTCACAGCCACGATTTTCAAAAATCTGCATGAGCGGGCTGGAAAGCAGATCGTATCACCGGCCTAGAGGCACTTGGGAAGTTGGGGGAACAGGTTTACATAGGTTCAAAGAAGTAACTGCGAAGCCCCCATTCCTCTTCTGCACATCTCCATGGAGACTCTGATGCCAATTAAGAGAACTAGGATCTCCTGGCATTGACAGTGTGTCAGACACAGAATAAGGACCTGTATGAAGTTCCCACATTTCATCGTCAGACGTTTTGCAGTGGACATTGTTTCCGTTTTACAATTACAGAAACTGTGACTCAAAATGGGCAACTTCCTCACCTAGCCTCATAGCGCATAAGCGGCCGCGTTTAAATGCTGACTCATGAGTCGCTGACTCCTAAGCCCCCACTCACCCACCCGCCACCTCCTTTCCTTTGCCCAAAGGTCATGTGAAAAATACCCTGCTTCCAAAGTAAAAAGAGACCGTGCGTATTGTCTTTGATCAGAATCATCTTCTCAACAGTGAGGGGCAGAATAACCCTTGCTTGCCCTTTAGAGAACTACTGACTTTAGCTTTTGCAAATCATCAGGGTTCCACTGGCAGATTAGTGAGTGACAGGTCACAAGTTTATTCATGGCTCAAGTCAATAGCTTGCCAGGCCCAGGTATCTACCTGGGTCTGGACCTGGAACGACGTGTCTACACGCTGTGGACCCTTTCCGTTCAAGAAAACAGCTAGAATTTGCATATGGTGTATTCATAATACATGCCTGTACCTCCAGAAATGTTTCCCATGATGCACTATTACTTTACCTCTTTGTCAAATTCCAACTTTATCCAACGACTTTGGATACAATTAAAAAGGGATTATACTGAGGGAGTTCAGGAAATACCACCCCAAAATATGACGCTTTGGTATGTTGGTTACTGTGGACTCAGGGCACTTGGGCACTGTGGACACAGGCAGAGGCTTGCTCTGAGCTCCCTTATCTGCTTAAAGATGTGTCCTCCAAGAGGAACTTGAAGACCACGAATCCCTCCTCCCCCTCCATCCCCCCACAACATCTTGTCAACCAGGGAAGACTAATTCAGGTCACAGGAGAGGAGGATGAAGGCTGTGTTGCCACCACCCCTCAGAAGCCCCAAGCCCCTCCACTTTCTGTATCACAGGATGCTATATCAAGCTCTGACCCACCTTGGCATCTCCTATTCTGTAGGACTCCTGTGCAGCCAGACCTAATTAAATATGGTTTTTCTCCTGTTAATCTGTCTTATGTCAATTGATTTGATAATCCAGACAAGGAACCTAGAAGGGTGGAGAGAAGGCATCTTTTTCTCTTCCCTACAATAGTCACCTTTGTTATTCCAGACAGACTGGCAGAAATCCCTTGGAGAAATTTAAGATGATGGGTGGGTGGGTGGGGGGTGGGGAGCGTCCCTTTGGACGCTTAATCCTCATAGCACTTCCTGTGCCAATCACAGGTCAGGCTTCTGCAGCTCAAAGACAGAAGCATTACAGCTCGGCTCAGCTCTGCTTCTAACCAGATGGGATGAGGATGTGGGGTGGGCTGCAGCAGGGGAAACAAAGGAGAGTTGAGCTGCCCCCTGAGATCTTCAGCCCCAAAACCATCACATGCTTGTGACTGACTGTGGCCCTTCCTCCCTGTGGGCACTGGTGGTGTCACCCCAAGCAGACGCTGCCCTGGGCCTTGCCCGGGAGGGCCGGAGGCCGGGTTCAGAACCCTGGCTGTGGGCAGCGTGCATCTGTGCTCTGCTGGCAAGCAGCAGGGGGCTCAACGCGTGACTCGGGCTTGGAATCAAGGCCTTGTTTTCCACTCCTCCTTGCCAGGGCCCCTCAATCATGATCCTGGACGCCCCCGCGGAGCCCGCCCCGGCCCGTCTGTGAAGAGCTGGCAGGCAGTGGCGATTTCATGGGGCTCTAGGAGTGTGGCCAGCAGAGAGGAGGGCGAGACTGCAGCCTTCTTTGTCCCTGGCAGCTGAGCTGGGCTCTGAGCTGTTTCCCAGATGGAAAACACCCCCTGGGAGGCTTCTTGGGGCCACCCAGCCTCACTCAGGTGCAGGTTTGGAGGGTAAACAACCTAAAGAGGGGACTTCTTGCCTTAATCCTAACCATCCTCTGAGG
The DNA here is from genome assembly GCA_027257055.1 of Cephalopachus bancanus. Lineage (NCBI taxonomy): Eukaryota > Metazoa > Chordata > Mammalia > Primates > Tarsiidae > Cephalopachus > Cephalopachus bancanus. The sequence continues at coordinate 10,122,679 of JAPVLO010000014.1, forward strand.
GCAGGGAGCTGGAGCCAGGTAAAGCAAAAGGTGAATGGGGGACCAGCCACAACAAGGAAATTCAGGTATTTTATCCTTGATTTTTAAAATCCCTCTGAAAAATCTCTCCTTGCTGACAAATGTCTGCAGTTGCCCAGTGACCCATCTTCCAGTTTATTTTCAAGCAAAACCTCTAAATTCTGTAATGAGGTACCAAACTGGTAGAAAAGTAATATTAAACTCCAAAATTATTGTTGTTTTGTTTGTTTGTTTTTCAGCAGCAGTCAAATACTTTCCTTCTGAAGCAGGATTTCTTACACTCTCACGTGCATAGGAATTCCTGGAGGTCACATACAGATGCAATTCTGATGCAGTGGCTGGGGTTGGGGGAAGGATGGTAAGATCCTGTACCTCCAAGGAGCTCCTGCCTGACATCAGTGCTACTGGTCTTCAAACCACACTTTGAATAGCAAGAGTCCACTGCCATGATGGTTTGAATGTAGAGCATTTCCACAACCACAAATGTTTTGCAAGATACATGGATATCTATTTATTTGCTCATTCATCCATCCATGCAATATTTATTGACTACATACAAGGCTACGTCTGTGCTAAGCACCAGGCAAATATAGACCTGAAAATGCCTGGAGTTCTCCTGTAAACCCTTGAACAAATGTGCCATGGCATTCAGGTGTCTTGAACACTGTGGTCAAAGCAGGCACAGAACAGGTATTAATCACACAAGATAGATCCATTGAAAGCAGACATGCTTGCAAGTGTCACCCAATGCCTCCTCATGCATTCATGCATAAGTACTGAATTGGGAGGAGCATTCAAGCCATAATAACTTCAATATTTTCAGTGTTTTGCATTGTATTTTATTCTACAGTTTATCATATTTTGTCACCATTTCCTTATTGATGCACATTTGGACAGTTTTCTTTTTTCTATAATAAAAAATGTAATAACAAACCCTTGAACATATATCTTTGCATGTTTGATTTCCATAAAATAAAGTTTAAAGAGGAATTATTGGATGAAAAGAGACAGCCTCAAATATTGCCAAATGGCCCATTACTAAGGTTGTATCAATTTAAGGCGGGGTACACCTCATCAATAAGGGTACCTGATCTCAAACCAGGTGAAGTGGGGATCAAAGTGAGACCCAAACTTTACCTACACAATGGCCATTTGTATTCCTAACCCTAAATTGTACCCCACATCTTTAAAAAAAAAATAAACTCTGAAAAAATGCATGACAACAGCAAGTCTCAGTATGTTTTTAATCTTTACTAATCTCATAGGATTTTATTATTGTTGTAATGTGCATTTCTTGTATCTTAGTGATGCCAAGAAAGCATATTATTAGCCATGTGTATTTTCTTATTTGGTGACTTGTCTGGTTGTAGTTTCTTGCTTGTCTTTGTGTTTGGTTCTTCTTTTTCTTATTGATTTACAGGACCTTTTAATATTTCATGTATATCCAGTCTTTTTAAGTCACCACATAAGTTATAAATGTTCTCTCCAAGTTGGAGAAAGCATCATAATTTAGTTAAATGCATAAACTTTAAAGTTCAAATCTTAGCCAGGCATGATGGCTAATACCTAAACTCTCAGCACTTGGGGAGGCTGAGGTGAAAGATTCTCTTGAGGTCAGGAGTTCAAGACCAACCTGGGCAACATAGGGAGACCACCAATTCTACAAGGTGCTTGGAGTCCCAGCTACTTGGGAGGTTGAGGCAGGAGGATTGCTTGAATCCAAGAGTTGGGGGTTGTAGTTACCTAATGATCATGCCACTGCACTCCAGCCCGAGCAACAGAGCAAGACTCTGCCTTTAAAAAAAATAAAATAGGGCAATCCCCTCATGTCACCTCCCTCTGTGGGAGCTTTTCTATCCTCCCAATAAATTCTGCTAAAAAAAAAAAAAGTTCAAATCTTGTACCTATAATATAGTACAATACTTGGAATTAAACCAAAATAATTCTTATGAAATTCTTACTATGGGGCCTAAACTTAGTAAATGCTTTTAATAAAAGTCACTTTTTATAAGTGTTTTGTTGGGGTTTTTTGCAATTTTCTTTAAAGTATCTTTGGGGTGTGTGTGTGTGTGTGTGGTGTGTGTGTGTGTGTGGCGCGCAAGTTTAGTGAAACAGCTCTTAATATTTTCTCCCACTGGGACCGAGCTAAGAAAGGTTTACGTTTGTCTGGAGATAATAATCGTATCCTCCTATGTTTACTTCGGACTTTTCCTTTTTTTTTTTTGAGTCTGCGCCCTTTGCCTCCCCTCACTGTCCTCATACTGGCCCCAGTCCCTCACCTGTTCAGCCTCCTTTCTACTTTGCCGGCTCCCTGCTCGCAGTCCCATCTTTAAAGGCTGCAGATCTTGCCCCACCAGCTGCACAACCCCACACTTCCTCCCCACTCTCTCAAATCGCCACTTCATCATTTCCCTTCTCCCCTCACGCCTCCAACTCATTACCTGCCTCTACTGGCTCTACCAAAGGCAAGCGGTGGAGAGCCACATGTCCCTCCATTCACCAGCCTCCTGGCCTGGGCGCTCTGGGGCGGCAGCTGCCCCCACTGTGCACCAAGCAAAGCTCTCCTCTAGCTCCCCGAGGCTCTGCGCCTGTGACCTGCCCTGTCTCCTGAATCACCACATTGCCCTCACTATGGGACCACTTCCGTGTATAAGAAGCTGTGTCTTTTTACAATTTGCCCATGTTACAGAGCTCAGACCCACCCCTTCTTTTTCTCTCTTCAGAACTCTCTTCAGAACTTCTGTCTCCTCTCTCTCCCCAGCCCACTCTGCTCAACCTCATGCCTCCATGTCCAGCCTCTACACCCCAGAATCTCTGTCCCATCCGATAATTTGCTCCTCCCCCATCTCACTCCCACTCTCAGCAACAGCCCCCTGTCCATCTCTACTGCTGGACACACTCTCTGCATTTGTGTCCGAGTTATGACTTTCTGGGTTATTCTCCTGTCTCACCAACAGCTCTGTCTGGGTCTTTCTGCTGGTATGGCCCCTAAGTCTGTACCTGTAACCCCAATTTCTCCCTGAAAATTCACTCTCACATATTCAGCTATCTGATGAACATCTCTACTTGGATGCCTAACAGGCATCTCAGACTTAATATGGCCCAGACCAGTGGTACCACGTACTGTCATCCAGTTTATGGACTGCCGACAGGCAGGCAGCCAGGGTGGCTAGAGGGTCTGAGATCCAGCGCATGTTGGATTTCTGAAGTCTTGAGCTCTGATGTGGGCTTTCATTCACACTGTGGAAATGGTACTATTTTTTCTTTTTTAACCAGGAGTACTTTTTCTCATTTTTTAGGAAGATGCCTTATAGGCTTGCTATGGCCCTGGCTAAAATGCATCTTTTAGATTTTTTCTGCTACTCTCAGAATATGGCACCATTCTTATTGTAAGGAAGAAAGAGTCAGAGGAGAGAGAGGGCAGATGGAGAGAGAAATCAGGGGAAGTAGGGAGGAGGGAAATGGAAAGGGAGGGGAAGGAAAGGAGGAAGTAAGTGGGAGAAGGAAGGGAAGGAAGTCTAGCATCTCCATCTCTTTGCCTTCTTGTGTAATTACTGAATGTCCCCTGGACCTAAGCCTTCTCATCTCATCTCCTGCTACATGGATGGTCCGAGTCCCCACTGCCTCAGGTCCACTGTAGAGCCTCACAGCTGATCCTGCCACCACTCCCACCCCTCTGCCATCCTCCCCCCACTGCAGGTGCTAAGACACAAGTCATATCTCACCATTTACCTGCTTAAGATCCTCCGATGTCCTCCAACTCAGCCATAATCAAACCCAAACCCTTTCCTACAGACCATAACATTTCCAATGTAATCTACCACCATGCTGTAGGCTCATTGAGCTCCAGTCACTCTGGCCTCCTTCCTGACTCAGAGGCACCAAGCTTTCTACTGTCTCAGGGTCTTTGCACTTGCCGTACTTTCCCCCAAATCTTCACATAGCCACCTTCTTTTCAGTATTCAAGTCTGAAATATGTGTTATGGTCTCAAAAAAATACTTCCTTGACCAAACTGACTGAAACAGTGCTCCCCACTCCACCATCACTTTCTGTCTCACTTCTCCATTTTACCATCTTCTGCATTGCACCATTACCTCCTGACATTACCGTATTACCTCTGGAAATTACCTCCTTGCTTCCTTCCTTGTAGCGGTCTGTCCCCACATCTCCCCCCATGTCAGCTTTGGAGGTCTAGGGTCTCTTTGCCCTGTTCCCTTTCTGTTTCCCAGTGTCGGGAATAGTGCCAGCCCTCAGTGAGTTGACTGACCCAGTGGCATGGGAGGTAGAGATGGTGCAGGCTGAAAGGTCACAGGTAGACCAAAAAAAGAAGAAAAGAGCAGGAACCAAGAGAAGGAGAGGGAAGAAGGCAGAAGCAGGAAGACACAGAGCAGCTCAGGTGGAGATACAGCACACCTGGAACAGGACCAGGAAAGAGAAGATGAGGCCATACTACAGCCCCAGAGGGTGCGGCCTGCTGAGCCCACACTGGGGCCTTTCTGTCATCCATGTTTATTGGGCTGAGGGCCCTTGGCCACACTGCTGTGGGGTGCAGTCTCCCTTGTCTAGGAGACGAGGGTTGGATGGGCCTATGGTTCTTAATTTTGCCTCCAGCCCAGGCAGGGGCCTGAAGACACAGTGAAGTGGGAAGAAAGCGATTGTACTGCCTGTCGGAAGCAAGTTGCAGTCTCTGCTTCCTCTCACACTTTTCAGGGCTCCCCAGTTTGGAGAAGGGAACTCAACAGCCATCCGGTCATTTATGACTGAAGGCCCCTGTGAAGAACTGGCCTCTTGGAGGAAGACCAGAGAAGGCCAGGAAGACCAGCTATGAAATGCCTGACAGCTGCTTCCTCAGTAATCTTTTTTTTTTTTTTTTCTTTGAGTTAGCTTCTCACTCTGTTGCCCAGGCTGGAGTGCAGTGGCATGCTCATGGCCACCCCAGCATCGACCTGCTGGGCTGTGGCGATCCTTCTACCTCAGCCTTCCAAGTAGCTGGAACCACAGGCACATGCCACCATGCCCAGCTAATTTTTCTTGATTTATTGTAGAGATAAGGTCTTGCCAAGTTGCCCCAGCTGGTCTTGAACCCATGGGCTCAGGCAATCCACTTGCCTCGGCCTCTCAAAGTGCTGGGATTACAGACTGAGCCCGGCCCTCAGTATACTTATAACTTCTTTCTATCGGTTCAGGAGTAGAGGGCTTTTGCCAGCTGAATGTGCTAAGGTCTTATCCTTTTCAAATAAAACCCTCTCCCAGTAGTTTTCCAAAGTATTGTATTCCTGACAGGACAAAGAAGGGGATGAGATCCCTCCCTGAAAAGCCCTGCTGTGAGATTTCTGCCACCCCTGCTATCTCGGTTGTGACTTCACTCTGACATCCAACCTATAGTAACCTACTGCACCGCACCAGTACTCACATTTGGGGATTATTTCAGTGAAGGGGGACAAAGAAGAGGAGAGGCAGGTCTAGGGAGTAGAGACAAAATTGCTAAACCAATGCTGTAACTCCCCCAAACACACATCCAGGTGAATTTTCTGGGTGCTGCTTTCTCCTCAGATGCCCCACCCCTCCATCCCCCATGACATTGTGATCACACACCTGCTACTTGGAAACCAGCATGCCCGGGGTGTGCTTATCTCTAGAGCCATCTCAGACTTGTTTTTGCGCCCTCAGAAGATAGATTGTCCTGGCAGGTGTGAAATGACATCAGTAGCTCAGTCATTCAAGGGGGCTCTTGGCCAACTTTCTGTCTATTTGAAATATCAGGGCTTTGCCTGAACATGGGATTTTGCAGCAAAGTATGTTGTAAAACCCACCTGCACAAACTCTGAGAGTCTGAGACTCTCCCTGTTAGTCTCTCCCACGTGTCAACCAGGGGCTTTATTTCCCCACATTTCTTCTCCTGGGGACCCCAGAACTCTAGGTTCCTTTGAACTGCATGTGAAATCCTGCAGGACCGAGTGAGCTAAACCTTGAAACGAACTAGACACAAACTCTAACCTTGTATGGTCTTAAGCAAGGGAAATGACTTGTAGAACATTGAGCAGTGACTGCCCAGATAAAATTATTTTGATGGCAGGGACTCAAACACACTGTGCAGTCAACCGCATGGTTTACAAAGGAGAGCTCTGCTAATTGCACAGCACCGCCCAGCACATGGACCACAACCCAGAGCATAAATTTAGCTCGATTCTCAATCCTTAGTCTGTGCTAGTACCCAGCTGCCCTGTGGAGGATTCTTTCCACCCCACTGTAAAGATCAGGAGAAGAAGAGCTTGCTGTTGTGATTCTCTGAAAGGTAATCTGCCATGCCAAGTGAGGACCTGAATGGTAAAACCAAACCCCTATCGTGCCTTACCCATCCAGAAAGCCAGTACCACATCTTAGAAGGGCACTCCTGCTCTAAATGCCAAGTATCCAGTGATTCCAGAACTCAACTGGCAATTTGTTTGTTGACATTTAGAGTTTGTACAAATTTCCTTTTGCTCAGGTTCAAGGGAACTTGGCATGAACATTTTCTTCTTCATTCATCAGACCAATCCATCTGTCTTTCTGAAGTTCAGGAGACCTAAGTCACAGACATGAGGGGATCTATCTGTGGTGTCTGTTCCCCCATTGATGGCTTGGATGTACTCAGCTGATCTTAGTCAGAGAGCCCCTCCCTCCTTCTCCACTCCCTGGGAATCCTTCTGGAAGCCATATTCTCCTTCCAAGAGGGTGACATTCCCAGAGAAAAGGGGATATAGTCTTTCAGGGCCGACACATGTGTTCAGGGCCAGAACTGCTGCCATCCCTATTTTGGTCCTTTCCTGTGAGTCCCATTGCTCCTTAGACCTCAGTGACCCATTAGCTGGTGCTCTCACCTATCTCTTGATTAGCTCATGCCTTGGTTTATGTCTCACTGTGTCTCTCAGTTCTCAGACTCACAGCTGTGTTAGAGAAATACCAAGAATGAAACTATTTACACATTTGGGATGCAAGAAGCCTTATAAGGGGTCACAGAACATCATCTATTCCAGACCTTTGAAATAAAGTAGAGCCACTGTGTAGGCGGCTTTGGAGCCGGGGGTGTAGACATAGATGCTATCTTTCACAGCTGGGCTGAAGGACACAAAGAGACACATATTTTGTGTTTTAAAATCTAATCAACAGACTTGGTTTGAAGGAATGAGTGGCTACTTCCAAGTCTGGGGCAGGAAATACAAAGAGGCTCTGAGACATCTTGTTGGGTCATAAATCAAGGAAGTCATCAAAGATTAATAGATCAGGTGGAAAGGACACAGGAGCCAGCATGATAGGACCCCCACTGGTCGAAGATGGAGCAATGTAAGCATAAAAAGGATTAGTGAATGCAACTGATTGAAGCCCGTTGAATACATGAAAACCATGAGTTCATTATTATCATCTTCTGAAAGATAGTCCTCATCCCCCAACAAGATAAAAAGCAAAAACACAAAAACCTATTTGGACTTCACTGAAATTAACTAGGGCACTAAATCTTTACTCTGAAGGTGAACAGTTAAGGAAAGTGTTTAAACCTCTATCCAGCCTTTCCTGTATGAGCCATATTTGATAGCATACAAATAGCTCATCAGTGAGGAGGACATATTCACTTTTGGGAAGAAATCTAACTAATAATTATGAAAGGACAATGAATTTCTAAAAACAACTTGTTGCAATCTCTAATGAAGTGATTGGTCCAAGTCACATCATCAATGAAAGACGGGTGAGGAATCTTACAATGGAAGACTTGGCTGTTACTACCTGTACCTGCTGCTGACCCAAGATCACACAAAGTGGGCAACAAGATGTTGTGCACCCGCTACTGGGATAAGATAGGAAGGACCCAGCACCAGCCATGAGATCTCCTTGTCAAAACAGTCAAATTGAAACCAAAGCAACCCTCTAGAGCTAACTTTCGCAGACAAGAAAGACAGGGGAAAAGGAGAAGGTAAATGACACAGTGAGGAAGGAAACAGACCAATCCAGAATGTAGGACATTCTCCAGGGCAAATGATCCTGTTTCTGCCATCAGTCAATGACTTGGGAGAGAACCTGGGGCTTCTCCAGTTCAAATGAGAGCTAAGAGACACAACAACCAAAAGCAGTTAGTAGACTTTATTTGGATATTACTTAAATCAAAATAACTTCAGAAATAAATTTTTAACACAGTTGAGCACATTTCATCACAGACTGGGTATAAAATGACAACAGATCTCGTAAAACGTGACACAGTCAGTGAGTGACAGAGTTGGGATTCAAACCCAGACATTTTGGCTTCAGAGCTTACGTTCCAATCCTCTCTATCTAGCTCCTGTCTCCTCCTGGCTAAAAAATAGGGAGGATAATCGTATCTGCCAGACAGGCTGGTGGTGGTGGCTCAGCTTGTAATCCCAGCACTTTGGGAGGCCAGCGCGAGTGGATTGCTTGAGCCCGCAGGTTTGAGACCAGGCTGGGCAACCTGGCGAGACCTTGTCTCTGCAATAAATCAAAAATTAGCCAGGTGTGGTAGCGCACATCTGTAGTTCCAGTTACTTGGAAGGCTGAGGTGGAAGGATTGCCGGAGCCCAGCAGGTTGACGCTGAGGTGGCAGTGAGTGTGCCACTGCTCTCTAACCTGTGGGATAGAGTGAGACTCCAACTCCAAAAAGAAAAAAAGAAAGAAAGAAATTGCCAGTCAAATTCTCAGTGTTTCTTCTGTGAAGTCTGATGGTGAAGACATCATAGCAGGCAAAAAGTACGGTACAAAATTAGAATTCAAGAGAACCACTAAACATACTGCTTGTTGAACAGTATTACCTTGCTGCCATCAGTAACCATTTAAAAATGCTTCCAGCCAGGCTTGATGGCTCAGTCTGTAATCCCAGCGCTTTGGGAGGCTGAGATGAGTGAATTGCCTGAGCCCATGGGTTCGAGACCCGCCTGGGCAACTTGGCGAGACCTCATCTCTACAATAAATAAATAAATAAATCAGCTGGGCGTGGTAGCGCATGCCTGTAATTATGGCTACTTGAAAGGCTGAGGCGGAAGTATCGCCAGAGCCCAGCAGGTCGAGGCTGCGGTGGCCGGGAGCGGCCACTGCACTCCAGTCTGGGTGATAGAGTGAGACTCCAACTCAAAAATAAAATAAAATAAAAACGCTTCCAAGACCACCAGATGATGGACAGATAGGGCAGATAGGAAATAGGGGTGGCCCTGAGAGATAGTTAGGAAGAGGTGTGTTTCTGTCCGAGGGGACAACTTGCATTTCATTCTCCTTCTGGGTTGCAAACATTGCTTGGGAAAGCTCTGAGTGGAGGATGACACTGTTTCTGAGTGTGAGCTTTCACTGTCACTGTCCCGTGCCTGAGTCCCCACCTTCAAGGCAGAGAGAGAATGTCATACCCCTGTGATACTGTAATATAGATAGTGGTTTTCTTCCATAGGTCCCTGTTGGTAAGCCCCACAGCTCTGGTTACAGCCTTTGGTTAATATGTTGGGTGTGTCAGGCCTTGGGGGCAGGCCTAGAAACAATCCCTGCGACCTTCTCTGGTCTTCCTTGGCCTTCTGACTGTGGGTCTTTAGACCCTCCTCAGAGAGGGTCCTGCCCTGTACTTGGTGGGGGGAGGAGAGAAATGCTACATTACAAAGCTTCCATGAAAACCCAAGAGGACTGGGTTTGGAGAGCTTCTGGGTAACCAGACACATGGAGATTTCTGGAGGGGATTGCTCAGGGAGGGTGTGGAAGCTCCTTGCCCCTTCGCCATACCTTGCCCAACTCGTCTCTTCATCTGTATCCTTTGCAATATCCATTAGAATAAACCAGTATATGTAAGTGTTTCCCTGAGTTCTGTGAGCCTCTCCAGTAAATTAATTGAACCCAAAGAGAGAGTTGTGGGAACCCCAACTTGAAGTCGATGGTCAAAAGTTCCAGATGCCCCAACTTGCCTCAGTTGTCTTGGGGTGTGGAGTAGTCTTACGTGACTAAGCTCTCACCCTGTGGGATCTAACATTATCCCAAGGTAGATGGAGTCAGAATTGGATTAGAGAATGCCCAGCTGGTGTCCACTGCTTGATGGTGGGGAGAAACTTTCACATTTGGTCACAGAAGTCTCCTTCTGGGTTGTATTGTGTTGTGGGAGTGGAGGGGAAAACTCCATTTAGGAGCGTTTTTCCTTAAAGCACCTCCATGCCCCGAAGTTTCACATGACCATGGGACTTATTCTGGCTGGTGAAGTGTGAGAAGCAGTGATGTGTTTCTCACCTCCTTTTCCCTCTGCCGTAACTGCAGCCACCAGAGATGGCCCCTGCCCACTCACCACGGTGTGCTAGACATAAGGTATGAGGGAGAAATTCCTCTTACTTTTCTTACCCTATTCAAGTCTCACCATAAACTATCTGTAAGGTTCAGTTAGTATCATCTCCATTTCATATCTGAGACAAACACAGGCTCCAAGAGGTTAAGTAGTTGGTCCAAGATCACACAGCTGGTAAGAGGCAGAGCCATGACCAGGACCAAGTAGTGGATCCCCAGGTAGTGGGATCCTAGTGAATGGCTTTAAACTGCTAAGCTAAGCTGTCTTTGTACTGTAACAAAGTTCCTTTTTTGACATTTTCAGGAGTCCTGTTCCCACTCGAATTAGTTTATTAGATGCTATTGAAAAATAAACTTTGTTTCAGAGAGAAATTCAATAAAATTTTGAGGCTGTGTCTGTGAGGTTTGCAAATCAGAGCCCTTGATTGAGGGTGTGTGTCATTGTTGGCGTCTCTGTAGCATCAATAACAATAGTAAATTCTTTTCTAAATCAAAAACTCTTCCCATATTGCTGTGTTTACTCAAGCAGAGCTTGCCTTCTGATCACTTCTAACTGGCTACACCATCATATGGAAGGTTTCCAGAAAGTTTCTGTTTAAGGCTGAATCTAGGGGCCATTCTCTCCCATTGAGGTTGGCTCAGTGTGGGAGGGACCATCGTCAACATGACTTCTAAACTCACAGGATCCTTCCTGCTTCCCTTTCCTGGAGTCACAACTCCCGAGACCTGTGTGCCAGGCACTTCTTTAAGGGATTCACATGTGTGAATCCTATGAGGTAGGCACTATCACTCATTCCTTATTTCACAGATGGAGAAATTGAGGCACAGAACAGTCAAGTGACTTTCCCATGGCCACAGAGCTAATGAGCAGCATGGCCAGGAGCACCCAGCCTCACCCCCTCATCCCTGGTCACATCTCCAGGGGTCCATAGGAAGCCACTTGGGATAAGGCAGTACCATTCTTCTGAGTCCCCGATTCTCTTCTTTCTTGTGTTTCCTAGTGGGCCTTCCCCTCTGGAGCTGAGTATGGGATTCCTGTGGGATTTCTCAGCACAAGAGCCTCAGAGTGGACATGGACCACAGAAAGTGTGAAGGGTAAACTCATGGCCTTGCAGAGCACAGGGCCAAGGATGTGAGGACATCCTGTGAGAGCCAGCACCAGCACTCCCAGCAAACATCTTCCCTTTCTGGCCCTTTCTGAGGGTCCCAAAACATTTCTTTTGACATTGTACTTAATTAGGGATCAAAATCGAAAGTCTAGAGTAAAAATGACTTTCTCTGATACACTGTGGTGAGAGTGTCAATTAGTACAACCTCTATGAAAATCGGTATGGAGATTTCTCAAGCAACTAAAAGTAGATCTGCCATTTGATACAGGAATCCCACTACCTAGGTATCTACTCTAAGGAAGTGAGGTCATTATATTAAAAAAAGACACCTGCACCCGCATGTTCATTAAAGCATAATTCACAATTGCAAATATGTGGAATCAACTTAAAGGCTGTCAAACAATCAGTGGATAATGAAAATGTGGTATATATACCCTATGGAATACTATTCAGCTATCAGCAAGAATGAAATAATGTCTTTTGCAGCAACTTGGATGGAATTGGAGAACATCACTCTAAGTGAACTGACTCAAGAACAGAAAACCAAATACTGCATGTTCTCACTTATAAGTGGGAGCTAAACTAAGGCTCTGCAAAGACATATAGAATGGTGTCATGGACACTGGAGACTCAGAAGGGTGGAGGAAGGCATGAGGGAAGAAAAACCACCGATAGGTACAATGTGCACAGGTGGGGGTGGTGGGTACACATACAGCCCAGACCAAAAACAATTTGTAGCCCCCTAAAGCTATTGAAATAAAGAAAAAAAAAGAATAAAAGAAAAAAATGGCTTTCTCTGATTACCATGGTCAGGTAAAGCTTGAGGCAATTGACTATAGAATGATTTTTTTAAAATCTTTGCCACTCAAATATTGGTATACCATGGAACTCTGATTTACTTTAACATCAAGGACAAGCTTGAAGGAAAAAAATAGGTTACTCAAGGCCAGCCTTGGGGTGACATGGCGGGCAACTGGGGCATGGCTTCTAGAACCTCCTTTCAAGGAAAGATTTGTCCCGACACTGGGCATTCTGGGGACTGAGCCTCACATGTCAGCACTTCAGCGGCAGAGCAGTCTCACCCCAAAACCCCACACCCTTTCCAGGGTGGCCCACATCCCAGGACTGCTCCATAGGTCCCACTCTGGAGAACCATTACTGCTCCCAAGCTCCCCATGGGGCCGACCACAGCCATCACAAGACATCACCATAGCTAGACGTCTCCTCTGCTCCTTCCTGCTCCCCAACCTGTGACAGGTGAGATGCATGAAGGAGGCCACAGCCCAGGCCACAACATGTGGGTGTGTGGGTTGTGTTTCCTATGGGGATGCTCAGCAGATAGGGGGAATGGGACCCAAAATGCAGCCCACTTTCCACTGGCCACATGCTGAGTTCTGCAAGGGGGCCACACCTGCCAAATGAAAGCACTCCTTTTTGTCATTGATTTATGCTTCTTGCCACAGAGTCTCACTCTATCACCCAGGCTGGAGCGCTATGGCACGATAAGAGCTCACTGCAGCCTCGATCTCCTGGGCTCAATGGATCCTCCTGCTTCAGTCTCCCAGATAGCTGGGACTATAGGTAAGCACTACCATACTCTGCTAATTTATTTATTTATTTTTGTACAGACTGGGTCTCGCTGTGTTGCCCAGGCTGGGAAAGTATGCCTTTTACAATTGTACCATGGTGCTATACAGACTCACACTGTCCTGGTAGTGGCCCTCCCATCTTTGCTTTGAAGAAAGTAGTGAGAGGCTCAAAAACAGCAAATTTCTTCAGACTCTCTGTTCCTTTCTGGTCCCAGCCCCTGCCGCCCCGTGAAGTAGAGTTACAGCCTTGTTATTCTCGCTTCAATGGATACCCTGGGCCCCAGGGCAACGGGCCAGCTTCTTAAGCCCTCTGAGTCATGGGATCAAAGTGAAACTCCCTGTCTGCAGGACTTACTAGTGGTGGCAATGAGGACGCGTATGGAAGGCAAACTTTAAGTGTCACAGCGCGTATCCCAAGAAGCTGTCTACATCCTGCATCTTTCCTTGAATTCAGAGTATTTCCTGATGTTTCATGTACCCATGGAGTTATTCTAGGCACCAGCCAGAGACCTTGAAACTCTCCACTTCAGCCATCATCAAGAGGATAGAGAAGGTCTGAAACCCAGACTCTTGCTCTTTATATAAGTAATATGCAGCACTAACTTCCATTGCTATCCTCAGGAGGTTCTTCTGGAAGACACAAACCACCAGTTGCAGGCATGCAAGAAGAAATGCATTTTCTTTGCCAACAACAGCTGCCTATGACCACCTAGGGATTACTCTGAGGCAATATTATCTGCTGGCAATTCTCCAAGCAGACCCCAGAAAGCAGTTGGCTGGAGATATGTTCTTCAAGTCTTGAATCTGGGACTCACATATGTCCAGGTGGCTCACATAAACACACAAGTTCTGAGGCATCCGCCATCCCCCAAAATCTCCTCAGTTTTGCTTCTTGATGGATCCTTTTCCTCTCCCTCTACCTCTCTTCCTCTATTTCTTTTATCTTCTTTCTCTTTCTACTAGAGGAAGACTAGTCAAAAGTTTGTTTATTTATACATGGTTCTAGAAAGGCTTCTTAAAAGAGCATATAAAATTCAACAAGATTGTAGAAGTGTCAAGTGTGTCAAAAGGAAAAGGGAAAACGGGGCCATAAAAGCACAAGACCCCAAAACAAGACAAAGAACGGCTAACTCAAGTCCCCCAGCTCTTGTGCTCTGTATCCAGGGGGCACAGGTGCGTTAAGATGTCGATGCATATCTCTGTGCCTGGGCCTGCCCTCTCTAACCTGACTGGCCTCTCCTCTCTGAACTGACTGGGCTTCCCTCTCTGACTACATCACCATAAATGTTGTTCATGCACTAACAACACTCTACAACAGAGACTACCCGTGATCTGGAACACCAGTAAGAGATGCTATTCAGGCAGCCAGGCACGCCCTGCAAGGGTTCCATCACAATCCCTTGCCACAGTGTAACTGAATTCTAGACAATGAATTGCAAGACAGGATTAAGGAAGGCTCTTCAAATGGAGCTGACTCAGCTGGGGGTACAGTCCTTTTCCTCCCACCCCCACCTCCCCACCTACCCCTACATCCCATCTTCCTACTACCTGGATGGGAGTGAATGGCAAGTGTTCCACAGCCCTTCCTGGACCATGGGGTAGCACTAAGGGTGGAAGCTACATGCTGAAGATGACAGAGCAGAAAGATAAGTAGTGCCTGCAGAACCGCTGTCTCAGCCCTGACCTGCCTACCTCCGGATTTCTGTAATGGGGGAAAGAATTAAATCCTGGCTTGTCTGAGCCATGGATCCTTGGAATTGTTTTTTAACTGTATAGCCATGTTGAATTCTAAATCTTTGTCTCTCGAGTCACTGTCTGTAGCTACAACCTGTTCAGCTACATATTTGGCATTTCTTCTTCACTGCAATACAATATGATATAAACAAACACTGCAATTTTAAAAAATTCCAATTTCTACTTGAGTGTTGAATTGGTGCCTTAAGTGGAACAACACCCACACAGAACTCTTGATCCCTTTCTTTCCCAAACTTGGTCCTTCCAGAGTCTTCCCACCATAAGTAAATGGTGCCACCATAGGCTCAGTTGCTCAGAACAAAAACCAAGGCATGATCCTTGATTCTGCCACACTTAACTCCCCAACATCAGCAAATCTCATGGACTCTACCTCCAAATACACGCCATGCACCACCTCCTGGGATCTCGGGTAGCCACCATCATCTTTTACTGGGAACATCCTGACAGCCTTCCAATGACTCTGATCTGCCCCTCTCACTCTGGTCTTCCCTCCACAGCAGCCAGGATGACCTTGTAGAAAACACATATCAGATCAGATCACTCATCTGCTTAAATCCTCCAATGGCTTCCGCTAGGATGAGAATAAACTCCAAATCCTTGCCTCCCCACCACCCTGCTTTTCCATGAACTACACTCCTCACTCTACTTGCCTTCCCCACCCTAGTATCCTTAATCCTACCAGTAAACAGTCTGGGCAACATTTCCCACTAATTTTCATCAGAACGCCCCTACCTGACAGGGGCATTATGACCTCCAGTGCTCAGGGGCGTAGACAGAGTCATATATTTTATCTTAAATTTCTTGTATTTTATCTTCAGTTCCAAGGGGATTTTGCATTTGGTTGTATAATATTTCAAACCATTAAGACAGATTGCCATGAAGAAGCCATGTCTCTTCTCTGGCCTGGATTGTCTGTAGCATGGTGCTGTGTGGTCACGTTTTACAGTTTGTGATGCACATTACTGGGGACCTGCTCCTGCTTTTATTCTGACATGGGGCTGGTTTATCAAGTCCACTGTTTCCCCTATATCTGAAGTGTACAGAAATCTCTCTGAGTCTATGCCCTCCAAATGGTTTCTTGGCTTGTGAAGACCAAATGTTCCCATAGCTTTACAGATCAAAAAAAAAAGTTTATGAATATTAGAGACACAATGGAAGAGTCAAGAGAAAATGAGTGAACTTAGCTAAGTGTGTTCTTCAATAGGATAAACACAGCAGTTCCGTAAAGGTAGAAAGTTGTCATCAAAGAAATGAATGACCACCTGCAGGATAATCCACCTGTCCACACATGTGCTCTCCACGACGCCCAAACCAGTGCACCCCACCAACATTCTGGCCACTCTGACCTGTTCTGTAGCCAACCCCACCCAGCACTGTCTCCTTTCTCTTCTGGAACCTTTTACCCAGATATCCAGACTGTTGTAGGGTTCTCATGAGAAGAAGGGATGATCATTCTATTTATGTTTCCCTCTTTTTTATTAGATTTTTTTTTTAAGTTGGCATTTCTGTCGCCCAGGCTGGAATGCAGTAGCATGCTCACAGTCACCGCAACCTCGACCTGCTGGGCTCAGGCGATCCTCCTGCCTCAGCCTTCCAAGTAGCTGGAACTACAGGCATGCGCCACCACCCAGGTAATTTTTTGATTTATTGTAGAGATGAGGTCTCACCAAGTTGCCCAGGCTGGTCTTAAACTCTTGAGCTCAGGCAGTCCTCTCGCCTTGGCCTCCCAAAGTGCTAGGATTATAGACTTGAGCCGCCGTGCCCAGTCTTATTCATTTTTTTAACTGAAAAAAAGATATAAATAAATACTGTAGTTTTAAAAATGAAACAGTTAAACAGGATATACAATGCAAGGTAAATTTCATAATATAATGATCAAGAGCATATATTCTGCAGCCAAACTTCCTAGGTTCAAACACATGTCTTCCACTTCCTAACTGGGTGATGATAGTCAGGAGGCTGAAATTCCATGTGCCTCAGTTTCCTTGCCCATAAAATGGAGACCATAATATCTACCCTGAGGGACTGCTGTGAAATGGAATTTGTTAATTCACATAAAAGGCACAGACAAATGCCAGCATACATA
Organism: Cephalopachus bancanus; assembly: GCA_027257055.1. NCBI lineage: Eukaryota > Metazoa > Chordata > Mammalia > Primates > Tarsiidae > Cephalopachus > Cephalopachus bancanus. The sequence continues at coordinate 10,139,527 of JAPVLO010000014.1, forward strand.
AGATCTACGTAAAGAGTAGATGATGTTATTACTGACATTATTCTTATTTCCTTCTAGCTTAGACTCTGAGGTAGCCGGAGATAATGAGTTTTTGTGTCTCCTTCTGGAAATTATTTGTGCATACATAAGATATCCCCCTTTTTCATATGAAAGGCTAACAAAGTTGGGGGAGAAAAAAGAAAGGTAACATTTATGCACACTCTTCTGCTTATCAGCTCACATATATTTCCACTTCATTTATTTCATACAAATATTCTTTATTTTACCAATCTCCTATAGATGAGTGTTTAAGTTATTTCCTCTATCTTTTGTTTTATTTATTTATTTGCTTGCCTACTTATTTATAGTCAGGATCTCATTCTGTCACCCAGGCTGGTCTCAAACTTCTGGGCACAAGGGATCCTTCTGCCTCTCCCTCCTGAGTAGCTGGTACTGAGACTATGGGTGTGCTCCACCACACCAGGCTAATTTTTCTTTTCTTTTCTTTTTTATTTTTTTTTTTTTTCAGTAGAGAAAAGATCTTCTATGTTGCCCAGGCTGGTCTTGAACTCCTGAGCTCAAGCAATTCTCTTGCCTCAACCTCCCAAAGTACTAGGATTACAGGTGTGAGCCACCATGCCCAGCTCCACTATTTTGTAAGTACAAAAATACTGCAGTGCATGCTTACACATGTATTTGGTGCATATTTGTAGGCATATCTGTTGGATAAATTTTTTGGAGTTGAATTGCTGCATCAAGACTGTGTGCGTTTTACATTTTGATGGGTATAACTGAATTCCATGGGGACAGTAAAGATGGCTCATCCAGGGACACAGGCAAGGACTTGCCATCAGGAAGCTGTCCACATCTCCTCGGGCCAGAACATTCCAGAGAGTTCTTAAAAATCACTTTATACACCTGATACCCAAGGCTTCTAATCTCTGCTTTATCTTACCTGGAGCAGGGTCTTACCTTTTCTGCCATATTCTTCATTTCTAACCCTTTCAATGCATCCCAGTAATGAAAGATTTAACCCTATGTTATTCAGTCCTGCTGTGAATGTTCTTTATCTACCTTGCATCTATTTCCAAATTTCCACCATTCCCTACTGACTTATGATGTATTTATTTGCTCAGTTTTCTGTGATTTATAGGACTTGGATGGTCCATCATCTTTTTAATTGATGGGTGATTTGTCGTTTTCTTTTTTTGACCTGACTTTAATTATTGTTCCAAAAGCACCTGTACAAGTTGTATTTGAACTCAGGTGCTCTCCCACTCCTGGACTCACTTCTGTGTGTCTTATGCTCCATTTCCTGTCATTGAATGAGCACACATGCTTGTAAAGTAGATGATTATCCGGGATCTTTTTTTGACAAAGCACTCTCCCTAGTGTTGGAATTTTCATAAACCAACAATTTACTGCAGAGTCATGGTCAATAAGCAGGGCTTCTGTGCCAGGCCACGGCATATGACCAGGCCTATGGCCTCTGGGATTTCCTCAAGAAGACCCTTGAGTGGCCTTGGTTTCCTCATCTGAACAAGTAGAACTAGACCATCAAGTGAGAACTAAAATTCTCAGTGATTTGCATACACTTTTCCAGATGGACTCTAGCTGCCAATAATGTCCATGTCTATTTCTTCTTAAAAAACATCCCTTTCCAGAAAGCCATACAGAAATTATTAAGAAAATGTTTAAAACACACTTTGAGCTGGCTCATCTTTTGCCCTCAAGGACTGTATCTTTTGAAGTAATGAAAAATAAATAAAAACACCACAGAGATTGTTTTCAACTAAAAACAACAGCAACAACAAACTCCTACCCAAATTTTGAGACTGTCTTCAGAGATGAGGTATTTCTAAGAAATAATAGATTAAGTTGGGCCCTGTAAGAATGTTTTACTCTGGAATCTCATTTTAAATGACATTAGTGGGGAATTGCTGAAAAGATATTTTTAAGTCCTTTAAAAAAATAAAAAGGAAAAAGAAATCTGTCATTGTTTAAACATCCTCTCTGTGGTTAAGCCTAACTTTTCAAGATTTATATCTGTAAATTGAGAAAATTCTTTTCCATGACCAAAAATCTCATCACTTTGCATTTTGTAAAACTATAAGGCTATTAGAAAGTAATTGAACGAAGAAAATATGTTGTCTTTATAGACTGTTGGAAACATTTTTTCTCTTGGAACAGTCAGTGGCACTAATGTATCAAAGTGGTTTTGCTTTACTGCAAACAGTATAACCTCAAGAGGAAAGTAAAATTTGGAGTCAAATTTCTCATTGAACAAAATATCAATTAATACTATACCACCAAGTCTATTCTGCTAACCTAAAAAGCCATGTTCCTTGCTTGACATTTTAGTGCTCTCCATTCCTGAAACAATTTCTTCATTTCTCACTATCTACCTTTTCAGGCTTATTGGTGACCTCCATGGATACTATCTGCAAAATTGGTTGTTTATTTTACGTCAAACTTTTCCAGAAAGTACTTATTCATTTACTTAATTGCCTAACAAATATTTACTTATCAACAATACTCCCAGCGGTAGGACATGTGCTGTAGAGGACTCATGCTTCCTTTCAAGGATTTATGGTCTAAAACTTGCCTTGGGAAGACATACAAATCCAAAGCCACCTAGAAATATAACTCAATTCAGCAAATACTTATGGAAAACCTACTATGCACTAGGCATTGGGAATATAAAAATAAATAAGACCCAGTGGACCTCCCAGTTCAATGAGGAAATAGATAGGACACAAGCAGGCAGATCTGCAATCACGGGCTTAGACCTGTAACAGAGAGAGATGCTCAAGTTACAGAGAAAATGTGGAGGAACATGGAAGGGCATGCTTCCAAAACCTACCTTCATCCATTCCTGCTGCTATAACCAAATACCACAGACTGAGTTATGAACAGTGGAAAGTTATTTTGCACAGTTCTGGAAGCTGGAAAGTTCAAGATTAAGTCCAAGAAAGTTCAAGATTAAGGGACTGGCAGATTCAGTGTCTGGTAAGGACTGCTCTCTGCTTCCACGTTGGTACCTTGTTGTTATGTCCTTCAGGGGGGACAAATGCTGTGTCCTCACATGGCAAAAGAAACAGATCAAGGCAAGAAAGGAGTGAACTCTCTCTCTCTCTCTTAAGCCATCATATAAGGGCACTAATCCCCCCATGAGGGCAGAGTCCTCATGATTTAATCACCTCTAAGATCATCACGTTGGATGTTTAGTTCCAACATACACATTTTAGAGGCACACATACATCAAACCATAGAACTGGGTTCACTCTGTGTAAGACCTGAAGTCTGAATGGGAATTTGCCAGATAAGCACGGAGGTGAGTTTGTTATTAAGAAAAAGCAAAACAAAACAGGGCAGGGAGGGAGCACAGTTCACTTAGGGAAGGCAAATGACTCCTTACGTCTGAAACCTCAGTTGCAGGCAGAGAGTGGAGCAAGTGGAGAGATCAGACAGGTGGCCAGGGACAGACCATGTCGGGGCAGATGCTCCTGTGCAAGGGTCCACCTTTTATCTTATAATCTAGTGAGGTGGAGTCATCAAAGAGTTTAGGCAGAGGTGTGATATAAGACAATAAAAAGAAATGACTCCAATTGGTATAGAAGAAATGGAGAAGGGGTTGTGTTGACAGCAATTGCTTGCCAGGTGCAAATTGCAGCCCATGGCTGAATAGCTGTATAATCTAACTCAAGTCACCCAAGCTTTTTGCGTCTTGGTTTCTTTAACTGTAAAAACAAAGACAAAGTTGTAAAGAGGATAAATGATGTAATACATGTAAAGTGCGTAGAAAAGGGCTCGGCACCTAGTAAGTGTTCATCCAGTGTTATCTATTGTTATTAATAGTTATATCACCATCATCATCACATTTTTAATAGTTATGTCACTTAAGAGGGAGCTGGAGCTCACCACAGAGGAAGGGCCTGTTTTCTCTATCTGGCCTTTCAAGGCAGCAGTCAAAGCCATGGCTGGTATTGAGCCTTGCCCTCCTACAGCACCCACCGGTTTCATGAGGCTTGGAAGAGCCCCAGTTTCTCCCCCTTTGCAGCTGCAGGGGTGGCCCTTGAGCAATGTTCTGGAGAAGCTGCACTTTCTTGCTGTGCTAGGTCTGTACCATGACCAGAGTCATGAAGTGTGAGCCCAGGAAGGACCCTGGACATTGTTGGGTATGACTCCCTCACCCTACAGGTGGGGAGCTGAGTGCCACAGTCCTCAAATGATCCTTCTGTGGTCACACCACCAATTTATCTCAAAACTGTAACTACGATCAGAGGCTCTGACGTCCCACTCAGTTTTCTTTGTGACATTCCATGCTGACCTAATTGTCTTGGTTAGTGTTTATTGTTTCCTTCTGGTAGAGCTCTCACCTGGCCCAGTGAGTGAATAATCTTTGTATGACTAGAATTATAAAAAGACTCTTTTCCCAAACCTAAGTCCTGCTAAGACACTTGTCTCATTTAAGGAAAGGAGAAACAACTTGTTCTTTGCCTATGTCTTTGCATCAAAAAGATCTCTCTCAAATCTTTCCAGTAACCCCCACCAAAGACAGTCTCTATCATTCCTTACCTGCTGCCTTCCCCAGTGTTGATCTTTTGCTTTTTCTCACTCTTTCTGTCCCAAATTACTTCTTTTTTTGTTTCTGAGTTGGGATCTCACTCTGTCTCTCAGGCTGGAGTGTGGTAGCATGATCATGGCTCACTGCAGTTTTGACCTCTTGGGCTCAGGTGATCCTTCTGCCTCAGCCTCCCAAGTAACTGGAACTATAGGCACATGCCACCATGGCCGAGACCTTGCTATGTTGCCCAGGCTAGTCTCAAACTCTTGGGCTCAAGCAATTCTCCCACCTCGGCCTCCCAAAGAGCTGGGATTACTGGCGTGAGCCACCATGCCCGGCCTCACTTCTTTCCCTCTGTTGCTCCCTGAGTTCTCCTGGAGACCTGTCTCTTGAGAGTTGATTAAAACCCATCACCACAGCCCTCCTATCTTCTCAGAGAATGCCGATGCAGGGCACTTCTTCCATTCCTGGTCACTTGGTGAACCAATGTGTGACAGGATGTGACAGATGCAGGGAAGGAAAGGGATGGATTTGTGGCCTTGAACAACCCCTGGCTTTCACACTTATCAGCAATGATGCTGGCTTTTTCTTTCTCTTCCGGGAAGATTTCTGACCAGAACACTCCAATATATTATTAGCAGGCCTAGTCTTGGTTTTATTGTCAAGCTGGGTTCTGTTTGTACTGGAGTGCATTCCATTCTCAAATTAGTTTGGGACAAACCAGAAAGGGAATGCACCTCAAACATAATAAAGTGCCACTCTAAGGAGAAAAGAAATCTTGTTCCAGGCCCCCGGCCAAATTAAACTCATTCTCCTGCTACCACCACCTCCAGATTATGCCTCACTCATTAACTATTTGTTATTGTCGACTTTAATATGGCAAAAATAGGCAAATTTGGAAAGCATGCTACAACTTCAGATAGCTTTCTTGGTAGCTTTAGAGTTCCCATGTTTAACTGGAAAGAATTAGTGCCAAGATCAATACCAATAGCATAGCCATTTTTGTAAGATGCAAGATGAGTGATTACATAGTAGATAAACATCATTATCACTAAACATATAAATAGATGTTTGTCTTGCTGTTGGGCATTCCATGGCCTAGAGAACTTAAACTGCACTATGTGCCTAATTCTGTCTGAGAGTGTAGACAGGCTTATTAGGGGAAGTTAGTGCTTGCTTTGTTGAGGAAGAACAATTTCAAAGAACTGCAGGTGTCTCTCTCTCTCTCTCTCTCTTTCTCTCTCTCTCTCTCTCTCTCCTCCCCGCTCCCCAACGCCCCACAAGAACTCTGGTAAGTGAAAAGGAAATTGTTTTGTAAGCTGCTTCTGACAATCCAGCATGAGAGTGGGGGCCCCATCTATTTTGTGGTTTTTGAACCAGGCCATGGTTTAATATAACAAGCCAGGTTTCCTGATTCCCAGCTCTAAAAGAAGACGATGCCTGTAAGAAAGAGTCCCAGACCAAGACCCAGGAGACCCTCATCCATCTCCTCTTGAGAAAGACTCCTGGCTCCCACAGGTGCTCTCTGAAATTGCTCCCATATCCACAATTGCTGTGATTCCTCAAGAATCCCCAGTGTGTTATTTAGTATGTCATGTGTAATGGAAGCAAGACCCTAGCTTATCATCACCATACATATAACTGATCTTCACAGAGATATATTGACTATGACCAATAACATTCATTACATCATAATCCCCCTTATACAGTTATAAGCCAGAACTTTACTCCCTAGAATTCATTTTGATTAGTTAGGTATTTTTTTCATTTTTCCCGGAGGAAGACATTTTGATAGGGCTACAAAATTTCTAAAATTGTAGGGATTTCTTTACCTGCTATTTTACAGTAAAAGGCATAACATTGGCACTTTCCTTGTTTTACCAACATTATTAGTTTTTAGGAATACTCATATCTAGAGGTTCTAGAGGTTCTAACATTGGTTTCAATCATTTCCTAAAATTTTTGAATAAATTAGAGCTTTCTACATTTTCTGACTTCCAAGTTTATCTAGTCTCTAGGTCACTTCCAGGATTCTACTCTGGAATATATTCAACTCTATGTACTATATCTATATCTATATATTAATATACATATGTATAAAGTATCCTACGGGATCCAGAAAGGCACCAACAACATCTGCTACAAGGTATATTGACCATATAACCAAAATTTGGTGAGCAACCACAACTTTAAATATCAACCTTTCTAGTCAAATCAGGTTCCAGTTTTCCCCCCAGAAAGTGTCATTTTAAACAAGTAGGAAGGATGAAGAACAGATGAGTGACTCCTTTTCTATGGAGCTGTAGAGAACATTAAAAAGAAAGCTTAGACCATGCAGGGGCCAATTTGGGGTGAGCAGTCACAAAGAAAGGAAGAAATGTGGACCACAAGCCAACACAGATCAGATGGGGAATGGTGGGCCATGGGGAGCAGGAAGAAACTCAGAAAAACAGAGCCTGTTTTCACAGAGTCCAAGTGTTAAACACCAGAAAATCAGAGCTGGTCAAAAATAACCCTGAGTATCCTCTGGGTCCTGATGGAATTCAGTTGGATTCCCAGCTGAAGTTCTGACTTGTATTTATTCTCTCCTGGCTTTTTTGACTCCTGACCTTTCCAAACACACACACACACTGTACACACATTCACGCATGCATGCACATACACACGGTATATCTTCACAAATAAAATATCCTGGGCTTAGGAGAAGAGAACAGTTTCTTTTTTACTTAGGAGTAAGACCAACCATACTACAAAGTCCAGGAAAACACAAACCACAAAACCATTTCAGAGCTGCGATGATCATCTCCTGTAGCAGTCTTCACTCTGGAAGCTGCTGAGGCATGGGAGTCACACAACCAAAGTAGGTGGAGGGATCTGGCCATACTCAGCTCCTCAAAGTCAAACGGGAGTCTGACGTTGTGTTGCCCTGAGTACAGTGCTTATTAAAGGTGATCAAAGAGATGCGGGGAGGGACCCCATGAGGAAGTGTCTGATAGCACAGATAGGCTCCTCTGTAGAGAATTAGGATAATCTTGATGTTCTTTGACCTGGACTCTGCTGGTAGCTGGAGATCATACCATCAGACTTGCCTAAGGCCTCTAGAGGGAACGTGAGTTTGTTTCATTCCGGTCAACAAACATTTTTTTAGGTAGAGCATTTATCAGCCATTGTACTAAACCAGTTGTTCTTAAACTTGAATATGCATTGGAATCACCTGGAGAGCTAGACCCTACCTGAGAGTCTCTAATTCAGGAGGTCTAAGTTCCCACGTGATGCTAAGGCTGTGGGGTGGGAACACACTTTGAGAACCACTGCTAGAAACATGGTAGCTGCCCCATGGTCTAGTAGGAGAAACAGACCCGTAAACAATAATTGCACTGTGGTAGAACATGTATAGCAATCAAGGTTAAATTCTGGCAGAGTAGTGACAAAAGAGGAGGAGGAATCAACTTTGCTTGAATAAATCTAGGATAGTTTCATAGAGAAGAACATGAGTAAGTTGAATATTGAAGTGAGAATTTGCCAACAATTCTTTTTTTTTTTTTTGAGTTGGAGTCTTACTCTGTCACCCAGATTGGAGTGCAGTGGCCGCTCCCGGCCACCGCAGCCTCAACCTGCTGGGCTCCAGCTATCCTTCCTCCTCAGCTTTACAAGTAGCTGGAACTACAGGCGCACGCTACCACACCCGGCTCATTTTGATTTATTGTAGAGATAAGGTCTCACCAAGTTGCCCAGGCAGGTCTCAAACCTGTGGGCTCAGGCAATCTACTCACCTCAGCCTTCCAAAGGCGTGGGATTACAGGCTGAGCCACCAAGCCCAGCTTGCCAACAATTCTAAGAGGAGAAAATAGGCTAGATGCAGTTGCTCACACCTGTAATCCCAGTGCTTTGGGAGGCTGAGCTGGGAAGATTGCTTGAGGCCAGGAGTTCAAGACCAGTCTAGACAACATAGCAAGGTCTCATCTCTACAAAAATTTGAAAAACCAGCTGTTTTTCATGGTGGTGCATGCCTGTAGTCCCAATTACTTGGGAGGCTGAGGTGGGAGGATCATTTGAACGCAGGAGTTTGAGACTGTGGTATCTGATCACACCACTGCACTCCAGTCTGAATGACAGAACACAATTCTGTCTTGAAAAAAAAATTAATGAAGAGAAAATAGCATGTAAAAAAGCCTAGAGGGGGAGTGAAACTGATGGGCCTGCAGCCTCTGAGGAGTTCAGTTCAGCAGGGCTGGAGTGAGAAATGCATGTAGAATGACCAGGAAGGTGGAGACCAGGTCACGGAGTAGCTGAACTCTGTCCTGTGGGCTCTGGGAAGTCATTACAGAGTTCCACACCGAGCAGTAACTTGGTTCAATGTGTCTAAATATCCAGAGAAATTTTTATGGGGAAGGGGGCTAGAAATCTGTTTTGGACAATCATGATTAATCAAGCAGGAGCTACATCTGTCTTCTTCCCTGCTGTCTCCCAAGTGCTCAGGCTAAGCTCTGGCACATAATAAATATGTGCTGAATGAATAGATGAAGGAAGGAGTGAGTGAGACAATGAATGAATGAATAGACTGCAGGCATTTTTCAGAGGGAAAGCATAGTGGGGAAAACCATTGGGAGACCTGAATTCAATCAATAACTCACAGTGTGACGGGAAGGAAATCTCTCAACCTCCAGCTCTCTAACTCCTGAGCTTTTGCACACAGGGGTTGCATGAGACCAGTGGATCTTAACTATGACTGCATGTTAGAATCACTTGAGCAGCTTTAAAGTGTCACTGCTGAGTAACAAGTCAAACATCCTATTGAAGGCAATAAGGCAAGATCAGAAGATGGAAAATTCTGTAAACAAATGACCTGATTTCTCCCACAGATGAATGAGAAAAAAAATAAAAGGAGGAACTGCAAGGATTAAGAGTCTTAAGAGTACTCTGACCCAGATGTAATGTGTGGATCCTGTTTGGATCCTGATTCTAAGTAAATCAGTCAAATAATCCAATTGTGAAAAGACATCTTTGAGCCAGTAAGGGACACTTCAACATGCATTTGATTTACTAGAAATATTATTAAGGAGTTGTTGTTGTTTGTTATGAATGATAACAGTATTATAAGTGTGTTCACGCACACACATGCACGCGCGCGCGCACACACACACACACACACACACACACTGAGGCATGGTACTTATCTCTCAGAGACACATACAGAAGTATTAGAGTCAAAATTATGTCATACCTGGGATTTGATTGGAAATCCTAAAACTCTAACAACAATAACCCAAAAAAGCTTCAGGGATCATCAGTATGACAGAATTGGGGAAATGTTGGTAATTATCGGGCCTGAATGATGACTACAAGGGGGTTCATTGCATGTTTCTCTCTACCTCTGTGTATCTTTGAAATCTGACTTTAAATTATTTTAAAGAGACTCATACTTGGGCTCCACAGTGGAGTAAATAAATTAATATTCTGACTGAGGGAGACAACATAAAGCCCTTAACAACTCCACCCCCATCCAGGTGATTCTAATGTTGCTGCAGTTAGGATAGACAGCTACTGGAGTATTACGTGGTATCTTTGACTCTACCCAAATAATCAATAGTAAATATGCTGTTCACGTATCTTGTCCTGGGCACTTAAAACAACTGCTGGAAGAAAAAGACAGACCTCTTGAACACTCAGCATCCTATGGAGTTTTTTTCCCCTTGATCATATACATATTTTCGAGACAAGGTCTTGCTCTGTTGCCCAGGCTGGAATGATCATAGTTCACTACAGCCTCAAATACCTGGGCTCAGGGGATTCAAGGGATCCTCCCACCTCAGTCTCCTGAGTATATAGAATGACAGACATGTGATACATATAAAGCAAACTTGCTATTTTGAGATAATTTTAAATTCACGTGCAATTGTTAAAAATAATGCAGCGAGATCCCCTAATCTCTTCACCTGGTTTCCCCCCATGGTAACATTTTTCCGAACTATAGTACAATATTATAACTGGGATATTGATATTGACACAGACAAGACAGCATCTTATCACCACAACCTGATGTTGTCTTTTTACAGCCCCACCTATTACACCCGTTTCCTTTCCCCACCACCCCGTCATTAATCTCTGGCAACCAATAATTTGTTCTTCATCTCTATAATTTTGTTGTTTTTAGGAATGTTATATAAATGAAATAATAAAGCATGCATCCTTTTGAGATTGACTTTTCACTCAACGTAATTCTCTGGAAATGCATCCAGTTGCTACAAATGTCAAGAGTTCGGTACTTTTTTTTTTTTTTTTTTTTGAGTTGGGAATTGGAGCCTCACTCTGTCACCCAGGATGGAGTGCAGTGGCATGATCACGGCTCACCACAGACTCAACCTCCTGGACTCAAGTGATCTTCCCACCTCAGCCTCCCAAGTAGCTGGGACTACAAGCACAGACCACCACGACACCTGGCTAATTTTTTAAATTTTTTGTAGAGATTAAGTCTTACTATGTTTCCCAGGCTGATCTAGAACTCTTGGGCTCAAGCAATCCTCCTGTCACAGCCTCCCAAAGTGTTGGTATTACAGGTGTGAGCCACCATGTCCAGCCTGGATCATATTTTTTAATTTGCTCTGCCAGTCTCTGTCTTTAATTGCTGTATTTAGATCATTGGCATATAATGTAATTACTGACAAATGAAAGTGTCTCTCAGTTTATTTTTTGTATGTTCTTTATGTTTTTTAAATCTATTTTTTTCTTTATTCCTATGGGTTCTTTCAACAATTTTAACAATTTAATTTGATTTTTACTTAGTGTAGTATTTTTGGATATAACTCTTTCAATAGTTTCTAAGTGATTGCTCTAGGTATTATGTTACATATATTCATATAAAATAAATTATCAATCTACTTGTGTCATCATTTTACCAGTTTGAGCAAAATGTAGAAACCTTACTTCCCTTTAAGCCCCTTACCTTCCCTGTTTATAATTGTCTTAAATATTTTTCTCTACACACATTTAGACCTACATTGGCCAGTTATAATTTTGCCTCAGCCATCAAATATAATTTAGAAAACTCAAAAGGAGAAGGAAAAAAATCTATCGTAACTACTTATATTTTTGCTTACCATGTTCCTCTCTCCTACTCTAAGATTTTTCTCTTTATTATTTCCTTTTTGAGGATTTCCTTCAGGCATTCTTTTAGGGTAGCTCTGCTTGTGATAAGTTCTCTTAGCTTTCCTTCGTCTAATGTGTCTTGTTTTCCCCCTTCATTTCTGAATATTTTTGCTGGACACAGGATTCTGAGTTAACAATTTTTTTTCTTTCAGCATTTGAAAAAATGTACTATTTTCTTGTGGCCTCAAAGGTTTCTCCCAAGAAATCCCCTGTAATACAATAATTTTTTCCTATTGGTAAAGCTATTGTTTTTTTCTCACTGTTTTCAAGAGTTTTTCTTTGTTTTTAATTTTCAGAAGTTTAATCATGACGTGTCTTGTGGATTTCATTGGATTTTTCCTGTTTGTGATTCACTCAGTTTCTTAAATCTGTAGGTTTGTCTCTTGACAAATTTGGGACATTTTCAGGCATTATTTTCTCAAGAGTTTTTTCAGCCCTCCCCTCTTGACATGGCATGAATCTACATCTTGTGTTATAGTCCCATAGGTCTCTGTGGTTCTGTTCATATTTTTTGTTTATTTTTTCTCTTTCTTTCAGATTGTATAGTTTCCATTGTTCTGTCTTTGAGTTTACTAATCCTTTCCTTTCCCCTCCATTCTGCTATTGACACTATCCATTGAATTTTTTTAAAAATTTGGTTATTGTATTTTTTAGTTCTAAATTTTCCATGTGATTTTTCTTTGCATCTTCTATATCTGAGTTTTTAAAATTTCGTAGCTAGATTTTTTTTATTTGCTTAGAGTGTTTGTAATTGCCCATTGAAGCATTTTAATATGGCTGCTCTGCAGTCTTTCTCAGGTAATTCTAATATCTTTGTCATCTTGGTGTTGCATCTATTGATGGTCTTTTTGCTGTGGTTGCTCATTCAGCTTTGTCAACTTCCTGATTATTGAAATGGATTACTATTATTGAAATGAATTACTATTGAAACTTGGCTTTGGAAGTATTGTGTTATGAGTCTCTGAATCGCACTCACCCCTTGTGTGTTAGTTGCCTTCATCTGACACCCCTGTGACAGTGAAAGGAGAGGGTGCTACCTCATCATTGGCAGGTGGGAGAAGTCCAGTTTTCCCACTCAGCTTCTGTTAACACCCAAGGTGGAAAGGATTCTCATTATTATTGAGTAGGGGTAGGAGCTTTGGCTCTCCACTAGGCTTCTACTGATACCTCCCTGGCTGGGGGGTGTAGGAGACCCTCAGTACTTCTCTTCATATGACCTCCACAGCCACCACTGGGTGGTGGTTTTGTTGCCTCTGGACAGTAGTGACAGTCCTGACTTTCCATTAGGTCTCTTCTGATACCACTTCAGTGGGAGGGGCACCTCATTGTAGGTGGAGGGGTATAGGGCAGAAACTCAGTCTCCCCATTTGATATTTGCTGGCGTGGGTGGGGGTGGGACCATAGTCTTTTCTAAGGTGTTTGACTGGAGCAAAAAGCAGTTATTGTCTAAAGGTTTTCTGTCTTTTGAGACTGTCTCTTTCTTGGTCCTGTGGCCAGTATGAGGAAGCTTTTGTTGATTTATGTGTGGGTGTATACCTGTGCCCATTGTAACTTGCTGGTTTCCAGATTCTTCAACTCCAAGTCTAGGATATATGAAGTAACAGAAAATGCAGAGAACTTATCACTGTGTTATTTTTTTGGATCCTGAAGTCCCTAGCCTGTCTGCCTTCTACCACCTTCCAAGCTCTTCTTATGCTTGTTTTGTCCAGGACTTTTAGTTGGATTAGTGGGAGGAATAAGGAGAAGTATGGCTACTTCAATTCAGCAGCACATGATATTTTTTATATAATATTTGATACATACAAAAGGATATATGTAAGTACATGTGTATACATACGCATGTGTTAAACAGTATAATAGCATGAGCACTAAATATTTTTAAATACCAAATATACAACAGTAAGTTGGATGTTCCCTAGAGAAAAATGAAAACCACATTATTCAATCCCAAAGTAACCCAGTTTGGCTGACAATCTAAGTTTGACCTGCTAAGACCCTGAAATAATGTTCTTTGGTTCTAGGGCCTGCCGATGACTGAATCTTGACCCCATGACCCAGTTCACATACCGCAATTGTGGTTGTTGTTTTTTAAAAGCCACCTTTCCTCTGTTCTGAAGTTTCCTGCCTCCCAGCCACATGTCAACATCAGTACTGACACAGCATTGCAGCTGGCGAGCCCATGAAGCTGATGACTCAGGGTGACTCAAATAAATATACTTCATCGCGAGGGCTCCCACAGTCCTGGGATGCTCTGACCCTCTCTCTAACCCTCCTGTGCTGTCTTTCCTTTGGTTTTTCTCCCAGATGCTTTCTCATTCTCTTGTGCAGCATGAGAGATCCACCACCCTCTTTCCTGCTATTTTAATGAACCAGCCGTCTGAGAGAAACCTCCCAACATGCATTGTTCAGAAAAGGGCCAGAGTACATACACAGGGGATAGAACATATCAGTAGGACTGGATGCTGACTAGGAGACAAGATCTGACAATCAATGGAAATACTACCTGGGAGGTCTCCAGGTCAACCACCTCTCCAGGGGGATGTTTGGTAGCACATGGATCTTCCTGTCCCTCTACTAGACAAGTTCCCTTTCCTCTGACTTCCAGGAAGTGGCAGGGTACAGGAAGCAGGTTTCACACAAGACTGAACAGACGAGAGTCCCTGAGGTCATGGATTTATTCCCTCTCTCACAAGCCCGGTTGGTCTAGTTGTATCATTCTGTGGGCCTCAAACCACCCGGCACATGGGATGGCTTTAGAAAGACTAGGCAGCTGGAGTTGTATGTTCTGTGTACAATATACTAATGGGTTTGATTCTGGGAAAAGATCTATACAAGTTTCACAGAGGACAAAGGGTTGCAACTGCAGCATCTTACATTTTACCTGCTGAGGACACACTCGCTAGGTCTGGCCTCTGAGGCTCTGTGACTGTATCACTCCGTTTTTCCAGCAGTGAGTGATGGTGAAAAGCACCCTGGACTTTGTGGACAGAGGAGCCCAGCCCTGCTGCAGTGCTCTTCCTTATAGCCAAGTGACGTTGAGCAAATTGTTTTTGTCTATGAACCTCAGTTTTCTTGCTGACAAAAATGGGGTAATGATACCCTTTCTACAATAGACTGTTAAATGATACAAAAGAATTAATTTTAATATTGTAGGGAATGGTAACAGCATCATGGAAACAATTTGCAATCTGAGATTTGCTACAGAAAACTCTAGTGAAAAAGAAAAAAAGAAAAAGAAAAGAAGGAAGATAGAGGATAAAAAAATGCTTGGCAAAATACTGAGAACTGTCAAAAGAAGATGCTATGTTTAGGGTCTATTCCAGTAGGTTTCTACCTTTGTGTCTGTTTGAAATTTTCCCTAATTAAAAATTAAAAGAGTAATGCCCATCTCACATTCCAATAGAATCAACAAAATAGTGGATAGCAATACCTTTGAAAGCCAGTGTTTTGCTATAGAAAATGCTGTCACACGCTGGCCCTGTAGCTAAATCACTGGGCAAGAATACACCTTTCTCGTTGATTGACTTGGGCTGCAATAACTATAATGCACCCAACCAGCAAATGCATGGAGAATCTCATCCTCACTGCCCGGATCGCCAGATCTCCAAGTGAAGGGAAAATCACGAGCCTCTTGTGGGCAGAAGGTGGAGGTAGAGTTGTGTGCCCCAAACAGGCTTGGGTTGCTTGCCTCTCCCTCTTTCCCAGCATGGTGAGTTCTCTGCCACAGGCTCACACTGACTGCCACTTCTCGGTTTCTTGCCTCCCCTGCTTGAGGGATGTTTCCCAGTTTCCTCCTCTTCTGAATCCTCCTTACTTTTGTCCTCAGACTGGCAAATTCAAGAGAGGCAGTGCAGAAGGGTAACACAGAGATCAAGACACAGAGACCTGAGTCAGGGCATGCATGAGTATCAAGGCCATCTAACCACATGTAGGGCATTCCCCGGGCTGTGGCTAGGCAGTGTCAGGTCAGTCAGCATCACTGTTTTAGAACTCTAGGAGAGCCGGGCTCGGTGGCTCAGCCTGTAATCCCGCGCCTTTGGGAGGCTGAGGTGAGTGGATTGCCTGAGCCCGCGGGTTCAAGACCCACCTGGGCAGTGAAACCTCATCTCTACAATAAATCAAAAAATCAGCTGGGCATGATAGCGCATGCCTGTAATTCCGGCTACTTGGAAGGCTGAGGCAGAAGGATCACCGGATCCCAGCAGGTTGAGGCTGCGGTGGCTGGGAGAGGCCACTGCACTCCAGCCTGGGCAACAGAGTGAGACTCCAACTCAAAAAAAAAAAAAAAGAACTCTAGGAGAGCTCTGCGCTGGGTACTGGTTCTTCAGAGATGGCAAAGACTGATCCCCTTCCCAAGGGACTCCTGTGCTATGGTAGAGAAAGACAAATAAACAGAGAATTAAGGGATGAATTAAAGTCCAAGGAGAAGCCAGGCGCTGTGGCTCAAGCCTGTAATCCCAGCACTTTGGGAGGCCGAGGTGAGGGGATTGCCTGAGCCCACAGGTTCAAGAACAGCCTAGGCAACTTGACAAAACCTCATCTCTACCATAAAATTTTTTTTTAAATTAGCCAGGCATGGTAGCGCGTACCTGTAGTTCCAGCTACTTGGAAGGCTGAAGTGGAAGGATTGCCTGAGCCCAGTGGTTCGACACTGGGGTGGCTGTGAGCATGCCACTGCACTCTGGCCTGGGTGACAGAGTGAGACTACAACCTAAAAAAAAAAAAAGATCCAAGGATAAACATATGTAGAGAAAATGGACAGGGTCTCAGAGGAGATGCCTCCACTTTGCCTCTGGGTGTTTATGCCTCTGGAGGGCATAGGGCTGTGCCATGGTCAGAGAGGGTGACTCCTGACCTCCTGACTCAGTGCTAAAAGATGAGCAGGTGGCATGAAAGAGGAGCAGCAAGCTTCAGCCACAGCACAGAGAAGTGAGGGGTGGACAAGTGGGTGGACACTCTTCTTCCTTCTCTTGGAAGAATTCTACAATCAAATTGTGAATCCCAAACTCAGACAGCAAGAACACTAATTCACTTGCTTTGTCCAGATGAAATATTTAACCAGAGGTTGTTAACAAGTGACAAATGATTGTAGGACCACAAAGGGACCCGGACAGGTTTGCAGAAAGAGGAAAGAGCGATTTTTTTCCACACTGGTAAGGAGAGACCCAGATAGCCCTCGGACCATACCTTGGCCGTCATCCAGGATGAAGGATATTTTCAAACACTTAGAAGTCCTTTGTGTTACTCTCTTCCACTGGTGGGAAACACTGCTTGTCCAATTCAGTGCCCATCACTTGTGTTTCCTGTGTTTATTTTGGAGGACTGTGCCTAAAATTTCTGCTCATTATAATGATGTTTTACTGCAGAGTTTATTTTGTCCACATTTGTGATGTTAGTTTTTTGTGTGTGAAAGCTTTATTAAAAGGCAAACAAGAGAAAGTCATTAAAAATATTAACACTTCATACCAAAAGAAGGCTGTTCTCTAGAGAACTGTACACATATGCATTTCACCACAGCATGCTCACAGCAGATGGCTTTACATCCTGTCCCAAAAGGTTTGACCTTGGGCTTCCTTCTTTCTATCCATGCTCAATCCTGGGACCTCATCCACCCTTCTTTTTTTTTTTTTTTTGATTTGGAATCTCACTCCGTCACCCAGGCTGGAGTGCAGTGGCATGCTCACAACGACCCCAGTGTCAACCTGCTTGGCTCTGACGATCCTTCTGCCTCCGCCTTCCAAGTAGACGGAACTACAGGTGCATGCTACCATGCCTGGCTAAGTTTTTGATTTATTGTAGAGACAAGGTTTCACCATGTTGCCCAGGCTGGTCTCGAAACTGTGGGTGGAGGCAATCCTCTTGCCTCGGCTTCCCAAAGTACTGGGATTACAGGCTTGAGTCACCACACCCAGCCTCATCCACCCTTCTGCCTTCATCTGTGTTGATAACTTCCAGGGACACGTCCTTGGCTTTTACCTCTCTCATGAGCAGACCTTTCTGTCCCGCTGAGACTGGTCATCTCCACTAGAACTCATCGTGAAGCTCGCCACCACCGACTTGCTCCATCTCTTATGTTCTCCAGCACCAGGCCCTCAGCCCCCATGTAAGATGCCAGAGAGCCATGTGGGGCTGCTCCTTTGCAGGTATCTCCCCCATCCCCAGTGCTGCCCATATTTCAGGAGGAAGTGGCTTTCCCTCAGGCCCTGGATGTCTCTCGCCTGCACTTTCAGACACTCATCTCTCACCTTTTGAATCAATTGCTGTTTCCAAAGCTTTGTATATATATTTTTTTTTAATTTTTAATTTTAAAGATGTGGGATACAATTCAGGGTTAGATATATAAATGTTCATTATGCAGGTACCCTTGTTGATGAGGTGTGCCTCCCCCTTCCCTGGCAGTTTCCCACTACTGCCAATTCTCTCCCTCCCCCCACCCTTCCCTGGCTGTTTTCCACTACTGCCAATCCCTTTCTTATAGTATTATGATAATTGTTCAAGGTCTGCTTATGAGTGAGAATAGGTGATACTCAGTTCTTTGCTTCTGTGATAGAGCATTCAGTATTATAGACTCTAAGTCCATCCAAGTTGCTGCAAAGTTCATAATTGTATCCTTCTTTATGGCTGCGTAATATTCCATCAGGTATATGTACCACATTTTTTTATCCAGTCCTCTTTCAATGGGCAGCACGGTTGGTTCCATGTTTTTGTTATTGCAAATAATGCTGCAACAAACACGCATGTGCAGGTATCTTTTTCACAAGGTGATTTGAGTTCCTCCAGGTATATTTCCAGTAGGGGGATTGTGGGGTCGTATGGGAGTTCAATTTGTAGATCTTTTAGGAATTGCCACACTGTTTTCCACAGAGGCTGTACTAGTTTACACTCCCACCAAAAGTGTAGAAGTGTACCCTTTTCACCACATCCTCTCCAGTTTCTGTTGTTTTTTGAGTTATTGATGATGGCCATCCAGACTGGAGTTAGGTGGTATCTCAGTGTAGTTTTAATTTGCATTTCTTTGACGACTAGTGAGGCTGAGCATTTTTTCCCTTTCTTTAAATAAACCTATTGGCTTTCTACAGCTTCAGGATCAATCTGAATTTTTTTCCACCATGCAAGGCTTTAACCCTCGGGCCCCAATCCATCTTCCCAGGCTCAGATCCCCTCCCCACCCCAGGCAACTAATGCTGCCATCACCCTGAGCCTCTGCCATCGTCCCAGCAGATCTGCTCTTTCTGATCCTCTATCTTTGCACACCTTCATTCACTCTTTTCTCTGGAATGCCCTCATTCCTCTTCTCAGTTGTGTCCTTTATAAGGGGAAAAATTATATGAGACAGTCCCCAGGACTCCTTCCTATTATTTCATTTGTTTGTAAAGTCAAATTTTTACTGAGCATACTATGTGCCACACATGGCTCTAGGCAACAGAGATGCAGCTGTTAGCAGGACAGAAAATCCCTGCTCTCATGCACTTACATTCTAGCAGACGGAGATACAAAAAAACAAGAAGAAAAATAAGTCAACGTGTTTGATTATGACTGTGAAGAGTGCAAGGCAGAAGAGAGGGCCACAGAGTGAAGCAGGGGAGGCGTGTTCATGTCCACACTGTGGGTGTGGGTTATGTCTTCCTATGTATAGGAGTCCCATAGGGCTGCCATAACAAAGTACTGCCAACAGTGTGGCTTAAACAACAGAACTGGACTCTCTGACAGGTCTGGAGGCCAGGAGAACAGAATCAAAGCATCAGGGGCTGTGAAGGCTCCCTCTGAAGGCTCCAGGGCAAGATCTTTCCTCCCCACTCTCAGCCTCTGGTGGCCCCAGGTGTCCCTTGACCTGTGGCAGCCTGACTCCAATCTCTCCTACCATCTTCATGGAGCCTACTTCCCTCTGTGTCTCAGCGGCCTCTTCTTTTCTAAGGATACCAGTCATTGGATTTAGGGGAGACCCTAAAGCCCAGGATGATTTTATCGCAAGATCTTTAACTGATCACATCTGCAAAGACCAATTTCCAAACATTCTGGAACTTCAGGAGGCGACTGTAGAAACACAGAGGTTCCTGTCCAAGGGCACAAATTCAGGATACCACTACTGAACCTACCGCACACAGCATGTGGAGAGAGGCTTCCTCCTACCTATCAAAGGAAATCTTAACTTTAAATCTAAATAAAGTATAAAGATAGCTTTGAATGAAACTCTTTTTCTGCCTACACAGATATTTTATTTTGATTACTAAGTAACAACCATCACTGCAGGAGCTCAGGGGCTGTTTGAGACCCAAGATGCCCTTTTTTTCATCTGTCCAAACACTCCCTCATCAGCCAAGGAGCTGTTTTCTCTTTCCACAACCTTTTGTGGGTTTTTTTTTTTTTAACTTCCAGAAGTCAAAGGGAGAAGAAGTCATCAGCTCAGCAGCCAGAGCACCTGATGGGACTTCAGCACGTGGTCCCCAAAAGACCCTGAGTCCTTCAGCTTCCTTCAGTCAAGAAGCTTTGTGGTGACCAGAAGCTCATTTATTTAAAAAAAAAAAAAAACTCTTCAATTTTTATTCTAAACAGGAGTAAAAACAATAATAGCTAAACGATTGAGTACAATTAGCTATTGATTGATGGAGAACATTGCTAAGAGGTTTATATGCATTTTCTTATTTAATCACCACAAAAAACTTTTGAGGGGGGTATGTTTCCATTTTATAGATAGAAATATATTTTCACTTTATAGATGAAAAAAATACTGAGACTCAGATAAGATTTCATGCAATCACTCCCACCAATGAAAGCTCAAGCATCCAGGCAACACCATGGCTATTGACTTACAAACTGCTGACATGTGGATAGTGATTCTTTCGAGGAATTACATACATCTCAAGGCATTTGTTTATTTCACTTTCTTAAGATTAAATTTAGAATTTATACAACACCTATTTTCTTTTTTTTTTTTTTTTTTGCGTTGGAGTCTCACTCTGTCGCCCAGACTGGAGTGCAGTGGCCGCTCCCGGCCACCGCAGCCTCGACCTGCTGGGCTCCGGCGATCCTTCCACCTCAGCCTTCCAAGTAGCCGGAATTACAGGCATGCGCTACCATGCCCGGCTGATTTTTTTTTTTTTATTTATTGTAGAGATGAGGTCTCGCCGCCCAGGCGGGTCTCGAACCCGCGGGCTCAAGCAATCCACTCACCTCAGCCTCCCAAAGGCACGGGATTACAGGCTGAGCCACCGAGCTCGGCTAACACCTATTTTCAACATCACACAATTCAAGAAAGTATGTGTAAAGAATTGCACTTGTTCTGAGTACTTATTTACCTCACTGGCAATTTTTACAAATTTTTTGAGCATTTGTTTGTTTAAAGGTTTAAAAGTTTTTTTAAAAAATGTAAACATGACTAAGTGATGTGTGAGACTCTGAAGAACTATAGAGGAAATGCTTATGAAATAGTAGAGGATCAATAAAAAGAGGCCTGAACCAACAGAACACCTTAGAAGGAAAAGAAAAATCAGAGATGAAGCAGGGAGAACAAAGTGATGTGATGTGTGTCACAGGCAAGTCCCAAGTGAAAACAACAGATCAGCCAGGAAAAGCCCATACTTCAGGAATGCATATTCTTTTTTAAAAAATAGAGTCATGGTCTTTCTCCATCACCCAGTAGAGTGATCAGAGCTCACTGCAACCTCCAACTCCTGGGCTCAAGCAATCCTCCCACCTCAGCCTCCCAAGTAGCTGGGACTACAGGTGTGCACCACCACACCTGATTAATTTTTTTATTTTTTTGTAAAGATAATGTCTTGCTATGTTGCCTAGTCTGGTCTTGAACTCCTGGGCTCAAGCAATCCTCCCACCTCAGCCTCCCAAGTAGCTGGGACTATAGGTATACACCACAACAACCAGCTAATTTTTAAATTTTTTTGTAGAGAGGGGTTCTCACTATGTTTCCCAGGCTGGTTTCAAACTCCTGACCTCAAGCAATCCTCCGGTCTTGTTCCCCCAAAGTGCCGGGATTACAAATGTGAGCCACTGCACCTGGCCTGGGATATAGATTCTATGTGTAAGACCACAGCATGAAATATTAAGATCAGGAGTCAAATCCACTGCAGACACTCACTAGAGACTGTCATGATGTAAAGGTTTGCCCCAACCCATATTTAAGAATACCCACAGGAGCTGTGTGTGCAAGAAGCAACAAAACCACAGTGATCTGCTGAAGAGTCCACCACACCCTGGCTTCTCCATCAAAGACAACAGTTTGGGTCCTTGGATCCTTTTAATGTTTCATGTAAGAAAAACATTTGCTTATTGTGCTTGCAATAAAATAAATGAACATAAACAAGAGGCATTAATACTTTATCAATATCTGCAAAACCCTCCTATGCTAATGTAGGGGACTTAGAGTTTTCACCCACCATTGACAAGGATGCCTTGAACCTTGCCTTGAGTGTCATGTCTGTTGGGACTGGAGCTGGGGTCCTCTGCTGGTATGTCTGTTTCTGATGCTCTGTTAAGTTTGCTTCCCTTCCTAGCTAAATGTGGTCCACTTGATTAAATAATCTCCCACTTCCACAATTCAGGTAACTGGCAAGATTTAGTTAATTCCAGTTAACTCCTGAAAGTATTTAGAATTTTTTTGTAAGAGTGTTCCTGTGCTATGGCAAGACCAAAAAAAAAAAAGAAAAAAAGAAAAAAGAAAAGTCATAAAGTTTTCTGATTTTAGCTACCTACACACTAATCTACTTCACAAGTTTAATTTTGCAGAGAAGAAAGCATTCTACTTGATAGAATGTATTAGAATGTACCCACAGTGATTTAATATAAAACATCCACTTCACAAAGAAAGGAATACTGGGCTAGCAATATAGATGTGTTTTGTCTTGTTTTTTAATTTTCTTTTTTTTTTTTTTTTTTTTGAGTTGGAGTCTCACTCTGTCGCCCAGACTGGAGTGCAGTGGCCGCTCCCGGCCACCGCAGCCTCAACCTGCTGGGCTCTGGCGATCCTTCCGCCTCAGCCTTCCAAGTAGCCGGAATTACAGGCATGCGCTACCACGCCCGGCTGATTTTTTAATTTATTGTAGCGATGAGGTCTCGCTGCCCAGGCGGGTCCGAACCCGCGGGCTCAGGCAATCCACTAACCTCAACCTCCCAAAGGCACGGAATTACAGGTTGAGCCACCGAGCCCGGCATTGTTTTTTAATTTTCAAGCTACCGTAAGAGCTTGCTTCACCCAACCAAAAAAAAATCTGTCAGAAAGTGGCTTAGTAGTTACCAAGAAATGATAGTTAATGGTTGTTAGGAACACAGGGGGTCTGCTGGGTCATCTCACACTGAGAGGAAGCAAGGTAGCACAAGACACGCATGTAGCCTGCCGTATCGGTGCCTGCCCACACCTGGACCTCCAGCTATGAGCATTTGCCTCACTTTGTCTAAGGGCTTCTCTGACAGCTGGAACCCACTCTGTCTACCCACAAAGCAGGCTGAAAGTTCTGGAGATTTAACACTCCTTGGTGCCAGTACTCAACCAACCACTGATATTGGAGTGTAAATACCCCAGCTCCCCTGACCCTTGAGTGCAACTACTCTAAGGAGTGTGCCTCACACTGACTCCCAGGTTTCCCAGCAGTATTTTGTCCAGTTACTCACAGGGATAACTCACCCAACAACACACATTTTCCTGCCTTCTCTCACTCCCCATCTTCCATTGGCCTTTCCTTCATCTCATAAATAAACTACTTGTACTCAAGTCCTTATGCTTCTGAAAGGACCCAAACTGAGACAACATACATTTTACTGGTGACGCATATTTAAGCTAGAATCTAAAAATGTTTAATTCTTGTGAACCTGCAAACCTAAGTAAATTTTAATATCCTCAATCTTTGGCAAAATTCTTGAGTTAAGTAGTCATTTGTGATTTTTACTAAAATTGAGCTGTATCTGTGATGGATCTTGAAACATTTCCATGTTTTCTTAGTGATTGATTCCTTCATTAAGTACCAAAAATGTATCAACATGTAACCTGATATCTTAACTGGTACTGCTCCACCCAACAACAAAAAAAAAATCTGTCAGAAAATGGCTTAGTAGTTACCAAGAAATGATAGTTAGTGGTTGTTAGGAACGCAGATCTCTTGAGATTTGCTCACACCTCTCTTTCTCTCTCCCCCCTCCACCTCCAACCCCCTATTTTCAGACTTGGACTAAACATCATATCACAGGGCCTAGAATCTGACTTCTAGAGTAGCCAGTGGATGAAATCATGCCATGGGAGAGAGGGGACAGGAGGAATCCAGAACCTCCCTGCCTCTCTTTCATGGAGCACTTGAGGGTGTGGCTTTCCTGTGAGTCCTTCCACTGAGGTCCCTGTGCCCAGGATGCAGGCTCCTGGGTCACCTGCTGTGACTTGGGCTTGCTGCGAAGCTGGCTCTGTCACATATCACATTCCTTTGTCCTGTGTCTTTCTTGTCTCACCTCCATTTGTTCCCCCCTCGAAATATCTCTGCTTACACCTCTCAAAAAGTGTCAGAATTGTACTAACTCTGCCTCAGGCTCTGCTTTCTAGAGAATTCAGACAGACTGACTGCGAGGATGATCCGGTCCTTTCACACAGGATTTTTCATGCCTGTCTGAGGCATATTTGTCTCCAGAATTAACTTGTAGCACATCCATTTTTCCTTTGGAATATTTCCTTTGGAATCTATGTTGATTTGATTTGAGGTATGGTCAGAAGGCACTTTAGACATTCTGAGAAGGTTTGTAGAAATCCTGATGTTTAAATCTGGTTTCTCTCACTCAAGTGTTGCCTAGGAGGTTCAGATCAGGTCCTATTTTCTAGTTGACTCTACTGACAGTTGTTTGAATTTTTGTTCATTCAGCAAGAATCCATGGGGAGCTTCTGTTTCAGATGCAAAGTGAGAAATAGGCTGATCACATTTATTGTGACAACCTCATATTACTATGGTGAGGTTTAAATAAAGTAAGTTATTCAACAGCAATTTCAACAACAGTAAGTGATTTACAGGGGTTGTTATAGGCATCAGGGAATATGTAGCATCATTTTAGCTGAGATGCCAATCCTTGTGTCCCCCACCCTGTCTGGTCACTATCAGTTCTCGGCCCTCTCTGTCGGTAGGCCCAGGGATTTGCATGTTCCATCATGCCCTTCTACTTGTTTGGAGTTAAAGGGTAACTTACTTCATGAAAGAATAGTAATAGCAAATGATAGGTTTTGTTCTTTCTGTCTCTAATACAAATTAAAAGTCCAGGAACAGTCCCGGACAAGACCTTGAGTATCTGCAAGATGGTGAACTTCAGAGCCCCCATGCTAGAGATCCTGGTGACTCAAGAAGGTGTCTGCTTGGTCCAATATCATGGGATAGGCTACTTTATTTTTTTAAATGAACATTTTATGGAACTTTAAAGTCTGAGGATCACACTTTCTGGTTTTCTTCTTCAAACGCCATCTCAGACATCATTTTCTACCGCTGGGAGCCATGGGGCTGCCCACACCCAGGGAAGGGTTTTTAGCTTTGTGATAAGCAAATTTCCTACAGTTGTCTCAAAATTTACCTTTTGGTGAGAGGCACAGTGTGAATGTCTGCTACTCAGGATGGTTTGCTGTGTCTTATCAAGGAAGGCACCCCACATGTTTGAAATGATTTGAATCATTTTACCAAAGGATCTTTTCACCCAAGAGGTCTCTCTGCAGCCTGCTCTGTGCCTAAATAGACCCACCATCAGAGAATTCCCTGTTACAATTAAAGATGCAGCTTTATGGAGTCCAAGTGAAGATACAAGAGCAATATAGTGTTCAATTATACTTCTGAAACATTTGAGATGAACTTGAACTCTTTTTTGTTTTTTGGGGTTTTTTTTAGTTGGAGTCTCACTCGGTCGCCCAGACTGGAGTGAAGTGGCCGCTCCCGGCCACCGCAGCCTTGCCTGCTGGGCTCCGGCGATCCTTCCGTCTCAGCCTTTCGAATAGCCGGAATTACAGGCATGCGCTACCAAGTCTGGCTGATTTTTTGATTTATTGTAGAGATGAGGTCTCGCTGCCCAGGTGGGTCTCGAACCCGCGGGCTCAGGCAATCCACTCACCTCAGCCTCCCAAAGGCGCGGGATTACAGGCTGAGCCACCGAGCCCGGCTGAACTTGAACTCTTAATGATGACCATAAATGTGAGCAGAACTTGTAACAACTGAGCAATGAGAAGGTTTTGTATTGCAAGTAAACAAAATTTGATTTAATTCTTGCACGATCATATTTTCTATATGAGGATGGAGAAAGAGGAAGAAAAACTCGTCTTGTATTTTTTTTACTGTCAATCTAAATAACAAAGAGAGGTATCTTTCTCCAAAAGAAAAAAGATATTTATTTGGGAATGGACGTTGCAGTGGAAATAGGTGTGCTGTAGTTAACTATGTACATATTTGGGAAGGTAGAAGATGACAAAGATTTTTAAAGAAAAAATGAGGAAGATTACTTAATTGTGTTAAGATACTTGTCCTTAGCTACAAGGGTCAATAACAAGGGTGGTACCAGGTCAAGGCTGGGCAGGAAATTGCTGGGCAGATGTCCTTGCAGAAGTATTTTGTGTATGTGAGTTTGCCTCTGTGCAAACTTGTAGTTTTTTGCATCTTTTGTGGCAATTCTTGTTATCAGGCACTCATTCAAGAGATCCCTCCCTTCAGGGCCTTCCCAGGCTCTATTTGTTAGGGTTTTTAACACAAGTGACTCCATTTTGATTCTGACAGCTTTCACAGCCCAGAGTGAGGATGGAAGGAAGAGAAAATGCTATAGAGGGGAACAGTCCTAGACAAGACCTTGAACTTCTGCAGGATGGTGGACTTCAGAGACCCCATGCTAGAGATCCTGGTGACTCAAGAAGGTCCAGTCACATGGGATAGGTTACCCATAACAGGACAGTCTTCAACTTCAAGACCTGCCTGGGCAGCGAGACCTCATCTCTACAATAAATCAAAAAATCAGCCAGGGACAGGAATCAAGAGACGTCCTCACTTCTCTGTTGCATGAAAGCTGATGGTGACTTGTGCTAGTTCCTAGATCTATAACTCTCCTTTCCCCCACCTCTTATTTGCAAATTTTCAAACTTAAAAGGTGAAAAAACATAATACAACGAACATATACACCATACACCATACACCCTCTACCTAGAATAACCACCTCCACCTGTAACAAGCTCCCACAATTATTAACATAGTTGCCACATTCTCTCTCTCTCTCTCTCTCTCTTACCCATCTAGCTCTCACTCTCTACCACTCACTTGCTCGCTCTCTCTCTCTCTCTCTCTCTCTCACCCTTTTCCTTGGAAAACTGATGCATCCATCATAATTTTTTACTCCTAATTACTTCATCAGACATCCCCTGAGGAAAAAAATATTCTCCTGGTACCCACAACGGTGTCATCCAAGAATCAGTTCATGCTTGAGAATCTCCAATTATCCCCAAATGTCTTTTATGGCTGTGTCTCTTTTATTTATTTATTCATTTTATTATTTTTTTTGAGTCAGGATCTCACTCTGTTGCTCAGGTTGGAGTGCAGTGGCATGATCACAGCTACCACAATCTTGACCTGGGCTCAGACAATCCTTCTGCCTTAACCTCCCAAGTAGCTGGGACTACAAGCACTCATTACCACACCAGACTAATTTTTTGATATTTTGTAGAGCCGAGGTCTTGCTATCTTTGCCTAGGCTGGTCTTGATCCCCTAGGCTTAAGCAATTCTCTTGCCTTGGCCTCCCAAAGTGCTGGGATTACAGGCATGAGCCACCACACTCAGCCTCTTTTGCTTTTTTGAGCAAGGATTCAATGGAAGTTTACACCTTGCCTGGGTTTTGTGTCTCCTTAGTCCCTTTCATATAGGACAGTTTTTCATTTTTCTCCTACAAACACTGACTTTTTTGAAGAATCCAGGCCAGTTTTCTTGCAGAATGTTTCACCTCTGGGAAGTGCCCAGTGAGATATCATGGTGTAATTTCACTCCCCTATCCTCTAAATTAGGTCTGAGGCACAGGATCCTTAACCTTTAATGGCCTTGAGTCTGCTTTCTCTACAGATCAGGCTCCTGCAGTCACTTTTCAAGATTACACAACTCTTCTGAATTTATGATTTGCTATATAACCAGCACCCGCATAGCAGTTCTCCTTTTGTCCTTTCCTGCTTCTGGGAGTGAATTAGCTACATCAGAGGGAGGGCGTCCATTAGAAATAAGCTATGCTCTTTCTGGGGAGCACATAGGAACACGCTAACATCTGGAACGTGGAAACAAAGGGGAATATTAGATCCCAGAGAAGAGTCTCTCTGACTCTTTGTCTCTTTCAACTTGATCCTGTCCAGTAGCACAGCACTTTCCTCATTCTTAGTTCCCACATCTGACACCATCAGCTCCAAGCTCCTTCATGAATGTGGTTGTCCTGGGTCCAAAACCACATGTAGAGGGCAATGTAGAAGGAACAGCAGCAGTGTGGAGTGTGTACAGCTCTCCACACCACTCAACTGAGCCTGGACGCCCTTCCTCAGAATCCTGCTGCTAAAAGAGGGAGTAAGGTAATAAGCCAGATAAAGCAGGTCAAGCAAGGTGATTGAAATTGCTGATTTCTGGTGAATCCTGGAGTTACTAGCCCTGTCACTAAGATCTGAAAATGGAATATGGATTTTCCACATCAGGATAGCTGGGGTGTCACATACCAGATGTAATCGTGCCAGCCAATGTCACATGTCCTGATCCCGAACAGGGTTATCCCATGTGAAGCCTTGTAGCAAAACTGGGGTGCAGACAGGTAATACAAGGGGGATCCCCCAAAATGGAATTTATTTATTAAAAATTGTATATTTATTCTTAACTGTTTGAACTTCAGTAATCTTCAAAGTACTCTTTGTTTGACACAATATACCTGGTGAGATGCTTTTTCCACTGCTCAAAACAGTTTTTCAACTAATCAATTTTGACGTCTTTTAGTGCTTCTATGTTTTTTTATCTCACCTCTTCCACTTTGGCAAAACATTTCCCTCTGAGGACTTTTTTATCTGGGGAAACAAAAACAAAGTACCTTGGGGCAAGACTGGGTGAACAGGGAGAGTAGGGCACAGGGGTCATGTGGTTTTTGGTCAAAAACTGCTGAACACTCAGGGCAGTGTGGGCAGGTGTGTTGTCAAGGTGGAAGAACCAGTCACTCATTTGCCACAACTTGGGATGTTTGTTCTGGAAATTGTGCCGCAACCATCTCAAAACTTCCAGATAAAAACTTTGAAGCCAGGCTCAGTGGCTCAGCCTGTAATCCCACGCCTTTGGGAGGCTGAGGTGAGTAGATTGCCTTGAGCCCGCAGGTTCGAGACCTGCCTGGGCAGCGAGACCTCATCTCTACAATAAATAAAAAAATCAGCCAGGCGTGGTAGTGCATGCCTATAATTCCAGCTACTTGGAAGGCTGAGGCGGAAGGATCGCCGGAGCCCAGCAGGTCGAGGCAGCGATGGCCGGGAGCAGCCACTGCACTCCAGTCTGGGCGACAGAGTGAGACTCCAACTCAAAAAAAAAAATGGTCACTTTGGTTGACCGTTTGATCCAGAAGAACAAAGAGCCCGCCCTCCAAAAGATAATTCCGGGATTTTTTGGGTCCTCTCCCTGTATAACTTTCTGTAGATCACATAGCAACGAACTAGATGAGTCGAAGGCTGAGTCCTGACCGCACTGTTACACAGTGTAGTCCAGGCCTATCAAAACACTTCAAATAGAAGACTATAAAAGATGAAAACTAAAATATTTTTCCCTTATGCCCTTGACTACCTAAAGGTCACCATTGTTGTCAGTTTCTTATATATCCTTCCAAAATTTTCCATATACACAAACACTGAAGATACATATTATGCAGTATTTTTTATATATGTGCTCACTATGCAGTTATTACTTTATTTTAAATAATTACTTATTAGACATTTAGTAATATATTTCAACGCATACAGATTAGCTTTATTCTTTCTAATAGCTATGTAGCATTCTTTTTATAGATGTGTTTCATATATTAGTCCCTATTGGTAGACAATTTATTTATTTATTTTTGTTTCTTGGACTGATGTTTGTATAAGACAGTGATTTGTGGGAATGCATGTGTCTCCTTAAGGCAGAACTGAGTGAGAAACCAGAAAGTGGGATTGAGTTTCTATATGTATCTCAAGAGCACAATGTGTCCAGACCTGTCTTTAAGACTGATCTGGGGCTCCCTTGACATGACCAGAATGAGGAAAGGAAACAGGCCCTGACTAAGCTCCCCAACTCCATTCAGATTACCTCAGGCCTGGAGCAGTTCTCTTCAGAACCAGGACCGGTGTCTCTAAAGTTGTCCAGGAGCATGATTTGAAGCCGATGGGACTACTCAGGCGTGGTCTATTTAAAGCACACGGGATAAATCAGGTATGGTCTGTGAGGAGCTGATGGACATTTAAGATAGATCAAAATTGTAAAAAAAAAAATCAATGTTGCAGTGAAAATTCTTTATTTATATATTTTTGCACAGTTGTGCAAATATATCTGCAGGATTAACTTCTGGAAGTAGAGTTCCAGGTCAAAGGGTGTACGCACAAATATTTCTTACAAGATTA
Organism: Cephalopachus bancanus; assembly: GCA_027257055.1. Taxonomy (NCBI): domain Eukaryota; kingdom Metazoa; phylum Chordata; class Mammalia; order Primates; family Tarsiidae; genus Cephalopachus; species Cephalopachus bancanus. The sequence goes on from JAPVLO010000014.1 coordinate 10,169,812, forward strand.
TCAAATGAGCCGGGCTCAGTGGCTCAGCCCGTAATCCCGTGCCTTTGGGAGGCTGAGGTGAATGAATTGCCTGAGCCCGTGGGTTCGAGACCTGCCTGGGCAGCGAGACCTCATCTCTACCATAAATAAAAAAATTAGCCGGCGTGTCAGCGCATGCCTGCAATTCCGGCTACTTAGAAGGCTGAGGCGGAAGGATCACCAGAGCCCAGCAGGTTGAGGCTGCGGTGTGGCCACTGCACTCCAGACTGGGTGACAGAGTGAGACTACAACTCAGAAAAAAAAAAAGATTATCAAATGGTCTCTGTAGATGTTTTTATATTTGACCAATATGTGAAAGGGGCTATTTCCCTACATCTTCACCTGCCCTGGGTTTTATTAAATTTTTGAATCTTTTGCCAATCGGTGTAAAGAAAAAAAGTATTTTTTTGTTTCAATTTGATCTTTTTTTGTTTTCAGTTTGTTTCATTTGCATTTCTTCCATAGGGGCTCCTATTTTCATATTTTATCAAAAAGAATGCAAAATGTGTTGTGCAGAGATAGCTGCAACTGCAGAAACAGGATTGGACTTTAGCAATATCTTGTATACTGAAGAGTCCTCATCATTCTCACTAGCCAGGTAATCAGGAAGCAAGTGGCTTTGGAGAAGGTCCCACCAGGTAGAGTAAGAGACAGCTTATTTATAAGAGTGCTGATGAAGAAGCCCGGATGCTGATGTTCAGACACATCTCAGATTTCCGCAGCTCTCACTCACCCTGCCCACCAGGCACTGAGTGCACGGATGTGTCAACTGCAGGACTGGCATTGGAACCTGAGCAAAGCCAGACCCCACTGATGGGCACATGCCTAAAGCAACCCTTCTTTTTCACTTTTTGGAGTTGGTGAGGCTCATAGATCTTTAGAGTTTCATAAACAAGACATGGATTAAGAGTCGCTTTCTTCATCTCAGCACACCTGCCCCTTAAGTGATCCTATTGGGTGTCACTGCAGGTACAGAATTGGCAGATCTAGGGGACAGGAGTAAGAGGCAAGGGCAGTGGATTTCTCAATCTGCACACAGATTTCCAAAAGAAAAGCCAGTGCTTATATAAGTAATAAGTCACCCAGGTGACTTTTCAGTTCCAGAGCAGGGTCCATTGGATAACTTGACATGGTGGAACCAATCATCCTCATCTAAGTAAAGGTACCCTGTGTCATTTGAAAGAGCTCTAAAACCGGGTCCAACAACCTTCCTGCCTATCAAAAGAGGTTATGCATGCACAATAGGTTAAACAGTGTCTGGGAAAAGGAATATTCTTTGAGATTATGTATTATTTATTTACTTTGAGAGACAAGGTCTCACTATGCTTCCCAGACTGGTCTCAAATTCTTGGCCTCAAGCTATCCTCCTACCTTTGCCTCCTAAAGTGCTTGGATTACAGGCTTGAGCCACTGTGACTAGCTTTTGGAAATATTTAATGAGGAAGAAAGGGAAGCAAAACTTTTAGCTACATAGGGGTCATTTTCTCAGTGTTTTCAACTGAGGGCTGAGGGCTCCATGGAGGAAAGGGAATGACCAGGACAAGGCTCTAGAGAGCTTCTAATACTCGACTCCTCCAGCCCTACCTCAATTCTGATCCCCCCACATTTACCCACCATGAGTGACATGAGAGAGGGGGTGGACCCAGGGTGGCATAGGCAGGAAGACAATGTCTAAATTCCCAGAGCTGAAAGAGAATTAGGAGACAATTTTCCCTCCCTAAGCAAGGCTCTATATGTAATTAGGGTCTTCAGCTTCCACTCTGTAAGAGACTCACCAGGTCTTCCTACTAAAAATGCAAATTCCTGAGCATTCTTCTCAGAGATGCTGGCTCAGTAGACGTTGTAAAGGGTCCAAAAGGCTGCATTTTAAATAAACACTTGGGGGGATTCAGGACCAAAGTAAGTATCACACAAAGAAAGTGCTTAAACCACACAACAAAACTAGTGAATAAATGAACCAACTAATAACATGACTGAAGAAGAAATCAAGACACTCTGAAGTCGTGATTTTCAAACCATTTAGTCAACACGTTTGCTCAGAAAATTTTGTTTTGAAGACTTGCATGTAAAATAAATAACAACCATTTCCTCTGGCTGATGAAGAAGGTCAGCGATCCTTAAGTCCTTGGTGCCCTGAATCCTTCATGCCCCACAGATGGGCAATCCCTCTTGTAATGGCAACGTGCCTGGGAAACCCCAAACTGCAGCTCAGTTTAGGGAAAGGCAAGTGCAAGCCACTCACTTATTAGAAGGATACAGTCAAACAGACTTCATTATTGATCAGCTTTTAGGCATGAGCCAGACAGAGTAGGAGATGGAGGATCCACTACCCTCCGCTAGCCCTTCCTCCATCCCTCTGTTTTGCTCACAGCCTGCTCTAAAGTGCTGCTCACTCCCAAGTCCACATCCCTAAACCCACCATGCCCTAGAAATCCAGACTTCTACAGTCAACTCTCCACTCCACAATGCCTTTTAGAAACCTAGTAGACATTACAAATATGGTGACTTCCCCGGTGCACAAACACGTGTACACACACACACAGACACACCACCACTGCCACCACCACCATCATCACCAACATCACAATACTACAGTCACAAAAACCCATCTTCCCTGTCTCAGTAAACACCACCACCATCCATTCTATTATTCAAGCCAAAAATCTGGATTCATTTCTGAGGAGAGATCATATTCTGTGTTTCACTGAATTCCATTTCATTGTCTGATTCCCAGGCATGCAGGAAGGTTATGTTTTCTAGCCTCTTTTGTAGTCAAGTAGAGATTATGGGCTGTGGTAAAAACTATACTTAATGTCCTGCTTCTTGTGTCCCACCTCAGAGCTCCTGGAGACAGTGTGTTCTAAGTGGCAGGGTTCTGAGAGGAAGCAGGCTTTACCTACCTGGATCCTTGAGTGAGTGCATGGAGCAGAATGCGCTCCTCCCCCTCCCCCATTTAGCAACCAATTTTTTGTAACATAATATGAACTGGAAATGAACTTCTGCTGCAACAAGCCACTGAGACTTGGTGGGGGTTGGGGGTTGTACCACATACTAGTTCAGTGTTCATTTTCCTAACATATTGTCACTTCCTCACCCCAAATATCCAATTAAATAGCAACTCCTTCAGACTCTAAAATATAGCTCAGCTCTAATTTGTCCAGACTTCTTCATGCCCACTATTGTCCCAACTACATACCAGGGACTCTTTGTGTTCCACCTACCAACAGTGATGGTGTCTTGCTGTCTCAGATGGTGGAGTACTTATCTCTAAAATATAATTTTAAAGACTACTTTCTTGGACATTTGCAATGCCAATCCTCAGAGGTTAGTTTCCTTGGGAGCTAACTCAAAGATGAGAGTTTATGCTAATCTAACAAAATCCCACAGACTGGGTAGTTTATAAATAACGGACATTTATTTCCTCATAGTTCTGGAAGCTGGAAGTCCAAGATTAATGTGCTGGCAGTTTAGCATCTGGTGTAGGCCGAGTCTCTCTCCCTCCAAGATGGCACCTGTTGCTTCATCCTCTGGAGGATACAAACACTGTGTTCTCACATGGTGGAAGGTGGAAGAATAAAGGGTCCTAAGCTAGTTTTCTCTAGCTCTTCTGTAAGGCACTGATCCATTCATGAGGGTGGAGCCCTCATGACTTAATCACTTCCCCAAAGGCCCCACCTTAATATCACCACAATGGGGATTAAGTTTCAACACACATCTTGGGAGACATCCAAACCATGGCAGGGAGTGACCTCAGCCTCACACCTAAGGGTGAAGGGAATAAAGCCAGATTGTGCTTCTGAGGTAGCAACAGTGTTCTACTTCCTATGTTGGGTGATGAGTATGTGGGTGTTCATGTTATTAATATTCTATCTGTGCACTTATTTTACATATGCTATCTTTTTTTCTTTTTTTTTTTTTTGAGTTTGAGGTTGAGTCTCACCCGTCATCCAGACCGGAGTGCAGTGGACGCTCCTGGCCACCACAGCCTTGACCTGCTGGGCTCCGGCGATCCTTCCACCTCAGCCTTTCAAGTAGCTGGAACTACAGGTGCGTGCTACCACGCCGGGCTAATTTTTGATTTATTGTAGAGATGAGGTCTTGCCAAGTTGCCCGGGTGGTTCTTGAACCCGCAGGCTAAGGCAATCCACTCACCTCAGCCTCCCAAAGCGCTGGGATTACAGGCTGAGCCACGAAGCCCAGCCATATGCTATCTTAAATAAAGAATATAGTTCAGAATTTTTAAGAGTTTTTCCTGTAAGCCTTAAGAATGGTGGCTCACAGCAAGTGGTCTGATAAACTGTTCTAACACCAGAATCCCATGCACTCCCTGGTATGTTCCATTGGACAGCCATGTGAGTTCTCTGCACATCAGATTCTCTATGTGTACAGTGAGGATTATAATTACACCTACCTTATAGCATTGTGGTGAGTATCAAAGGAAGTTCTGCATGCAGAGTAGGTTAAACGGTGCTCCCCCAAATTCATGTCTACCGAGAACTTCAAAATATTGTCTTATTTGGAAATAAGTTAAGATATGGCTATACTAAATTAGGGTAGGTCCTATATCCAATGACTGATGTCCTTACAAGAAGAGACGAGAACACATTGAGAGGTACACACCCACAAAGAAGGCCATGTGACGCAGAAGTCAGAGAATGGATTGATGCTGCCACAAGCCAATGAATGCCAAAGATGGCCAACAACACAGGAAGCCAGTGTAGACAAGGAAGGGCTCTTCCCCAGCGCCCTCGGGGGGATCATGGCCCTGCCAATGCCCGGATTTTAGATTCCAGCCTCCAGAAAAACGAGAGAACAAATTTCTGTTGTTTTAAGCCATCCAATGTGTGAGTTATTGCAGCCACAGGGAACTATTACAGCCAGTAAATACTTAGCCTGGTCCTTGGCACTGGAAAAACACTCACTACTAACCAGCAATTTTGCTGGGTAAATTCAGACTTCTGCCCATTTACTCTAGCTTGAAACCTTCTCCCTTGCAGTTCTGGTCCTGCTGAACATTTCAACTCGTACTTCTGCACCACATTTTACCCTACATTATGGTTGTATAAGTGTTTACCTCTCTTGGCCTATAAGCTCTGTGAGTTGGAAATGAAGCCTTATTCTGTTTCCGTGTTTTTTATTTTTTTATTTTTATAATTAATCAGTATTTTTTATTATGGTTTTGTGGGGTACAGTTAAGGGTTAGGTGTACAATTACGTTTCATTTGGGCACCCTGTTGATAAGAGGTGTTTTCCCAGTCCCAGACAGATATTTGCTACTGTTAATCCCATCCCCCCCCATAATTTCCCAGTACCGTCAGTCATTTTCTGCGTTGTTCACAATAGCAAGAACCTGGAAACAACCATGCTGCCCATCAAAAGAGGACTGGATTAAAAAAATGTGTTTCCGTGTTTATGATAGCCTCAAGCACCACAGTAAGAAAGATTTGAGTGCTTACTAGGGGTTAGTAGAAGTTTTTTGGGGAAAGAGTCAGACAAATGAGTCACTGTGGGATTCTCCAGTAACTGCTGTGATGGCCGGGGAGAGGCCTGTGGGTGCCGAGAAAAGACTTCACATAAGGGCCATGTTTTCTTTTCTGAAATTATTATTATTATTATTTTTAGGCCAGGTGTAGTGGCTCACACCTGTAATCCCAGCACTTTGGGAGGCTGAGACAAGAGAATTGCTTGAGCCCAGGAGTTCAAGACCAACCTGGACAACATAGCAAGATCTCATCTCTACCAATTAAAGAAAAAAAAATCAAAAAGTAACTGACTGTGGTGGTGGGAACCTGCATTCAAAACTACTCAGGAGGCTGAGGCAGAAGGATAGCCTGAGTCCAGAAGGTCAAGGCTGTGGTGAGCATGATTGTGTTAAGGCACTCTAGTCTGGGAGACCTTGACTAAAAAATAATTAATAAATAATTTTTTTAAAATGTTTATGGATTTAGGGATATAAGTGTAGTTGTGTTACACAGATATATTCCGTAGTAGTGGAGTCTGGATTGTGAGTTTACCCATCACCCGAATAGTGAACATTGTACACATTGGGTAATTTTTCATATCTCACCTCCCTCCCCGTCCACTCACTATTTGGAATCTCCGATATGTTATTCTGCTCTGTATGTCCATGTGTACACATTATTGAGCTCCTACTTATAAGTGAGATCAGCAGTTTTTTACTTTCTGTTTCAGTCATTTCACTAAGGATAACTGTTCCAGTTTTATACATGTTGCTGCAAAAGATATGATTTCATTCTTTTTTTATGGCTGTGTAGTACAGCACTATTCACAGCAGCAAAGCCATGGAGTCAACCCGAGTGTCCATCAGAGAGGTCACTTTGTAGCAGAGACTTGAGACATTGCCAAGCAGATCTCCCTTGGGGGAGTATAAGTGAAGGCGGCGTTTCCAGGCACATGCAAAGACCAGACTGTAACAGCCTAGTGGCCAGTGCTAAAGAGTTTGAACTCTGTCCTGTAGAAACAAGGAGAAACCACAAGTGTAATCACATTTAAATAGATTCTTCTGGGGTAAATGGTTAACTGTCATTCCTTGAAGAAAGCACTTATGGAGAAGCCCCAACACAGCAGGCATTGCCTTGATGGCTACTGGAGCATTTGGGATCATGCCCTCTTTCCTGAGTCCTTAGATCACTCTGAAATCAAAGGGAAGCTCCTGCATCTTCTCTTATGCCATGCCACGGTAGTTAGGGCACAGAATCGGGAAATGGAAGCTAAGAAATGAGTAGGTAGAAGTGTTCTGGGAGAACCTCACAGAAAAAAGACTGATTTGGGGGCCTGAACAGAAAAAAGTAGTGAGGAGAGGGAAAGAGGGCATATCAAGGTAAGAGTTGTAAGTTTCCTCTCTCTGGGAACTTTGAAAAAATAGGTGAGAAGTTGGGTGGGTAAGAATGGACTTTTCCATACCCTGGGAGTTCTGGGAGGATGTGGGAATAAGAGATGATGGCCTAATAACAGAACTAGAGCTGAGAAGAGGCAGGGAAGCCTCTCAACTAAGAGCTGGAACAGAATTGCTAGCTCGCCCCTTGACTTAGCACAAGCAATGGGGTCTCAGGAGGCCAAGAGAATGGACACCAGACCAGGTCCCACACCAAGTCCATAGACCACGGCCAAAGGTGAGGGTGTTTCACAGACTGAAATTTCCTAGGGATTGTCACTTTCTCTATATATCCTATTTGTGATCTGATGTTTGTATAGCACAGTATTTTCTGTTCATTAAATGTTTTCCAAATCGACTTTATTGAGGCATAATTTTAACTCAATATCATGCGCCTATTTACAATGTACATTTTGAGGAGCTCTGACAAGTTTATACACCCAAGTAAGCCACCATTACCATTGAGATGCACTTCCTTCACCCAGAACGTTCCCTTGTGCTGCTTCCCAGCCAATCTTCCTCGCATTCCAGCTCCAAGCAACCACTGATCTGCTTTCTGTCCATGTAGATTAGTTCTGTCTTTTCTGGAATTTCATATAAATGAAACCATATAGTAGATACTTTTTTGTGGGTTTGGCTTCTTTTACTCAGCATAACATTTTTGAGCTCCACCCATGCCATTGTGTATGTCAGTAGTTCATTCTGTTTTTCTGGCTGACGAGTGTTTTGTTGTATGAATACAGCTTGATTTGTTTATTTACCTGTTGATGGAATTAGGATTGTTTCCACTCTTTGGCTATTGTGACTTAAGCGTCTGTGAACACTTGTGTATGACTCTTTCTGTAGGCATATGTTTTCAGTTCTCTTGGGTAAATATTAGGAGTAGGATTGCTGGGTGTATCCCTAAAAACGTGTCTTTAGCTTTAGAAGAAACTGCCAAGTCATTTTCCATAGTGGTTATACACTGTGGCTTTCCCACCAGCAAGGAATGAGACTTCCATTACTCTATGTACTTGCCAATACTGGCTTTGGGGTTGGCGTGTCTTTATAATTTCAAACATTCTAATGGAATGTAGTGTGTAGTGGTATCTCTTGTGCTTTTAATTTGTTTTCTGATAACTATATAATATTGAGCATCTTTTCATTTGCCAATTGGTCATTCATATAACATCTTTTATGAAGTGTCTGCCTGAATCTTTTGCTCATTTTTATTGGATTGTTTCCCATTATTAAATTATGAGTTCTTAAATATTCTGTGTTCAGAATATTTAAGATGTTGGTTTTTGTCACATCTATTACAAATACATTCATATTACCAGCACCATGAAAAGATTATCATGTCCCAAATTACCTTGGCATCTTTGTCAAAAATTAACTCTCTGTTATGTCTGAATCTATTTCCAGACTCTCTATTCTGTTTCCTTGGTCTGTATGTCTAAATGTACACCAACACTACTTGTCTTGATTCCTGTAGCTTTATAGTATAAGTATAGAAATTAGGTAGTATAAATCTTTCAGTCCTTCTATTTCAAAATTGTTTCTCTTAATAATATTTTCTAGTTTTTATTGTTCTGATATTGCATATATCTTGTTCAATCTGACCCTAAGTATTTCATGGTGTTTGATGCTACTGTAAATGGTACTGTTTATTGCAATTTCAACTACCTACTGCTCTTTGAGAGTCCAAGCATTTCAATATAACTTTGCCTCACTTTTTAGTCATTGACAAAATGACTAAGCAAAGGGCATATACTATTCAGTTTGCCTTAAACTATTTGGAGAAATTCAAGGAAAGTGTGCATGGATGGAAATGCTACCTAAGTAATGTCTCACACTAAGAAGAGCCGGGCTCAGTGGCTCAGCCTGTAATCCCGTGCTTTGGGAGGCTGAGGTGAGTGGATTGCCTGAGCCCGTGGGTTCAAGACCCGCCTGGGAAACTTGGCAAGCCCTCATCTCTACAATAAATCAAAAAATCAGCTGGGCGCGGCAGCACGTGCTTGTAATTCCGGCTACTCAGAAGGCTGAGGTGGAAGGATCCCCGGAGCCCAACGGGTAGAGGCTGCGGTGGCCGGAAGCAGCCACTGCACTCCAGTCTGAGTGACAGAGTGAGACTCCAACTAAAAAAAAAAAAAAAAAAAAAGAAGTCCTCAGACAGGACTTGGCCAAGATCAGAGGGAATCCTGAAAAGTAATGTAATTAAGTTTAGAGACTCAAATTCAGTTTAGCTGTGTAGGAAAAGGAATTAATGGTCTTTGAATAGTGGTTCACAAAGTTAGGGGGAGAGGGAAGAAAGAAGTCCTATTTCTAAACAATTTCCTGAGCAGTTTTTCAGACTCTCCAGAGATTCTGATATGCAATTCTCAGGCATTTATCTTTCCTCCTACTCCTGTTCTGATAACAGGGATCCAGAGACAAGTTATTGATGGGAGAACAGTGTATCTCTCAGTGTGTGGGGGTGAAAAATAGTTCTGAACGAGATAGGGTCATTTGGAAGTTGGGTACTTAGTGTACAGCCCTGAAGAAAAGTCATTCTGAACCTGTAATTTCTGTCCCAAGCTATCATTCTACAATTTGCAACTGGTTCTAGTGGGAGTATCTCAATCCCTCACTAAGATGGAAATGTCCCAAGGTGATACCCTAAGTCATTATGAAATAGTTAACACATGAACCAACAAGTAATTTTTGAAAGAACCATCACATTAGAAATAGTTCACAGTGCCTTGTGAATACGGTTTGAAGACATTTGTTGGGAGGGGCTGTGAAAAGAGGGAGAAGGAAATAAATTCTCTTCACATAACCTTGATAAAGTCTAAAATACACCCAATAAAGGAACAGAGCAAAGAGTACTTGAAGAACTGAAAACACACTGTCTCCTTTCCACTCTCATGGTGGCATTGACACTGGCCTGTGATGAACCAGAGACTAGGTTAATTGGCTAAGAGCTACAACCTGTTAGTGATACCTGTGGAGCTGGACTTGCCTACAAATGGATGAAATAGAGGAATATTCATGCAAATCATTCAAAGATTCTTCTGCATTAGCCTAAAGAGAAAGAAAATAAACTTTTAAAATCTGAACCATGAAAGACCCCTTTAATTATCAGGCCCAGAGAGGCTTTGAAATGTGACAGTGGTCACATCTCACTCCCCGCCTTGAGCTAAGTAATCATTTCAAAGCCACTTGCTATATGGACTCAGACTGCATTTCCCACCAAGTAGATATAAATTAACCAGACAATGCCATACACTGGACACCATAACTCATGTCCTATAGTTCAACAATGTGTAGCCAACCATCAAGCAATGTTATTTCTGTAAACCAATGAAAATTCCTGAAAAAAGCCATTTGTAATTGTCCCTCTCTTGTCCTTTTTTCTTTAAAAACTTGATCCCTGCTGGGCACAGTGGCTCACACCTGCAATCCCAGCACACTGGGAGGCTGAGATGGGCAGATTGTTTGAGCCCAGGAGTTCAAGACCAGCCTGGGTAACATAGTAAATACTTTATCTTCCAAAAAAAATTTAAAAATTAGTTCTGCATGATGGACTGCACCTACAGTCCCAGCTACTCAGAAGGCTGAGGTAGAAGAATCACCTGAGCCCAGGAGGTCAAGGTTGCCGTGAACCATAATCATTGTGATCACAGCACTGCACTCCAGCCTGGGTGACAGAGTGAGACCCCAACTCAATAAACAAACAAACAAACAAATAAATAAATAGTAAATAATAAAAAGGGAAGCCTCTCCTTTGTCCTCTAGAGAACATCCCAGGTTTACTGGGCTGCAGACTTCGCCCTTGGCACAAACAAATCCTCTGTATTAATTTTGCCTTAATTTCCTTCTTAAGCCACACTAACAAATTCCTACCCATCCTTCTAAGCTCATCTCAAATAGCACTTCCTCTATGAAACCCATTCTCAGTTATCCACGTTTGTGGCCACTCCTCCTCTCTGCTTACATAGAGCTTTCCTTGTAACTCAGTTTTTGTATTTTCTATGATGAATCATAATTGTTTTGTTTTCATGTCTCTCTCCTCACCATTCTGGGAGCAATTTGTTTTAATTATCAATTTTCATCTCCATCTTGAATTTTGCCACTGAGCGTCATTCCCCAAAAATCCACCTGCCTTTTCTGATATTGCTATTTGAGTCCATCAAAGGGACCTCAAAGTCAAAGTATCCGAGGCTGAACTCGCAACACCTCTTCCTTCTCCAGTGTTCTCTCTCTCAGTGAGTTGCTTCTCTGTGTCGCTAGGTGGGCAAGCCAGAAATGTACAGTCATCCTTGACACCCACGTCCCCATCATTCTTCACACCCACATCACTCAATATCTTTACTTCCTAAATACAGAATCTCTTGGACCTCTCCGTGTCCCTCTATTCTCGCTGTCATGACGCTATGTAAGGCTTGCATCATCCTCTCTCCTGCACCCTTACAATCTCCTCTCACCGGTCTCCCGTGTGTTCTAGCCTGCCTCCCACTCATCCCCCTGCAGCACCATCTCTGGAAAATGCAAATCTGTCACTGCTCTGCTGACCCCCCAAGGTCTTCTTTTACTCTTGGGATAGACCCAAGTCTCCAACATCCCTGCAAATTCCCATATGATCATGAACTGCCCACCTCACCCACCCCCCTCCCCTTCTGCACACCAGTGGTACTGGCCCCTTTTCCTTTTCCTCTTTCTTTTTTTCTTTAACTTTTTATTTTGAAATCATTTCTGACATACACAAAATTGCAAAAATAGTAAAAAGATTTCCCTTATAGCCTTCGCCCAACCTCCCCAAATGTGAACATATTACATAACCATCATACAATGATAAAAATCAGAAAATTCACATGAAAATGCAATATTATTAACTAACTGAAGACTTATTTGAATTTTGCTAGTTGGTTCAGAATCCAATCCATGGCTCCTCATTGCACTTGTGTGTCACATCTACTTCTTCTTTCCAACCTGTAGCAGTTCCTCAGCCTCCTTTTTTTGTTTGTGATCTTGACAACCTTGAAAAATGCAGAACACTTATGTAGTAGCGTGGCTCTCAACTATGGTTTGTCCAATGTTTTCTCATGTTTAAATTCAGGTTATACATATTTTGTCTAGAATATCACTGAAGTGATGCTGTGTTCTTCTCAGTGTCTTATCTCAGGAGACACATGATATTACTGTCTTGTGACTGGCACTGTTAAATTAACCTTGAGTCCTTGGTTAGTATGATGTCCGCAAGTTTCTCCACTGTAAAGTTACTCTTTATGGGGCAGGATGCTATATTTTGAATCTATGTTACACACTAATTTTAGCATCAGTTAATGTCTCTTGCATGTGATAATTGTTACTGTGGTGACTGGCAAGTGGTGATTTTCTATTTCCATCATTCCTTCTATATTTATTCATTGGAATTCTACTGTAATGAATACCTTTCCTTCCCCATTAATTCATTTATTCAATCATATCAATTTGGATCTGTGGACATTTGTTTTATTCTATGAATTATCATCTATTTCTATCATTATATATTCTGTTGCTCAAACTGTCACAAAATTTGAACTTCTCCTTTCCATTGTCCTAAAAGCCATCTGCCACAAGGCCTTTGAACATGCTGGGTTTTTTTTTTTTTACCTGGAATCAGCCTCAGACCTCCCCCATCAAACATGCTTCATCCTTAACTTTGTGCAGTGAATTTATTTACAGCTTTGAGATTTCAGCTCCAATGCTGAATCATCAAGGAAGCCTTTCCTGAGCCCCCCTATTATAATATTTCACAACACTATGTACTTTTTCTTCATAGCACTTAACTTATTTAAAAATTAACCTTTCTTGTATGAACATTTATAAGGGAAAGTATGGTATCTGTTTTAGTCTTGCACATTAATAATCATTTGATGAATTATACATCTCATTGAATTCATGAATGAATAAGTTTAACACCTGAAAGGAGATGGGCTGAGATCTTTGAAGACGAATGCTATACTGATGATTCATTTTTGCTCCAAGAGAAGTTTTTCTCCCAGCATATTTCATGGATTCAGATAAGATATGGTTGGCAGACAGTTTGACATGGTGAAGACTCATTTTTAAAAATTCATTGAACTCTCATTCAGTAACCTGTACTGATGTAATGGTTATTTCCTGGATGTTCTCAACTCCAGGTATTTTATTTTGTCTTTGTTCCTTGATATGACAAAAACCAAAAACAAAACCTTATCTCATGTATCACCCCTCATAACCCCATAGTGTTTTGCAAGGAATGCTTTAAATATTTGACATTGAATTATGAGAGGAAATGTGTAAATGGGTACAGAGTTCCACAAACTCCGTTGTTCTCTGAGCCCTGATTTTCTTCTGTGCTCTCTTCATTCAGGACCTGGCAGGTGACTTATTTAGAAGTAAGATGTTAAAACTTATACCAAACCCCTAGAGAAGATTCCACACTCTGTTCAAATAGGGTTCTCACTGGGAAGATTTCATTTTCAATTTGGAAACTTCGAATGCCAAGATTTTCTGATATTTGAAGACGCCAGGAACTACAAGGATAGCAGACCTTCATTTGGGAAGTTTGAAAATGATGCCCCCTGGGTGACATTCTGATTTATTTTCTCAGGTTGGTCGTCAAGATTCTCAGGCGGACGTGAAGATTCCAGAGAAAATTCTCCTTACAGGTGAAAGCAGCTGGGCATGCTTTCACCTACCACAAAGGCCAGGCCCCTTCCTGGGGTTTTCAATCATCTGAATCTGCCAGAGTTAAGAAAGGAATATAAGGAATATTACTTGGAAAAAGATGGATTCCTCTGTGCACAGTCCTGAGACAAGAAAGATTTCTCTCCCCCTTCTCCCTCTCAACTTTATTTGGATGTTACGTGTCCATAAACCTCCACATGTGTTAGAGATTATGAAGGGCCTGAGATTTTACTCTACTTACAAGCTAACAAGCTAGCCTGCCACCGTTTCATGAATACCAGAGGAGATATGATACTATTGAGTCAGAGACAAAGGAAAGTCTGTTACTCACAGCAGTAGCAATAGCCTGAGTATCAGAATTCTTGTACCACAAGCATCAACTCCCACAGGGCAATGACAGTTACACACACAGTGGATTGCATTGCAGGGAAAAACCCTGTGTTTAATAAAGAACGCACATCTTTTATAACAGGCATGCCTGCTTTGCTGTTGAGGAAAACATTAGCTTCATTACACTAGAAGGTAAGTACACCTGCCTTTGCTTCAGAGAAATACTATCTCCACATTCTTTTTTTTTTTTTTTTTGAGTTGGAGTCTCACTCTGTCGCCTAGACTGGAGTGCAGTGGCCGCTCCCGGCCACCGCAGCCTCAATCTGCTGGGCTCCGGCGATCCTTCCGCCTCAGCCTTCCAAGTAGCCGGAATTACAGGCATGCGCTACCACGCCCAGCTGATTTTTTTTTATTATTATTATTTACTGTAGAGATGAGGTCTTGCTGCCCAGGCGGGTCTCGAACCCGCGGGCTCAGGCAATCTACTCACCTCAGCCTCCCAAAGGTGCGGGATTACAGGCTGAGCTACCAAGCCCAGCTTCTCCACATTCTAAAGTGGCAGACACAACAGCTTTTTGATCTGGAGGTACATACTATCTGTTTTCTCCAAGGGTTCTGCCATACAAACTTTTTGGAAAAAGATAGTGTGGCACAAAAGGCATTGGTGCATTGATATCAAGATGTGCAGAAACACAAGGGAATCATGGGGAATTTTGTTTCCAAAACATATTTTCTCTTTCTCTTCTGATCAAAGTCCCACTGTGTGTACCTAAATCTCTTTCTGTGACTCTTACGTGTACACATGAATGTGTGTGCATGCGTGCACACACACCCCAAACTCACTGAATCTCTTCTTCAAAATTCTAGGACATTTGCTATCGTATGGGGGGTAATCTGCATTTACATACATCATTAGGCAAGTGCCAGTTGGTACAAAGCCTAAGAATAAAGTCATTGTGTGGCTGTGGGTAGATAGGAGGAGACTCCACCTCTTCTGGTGTCTCATATCTAGAGGGACAAGTGATGATGTATGACCACATGCCTGGAACATAGCAGTAACTCAGGAAAGGTTAGCTAGTATATCTGTTAAAAGATACTAGGCTTTTGCTGAGGTAACAAATTATCGCAAAATATCAAAGTGTGCTTTTTCTTTCCTGTGCTCCTCACTCCTTGCAAGTGGCCTGGCACCTCTGCTCCACACTGTCCCCCTGCTGGCCCCTGTGACAGGAAAGAAACCTCTGCGGGAACTAGCATAAGCAGAGCTAGAGGCTCCGACCCTGAAGTCCCACACGTTACTTCTGTTTGCACCCCACTGGCCAGATGCAATGACACTGCCCCACACAGGCACCAAGAAGTGCAAAGCTACCATGTGCTCAGGTAGACAGAGCACTGGAGAGCACCAAAATGATCACCATAACTTTTGTTATTATTATCAAAGCTTGTAATACAACCTTTTCCTGTGGCAGAGGACACCACAACTGCCTCCTCAGCAGACTTTCTACCTTTTCTTCATTTTTTTTTTTTTTTTTTGGTAACAGAACAGAATCCTAGTTGTTCAAGTCCCCTCCTTCCCCCTCCAGTCATGGGCCCAGGAGAACACAACAAACACCCTCAACTGTAGGGTGGGCCTGACTGGTTAAGGGGTATTGGCCTCTCCCTTTCCTGAGCTGATTCAGGGATGAGCACGTGTGACTTAGTCCAACAGCAGGCACAAAAGAAGCTTCAGGTTCTTGGGGGCTTCGGGAGAATTTATTTCTCTGACTTTTTTTTTTTTTGGAGTTGGAGTCTCACTCTGTCGCCCAGACTGGAGTGCAGTGGTCGCTCCTGGCCACCGCAGCCTCGACCTGCTGGGCTCCGGCGATCCTTCCGCCTCAGCCTTCCAAGTAGCCGGAATTACAGGCGCGCGCTACCACACCCGGCTGATTTTTTGATTTATTGTAGAGATGAGGTCTCGCTGCCCAGGGGGGTCTCGAATCCGCGGGCTCAGGCAATTCACTCGCCTCAGCCTCCCAAAGGCGCGGGATTACAGGCTGAGCCACCGAGCCCGGCTTTTCTCTGACTTCTTATAGACCTTCCAAAAGTGACTTTTCTTTTTTCTTGTAGACATTGTCAAGCACAGACTTGAGGCCTAAGACCAGCTGCAGCATTCCTGACCCAAACCAAGGATGAACTCTTGTCTCATGAGGAAAGAGACCCAGTGCCACTGAACCAAGTGAGCCCTTAAAAGCCTCTAGACTTTTCTTTATGGAGTCTCACTCTTGAAGCCAGCATGAAGAGAATTTTATTCGTCAGGTTGAAAGCAACTGAGCTAATACTATGAGCTTCTTGTTGACTTCGAGAAGGAAGGTCAGTGTGGAGTGGGGAAGGGACAGCTAGTACCAACTGCTAGGTGGCAAGAACCTAGCAGCAGCAACAATCAGAAAGTGTACGCGATATCTAAGGTTCACCGCCCAGCATGCTCACCACCCCCGAGAACTGAGCCTCCACACCTGGCAGCGTGGGCATTGTGCTGGCTGGCTCTGCAGCAGCATCTTGATCTCTTAGGAAAGATCTATTACACTGTCTGGAAGAAAGCGCTATTCTTAAGACCTATGATTAACCTCAGATTTTTATCCTCAGCACAGATTTCCTGCTGGTTCTCTTTGAGCCCTCTTGAGGGACATGCCTGGAGGGTTTAAGTTTAAGTGCAACTTCTAGGTCAAGGTCATAAGATACTCCTGTAACTTGTCTGTAAACCTCCTCATTGGATCAACCGAGTGATTGCCCACTGACTGTGTCCAAGTGCGATGGGCCAGCCTTTTCGATTTCCCTAGATTGGGCCTGGTGAAGCCCTTGGATGAGCTCTGCTGAACTTCATGTTGTGGCTAAGCAAGACAGTTGGCTTTCATTTTCTGGAGTGAGGTTCCTTTAAACCTTTTCTGATGTCATCCACTCCAAGGCATATCAGGTTAGAGTCAGAAGGCACATCTTAGATCAGTATCCGCAGCAGGAAAAAGCTCAGCCAGCCTCTGACTGTGTTGCTAGCCTTTTATTTCCTGTGTTATTCCAGCTTCTACTGAAAGGGAGAATTGCTTACTTTTTTTATCTTGCCACATGAAATAAAATCCTGGTTTACAGTTAGGCAAGTTTTTATAAGGCAGAGAAAAGAACTGTTTTTAATAAACAGGGGTTAACCGATAAGAAAAGTCTTCTCTCTGCGGTATCTCAGTGACACAACAAAAGCAGGAGGATCTTCAGCTACGTGAAGGATTATTATCCTGGCTCTGATCAACAGCCAGCTGTTTGCTGTCGCGCCCAGGAATAGAACTGGAGGAAGTAGGCTTCAATTGCAGCATATGGACTTGGGCTTAGGTTGAGCTTGAAAGAAGTTCAGGAAACTTTCCAAACAGCAGGGGTTGTCATCCGGTGGCAGTATGTCCACCACTGTTGTAATGAGCCCCAGTGTGGGGGAGCATACTATCTCAGGGGTCACTCCAAAGTGGTAAGACTGGTCCTCATCTGGCTGGTAAAAGCAGGGATAATCCTACAAGCTGAATGTCACAGCAGGTAGGGGTAGTATTTTCAAGGTTACTCGGGTGGTTTTATGCTGACATAAAAGTGCATGTCTACTATCTGAAGCAAATAGTGAATGGAACAAGACTCTTGGTATGATAAGAGAAACCTCTTGCTGAGGCTTTCCTTCTACCTTTCCACCTTTCTTCACTGGCTCACTTCTACTCACATCCCAGCTGAGGCCCACGTAGGTGTCTCCAGGCATACCTGTTGGAGCACTGGTACAAAGTTGCAAAGGTCTGCCTGAGGGCACTCCCGAGGAGTTCCACTGATGGCAGGAGGCAGAATATTAGCAACACAACTCTGGAGAGTCTGGGCACTATTTAGAAAGGAAGCCCAGGGCAAAGGACAGATTTCCTTTCAGTGAGTGCAGTGGAGGTTGGTCATTAAGGAATTGACAGTCTATTGGGAAAGGCAGCATGTAAATATAATGTGGACACCTCACACTTCATTTCGCGGTGAACTGCAAATAATGTCTATTTCCTTTGTCATCTCAAATACAAAAATGCCAGCCTATAACGTTCTACCTAGCGCCATGTACAGAGCCTGAAGATCTCAGTAAGAATTTGTTGCAAAGGCCGGGCTCAGTGGCTCAGCCTGTAATCCCGCGCCTTTGGGAGGCTGAGGTGAGTGGATTGCCTGAGCCCGCGGGTTCGAGACCCGCCTGGGCAGCGAGACCTCATCTCTACAATAAATCAAAAAATCAGTCGGGCGTGGTAGTGCGCGCCTGTAATTCCGGCTACTCGGAAGGCTGAGGCGGAAGGATCGCCGGAGCCCAGCAGGTCGAGGCTGTGGTGGCTGGGAGCGGCCACTGCACTCCAGTCTGGGCGACAGAGTGAGACTCCAACTCAAAAAAAAAAAAAGAATTTGTTGCAACAAAGAAGTGCAATGCTTCTGATCATGTACGAAGGGACTATCTCAGCATCCACAGACTGGTGGCAATGTTGAATAGCTTAAGTGGCTTTCATTCAAACAGGTGACTCACTTAGGGAACAATGGCTGAGGTTTCAATTTGTAATAACTAAGAAAGGTCAATATTTATAAACCACTCATAATGTTTAAGGTGTTATCCTGAGTTTACAACTGTCCTGAGAAGGGAGTACTATTATTATCCCCAGTTTGTAGCTATTATAGATTGAATAACTGGCCCAAAGTAACACAGCTTTGAACCCAAGCAAGCTGACTCTGCAACTTTCAGAGGATTGAGAGGCAGATAAACGATAGTGCTAAACTAGAAAAGAGACTGGGGTCAGCAGGAGGCTGAAAGGAAAAGTGACAGGTGAGGCACAGAGTAAGCAAAAGCCAAGTACAGGTGCAGGGAAAGGTTGCTTCACGACGAATTCTATATATTATGAATTCAGTTGCTAAATCCTTCCTCATGGGCCTTTGGCCATCTCCTACCATGAGGGTCTGAAAGATCCTTCTGTATACTTTTTACAACTCCTTTGAGCAAAAATGATATGGTTCTCCAGTTCAGTAAACTCTGAACACATTCAGCCATTTCTCTCAGAGGATGAAGTTTTTCTACCCATTTTAATAGCCTAAAGAAAGTTGGTAATGTCAAAAGAGGCAATAGCATAAAGAAAATAACTACATGGCCTCCTACAACAGCTGCTTTGAAGAGTATGAACAACTTCGGCTAAGTTCTGCCCCACCTGTATTTTATATTTGTATTGAAACCTTTTGTTATATATTCCTTTTAATGCCCAAAATATTGTGAATTTTCAAGGCATTAAAGAAGGGTTTATTGATTATAAAATTAGATAAGACAAGGTGTGAAAGATGAAATATGGCTACCTTAGTCCATTTTATGCTGCTATAAAAGAATACCTTAGACAGGCTAATAAAAGAAGATCAGTTGGCTTATAGTTCTGGTGACTGTAAAGTTCAAGTTTGGGCAGCATCTTGTGAGAGCCTCAGGCTGCTTTCACTCATAGCAGAAAGTGGAAGGGGAGCAGGCATATGCAAGGAGATCACATGGAGAGAGAAACTGAGGAAACAGAGTCTTTTTTTAACAACCTGCTCTCTCAAGATCTAATCCATTCCTACAAGAGCAAGAAATCACTCTACCCCATTGGAAGGCATTCATCTCTTCATGCAGGATCTTCCCCCCACCCCAATCCTGATCCAAACATCTTCCACTAGGCCCCATCTCCTAACATTGCCACATTAGAGGCCAAATTTCATCACAGGAAGACAAACCATACTTAAACCATAACAATAGCTAAGGAATCTTCTCTGTACTTAGGAAGAAAATTCAGCTGCTACCCATCTAGTGTAGTTTCAATGGTTGAAACACGGCCAGTGTTATAAATAATACCAAATAATATTTCAGCATCCAGGAATTTTTCAAACCACATTTTCTTTTTGCTAACCCATCTTGTTTTGTTTGTTTGTTTTGTTTTGCTTTTTATTTCAAAAGTTGGAGAAGAAGAATCTGGAATCCACTTTAAAGTTTTGCTAAAATTCATGCTTGCCATAGTCTGATTTCTTTCCAATTTTGTCCATCTTCCAAATTTGAGGTATAATTCTATAATAATATTCATGGTCAAGTGTAATTCTATTTAGAGGTAGAAGAATAGAGACGTTGTCTTTTAGAATTTCTTTTCTATTACAATATAGACTATATCTGGTCTACTCTTTTTGTGTTCCTTTTAAAAATCTCTTTCATATTCCCCTGACCCAAGTTTCAATTCTTCTAATCTGCCCAGACCAGAATAACTAATGCAAAGAAAAAGAAAGAGAGAAAATAGCAATAATATGTATTATTTATTTACATGGCAACCTTCTTTTTCAGATTCTAAACTTTAGGGAGTGAGAACATTACCTTCTAAATGTCTGTGAGCTAAACCTAGGATCTTTAGTTAAAGACATTTAATAGGGATGGAAATATTTGGCATAGCCATCAAGGTTGTAGTTTTCTATGGGCTGCTTGTTGTCTTCCTTTGTTACATAACCCTGTCTCACTTCTGCCCCTCTCAACAGCCTCCCAGACTAGTGGATTCTTGGAGATGAGAAAGCGTGGCCTTTCAACTGAGCATATCGTTGTGAGAACTGCAGATCACCCTGAACTTCTTGGATCTCTGACTCTACACAGATAAAGCAGTATTTTTATTTTGGCAAAGACTAGTTTAATAACTTGCTTTTAACCTTGGCACATTTGTGATGGAAACTGTGTTAGGAAATCCCATGTCCCGGTACCTCCTGCTCCTGTTTGGGATCCTCAGGAACACCAGGCGTGTCTGGCAGCAAACCAGACTTTCTTCCCTTCTCTGCGTCACCAACATCATTTCTTCTTACTCCCAACAGACTCCAGTCAAGGGGACTTCTCATGCCATCTTACACATTTTAACTCACCTCCAGGCCACAGAAGCCTTTACAGGGCACTACTATTTGCAGAGAGCGCGCTGTTTCTCTCTCCACTTTCCAACTCCTTGACGGAAATACTGGCTCAGAGTATCTCTTTCCAGAAAATGTTCTTTGCTCAATCACACCGTTTTCTAACATCTCCATAAATTTGGGTTCTCTAGTGAGCACGGCTCCAGCACAGCCAAAGGCAGTTGTTGCTACAGCCTGTTAACTGTGACCCACAGGAAGAAATACATTTGCTAACAATCCTGTACACACACAAACACACACAATTCATAGATATAGTGAATGGAAACAAGAGTTTCATGAAAACAATACTTCATCTTTATTTATTTAATATGCAAAATATACCACATATATATAAAATTTTTCGGAGCATCAAGTCCAACATAGACTCCAAACTTACCAAAATGGATTAGCTTTTTATCCTCTAGGAGCTCACAGTTTAATGAAGGGCACAGAAAAATCAAGCTGTACTTGATTACAGTACAGCTGTTCTAAGGGCTATGACTGAGACCCACGTGGGGTGCTATAGGAGCAGTGAGGGGCCTCTAATTCAGAAGGAGTGGGCAGGCCT
The DNA here is from genome assembly GCA_027257055.1 of Cephalopachus bancanus. Lineage (NCBI taxonomy): Eukaryota > Metazoa > Chordata > Mammalia > Primates > Tarsiidae > Cephalopachus > Cephalopachus bancanus. The sequence continues at coordinate 10,191,225 of JAPVLO010000014.1, forward strand.
CCTGGAGCTGGTGACTCCTGGAGGGGGCTGTTTTCAGAGGGCATGAAAGGGTCCCTAGGGCTGGAATGAAGGGTACAGATGGGGCCACCACCACAAATGGACCCAGGAGCTTGCATGCTTTCCTGATACATCCAAGGAGCCCACTGCAAGGGTTTAAGAAGAAAAGCAGGGTTGCTAGGTTTCTGTTTTTGAAAGACTACTGAAGATGTGGTGTGGAGATGCTGGCCAAGACACTGGGTTGGAGTGGGGGTTCTCGGAGGTTGGTGTCAACAGCCAGAGAAGAAATGGTCCAAACACTTGTGGGAGCAGTGAGGGGTCCCTAATTCAGAAAAGAGTGGGCAGGCCTCTGGTGGTGGGAGTGGGAGGACAGAGGCCTCTGAGGGGTTAGGGACAAGGTAGTAGGTGGGTTGAAGCTGGTGAGGAAGAAGGTCATGCTTCGGCTTATCCCTGGGTTTCCAGCAGGAACGGCTGGGGTTTGTGCCATCCACTTAGATGGGGAATGCAGGGAGGACTAAGTTTGGGGAAGAGTCCAATCATGGATGCATGCACTGACTTTGGAGCGTCTCTGGTGATCCGATAGCCACTTAGGGAGAGGTCTAGCTTGGCCTTAGAAGAAGTCAAGGGTTGGATGAAGCCACAAAGAAAAGAGAGGAAGTAGGGGCAGCAGCACTGGGGATGAGACCCTGGGAAGGTCCCAAATTAAGGGAGATTACTGATTTGCGAAAGATCAGTCTTTCTGATGCCTTTCAGTTTGCATTCAGCACAACAGTCCTGCCTTGGCTTCCTTCCTGCTTGCCCTAGCTGCAAATGCTGCCTGGGCTCCTACAGATGGTAGAAGGCACAAAGAGTTTTGGATGTATTAATCCATTGCAGTCCCTCCTTCCGGAGCCTACTGGAGATTACACACTGCACAGGCAGGGCAAGACAAAGGTAAGGTGACTCTGAACAAAGGCTTGGGGCCAGTTCTGAAATGCTTGCCCAGCAGGGGTCCCAATTCCTGACAGTTTCCCCATATGCTTTCACACATTGGGATATTGTGCTGTGTGTCTTCCAGAGGCCCATGAGCAGAGTCTAGAGGGCTGTTTCTTTACTGGATTTCCAGGTCTTCCAGCTTCCAATCACAGCACTTGGCCTTGTGAGTTGAGGGTCAGCTCACAGTGGAGCGGATGGGATGGAGAAGGGAGTAGGGAAGACAGAAGCTCGATTTCTTTTCTTGTTTTAGGCAGTGAAGCTCACAGTTATGGGCTAAATTGTGTTCTCCAAATTCATATGCAAAGTTCACAACCTCCAGTACTTCAGAGTGTGACTGTGTTGGGAGAGGGAGTTTAGAGGGGTAATTAAGTTAAAATGAGGTCATATGGGTGGGTCCTAATCCAGTAGGCCTAGTGACCTTATAAGAAGAGATTAGGACACAGAGAGGGAAGGCCTTGTGAGACACCAGTGAAGGTAGCCATCTACAAGCCAGGGAGAGAGGCCGCAGAAGAAACCAACAGTCTCCAAAACAGACTCCAGGCCGTGAGAAAACAAATTTCTGTTGTTTAGGCCACCCAGTCTGTAGTCTTCTGTTATGACCACCTTTGAACACAAGTACACTCATTTTGCCTTTTACTGACTCGTGCCGGTCTACATAAGCTTGGTGCATATTCAGGAAGAACACATAGAGCAGTCTAACACCCAGAATAAAAGAAGCTGAGTTGGAAGGAAATTAAATGCGAACACTACCTGCTGAAACAGACAAGTCACATCTCTTACATGTTTAAAATTAATCTACTGCTTTGCGGTTTACCAAGTATTTTCACAAGCCCCGACTCATGAATCTTCACGACTGTCTCAGCATCACCTGGGAATCTGTTAGAAATGCAAATTTTCGCGCCCCATGGAAGACTTACAGAACTAGACACCTTAGGGGCCGGAAGAGGGGCAGCACGTGTTTTAAACCGTTTTCGCGGGATACTAATGTACCTGAAACGCAGGAGCCACTGAGGTAGTTATGATCCCGTGGAGACTGGCCGTTGGGGGTGACGTGACTTTTGTCACAATAGTGAGTGGCCAGCGAGGACGGTCTCCTTGGCAACTGGCCTAGAGCGCTCTGGGCCACGGTGTTCGCACAGGTCGCCAGGTTTATCGCTGGGAAGGCTGGAAACTCAGAGCGGCCCTCAGGGCTCCAGGGTAAACGGCAACCCCGGCCTCCGGGCAGCGTCGGGAACAGGGGAAAGGGGAGGGAGGGTAGGGCCGAGAGCCCCGGAGCCGCCGGCGCTTGCGCGGGGGCGCGTCTCCGAGACAGGCCAGCACGGGAGCGCGCCGGGGGAAGCGGGGGGTGGTGGTGGCGTGGGCCCCGCAGGCCTGGCGCGCCGTCCGAGCCACTCAGCGCACCCGCAGTCGCCACCCTGGCCTCCACTTAACACCCAGCGCCCGCAGCCGCGCCGGATTCGCGCGCTGGCTCTCGGGGAGGAAGCGCCGGCCTTCCTTGACCTGCGCGCAACAGCTCTGCTCCCGCGGCTGCGGCGACCCGGGCTCAGCACACCCTCCCGGCCCCCTCGAGAGCCGGGTGGTGCGGGGACCGTGTCGCCCCACCGAGGTCCTGCGCCAGCGTGCGTACCCGCCCGCACCGCCGCGGAAACTTTGTGCGCCCCGGGCCAGCAGGTGGGCGAGGGCGGCGGGCGCGGCCGGGGCCCGGCAGGAGCGCGCCGAGGAGGTGAGTGGGGCGGGAAGCCGGGCGCGGGTGTAGACGCGCTCGGCGGCGGGACGCGGGCCCTCGCGTGAAGGTTTCCTCTCCCCTTCTCCTCGTCCCCTCCAGAGTTTCACACAGGACCTGGGGGGCGCTAAGAGGCGAACTCTGGGAGTATATTTACTGGCGCGATATCGAGCGAGGCAGTGGGACAGCCACTCCCCCTCCTGGGAGCGACACGCTGGCCCGGCCTCCAGCCTCCATTGGGAACCGACAGTTCACGGAGCCCTGGAGCTGCGACGGCGCCTGGAGCTCGCCGCTAGCCTCCCCTAGCCCTGGGACCCGGGAGGGCGTGACAGGCCACCGCCCTCTCCTCTGCCCCTTTAATTCGAACAGAGGAGAGCCGCCGAGACACGGGACACAAACTTGGATTTCAAGCAGTTTAAGAGTTGCCTTTCCAATGTTTTAAAACAGGACCTGCTAGCGCCGACTCATCGCGGTTTCCTCGGGCCACCTCCGGGGACAGGGCTGGCCCTCGAAGGGGACGGCTCCGAGCGCGCGTTCGTGTCCTGGGGGGAGGGTCCCCGCGCTGTAACCCTGCTTGGGCAGGGGGTGACCCGCGGCGGGAGGCGCTGAGCTCCTCTCCGCGCTCCCGCCACCCCGCCCTGCTCCTCGCCCCGTCCCGAGGGCGCCCGCCGGGTGGCCCGGCAGAGGGCGCCGCTCCCAAGCGCACGCAGGCAGGCGGAGGGAGGGACTCGAGCCTCAGGTAAGGAGCAAAGTGGATCATCCCGGGGGACCCGCCCCTCGCTCCTAAGGCGAGAGCGGCCGTGGCGCTGCCAAGAGGTCAGGGCTGTCAGGCCTCTCCGGCGGGCAGCGGCGATTCTGCCCCGGAGGTGGGGAGCCTGGGAAGGTGAGGACGGTCCCTGCGCGGGGCCGCGGGCAGCGTGGGCTCGGGCCGGCCGGCGCCAGGACGCGCCCTCTCCGGGCGGAGGTGGGTCAGCTTTACTCGCTCTCCGCAGTCCTGCCGGGGCGGAGGCGGGGACCGGGAGCCGCCGCGGGGAGGGGGCGCGGGTCCGGGGCCGCGATGGGGCTGCGACCGGCCCGCGGGTCCCGGAGCGGGAACAAAGGCGCGGCGCGGCAGTTCCACCCACTTCCGTCCCGGCGCCGCGGGGAGGAGCGGGCCGGCCGGGACTCCTCTCCGCGGAGTTTCGGGAAGTTGGCGCGGCCGCCCGTTACGCGGGAGGAGGCGGGGACGCCGGCGGCCTGGGGAAGGGCGCGCGAGGGTTCAGAGCTGCGACACCGCCAGCTTCCTCTGCTGACCCCGCCGCGAGCGGCCAGAGCTGCAGCGGCCCGGCGCCCTCGATCCGGGTCCGAGGCCCGCGATCTGCACCCCGCCTATCCGCGTCCTGCACCCCGCCGCCCCGCGCCTCCCTGCAGTCTCTGCGCGCGTGCAGGCGCCCCAAGGGAGTGCTCAGTCCCGGTGACAGCCAGCAGCCCCGGCACCTGGAGGGCGGCTCCAGAAGGCGGTAATTGCATTACTGGGGCGGGGAGGTGGGGGGAGCAGCGGGAGGCTCCGGTCCAGGCCTCGATCTGGGTCAGGTGCGGGGCTAAGCGCTTCAGGGGTGGGCACCACAGATCTTGGGAATTCTGTGTATTGCGGAAGGAGAGAGGCCAGCTGGGGAAATTAGAGGCGATCCAGCCCGCCACCCCTACCCCTTCCCCAGGTTGTGGTAACTTATTGCAAACTCGAGCGCAGAGACAAGCATTGTCATGGAAATGCCTGTGCAGTGTCTCCACTGCGCGCCGGGCGTTCCCGGGACGTGGCCGTGAGTGAGGAGGTGCTGCCGAAGAGAGCACCCCGGGTATACTGCGCGGTGGGAAACCCTAGCCCCAGCAATCGGTGGGTGGGATTCCCGCTTCCATGTCTTGTCTTATGGGCCTCCGCCCCTTCTTCTGTTTTAAGGAAAGGGCAGGAACTGGTTTTTATGAAGTGCTAATGTTTGAGAGAAACTTACCATGGAAGGATCTTCACGTTTCATTTCTCTTTCAAACTTCGCATCCCTATCCCAGGAGTTTGTTTCTAATTGACAGATGAGGAAACGGAGGTTGATAGAGCTTAACAAGTGCTAAGAGTCTGTCCTGTTCCAAAGAAGACTGTTCATTTCTCCCAGTTTCTTCGGCAGCGCTGTTGCTGGAGAGCTTATGGATTGCTGAGTATGGCAGGACCCCAGGTTCAGGTTTTAGGATGTGCTTGACTTTCTACAGATAGCTGGCAGTGTTAATGCCAGCACCTCAACTCAACCAACTCTTATTTAAAGCTTAAGGTATGTGAAGAGAACTAAGGTCTCCTCCTCAAACCTTTAGAATTGTATGACAGTTCCATAGAGAGGGGGAAATGGCTGTCTTTTGCTCCACGTGATGTCTTGTTGGGCAGGTGAGCCTGGAGTCAGAGACTCTGCACTGTGGTGCACTGTTTGACTTCCCTGTGGCAAGGGGCTGCAGTTCCCATCCTGTTTAAGCTGCATATGACTTTGCCACCGTGTTGAATGTGTGTTTAAAAATAAGTGAAGACTGCCTTGGAAACAACGGTCAGACTTACTGACTGCTAAGTTAAGACCCCAGGATTTCTTGTAGGGATCTGGGAATATGGTTTTATCCACATATTTAAATGCAACATTGAGCTCAAGTTTACGATATAGGATTATGGTATTGTCCTGGATGTACTTAAACTGTATTGCCTTTCAGAAAGATGTTTGAAACTCTGGAATGACAGTCTGGGACTCAGAATGTTCTAGATAGAAACAGCCAGGCAGAATGATTCAGGGCAAGCTTCTGAAGTTACTATGGCAGGATTTAAATCCTGCCTTCACCATTTATTACCTTGGGTAACTGCTCAGCCTCTCTGAACTTCACTTTCTCTTTTAAAACAGTAATAATAATAGTGCCTCCTGGTTTCAAATCATGAGGATTAAATTAGATAATCCATGTAAGAAACTTGGCACAGTGCCTAGCACATAGTTGCTGTTCAACAGATGCCAGCTGATAACAATGATGTTTAAGAACAGAATCCTCCTTTCTTCTCTTCCTGCCTCATCCAGAGAGGTCAAGTCATTAATACTGCCTTGTACTCACTATTCTTATTAGTCAGTACTGCAATATAGTGCAGTTAGTGATTCTTCCTCCTTGTCAGTAAGTTGGGGGGTAGGGGGCAGGTTGATAGTGATGAAAAATTTTATCCAATTGCCCAAGGAATTTACAAGAGGCTCCAGAACTGTAGAGCTTTTCTCTTGGCTTTACCATTGTGTAACTCTGTGGCTGACCCTTCAGTCATTTCCCTTTCCTTTAGTTTGAAAGCCAGTATTCTCAGGGCCAAGATGATCGGGGGAAAAAAAAAAACCAAACAAACAAACTTGAGAAAAAGAAGCAAGTATTCTCTTTTCTCATTCACTAGCCATCTACAGCACTAAAGAAATACATTTGCTTCTGTGAAAATTGCACAAGACCACTCTTGGAAAGAGAGGCCATTTCCTTGAAAAACAATATTTTCTGACAGTCTGTAAAAAGGTGAGCCACCAAGTTGACAGAAGAGGCAGGAGAGTTTAAGACATAACATTTCAAAAATATTTGCTCAAATGTTGTCAACTATGTATGCTCTGACAATTGCTAACAGAGCTTTTAGATGGTAACAGCTATTTCATATGTTAAAAAACTTGAAAGTTTTGCAATTAAGCAAATATAAACGGAGACATCATTTTCTTACAATGCATCAGGTCTTTTTTGCTATTTTGTAGTTCTTGGTTTTGTTTCTGCTTTTACCTTTTGAACAATTGGTTGTGGGCTACAGCTGTATAAAGAAACCTTATCATGTCATTAAATACCACTCGATGGTGTAGTTACCGTGTTATCTCCAAGAAGTGCATGGATGGGGAGTACAGGAAGGGATTGTCCTTATGTAGGTTTTACATTTGGTTGTGAAATGCAGCTGTCTTCCACCCAGGAAGACAAGCTGTGCGTGTGCCCAATTGCCACTGTGCGAAGGGCCGGGAGCGAGAGCCCTGCTTCTGCGCATCTGAGCGTCTTACTCCATGGGTAGCACTTGTTGCTGCAACTGGGAAGAAAGCAGCGGCTGCGGGGCATGCGCCAGACCTGCGCTGGGCTGTCGCTTCCATTGTACGGAAGATGAACAGGCGGCGTTATTTTGGATCACATAGCAGCTTGTTCAGAAGCATCTTGCATTTCCCAGCTGTTCCACAACTTCGCATATGGGAGAGAACTTGCCAGCTGCTGGGGCAACTGTACTCACATTTGCTGCCTTTGTTCAGTAAACAAGGAAGGTAATAACCCAGGAGCCTTTGTTACACTGCAGACCTCGTGTGCAGTCTTATTTGTTTCTGTTATGTCAATGTTATTCCAGATATAGTCTGGCAGGGGAGGAGATTTAAAAGGAAATGTCAGAATTAACATTTTTTTCCAAATAATTTTTTTTAAAAGGATAACTGGTGTTTATAGTTTTTCCATATTTAAAGCCTAGGCTGCTTTTCTGTTTGCCTAACAAAGGAAGGGATCTAATATTAAAAATAAGTGTTTTTTTAAAATTGCCATATGGATCAGATTTAATTATATATACATTTTTCTATTGTATGAAATACATTGACATTACAGTGTGTCTCCAGATAATGCTTTTGTGTATTTGGAACCTTGAGTTATTTTGCATTTGTTAGAGCTGGAAGTTATTTTGCCCATACCTTTTGTTTTATCAGTGAGAAAACTTGAGTTTTCAAGAAGTTGTCACTTATCCAAGATGATTTGGCTGTTTCAGTTAATTCAGCAAAGCCTATGTTGAGTGTTTACAATGTGACAGTCCTGGGGAACCTCTAAAGATGGATAAAGGCTGGGACAGCCGGGATGGACTCCCAGCTCAGAAACAACAGACACAAAAAACTACTTAAAATATTAAGTATTTTGAACAATCGGTTCAAAAATATTAGGGCTAGAGTAGCAGAAGCACCTCCTCATTTTCAGGACCGTTGTAATGATGTCAGCTCAAATGCAGCAAGTTGATGTGCCACTAGGAATGGAGGAGGAAAGCTTGGGTACAGAAGATAGACAAGGTGTGATGTGCTTTATCAAATTCGATTGCATGTACTTCAAAGAGAAGGTTTTGTGTTCCTGCAGACATATGTGTCTCTACCTAGACCCTCTTATCTCCTAATTCCTTCCAGCACCCTGAAACATTTTGCCTTGCTAATTATTGTGAATTGTAAACACATGACCCTCTAGTAGCTACAGTATAAATCACAGTCCTTTATTAGATTCAGTCAGTTTCAATTCCTTTGTTCCATGATAGGTTATAAAATGAGCCATAATCGCTTGGACGTGTAAAACCCTCTGACTCTGAATCTCATCTCACTCTTAGGGGTTCTTGCCCTGGCAACTTCTGTTGTTTCAGATCCCCTAGTGATTCAGAGTTGGTAAGTTGGACCCACAATTCTAACCCTTTAATCCCCTTTTGGGCTCCATTTACACCTTTGTGTATCTTGTATTTCATCCCTTTTATCAGTATTGATGGATTTTTACAGTGTTTGAGTCTTCACTTGGTTTTACTGCTATTTTCACTGCAAGCTCCTCAGAACTCTGTGAGGTTCTCAGGGCTGATGACCAGGGATTCCATTTTGCAGAGGAAGAAATTGAGCCTCCACAGTTGAGAACCTTGCGTGGGCTAGGATTAGAACTAAATCTCAAAATTCAACACTGCCCCTGATGGGAAGGTTCCACTTATACAGAGCTTCTTCCTAAGGCTTCATCATGCTTGCTCTGACTCCAGTCAGAGTGGTCCTCACTGGGCCATCCCTGGGGGCTTGCCCTGGGATCAATCTCTCTTCCTTAGCACCTTTCTCCATACGTTACAGTTGTCCTTGTGTCATGTTATTTTCTGAGTCTTGTCTTTCAAGTGCAATTGCCAGCTTTCTAACAAATGCATCCCTCTGTCATATTACACACACACACACACACACACACACACACACACACACACACGTACACACAGAGACCTTGCATGGCTATTGGGTCCATTATCCTCTTTCAACAAGCCCAGCTCTTTCAGATGATGACTTCACGTTTACAGCGTCAAGCTGTTTATTCCCGCCTTGATGAATGTCTGGTATAGATGGAAGGTCCAAGTTAACCTGTCTCCTTTTTTCCACTGGGGGACTGTTGGAATATGAGCCCCCTTCCCTTCATGGTGGTGACAGTGTTGTCCTCTCAGTATGGTGCTCCCCAAGGGTTAGAAACAACAGCTATTTCCCCACAGGAGGAAGAAGGTGCTGAGCTTTGGGGGTGCAGCCCTGGAGGCCCCTCCTTTGCCCAAGACATCTCCAGTACTCCTTGTGCAGCCACAGTACTGCCCCCCCATCTAATAGCCCCCCCAAACTTTGGCAGCTTTCTCCTCCTTTTAAGATCCTTTGTCTTTTTCTCTTTGACACTCTGCCCCTCCTGCTCTGTTGCTGTCGCCCAGCACCTTCCAGCAGTCCTGGGTTTCAAGTGTCTTAGGACTCGTTCGCCTTGCCTGCCCTGTCTCCAGCTGTCATTGGTGTTTGATTGCTTTCCCTCCACCGTCCAACCTGCTCTTTGACTTGGGGTAAGTTTCCCCCTTGCAATCCTTTCTCATGACTTCTGCCAGCTTGTCCTCCAGCCCACTTGCCCAGCCAGTCCCTCCTCTGTGCTCACTGACCCTTCCTGTCTACAATTCCCAGGGCCTCCCATGCGCAGCTTTGTCTCTACCCGGAGGCTGCTCTATCCTTTCTCTCCCCTCCCCTCCCCCCTCCCCCCTCCTCTCCTCCCCTCCCTTCCCCTCCCCTCCCTCCTCCCATTTTTGACAGGGTTTCTGGATGAGTATATTCTTTTCCCTTCACTTCACTTCTTCTTAACAGTTTGCAAACTCTTCTGCCTTTGTTTCTGATTCAACCCCATTTGGCTGTCACCTTTGTTTAGTAGAATTGTTACATTAAATGCCCTAATTTTTTATTTAGAGGAAACTCTCCTGCTTTTAAAAATGGTTCTCTGGAATCGACACTGGGAAATATCAGTTTCGAAACCAGGCAGGTCAGGGTGCTTAAAAAGGCCTGAACTTTGGGGGAAATTATTTGAAATTTATTTTGGCTTTCTTTTCACATGGCAGTACCTTGAAAGTAACTGAAACATAAGCTTGTTTTGGATAACTTTTCGCTTGCAAATGGAAATTGAACATACACAGAGCAGAATTCATGTTTGCTTTTTTTTCCTTCAAATTATATTTCTAAAAATTCTTGGAAAGGAGTTAGTGCTATGTGGCCAGTCTGGCTTGTAAGTCATGAACAATTGGTCATATGAAGATTGTGATGGGTTCTTTTGTTCGAAAGGGTTATTGGGGTCTACCTACCTGTGATCCTCTGTTCATGAGCACATAGGGGGAGTAGGCTTCAAGGACTCCTTAACAGATTGACCTGATTAGGAAATCTTCATCTCCCCAAAAAGCTGTGAACCAGAGGTATGCTCAGGTCAGGGACGGAGCAGGATGGTGGGTGGATGCTCTTGCTGTGCCTTGAGGCAAAACTGCAGGGTGATAGTGGTGGCCTTGGCTCCTGCTTGCCAGACACTCTCAGCAGATTGTCTGTGCTCCAAGCCCTCCCACCTGGGCCTTGTTCACTGTAAGAACGTTGCTCTTATGATATTTTGTGTGTCTACTACTTAACATACATGGCTCTTTGTTCAGCTGTTTTCTAGTTCAGAAAATAGTGGGAGAATGCTTATTTATTCCAAAGGGGAGTTTGGTTCTTTAATTTTCCATTATAACGGGAGCATAGTTTTCTTGCCCTAGTAGATTTGGACTCAGTTCACAGCAGTGGGCTAGGACCTAATGTCAGTAAAGACTGGAGCACAGCCAGGCCAAGTAGTCTTTGTTTCAGCAGTATTCTTTTACTGTTGTTGCTGAACATAGAATCTTGATGTGGTCACCAGCTTCAGTTAACTCTTAGTCAAGTTGCCCATGTATAATAATATCCAGAGAAAGGTTCTTGAAATTGGACTTATGTAGAAACAAGAAATGAAAGTAATCAGACTATTTGTTCAGCCATCTGTTCTGCAAACCTGTTATCTACATGGGGTGTTTGTTTATGTGCATGTGCATATGTGTGCCTGCATGCATACTTGGTGTTGAGAATATAGGGCAAATCCTGCCCTCATGGAGCTTACAGTCAGGGGCTATGTTTATAAATAAGCAAGCCTGGGTGCTGTGATGGAAACACTTTCCAGGGGTAATGGAGACAAGAGAGGGTGCCATGGCAGGGGTGCTGCTGACAGTGGCATCACTGCTATCCACTGCTGGCCAGGCCCTGTGCTGAGGGCTTTGAGGCTTAACTGCACTTTTTAAAATCCACAGTCTTTTAAGTAGGAGACTTGATAGGCTAAGTACCTCAAAGTAAAACAAGTAGTAAAGTCTGGGTTTGAACTCAGATCCAAGGTCATAAACCTTTTGCAATAAATGAGAGGATAGATTGCTATCTTCCTAGGTTTCCTTTTCCTTCTCTGACCATCCCTATCGCTTTATGAGATGAAGAAAGAAGCCGGGCTCGGTGGCTCAGCCTGTAATCCCGTGCCTTGGGAGGCTGAAGTGAGTAGGTTGCCTGAGCCCACAGGTTCGAGACCCGCCTGGGCAACTTGGCGAGACCTCATCTCTGCAATAAATCAAAATGAGCCGGGCGTGGTAGCGTGCGCCTGTAATTCCAGCTACTTGGAAGGCTGAGGCGGAAGGATCGCCGGAGCCCAGGAGGTCGAGGCTGTGGTGGCCGGGAGCGGCCACTGCACTCTAGTCTGGGTGACAGAGTGAGACTCCAACTCAAAAAAAAAAAAAAGAGAGATGAAGAAAGAAGGAGACCTGGGGACCATTTTGTATAAGAATTGACAGTGGGGATTTAGCTTAGCCTCACTATCATAGACAGGAGGTACCATGGAGATCTAGTCTAGATGATCGCTCAGAATCTGTAATTATGCATTTTCTCTTGCCAACTCTGTTTCTAAAGAGGCTTCCCTTTCTCTATGCTGAGCATTGCAGAAGCTGGCCATCAGCCTCATGGAGCCCCAGAGTCTCTGCCTCTTTTCCTGGTGCCTTATTGCTCTCAATGGTGCTTGGGTGAGGAAAGTGGTTCTATTTCAGGCCTGCTGAAGGGGAGAGTGACTTCCTCCTTTGGGTCTGTTCTTCCGATGTTCTTCACTGAGCGGAAGCCTGCCTGCTAGGATGTAGCTGTGTGCACTAGTACAGGCTCTCAGAGGTCTCGTCCTCACATTCAGTGCCTTGTAGGCGACATAGCTCTTCTCTCCCCTCTTCTGCCTTTTAAGGATTGCAAGGTTCTGTCCTCTTGGTAAAACCTCGTTGTGATTGTTAAGAATACTGGCTGGGTGGGTTGGAGGAACCTTATCACTTTTGCAGGAAAGGGGAGGCCCAAAGGGAAGTGAAATCCTGTCTTCCTCCCAAATGAAACCTTGTGGACAAAGGGGAGCCTTTTGCAGGTTAAGTCACTCTGGCTCCAAGGAGACAGATAGACCTCTGACCCTGAACTGAGTACCATAATAAGGAAATTCCCCCTTGAAAATTTGGAAGTGAACCTGTTTTTTTGTTTGTTTTTAAGAGACCACAGTGTTTAGTCCATCAGCTTTTAAGTCCAAAAGCTCTAAGGATAAGGCTGAGAACTTCCTGGAAAAAATTGGTAGACCATGAGCTTAAATTTAGAGAAACATACTTCAAACAGTGTAAGACTATTTCCACCCAAGTCCTAAAGTTGAATTAGATATAAGACTTTAAAATAGGATTTATGTATGTTTTTCATTCTGACCTTAGAATTATCCAATTATCTTTTGAAAACCAGTCACCATTATATACTTCTGCCATTAGGTTTCCAGGAAAAAGAAAACCATACTATATGCTTGACAAGAAAATTATATGGTTGGAAGATGTTTTGGTTGATTATTTATGTAAACCCAACATGAGTCTTAAAAAAACCAAAACTTCCTCATCATTTTTTTTTTTTTTTAAACTAAAAGCTTTCATCACGTCGCATTTTTTTTTCTATGTACTTGGTTCTCACAGTGTTGGAGGAAAACACAAGTTGGTAACAGCAGGCAGTGAAAGCACTTTAATTTTTTCCATGAACAAATTGGTTCCATCTCATATCTAAATTTCTTAGAAAAGAAAAAAAAAAAACCTTAGAGGAAATTGCAAACTGAATGTGGAAAACTTCGCTCTTTCATTCTGAGCACAGATAACCAGTTCTAGGTTCAAATAGTAGCAACCTTTATCTGGTTGTAAAAGTACTAGCATTTATCAACCCACCCATATTTTACTTGCCCCATATCGAAGTCTTGGAAAATACACGTTCTTCTCCACTTTTCCCATTTCAGTTAGAAATGGGTTTTGAAAAGTTAAGTACAGTGTTTGCATAGTCTTCACCCAAACCTTTTTATTCTCCGAGTTTTTAATCCTCTTCACTGAGCGGTTGCCATGTTCACATGGATTGCTTGTAGTTACCCAATGATAGCTTTTCTGTTTTGTCTTTTCAAATTTTCCAAATGGTTTTCCCATTGTTTTGGATTCTGGGGACAACTGGGAAGAGTTAATAAGCTGTGGAAACAGGCAAAGTTGCCTCCAAAATATTGAGGCTTACCAGATTAGTTACCATCACCAAGTATAGGTAAACATAAGGATGCCTAGAGATTTAATATTTCCCAATTTTAATATAGCTAGGGGAGTGGAGGCCATTTTAAAAATGAAAATTATAGGTTTTACAGTATGAGCTACTTTTTCTCCCTCAAGATGTCCCCCCTTATCCTCTTCCTCCTCTCCCTTTTCTCTGCCCCCTTCCTTCTTCTCAAAGCACTGTACATATTCTGGTGGGACAAACAGCTCTTGTGAAGAGTAATGCCTTCTTTACAGTGAATACTGAATACTGAAAGCTTCAAAGTACTATGAAAATAACTTGTCATGAATAATTGCAATTTAAGAGATGTTTATTCAAATTTATAAATATGGAGCACTTTATATCCTGGGCATATAAGACATATAAGACATCTTCTAGGCATTTAAGACATCTAATGCCATTTAACCACAAGCACTAGGTGAAGAAGTAGTAGTATTCCCATTGCACAGATGAGCCACATGAAGCTCGAGATGTCAATCAGATGGCCAGATTACCTATCTAGTGGGTGATAGGATTAAGATTTGAATCTAGAACTTCCAATTCCAAGGTCATATTCACTTTCTAGTGCGTGAAGCCAATAAATAAATGGTAGTGATGTCACAATGAGGTCCCATGTGTAATAGGGAATTCCAGAAGCTCAGCTTGATGTTCATGCAGTAGTTTTAAGAATAAAACTTAATTTAGTATTGGAGCTTTTAGTACCCTTAAGTTGGGTTTAGAGGCTAGAATTAAAGTATCTGCCTGCTTTTTGCTAAAGACATTTATTGCCCCAAATTTGTAGGGACTCATACACTGGGTTTTTGTTGTTTTTTAATGTGTGCATCTTCCAAAGGCCAATTTAGTGCTGATTGGAAAAAATTGTAGCCTGTAAAATGTAGAAAATGATCTTTACCCTGTTTTCTTTCATTTTTCTTTAAACAGTTTTATTGAGGTATAATGTTGCCACTGTTTCCTTAACCTTCTAAGTTTTTGGGAGAAAGTTTGGGTCAGTGTTAAGCCAGAATTTTCTAACTTCTAGGGCTTTATGATGCAGTCTTGCACAAGTTACTCAAATTTGTTCTTGTTACTACACTTTTTTATTCCTCACAGAAAAACCTTTTCAGTAGTAATTTAGGAAACTTTTGCTTTTTAAAAACTTATGCTTGTTGTTACTGTATTGAGTACATAAGTGTAAAAAGGAGAACAATGGATTGCTAATTTAACAGTTTTTTCCCCACTCTAATTCCCTCTCAATTTTCTATATTAATAGGAAACAATACTCATAGTCATTCAAAATAATAATACCTTGCACTTAAGTGTGTTTAATAGTTTCACAAAGATCTCTTTTAATTATTTTTGCACTCTGTAAGATGAACAGGGAATTGTCATCTTTCTTTTATAGATGAGGAGATTAAGGTTCACAAAGAAGTGTTCTGTCCAAGAGCATAAAGCAGGCAGGTGGCAAGATCCAGCCTGGAACCTGGGTCTTCTGACTCCTAGCCCCATGTCTTCTACTCTTGATTCTTTGGGGCTAATAACAAATCACAGATTTTTTTTAAAAAAAAAACAAAATTAAAATAGTTATGGTTATTTCTGATATTACATTTACCATAATTTAAAACTTTGTTATAAAGCTGTTCAGCCTCTTCCTTTCTTTGTTAATCTGACATGAGATAGAAGTCAACAGCTATTAGAAGAGTATAAATTGCCACCATAAATAAAGCAAAGCTCTTCATTGAAGGTGGAAAAGAAAAGGATTGGCTCCACTGAATGATGTCTCATGATTTTCAGTGATCAAAGTGGAGATATTGGCATGCTTTGCTGTTGTTGATATTGACTTTGTTCATCTTTACTGGAATTACTTCAACAGATGTGTTAGAGAGCTCATCTCCTTGCCAGGGGTGTTCACGGTGACTAGTCAGTGCCTGTAAGACTAATGTCTATTGGGCATGTTATGCACTGTGTTAGGCATTGTCTACACCCTACTTCACAGTAGCCCTTCGTGTATTTGTAGTCCCATGGATGAGTGCATTAAGCCTCAAGGAGTTTAAATCTAAGTGGCAGGGCTAGTATTTTTTCCAGGTCTGTGAGTCAAATAAATTCAGTCTTTTTCAATTTTACCATCTCCAACATTTATGCTTTATTTTTTAAGGTTAGTTTGCTTGAAGATGCCTTCTCCTCTAACTCCTGATTAGCTTGGAAAACACACAAAAAGAACACAAGTTACAATGATACTGGTAAGAAGCCAAAAGAAAAATTTGCCAGAAGTCGACCTGGATTTGTACTGTCTACCTGTTACTAATAGTATAAGAACTTTGCTTCTCAAACTTTAATGTGCATGGAAATCACCTGGGGACCTTGTTCAAATTTTTTCTATATTTGCTGATTGTCTTTCTACTTGTTCTATTAAATATTAAGAGAGCAGTATTGAAATATGTAACTGTGAATTTATTTCTTTTTGCAGTTCTATCAGTTTTTGCTTATTGAATTTTGAGGCATAGCTATTAAGGTGTAACAATGTTTATAAGTATTATGTCTTTTTGATGAACTGGCACTTTATAATGACAAAATGACCTTCTTTATACCAGCTGATACTCTTTGTTCTAAAATCTACTTTCTCTGATATTAATGAAGCCACTTCAACTTTCTTTGAATTGGTGTTAGCATGGTGTATTTTTCAGTGGTGAGGTTTTGGTATGTTGCCCAGGCTGGTTTTGAGCTCTGGGACCCAAGCAATCCACCCGCCTCAGCCTCCCAAAATGCTGGGATTACAAGTGTGAGCCACTGCGCATGGCGGATGCCAGACATTGTGATGTTACCTTCTTGGGTGTTGGAAATATTCTTGAGCTTTGTCTCAGGATGTAGATAAATTACTTGGAGAAAGTTGATTCTTTTATGTCTTACTTTTAATGTTAGGTGGAACTACAGCAGTGCTCAGTCTAGGATTAATTATTTCCTACTGTAGAGGCAACATCTTTCTGAGCACCCAGTGTCCCTGGATTAATGGGGTTTTCCAGTCTGTCTGATGGAACTAGGCATGACTTTCAGCACTACATCAGCACTAGGCACTGTTATCGCTAATATTTTCTGGTGTTTTATTCCCCAGTCACAGGTAGTTTGCTCATACACATACACTGAATACATGAGGGCTGAGATCTCTTGAGTTTTTTCTCTGTGACGTTCTCTCCAATTTGGTACTTTGTCCTGCAAATTCTAGCTGCTTGGGTCTCCTCAGACTCTCAGTTCTGTATCCTCAAATCAGGGAGTCTGCTGGGCAATAAGCTGGAATAGTCATAGTCTTTTTCACCTCATTTGTTTCCTGATGTGTCCTATGTCCTGAGAAACTATTCTATCATATATTTTGTCTGGTTTCTTTCCTTGTCTCTCTTCTTCCTCCTTTTTCTTTTCCTCCTCCTTCTCCTCTTCCTCTTCTTTTTCTTCCTCTTCTTTTGGTTGTCTGAGGCAAAAGGGTAATTGTGTTTCCTATTACTTCATCTTGGCCAAATCTGGATTTTTGTTAAAATTCAGATTTTATGTAGTAAGTACTAGGGACTGAGAGTCTACATTTCCAAGACACTTTCAGATGATATCAGTGCTTCTGGAAAAAAACTACTTTGAATAGCCAGGGTTTCTAACTATTCTCTAGATATATAATGTGAACCACATTTGTAACTTTAAATTTCCTAGTAATTACACTAAGAAAATGAAAAAGAAATCGGTGAAATAATTTTAATAATATGCTTTCTTTAACCCAGTCTACCCCATTGCTATCATTTTAACATGTAATAAATATAAAAGTTTTAATGAGACATTTTTTATTTTTTTATTTATGGTAAGTGTTGAAATTTGGTATGCATTTCACAATTATAGAAGATCTAACTTAAGATGCTAAATTTTTTCCTGAAATACTTGTTCTGTGTTGAGCTTTCATAAAATTTAAAAGTGAAAAAATAGATTTGTATAACCAAGTTCCAAATATACTTAAATTTTCCAATAACAGAATCTAGTGTCAAAAGTCATTTTCCTTCCATTATTTGCATCTAAATTGACAAAACTGGTATATCATTTTTAGAAGAATTTTCTTTTTCAAAGTTACATCTTTTCAAATTTGGTAAATTCACTAATTATTATGCCAACTCAAAATTACTAACAACAGAACTCAAAAGAGTATTGTAGCAATTGAAAACCAACCCTAAAGTTATCAATAGCAATAAAGTATTCTTCACATTTTTCTTGTAGATTTTGAAGGTAATTCATATAATGCTTTTAATTTCAACAAAATCTTCTACATATTGATTCAAGTTAGAGAAAGGTACAAAACCATTATGCTTATTTGTCTTATGAAAAGTATTACTTTTGACATAAATTCTCCTTCTCTAGCTAGGTCACAAATAAGCTTTTTCTTTCTTTGGAGCTTCAAATTTAGATTTTTCATAGGTAGTGTGATAGCCTTGAAAAAAACATAAGTCACACTGCTTGTTTTTGTCTTTATTGAATATTTGGCACACGTTATTTTTGTGTGAAGAAAATCTTGTATTGAAGTTAACTGTACAGTGAATCTTTGTAAAATTATTCTGTGACTCAACCAGAGATCATTAGCAAAGAGCATATAATCAATAATTCATGGTTTTCTGTTTCTTTCAGCAGTTGCAGAAACTGGTTTATGAATCCAAGATGCTTTACAGCTGGCCAGAGTTACAAGCAGAGATGTTAAAAGTTATCAACAATTTTTTTTTGTTGTTGACTTTCAATTCTGATTTTGGATGACTCATTTCATTGAATCTTTTTTAACTGTTGAGAGGAAACAGCATCAAATTCACCTGTTTTTTGCTGAGATTGTCTCTTAATATTGTTTGCTTTATTATCTTTGATTTTTTGATACAACAAGCAGCTTTCGCATTTTGCTTTGCCACAGCAAATGCTAATTGCCATTGATTCTGATGTTTCGTGCTTACCTTCCTCTCCTGTCTCTTTTTTCCTTTACTGGTTTCATTGTTGTATTAGCTTGTGTATCTTCACTCAATTTTGTGTTAACACTGAGACTTTGTTTTACATTTGAAAATGTGGTCATATTTGTTTTATAAACTAGAGAAGTAGTTTCATTATATCATCATTAAAACAAATATTTCAACTTAATTACCAATTATGTTTTACATAATTGTCACCAACTTGTGCTGGCTGTGGAAAATAATCAAATACATCCATTGCATTACTACATCAATGTGTAGAAAAATGATCATTTAAACTGAATCACTGTGTACCAATAACATTTTAGGCAATATAGTATTGAAAGCGGGATGTCGTCCTACCAAAGCAATGCATTTATGTTTAATGGAAAATATTTTACACTACTTCAGATTTTTTTGTTTGTTTTGCTTTTGTTTTTGTTGTTGAGTCAAGGTCTCACTCTGTCACCCAGGGCTGGAGTGTGGTGGCACAATCATGGTTCATCATAGCCTCCAACTCCTGGGCTCAGTAATCCTCTGACACAGCCTCTCGAATAGCTGGGACTACAGGCATGCACCAAACGGCCAGCAAATTTTTTGATTTTTTTGTGGAGACGAGTTCTTATTTTGTTGCCCAAGCCAGTCTTTAACTCTTGATCTTAAGCAATCCTCCTGTCTTAGCCTCCCAAAATGCTGGGATTTTAGGCGTGAGCCACCATACCCAGCCATGCTTCAGTTTTTAAATTTAAATAAAGTCCATTAAAATGAATAAAAAGTTAACATTTAGTTCTTCAGTGGCACTCGCTAATTTAAATGACCACGTGTGACCATTGATTCTTGTACTGGATAGCACAGGCCATGAGCTATTTGCGTTTAAACCTAGGGACCTCACCACAATACCTAGATGGTGTCTCACTTTTCTTCCCTGGCAGCTGCTGCTTCCTTGTCTCATCCCACAACACCCAGAAATTTTAGGAGTGTAGCAAAGGAAGTCTTATATAATTAAGTGGTCTCTGAAGGCTCTGATGGCCATGCCTCAAGGATTGGACAACTTCCCACTGGGCTAGGCTATTAGGACAACTTGGGGTGAGAGTTCTGACCTCAGGGACAGTCTGTGGGTTCTATTAAGGGTTTGCTTGGGCCAAGGTCAAGGCAGGGTTTATAGGTCAACTGCAGTTGCTCTTCCTCTTCCCATGAGCTAGTGACCAATGATCTCTGGAGCAATCTGACTCAGACTTAATTGGATGGGAATTCTGTCGGAAGAGGTAGTATTCTCTTGGTTCTGGAAGAAGCAGGTTTCATTTTCATATGACTTGGGAGAGTTTCAAGAGAAAGCTACCCCTTAGCTAAGCTGGCTGAGAATGTTTTCAAAACTGCACCTCAAGTAATCATCACAGGCTATCAAAATATACCTGAGAGGTATAGAGAAAGCAGAATGGTTGATTTGTATATTGAAAAGAAAATAGCCAGGCTCGGTGGCTCAGCCTGTAATTCTAGCACTTTGGGAGGCCACGGTGAGTGGATTGCCTGAACCTGTGGGTTTGAGACCCACCCAGGCAACTTGGTGAGACCTCGTCTCTACAATAAATCAAAAATTAGCCGGACGTGGTAAGCACGTGCCTGCAGCTCCAACTACTTGGGAGACTGAAGCTGAAGGATCGCCGGAGCCCAGCAGGTTGAGGCTGCGGTGGTCGGGAGCGTGCCACTGCACTGCAGTCTGGGTGACAGAGTGAGACTCCAACTCAAAAAAAAAAAGAAAAGAAAATGATGTAAACAAAACATTCTGGAATTCAGAAAACAACTTACAAGCTAGAATGTTATTTTCAGAGTGACTGTACCCAATTATGTTTAATTGTACCTTGCCTGGATGCTGATTAAGTCCTGCATTTTCTCTTCTTCTTTCCCTTCTTTTTTTTTCTAATTGTTTATATTCTGACCATTTCTATATTTGGGATTATGTTGCTTTGTTTTATATTTTTGTTCTGTTTTCACAAGAAATTGGGGATATTTACTTAGATCTTAGGTTTCTCAAGTCTTTTTCTTTTGTTTCTGATCCTCCTCAACTTCCTTTTGTCTCTCAAGCACATACACTGTACTTTGTATGTTGCTGTATGTTTAGATAGAACTTAATACTATACTCCTTACTCACTACACTGAATCATAGCACACAAAGTGTGCTTGATAATGCTAAACAGTATGCTCTGGAATCCTAAAAATGTTGAGAAAAAGATTATTTTGTTCTCCTTATTTTTTTCTATTCCCCTATCACATTAGAAATTATGAAACAGACTCATAGTGAATGTAGCCAATCAATTCATCTCACTATATGATAAAGAAAATAATAAAATCTAACCTCATCATTTCAGCTTTTTTGAGGTTTAAGTATTGTTCCATCAGTGTAGTTACGTTATTTCAGTATGTCCCAGATAAGTCATTCAGGATAGAGGTGATTCAGAATAACTTCACACTGGTCTGTTACACAGGCATCAAAATGGCAGACCCTCTGAAATAGCAGGGCGAACCCTAAGCTTTTCTGAGTTCTAGTCCCAGTCCTGATACCACCTAGTTGAGTAGCCTTGGGCAAGTGACTTACCACTCTCTGGGCCTTATTTTTTCATCCTGACAGGGCAGAAATTATATTATGACACCATTTCTCAAACCATTCCACTAAACAGTAGCGGCCCTTGCGATGTTGCTAGTTGTATTCCAGCAAATTTGGAGAAATGTTTACTACATATTGCCTCCGAATATTGGGTATTCAGAACTCAAAAGTACGTTAGAGGCTGCAAGAAGACCTAAGTAAAGACATCAGGTTAGCATTGTTATACCTAGCATTTTCCAAACTCTTTGATTGTGGAAACTTTCCTCTTTTGGAGGCAAACCCTGAAATATATTAGAGTATCCTGTAGTATGTAGTTTGGGAAATACTATACTAGATCAGAGGTCAGCAAGCAAAAGCCTGCAGGCCAAGTTCAGTTTGCCACCTGTGGTAATGTAAAGTTTTGTTGGAACATAGCCACACTCATTTGTTTATGAATTGTCTGTTTGCCCTACAGTAGCAGAGTTGCCTTGCTGTAACAGAGACTCAAATGGCCCATAGTGCCTAAAATATTTACCATCTGGTTATTTACAGAAAAAGCTTGCCAACTCCTACACTAAGATACTTGTTTTAAAAGTGATTCACGAACACGGTTGAAAAAAATCAGACAGTAGATAAATACTAATAATGAAAAGCAATAGTTTTGTTCCAGAGGCATCACATTTTTAATGGTTCGTGCTATTTCTTTTGTGGTTATTCCTTTTATAACTCTTCACTCAGCTGTCTTTGATATATCTGTTTTGGGTTTTATCTGTTGACTCTGCTATGATAGATAAAGTTCACATGAGCATACAACTTTTATCACTGTGTGAATTATTCTATTGATTACCATTGTAATTTTAATATGCACAAACTTCTATATCTTGTTCCATCTACTTTCTACCTTTTATCTGAAGTGACAAAGTTTATAAGATGAGCATACTAGTTAGTGCCACTAGCTTTCTGCTGGCCTCTTTTCTCCACCAGTCCATCTTTCAGTTTTTCTCAGCTATGTCTATATTTTTACAGTGTTTACTTTTACAGCATTGATAACGTCTGACTTCTCTGTCTGGAAATATTTTCTTGCTTTGTCCAGGCAAGTATAAAGGTTACAAGCCAATGAACAGTGTTAATGTAAAAACCGTCTATAGCAGAGCCAAGTAATGTGCTGTGATAATACTTCCCTGTCCATAACACTAATGCCACAACTACAGCACCACTCAAAACAGAAAGTTCCTAATGTCTTTTCCAGATGGATCTATTCTGTTAATTTTCACCAGTTGCTCAGAATCATGGCACATTTGAACTGTGTCTTTCTTGTATTTTGTGTGTGGTATTTGTTTTCCCTTGTGTTTTTTATTGCTCTTTTTTTTTCCACGCCTTGTTGAGGGAAGAATCATGTTTCCTTTATAATACCTTTAATATTCTCAAGTTTCTCACTCACTTGTCTGTTGCTTAGAATAAATGCATTCCTGAAGTTGTTCTTTGCAGAGTTCATTCACTGATGGTTATTCTCGAATTCTAGGCTTTATTCTACCATGTCTTATAAACTACATCCCCCCTTTCTTGTGTTTGACACTCATTTTGATGAAATACAAGCTTATGTAATTTCCTCAGATTGAGGTAAACTTTCGGAGTAACATTTGTTTGAAAACGTCTTTTCTACAATTGGTGTGAATTTATATCTTGAACTATCTTGGTTGAGATTCTATGATCCATGGTTCTTTTTTACAGCAAAGTGAAAGGAAATAAGATTTATTTGTTTAATGAATATTTACTGGGGAGGTGGCCTGTCAAGTTTTATTAGAATCTGGGCCAGGAGGCAAGATCAGTAAAACTCTACCCCTCCTCTCCTAGAGTTTGAAGTTGACCACATGAAGCAAATGTAAGACAATCAAGGTGTCAGTGGTGGGCTGACCTACCTGAGTTTAAATGACAGCTCTGGTATTTACTGCTGTGTGATTGTTCAGGCCTTTTATTTTCTCTTCTATGAAATGAGGATGATAATAATGACCTATGTTGTAACTGTTATGAGAGTAAATGAAATAATATATGAAAAGTACTTAGCATGGTGCCTGGCATATGCTCACTTCTTTAAAGATAACTTTGACTATTGCTATTTGTCAATATGCCACACTGATTGTAATCCATTTAATTATTATTTAAAAAGCACTTCTAGTCTGTAAAATATTTGTTCTTTTTTTTCCTACTACTGTTACTGCTGCCACAAATATTACCACTACTACCACAGATATCTTCATCTAAGCAGATGTAAGAATTGTCAGAAATTTAATTTAGTGCAAAACTAATGGCATGCGATTTGGAGACATTTAAACTTTTGTTTCCTTGGAATTTTTCTTGTAACTTTAAAGATTTTGAAATGTTTAAACTGATACAAAAGTAGGAAGGGGGGAGGGGGAGGCACATCTCATTAACAAGGGTACCTGCATAATGAACATTTGTGTTCCTAACCCTGAATTGTACTCCACATCTTTAAAATAAAAAAATAATTTAAAAAAAAAGTGGGAAGAACAGTCTACAGTCACTCTCCCTCTGCCTTCCTTCTGTAAGGACAGTTGTGATAACAGTGGGCCCATCCAGATTAGGTAGCATTCAGAGGTTCCAGGGATTAGGATGTAGATATTTTGGGGGGATCCAGTATTCAGCCACCCATACATACCTTTTTCCTCTGGACCATAAATATTTATGCTGTGTACATTAACTTTGGCTATACTAAAAATATCTTTGGAAAAGTTGCAAATTAAAGGAGAAAGTGGTTTCCTAAATTTTCCCTCTAATTACCAATATTCAGGGGTAAAGAACTTCGAACACTTCAATGTTTATATAGTGTATATTTTAAAATAATTGTAAAAGCTCTCATTTCTAGTTTCTTTACATTTCAAAAGGTATTAATATCTTAGTTTAAAAATTGGCACTAAATGTACATTGTTTAAACATATCTGTTGCAAGCATCTCAATCTAGTATGTAAGTAAGGGGTAACTTTTTAAAGGAATCTTCCCCACCCCCAGGACTCCTGAGAGGTATCTGTGCTTGTCATCTGATTTTGGAAGTTGGGCCTCGAGCCATGCTGGGCTGTCCTCCTGGATGGAGGGATTCACGAAAGGAACGGTGAAATCAAACAGGTACCTGAATGGCCAGCAAGAGGTTAGGTGTGGAATTCAGTTTTACCAGTAAATGATTTTCTTGGTTGTGAATAAAGGGAATAATCAGGGGGAAATTATCAACAACCTGAGACATTAAATTTGAAATAGAATTTTTTGAATAATTGAGACCTACTCTAATGAGGACTTATGTTAGAAGCTTTGAGAGATTTGAGAAAAAAAAAAAAAAGAAATTGAAAATATTTCCAGCTAGTGAGAGAGACATGGTATAATTATTTCAAAAGTATTGTAAAACAACACACACACACACACACACACACACACACTGCTATGGGTTTAGGGAGTGATGTGAACCCTACAAACTTGGAAATTTAATGGGAAAGCACAAATTTGTCTAATAGCATTTTGGTTGTAATTTTAAGGGTGGTGGGCACCCAGCCCATGGGAATAGGAAGTAACAGTGAACTTGTACGTTAATAAACAAGCAGTTCAAGAACCCACCTGATAGTTTCCTCAGGGAGAGACTTGACCTTTGACACTGAGTTTACCCCATCATCTCCCAGGGTGCCCAGGAATGCCCTGTGGGACTAGAAACACCCCACATTGCAGGACCCTGCTACATACAGGTGAATTGTGGGCTTCCCCTGTGCATTTCCCTTCACCCCTGTGAGGCCACTGTAGATGTCTGGTTCCTTTGCTTGGTGGAGGTCACCTGCTGGCTCCACGTGTCAGCTGTTTCCACGCCAGGCTCTTTGTCCCAGCCACAGCCCCAGTGGCTGCTGAAGTGCACTTGGAGAACTGGCACACAGAGTGGCCTGTGTCTGGCCTCAGTCCCTTCTCTGCTCCACTTGTCATGAATGAACAGAACATGGGTGGGAGGAGGCGTGCATTTGGGGTGGGGAGATGCCACGTTCAAGAGCAGGGTTTCTGGCACTGGTGGCGGTGGTGGCTGCAGCTAGGTGGGGGGAGGGGAGTACAGAGGGCTCAGCACTTGGGACTTGACCTGTGGTGACCCCAGTGCCCTCAGATCCGGTGTGAGGAGGGAATATTCAATGACTGAACCCAGAGACATTTAAAAAATACTGATGAAAAACCATGGGAATGAAGGAGTAATACTGAATCTGTTTCAGAGTTAGATTTTGTTTTTGTTTTTATAAAAATTAAGCTCTTTTTTTCTGTGTTAAAAATAAACTCTAGATTCTTTCATATTGTGCCTTAGCCTATGTTTTTGAACTATCTTGATTGAGATCCTGACATCCAGGGTTCTTTTTTCATAGCAAAGTGGAGGGAAATAAGATTCATTCCTTTAATGAATATTTATTGGTGAGGTGGCCTGTCAAGTACTATAGGAATCTGGGCCAGGTAGCAAGATCAGTGAGACGCCATCCCTCCTCTCCTGGAGTTTGAAGTCTACTGCAGGAGGCAGATGTGCAAAAATCAAGGTGTCAGTGATAGGCCCAGTGTTGGGATTTGGACCAGGAACCAGAGCAGCTCACAGGGCAGCTGCAGGAAGATGGGTCTATCTGGTGAGCAGATTGTCCACAGACTCCTTGGGTCATCACAGGTCAAAGGTCCACGAGCTGTATGTGTTTGGGGATTCATTTTCGGTGTCGCCAGCACACGTTTTGAACTGCTGGCTGTTAGGGTTGCCAGATTACACAGAATCTTGCCTTATTTATGAAATGGAATACCTTTATTGATGATTCCTACCACATCAGATAAAGCTCGTGTACATGTGGTCTGAGCTGACTTCCTGGTTTTGGCTGCAGCTTTGCTCGGCAAGTGTCCAGGGAGTGTCTGAGTGCAAGAGCACAGCCTGTGGCATGTGGCTGCTTAGTGGGTCGGTGGAGCTGTCATCTTTAGCTGAAGCCAGGAGGGCCATGTGGAAGGTTTTCGGCTTAGGTCTAATGGAACATGCATATGCTGTAAGTTTACTTCCGACTGTACTGTTGGGTGTGGAGTTCTTTTTCTTGAGTTGTTTTCCTTATTTTGATGGAACATTTATTTAGAAAGTGGCACCTCATTTATCCTTTATAGAAGTCTTTATGAGTTTTTAGCACAGGGCAGTTAATTGTGACACACCTTTAAGGTCCTTTATTTTTTAGCATGCCACCATATCCTTCTGACATGAGACAGTTCATTTAAAACTATTTTATTTAATCTTCCAAGTTTATTAGAATGTCAGCCACAAAAGGTAACTTGAAGCCTTGTCATTAGACTATTCACCTATAAGATTTCAAATATCAAGTTAGCATGATTTTCTGCAGAACTTAAGTATGTTATGAATGTATTTGTGATGATTATTTTTTGTACAAATAAGCAATCTTTTAAAATAGTAATTGGTAACTGAGTATATTACTGGATACAAATTTTTAATTTCTCTATTTTAAAAAAAAGTTACCACTTTAAGTTCCTTGAGGGTTCTTATACCTCTCCCTAAGTCAAACTAGCTTAAGCAAATCATGGAATATGAAGAATGAACTCATGTTTGCAGGTGATGAGGTGTGGGGCATATATGGGGAAAGCAGTCATATCTTGTTGACTCACATAAAGAATGGAAATAGAGGCTAGGCATGGGGGTTCATACCTGTAATGCACTTTGTAATGCCTTTGGGAGGTCAAAGTGGGAGGATCGCTTGAAGTCAGGAGTTCAAGACAAGCCTGGGTACCATAGCAAGACCCTACCTCTAAAAAAAAAATGAAAGAAAAAAGTTAGCTGAGCATTGTGGCATGTGCCTGTAGTCCCAGATATTTGGGAGGCCAAGACAGGAGGATTGTTTGAGCCCAAGAGTTTGAGGCTGCAGTGAGCCTTGATCACACCACTGTTCTCCTGCATGGTTGACAGAGCAAGACCCTGTGTCAAAAAAAAAAAAAAAAAGAGTAACCAAATAGCAGTTCAGTTATTAAAATCCATTCTTTTATTCAGTTATTAAACAGGGAAAAGGACGAGGTTCAGCCCAGCCTGTTGACCAGTTGTTCAGATTTGTCTTTTGAGCACATCAAGATATGAAGTTTTATAGTGTCATTTGATGAGGGTGTTTTATTCAGCTGGGCTGCCTCCTTTTTGTTAGAAACAGGTGCAGCCACATGAGCTGTGGCATTTGACCCGGTGTCACCTGCTGTGTGTAGTTTTTCTGTCCAGCCTGATTCTGAAATGACACTTGAAGAATACTTGAAGCAATTTTTACTTTGTTCATGTGCTTCCTGGTGTCTACAACCAGCACCTAGACATTTTTTTAGATACATAAATATGTGACTTGTTTTCCTTCAAAATTTGCCCCCCCCCCGCCTTTTTTTTTTTTTTTTGGAGTGAACTGATTCACCTGGCAGGGCTTTTTTTCATAGGAGACATCAAGGTTAGTCACTCTCCAGAAGTAAAGATCAGCTTTTTAAATAAGAAGTTAGTACTTCCCATTCTGTTGGGCTTGGTGGCCACTTCTGGCTGCTGAAGTCCTAGTGTTTTCAGTGCTGCATCTTCATTCCTAGTGTTTCTTCATTCTTTCTTGGCATCTTGCAGACATTGTTCTCTAAGCCCCTGGTACCCTGATTCACTAAATTAGAGTTTCCTAATCTATGTCCACAGAAATACCGTGGACACAGAAAAGAGAAGGGCCCAGCCCTGCAGAGAAGCCACAGGCCTCTCTCTTCTGCAGTCGTCTTTCCTTCGGAATTCACAGCTTCTTCCAAATCCCAGTTTCCTGATAATTCTGTCCCTAAGGCAGTCTAGTTCAAATAAGTTATGGCGTATCAAATGCTCATCTCAAACTTTCCCACAAATCCCAAGTTCTTCCTCAGTTTTCCTTCTCCCATTTAGTTGTAGTAAGAGCATTAAGTTGTATTTTGGAAATGGCTATGATGCAACTGTGCCAGCAATAACTATATCAATTTTTGTTTTTCTCTCTTTTTTTACATCTTACCTCTCAAGTCCTTCAGGATTCTGGGAGGGTCTCTCTGTGGGATGGGAAAGGGTAGGTGCTGTGACCTTCCAGGAACCCTATTGGGCTTTTTAGCCCATCACAGGATTTAGAAGCTAGAGTGCCAGTTCAGTCTATCAGTCAATTTGTTGGTTCGCCTGCCTACCCACCCACCCATCCATCATCCCCGTCTATT
Organism: Cephalopachus bancanus; assembly: GCA_027257055.1. Lineage (NCBI taxonomy): Eukaryota > Metazoa > Chordata > Mammalia > Primates > Tarsiidae > Cephalopachus > Cephalopachus bancanus. The sequence continues at coordinate 10,219,356 of JAPVLO010000014.1, forward strand.
CATCATCCATTCATCCATCTACCCATCCACTCACCACTCACTTATCTATCCATCCATCTATCCATCTATCCATCCATCCATCCATCCATCCATCCATCCATCCATCTCAGTCATTGTGTGACTTAGAACAAAATACTCCATCTTTTGGGGATTGCCTCTAAAATGGATGAGTGAAGACTTGGTTGAAAACTTTGCAGTGAACTTTTATAGACCAACCACATACATCTCTCCACTTGTAGTACTGGTATCCTGGCTCTTCTCACATTTGAAGAGGCATGAATATTTGAGAGGCATGCTTTGGGGGACCATTTCTAGGATGAAGGACTGGCACCACAGGTGTCTTATATTTATATAGTAAACAGTGACTTGGCTTGGAATGCAGCAAGGCCTAGTACCCACCCTGTTCTCCAGGGGCAGCCCTGCGGCCTCGTCCCTCCACCTTCTGCATGAAACCAGTCCTGCTGAGTGCTCAGGCCTCTCTTCTCTCCTTCTTCCCCAAGTGTCTCTAGGAGAATGCTGCCATCTCAGCAATGAGTTTAACGCTTTTAGTTGAAGGCCAAGCCAGTGAGGATGTATTTGGTGAAGTCATCACAGCTGAAATCTTCTTAGCTGTGCACATGGTGTTGGGAGGCATGGGGAGAATCTCCTAGAAGTTTTTTTTTTTCATTCCCCTTCCCTCCCTACCTTTCCTCCTGTCTCCCACTCCCAAATAAATACACAAAACACAGGTCCTATAGAGTCATGCTTGGGAATATGGACTCAGAGGCCAACCTGCCTGGTTTGAATCCTGATTAGACTCTGACACCTGGGCAAGTTGCCTAACTGTTCTGAGCCTCAGTTTGTCTGCAAAATGGGAATGAGGACAGTTCTTACCTCATGGAATTAATGATGAGAATTAAGTGAGTTAAAATATAGAAGATGCTTAGAGTGCAGGGCCTATCATAAGTGCCTTGTCAGTGTTAGTGATTAAACAAAAACTGTATGAGTCATATCTATTTTGGAGTAATTGATAGAAAAAACAATTTTAGAATGTGGCATTTTGAAGTATTGCTTTTTCTATATTTTCACAGTAATAAAAACAAAATTCTAGCCACAGTTTTGGGTGGAAAGGTTCTGCTCTAATTAGAGAAAACGTCACAAGCAGTCTCCCTCAAGGTTCAGAGAAAATAGAAAGTTATTCTGTTTTGTGTGAAACGGCAAAAATAATAATCACAGACACTTCTCGGACATCTTGTGCATGTGAAGCACTGTCCTGCACGCTTGATACTGGGTATCTAAGGCTCTTCAAAATCTTAGGAGCTTGTTTTTATACCCATTTTACAGAAGAGTAAAGAGGACTAGAGAGTTTCCTAGACTTGCCTGAGCTAGGAAGTGGCTGAACACAGTCTGTTGGCTTCCTGCTCGTAGGGGTGGAATGTTCCGCCTCCATCCTTCTGCTGAGCAGAACCAGAGGAGTTTGCTTGTAATCACATTGTCTCTCATGGTTGACAAGTCTATTATTGCATTTCCTTTTCAAGGCAGTTTTAATGTTGAGGAGCTTTTTCTTATAAGTCAATTTGCCAAAAATAAGCAGCCAAATCATGTTTCTTTGTTTTCTATGGTTTGATGAAACTTTCTGGCTTGAAAAAACTTCCTTTTTTATAGCTGTAAAGCAGCCAAGGCTCTCCACTGGGGCTAATGGAAACTTACCTGTGTGACTGGAGCAGGAGGTCCTGGGTCCTTACTGTTCCCGGCACTCACTGATTCCATTCCAGAAAAGGGACAGAGCAGAGCAGCTCATCCATTTTATTTAGCCTGAGTCTCGAGTATTTTAAAGGGTGATTCTGAGCTTTATTGTCCTGTTTGTGGACAACAGTGGTAAGGTAATCCAAGTGTCTACCAACAGGAGTGTGGCAGGCATTCCTTAATCTTTGCTGTTCACCCTCCGTGGCCAGGGGTATTTGGGGGCTTTGTTGTCCCTGGAAACCTGGAAGGAACTATTATCATGTCTTTATCCCAAGTCATAAATTTACACTCATTGGAAAGATAAGCAAATTTGGCAGAAAGACTGAGTCAGTTAACTTGGTCTTGACCTCTAAGACAGGATTAGTAAACATACTGAATCTTAAATTATTTATTATGTTGGTCACAGCAGCTGGAGAGTCCCCAATAAATGAAACTTTAACAATTATTTATTATTTCACATTGCTTATTATTGGTCATTTAGAATCCTGATACCATTACTGATTGAAAAATAAAGAAAAAAAATCTTTCTACTATAGAACATGGCGATTTTATTTAATGGCAGAAATATTCTTTGACTCTTCTTACTCTTCTAGAAGAAAATGTTCCACTGAATAATTGATGCTTCTGAAATGAAACCCTTTGTATTTTTATGATACTAGAATAGCTTTCATTATCTAAATGAATGTTAGACAGCCCTGAATATTAACCATTTTCATACAATAAACATTCTGAACATAGGAAAATTCAGCCAACTTGATTGTTCTCAGGTGAAGTTCAGACCATGAATTATACAGAACCATAGATAATTGCGGTTGATGGAACTAATCACAATATGCAAATCAGCAACTATTAACAACCATATGAAGGTTTTCCCATGGTTTTGTTCAAATAGGATGTTAAAACTGGAAACTTAATTATGTAACTCAGGATGAAAAATACTTTCACATTTTTTTAAAAAGAATTGAGACAAAATCATTATTTTGTACGCTGTGTTTTGATTTTGTATAAACTAAATTATAAGGTGTACCATTTTTGATGACAGAGGGACAAAATGAGAACATGGTGTTGTCTTGTATTGCGTATTCTGGATCTGAAGTTCCTGCTTCTAAGATTATGCTTGGCTCAAAATGATACAAATACCCTTCATATTACTCATTTATACTTAAAAACATTCTTTCTGAAGATTCTTACATCAGGTCCTTGTTATCCAAGGATAATTAGAACCAGAAAAAAGCCATTTAAAGTAAATCCACTTAAGTGGGGACCAGAATTCTATAACATAATGACAAAAAACTTTTGGACTTTATCTTGAAAAAAACAAACCGAAAATTTTGAAAATGAGTTTGTGTTAGCTTATATTTAGCAAAAATTAGGTGGTTGTTTTGATTATGACTGGCTCTTAGAATGAACAATGCAGAAATATGTGTCGGTTGTTTTGAGAAGAGTAAACTTTGGGGGCAAAAATAGATGATTCTGTATGTTGGCACTGTTTATAACACATTTGACCTTTATATCACATCATAAAGATGATCAATGTTACAAAAATATTCAAGCTCTTGGTCATTTTTTTGGGAACCTTTTAGGTTTTTGGATACTAAAATCATTCTTGAAATCCCTAATCTTGTCACTAACTTTAAATTTTTCATCCTAAATGATTGTTTTCTAATAAACTGCTCAGTTCCACTTGCCATTGTTTTACCTGTTACTGGGGGAAATTTTCTAATGCTGTTTTGATTTTCCTTGTGAGATCTTGTATTTTGTGACAAATTTTGCAGTTTCACTTTGTAGTAGACATATATCATTTTGTGGGAAGTACAAAACGCTGACAGGATCAGGCATGGACAACAACTATAAACAAGGATGGATTTTTGAGGGGGAACTCAGTTCATAAAATGGTTGGTTATTAGGAAATATTTTAGTGTTTTGAAGACGTGCTTCCCTGAACAACCTTATAACTAGGGATTTCGGTAATGAATACTCAGATAACAAGTGCCCCCTGATTTATTTGTGTGAATCTATCCCGGTATGCACTATAAAAAAGAGACTCATCATGGGGAGACCCCAGGTCTAGCCTCAGTTCTGCCAGTGCATAGCTGTGATTGTGGACAAATCACTTCCTTTTGGCATAAATCTACTTATCTATGAAATGGAAAGGTTGTGCTAAAGTCCCTTCCAGTTTTACATTCTGTGAATCCACATTGTTGGCTATTTTAAGACTGGCAAGCTATATCATTCTGTTTTCATAGATTCCTAGAGTTTAGCAGACATCAATGACTTCTTTTAGTTTATTTGCACTATATAGCATAATAGATGGATAGATAGATGATAGATATGCATTTTATGCTTTCGGTAGCTTCATCCATACATAATTATGCTTTTGGTAAAGTTGTCATCAGCAGTTTGGTACAATTTTAAATTCTGCTCTTTTCACCCGTGTTATCTCATGTTTGCACACGTATTGTAACCTTAATACTGCTCTCTGATTCACATATATATGTTCTAATGGCCGATAGTCCCTTGAGTATGTTTTAATGTATTTAAATATATCTTGACCATTGGACGGCTGAGCCCCTTGAGAGTTTTTGGTCTTTTTGGCCATGTTACCATAGACAACTTTGTAGATAGATACTTTTTTTTAAAAAGAACATCTCACACATGGCACAGTTCTGTGTGCATTTTGGCACTTAAGTGCCTTTTGTCGCTGCTATAAACAGGAAGAAACAAACTAAGGCAGGGCGCCCAGCTAAGTGAAGCAAGAAGGACAAAAGAAAATGGGAAGAACATTGGCTTTTACTGCTGCCAAGCAGGGCAAATAGAGATCCTGGGGAGTCTGGTGTTAAATAACAAAGGATGCAGCCAGCAAGGCAGAAATCCAGCCCCCCCCCCCGCCACTCTCGCCTAGCATCTGATTACCTGGGAAGGCTGGTGACCTTTGGCTTCTGACTTTCTCTGGTCAGAGCATCAGCCCTGTCCAGAGAACAAAGTCATCCATCATCCCCAGAGGGGAGAACATCTGTAGGATCCGCTGGGCTCACCCCTGCAAAGCATCTACAAACCGAATTAGTTAATGCCACATGATTAAAAATTGCAGCACTTTTCACTTTTATTCTGAATCTTGGAACTATTCAATGTGCACTTGGGGGAAAATAGTTTGTTCAACCATTGTAATTAGATTTGCTACCTCTTACTCAGATAAAGGAAGCATAATTGACACTTTCCCCTTCTTGCTTGTTAATATCTCCTTTAGTCTGTGGGTATCTTTGCTTCCTCTGAATCTGCGGGTAATCAACTTGCAATGCTTGTTTCACAAGTACCGAGGTGGTTATTGGGCAAGAAAGGGAACTATGCACTGCTGAAACTGGGGGTAACATGGTTGTTTGCAATAGATGATTTCAAAGCCAGGTTCAAGTGGATTCAGTCATAGCAGTTTCAGTAATTATAGAAATTATGTGTCAATTTCAAATTCCACTGTGCTAGGTCTGTGGGAATAAGGGATATTGACAAAGTAGGAGGTAGTTCCATATTTTCAGGTGTTAATTTAGGGCAAACCAATTATCCCATCTTACATCTGTATATATTTCTGTGCTTTGGAAGTTGCATCCTGTAATTTTCAAAATGTTTTTCCTTCAGGTTCTAGCTACATTGGATACTGGTTGTTTTCTAAAACTGAAGGAGAAGCCCATGAAGGAATGGTGAATTCTCTTTGAGTTTCGAAAAACAGAATAAGAGGTAATTATGATTTCAGAATGTGTTTGCAATACTGAATGGAGGTCAGCTGCAATAGCAACAAACAAACAAAACCCAAGCGTTTTAGAGATTTGTCTCTTATAAAAGAATAACTGGTTCTATTCTGATTTGTTTTATGAGGTGAATTTCTTTTTAACAAAATTTAACATAGTCTTCTTAAATATGCTTTTTCAGGTAAGTTTGCCTGAGGATTAAGGTGTTACCTGTCTAAGCAGTCAACTCCTTTACTTTGACTGCATGCCTGGGCCTGACTGCCATGCCTGTTCTATGTGACAGCCTCAACTTTATAGAGAATATGTGAAAAACTCCAAGATATAAGTTACAGGAAGACAGGTAAAGTGTAGGTATCCATTTTTATCACATAGAAGTATGATAAAACTCAATAACCAACACCCTCATCTCTGCCCCAGTCCCAGCCCATTTAAGCCCAAGAATAACTGATGGCCTCACCTGGACAAGACCAGTCTGTCTTTGGCTCCAGGAGCCATTCCCTTTCCTGGCCACCAGACCCTGCAGTTTGCTGTCCTCTCTTGGCCATAATTCCTTACTTGGCTACTCTCAGTTCTCCTGCTTCCCAAAACTCCCCACCAAAAGCTCAAGTCTACCCTTAGCTTGCCTGTTGGGACGCAAAAGATTGCCTTTCCCAAATCTGCTCACAATATTTTGTTCTTAGGGACAGTCACCTTTCCTGCTCTTCCATTCTCAAAATATCAATTTATTTTTCCCCTCTTCTCAAGTTGCTCTGTCCAATGGTTAGATTTATAGAAAAAATGAAACCACATTTAAATTCATATTGATCTACTTTCTTAGGTAAATTGATCCTAACATTAATGGGTAGAGCATATAAATAAACAGATTTGAATTCAGCATAAGAATTTTTTAAACATGTGACTGTCTAATAAATAAGTTGTCTGGTCTGGAGGAGGATCTCCACTGTTGGAAATATTTTTATAGAAGCCACATGCCTGTCTGACAAGGGTGCTGCAGTCGAGGAACCTCCCTGAATTGGGAGACGGTCAAATTAAATCTCTCTAGGTCCATTTTAACCAAAAGGAATTTCATAATTTCCCAATGGATGTCCCTAAGGAAGCAAAGTTTTATGTTTTCACACATTCAAAAAATTACCCAAAGATATTTAAGGATATTTTGTTCTTAGGGACAATCACCATTCCTGCTCGTCCATTCTCAAAATATCAATTTATTTTTACCCTCTTCTCAAGTTGCTCTGTCCAATGGTTGGATTTATAGTTAAAAACAAACCATATTTAAATTCATATTGATCTACTTTCTTAGGTAAATTAATCCTAACGCCAGTGGGTAGAGGATATAAATAAATAGATTTGAATTATTTTCACTTGCAATTTCTAGTGCTTCTGTCATGCTCTTGAAGTGACTATCTAGCTCACTGCAGCCTTGAACTCCTGAGCTCAAGTGATCTTCCTGCCTCAGCCTCCTGAGTAGCTGGAACTACAGGCACATGCCCCATTCCAAGTCAATTAAAAACATTTTTTTCTGTGTTGCCCAGGCTGGACTCCAACTCCTGGCTTCAAGCAATCCTCCCGCCTCTTCCTCCCAAAGTGCTGGGATTACAGGTGTGAGCCACCATGCATGGCTTTGGGAGGTGACTTTCTTTAGACCTTCATTCTCAAGCATATATCCTGACTGGCTTGCTCTTAGCCCTCATGAAACTGAGGGCTGTTCAGGAAGAGAATGATTTTTGTATGCCTGTAGTAATTCCATGGTGAAGGGCAGTGCAGAGGGTTCCTTGGGGCGGTGGGGGGAGTCCAGTGGGCGTGAAGAGTGACGGTCTGGCAGAGGCTGGGTGTGGCTCCAGTGAAGCTCTTGGTGCAGTTGAATCAGGGCAGATGACCATTAGGATCTACCAAGGGAGAAAAGTGGTCAAAGTCCGTCGGAAACGAGTGTCTGGTTTGCAGGGCTGGGAAGAAGAAGTTTGCTATGAGTTGATCATAAGCCTGACTGTTTGGAAAAGCTTAGCATGACCTTTGAACCCCTCTCTTCTGTTACTCTTGAACCCTTCATGTCTGCCCCCATGACCAGCTCTCCCCTTTGCCATTCTGTGGGGACAGCAGGAGAGTAGTTCCTACACCCAAGGTGAAGCCCAGTATCTCTAAACGTCTGAAGGCCCTGTGGCCATCCCAGTGGACGATACAGACTTGAGCCTGTAAAGGCATATTTGAATTTTAACAGAATGTTTTCACTCCTCTTTCCTCATCAGTCTAATACTGGAAAGAAGTATTTCCTCCTCCTTCCTTCTAAATGCAGCATCACTTTGCCCTTACCTTATGCCGTTGGTTGGGCTCCTTTTATTAGTTACCATGGAAAGGTTCTGTCATCACTGATCACTAGACTATAAGCTCTGTGAGAAAAAGGATTTCTTTGTTTTGTTTGCTACTTTAAACCAGGCAACTCAAGTAGTGTGTGGTGCATAATAGGTGCATGATAAACATTCACCTAATGCGGTAACGTATGCTTCTCTCTGACTAAATTGAGAGTGTCAGGGAGACAAGACCAGTCCCTTCCTCCATGAGTTCCTTGCTGGGCTGACTCAGCAGCTGCCCTCTGCACTGGCCCTGGTCTGTGGGATATGACACCTGCACTGTGGGTTGAGGTGAGGTACCCACAGGTGGGCTGCTCTCTGGAAGACTGAGGAAAGGGTACTGTGTTGGAACCCTATTGGTGACCTTAGGTTAAGCTCTGCTGGTCTTTTGCTTAAGGCATAAAAGATGCTTCCTGAGATACTCATGAATGAGATGTGGAAGAGAAGCAAAAGCCAAGAACCAGTGTGGTTGCCCATGCCAGGACCTTGTCACTTACTGTGTTCACCAGCCCCTCCCAGGAAACTGTCTGATGGCCTGAACTGGGGGGGTAGGTGGGGGTGACAGGAAGGGCGTGTGCTGCGTGTCACAGCTGAGCCTTCTCCTGGGTCAGGTCTGAGAGGAAGTGTGTGGTAAGTCACTTGGAGGCAGAGGGCTGTCCCCGAGTGGGGTTAAGGTGGTCTTCGGTGTCTCTTCCATGCCTATCTAGGAAGTCCTGTCCCTGTTGCAATAATGAAGGAGCCAAGGTGGCCCAGTGTGAAGAGTTTTGCTGCAGTGGGCCCAAGGCGTGTTGGGGCAGGTAAGAAGTTGGCTGAGGAGTCCAATCTAATCCTGATGATCTGCTAACAACTTTGAGTGGCTGCCCTGAGGGGCAGTCACGGCATTTGACTTCCTTTTCCAGATGATCATAAGGAGAAGGGAGGTAGGCAAACTTTTCCACAACTTCTATGCTAACGAGTATATCTGTAAAGGACATTTTAGGGACAGGGACTTTAAGGCACAATAATAGTTACCTTATGCTCAGCTGACAGATACTTTTGATAGTTAAGAGGAGGATTTTAATTGATGTAACTGTGAATGTATGCTCCTTGCCTCCTTCCTCTCTTTCTCCTCCTCCTTTTCTTCCTCCCCACCCCCCACCCCAAACACACACACTCCCTGTTCCATCTTTAGAAGTTTTCATGCCTTTGCAAATCGGGCTTTGTGCTGAGCCCGTCTCCACCATCATCTGTCCCCAAGCCCTCATTCTGTGTCACTTGCTTGCTACTGACTTCTGTCCCCTCCTCTCCTGCACCTGCCCAAGTCTTGCTTTCCTGCCCATCCTCTTGGGCACATACTCTCTTCTCTTACAATTTTGTTCTCCCTATACCATGCCCTCCCCCAGAGTGACCTGTCCCTGTCCTATTCCCTAGCATGGCAGTTGCACATGCAAATCCTTATGATGTCATTCCTGCCCCCTCTCCACTGGGATCTCGCCTCCTCTCTGCCCGGCAGTGCTCTGGGCTTCTCCTGGGCCTGACCTTCTCTTGTCCCTGGGTAGCTGCTTGTGAGGTAGGCTCAGCAGGTGATGCCCATGCATGTTGGTCATCTTCTCCCCTCCTTCCCTGTACTTGCTTTTTTTGATTTGCACTAAACTCCATCGCTCTTCTGAAACACACAGCACATTTTTTACAATGTGCATCTTCCAGCTGTAGTCCCGGGGCTACAGTTGTCAGCATGGCATGGGAGCCCTACTGATGCAGGCTACCATCCCCCATCCCTCCTTCATGCCATGGTCTAGTCTTAGGGACTGACTCTTGCTTACTGAAAATACGCGGCTCAGCCTCACAGACTTGCATAAGCTGTTCCTACTGCCTGGAATGCCTTTCCTTTCCTTTTCTACTATCTAAATCTGACTGATCACTAAAGAGATCATTCAGGAGCCTCGTCCAAGAAGCCAGCTGGGTCAGGTGCACCCATGGCTGGAGGTGGGGAGGGTGGACAAATTAGAGCATATGCTAGACTGTGTGCTTGACATGCTGGTTTCCTCAGTTAAACAGACTTCTATAAAGCTGAGACTGGCCCCCTGGACTGTGGTATCTAGCCAAACCAAAGGTGTGTAGAAAGTGGCTGGCTTTTTGATCATCCGTCTTCAGACTTTCCAGTACTTTTTGCTTTAGGCTATTGTTTTACTAACAAAATATCTAATGAAGAAACCCCATCTGATACAGATGGAAGTTGTCCCTGTTTCTCCAACCATGGCTTCAGTGGCTTTGTTAACTACTGCTTCTCCTCTCAAGCACATTTCTCAAGCATATTTCCTGGCTGGCCTGCTTTCAGCCTTCTTGAAGTTGAGGACTGTCTAGAGAGAGAATGTTTTTGTGTACCTGAAGTAATTCCATGGCAAAAGGCAGAAAAGAGGGTTCTTTGGGACAGTGGGGGAGCCCAGTGTACACGGGGAGTGAGGGTCTGGCACAGGCTGGGTGTGGCTCCAGTGAAGCTCTTGGGGCAAGTGAATCAGGACAAATGACAGGGTCTACCAAGGGAGAAAAGTGGTCAAAGTCTGTCAGAAATGAGTGTCTGGTTTGCAGGGCTGGGAAGAAGAAGCTTGCTATGAGTTGGTCATAAGCCTGTTTGGAAAATCTTAGCATGACCTTTGAACCCCCCTCCTTTGCTACTCGAACCCTTCATGTCTGCCCCCATGGACAGCTTTTCTCTTTGCCATTCTGGAGGGGTAGCAGGAAAGTAGTCCCCATACTCGAGGTGAAGCTCAGTGTCTCTTGGGAATGTCTGAAGACCCCATGGCTATCCCTGTGGATGATACAGACTCGAGCCTATAAAGGTGTATTTGAGTTTTAACAGAATATTTTCACTCCTTTATCCTCATCAGTCCTCTCTAATGCTAGAAAGAAGTATTTCTTCTTTCTTCCTTCTGAATGCAGCATCACTTTGCCCTTACCTTATATCATCGGTTTGGTTCCTTTTAGTAGTTATGATGGAAAAGTTCTGTCATCACTGATCACTAGACTCTAAGCTCTGCGAGGGAAAGGATTTTTTTCTGTTTCATTTGCTACTTTAGACCAGGTACCTACAGCAGTGTGCGGTGCATAATAGGTGCATGATAAACATTCACCTAATGCAGTAGCATATGCTTCTCTCTGACTAAACCAAGAATGTCTAGGAGACAGGACCAGTCCCTTCCTCTGTGACTTTCTTGCTGGACCAACTCAGCAGCTGCCCTCTGCACTGGCCCTGGTTCTGTGGAATGTGACACCTGCGTTGTGGGTTGGGGTGAGGTACCCACAGTTGGGCTGCTCTCTCTGGAGGGCTGAGCAGGGGTTGTTGTGTTGGAACCCTTTTGGTGACCTTAGGTTAAGCTCTGCCAATCTGTTGCTTAAGGCATAAAAAGATGTTCCATATGTGCATGTGAGCGTTTAGTAACAATTGGTGGAGCTAGTCAGTCCTTTTCGTTGCCTGCAAACTGCTACACACCCAGGTGTTCTTAATGTTGTGCAGGGGCAGCTACAAGAAGAGCAGGGCCAAGAGATGGTTGTGAATGCAGCTTACATCAGCTCAGGGTCTCCTTATCCTAAACCACGAGTAAAACCCAGAGCAGAGGCGAAGGGCCGGAAGTGCACCGGGGACTTCTACCATGTCCACTCACTTCTTTTTGGTCAAAAATACATTCTCCTTACTCAAGGCTCATTTGCTGCCTTGTGCTGGGCACAATCCAGGGAACAGTCTCTGCCTCCTCCAGCATATACTGTTGTGAACAGAATCAGGGCTCTAGCAAGATGCCGGAGCCTTTATCTTTCAGATAAGGTGGATCCTGGCTTCACTGCTAGAATGAAAGCAAATGCCTTTTTAGTGACATTAACCCATTTTGTACAAGTGTTCCTCACCCTAGTCTGAGGACACCAAGGCAGGATGGTCAGCGGTGTCTTCTTGCATGAACACTTTGGGCTGAGGAGTTGAAGGTGGAGCTTTTCGATGTGATGAACGAAGAGGGGAACATCAGACATGAGTGAGTTTCTGGCATAGTTTACACTATGGATGGACTTGGGCAGGAAGGGAATCCTTTCCCTCCTTTCTCATGGCCCTGCAAGTCTTACAGTAAGTGGCCAATGAAACTGTATCCCAGATGTCACTCTGAGCAGCACTGACAGCATTCAGGGAGGGACTGGGCCTGTTTCTCCTGGTAGAATTTTTTTCTTTGGCTTAAGTATATTGCCAATGCATGACAGGACAGAGCAGCAGGAGAAGTGGAAACTCTCCAGCATCCTCACCTCACATGCCTGGAAGTATTACTTGGGGGTGGAAATTGAATGCATCAGGGAAAAAAGGGAAGGGAGAGAAACTTACAGAATAGGACATGGGACACTCCATGGAGAGAGGGTAAGCACAATTCACTTTCTGCAGTTATTTCTCTTTCCTTAAGTTTACATCTTTTAAATTTGACTTTTAAAAATGATCACAATTAAATAGCAAGGATTAAGCACTCAGTTGATCAAGTTACTTTGTCAACCTTTATTTTGAAGTGTCTCTAAGGTAAGCGATCTCTATTCTAGTGGACAGATGGGTTCTGATGACCTGGGAAGAACTTGTGTTAACAGGGCTAATTCTCAGCAGATGCTTCCAAGACCCAAGGGTCACAGCTGTGTGCCAGTAGAAAAAGAGAGGTGGAAAATCCACTCCATACAGCCAAATGGGTGTTAGAGCCGAGGCAAATGCCAACTTAAATGTAGCCCTATGTGTGGCCAAAGGCTGTTGTCAAAAACAGAAAGAGCTGGCTCTGGTTCCCTAAACCAATATCTAGTTCAGTTCCAAGAGCCAGTTGCTCCGGGCCCCTAAGGTGATATCTCAAGGCCCAGAATGACCCCTTTTGCCCACTGGAGTCAGCCAAAACCTTGTGGTTCTTTCTACTTACCTTTGACAAGAGGAAATCTCTACAAAACTCTGTGTCATGATCCCAGAAACATGTCTTACTTTATTGTCCTGGTACAAGACTGTTCTGTAAGCTCTCTGCATTAGAGGCAAGCCAACAAGCATTTACTTGTGTTTGCGTTTGGTAATTAACAGTCTTTACTTTCCAGGAGTTTGTATCTCACATGCACACATGCAAGCATACATACACATACTTTATCTATTCATTGAACTTAAAAACAGGAGAGTGAATGAACATATATATGTTTAAGGGACACAGAGAGGTAGAGCAGCAATAGGACATTGATGAATTAATCTTTACTATAATGAACAAATCTTTGTGTAACAGAATAGGCATAAAAGGATGGGAAGAAAAACAAGGGAGTAGATAATGGGAATATGGAATGGCAATGTTAAAATAATTTAGGGTGCCAAGAGGAGGGAACTTCTAGTTTTGCATGGAGAATGCAGCAGGGAGGAGGAGACACTTAACTCAAGTACTGAAGAACCAGGAGGAGCTTGGCAAGTAGAAGAAGTGGACATATGTTAATCGCCTACTGAATACCAGGCACTGTGAAAGTCACTTTTGTATGTAATTTTGTCATTAGGTTTTTTCCTGAGGGAAATGATATCCAGTAACTTTACAAAGCCACACAAAATAGGATTTCCAATCATTATCCTAGAAGTCATTGGTTTTAACACTCTAGGGGAGATGTTGATAAACTTTTTCTGTAAAGGGCCAGATGGTAAACTTTTCAGTCTTTGTGGGCCATAGAGTCTCTGTCACAGTTATTCAACGCTGTCATTGTACTATTAAAACAGCCACAGATAATACGGAAATGAATGAGCATGGCTGTGTTCCAATAAAATTTTATTGGCAAAAATCAGCAATAGATCGCATCTGGCCCATGTTCTGCAGTTTGCTGATCCCTGTTCTAGAATGACAATTATAGCTACCATTTTGTTCCAGAATATTTCTGGAGAGGGAGCCTATAGGTTTTATTGCTTCTCAAGTGGGTCAGTGCCTATTGAGAGAGTTCTGGACAGTGAGTTTCATGATGCATTATAGAACCTCACAGAGAAATGATAGCAGCCTGGATTAATAATGGAGATTCAGACTGACCCAATTTCCTAACATTCACATCATTATGATGAATAATTAACAGACCTCTGAAAATCCAGATATAATACATCTTTAGGTCGTTATAGAGGAGTCCAAGGAGAAAACCACACTCATTCAGTCTTGGCAAAGCGTTTGACGTTGCGTGATATGTGTGTGTTTTAACTCTGAGATTAAAGAAAAAAATAGGAACCGAGGTGATTTGTTGGAGCCATTGGGAAGCAATAAGGTAAATATATCAATGGATGACCTGGAAGAAGCCTAGAGCACAAAGTCTCAGTCCTGCTGTCTTCTGGAAAAAGGCAGAAACAGAAACAGCTGGTTAGCGTAATTAGGAGTGGGGGAGGGGGTATGTGAAAGGAAATCCCAAGTCCAGATTAGAAAAAGCAGAGTGCGTGTTGACATCTTAAAGCAACAAGCCAGGAAAATCTGTCTTTAATAGATGATTCTGTGGGAAAAGCCACTAAATCCAGAGATTTGAATAAAGAATCCTTTGCAGCAAAACAGTGAAATTTTTTTAAAAAACAAGTCTCTGTAAGAGTATACACTAAGAAATATAGTGTGGCTGGAAAGCCATGAAAGGACTTCAGAAATGTTACTAAAATGAAGCCCTGAGAAGCTCTGTTAGTCACCTCTGTTGGGTGTGTGCAACTGAGGAGATTGTTCCCTTGGTTCATCATGGAGGGGCTGGACTACTTTGGTTACTTTGGGGAGCTAATTTCTTTTGAATAAAATGTTTAAAAAATGAAAAACAGATGAAGTTTATAAGATGGCTTTAGGTTTAGATTCAAACTTTCTCTCTAGTAGATGAATAGGTGAAAAGGGAAATCGGTGCCTGTTGTCTCTGGCAGGCCCTGTGCCTGATGTTCTCACATGCGTTTTGATCTGGTTCCCCATCAGACTTTCTGTGCTGCTGTTCTTAGGGATGGATTAGGGATAAAGAGGGAGGAAAAGATGGAAAATATGGAAGTTGATAGCTTTCTGGAAGAAGCACATGTTAGCATGCTATAGTTATTCCAGTCACAGCAATTGAAACTTTTCCTTTTTTTTTTGAATTCTGAGCACTAATCTTGTCTTAGACAAAGCAGATGTGATTGGGGACATGCACAAGTCCTGTCATGTGGACTTTCCTGCCACCGCTTCTCACTCTCACTTGCAGGAACCCAGCTTGTTTGTCATTTCTAGCCTCTTTAGATGCAGCTTCATAAAACTAAGAGTTTCCTCAACATACAAATCTTAATGCAGTTAAAGAAAATAATCTGTAAAGCAGATAAACACTCTGATATGGATTATGTCAAACAGCCAGTGTTTACATAAAGGACTTTAATGTGTAAACCAAAGATCCTTATAATTTGACTTCTCTTTGCCATTGGATAAAGTTTTTTTATGACGCAGATATGATAAAGAATAAGCCTACTCAGCAGTCTTGCTGACATCCTTTTGTTTTAGCAAGGGTTAAATAAAGAGGCTCTTCAAAGCAATGTTGATATATTTCATAAAGCTTTGAAGCTTTTCTTAGCTTTACTGGAAATCTTTGTTTCCTGGAAAGTTCACTAATGAAGTATGTTGTTTCTCACAGAAATCTGTGTCTTCATTATAGATAGTCAATGACCTAGTTAGTGGAGATGCTTTTGCAAGATTGGATTAATATCTAAACTGGTCAACTATTTCCACGGTAAAACTTTTAAAGTCTTAAGGTATAATGCTGTTTGAATCAAATAAACCTTTTCTTTATCTTAGATCATATCATTAACTTATTAACTCCCTGAGGGCAATACAATATACATTTCTCAGCAACTCAGATGAAAACAAGTTCTTACTCTGCTGTCACCCAGGCTAGAGTACAGTGGCTCAATCATAGCTTACTACAGCCTCCAGCTTCTGGGTTCAAGTGATCCTCCTGCCTCAGCCTCTTGAGTAGCTGAGACTACAGGTAGGTGTGTGCCATCACATACAGCTCATTAAAAATTTTTTTTTTTTTTTTTAAGAAATAGGATCTTGATGTGTTGTTGCTCAGGCTGGCCTTGAACTCCTGGCCTCAAGCAAAAAAAATCCCAAAGTGTTGGGATTTCAGGCATGAGTCACTGTGCCAAGCCACTGGATGGCTGCTATCAAATGTGGAACTAGTGCTCCATCCCAGGGTCTTCCATCTCATCAGTGGTATCCTCATTCACCCAGTGGCCCAGTCTGGTCAATTACTGCCTTCACTGTCACCTCCCAGCCCAGGGGCCACCATCTTTACTGGGATGGCTATGATGGCCTCCTGTTGAGCTCCCTGCCTTTTCTCATTCACCTCCATGGCCACCCATTCCCCAAAGTCTGCTTTCCTTAGAGCAACCAGACTGAGGATTTGAAACTAAATCAAGATCATATCACTGCCTTGCTTCCATCCACCTCGGGCTTCAAGTAACTCCTAGAATAAAATCCAAAGTTCTGGCACAGAGCTTATGTGGTCTGCACTGGGCCACTGATCAGCACCTCCTGCTGGCTTCCAAGGCACTCTTCTTCTCACTTCACTCTGCCAGACTGGCAACATGTCACACTCCCATCTCAAGCTGGGATTTGGCATTTGTTTTTTCTTCTGCTCACTCTCCCTCCAGAATCACCCAGCCTCCTTTCCCATTTCTTTTTTTTTTTTTTTGATTTGGAGTCTCACTCTTTCATCCAGGATGGAGTGCATTGGCATGTTCATAACTACCCCAACCTCAACCTATGCTCAGGTGATCCTTCTGCCTCAGCCTTCCAAGTAACTGGAACTAAAGGCATGTACCACCACACCTGACTTATTTTTTGATTGATTGTAGAGATGAGGTCTTGCCCAGACTGATCTCAAACTCCTGAGCTCAAGCAATCCTCTTGCCTCCCCCTCCCAAAGTGCTGGTATTACAAGCATGAGCCACTGAACCCAGCTCCTCTATTTTTAATATGAGTGAGTTCTTAGTATCTTAACACTCAGAGGTTACTTTAAGAAATTACATATGACTAAAGGAGTTTTTTCCCTACAAATGAGCAACCAATAATCTTCCTCTAAGTATTATGTGAGAAGAAATTGGAGGTGGGAGTTAGTAAAGGAACTCAGAGACGTGGTTTGCAGAATTTTGTGGAAGGTCACGATAGCTCCATTCCATGAGATAATTTTGATCACATCATTGTTCTTAACTGCTTTTAGAAAATCAGATTTACTGATGTATAATTTACACATAGTAAAATTCATCCTTTTTCACGCACAGCTATGTTTTGATAAGTGTATAGTTGTATAAGCACTACCATAATCAGGATATAAATACCCATCACCCTGAAAGCATTCCTCATACCCCTCTGCTCCAATCAGTCTCTCTGCTCAACCCCACTGCTCTGTCTTCTGTCCTTATGGTTTTGCCCTTTCCAGAATGTTAAATGAATGGAGTCATACAGTGTAGCTTTGTGACTCTGGCTTCTCTCATTTAACACTTGGGGTTGATTCTTTTTTTTTAGGCAGAGTCTCTCTCTATTGCCCATGCTGCAGTGTAGTGGTGTGATCATAGTTCACTGCAGCCAAGTAGCAGGGAATACAGGTGTACAGGAATACAGGCACCACCATGCCTGACTAATTTTTATTTTTTTTATTTTTTGTAGAGATGAGGTCTTGTTATATTGTCCAGGCTGGTCTCAAACTCCTGACCTCAAGTGATCCTCCTATCTTGGCCTTCCAAAGAGTTGGGATTATAGGTGTGAGCCAATGTACCTGGGCCTACATTATTTTTTTAAACAGTGGGGCAGCATAGCATAGTTGTTAAGAGTAAGAATTCTGGAGCCAAATTCTGCTCCTAATCACCTGTGTGACCTGGGGCAAACTTTGTCTGCCTCAATTTCCTCATCTATAGAATGGGGATAATAAAAGTAGCTAGTAATGATGATTAATGGTTGATATGTTTATAGTGCTTAGAACAGTGTCTGGAAGTACTGTGTGCTAGGTGAATATTAGTTGCTGCAGTTACTGTTATTAACTTTACCCCCAATTCTCTGAAAATGTGCATGTTTCATGCATTTGCCATGTATTACCAGCTGCCAAGTCCTCAATATCTGCCCAAAGAATGATTTGAATCCAGGTAGCAATGAGAACGAGTTTTATGACATTATCATGTCCAGTTGCTGACTATCCTTGCATGTGTATGTTCAGACTCACATGTGTGTCTTAGGGCCGTGTATTTCTCAATAGTATGAGCTGCTGGTCTAACTTGCTTGTTTCTTTTTTTTTGGAAAATCAGAACAAAGTTGTGACTTTCAAGGTGCATCATTTTTTTCCATCAGCCCCAATTTCCTCCAGTTTGGTTACTAAAAAGTTTTTACCACAAGATTGTTCATTCTCGTTTTCTCTCTCTCTCTCTCTCTCTCTCTCTCTCTCTCTCTCTCTCTCTCTCTTTCTCTCATTCTCTCATTTCTTTTTTGCTATCTGCATATAAGAAAATGGTTTCTTTAGTACTGCTTAGCAACTTTTTTCTGACGTTTCTCTATTGTGGCCATCTCTTCAAGGCACAGACCTGACCTGGCTTTCCCATTTTGGATCCAGGGACTCTGGTCAAGTTGCCTCCATCCAGGGACTCTGGTCAAGTTGCCTCCATGTTTGGGGGCTACAGTCTCTGGACTCCAGGGGACCTATGAGCATGCACACAGCCAACAAGCAGGGTTCATCTGTGCCCACTCAGGGGTGAGGTAGGCTGTCCCAGCCACACTGAGTCTGCCTGTCAATAGCTTTGACATTTGCCATGATGTTGCTTCAGTCATGGGCTTCAGAGTGATCACAGAATGGTCAAAGTATTTATGTTGTTCTGGGTATTGTCTGCAGGTAAAATAATATCTCACAAGTGCACTTATGACTTTAAGTGCTCCTAAGTTTTGTAACTTATAAAATGCAAACTTGTGAGGGGCAGTACTGAATTCCTCATGGTCTTTTGACAGGATGAATACTGTGTTAAATGTACAGCTGCCAGCAAGGGGTGAAGCAGGTACAACAAAGTTTTGACATGAGAAAGGGCCCTCATCCTTGAAGATCTTGAGACCCACTTCAGTACCATGTATCCAGAAGGCATCACTTAAGTCATGCAAAAGGATGGGAAGGCCACCCAGCATCCCATAGGACCTGTCACTCACATTGTGAGGGTTGAAAGAGTATGTGGAAGAGTGCACTTGACCCCTTGCTGTCTATTTTTCTTACCATACATAGTTTGTATAGCAATAGGCTTCTAAATTTGGCATTTTTTTAGAAGAGGGCCTAGCATAATTTTATTATCATGAAAACAAGCACATATGAGGCCAATAGAAGCATTTATCATCACTGAGTCAAGTGCTGAATTGCATGGATTGCAAATGTGAGTGTTTCAGGAGTTCAGAGAGGTGTCAGTATACCTCAAGATACCGTGGCTGCTTTGAGCTGCTGAGGAGACCACCATTTGCCTTTCTTAGTTCCTTTTTTATTGTGGTGGCTACATGAATAGTGCCTCCAAGACCTATTTGTAAAAATAGATTCGTGGTTTACAGACTTGTTCTAGTTTGAGGACACATTGAGGAAGTTAACATGCTCTTTGAGACACACTGAAATGTTGCATTCTATTTCTCTGTTTTGCAATTTAGTGCGTTATGTTTTTAAAGTTATATCTACAAATGTATGCATATGTGTATGTGTGAATTTAATTACCAAATACACAGTTGTCTCTTACTATATTGGGATACTACAGATAAAATATAATTGCATTCACAATATAAAAATGTATACCTATCAAACAGCAAGCTAAGTTTTACTTCAATGTTTGCTACTTTTTTATTCATTTTGTGGTTGCTACTTTTTTATTCATTTTGTGGTTGCAAGTAGTAGGAGCCCCCCCAAAATATAAATTTGACAAAAATGTATAAATATACATTTTGAAAAGAATATGTGAGAGAACTTGAAATGAAGAATTCTACCTGTGAATTTTTCATTTGTGATTTTGAATAATACCCTCATCCTTTGAATTTTGAAGCAGAACACCTTCCAGGGTTTTGCAGAAGTATATTAAAAAATATACAAGGACCTGACATTTCCTTTAAGAACCCATGTTGTCATGAGATCTATGGGAAGGCCCCCAGTAGCAACATAGAGTGAGAAACATGCCCCCACAGGAAAATATCCCCAAGGACAGAGGGTGGTGGATTTCTGGATCTCACCAGGGAGAGGACTGTGGTGTTTATTTTAACTCCCCGTCCTTCATGTGTCCTCCGCGTCAGTTGCTATTTTGACTGTGAGCATCTTCTTGCAGCTGGTGGTGTGCTGACTGTCGACACCCTCCCCAAAGAGTGCACTGCCTCTCTGCCCTCTATGCCCTGTCAGTCTTTCCACATCTATCTGTTAAGTGCTGGGCGACTCATTCCTATGAAGCACACACTACAGGAGAAGAGTCCTGCTTATGAATGCCCACAGTCTAGTTTTAGAGGAAAAATACATATGAAATATGTGTCTCTTGATGGAAAGATAAAGTGCAAAAAGTTGTCACTGTCAAATGTAATATATTCCTCTTAGTGAAAACTACCAACCTTTACTTAGTGAAAAAATACTGTATTTAGGACATATTCAGTTAGAACAATATTCACTGTTCTATAGATATTGTCCTAATGTGTAAAAAATATTTCAAATCTAGGGTCACAAAATCTCCTATAAATTACTTGACAAATCAAATGGGCCAATGCTTAGTATTCTTAAAATGTCCTATTATTTGTTCTTTATTAAAGTACTCTATGCATGTATGCATGCACACATACACAATACACAACATTAAAATGGAACCCAGACAGCCTTACAGTGTCATTGACAGCTGTCCTTTGCACTCTCTGAAGGCGTGACCATGGGACCAGTGGTCTTTGAGAAGGGAGTCTTTCTCTGTCATTTTCCTGCCACCCTGTCTCTTAATGCTACCTTCACACTGTTATCATTGCTTCTAGCCTTGGACTTCTATACATGACAGTGGAGTCGCTTGCTGATGGCTTTTCCATCAGCTTATTTAGTTCTAGAATCAATGCTATCAGAATGACAAGCCTTGGGCACCAACATAGCAAGTGTTTGTCTGAGGAGAGATGGAACAGGGATTGTCCTCACACTGCTCCATACACACCATGTTGGCTGTAGGTCATTGTGCCATTCCAGGCAATGGAAACCTTTTGATGGATGGGTGGTTTTGTTGATTTGGAGTTGTTTCATCTATTTTATTTTACAAATGTTCAAATAATAATGATAGTTACCTATTATTATTACTATTGCCATTACTCTAACCCTGGATGGTTGAGAATTAGCTATAGTGGTCATTTATAATCAGGGATTTGGCACAAATCCAGTGGGGAGAGAGGTCCCCGAGGGAGAAGCGAGGAAGGCAGGGAAGATCTGGTAACTGGAGGCATCTGGGCTGAATCCTGAAAGCAGATGTGTATGAGGGTCGGGAGGAAGTACCCAGGGCTCTGCATAAATGTCTAGAAGAAGCTGCTCTAGGGATCTCAGGGACAAGATGGGAGAAGGAAGCCAGAGTAGCCATTGGGTCTTGGGCAACCTCATCCCTAAAGTCTGTGACGGGAGATTGCTAGACACCCAGTGGAAAGGGACATGCTGCGGCTCGATGCTCTGAACCTGGAAGCACTGACCCTGTAGCAGTTTAGTAGTGAGTGAATAAAGCCACTGGAAATGCCTATTCACTGTGGCAACTCCGTGGGCACCTTCTGTCAAGCCAAAGGTCTGAAACATGATGGAAAAAGACGCCTTTCTCTGACACATCTCCCCTGCAGATGCAATTGGTCTAGAATTAGTCTCAGTGTCTTGTCAGAGATTTTGCATGGGGATTGGTAATCTTGTAAAAGTCAGATGAAAGTTTGTTTTGAAGCCGGGCTCGGTGGCTCAGCCTTGTAATCCCGTGCCTTTGGGAGGCTGAGGTGAGTGGATTGTCTGAGCCCGCGGGTTCGAGACCCGCCTGGGCAGCGAGACCTCATCTCTACAATAAATCAAAAAATCAGCCAGGCGTGGTAGCGCATGCCTGTAATTCCGGCTACCCGGAAGGCTGAGGCGGAAGGATCGCCGGAGCCCAGCAGGTCGAGGCTGCGGTGGCTGGGAGCTGCCACTGCACTCCAGTCTGGGCGACAGAGTGAGACTCCAACTCAAAAAAAAAAAAAAAAGTTTGTTTTGACCAACAAGAAATAGTTTTGAAAGGTCAAGAGAGCCCTGGAGGTGGGGATGAGCCCTTCTGGTCTGGCCTCAAGCTTAGCTGTTCTTCCTGCCCCTTCGCTGTATTGATTGTCCTCTCTGCAGTGCCCTGTTTTCCTCTGGAATTTTTTCTGCTTTTATACCGGTTTGATTAGTTTCTTAAACGTCAGCCTGTAACTAAATGTGTGCCCTTTCCCAATTGTATTCTTGTTCTTTTCTTTTTTCTAAATTATCCAGACTACATCAAAGCTGATTTATTGTTGTGTTTTCCTGTTAGTATACTATATTCTGAAGTGTTACTATGTAGCAACTGACGTTTTTACCACTGTCTCTGAGCAAACCAGATTCCTAGAACTACAGTGTTTCAAGTATAGGCCTTTTTAAACTCCCTCTTGGGGCCAGGTGTGGTGGCTCATGCCTAGCCCCATTCCAACACTTTGGGAGGCTGAGGCGGAAGGATCTCTTGAGGCCAGGAGTTTGAGACCAGCCTAAGCAACATAGTGAGAACCTGTTTCTACAAAAAATTGTTTAAAATTAGCTGGGTGTGGTGGAGCATGCCTGTAGTCCTAGCCAAATGGATGCTGAAATGGGAGGATTGCTTGAGCCTAGGAGTTAAAGGCTACAGTGTGCTATGATTGCACAACTGCACTCCAGCCTAGATGACGCAGTGAGACGCCATTTCTAAAAGAATAAAAAATTTTAAAAATCCTTCTTGGTCCCTAGGCACACGATCTCCACTGTAGATTTCCTTCTGTCTACCCACAGTTGTAGAGCCCCAAGGTGACGCTTCTGCACACTATGAGTGTGAAAACCCTTGCCCTGGAAAGCATGCAGGACGTGTGCATCTAAGCAGTGTGGCACTCTCTTTAAGAAGAGGGAGGGGTGAAGATGCCTCTGCTGCCCATGATTTCCTCTCAACCCTTTTCTTTTGGCTTTTTGATGGTTCTCTTGGCGTGTTCCCTTATGAGTAATTTCATTTTCCCTTCCTTTGTGGCTGGTACAGTAAGAGGGTTTCCTTTTCCAAAACAGGAGAAGGATTTTCCAAGCCAGTTTAGAGGACTGAGGAGGATCCCCCGGGGGAAGAGAGAGGCTTAGGTTGATCTAGTCCAGTTCACAAGGCGCCAAAGGTTTTCAGTAATATACAGATTTGTGGGGGAGGAGGAAAAATGATTACTTTTTTGGCACCAAAAACAGTCTACTTAAACCCAATAATTTGTCTGTGTTTACTGCAGCCTTCTTTGTGGCTTGCAGTAGTGCGTTCCTGGATGTCTGAATTTCACCAGGCAGTAGTGTTTTTCTCCTTGTGAGAACTTCTCATGGGCAGACTTCCCTCTGCCCCCTACTCACTCCAAGATGATACCCTTCTAAGTGGCTTCTGGGTGGGGCTTCTGAAGAGGCTGCCCATATAGCAGATAGAGTGGGCTCCCAGCCACATACTCCTGGCCACATCCCCCCAGAGGGATGCCCGCCCTGGCACTTCACAGTGCCAACGCATCACCAGCTGCTGCCCAGGACAGGGCCTCTGTGCTTGAGTGAACTCTTTCCTGGCCTTTTTGAAAGGTCATACAGGGAAGTGCTGGATAGATGTGGGGAGGAGATGGAGGAAGTACCTCCGTAGACCAAAACAAAAGATTGCCCAAAGCCATCCCTGTGTCAGCCACTGACCAACAGATACACCTATGGCTTTCCTTTACAGACTGGGGCTGCAGGGCTGGAGCCTTCTGTGTCAGGACCTCTCCCAGGCTGAGTCATCAAGGGCCACACAGACTGCCACCCTTCTGAGCCTCAGGAATGACTTGATGACCACGTGAGCCATCATTCATACACATTGCACCTAGTCAGGCAAACCACACGGGAAATGTGCGTTTGCCTTGGATCTACTCTGGTACATTCTGGCTTAGGTGGGGTTTCCCTTTGCTCCCGAGCTGTTGAGGAAAACAAATGCTGAAGGTTATATCTGCCTAGGGTAACTGGCATAGGCCAAGTTGTAGCCACATCACTCCCTCTGGATGCCTTAAACGGGTTATTCTGGTCTCTTAACTTCTCATTCCAGCACCCCACTTTTTCTAAGGAATCGGGCCTTGGTTATTTCCATCTAATCTCCATCTAACTCTATGACAAGTTCCAACACATTTCCTCTGTTTTCTCGGCTCCCTGTGTTACAAAGCTCCTGTTACCAAGGCCCCTTATTGATGTAAATTTGAATTTAGAAAGCACTCATATTTACCAAACATGACTCTTGCCTATAGACTAAATGTAAAATTTTAGTCACCACACACATGCAAAAATAAGAGCTTTGGAGAATCACTGCAAGAAAATAACATTATTCACCTAGTTTAAGATGAAAGAAAAAAATGCATTCATTTATTGAGTAATTTTTTTTAAAATTTTTTTTTAGAAAGCAGAATTTATTGAGAAGACAATAGCTCCCAGAGCAGGAGGGGACCTAAGGGGGTTGTCCTACTGAGTACTTTTTATAAGAAGTTTAAAAAGGTACTCTAACTATTGCTTATGATTTGTAGTCACTGATGTTGATGAATAATTGAAAGGGAAAAAACTCCTTAGAAGCAGCAGATTAATCACAGCAATGTCTCCCATTTTGCTCACACACACAGTTGTCTTTTATTGTTTGCTATTTTCTTTCTTCAATTTTAAGTAGAGATTTTTCTTTCTTCTTTTTCAGGGAGAGTTCAAGTAGATGACCTTGAGGAATTGGAAAGCTGTGATATGATGGTTCTGAAGTCAGTCCACATCTGAAGCCATGATTTAAATATCAGAATTGAGGTAAGTATTGAGGAAAGAAATATAACAGCTTTGTGGTTAATGCATTGTTGGTTTTGTCTGCATTCTGGGAATAGGTTAAAGTATGTTGTGAGGGGTGATTTTGTTTGAATTATGTTCAACAAACCAGAGCTCTGAGAAAATTAAAGTGGCCTCTGTAATATGGTATCGGACCACAGACATACAGGGGAACTGAGCTACTGTGACAGTTGGAAAAGTCTTCATATTTCCTTGGTGGTCGTGTGTCCCAATGTGCCCTGTAGGAGTTCCGGAAAAGAAAAACTTAATATTGTGATTTTCTTTTTGAACTGAACTGTGGCTAAAGGAACTTTCAGGGACTCTAAATTAGACTTGCTAGATAGCAGAGCCAGCCTCAGAAGTGGGGGCAAAAGCACCTTTCTGGGTATTGTGTTATTTGACTTGTTTCTCTGGGAAAGTACTTGTCAAAGTGTGTTCCCTTTGGTACACAGCTCCCAAGACTATTAATACAGTGGGAATGGGAGTGGGAAGATGGTTCTGTGCCCAAGCGAGTTTGGAAAACATTGAAATTAAATGACCTTCCTCAAAACTAACAAGGCTTGTTAATCCCCATGGGTTTGTATAGTGGGCAGTGGTCGCCAGAGTTCTGTGGAACTCTTATGGGGTATCTTGGCACCAATGTTCCATTGTTTATTAAGTATTTATTGGATCCCAGCCATGCATGATATTAGATGCTGGGATACAGAAATAAAGGAGACTGGCGGTGCTTGTGTATAGATAGTAAATGAATTAATAAGTCAGGAAAGGTAATTATTGAGAGGCATGACAACGAGTGTTCAAGAGAATGGTCTCTAGCTCGGTGGCCTGGTGTTTAATCCTGAGTCTGACACTTAGAAACTGCATGATCCCTTTCCATCTGGCGGCAGCCATCAGCGCTGAGCCAGGATGGGCGCCTACAAGTACATCCAGGAGCTGTGGCGGAAGTAGCAGTTGGACGTCATGCACTTCCTGCTCCGGTTGCACGGCTGGCAGTACTGCCAGCTCTGGGCACTGCACCGCACCCCACACCCCACGCGGCCAGACAAGGCGCACAGGCTGGGCTAGAAGGCCAAGCAAGGCTATGTCATCTACCGGATCTGCGTGCGCCGGGGCGGCCACAAACGCCCAGTCCCCAAGGTGCGACCTACGGCAAACCTGTGCACCACGGCGTCAATCAGCTCAAGTTCGCGCGCAGCCTGCTGTTCGTGGCCGAGGAGCGAGCTGGACACCACTGTGGGGCTCTCTAAGAGTCCTGAATTCCTACTGGGTTGGTGAAGATTCCACATACAAGTTTTTCGAGGTTATCCTCATCAATCCATTCCATAAAGCCATCAGAAGAAATCCAGACACCCAATGGATCACCAAGCCAGTTCACAAGCACCGGGAGATGCGGGGGCTGACGTTGGCTGGCCGCAAGAGCCAAGAGCCGTCGCCTTGGGAAGGGCTACAAGCCACCACACCCTTGGTGGCTTGCGGCGGGCGGCCTGGAGGAGGCGCAACACTCTGCAGCTGCACCGCTACCGCTAACCCAAGTCGTGTTTGTAAAAACCCCCCCAATAAACAATGAGGACAGTCAAAAAAAAAAAAAAAAGAAACTGCATGAGCTTGGGCAAGACACATTGCCTCTCCTCCAATTCCCTCATCTGTTGTAAAATGGTGATAATAGTATCTACTTTGTAGGTACTATTGTTATGAACTAAAATTGTGAATATTGAACTCTACAAAAGTGTCGTCAGAACGTGTGCATATAATAATAATGATGAGTGCTTTGAAGGTTATGTGGTTGACTGACTAGGGAAGATATGGTGATGGGTGGGGACTTTTGAATAGGACAATCCAGGAATGTCCCGAAGTAGAGAACTGTGAAGATGAGAAAAAGCAAAGTATGGCAGATAGTATAGGAAAAACATTCGGAGAGGAAAGCAAATGCAGAAAGGTGCATCTTGTGCTGAGAAAGCATTTGACAAAATTCAATTCCTCTTCATCTTAAAAAAGAAAAGAAAACAGAAGCCACTCAACAAACTAGGAATAAAAGATACTTCTTCAGCCTGAAAAGGGCATCTATGAAAACTCCATGGCTTCCATCATACTGAATGGTGAAGAACTGAAAGCTTTTCCCCTAAGATTAGAGACAAGTAAGGATGTCCATTCTCATCTCTTCTGTTCTGTTCTGATGGTTACTTTCAGGTGTCAACTTGACTGGGTTAAGGAATACTAGCAAAGCATTATTTCCAGATGTGAGGGTGTTTCAGGAGGATATTGGTATGTGAGTCACTGGAGTGATGGGGAAGATCTGCCCTCTGTGTGGGTGGGCACTGTTCCTCTTCTTCTCCTGCCCTTGGACATCAGAACTCCAGGTTTTCTGGCCTTTGGATCTAGCATGTATACCAGCAACCGCTGGGCTCTTAGGTCTTCATCCTTGGGCTGAGAATTATGCTATCAGTTTCCTTGGTTCTAAAGCTGTCATATTTGGACTGAGCCAGGTTACCAGCCTTCCTCATTGTTGAGTGTGAAGATGGCCTATTGTGGGATTTTCCAGGTCTCATTATCATGGGAGCCAGTTCCTCTAATAAATATCATCTATTTGACCATCCATCCATTTGTCTGTCTGTCCATTCATCTATCCATCCTATTGATTCTGTCTCTCTTGAGAACCTTGACTGACAGTATTGTGCTTGAGGTTCTTGCCAGGTGCATTTATGCAAGAAAAGGATGTAAGGGGCTTCCAGATTAGAAAGGAAAAGGTAAAACTAACTCTACTTACAGAGATGGCATGATCTTGTATATAGAAAATTACTAGGAATCCACTAAATTATTAAAACGAATAAAAGTTCAACAAGATTGCAGGATATAAGATCAATATATAAAAATCAATGGTATAATAATCTAAAATGAAATTGAGAAAATAATTCATTTTTATAATAGCATGAAAAGGAATAAAATAATTAGGAATAAATATAACAAAGAAATGTAAAACATTTACTCTTAAAACTCCAAAACATTGTTGAGAGAAATTAAAGAAGGCTGAGAGTTGTGGCTCATACTTGTAATTCCAGCACTCTGGGAGGCTGAGATGGGAGGATTCTTGAGTCAGGAGTTCAAGACCAGCCTAGGCAGCATAACAAGACCTCGGATCTATAAGAAACTTAAAAATTAACTGGACATGGTGATGCATGCCAGTAGTCCCAGCTACTTGGGAGGCTGAGGCAGAAGAATTGCTTAAACCCAGGAGATCGAGGCTGTGGTAAACTGTGATCATGATACTGCACTCCATGTTTATAGATAAGAAAACTTAATATTTAAAATGACAATACTCTGCAAATTGATCTATAGACTTGATGCAATCTATCAAAATCTCAGACGAATTCTTTTAGAAAATTGGCAAGTTGATCCTAAAACTAATATGGAAATTAAAGGAATCAGAATAGCTACAACAATCTTGAAAAAGAAAAACACAGTAGGAAAACTCAACTTCCTGACTTTAAAACTTATCACAAAACTACAGTAATCAAGACAGCATAATACTTACATTCTAGTCTATTCTATTGAGAGAATAAAAATAAACCTATATGTTATTTATGGTCAATTGGTTTTCAACAAATGTGCCAAAACGATGTTATGTGGAGAAAATAGTCTCTTCAACAAATTGTTCTGGGATAACTGAATATCCTCATGCAAAGGAATGAAGTTGGACTCTTACCTCACACTGTATAAGCAAGTTAACTCAAAATGAAAAAGAGGCTTAAATGTAAGAGCTACAACTTTAAAACTCTTAGGAAAAAACATAGACATACATTTAAGTACCTTGGATTGCACATAGTTTTTTAGATATGACTCCAAAAACACAGGTGACAAAAGAAAAATCAATGAATTGAACTCCATCAAAATTAAAAATGTATGTGTATCAAAAGACACTATCAAGAAAGTGAAAATAAATACCATAAAAGGGAAGAAAATAGTTGCAAATCATACATGTGATAAGAGATTGTATCTAGACTATATAAATAACTCTTAGGACTCAGTAACAAAAAGACAACTTGCTTAAAAATGGGCAAAGGATCTGAATAGACATTTCTCCAGAGAAGATATGCTAACAGATAATAAGCACATGAGAAGAAGACTGTCAACATCATTGGTGATTAGGTAGATGCAAATAATAATCACAATGAGAAACCACTTTATACCCACTGTGAAAGACAGATAATGACAAGTGTTGGTGAGGATGTGGAGAAACTGGAACTCCCATGTTTCAACTACTTTAGAAAACAGTTTGGCAGTTCCTCAAACAATTCATCACAGATTTGCCTTTTATAACCCAGTATATCCATTCCTAAGTATATATTCAAGAGAAATGAAGACATATGTCTATACAAAAACACTAATGTTTATAACAGCATTATTCATAATACCCAAAGAATGGAAACAACCCAAATGTTTGCCAACTGATGAGTAGATAAATAAAATGCGGTATATCCATACAGTAAAATATTATTTGACTATAAAAACGGAATGGAGTACTGATATATACTAAAACATGGACAAACCTTGAAAACATGCTAAGTGACAGAAGCCAGATGCCAAAGACCACATGTTTTCTGATTTTTTTTATACGAAATTTTCAGAGCAGGCAAATCTGTAGAGACAAAAAGTAGATTTCTGGTTACCTACTACTGGGGGTGTAGAGGGATAAATTAAGAGTGACTGTTATGGGTCTGTTTTTTCTTTTCTGGATGATGAAAATGTCTAGAATTGATAATGGTTATACAACTCAGTGAATATACTAAAAACCATCGAATCATACACTTTAAATTGGTGAATGTTATGATGTATGGGTTATATATCAATAAAGCTATTATATATATTTTAAGAGGATATCTCTTGGAGATTTAACTGTCAGCACTTGGTGATAGATGAGATTTAGGGAGTGAGGACAAGGGAAGAATTAGGAGTTACTCCTAAATTTTGACCTTTGGCAACTTCTGAGGAGTTTGTTTTGCTTTGTTTTGTTTTATGGGTAGGTTCAACTTAGAGAATCAAGAAGTCTGTTATAGAAATGTTAAGTTTGAGGTAGCTGTTAAATATCCAAACAGATATTTGGCAGATAGTTGAATGTGAGTTTGGAACTCCAAGGAGTAATTAAGACTGGAGAGAAAACTTAGATGATAGGTAAATCCATAGGAAAAGATGTAAAGAAAGAGAGTGCACTCAGGATGAGGTGGAAGAGAGAAGGCATGGTCAGCCAAGGAGGAAGAAAAGTAGGAGGGTGTATGGGGTATCACTGAAGTCAGGTAATTTAAAAGGAAGGAGTGGTCCATGGAGTCAGGCATTACTGACATGTTGGTAAGGGGAGAACAGAAGCCTCTATTGTGATTTTCAAGATGGATGCTGTTCATGACCTTGACAAAAGTAGTTCAGATTGGAGGCTCCAGACAAGAGTGAGTTGAAGAGGGAATGCAAATTGTAAAAGTGGAAAGAGTTAGGCAACTGTTTTTAGAAGTCTTGCTATAACCAGACTCTGGTGAAAACTTGCTCTAGGGTCTTTTCCTGCTCTCCTGAAACTCCCAGCAGAGTGCTGGTTGGGAATGAAGGTCATCTGTTCCCTTGGAGCCAGCTCTTGTTGGCATGAGTCGTGTGTCTTAGGGAGCTGCTAACTTTCAGACAGAGAGAGGGTGGAAGGACAGTGTGAGACTGGGGTTCAGAGAAGAGTGCCATCCTTTCTTTGCTTTGTTCTCTGATGGTTTTCATTTTGTTTCGTTATTCTGATAGGGAGAAAACTGAAAGTAGGAATTTATGATTGTGCTTTTTCAAAGTCTAGGTAGAATTGTTTAAAAATCTTCATTTGAAATCAGAATAAAGAGAAAAACCATTCCATGCTTTTAGATGTAATGAGGATTCTTATAAACACAGTCCTGACTGTACCTGTCACTGCATTGCATCTCTTAAGACCTCAGTGCAACCCAATGTTTGCACCGAGACCCTAGCGTCCCTGAAATGAGTTGGAGGGAAACGTGGCAACTTTTTCAAAAGGCACACACAGATGTTTCTCAGAAACCTTAAGGTGTGTTGCCCATGGATCCTACCATTTGCATTAGCACAGTCTTTCCCCATGTTTCTTTACTAATTGAGATGATGTGAAAACTACTTTTCAAGACAGATGTACCTTCAAGTAACAATCTAGTCTTTCCCTTCTCTTTAGAAAATTTAAGTTGGAAATGAGCTGATGTGTAGGCTATAAAGCTCATTTGAAATGTTTTGAGCAAATATTGCCTTAGTCTGTTTTGTGCTGCCATAACAGAATACTGCAATACTGGGTAACTTTTGTAAACACTGAAAGTTAATTTGCCTCACAATTCTGGTGACTGGGAAGTCCAAGATGGAGGAGCCTCATCTGGTGAGGGCCTTTGTGCTGCATCATCCCCTAGCAGAAGGCATTACGTGGCAAGAGAGTGCACAAGGGCATGCAAGAGAGAGCTGAACTCATTTTTAGGGCAAAGCTGCTCCTGCCATGACTTTATTCCATTTAGGGGGCAGAGCCCTCATGATCTAATCACCTCTTGGAAGTCCTGCCTCTCAATACTGTTGCAGTGTTAAGTTCCCAACACCTGAACTCTAGGGGACACATTCAAACCACAACAATCGTGTTTTTAGTACGTGTCTGAAGACTGTCCATTTTGGAAAAGACCAAGCAGTGCTTTTTTTTTTTCTCTTGCCAGATGTGTGTGGGGTGTGTGTGTGTGTGTGTGTGTGTGTGTGTGTGTGTGTGTGTACAGGCACATTCACATGCATATTTTGATAAGCGCATTTTTAAAAGTTATATCTAATGTTCTGAGATAAAATGTTTCACTTATCTGGAATACAAATGGCCTATCATAAAACAGTATTTTGGAAATCCAGTGTTTTCTGACTGGCTTGGCATGAAATTAGAGAATACCCTTATTTCTCTAACCTTGGGTAAGTGCTCTTTTTTTTTTTTCTTTTGAGTTGGAGTCTCACTCTGTCACCCAGACTGGAGTGCAGTAGCCGCTCCCGGCCACCACAGCCTCGACTTGTTGGGCTCTGACGATCCTTCCACCTCAGCTTTCCAAGTAGCTGGAATTACAGGTGCACACTACCACACCCAGCTAATTTTTTTTGATTTATTGTAGAGATGAGGTCTCACCAAGTTGCCCAGGCGAGTCTCAAACCCGCAGGCTCAGGCAATCCACTCACCTCAGCCTCCCAAGGCACGGGATTACAGGCTGAGCCACTGAGCCTGGCTAAGTGTTCTTTTTAAGGTTTTTCTTGTGTGCGTGGTTTTTAAAAGAGTATGTGGTTATAGTTGTTTGGTTGTGTTTTGTTGTATAAGTAAGAGACTTGTGTGGGGATTTTGAGAAAATAATTTTTCAGTATTACTTTCATAAAAACATTCTTATCCTGAAAGAAGCATTTTAATTTGTTCTAAAGTACAGATCCACAGAGTTTTAAAATTTATTATTCTGAGAAAAATGATACTAGTAGTGTGTTCTATGTGATTAGAAATTAGATTATCATCCATGAAGAAATTTCTGACTTAAACAAAATCCTGATTTTAGATTTCTGGGGTTTTTTGGAGGGTCAGGGAGCTATCCTGTGCCCTGGTTTAAGACTTTCGCTATCTTGTGGCAATTTATAATCTCAAGGAATTAGAGTGGTTATCTGGGAGGAATCATTTGAACTTCAACCTGTGTTCTTGGCTGCAGGGCCTCCTTGGCTACAGAGCCGTGCTAAAGGGTACTTTTGATTTCTTGCCTTTAAAAGAGCAAGAGAAAGTCTTTGCCAAGAGAAGGGGTTCGGTCAGCTGTGCTCGGGACAAACTACCCCTTGAGAGTAACCCGCAGTGGTGCCGAGAGTAACCCGCAGTGGTGCCCATCATGGCCGGGGCCAGGCAAGGTCAGTTGGTGTTGTCCTCTCTTTTCAGTGATCTGGACTATGCCAGGCAGGTGCTGCTGGCAATGTGTGGGATTGTTTTATGGAGCAGTACGAGTACAGATTACGTTTCTTCTGTGTAGAGTGGGTCTGTGCAAATAACTTTTGTTTCTCAAAACATCTTGTTTGTCATGGGCTGCTGCCAGGCCTCTGATGTGGTGGTGTGTGCTGTGTCACAAACCTCAGCCCCAAAGTCTGAGCTCGGCCCCGTCAGCTCAGAGGAGCGTGTATGAAACAGGCAGCCAGGCTTCTGGAGACGTAGAAGTGATGTTTGTGAACCTGCGTAGACAGGACCCTTGGGCAGATGCCTTTCAGGTGTGGGAATCCAGGTGACTTGGAGGGAGAAGAACAGAGGAGGTCAGGTAGGCGCTTTGTGGGTTTTCTGAAATAACTCCATATCGCTGCATCTAGAAAACCAGATCACATTTCATGGGCTGGTGGGTGCCGCATCCTGTTATTTTCCCCCTTCCCTTTTTTCTGGCAGTGTTCTTGGATGTTGATAATGAAATTAGCTTAGAGCATTTAAGTTAAAAATACCACTAATTTGACATTTTTAAGTAAAAATGAAGGTTGTTTTTTTTCCCTGCTGTCCTACTGCCCAAATCTCAGGGGGTATTCATTTCTCTAAATTGGAAAAATAAGCAAGCATATAAAAAATCCTGAAGGAATCTCTTTGTAATCTTTTATTAGACCAAATTTAAGCTGTATGCCTTATTTAAAATAGAATTTACTGTAGAACAGGAAACAGAAGGTGTGGAAAACTTTAAATTCACCTTTGCACTTCTCTGTTCCTCACCTGCGCTCGCTCGCTCTCCCCTCTCTCTTTCCCTCCCTCCCTCTCCACCTCTTTCTCTCTTATTCTCCCTCTCTCTTACTCTCTAACCCTCTCACATATACACACCACTATATTTGCATAAAAAATAGATAATAAAAGTTTCGAAGTGCAAACAGAAAATAACAATACAATCAAGTAAGAGGTTGCATATAAATTGGAACAGGTCTTAATTTTTTTATTTCACTTTCATTTGAATGCTTTTACTAATTCTCTTTGTTGGACTTAAGACTTTTCAAACATTCTTTGGCCCTGGGAGGGAGTTGTATAACCATAAAACTTGAGAATCCTGGCCCTAGAATAGATGTTCCTTTTAAAACCCCAAGGACAGAAAATTGAATACAGCTGTGCAAAACACACACACACACACACACACACACACACACACACACACACATACACACACAAGAAAAAAAGAAAAAAGCCAAGTGATGGTTCAGGGCTGCTGGCGCCC
The DNA here is from genome assembly GCA_027257055.1 of Cephalopachus bancanus. NCBI lineage: Eukaryota > Metazoa > Chordata > Mammalia > Primates > Tarsiidae > Cephalopachus > Cephalopachus bancanus. The sequence goes on from JAPVLO010000014.1 coordinate 10,253,409, forward strand.
TGACTGGCTTTCCCAGTTCATTCAGGCTGTGGTTTCTTGGAGAAGGGAACTGGGGAGCTTTGGCATCATTTCTGAAGGTTTCAGGGAAGGGCCAAGACTTCCTTAGAACTGTGTGTTTCTGGGATGTGGTGAAGAGTGCGTTCCTCTTGGCATGACCATCTATCATCTTGTTTGGCCTATGCATGTCCTCTTGTTTTCTTCTGCAGAGGATTGGGGTTTCTAGGTCATTTTCTGAAATGCCGTGATTCCACCAACCTTACAGTTTCTTCTTACAAGTAAGCTTCAGACCTTAAGCAGTTTACACCAGAATCAGAAGATAAAATAGATGAGATTTTGAGACCCAAATTCCTAGTCTTCTGCTCTCTCTGTCACTACATTTTCCTCAGTATTCAAAAGTTTTGAAGCATGGTCCTGAGAACATGGCACTGCTCTTCCTGCTTCACCTCTCCTGGGATCAAGACCAGGATGTTGCTTCTCTGATGTTTGCCCACTGTTTGGTTTGCAGCCCACAGAGAGCTGTCACCGGGGACCCTAACCTCTGTGCAGCCTGGCATTAGTCACTTTGCTCTTTGTCAGACCGTGTAATGATGATTCATACTTCTTCCTCTACAAGATTAGATTACTGTAATTTTCATATCCTGGACTGCCCACTGGGGATTTGAATGAATACTTGTTGGTATAGGAAGGATCATGTTTCTGGTGAGAAAGGACTGAACTTGCCCACTTGGCCATCATCAGAAAACATTAGGGAGGATCTGGCTGAAAAGTAGTCTTGCCTTCAGGGCTCATCACATCAATTAGCTTACCATATGGGCCAGCCATCAGCGTCCCATGCGCACGTGGTCCCTGGGCAGTGGGTTTACATAAGCGATGCCAGGCCTACGAGATCAGAATGCGTGGAAGGTTTTGCAAGGGAGTCATATTGAAATCAGACACTGCTTAATGAGGAAAATCTTCCCCTAAGAGGTATTTGAGAAGGAGGTAAACTAATTCAGGCATGTGGAACAGTCTGCCCAAAGCCAGCAGAGATTATGGTCACAGATTGTGGGGCAGAGGGAAGTCCATCGGGGGTAAAAGCATTTGAAGAAAACTCAATGTTTTGGCATTTTCCCCTGTAGAACATATATCATTACTCCTATTAATTCAATAAATGTTTATTGAGCACTTACCTAACACTTACTCCTGGGCACTGAAGATTAATAGCAGTTCACAAAACAAAAATCTGCCTTCACAGAAGCCACAGTTTAGGGCCCATGTCACTGGGGATACAAGTATGGGTTGAAGAAAGTCACAGCGAAGAGTTAGGAGTACCTGGAAGAACTTCGAAATAACTGTAGGTGTTTGAAAATATATTTGCTTATTTATTTTCTCTCTCTCCTCTGACACAATTTGCACCCTCTCCCCCACTGGAGGATGACCAGCTTCCTTTCAGGAGAGCCTCAGAAGGGAATTATGCATCTGTGCTAAGGAGTAGCCTCTCTGGTATAAGGAGTCCAGCAGACGCCTCCAGTATCTGTGAAGGGTATCTGATGAGGAGGAGTCTCCATGGGAGGGACGCTGAGGTACGATCAGGTGGCTGTATCTTTGCTCTTCTGCTGTCTGAGTCTCTCCTCAGAATGCCCTGTACTCATATACTTAATCTCCCTTGATCCCCTACCTTGCTTTATTCCTTCCTTCCTCTTTTCCTCTTATTGTTGAGGTTCCTCTTTGGGGAATATGAGACAGTCCTCTGCCTCAGTTCAGTCTCTGTTCTGAGAACTTGATGGGGCCACTGGAATCTTCATCCAGACTCCTCGGACGAAACCCATGTCTCCACCTGAGGGTGTGCAAGGAGAAATCTAAGAAAATGAAGTAGAGTCTTCATAAGCTGATCTTTTTTATTCAGTTGATTCCTCTTGCTTGTTGCTGTCTTTCTTTTCTTTAGCATTTTCATTTTTTAGCATCTTCCACCTGTCTGAGAAAGTACTCATCCCTGAACACCCCACCATTCTGACCCCTGCCCCAGTTTTCAGGCAGTGACCCCTTTCCCAATCTGGCCAGACCCTGCCCTTGGCACAGCAGTCACTGCCTGAACCTGAGGTAAGGAAGTTACTATTCATGCTGCCAGGGATCCCCAGTGGGATCCACAGATGCATTTTAAGATACAGTTTTAAAGAATTACGTTGTGCGCCTGTAGTTCCAGCTACTTGGAAGGCTGAGGCAGAAGGCTGAGGCAGAAGGATCGCCGGAGCCCAGCAGGTTGAGGCTGTGGTGGCTGGGAGTGGCCACTGCACTCCGGTCTGGGTGACAGAGTGAGACTCCAACTCAAAAAAAAAAAAGAAAGAAAGAAAATTATGTGGTTCCACTTCATTACAGGCTTATGGGCTTTGGTGGGTTGGCCCAGTGTGCAGTTCTTTCTGGTCACTCTGTTTTGGAGGAGGATGGGCCCTTGCTGAGCTGGATCGCCTGCCCCACGGCCAGCCCAGTTCCTGAACCTGGAGAACATGGCTGGAGAAGGCCTTGATTCCCATGTGGCCCTGAAGTGTGGATGGCACTCACTCCCTGAGGAGCACCACAGGCACCTGGTGTTTTTCATTCAGGAGGAAGAACGTTCATTCCCTCTGTGTTTGGGATCAGCAAAGGAAAGCACATATGGTGCTGGGTTTGGTGATGTCAACAGAGCAGGGGAAGGAAGGCTCCCAGAGCCCTGGGTCCCCTTGCACGCATACATATGCGTGTGTGTGTGTGTGTGTGTGTGTGTGTGTGTGTGTGTGTGTTTGCGTGTGCATGTGAAGGGGTCCATACTCCACCCACCGCATGGCCTTCAGCTTGTGTCCCCATGTGAGCAGCAGCCCCTGGGGCCCTCCGTGCCATGAGTTGCTGCTTGAGAACAGACAGAAATCCCATATTTTTAGATGTCTAGTGGCCGAAACAGCATGTCACACTTTGTACATCTCCGATTACTCTCGAGACTCTGAGGCTGGTGTCCAGGAATGTGATGCTGGTCCAGCCGTGTGAGAGGCGGTATCCCTGGAGCCAGAGCTCATAAAACACAGTCCTGGCTCCCCCTGGCACACTCACATTTCATTCTGACCACGAGACCAACAGATCTGTCCACACTGAGCTCTGCCACACACCCATTGCTCAGAAGCTGTAGCCTGGGAGAGGAGAGTTGACTTGTTCAACCCAGTCACTTACAAGTGATCTTGGAGCTCAAAAGATTTTCATCTGAGGCCAGCAAAGTTCTCCAAAGTTTTGAGAAAAAGAGGGAGAGAGCAGACATTTCATTGGTTGATTCAGATTATTTGAGAGGAGGGGTTTTGGTTGAAAAATATGAACTGAAAATCATGTCCCTTTTTTTGTCTTAAAAAAAAAAAAAAAACCCAAAACTACCCACAAACAAATTTACTTGTCCATGGGGCAGTAGGCTATAATCTTAGACTCACACTGGTGTATCGGTTTAGAGATCAGGAGACTGTAGCTTGTCTCTGTCTTCTCTCGTAAATGTTGGAATCTGTCGCTTATTGAGAAAATGGTCCTGTCACAGAAGAAATTAGGAAATAATACAGATTCTGGTTGCCTGCCCTTTTCATCCTTTGGAAATGAACAGCTTAAAAAATACTTCCAGTGATTGCTCAAACTCATGGCCATTTAGAAAGCAATTTGTCAGAAGGCAGCAGCAGTTGGACAGAGAGCTCTGTTGTCTTGCTTTCCCCGTACTGACAGTCCTGGTCAAGTCTCTGACATCATCACTGCTCCAGAAATAGGAGTGAAAAGGGGACAGTGAGGCCACTACACAGATACACTTGAGCTGGTGATATATATTTTCTTTTCTGCCTATGAACTAAGGAACCAACTGTCGCTCTTTCTTTAGCTATAAAAGGATGCTATGTATTGATTAAACCTGAAAAAAATGGGGGAGGGGAAACATAGTAGCTGAATCAAAATGAGAAAGAGAGGTCCAACAATGGTATTTTGATTTTAGTTTCCAGTCTCCATCACAAATGTGTATTACACTTATCAAGTGGCAGACGTTGCCAAGTTCTGGGAATACAGAGACACCATGGACTCCCTGCCCTCCGGATGCTAACAGACTAGAGATTAGAGATCGGAGATATGGAAGGACAGGTTTATTGGAGAGGTAAAGTCAATTGAACCTCGAAGGATAATGCAGAGGTTTCTGAGTAAGAAGGAAGGAAAGGCATTCTGAGCAGTGAGCACAGCCTGGACATAACAGAGATGGTCAGTGTGGCTTATTATGATTGGGTCCAGGTAACCTGCCGGGCTGAGGGGTGGTGGGAAAGTCCAGGTCAAAGAGGTGGGGCTTTGGAATGTATCCAACAGGCCAGCCATCCTCACTTTTTATTTTCCACCAGCACAAGTACTGTATGGCGAATGATATCCTCATGGGTTGCGTATGTCCTAGGTTTATCTCGATGTGATTCTGGTTTTATAAAGCAAGGTATTGCAATTCCTTGTAACCTTTACAACGCTTAGGAATACACCCATGAAAGGAAGTCTCCATAGATCTTAATCTGTATGAGATCATCTCTGGGGTAAATGTAATTTTCAAATAATTTATGTGTAACTGGATACCTTTTTTCTCCCACTGAGGAATATCTAAATGCAAGAGAGTGATACTGATTGGTTTACAAGGGTATTCTTACATCCATGGGCGAAGAGTAACTGTTGTCCATCCCTCATCCACTAGAGGCAGCACCTGCCAGGACCACACTTAAGAAGCCCTCGTGGGCTAGTGAGGGAGGACTCTATTAGGAGTGAGCACCCGGATGGGGCCGTTTAAAGGCCATTCTGGAAGCAGCAGTGGAGAGGATGGGTTTGGGGAGGTGGTGATGGAGTTTGAAGCCTTCTGTAATAATCCTGACTTGAGGCCATGAGAACATCAACAGAGATGAAAGTAGAGAGGAGGGCTGAAGATCAGGCATCAAGGCTTGATGACAACATAAATAAAATGAGGAAAAAGACAAATTGGTGAACTCAGTAAGGGAGGAGTGGCCCCAGTGTCAGGTTTGGGTGGGCAAGTTGCTGATGGAGAGGTTCTGGTCAGTGAGGAAGACAGGAACAAGTTTCCTGATGGGAGATGGTGAGTGTAGCATTCCCTATGTTGACTTTCATGTTCCCATGAGATTATCCTGGTATTCTGAGTGCCAAAGGATCACCAACATCCTGACTTCTAAACTTCAGGTGTGGCAGAACTCACTCTGGCAGAAGAAGGGTGAGGAGACTACCAAGGTGAGAGTCCTGGGAAATACATGCTTTCCATTTATTATTCTATAGCAAATATTTTACTTTGGATCTATGACTTCCTTTCTTCTAGGGAAAAATAAATATCACAATTTGAAGTTCTTAAAATGGCACTGATAATAAACAAATCATTGTCGAGTTGTTTTATGTCCAGTTGCAGTATATAGCCAATTAACAAATGGGTTGTTTTTGGAAGTTTCTTTTGAAGTTGGTTTGGTTTTGGTTTTGGGGTTTTAAAAATATTTAATTAAACTTTTAGTGTTGGGATAATTATAGATTCAAATACAGCCATCAGAAATAATGCAGAGAGATCCTGTGTCTCTCTTACCCCACTTCTTTTTTAGTAACATCTTACAAAATTGTATTACAATATCACATCCAGGATATTGACCTCAATGTCATCAACAGAAGAATTCTAGAACAGGAGTCCTTGTGTTGTCCTGTGCCAGCCACCTCACTTCCCTCCCTAACCTTTGCCCATCACTCCCTCCCTGTTCTCCATTTCTGTAAAGTTGTCATCAGAGGAATGTTACGTAAATGGAATCATACAGCATCTAACATTTGGAGGTTGGTTGCCTATCACTAAGTACAGTTCCCAGACATCCCCAGATACTTTACATGTATCAATAGTTTGTTCCTTTTCATTGTTGAGTAGTATTCCATGGCACAGAAGTACCATAGTGAGGATTAGGATTAAATAGAAGATTTTTTTTGGGTGGGGGGCATCTATGGATATCCACTTGGTCTAGTATTGTTTTTTTTGAAAAGCATGAAAAGAAGTTTGACATATTTGTGGGGGACTGTTTCTTGGTTCTTGATCTGTTCTATTGATCTATGTTGTGTTTCTATCTCTTTGCCTGTACCGCATTGTTGTGATTGCTATAGCTGTGTAATAGGGCTTAACATGGGAGGAATCAATCAATCAATTTTAAACATGAAAACCACCAATCATGTTTATTGTCCTTACAATGATAGGTGTCCCGGTTGTCACCAAAAACAGCAGAGAGTCTTAATTGTCCCTGCTAACTTCATTAGAGGTCACAAACCCCATGTATCTTGGGCTGGAGTGAAGCAATGATCATGGCCACAGGGCCTCCAGTGGTATGCTTCTGGGTGTCTCTACTTAGACCACCAGCCGCACCAACCTGAGGAGGGAGGCCTCAGGAAGCAACATCTGAATTCCTGTTACTGATTAACCTGCAGGACAATGCCTCCCCCTCAAAGGACAGTCATGAGGCCAAGTGAAAAGAGGACAGATATCATTAGATGGATTGATTTATCTCTCTTTATTCCTCTTTTCCAAGATTGTTTTAGCTTATTCTAGGGCCTATGCCTTTCCTTATAAATTTTAGAATAAGTTTGTTCATATCTGCCAAAAGTTCTTGAAGAGTTTTGACAGAATTGTGTTAAACCTAAAGATCAATTTAGGTAGAATTGGCATCTTTGCTATGTTGACTTTTCCAATTCCTGATTGTCATTATGTGGAAAGAAGTAGGTGTGACAAGAGTTTTCTGAGTTAGGCAAATAGCAAAAAAATTTAGCAAAGTGTTTAAACAGATTGCACAGGAAGAATTAACTAGGATTCAAATAATCAAGGACAACAAGGGCATATAAAAGAAGTGCCTGAGAAGAATTATCCCATCAGACTCCAATGCATTAATCTAGGATGGTCTGGTTGCTACAGGGAAGCAGTGAGAGAAAACTTAAGAGGCAGACAAAAGTGAAATGTTTATTTTGTAGGAGTGAGTCTTTTTTAGGAAAAAACCTGCACTGTTGTGCTAACAATGATTCCTTTTCTTCTATTTTTCCTTTAAAGAAAAGACCCAGGTGGAAGACCGTCTCACATAAGTTTTTGTTTATTTTTACCCTGCTTTGCTTCAGGAGGAGGTTAAAGCAGCTTATTTAAGTACACAGATAAGATAAAATAAACTTTGAAATGAGGAGAAAGCCAAATTGGTCAAAGAAAAAGCAGGGTCAGAACTGAGATTAGGATGCACAAGTCACGCTGTGAAGTTTTGTTTGTCATCTTGAGGTAGGTAAATGATTTGACTTGGACAACTTGTTTTTATCCCTTGTACAAAACAGTCATGAAGCTAAGGTTTTAATATGCTGGTCCAGGATATCTGTGATCTTTTCACCTGGCCCCAGGACTGTCCTTTGAAAGGGATGCATTATCCTGCAGGGTTAATCAGTAACAGGAATTCGGATACTGCTTCCTGAGGCCTCTCTCCTCAGGCTAGTGCAACTGGTGGTCTAAGTGGTGACACCCAGAGGCATACCACCAGAGGCCTTGTGGCTACGGCACTGCTCCACTCCAGCCCAAGAGATATGGGGTTTGTGATCTATAGTAAAGTTAGCAGGGACAATTAAGACTCTCTGCTGTTCTTGGTGACAACCAGGCCACCTATCATTGTAAGTACAATAAGCAGGATTGTAATATTTGGTTTTCATGTTTAAAAAATGTAAATGGAGTCTTAAGGTTTAAAAATTTCAAATGGTCTTTTAAGAAGTGGTTGTGCTTAATTTTTTTTTCATGAATTGAAGTTTGTTTGGTTTTTAAGTGAGCTGATCTATCTGAGAACCACAGGAAGATAGACCTTACCCATTCACGGCACTGACTTTGGTTTTAAGACAAAATATTTGTGTCATTATAGAGAAAATACTTTCAGCACAGTTCTTTTTTCTGATGATTAATTTTCTATGATTATTGGAAGTGATAAGAAATCCACAGACGTCTACACCACTTGTGGACTTGTAAAGAGACACATGCCATTCCAGCATACTGTTTAATAGAGATACATGCATATGTATGTTACTTTTAGGTATTCATATTACACACACACACACACACACACACACACACACACACAAACGCACACACAGTACTTATGTTACTATATGTTTGGGCATTCAGAATCTGAGCTTTATCAGTGAGTGTGCATTTATTCCTTAACCAAAAAACTAAGTTAGGGAATTGCCTGTCCATCCAATTCTGCATTGTTATAGCCCGTTCAGTAGACTGCTGTTGTATTTTTAATTTCTCTATAAAACAAGCTGAATGACAATGTGGAGAATCTAATTGCATTTGAAGTAGCTGCTGGCCAGCCCCGTGGCAACAGCTGATGGGCTCCTCTGCATTTCCAGAGCTATTTCTGGAAGATTAGCTGGTGTCAAGGCTCTGGAGTTCAGGCCATAAAAGGCCCGTCCCATGTGAGGTTGCTTCACTGCTCTGACTGCGTCCTCACAGGCTGAAGAATCCTCAGGTTTCACGTGGATTTGCCTAGTAATGGATGGCTCCACCAAGGCCAGATTGGGGAAGTTCAGCCTCGAGGACACCAGGGGACGGAAAACTTCAAAAAGAAGACTCTTTCTGTTAATATTTTGGCGTTCTTTTTGGAGAGGAACTGTTGTATTGTAGCCTTTACCCCTTTCCTGCATTTGACATCCAAATGCCTTTTGGAAAGCACCATTCTAAATTTATCCTGTTCTGAATCATCGCTTCTGATAAATGCAGCTGCCTTGTTCGCGTTGTGATCTTTGATTTTGTACAACATTACTTGGGCTGACTTTATGATATTTTACTTTCTATTTAGAATTTGAAAGTGGTATTCATTGAAGAGAGATTCAAAATACTCAAGGACATTCAAAGCCGGATTAGGGGATATAGCGTGTTTTGTTTTGTTTTTTAATTAGAAAAATAAGAAATTGCAGTGTGATTTTCCCTCCCCCTTTAACTTAGAGGAACAAGGATTATACAGACATTTGAAGTAAGTGAAATATCTTCCTATAAATCTAAATGCAGTTGGTTTTTTGTAAGTGTCATCTGTCTGAGCATGCTTCCTAAGGATCTGATGACTTGAAGCACTGGAAAATTTCTGCCAGTATTTGCTAGTTACTGCGGCCACTCCTCTAGATACCCTTGGGCATATTTTGGGGGAAAGGTTGGGTTTTTTTTTTTCATAAACACAAAAGGACTTACTTTATAGTACTGAGAGGATTATTACCAATAATTTGATTAATAAAGCTTAGTAAGTACATTCTATCTAAATGTTGGTGCTCAAAGTCTTGGAATTAAGGTTTATTCACAGTGCAAAGTACTTTAATAATCGCAGTACAAGTATGGGGTGGAGTTCAGAAGGTCAAGTTTTATTCACTCCTGTTTTAATGCATGTGGAAACAGAAACCACCAGTGATCTTTTTAGCATAGTCTTTGTTTCGAGGGTTCTTGACCTTGGTACTTGGATTCTTCAGGCTTGATTCACAGACCCTCTGATGTTCCAGAATTGATAAGAAGAATCTCTCTTTAAGTTCTATAATTTGAACTGTATTTTGTTTATTAAATTCTCCAAGAAATAATTTTGTGTCGGTCTTTTTAAGCTCTAGAAATAATTATGTGGTCTCTTTGTAATTTAGTTTGGAAGGTGATTTGTTTCTGCAGAAAAATAGCAATGAGCTGTGGAACTTTTAGGGTTTATTTGATATATTGCTCCTTAAAAAAAATTGTTTCTTTATACCATATCAGATGGACAAACATGGGCGGTAATTATTTTTATCAGGTAGGAAAACAGAATATTTATAGAGAAAAACTTCATCGGTGAACGCTGCAGTGTCTCCAGCAGAGATGGTACCTCAACCCTAGGGGGCGTTTGGAAATGCTTGGGGGTGTTTCTGGTTTTCCCAGTAACTGCTGCTGGCTTTTGGGGAGATGTGGTTAACAATTGTAAATGCCCAATGTACATGCTATGGAGCACAGGGTTACAATTGTTACCCTGGCCAAAAAGTTGGTAATATATCCCCTGTTGAGAAAAACTGCAGGGTATGAATTGTTACCCAAAGTGCTAGGTGTACTGGGGCTAACCCTTCTCACCAAGCTGGGTGAAGTCTTGAGGGACCATGCGGTTGTGCCCTGTCGGGAAGGGATCCCTCATGTCCTCCAGTAGAGATGAGCGAAGGTGACACTGATGGGCAGAGATAGGGGGTTTGTTGTAGATGCTTCCTTCAGACAATGCCTGTTGACTCCCAGGGAAAAACTTTTTTTGAGATTATTCTAACTGGTGCCACATGCATAACCTTTTAAGCAAAATTTGGTTAACACATCTGACTTGCAGTGCATATCAATCTTTCATTCAACAGACTCTTATTTATCTTTGCTGCTATTTTTGAGATAGACTGTTTCTTGGTAACCAGACCTTGGGAAGACTTTGCATCTCAATTCAGAATGAAGATCATTGGCCACACCAGAGGTCATTTAATACTCTACAATTGAGGAATTGTATCCAAAGGAAGGGACTATGGGATTTCACCAGGATGTCCAGTGAGCCCCAGCATGCAGGGACACAGGCTGCGGGAATGGTTATGGAGAGTGGGCTGCCAGAGACCTCTTTTTATTGTCAGGGGACAAAAGGCAACCTCAGAAACTGCCTTGATGAAATCAGAAGTCATCTCTCCTCTAGGGGGTTACAGGGCTTTTAGGACATTCATTGCAGTTTTATGTTAAAGCACCGACCTCAGGGGTGCCTCCCAGTGACCAGGAGTGTCCCCAGATCAGATCTTTTGGCAGTTCTGGGTTCCTTGTGTGACTGAACCAGAAACCTTGGGGTCACCCTTGACTTCTCTTCCTACAGCTTCCCAAGGCCTCCACCCCACCATCCTCTCAAGCCTCATGGTCTCTTACCTGGGCTATTGCATTGCCCTTGATGGGGCCCCCAGCCCCAGGTTCTCCCCTCTCTAGTCCATCCTGACCTTCCCAAACAAAAACCTGACCATGCCCTTCTCCAAGGCCAAACCCTCATGGTCCCTCACTGCTTGCATGGGAAGACTGGGCTTCTTAGCCTCCCCCTCAGGGCCTTTCATGCCACTGCCCATTTGCTGGCAACTCTCCCTGCCTGCCAGGGAAGTGGTATCACATGCAATGTGCCCAGAAGCTTCTTCCAACCTTCTTTCTCTGGCCTCCAGGGCCTCAACTGCAGCCTGTACTGTAGGCTGCTAGCACAGCTGCACACTACCTTGTTTGGGGTATGCCCATCGAATCCCCTGGGTATCGGGCCTTTTGCAACCCCCAGGGTCTCGCCTGGTACCTGTGACCCAGTGGACACTCCACAATGTGAGTCGACTGACTGAATTGAGTGATAATGACTTGTGGGTTCTTCATATCAAAATTTAGCTGTATTCTGTCAAATATGCTTGCCCGTGTTTTATATTTTTCACAGTAGAGTGGGTGTCCTGTGTTGTAAGTTCTTCTTTTTTTCTAGTATCTAATAATGCAAGCAGAGAGATGTGTCTTCCTGTGACAAGCCTGACGGGGTTTTTGTCCATAGGTTTTTGCCAACACAGGAAATTAAGGTGCTTCATGAAGCCAGTCACGTCACTACTGGAGCCTTGCCCAAGATGAAGAAAGCCTCATGGTGCTGTCTGATGGATGTGCTGCTCTCAAGCCCTCAACTTCATCTTAGGTCACACACCTCGGGGGTGATTTATCCTATTGACCTTGGGGAGTACCTTTATGTCAGTTCAGAGATCTCTGTCCCTTTTATAGGAGGTTTTGAAAGAGGCATTTTTCTTTTTCTTTTCTTTCCTTTTTTTTTTTTTTTTTGCCTTATAATGTCCTTGTTCCCTCCTGAAAGTTGATCCTTTAATCACAAATGAGTTCATAACCCCTGTCTAACTGGTTTTTGTGTAAATACAGTGAAGGAAATAGTTCCAGTGTTCGCTTTGGGATCATTGATCTACCCACATCACAGCCCTGACTCTGTTCATTTCGGCATGTCTGTATTGGGTGCCGTAGGTTGCAGAAGACCAGCACATTCCCTGTCCTTGGTGATCTCATTCTCAGAGGGGTTTGGACAGGGACACGTTGAAGCTGTTCTCCAGTTAGGCTGGAAGGGATGAACAACAGCACCATGTCATCCATTACTACTGTGTGCCAGACTCCATGCCGAGCTCTTCTCTAATTATGTAATTTAATTTTTATAATAGTCCCTGAGAAATATCAGTATCATTATTCTCATTCTAATGTGGGAATAACTGGAGGCTTAGCAAGGCTTGCCCAAGGGCACGTACCATGGATTCTGGGGAGAGTTGGATTTGCACTATCTATCTGACTTCAGTGCCCATAATCATAATCACTGCTTTCAACCAGCATGCTCAAACTTTGAAAAAAGTCACCCGTAATCTTGTGAATGCAGCTTCTGATTCTGTAGGTCTGGGGTGGGGTGAGATATTCAGCCAAAGGATGCGGGTGATGCGGACTCCTCTGGTCTGAGGGTCAACTTTGAGTAGCTCCGTTTTCAATGACTTCTTTGCCTAAGGCCCAAGATGGAAGCAAACAGGTGGGGTGGGAGTTCAAAGACAGCTTCCCAGGGGTGGAGGACTTTTCCAAGCCAGTTCCTTTCTCTGGGTTTCTTGTGCCATCCCTTCCCACTCTGCCCACATGATTATCTACCCCCGGTCTTCTTTTCATCTCCGCCTTTCCCCTGGCTCCTTCTTCTCATGTTGAAAACATACTCAGGTCTCCTTCATTCTAAATAAAGCTCCCTTGACCCTAAGCTGTCCCCTCTTTCTTTGCCTGCCCATTCTCTCCTCCGCACCCACAGTGAGATCTTTGTGATTCCCAGCTGCTGGGAGCCCCCTTGCAGCTTCCTGGGCTGGACACCTGTTTGAGTTCTATCTGGGGTCTAGTGACGTCTACATTCTACATCCACACTACTGTGGTCTTGAGGCCTCCTGGCGACTGTATTTTTCAGATCGTTTTCTGTCTCTTTGTTTGCTCAGCTTTCCCCCCTTAGGGTTCATTTAGTCTGAAAACCCTAGTGCTGTCCTTTATAAGGAGAATTACATGACCTGTTCATTTCCGATGGAATGTATTCATTTGGCTTTTAGAGCTTATTTTCTCTTTGTAATTGGAAGTTATCTCCTAACAAGCTGTGTCAGTGTTTGTGTCTTCTGTATTTAGTATTGATAGAATTATGCAGAAAAAAAGAAAGATTAGATTCTGGGTGAAAACCTAAAGAGCTTTTTGTCAGTAATGCACCTACTATTTGTGGACTGAGTTTTGGTTAGTCTGAGTCCTTTTATTTCTTTCTGTATTTTCATTATGTCCTAAGTATGGAAAATTAGCAAATAACTTAGACTTGGATACGTACAGTCATGAAATGGAAAACCTATATTGAAATTTTTGAATTTTTAAGATTTCAGATGCTTTAAATATTTCAAGATGTTAAAGATTTTTTTTGATACATTCTGAAATGTTGTACCTCATTTTACCTCATTGAATCAAAAACTTAAAAGATACACATGTTGCAATTGTACACTGCCACACACTCCTCACAAATAAACCACTCCAGCCACAACCCAAATGAAAAAATGACTGAGTTCAGTAGCTGAAAATGTATTGAATTAAGAGAGGAGGTAGATTATGAAAGCGAAAATACTCTGAAAGTTTTAGTAGTCTTTATATACACAACTTTCTTAGAAATTTTTTTGTTTAATTGAAGCTATTTTAATTAACCATGTGCTATGTTCGTCACAAAATTCGGCTGCATTCATTTATTTTGCAGTTCATGCCATCATCAGTTGCTTATTCTGAAACCCAGAGACAAGTGGCATTTTAATGGTCTTTTCATTTGTTTGCTGATATTGCCTCAGATATTTCACCCAGCTAATGACTTTGAGCCAGGTTAGAAAGAAAAGGCTTGGGCGTATTGTTAAGAAGTAGGTAGCTCTCCAAATTATGCTTCAGAGTCTTGATTTCCACCAGCTGTTCATGTTAGCCACACACACAAAATCATTTGGCCTTATGATTTCATACATTTTTTATTGAAAGCGTTGAATATTTTAAAATTCCGTGATTAGATAGAACTGGTCCTGGTGCTTCAGCCTGGGGTGACTAAGCCTCATGCGATGCATTCCGCCAACACAGGGTCCTCCCATTGAGATGGAATGTCTTTGTTTGGATTTACATCAGTTCGCTCTGGAGGCTCCAGGGAACTTTCAGGCAGCTAAATGTCCTGTAATATTTCAAAAGGAAGCTGCAGTGGGAATGTGGATTGGGGAGCACAGGGGAACAATTCCATGTGGAGGCAATGACCATGGACAGGCTCTGTGCTCAATCCAGTCCCCAGCACTCCTCCCAAGACTCTGAAGTATTTTCCCTGCTCTCTGTGGACAAGAAAGTTTTCCTGGGAAAAGTGAAGGTGTTTGACCCTGATGGGTGCTTGGGGCAGCAGCTAGAGGAAGAGGGGGCAGCAGCTAGAGGAAGAGGGAGCAGCTATGGTCTTCATTAATAACCAGCTGTTTGACCTTGGGTAAATTCTTAACCTCTCTGAGCCTCAGTGGCCTCATTCATTCAACTGAGGGTTGGACTGAAGGATTTCTAATGTGCCTTCTACTTATTGGGATTCTGTAATCTAAAGACTTCAGAGCTTTAAAATAGTCCGGTCTTTCCTAGAGACACATGTGTCTGGAAGGTAATGGTTCAAGATAGGAGAGCAAAAACAAGTTAGAAAAGTCTTGAGCAAAAAATTTTTAAAGCCTCCTTACTGTTCTTGCTTCTGTTGAAATGTGCATCCTGTTTCTTCCTTCTCTGATGGCTTCGTTATCATTCTTTATTATTATTATTATTATTATTTTAAAGATGTGGGGAACAATTCCGGGTTAGGCATGTAAATGGTCATCGGACAGGTGAAGTTTGGGCCTGCCATTGGTCCTCATGTTGCCTGGTTTAGGATCAGGTACCTTATTGATGTTATATGCCCTCTCCCCTCCCCTGGCCCACGACTGAGACTCGCTATTGCCAATCCCTTTCTTACAGTATTATGATAAGCGTTTAGGGTCTACTTATGAGAGAACATGTGGTACTCAGTTATTTGTTTCTGTGATAGATCACTGAATATTATAGACTCTAAATCTATCCAAGTTGCTGCAAAGTCCATAATTTTGTCCTTCTTTATGACTACATAATATTCCATTGTATATTATGTACCACATTTTTTTATCCAGTCATCTTCGATGGGCAGCATAGTTGGTTCCATGTTTTTGCTATTGTGAATAGTGCTGCAATAAACATGCATGCACAGGTATCTTTTATATAGAATGATTTGAGTTCCTCTGAGTATACTCCCAGAATGGGGATTGCTGGGTCATATGGAAGGTCGATTTTTAGATCTTTTAGAAATTGCCACGCTGTTTTCCACATAGATTGTACTGGTTTACACTCCCACCAACAGTGTAGAAGTGTTCTCTTTTCACTGCATCCTCTCCAGCATCTGTTGTTTTTTGAGTTATTAATGATGGACATCCTGATTGGAGTTAGGTGGTATCTCTGTGTGGTTTTGATTTACATTTATTTGATGATTAGTGAGACTGAGCATTTTTTCATGTATCTCTTGGCTGCTTATATCTCTTATTTTGAGAAGTGTCTATTCATATCTTTTGCCAGCTTTTTAATAGGACTGCTTGCTTTTTTCCTGTCAGCACAATTGAGTTCCTTGTAGATCCTTGATGTTAGGCCTTTGTCAGATATACAGTTGGCAAATATTTTTTTCCCATTCTGTGGGCTGTCTTCCCATTCTCTTACTGGT
Organism: Cephalopachus bancanus; assembly: GCA_027257055.1. NCBI lineage: Eukaryota > Metazoa > Chordata > Mammalia > Primates > Tarsiidae > Cephalopachus > Cephalopachus bancanus. The sequence continues at coordinate 10,269,230 of JAPVLO010000014.1, forward strand.
TTCTTTTGCTTTGCAGAAGCTTTACATTTTGATGAGGGTCCCACTTGTCAAACTTTATCTCTTATGGCATGGGCTTTTGGGGTTTTGATCAGGAATTGCTTGCCTATTCCAATTTCCATAAGGGTATCTCCTGCATTTTCTAAGGTTGTTACAGTTTGAGGTTTTATGATCCATTTAGAGATGATTTTGAGTATGGTGATAGGTAGGGGTCCTGTTTCATTCTTTTGAATGTGGTCAGCAAGTTTTCCCAGCACCATTTACTGTTGGTGGAGGCTTTGTTGAAGATGAGTTGTTTAGGAAATTAAGGTTTAGCTTCTGGAATTTCTGTCCAGTTCCATTGGTCTATATGCCTGTTCTTGTAACAAATACCAGCTGTTTTGATTATTGTAGCCTTATAATAAAGTTTAAAATCTGGGAGTATGATTCCTCTTGCCTTGTTTCTTTTGCTGAGGATTGTTTTGGCTATTCATGGTCATGTATGTTACAATATGAATTTCTGTATTGTCATTTCCAGGTCTGAGAAGAATGATGTTGGTAATTTAATGTGTATCGCGTTGAATCTGTAGATTGCATAGGATGGACCTCTTAACGTTGATTCTTCCAATCCATCAACATGGAATATTTTTCCACTTGTTTGTATCTTCTTTGATTTCTTTCAATAGTGTTTTGTAGCTTCCATTGTAAAGGTCTTTCTCTGGTTAGGAAGATGCCAAGATATTTCTTTCTCTCTCTCTCTCTCTCTCTTTTTTTTTTTTTTTGGTGGCTATTGTGAATGAGATTGTGCTTTTTATTTGGTTCTCTGCCTGTTTGTTGTTGGTGTATAAAAAATGTGACTGTCATTTGCAGGTTGATTTTGTACCCTGAAACTTTGCCAAAGTCCTTTATCAGTGCAAGGAGGTTTTTGACAGACTCTATTGGGTTTTTGAGGTATAGGATCATATCATCAACATAGAGGGATAACTTAACTTCGTCTTTTCCTATATGGATACCCCTGATTTCCTTCTCTTGTCTGAATGCTCTGGCTAGGACTTTTAACACTATGTTGAGTAGGAGGGGTGAGAGTGGACAGCCTTGTCTAGCTCCAGTTTTCAGGGGAACTGCTTCCAATTTCTGTCTATTTAGCAATGGCTTCATCATCATTTTTGACTGCAATCCTTTGGGAAAGTTCTGTCACTTCTTAGGATTAAGCTTTTATAGTTTCTTTTGTATTCATTTAAATATGTAAATGTTCCTTTCTCTAACCTGATGTATGCTTATCTTCTTTTGGGGTTTTATTTTTTTCTCCTTGATGCTAAACCGTAGAGTGGTCACAGCGAACTCCAGCAAGGATGCCGGAGACTGAATTTTCCTGTTCATAGCAAGATGAACATGGCTTTCTTTCCCCTTTCAGTCTGTTAGTCAGGCATTCATTCACTATTTTTTTTTTTTTTGAGTTGGAGTCTCACTCTGTCGTCCAGACTGGAGTGCAGTGGCCGCTCCCGGCCACCGCAGCCTCGACCTGCTGGGCTCCGGCGATCCTTCCGCCTCAGCCTTCCAAGTAGCTGGAACTACAAGCGCGTGCTACCACACCCAGCTAATTTTTTGATTTATTATAGAGATGAAGTCTCGCCTGCCCAGGTGGATCTCGAACCCACGGGCTCAGGCAATCCACTCACCTCAGCCTCCCAAAGGCGCGGGATTACAGGCTGAGCCACTGAGCCGGGCCATTCATTCACTATTGACAGCTATTTTCTGAGCACTTATTCTGTGCCAGGGACTGGTATACATGTTGGGGAAAGAGCAGTGACATACAGAATCTCCACAACACACTCATCTTTTTTTTCTTTTTGGGCCAAGGTCTCACTATGTCACCCAGGCTGGAGTGCAGTGGCGCACTCACGGCCACCACAGCCTCAACCTTCTGGGCTCAGGCAATCCTTCTGCCTCAGCTTTCCGAGTAGCTGGGACTATAGGCGTCTGCCACCAACCCAGGCTAATTTTTTGATTTATTGTAGAGACGAGGTCTTACCAAGTTCCCCAGTCTGATCTCAAACCCCTGGGCTCAGGCAATCCTCTCACCTCAGTCTCCCAAAGTGCTGGGATTATAGGCATGAGCCACCACATCTGGCCTCACATAATCATAACTGCAAGTTTGTACTCTTTGGCCAACATATCTCATTTCCACCTACCCTCAACCACCCAGTAACTATCCTTCTGTTCTCTGTTTCTGTGAGTTTAACTTTTATAACAAAATATCACATTGTACTCCTTGGGTATATACAATTTATATTTGTCAAATATACCTCAATGCTGAACAAAACAAAACCTGCCATGGATCTTGGTAATATTGAATGAACTATTGTGTATCACTAGTAATGTCAGAGAATGTCTTAGAACTGAAACTTTGAAGTTTGTGATTTTTCTGTGTTGTTTTTCTTTTTAGGATAGTTCATCTGGTCACCTCTGTCACTGGGTGATGCTGTTTTATTTTTGTTTTTATACAATCTAGCATCTCAGCTGCCTTCCTGCCTACATTTATGTTAGTACTGTTTTTACATTAAATTTTGCACAAGTTGAAAGGACTTGCTTGGTTCACAGGGCTATAAACATTTCAACATTTGTCCTTCACAAGATAATTATTTCATTAAAAGTAAATTACAGTGTATTCAGTAGCTCTAGATGGAAATGATAATCAGATGGTAAATGGATGCTCTAAGATTTGAGGAACAAATTATCGTGGTATTTTAATGGGGAGTGTTTTCTAAGCTAATTTTTATGCATGTAGCATCTCTCTGGCTAATGTGAGAACGGGTGATGATTTCTTCAACTAAAGAGCTCAAATTAAAAATATTAAAAAGGACAGGTAACTTAGGGCAGATGAAGCCAAGATTGTTAATGCAGGGAAGTTGTTTTTTGAAGACCATGGTAAATGGTGATTTTGTTGAGCAGATGTTCTTAAACTGAGGCCTATGAACAGGCTTTAGAAGGTTAGACTATTTCCCAAAAGCCATTAGAAAACTGTTATCTTTTTCTGAATGCTCATTTTGTAGAGGAGAAGATCCATTGTTTTCATCACTCTTCTTAAAGGGGCTGTGCCTCCCAAAGAGTTAAGAGCAAATGCATGGGAGTCTAAGGTCACATTCTGGCTACAGCTACATGTCGTTAAACCACAGAGCTATGTTCTGAGAAATGCGTCGTTAGGCATTTCCATTGCTGTGTGAACATCATAGAGTATACTTCCACAGACCTCGATGGTATAGCCTACTCCACACTAGGCTAGATGGTGTAGCCATGATAATCTTGTGGGACCTCCACAGTACATGCAGCCTGTCACTGACTGAACTGCCATCATGTGGTCCATGGCGGAATTTCTATAGAAGGTGAGGATCTTAGATGTGCCTGAAGGTCTTTAGAGAATGCCCAGCTGAACCTCAGCTCCTAGTGGACCCTATTCACCCACTGAAAGATCAGGACAGAGAATGAGTCTTGGTCAGCGTGGGCCCATAGAACTGGACAATCTGTGTTGATGGACATGCTCTCTAGTTGATGCTGTTCTGTTGGGTAGCCTCACACCTGTGGCTGTGGAGTATATGTAAACATGGTGAGTGCCACCGAGCAACTGGGCTATGCGTGGGACAGCAGAGGACCAGAGGAAGTGGATTTGTACTTCATGCATCTGCAAATGGGAGTTGAAGAGCTGCAGTGCGTCACCCACTGACCTGATCGTGTACTTTGTAATGTTTGGATTGTGGAGAAAAAGTCTAAAATACTGTGTTTTTCAAAAGAAATTGAGGCTTATTATATCAAAGGGAAATTGTCTATGGATTCCCCATTCCTATTACCAGTCCACATATATATACCCCAGAGCAAGTGTGCGTGTACACACACACACACACACACACACACACACACACACACCAGTATGACTTTGTAGGTTCTCCGTGGCTCTGGACACATTAAATGTTCATTTCCACATCTTGAATTATGTATTCAAAGACATGCTGTGTGATTTCACTGTCACTAGTGATGTTTGAGGTGAATCCTTCAGGCTGACCTCACTGGGCAGCTCTCACCTGGAGAGTGTTTTGGACAGAGATGCTTTGCATTTGGGGACAAAGTGGTTTTGGGGGATGGGGGGGAAGGTGAGTTGTAGTCTCTGATTTGTTGACATCATGTTGTTTGGCTGCTTTGTTATTTTTTTCCCCAAGTTTGTGTTTTGGGTGAAGGTCATGAGGCTCTATGAGAAATTAATTTAAGTGGTCTTTTGTTTGTTTTTGCTTTTAACTTTTTTAAACTTCTGGATCTAAATGAAAGATGTCTTCTGGGAACCAGTTCTATGATGTGTATGATTAGGAGACTTTTCTGCAATGGTGGCTTGTCTGAGATTTTGTTTTTACCAAGGGAACCATGCTAAATGCTCATCATTTATTTATTCATTCGGTTCTTTTTGGGGACTTGCTATGGCTCCTAAAGATATCATGCATTTCTCCCCAAATGTTTACAGCTCATCAACCTCTGCCAGCTTCGAATGTGTGTAGAGTCAAGCAGGTGATTATGAGAACAGATACTGCCCTTGTGACCCTATACAAGTCACTTTTCCTTTCAGGAAGTGTTCTCACCTGAGAAAAATGAGGTATTAACCTGCACCTAAGGACACTAAGATTCTTTGCTGTTCCCAGGCCTGTAGGGTGTGTGTGTATGTATATTTAGTTTTTTTTCATAACCTGTGTATTGTTGTTGTTGTTGTTGTTATTATTATTATTATTATTGAGTTAGGGTCTCACTCTGTTGTCCAGGCTGGAGTGTAGTGCTACAATCGTGGCTCTCCCCACAGCCTTGACCTTCTGGGCTCAGGTGATCCTCCCACCTCAGCCTTCCATGTTGCTGAGACTACATGTGTGTGTCACCTTGTCCAGTGACATTTTTTATTTTTTCATAGAGACAAGGTCTCGCTATGTTGCCCAGACTGGTCTCAAAATCCTGAACTCAAACGATCCTCTTGCCTCATCCTCCCAAAGTGCTGGGATTACAGGCATGAGACAGGACACCGGTCCATAATCTGTATTATTAAAATGAACCCACAGCAGAAGAGGATGAGAACTTTTGAGCCATGGTAGGAAATGTAGGACTTGAGGATGTATGAGATCCAGAAGAGGCCAGACCTCCAGGTTGTGGGCTCCTCCTCCAGCCCAGGTGGTGGTTGTGATGTCTTTTGGAAGCTTGGTGAATATAGAATCTGACTTTCAGATATCATTATGCCTGTGAGAAGAGGCTAGTATTTCTTGTTAGAGTGCAGCAGGCATCTTTTCTTCTCTGTTATCTCCATATATGTTTTTGTGACAGTGGTCATGCCCTATACCCAGGCTTAGACAGCAGTGCAATTCCTGCTTCTGTGTGCGGCAGGCCTTCCCACTATGCCTCTGCATCAGTGTTCTCCTCTCCCCAAACCCACTGAGCTCACCAACCTCAGGGACCTTGCTGCCTTGGGTGGGAAATTTCCCTTAGGATGAAGTGTTCTTCTTTTCTTTCTTTCTTTCTTTTCTTTTTTTTTTTTTTGAGTTGGACTCTCACTCTGTCACCCAGGTTAGTGTACAGTGGCATGCTCACGGCCACAGCAGCCTCAACCAGCTCAGGTGATCCTTCCACCTCAGCCTTCCAAGTTTGGAATTACAGGCACGTGCCACCACACCCTGCTAATTTTTTTATTTTATTGTAGAGGTGAGGGCTCACCAAGTTGCCCAGGCTGGTCTCGAACCTGTGGTCTCCTGCAATCCTCTCACGTCAGCCTCCCAAAGTACTGGGATTATAGATGTGAGCCACCGCGCCCAACTGTGTTCCTCCTTTCATGCTCCCACAGTCGTATACTAGTTCTGAGCAGGCTCATAGAAAGTACTGGTCTCCTTGTGTGTGTAGAATGACACAAGCAGGTCAGATGATTCTCCACCACGTTTGTTGTTCACTGAAATGAACTAAATGGATTAGAGTGATTTTTCAGAAGTACAGTAAGACTCACCTGTGTCTTACTAGTGTGTAGCAGTGTGTTATGAAATACACAGAATGTGAAGGCAGGGGTATAATATCGCCTCCCTTCCCCCTTTGAACCCTTGCCTCAAGAGCAGATGAATAAACGAGTTGAATTGGATTAGGTGACTATATGTCAAAAACAGTTCAGCTCAGCTGTTGAGCTGAATGGATGTTTTTAAATAACCAACACAGTTGACTATCTGAGTTTCCACCTGCCCTTATTTGGCTTGTCAGAAGGGTGGGTGAATAGTTAGGGACAATATAAGGCCTGTTCTCTTCTTTCTCTCCCTCCTCCGTCCTCTGGCCCTCTTCTTCCCTGTTCCCTTCCTCTCCTTCCCCTTTCCTCTCTTTCTTTTCTTTTCCTTCTTCCCCTTCTTTCTCTTCTCTTTTCCTTTCCTCTCTTTCCTTTTCTTCTCCTTCTATATCTCTCTTATTTTCTGTTTTCTTTTTCCTACTGCCTCTCCTCTTTCATCTTAAGCTAAGTCAAGACATAACAACATGGCCATGGACATCTGTAAGTTTTACTGATTTTAATGTGTGCAGTGATAATTTTTACAACATATATGTCCCCCTTTACACAGTTCTGATAGCTATTGTAATATTACTGATACTAAAAATGATCTTTAAAAAATTATTGTATTCTGAAAGTTGATTTGATTTTTAGGCATCCATATGCTTCAAGGAAGGAGGCTGTTATTTTTTGTTCAAGAGAATTGGAAATCTTTTCTTCTCTGTTATCTATGTATATAGTATACATAATACATATTATGTATGTATTATATGTGCCTATGGATGAATAACAACCACAAAATATCTACTTACGTTTTCCCAAATGTAGTTTGCCTCTGGTAATAAGGAGAAATTGAGTACAAGACAATCTAGTTTAATTTTAGTAGGGCAAAAATTAAAATCAAACTCAGCTTCTACTTTGGTGTTTGTTAACTCAAATGTAAAATTAGCAATGTGGTAATTATCTGGCAGTTTGACTTTCTAAGGGAACCATATCATATAGTATGTGTGTGTGCTGGCCTTTAAAAATAGAGATTGCCAAGAGGAGCTGAACCTCATCATCCGCGTTCACGGCTAAATCCCGGGAAGTGGTAGGTTTAGAAGCATGCCTGTGAGTTCGCCTCTCGGGGAGTGTGAAACACCAGCCTTGGCTGCATTCAGTTCATCTTTGGTCAAAGCTCTTTTGTTTTCAAAGCTAACTGCTGAAAAGTAAACACTCTTGACCCTGACTATAAATATTTGTCATACGTCTGGTTACTTTTAGTTTTCACTGAACAAAATCATTTTGGCAGAAGAGTCATTAAGGTTTGACAGCCCAACAAATTACACAAAATCCCGAACTTCACATGCCTGGTTTTTCTCACACAGGCATCGACTGTGACTCATAGTTCGTTTGAAAATATTTCTTCTCTGGTGTTGAAAATCTCCTAAAACATGGGTTCTTCAGTATATGAAGTATCTAATAGAACATAAACATGATGACTAAAAAAATATTGGGGGCCATGGTGACTTCTGTCAGTCTTCTGAGAAATTCAAAGAGGATTATTAATTTTAAGTTTCCAGTTTAAATTCTAGAGTCTCGGGCCATGACCATTGTTTGATTTGTCCTCTGTTTGCTTGTCTTTCCACTGGGGGATTTGATGGTTGCCATCCTGGGCGACTTTAGGGAACGCAACTGGATGAGTTTCCACTCTTAGGACAAAGTTCTCCTCCTGCTTGCTGTGAAGCACTTGGTAGCCACACTGGCTTTCTGTGTTACAAAATCTACTGAAAGAGCTCACTGATAGCAGCCAGGGTCTGGGCAGAGCCCATTGTCTGGGAAAAGGCCCAGGAGTTCTCTGGGATTTGCCTGGATGCTGTGTCTGTATAGTCCCCTGTGAGCAGAAAAAGACATGTGGGCTTTGTCAGTGACCGAGAGGGTACAGGTGTGGCCAGGCCTGGTGTGTATGGGTGAGGAGCAGAGCCAAGGAAGGCTGGGCTCTGAACCTGCTTTGACTTTTGCTTTGTGCAGCCACTAATCCAGAAAAGTCTTGCCTCAGGGCCCAGAGGTCTTGCAGGTCTTGTTTCATCAGGGAGCTGCAAACAGTCCGTTTTAGTCAGGAAAGACAGTGTTGTCCTTTCCACTGCTTTATGGACATAAAGTAAAACTTGAATGTGACAAACAATACAATAAATCCCCCTTCTGTAAGAATGATGGGTCAAGGTCTTGATTCTTAATCCAAACTGTATGCAGCTGTTGGAGTTTTTGGCTCTTTGTAGAGCTTTCACTGAAATCAAATAAATGTATTAAACATTCTCCATCCAGAAGAGGCCTGGATTAGCCCCTTCCCGGGAGAACATTCCTCCCCTGCCTGTATCAGTGAGCCCCTTACGCATCTCTGTGTAGGCCGCCCATAGCAGGGCATATGTCGTCATTTCACCTCAGATTAGAAACCTGTCGATGTCTTCATATGGCCCTTGGTAGTGTCATGATGGCTGGTATTTTAGGACTTAAAAACCTTGGCCAGATTGTGGAATATTCTGTCAGGCATCTGTCTTTTAATTCAAATATCCCCATTTGCTGTTAAATTAGGCCTGCATTGGCCAGCTCTGTTGTTTCCCCTGTTCCAACAGAGCCACACAGCAACAAATCCAAAAAAAGTCTAATCCTTATTGAAAACACAGAGCCCACCAGCACTCCACTTTGGAGAGTACACAGAAACCTCACAATCACAGTCACCATCATCTTATAGGGTCCCTTCATGAAATCTCCAAAAATGCTTTACTTTCACATACTTTGTGTGAAGATTTTCTAAATTTTAAGTGGACAATTTCTTTCTTTCTTTTTTTGCGTTGGGTTCTTACTCTGTCACCCAAGCTGGAGTGCAGTGTCATGATCAAGGCTCATCGCAGCCTCGACCTCCTGGGCTCAGGCCATCTTTCTACCTCAGCCTCCTGAGTAGCTGGGACTACAGGCATGTCTCATCATACCTGACTAATTTGTGATTTTTTTTTTGGTACAGCTGAGGTACCAAAAAAACACAGTCTTCCTGTGTTGCCTAGACTTGTTTCCAACTCCTGGGCTCAAGCAATCCTCCCACCTTGGCCTCCTAGAGTGCAGGCATTACAGTATGAATCACCATACCTGCCCTGGACAGAATTTCTTAATGTGACTTTGTTTGTTCTCGGGCTGACTTAGGTCTAAATAGCCAGACAGCATCATGAAGAACATCATGCACATGCCCATGCACACACCTGTTGAGGAGCTTGGTGCAGGTGAGACCATTTTAGAACCAACCACTGACTTGGTCTCTGTGTGGGCCTGGTCACAGGAAGGAGAGTAGCATTGCTTGCACATGCTCTGATGCTACTCTGTACTCCATCATTTTAGGATCAGGTAAAAGAATTAACTAATGTATTACTTGAAAGTTAAAACAAAACCAATTTCTCTGAACAGAAATACACGATCTGCCATGTGCTTGTCAGGAAGAAAAAAGTCTAATCCTTACTGAAAACACACAGTAGCCGGGCTTGGTGGCTCAGCCTGTAATCCCGTGCCTTTGGGAGGCTGAGGTGGGTGGATTGCCTGAGCCTGCGAGTTCGAAACCCACCTGGGCAAGTTGGTGAGACCTCATCTCTACAATAAATCAAAAAATGAAGCCGGGCTGGGTGGCTCAGCCTGTAATCCCGCGCCTTTGGGAGGCTGAGGTGAGTGGATTGCCTGAGCCTGCGGGTTCAAGACCCGCCTGGGCAGCGAGACCTCATCTCTACAATAAATCAAAAAATCAGCCAGGCGTGGTAGCGCATGCCTGTAATTCCGGCTACTTGGAAGGCTGAGGCGGAAGGATCGCCGAAGCCCAGCAGGTCGAGGCTGCGGTGGCCGGGAGCGGCCACTGCACTCCAGTCTGGGCGACAGAGTGAGACTCCAACTCAAAAAAAAAGAAAACACAGTGACTAGGGGCCTGCAAATTTAACTGACAAAAGTCAGATTTATGGCAGGAAAGAATACAAATGTTACTAATATTTTATGTTCATGGGAGTTCACAGGAAAGAAGTGAAACTCAAAGAATCACCTAGACTTGGGTGCTTATATACCCTTCTTAATAATGGAAAGAGAGTCTAGGCTTCAAGGGATGATAAACTGTGAGGAAGTAACCAGGAAATATATGGGAAAACTAATAGATGATAAAGACTATTTTAGTAGGGTTTGTTTATGCAGACTCATCTCTATCTCCAGTGACACGAGTTGCTCTCCCAGGCAGGACACCTGCCCAAAGGAAAGTTCATGCCCTCCTTTTTGGCAGAATAGGGGAGAACAGAGAACTCTTCCTGCCTCTGCTGACTCTCAGTTGCTTTCAACTCAAAATAATCTTTATGCCAAAGTGGCATGTTTTGGGGTGGCATATTTGGGACTGTTTCATATTTTATGTAAAAAATATCAATGCAATACAGTAAATCCTAACAGCAGATGATCATATCTTCAATTGGAGGTTTTATTTATCTGGAATCTACCTTATTTGTTGTATATTTTATGTGATTTTGAAACAACTTACACATATTTATCATAATTATCTGATCCCCAGTGTTATAGAACAGGTTTACACATTTTTGCCTTAAAAATGGGAATATGTTTTCTCTAATAGTAAAGGTTTTACAAGCCACCTACCTGTATGCTGAAATAACCTGGAATTGATAAAGATTTAAACAAAAACAAAATTTGGTCTTCCTTAGAAGCATATTATTTAGAAGGGGTATTGCATAATATCATTGTAAATTGTATAGGAAAAAATTTCCATTTAAACTTGCTAGACTGAAATGAATGTGTGAAAGTCAGGGTGAAAGTTTGTTTGAAGTATGGTGAACTCTCAATTATTCTGAAAATAGGCTATTTCAAAGAGGCAGATATCTTTTAAAAATCTATACAGGATTTGGACAATGTTTTTGTACTTACATTTGATGCTATGTCGGATATTTAGGACTTGTAATCATTACTGCTCTAATGCTTGGTACACAGCATGTATTCAATGTGGAATGAAGAAATTAATGAATGAATCTCTCTCTCACACACACTTGAATAAGCTAAAAGACATGAAAGTACAAAGGACTGAAAGCCTGTTTGATTTTCTCATTTGTCTAGCTCCCTAGTGAAAATTTGCTTTGTAGCACTTCTGATTCATTCCAACCTTCTCCGGAAGGAAAGTAATTAAATGTTTTTTGTTTTAGGCAGTTCCATTTTTATACTGCAGGTGACAAGCAAGGAAGAACCAGTTTTAGCTTTTAACAAAATGAGTAAACGCAGAAGGTACTGCCAATAAAGTTGAAGTCAAATCTGTCATTTAAGCCAGTGCCATGTGGAATTTGCATTATGAACTGTTGGGGGAAATATGCTAAATATTATACTATTGAATTTTAAGAAATAGCTGGGAGAATGAGGCTAATTTTAAAAGGGTTGGAAACAAAGTGGAAAACATCTAGAAAATTGTATAATTAAAGCTACAGCAAATGAGATAAGATCAGTACTTAGATTGTGATAGGATAACTTTTGAAGATAGCGGTTGATTGGTCTATATCTTAAATAGGTGCTGCTACTTTCAAAGGTTTGCTGACCTGATGTCTGACTTCAGGCTTTCTCTGTGGCTTCTGAAGCCACTATGTATAGGTTCAAATTCCCACTCTTTTAGTTACTACTTGTATCAGCATGGGCAGGTAACTTAATTTCTGCCACAGTTTCCTCATCTGTAAAATGAGATGATAACAGTACATAGCACATAGGGTTGTTGTAAGGATCAAATGGGTTGATACATGTAGGATCCCAAAAGCACCACTTGCTGTATGGCCATGCTTACCAAATGATTGTGATGTTATTTATCCTCATGAAGACAAAGATGGTTTGTAGACTTGATTTTTTTGACCTTAAGCTGCAAGAATTTTTTTCTTAACTGAAATTTTATTGTAATTTTGTTTTGTATCTTTGGTTAAAACTAGGTGTTTTGAGCCTATGAGTTCCATCAACTCTAGGAAAATGATTTATTATCCTTGAATTGTTAGAAAAAAAGGACTCTACAATGTTTATCTTGGTATTGGTGGCAGTTATAGAAAACTCCTACTCCTGATGCCTTAGGGCCATTCCAAAACCAGTTTCCTGAGGAGGATAAGCTTAGTACTTAAGGTTTACCTAGCATTCTGCTGCAGACTCGTACCAAGAAAACTTGACCACAACAGTCTCACATTCCACAAGGGAAAAAGAAAACTTTCCTACTGATGTGGAACTGGTTAGGTTTTGAAAACTCATCTGTAAGATGATTGTCTGAATTTTAGTACTGTTAGGTGGGTCCTTTAACATATATAAAAAAGAGAATATTCTTCTGGTTGCAAATTGTAGATGAATATCTGCGTATTTATCTTGAGGAAATTCTGGATTGATTGAAATGAAGTATTTTAACTAGAACCATATCACCCTGGGTTTGGAACAGATCATAGCTCATCAAAGTTATTGTTTTACAAATCAGATAATCCTTAGAATTACTTGAAACAGTTTTTAAAAAATATAGTTTGCTGGACCCCACCCAGACCTATTTACTCATAACCAGAGTGCAGAGATCATAAATTCTCTCTCAAGCAATTGTGATGTACAATAGGGTGGATCATGGCATTGGTCCTCCCCACCCACCCACTTTGTAGTATCTTGGTCAGTGCTACCCTGCCATTTGACCTGTGAGTGAACCCACCAGTAGAGGCATTTTACGAACCTTGTTCTAATTATCCTGTATAACCCAGATGTTTTGGTCCCCACTCTAAAATATTCCCAGATATTATTAAATAAATGTCAAGTAATTCTTATCTTAAACAAGCGGTGGCCTTTGAACCATCATATGTCATAGGGACATGCCTGTCAGAGCTAAAGTGAGACTCTTACCATGTCTCATCCTGGCTGTGTGACTAGGAAAAGCATATTTAGTAAGGATCTTAACATATTTTGAATTTTTTTCTCTGCTAATTGTTTTCTTAACTGTATAGCATAAGTCCTATAGAAAATCGTATTAAACTCCAAGAGAACTCATGATATCCTTTTCTTATTTTTATGGAGCCCAAAGCTCCAGAGCCATCTCTGTAGAATACACATTATTTGCTGAACTGCCATGTTCTTGGGCAGAGCCCGCCAAGGATGATAGCACTGCCCGCAAACACTGCATCTCACAAGGAAGTGATTGTACCAGTTCAGCCCAGCTCATGGACCATGGTTTAGCCAAGCTTCTGAAAGAGTTCGCTTCCAATTCCAACCCTGCTATCATGGATGATATAAAGAGTGCCCAGTCATTCTATTGCTTGATATCATTACCAACACATGAGAAGCTGGAAGAGGGGTAAACAGAGAGCAGAGAACTCTAAACAATTTCCTCAAGAATGACTGCAACAAGGGGACTGATTACTTCTCCTTTGGCTCTTGAGAATATGTAGCTGTCTGTGCTTCTCCAATTCTCCAGGACCCTCGCTCAGGTGACCTCACCATCTGGCTGGCACACACATACTTCCCAGGATAGAAGTAGATTCTTATCTTACTTGTCGTGGCAAGAAGGGCTGAAAATTGACTTTTTTTCTGACATTGCTGAGGAGGTGAGTCCTGCCAGCATCTGGGCTACCTCCTGGGGGCAGATAGACTATTTCTGTACAAAAACGAGCCAACATATTGTTGACAGATTCCATACCATTCCAAACCCCCACTCCTCCCACTGGGCCATTTGCTGTCTCCTGGAGCTTAATGTCCATGGAATGAGAAATTTCCCCCTCCTTGTTCTGGCATGCTTCCCTTTTCTTATACTACCCATTTGTAACCTTGAACCTTTGGGCTGTCCCAAGTGGGGGTTCCCAGGGAACCAGCTGACTCCAGTAGTCTTGAAGGATTTCCTTTGAGTCTGAACTGGTTGAGACCAGAAATTCTCCAAAGTGTAGCTTTGTTTCTAAGAAATCCTTTTTCTCATTTGCATGATTCTCCAGAGCTGGGGTCCTGGCTTCCTTTTAACCACACCTAACAGTCATTCAGCCTACCTTTTGGTACCCCTTGAATTCACTATCTTTGGCATTGGTATGGCAATGTCAAGTAATTCTTATCTTAAACAAGGGGCAGCATTTGAACCATCATATGTCATAGGGACATGCCTGTCAGAGCTAAAGTGAGACTCTTACCACATCTTATCCTGGTTCGGGAGTAGCTGGGACTTGAGTAACCACTAGACAAATCCGCACAGTCAGCTACCTCAGTCCCTAGTTGGGACAGGCTGTCCAGCCTATATGTTTAAAAACACCCTCTAAAAAGAGGGGCTTTTAAGCACCTTTAGACATTTAGAAAATGTGAAGGAGTAGTGCCCTGAAGACAGTGAACAAGCTTCCTTCTCACCAAGAACTGCAGTGGCAGGGATTTAGGTGAGCCACGAATAGATGGCGGGAATGTAGATTGTGCACTGTGAGAACACCTGATGAAGAAGGGAAGCAGTGCATTCCTCTCAGGCACTAAGTGAGGGGGTTTAAGTGCTACTGATGTTATCCAAGAAGGGAAAAGCAAGCAGGAAAGAGCAGAATAACATCGAGCAGATGTGAAGTTGCTGATGGCTGGATGTTTTCATGAACCTGCTGTGCTCTGGGCACAGAGAGCCTCCTTGGGTAGCTCGGACCCTCCTGGGTGAGCACACACAATCACAGCCATGAGTTAGAGGAGCTGAGGAAAGGAGGCTGAGGGTGTCTGGGAAGACTTCCTAGGCATAGAGGAGCGGGGTGGGTTTCGATAAGTGAAAAGATGGAGCCTGGTTGGCAGCAGGGGAAGGCAAATGAAGGCAGTGGAACCTGTCTAGGCAGTGGATAGCCTTGAATGACAAGCAGGTGTGTTTATGGATGGCAGCACACCTTGGAAGTTTTGAGTAGAGTAAGTGCTCATGGCCATGGAAGGATGGAGTATAGGAGGCGGCACTGGAAGCTGCTGGAAGGGCATTGTGATTGTATAAATCTTGAACTACGATGGTGGCAGCAGGAAGAGTAAGGAAGGGACTAACTTGGGAGGGGGCAGGAAGAATTGTCCAGGTTGGGGAAGTGATTGTGCAGACACAGTGTCACAAACCACTCAAACTGACAGGGCATAGATGAGACAAGGGTGGGGGTTGTTCTGACATCACAGTGACTAGCATGTTCAGTCCCCACCAGTCCATCCTGAGGAACCTAGGTCACAGCCAGCAGGACAGCAAGCCAAGCATGGCGTCAGCCAGGGGATTTTGCTGCAGAGGTAACTGCCAACCCTGTCTCAGCTGCCTTGATGTCCCTCACAGCAGAAAAGCAAATCCTGCCCAGACGGGCTTCTTGTGGGTGGCCACGAGTGAGGACACCTAAAGGGGTGAGGAGGTGGAAGGCGGGGGTAATATCATACAGGTAAGAGTGGGGAGGGAGAGAGTCTGATAGATGACCAGATGTAGTGCTGCACATGCAGTGGCTGCTGGCGCTTTTGATAACCTTTCTTGGGAATCCAAAAGAATCATCCTTGGGTAATTGCAAGTCTTATGGTGCAGCTAATCACATAGCAAATTATTTGTTGCATATTAGAGGTTTAACTTCCTCAAAAGTTCAACATAGGAGAAAGGATCTCACAGTGCCCAGAGTTTGCTTTTTCACGACACAGTTCGTGTCTTCTGCTTTCTCCAGATTTCCAGCTCTCAGAGTACTGCCCGTGAATGGGATGGACTGAGGATGGGAGGCTTTGAGCTGCTGTGACCTGCTCCCTGCTCTGGCTCAGGAGTGTGCCCTGGCTGTCACAGCGCAGCTGAGCTGGGCCACTGAGCATCTTTTGAGAGAGCAAGAACTTGACCCTTGGAAGCTGAACCTCCACTAAACAGCCCATTCAGAGACCTTAGAGAAAAAAAAAAACCCCACACTTACTGCAGTAACAGCACAGGTTAAAATAGCAAGGAATAAACAACGTGAAATATGTAAAAATCCATATGTAAACTACAATCTATATGTAAAACACTCCTAAGGAATACAAAAAAGAATTTGAAAGAAAAATCATGTTGTAGAATAGGAAAATTTCAGATTGTAAATACATAAATTCTTCCTAAGTTAGTTGATTATATTTAGCACATTGCCAATAAAGTGCCAACCATTAAAGAAAAACTAGGCAAGTTGATTCTAAAGTTCACAGTGGTACGCAAGAGCTCCTGTTACTGAATACATTACAACCCTCAGTAATTAATTAGTGTGGTACTGTTGAGTGAATAAACAGGAGAGTGGAACCGATTAGAAAGCCAGACATAGTCCCAAATGTATAGTAAATAAATAAATGGGAAAAAAACTATCATTTAAAATCAATGAAGAAAAATGGACTACCTAACAAATGTGAAGGCACATGGGTAACCAGATGGAAAAATAAGTAAATTGTACCATAAACCAGGATAAGTTTTTAATAGATCATATATTTATATAGTTAAATGTTTTCCAAAATGAAACCACAGATGCATTCAGTATTTGGACATACCAACTGTAAAAGTACATTTTTTTAGGCAATTGGAGAGAATCAAATATAGATCAAGTATTAGATGATACCAAAATTAACAATTATTATTAGATACTAAATAACAATTATTAGATAACAAATAATAATTGTTAATTTTGTTACATAAAATAACAACATTATGCTTATTCAAGATAAGATCCATAATTTTAACATTCATACTTTTAAATGCATATTTATGTATATAGGGGTAAAATGACTTGATATCTTGGTTTTTCTTTAAAATAATTTTGTAAAGAGAGAAGAGACCTAAAAGACAGATATGGCAAAACCTTGATAGCTGTTGAATTTAAGTATGTGGAGTTTCATTAGCACATTGTCTATACTTTGTATAGGTTTACATTTTTTCAAAATCAAAAAAGTTAAGTGCAGAAGAGAACATGGAATTTTTGTGTAGCTTTGGATTTGGCAGACCTTTTCAACTGACTTAGAATTCAGAAACCATGAAAGAAAAGCTTGATAAAAATCAACTATATGTATATATATATTAAGTGCCATTTTCCACTGGGAAATAAAACCCACCAAACAGGAAGGAAAACTGTGTGCAACTCATATCACAGATAAATGACTAGTATATTAATATAGAAATTTCTAGAAATCCTTTAAAAAGTTAACAAAACTATAGAAAAATAAGCAAAGGATCTGAACAGACAGCTCACAAACAAGGAAAGAGGAATTTAAAGGGCCTAAAATATATGGGAAGATGCTCTATCTCATCCTCATGAAGAGAAAAAAAAAAGTACAATGCCTGGGAAAGGTCAGAATGACAGAAATCCTGCAGTTGATCATCCACTGGTGAGACCACAGGGAAGCAGGACCCATCACTGATGGGAATGTGACACAGTACAGTGCCAAGAGGAGCAATTTGGCAGATTGTGTCTGTATTCTTTCAGATAAACCTACATCCAAGGTTGTGCGCTGTAGCTTTGAAATAGTGAAAGCATTAGGAACCTCAAGGCCCGTTGATAGGGACCTTAAGTAAATTATGGAGCCAGCATAGAATGGGCTACTGTGTACTATAAGGAAATTAAGATGCTGCATGTGCCGGGAAGAAGGATTTCCTAAGACGTTGTGCAGTGCACCTTGCACACTTCTACTTGCTTATTTTGGGAAAATAAGCCAGGTGCAGTGGCTCACGCCTGTAATCTCAGGACTTTGAGACACGGAGGCAAGAGGATTGCCCTGAGCCCAGTGGTTAGAGAGCAACCTGGGCAACATGGTGAGACCTCGTTCCTACAATAAATTTAAAAAGTAGCTGGCCTAGCGGTGCATACTTGTAGTCCTGGCTACTTGGAAAGCTAAGGGAGAAGGATCGCCTGAGCCCAGCAGGTCAAGGCTGCAGTAGCCATCATTGTGCCACTGCACTCCAACCTGGGTGACAGAGTGAGATCCCAACTCGAAAAAAGAGGGGGGGGGTGGGAGTGTTTATTTGTATTTACTTATATAAATAAATACCTAAACACAAATAAGAGACTAATACAGTAGCCCCCCTTATCCTGGGGGATGCATTCCAAGACTCCCATGGGTGCCTGAAACCACAGATAGAACTGAATCCTTTGTATACTATATTTTTTTCTATACATACATACCTACCTATGACAAAGTTTAATTTATAAATTGGGCACAGTAAGAGATTTACAGCAATAACTAATAATAAAATAGAACAATTATAACAATATACTATGATAAAATTATGTGAATGTGGCCTCTCCCAACATATCATATCTCACTGTATGAGGTGGGTAACTGCAACCTCAGAGAGCAAAACCTCAGGTAAGGGAGGACACTTAGAACCAACAGCTCAGAAATGGAGAAGAGCCGGGCTCGGTGGCTCAGCCTGTAATCCCGCGCCTTGGGAGGCTGAGGTGAGTGGATTGCCTGAGCCCGCGGGTTCAAGACCCGCTGGGCAACTTGGTGAGACTTCATCTCTACAATAAATCAAAAAATTAGGCGGGTGTGGTAGCACACGCCTGTAGTTCCATCTTCTTGGAAGGCTGAGGCGGAAGGATCGCTGGAGCCCAGCAGGTCGAGGCTGTGGTGGCTGGGAGTGCCCACTGCACTCCAGTCTGGGCGACAGAGTGAGACTCCAACTCAAAGAAAAGAAAAAAGAAATGAAGAAGACTGGAGTATTCTACTCTGAAACTTCTGCTACTTTTTAGCTGTTTTCATCCACACGAATCAAGGGATCACAAACTCTTTTCTAGGTGTTTGTAGTCAGAAAGAAAAAATAAGAAATTACAAACATAAATTGGATTTTAAAAGATTGTCCTTATCTTGTGGACTTATCACCTAGAGTCAGTTACCTTTGCAGATCAAGTCCTGGCCTTATGTGTGACATCTATTAGCAGTCTTATTTTATAGGAATTGAATAAAATTCCACAAATAACAGTAGCTCATTTGAAAACATGTGCCCTAGATACCCGTGAAACATTTCTTTCAATATCTGTCTTGTTCAGATTGTGGTCTGACCAGCCCTGGATGGGTAGTTCCATGACATAAGACACTGTGGTGCTCTGAGAGGAAAGGCTTCCTTTGTTTACAACTGTGTCATTTCACCACCTTCCTCCTGGTCCAGCTTGTTCCTTGATTAAATATGAATACCAAGTACACTTGAAGCCCACAGGTGAAGAAGTTAAATGAACTGCCTGGCCGTACATTACATCCTGATTCTTGGACCTGGAGCCAGAGAACCCTTTCACTGTATTCAAGACTGAATTTCAACATCTGCTTAATGGATGCTTTTCCCTGTTTGCTTTAAAAGCTGCGTATTAACACCTACGGTCTTTTATTTACTTCACACA
The DNA here is from genome assembly GCA_027257055.1 of Cephalopachus bancanus. Taxonomy (NCBI): domain Eukaryota; kingdom Metazoa; phylum Chordata; class Mammalia; order Primates; family Tarsiidae; genus Cephalopachus; species Cephalopachus bancanus. Next base: position 10,288,571 of record JAPVLO010000014.1, read on the forward strand.
GTGCCCAGCAGTATACTTTCTTGGAAATACAAAGATCCCTATTTTCAGTCTTTCAGGAAACAGAATTACTAAGTTCCCTGCCTACCTCCTTTTTCTTCTTCATAGAGAAGAAAGGGTTAGAAATCTTACTTGCACTTTCATTCTCTGTGTTGGGAGGAGACAACAGGGCAGGGGCAGTGGGGCTCCTTCACAAAGTTTTCCTCACCTAGGACTAAATACCCTGCATGTCCACAGCCTTATCCTGCTCTGCATGGCTTTTCTTTCTTTACCCTCAGTGCATATGAAGGGAGGGAAAGAAGAGCTTAGCACTTCTAGTAGGTAGGGTGGTGAGAAGCCCTTCATTAGCATCTTAATAGGTATGAAAAGGTTTTAAATCATTTTTGTACCTCTCTACCTCTCCCTTTTTTCTTTTTAAAATTAGATTTAGTCTTTCTTCACACTTGACTGCATCTTTAAACATTATATTGCAAACCCACTTAAAAACTGCAGTTTACAAATTCACATGATTTATAGGTTTGTAGGTTTTACCTAAGAGGCCTGACCCCATAAGCATTTGTACTCATAAGCGTTTGCATTTCCTTTTCCCCCCAAATCATTCTGGTGGTGAACACTTCGCCTGCCCAGGCCTTTTGTGGACAATTAACATGCCTTTGGGCCTTTGGGGCTGGGACTCTGGGCTACCCCACAGCAGGAAGGGCAGGGCAAGGCAGGTTAGGTAGGTGTGTTGGAGGATCCACCAAGTATGGGGAGCATTTAATGAACCACCATGCTCATTTTTTGAGTTACTGGTTTTTGAGTTACTGCAAAATAAAGCTCTGTTGGCATAGGCAGCTCTCCTTTTGTAGGTATTTAGAATTGCTAGTAACTACCTAAACTGTTAAAAGCAAAAGACTGCAGTGTAACCTGCTAAATAATCCAAGGCTCTGTGTTTTGAAAGAATGCTACCAAATCTGTCACACAGAGACCAAACGCTATCTCAGAATTCAGCTAGAGCCAGGCTCGGTGGCTCAGCCTGTAATCCCGTGCCTTTGGGAGGCTGAGGTGAGATTGCCTGAGCCCGCGGGTTCGAGACCTGCCTGGGCAGCGAGACCTCATCTCTACAATAAATCCAAAAATCAGCCAGGCATGGTAGTGCATGCCTGTATTTCCGGCTACTTGGAAGGCTGAGGGAGAAGGATTGCCGGAGCCCAGCAGGTTGAGGCTGCGGTGGCCGGAAGCGGCCACTGCACTCCAGTCTGGGTGACAGAGTGAGACTCCAACTCAAAAAAAAAAAAAATTCAGCTAGTTTTCCAATGAGCAATGAACTGGTAAAAAGAGAAACGACTGGAAGAGTAGAGTCCTCAGCCGTCAACAAATGATAATTATCAGATGGATGAATGCATAAGCAGTGAGAAAGAGAAGAAACAGAGAGGGAAAGGAAAGCTGGAACTGATGCAGGGCAGCCGGCAATACTGCCGGGTACCACAGTGAGAAGCCTGCCGGTGCCCATGTGCGGGGTCCCGTTTTACAAGGGTCGTGAGATATGTTGAAGGAGAGACAGATAGGTGACGACGACGATCATATACCGGACACCTGCTTCTTGAACAGATGACAATTTAATGCTAGTTAATATAGAGCTTTTATACTATTTTTGAAGGGGCAAGACAAAGAAAATTCTTTCATATACATATCTTTTAAAAGTTACCAGTTGGTGGTTTTAGTAACAAACAAACCAAGATTCCCATAGGCTTTAGTAGCAAATAAGCCAGGAATCTCATAGGTATTAGACAAGTTTTATTTATAAAGCCAACAATGACACTTTTAGTCCAATGTTCCAAATTACAAATGTTTTAAGAAAGTTTCTTTAAGTGTGTATTTCTTTATGTGTTAGGAATATTTTCATTTTAGGCTCTTGTGTTTTTCAGAGTTTTGTGATTGTCTTCCTTGTTCAGATGTTCTTGTTACTTTTCTCTTATCTTGCAGTGTTTGTTTTTAAAGAGAACTTAAAAGAAGTTTTTAGTAATGTTTTTTAGGTCTTTCAAGGTTACTTTCTGTTTTAGTTGATCTGTTATAAAAGTGTCTAATTATTATATTATGAGTTTAGTGAAAACCTACTCTATAAATGTTAGAGTATTAATTTTATAGTTTTAACTATAGAATTAAGTAAAAACCTTAACAATAATCTTTATTTTAAGTTAGTGAAAATAGTGTTATAAGTTACCTACATAACTTTTAGTAAGTGTTAGAACTTATAATGAATTCATAATGAATTTATTATAAATTTGTGTTTCTAAAAATCCTTATATTTAAATACTAAACTACATAGTTCTAAATTAAATATGGAATGGATATACTCATATCATTTATTACTTAAGTAATGTCTAGTAACTTATAACCAAGTGAAATAAAACATTCTTGATGTACTTTAGAGTTTAACTTTTATATATATTAAAAAAAACCAAATGGTATAGTAGAAAAAATGGAAAAATAAACCATGATGTTTTTAGGTTAGCTGTGAACATTTCACATAAACATGCCATTTTTTTTTTTATGATTATACAGAATTTTTTGGTGATATTAAACAACAAAGATAAAGGACAGAAGGGCCTTAGCTTCCTGGGCTCGCCCTGCGGCCCGAGATTTTTGGTCCACCCGGACCCTGTCAATCAGGTGGACCTTCAAGGCTGGCTCCCAACACCCATGCTCTACTGCATATGTGAATGTCATTAGTCCTTAGAACGACCTCAAAATCATTAATGGAGGGGGGATAAGTGGCCTAAGAGTCACAGAATCATTGATGGAGGGGGATAAGTGGCCTACACAGCACCAGGGCTGGGCTTTGAACTCACATCTGTCTGAAGAGCCCAGGTGCTTCCCCTCTGGGCTGCACTTTGAAGTGTCTCATCTATGATACATCATGGGTCCCCTGCCTCTACATCAGTGCTAAAAGCCACAGGTGCAATTCTGAGATGGGCCTGTGGCAGGAACCTCCTTATATACAGTAGTTACAGGTTGTGCCTAAAGCTTAAGCGCCTCCCAAAATTGGGGACAGAAGTGACGAGATGCTAAGGGGTGAAAGAATATGTATTGTTCTTCTTAAACACACTTGACTTTTAGGGAAATGTCTGGGATGCAGTAATGTGTTACTCTCCCTAATATGGAAAGGTTGAGGAGCATCCCTTTCACAGAGAAGGCGTAGCACATTTTGATCTATGTTATGACTTTTAGTTCCAGCTTCAGGGGTTCCCAAATCTAATGTGTGCTTTGGCTTTAGATTAAAACATGGCATGTGTAGCATTTTAGAAAACAAGGTGAACAAATAAAAAACTAGGAGAATTTTTTTTTTATGCCTTTGCACTTGGAATTTATTTATGCTAGTATTTTGACTATTGTCCTTGGATGACCAACTTGTATAATTGTGGTAACATGTTCCTGAGATAGGGAGGATGAAAAACACAACAAAATACAAACCTTTCAAGTCAGCACATGAGTAATGTATATTAATGACGGAAAAACAGAGCCAGGAAAATGCTTTTTAAAAAGAATACCACAGATACCAGGGAGTATCTGTGTGTGTGGTTGCATTAGACCTGATATCTAGAAGTCACTCACCATCTGAGTGTTGGAACTTCATAATAATAGGATTGACTATAATTTGGGTCAGATCAGTGGTTCCATAGCAGGCAGCCCTTGGAGGGGGCTCGCTTGATACCACAGTGGGATTTTAGTTAGGGCAGTCACTTGTTCCTTCCGCTGGTCCGCTGGGATTTGTTGGGATGTGTTTTTATCATAATTCCACTCCCTTAACTTTTACGTAGCGTCCTTTTTCCTCCCCAACTAATAACATTTTAATTGCCTGTTCTCCAATAATATTTGCTTAAAATGCATCACCATGTGACACACTTTACTATGTTTGTTGGTAAATCATGCTGGTGTTTAAAAAAGAAAACCAAGTTCTTACAGTCCTGATTTTGCTACCAACAGCCCCTTAACCAACGTGTGTGGTCCTCCGTCCCATGTGAAGTTGCAGCAAACCCAGCTTCATCAGGAATGGCCAAGAGAGCATCACAAAACCCCCATCCCTGGGTCCCACCCATCCATTCTGAGGCTGTGGGTCTGAGTGTGACTGGGGCAGAGGCAGATTCGGGCTTTGCAGGAGAGTCTAGCAGTTCTCAGCTACAGTTGAGAATGACTAAGCCAAAGAATATCTAAGGCCTCTTCCAACCCTGTGTTTAATCTTATGATGATGTGTCCAATAAATGTGACCCCTTTCTGGTCTATGCTGTACAATAACTAATGACCAAAATGCAGAGTAAAACATTTGCAGTGATACTGGTAAGAACCTCATCCAAACTGTAGAGTACCTCTTTGGCCACATGTTGTGTGTTTTATCAGTTCATTCACAGGATACCTTTCCCTGAAGACCCTATCCTTACCTTTACTTTTCCATTAGAATAACAAACACTCAGAATAGCAAAACCACACAGAAGAGGGCTCTAGTGAGCCATCCCCTACTCAATATGCACTTCATGGTCCTCTTTCACACTTACTATAAGTTCTCTTCCCTGCAGGCCACCTAGATCTTGTCTGTCTGACCTTTGGGGAACTGAATTTGTTATTTTTTCTTCCCCTTGGAGGACCACAAAATGTTTAACAATGAAAAGGCAAGACTGAATAAAAAATGGAGAAGAAATAAGGCACATTTTCATGATTTAGAATATGTTCTAAATTTTCTAGGCAAGAGAAAAACACAGCTGTTATTCTGTGAGTTGGCCTAAAGGTCAAGGTCGGGTTTAGGAGTTAAATGTGGCCCTGGGTGTCAGGTCTCGGCCCTTCATCTTCTGTCACCATCTCATCCCTTACTTGCCCAGACTAGTTATTGCAGAGATGAACTATTGCTGCTGTAGAAAACGTTTTCATTTTGTTTGCCAAGTCTGCATGATCAAATATTTCTAAAGCTAAACAAAATGACATATTGGCCTGCAAGGATTACCCGCACCCTCACATCAGTAAAAAAAAACAAAACGAAAACACAACAACAAAAAAAACTCAGCTGCCAGGAGGGAGTGGGGAGAGGCTATTTTGTGTTCAGAAAGATGCCTTGAGGCAGCTGTAGATGCATTGTTTTCGTTAAACTTTGGCTGAGCTGGTGTGTGCATTAGCTCATGTTCCAAATCTGGCACCAGAAGAATGTGGTGAGAATCTTGTTTCCATCTTCCTTGCTTTCTCACTTCTCCCTTTCCTCAGCCAGGGTCCAGCATCTATCCAGCCACTGTGGCCAAGGCTTGAAAACAGCGGTTCTGAATAAAACCTACCAGGCTTCTCACGTGATTCCTACAAAGCCATGGAAACACCTATTCCTCTAGTCCTGCCCCCCATTTCCAGACTTAATTTCCCCATCATCCCAGAGGTAGTTGCTACTGCGTTTTAGAGCATTTGGGATAATCCTTTTTGTAATGGCCACGAGTCTCTACTCATGGGGAGAAGCCATGATTATATGCTTGAATTTGCAATTCAGGTTGATCATTTCTGCCCACAAAGTCACAGACAGGAATCTAAAGATTTTGTGCAGCCTTTAGGGACCAAGCAGCCCTTCCTCCGTCCCACACCCGTGTGTTCAGAACCCACCTGTTAACTGTTCATGTTTTCCTAGTCTCTCACCAGCCCTGTAAGGATTTTTCCCCAGGTTTTTTGTTGTAAAATATACGTAGCATAAAATTTGCCATATCAACCATTTTTAGGTGTGTAGTTCTGTGGCATTAAGTTCACTCACACTATTTTGCAACCATTACCATCAGCCATCTCTGGGACTCTTTTCATTTTGCAAAACTGAAACTCTGTACCCATTAAATAGTAAGTCCCTATTCCTCACTCCCCCAGCCCCTGGAAACCAGCGTTCTGCTTTCTGTCTCTATGGTTTTGACTATCTCATGTAAGTGGAATCACACAGTGTTTGTCTTTTTGTGACTGGCATGCTACATTTAGCATGCTCCATGTTTTAACATGTATCAGAATTTTCTTCCTTTTAAGGCTGAATAATATTCTATTATATCTTCCACATATTCACACACACATATACATACAGATATATATGTATATATTTCTATATGTACACACACACACACACACACACACACACTCACACACACACACACACCACATTTTGCATGTCCATTCAGCCATTGACAGATGCTTGAGTGGCTTCCATGTTTTAGCTGTGGTGAATAATGCTGCTAGGAGCACAAGTATACAAATATCTCTTTAAGAGCCTACTTTCAGTTCTTTTGTCACTAGCCCTATTGTTTAAACTTCTCTGGAGATCAGTTTCTTATCTGTGAAATGGGGACAGTAATACTTCATGCCAGCAGGATCATACAAAGCTGCCTTGACTGAAGCACTTTGCACGTTATAAGACACTTTGCAGTGTCCATTTTTGTGGAGTGAGATTAAATGAGAAATCGAAAGCATTTGTATGCAGATAAATGTTGTATAAATGGAAAGTGATAGTGTTATTAATTTATGCCCACCATGCGATTAATTCTGTACTTGGCACTGGGTGAGAACTTGGGTTCCATAAATGAGAAGGTAAGAAAAAAGAGGTACAGGAGTAGATGGGGTTCCCCCTCTAGCTGGCTACCCAGTGGGCTGCATCCTGAAACTTCTTGAGTTGTGGCATCATTCCCTAACCCCACAATTTCTAAACCCCTTGGTTGTTCTATTGCCAGATGGTTTACTGATCCTTTTGTCAAGAGGGAGAGGAATTTTTTTTGGTGGGGGAGGGGTCGGTCTTGCTCTGTCATCCACATGAGAGTGCAGTGACTCACTGCAGCCTCCAGCTGGTGGGCACAAGTGATCCTCCTCCCCCAGCCTCCCAAGTAACTGGGACCACAGGAGTATATCACCATGCTTAGCTAATTTTTAAAATTATTTTTTATGTATTTTTAATTTTTTTAATGTATTTTATTATAGAGACAGGATCTCACTGTTGTCCAGACTGGGCTCAAGCTCCTGCATCAGCTTCCCAAAGTGCTGGCATTACAGGCATAAGACACAGTGCCCTCTGAGAAAGGAATTTTAAAAAGACAAATTAGTGGGAACAGCTACAGAACCCACTTGGCACCACTGAACTCTCACTGAAGAAGGAATTTCCATCAAGAGGACAGGCATGTGGAGCACTCTGTGTCCTCAGATGTGACACCTCATGTGCACATGGGCTGACCTCATCGTGCATGACTGTAAAGACATTTTTGATATCACTGCAAAAAAAAAAAGAGTGTTGGGACTGGTCCCTGAGCATGTCCTGCAGAAATTGAGCTGTCCTGGGAGCGATAAGGCCACAAGCTACATAGCCAGGGCAGGCAGGGCAGTGGCTAGTGCCCAAGGGTCACGAACCCCAGCCTAGGATGAAGGAAAACAAGACAGTGCCTGTGGAACAGGTCACTTCATCAGCTCACCACAGCTGGTGGCCTGGCACCCAGGTCCTGTGGTGAGGGAACAGAAGGTAAAGCCAGGCTCTGGAAGACCACTCCAGAGTGCTGGGAGATACAGGGTCAGCTCATGGCTGGGAATGGACCATGGGCATTTTTGACTGGAAAGATGAGTTTGTAAAGGTTAGCCTGCCCCGAAGTTACTTTGTGTCTTTTTTACATTTAGTTCTTTCTCCATCAAAAGAGTGGTTGTAAAAGCCTGGAATTCACCTTCTTTGCTTCCCTTGCCTGTCCCTTCCTGTTCCTCCATCCTTTGTAAATAGCTGACATCCGGCAGCCTTTCTGCACGGCGGCCAGCCGGCCATCATCCATCCCACACCACAGTCCCCCAGCCCAGCAGAGCTGGGCACCTCTGGGATACTGGGATGGGGCTGGCCTCGCATGCCAGCAAGTTTCTGGAACACAGCCCACTTGCAGACTCCAGCCCAGTAGAACACAGCCCCCTTGCCAGCCCCGTTCCAGTTTCCTTTCGAGCTTCCTGAGGCAGCTGCATGGTCACCTGTCTTCAGGGAGAAACACAGGTGTGACTGCCGGAGCCCCTTTCCCCAAATCCCAGATTCCATGAAGAAGACCCAACTGGGACTTGGGCTTCGGGTTTAGCAGGTGAGGCCAGTGGTGGCCTGACCGAGGAGCTGAAAAGGAGTCCTCCATCGAGGGACCAGTGCCTCTTCCCAAGCCTCTGTGGGGTCTTGATCTTCCCAAAGCTTTTCAGCATATGAAACGCTGCAGGTGTTGGGAATTGTACAACCAAGGGAGGTGTGTGTGTGTATGTGTGTTTTAAGCACTTTATTTTGAGAGCAGTTTTAGGTTTGAAATTGAACAGTAGGTATGGAGATTTCTCATATACCCCCAGTCCCCACACAGGCAAGCCTCCCTATGACCAATATCTACCCCTTCACCCAATGGCACATTTGTCACAACTGAGGAGCCTGGACTGACACATTGTCATCACCCAGAGTTCACAGTTTACGTGCAGGTTCATTATCAGTGCTGGATATGTTATGAGTTTGGATAGTGATAAGTATCTACCATTATACAGTTTGAGAATTGCTTATCTGAAATGCTTGGGACCAGAAGTGTTTGGGATTTGGGTTTTTCTTCCAATTTGGGAATATTTGCAGATATAATGGGGATGAAACTCTAGGCATGAAGTTCATTTATATTTCACATATACCTTATACACACAGCCTGAAGTAGTCATATGCAGTATTCTTAATAATGTGCATGTAACAAAGTTTGTATACACTGAATCTTCAGAAAGCAAAGATGTGACTCTCTCGTGTTGGTGCTCGAAAGTTTCAGATTTGGGGGTTTTTGGATTAGGGATGCTCAACCTGTAGCATCATGCGGAGCATTTTCATTGCCTTAAAAAATCCTCTGTCCCCCACCTATTCATCCTTTCCTCCCCTTTCGACCCCAGCCAACCACTAATCTCTTTACTGTCTTCGTAGTTTTGCCAGACTTACATAGCCAACCACTGATCTCTTTACTGTCTCCGTAGTTTTGCGAGTTAGAACTACATGTAAATTAAGAATAAAAGGGTTTTTTTAGTCTCCGAGGAAAAGGATTTGAGGTCGGTCAGTCTAGTTAACAACACTATTTTCTTTTTGGAAAATGACAGGATTTATTGACTGTTTCTCAATATATGTACGGTATTAAATATTCTTAATACATTTTGGCGCATTGTCCAAAATATTATGTTGCTAATTTGGGAAGTTCTATAGTGAGTCATTCTTTTCCTTGAAAGTTTGGGTTGCAAGGGGTTCACCCATGCATCTAGAGTTCCTGTGCATGATGGGGGTAGGGAGATCAAGAATGGCAAGCACTTGACAGGTTGGGTTTCAATAACCAGCCTGGTTGGGTCTATGGACCTGAGTCTGATGGTCAGGCCGCCAGGGCGCCCCCTGCATGGGTTTCCTTTACCCTGGAATCTTCCTGGTAGCCCGGTGGAGAGTGAGAAAAACGTCCTCAGGTTCCCAACTGAAATATTTGGGAAACTGCAGGGACACCAGCCTATATCTTTCACATGAAGGTTTCAGAGCGAATTTCAGGCACTTAATGGTTGACTTGGAACTGTCAGCTCCTGTCAGCCAACAAGGGACCGTGGAACAGCTTGGGCCTTGTTTGTACTTTTTTTATAATAGTGTAAAATTTGTATAAAATATTGCACTATAATAGAGTTTTACTATAAAATTAAAGACTGTATCAGTATTTCATAGGTGCTCTCTATACAAATATCAGTGTGGTGCTATCAAAAAATTCTAACCATAGCACAGAAATTAGGACCACAATCTTCATGGCAATATCTAAGCCTGGATCACCATATTTGATAGCTTTCAATGTGACCCTGGATATCTAAAGTTCTACTTTTGTTTAAAATTTAGTACAACAGGTCAACACATTAGAACTTTAGAGATTTTTTTTTTCTTTAAGTTTGGAAACTAAGCTGTAATTAAGTTTACTTCCACCAACCTTTTTCTGGTTCTGAAAAATGAGGTAGAAGATTAAGTCAGTAGAGTAAACTTCAATCTAGGTTTTGGCCATGAAGGAAATATTTACTTATTTATTTATGTACTTATTTATTTTTATTTTTTATTTTTTTTTAGAGACAGAGTCGTGCTCTGTCACCAGGCTGGAATGCAATGGCATAATCATAGCTCACTGCAGCCTCAAACTCCTGGGTTCAAGATATTCTCCTGTGTTAGCCTCCTGAGTTGCTAGGACTACAGGCCTACCATTAAGCTTGGCTAATTTTTTTAGAAATTTTTTTATAGAGACAGGATCTTGAACTACTGACCTCAGATGATCCTCCAGCCTCAGCCTCCCAAAGCACTGGGATTGCAGGCATGAGCCACCACACCCAGTCAAAATATTTAGATGAATTATTTAAATTTTGTTTAGATTTACAAACACAAGAGTTTGCTTGAAAATCAACTAGCTTTTATACTACGAGAAGATTTTACCTAGCAAAGCTGACTCTGCACATTTTTACATTGGTTGTTTATGCTGGGTTCAAATATTAGGTCTGGCAAAATGCCTCCCTCTTTCTTACATAACTCTCAGAAACCATGTAACCATGGGCTCCTTGACATCAAAACTTTCATTAAGGGGACCTTATCATTATCTGGGAGAATCTAGGCAGCATCTGAACAGTGCAGGTGGAATTTTAAACAGAAATGAGAAAACTACACAAATTCGGCTTTTGTGAAATGGAAGACTCTCTTGCCCCTTGTTTTGTAAAATATCCAAGTGACTTTGTTTTCTTATTTGGAGATAGGTAATATGTTGGGAAATAGCATATGTGTACATCAATCACACATAAACACTTAAATACAGCAGCATTGTTTCAGAGAAGCCTCTTTACATACATGAGCATCAGAGCAGTATCCAGGGCCAGTATGAAGTCCCAGCCGTGGTAAGTACCATGCAAGCTCTGGGCTCTGCTCCCCGCTGAGCCCAGAAGAGGCCTCTTCCACCACCATCGAGGTCCTTGCATTTCCCCAGGTATGCTAAGATCCCTTCATAGCACGGAGCTTCACACAGCCAAGGCCAGTGATCCCATCCTTCATGAATCCTGCCTGCTGCCCTGGGGAATCCTCTGGCACCCAACATGCTGGAAGCACTCACATATTTAAGAACACCATCAGTTCTGGTGTTGCCAGTGTGAAAAAGCCAGGTGGCAGGTGTGAGGAGGAGAATCAGTCCTCTGCAACTTGGAAGTTATGATTACTGCTTTGTCAGAGGTGAGATTCTGAACAAAATGTTCACACGGTTGTAATGTTTATATACAACATTTGTATTATGGTACATTATTGCATTAGAGTTTATATATAGACCTATTACTTTTTTATGAGACTGCCTCACTTTTATAACTATCCATATTTTAGCTTTTATAATATGGACAACAATTCAAACTAGCAAAAGCCCTTTTATTTAGCTGATAATAAAGATTCTTAGTTGAGATTCCATAGCCTACAGTCATTTGATTCAACAGATACTTATTGAGGGCACAGGGTAGAAAGTTCTGGACTTGCTTGGCCAGAGAGGAGGAAGAGGGGGAGGGGAAGCCAACAATGCAGAATCACTGGCATTTCCAGAGTGTTGGATATTTCTCACACATAAAGTACATTTAACTTCACACTCATTAAAATAGAAGGCCAGCAAGTATGCAGGGCATTATAGTGTATATCTTTGTTTTATTTGTTTATCACTAGACCATAAACCCCTGTAGGCAGGGAATTTGTCTCACTGTGCCCACAGTCCCAGAACAAGGTTTGGCCCATAGGGTGCTCAATAAAGACTTGAGTGAATACATGAAATGATTTTCTAGCATATAATTTCTTTCATATCTCGTTGATATTAAAGCCCTGGCTTTGAGGCTTCTATTCTGAGTAGTGTTTGTAAAATTGGCTTTGGGATGTGCATTAATTCCTTTGTGCCACCAGGGGGCGACACAGTGCAGTTATGACCAAGTATTTAATGGATTATTTTTCGAAGGTGAGTACTTTAGCTCATTACTCTTTGATGTGGATAACTGTGACTAAGTTAAATCAGCACTGCAGGATGAGGTTTAAAGTGATATCAGCATATTTTAAGCTTACCACAATGTAGGCATGTGTCTGGGTTAAAAATAATATTCATAAAAATAGCTTGATAATGTGCTTAAAAATACAGTGTATAAATAGGTCGCGAATGGAGATTTTGTCTTTTCATCACTTTGGGATCGCTTTCTGCACCCAATCAAAAGGCACGTATGATCCAACAGTCAAAGGTTGTAAAGTACATGTTAAAGTGAAGAGATACTCTTTTCAGAAGAGGAAAAGATCTGACAAAAACTCGCCATTCTGTCCATGGAGTTGGCATGGTTTGAATGTTGGGGGATGAGGGTGAATGCAGCTTCAAGTTCTTCTACATAGATGATGACTAAATATATACTGTGGAGATAGAGGATCAGGGACTGGCTTAGTACAATCCAAGTGTTTGAATAGTTCCTTTGTGCCAGAAACCTGTTGGGCAAGGTTACTTCACATGGAAAGGCCCCTGGGAGGGGGAGTTTGCATAATAGTAATATCTTTATTATTAAGGAGAGAGTCCCGGGGACTAGAAGACGGGAATTTTCTTTTGCCACATTTATACTTAATGAGAATAGACAGTATTAGTTCGGTAGACACTGCCGATTGTCTGGGAAACTAATTTATTCTGTTATTACTGTCTTCGTTTTGCAGTCCCTGAGGTCCTGGGTTTTGGTCCTATAGGAATAGCAAGGTGAATGCAGGTTGATCCAGGTCCCCCTGCAGCCACAAACTTCCTCTTCAGGGTGTCTTGGGTGACACCCTGGTAAGAGTTGGTAGCCACCGACTGAATCGTCTCACCGCCTTTTCTCTTCCTCGCATTGTCTCTGAGTGGAAGTATGAATTAGGAATCAAACAGGTATAGAAGCTGGCAGCTGAAGAAGAAAAGGGGGAATACCACGCTTCAGGGACATTTAGCTGATGTTCAACAGTAGAAAGCCGCTTGTGAAGAAAAGAAACACAAGAGCCGACCAGCTCAGGGGCTGCAGCTGCAGGGGTCTCCTGAACTTCTGACAGTTTCTGGGGGTTGCAGGGGCCCTAGAGCAATCCCCCTCCCCATCCAGATAACCAGATAACTGCCACACCTGTTGGCCAGCTGTGGCTTCTCCTACTCTGCCAGTGTAGAGGAGACAAAGGAGACTGCCAGCTGATTCCTTGGTGTGAGGGCCAAGGCCTGTGAACAGTATGGGACTGCTTTTTAAAACTGTTTCCCAAGCCTGCTTTCTATGGAGTCGAAGGACAGACTTTTGGTGTTGAGTGTCCCATGTTCTTGTTCTTACCCTTTGCCGTGAACATCTAGACAGGAATTTCCCGTAACCTCTGTGAGAGAATCCCATAGGGACTATTTTGAATAGGTAAACCTAGGATTAGTGAAAACTAGAATTGATCGGCTATTTACATTCCCAACCATAGGCATCCATTTTTCATAACTCTTGTTTCAGACACCTCAAAGTCCATTCCCCAGAGAAGCGGAGAACGGGTGCTATTTATTAACTACTGGGTCTCTGAGAAATTGTTAAGGAGCAATATGTTAACACCAAAAGAATTAACACTGGGCAGGGCACAGTGGCTCACACCCCTAATCCAGCCCTTTGGGAGGTGAAGGCTGGAGCATCACTTGAGGCCAGCCTGGGCAATAAGACCTCATCTCTACAAAAAATTTTAAAAAATAAAAATTAGCCAGGCATGGTGGCATGTGCCTGTAGTCTCAGCTACTTGGAAGACTGAGGTGGGAGGATTGCTTGAGCCCAGGAGATCAAGGCTGCAGTGAGCATGATTGTGCCACTACATCCCAGCCTGGCCCACAGGGCAAGACCCAGCCTCTGAAACAAACAAACAAGAGTTAACACTGGACACCAGCACAAAGGGAAGGGTGAAATGATGCTGCCATCAGAGTCATCTTTGCCGGCCACCATCACACATTTTGGCTGTGCCAAATTTGACTTCCCAGAGGACTCTGAATTGGTAATTTGGCCAGTACTGTCCTCCAAAGAATGCCGTTTCATGCTCCTGGACCCTTCCTGATTTTACTCTGGCTCAGCATTCCCAGTCCACTGCTAGACCGTTAAATGCTGGTAGTGTTCAGAACTCTACTGGGACATATCAGATTCTGGTGAGCCAGTGGGTGAAATGCCTTCTGAATGACAAAGGGCCCATGGCTAAAAGCTAAAGGAAATTTGTGCAATGATGAATGTGCTGCAATTAATCACCACAGTTCTGTTCTTTTCCTTATATGTATAGAAGGGCAGTCCTGGGCGGGGGGGGGGGCGGGCAGGGCAGTCTCTGAGCCCAGACCGTATTAGCATATAAAATAATGCATGTTTGTATTCAAACATGGCTTGACCAACAACTCAGTCTCCTCCGTTGAAAATACCGAAGTTCACTTTTCACTGGCATGTATTTGTTTTCTGGAATGCTGAGAACTGTTCACGAGACCCAGTGACTCTCTTTTCATCATTCAGGACATGCATCTATTTGCAGGCAGCAGGTTGCTATTTTGAAGTCAGGAGCCTCAGAGAATCAGAGATATGCTAAATCAGTTCCTCCAAAGATTATTGCCTTTGTGAGAGTTTTCTGCGGCAGCTGGGAAGAGGCCGGAGAAGGCAGAGGAAAAGGAGTTTCAGTGGGCCGCTGTAGGAGTTAAGCTTACAGCAACTCAGAGCTGCACCCAGTGGCAAGTGTCTGGCCACTTGCTGGGACGAGTTTCTATTATTATGTAAATGGCCTAACTGTGCAACCTTTTAAGTGTTTTTGGCCAAGGGTAACCCGTTGTCTGCCAAAAGGTAGGCTCTCCTTTTGCTTACAAGCCCGGGGTTTGCAGTTTGCAGTTTGCAGTGGGTGACCTATAAGCCAGCCAGTCAACTTGCACATTGCCTTATTAGGCAGGCCGTGGAGGCTGGCGTCTGGGGACCGGCTGGCAGAGCCTGTGGCAGTGAGCTCGCATGCTGTACGAAGCTGAGTGCCTGAACCCTGGAGACGTGGCCTAGTACTGTTCAATTAATTATAGCGCTCTGTGATGACAAGAATATGCACTCTCCTTGGCAGACGTGGTTTATGGTATGGTTGGAAAAGAGGGGGGTTGTAGAGGGAGGTGACTTTCCAGAGGACAGCATGGTGTAGCCTGCTTTCCTAGGGCTTCCTTCACTGTGTAGCTTGTGCTGTCCAGTCCTGTGCTGTCCAGTCCTGTGTCAGAACTTACTCTGCGGAGTATCAGGACTTTATCAGGAAATGTTTAATGCTTTCCTTTTCATCCAAGATGTTTTGCAGAATCTTGTTCATGTTGTAAAGTCTTTCCAATGGTGAGGTCCTGTGTGCAGTAGAGAGGAGGTGGCACCCAGCAGAGAGAGCAGATCCTGGGAGCCGTGGATTATAAGTCACTTCCATGGCTTCTGTGACCACTAGTTAAGTGTATCAAAACCTCACTGTGTACCCTATGGATATGTACAATTATTGTTTGTCATTTTAAAAATAAAATGACTGTAGGGTAGACTGAAAGCACTCTTAAATTACCTTTCCACTGTACGTGTCTCTTCTCAATATGATTTAACTATCCTTCCCTCTCCCCTTTTGTTCTCTTCAGTAAAGACTTCAATGAGCAGTGGTGGTTAATAGCCACAGCTGAACACCCGAGAGAGAACTGCCTGCCTGGTGGAACCTTTAAGGCTGACTCTTTTGAGCTGTTGATTTGTTTTGTTTTCAAAACGATGCAGTGACTAGACATGAGGGAAGATGGCCGTTTCTCCACCGGAACTTTTGTTCAACCGTGTCAGGTTCTTGAAATGAATCAGCTACGTATGGCTCAGGAACCAAGGTGGCACGTGAGAGGAATGAACAGAGGAGGCACCGTTCGCAGTGCAGCAAGTGGCCACCTTGGGAGCATCAGATTCTCACGCGTCTCCATGGCTCCGCGTTCATGGAGTTCAAGTGTAGGGCAGCCTGTGGGAAGGGAGGAACGACCTGCGGCTCCTTCTAACTGTCCAGCTACTCCCACCCGAGCTCAGGCTCTCCTCTGCCACCCGAAGCTGGAGTACCTAAGCTCATGCACAGTCTTTGAGAACAGGATGGCGCCTGCGGCTGGAGTCAGACGGCGCACGTGTGGGTGCACTTGACCTCGGCAGAAGCCGCCTCTCAGGTGCTGCTGGCGCTGCTGCCCTGCTGGGGTCTTTTGGCCACAGAGCCTCGTCCTCTTTGCTTCATTGCTTGCTTCTGCTTCTTGTTGTTCAGGAAAGGGAAAATTCATTTCCCCCTCCTGTTAGCAGTTCTTTTTTTTCTGTTTTAAGTATCTGTTTCTGTCTCCATTGACTGTTTAGCTGGTGGCTCCCCAAGGGTGTGGGCTGTGACTTCAGAGTTCCTTGTACTTAACACATGAACCTTTGATCTGTACGAAAGACTTGTCAGCGTGGTGCTCAGTTCCCCTGGGACTTTAGAAGTTCCCCAAAACTTCATGCAAAGAGTGCTGGACCAGGGGAAAAATTATTGAACTTCAAGTTTTAAAGAGAAAAAGATGAATGTGCTCTGTACTAGAAGGAGCTGGGAGGTCTCTGGAGTGGGTCCATTTTCCTTAGGTACCACAAAACTGTCAGGTGCTTTTGAGTGGAGTGTAAGCTCTGAGTCTTTGAATTAGACACTGCAGACATCCACTGCACTGCAAATGCCACCTTATTGCTTAGAATTTTTACATCGTACATATCTTGAGTAAGTTACTTTCTAGCAGGTAGGGACTTGAGGTTCTCAAGTTGATTTTTTAATATATATGTCTATAGCCTTAGTAATAAAAGACTGTTAGATTCTGAGGGATCACCTTTTTGATAATTTTAAAATGTCTTGTCATTTTAAGGGGAGGAAAATTACTTAATCACCTACTCACATGGATTATAGTTTCTATCAGTTATGTTTAATTGTTTCTTAATTACTATAACAACAGCTACAGTGGAGCATTAATAAACATTTCACTTCCAATGAAGATGAATGTAAAAAATTACATGATTATTGACAATGACCTAGAACATCATAGTTAACACACTCGTTTTACATTCTCTGTCACAGTGACGATGCTTCCTCTCA
The DNA here is from genome assembly GCA_027257055.1 of Cephalopachus bancanus. Taxonomy (NCBI): domain Eukaryota; kingdom Metazoa; phylum Chordata; class Mammalia; order Primates; family Tarsiidae; genus Cephalopachus; species Cephalopachus bancanus. Next base: position 10,305,672 of record JAPVLO010000014.1, read on the forward strand.
TAGAGACAAGCATCTTGAAGTTTAGAAGACGGAAGAGATGCGCAGTGTCCTCTCTTCTAGGAAGTCATTCCTCAGCTCATCCCACAGGGATGGGAGACTCCCATCTTCAACTCTACTTGGGCCTTTGGTTGATCTAAAAGCTCTACGTCACAGTCTCTCATTGTACCCAGGAAGGATTTCTCATGAGAGGAGAGACACATAGAGAAGTTTAAGAAGCATCAGTGGACACCATGGTGGTGAATGAAGGGCCATGGCATTTATATGTACAAACGTGTTTGTGATTTAGTAGGTGATTTCCTCATCTGGACTGTAAGCTCCCTGAGGGCAGGAATACACTCGGCCTGCTGGCTGCCTTAGCATTTGTGACTTCTAGTAGGTGCAGAAAAGAAGGGAGGGGTTTCTGGAGATGGAATGAATATACACTGCAAGAGATAAGAGAGGTATGGGCCAGCCAGCACAGGAGTGACATCTTTGACATTTGTTAGGTACTGACTGAGCATCCAACTAGAAAGGATATGCAGGTAACAAAATATCAGCTTGCAGTGACTGGGCATGGTGGCTCACACCTGTAATCGCAGTGCTTTGGGAGGCCAAGGCAGGAGGATCTCTTGAGACCAGGAGTTGGAGATCAGCCTGGGCAACCTAGTAAGACTCCCATCTTTTAAAGCAAAACAAAACAAAAGAAAACAATAACAACAGCAAAAAAAAATTTAGCTTGGCACAGTGGTTAGTGCCTGTAGTTCCAGCTACTTAAGAGGCTGAGGTAGGAGGATCACTTGAGCCCAGGATTTTGAGGCTGCTATGAGCTATGATCACAAGCCACTTGCACTTCAGTCTGGGTGACAGAGTGAGACCCTGTCTCTAAAAAATTTCTTTAAAATTAGCTTCCAATTCACATCTTTCTCTCAGTCACTTTGTCTCACTAGCTTCAGATAACCAGAGACATGGTGGCTGGCCGGTTATGGCTGCTAACGGAGCCCAAGGCCCAGCTAGTGGTGTTGCCAGCCACAGACCGGAGCGTGATGCAGGGAGAATCACAATAATGAGTTTCATCATATATGCACGTACACATGCACACATGTATAAGAATGTATGTGTATATGTGCATATATACACATATATACTGGGGTGCCAAAAAAATGTGTACACATTTTAAGGGATGTTATCTGTGTATTACTTTTCTCACTGTAATCAGAAATGTCTGGACCCTGATGGTAACCACTTTGAGCACCTCTTGTCATTGCAGAAGTCAGATAGTATATATTGAGTATTACAAAGATGACATAGACATAGTTTTTTCCTTTCTTAACGTGTGTACACATTTTTTGGCACCCTCTGTATATATGTTGGCTATGTTATTTCACTGTGTAGAGTCCCCCTTTCAAGGCTGAAATGGTGAGAGGCATGTGAGCCATGAATTAGGAAATGATGAGCTAGTCCATCTCTGTTCCTGAGAAAATGTTTTCTCACTGCCTGAAGACCATACATCATGCCTTATTCCAGCCTCGGTGTCTGGGAGTGACAAGATTCTGAAATTTCTTTTTCCCTTGGCTTCAGGATGGCTCTGATGTTTCTTCTGAAGGATCTCGTTGGGTCCGTGGCACATGCCTTCTGAATGTTCCAGCTTCCATGCTGTGTGTCAGCTCTTCTTCCCAGCATACCCAGCCCTCCCCTCTCCATTCACCTATTGCCATCACTTCCTCCACAATTAAGCTCTCCAGTTACCTCCTCCAAGAAGCCTTCCTTCGTCACACTCATCCCATCTGAGTATTCTGTTTTCCTGTTTCTTCCTGGACTTGATGTCATAACTAGCTTGTATTGTTGGTTTTTGAACTTTGGAGCCTATCATAATCATATGGGATAAAGGGGCCTTCATTTGTAACGAGCCCTCCATGTGACTCTGAAAGTCAACCAAGTTTGATGCCATTTGCCTTGTATCAGATATTATACTCATTAGTGTAAACACCTCTCGCATCATTTCAGCAGATAGTGTAGAATGTGTCTTTGATCTTTTTTGTCATCACCTTCCCATGCCACCTGCCCTGTGGGATGAGATCTGCTTTCCTGGTGTTTACTGCACATGAAAAAGCTATTAGGAACGTGACATCTCATCAACACCCCTCCCTCCTCCATCAGTGTGCTGAGAATCTGTTCCAAGGGCCTGAGTTAGACCTGGGTACCAGCTCATGTCACCTGTGGAAAACATGAGTGACATCGGGGATGGCAGGTTACTGAGTTTTCTTGCGTGTTCATGCTGAGTATTGCTGTTGGGGTTGCCACTGTTATTTGTTAAGATGTCCTTCTGAGGACAAGGAGGGCCAGACATTATTTTATTCCGAGCTCTTTCCTTCTAGTCATTCAAGTATTGCTCTAGAACCGCTGTGACCCATTAGGTATCAACAGTTACTTTAAATACTTCCTTGTCTGCCATCTGGACTTCTAGCCTCATAAAAAAAATATCGGATAATTCAGTTTCCTTGCTTTTTCTGTTCATGGGAAAACCATCAAAAAGTGACCCTTGGGTGATGGGAGTTGGCAGAAGCCTTCTCTGGCCTCCCTGAGTGACTGTAATGCCGGCAGCCCCTCCCCTCGACATGAGGTTTTCTCCTCCATGAGGGGGGCAGGTCTCATGAGGCTCTGAAGGCACTGCTGCTACGCCCTGTGATATCCCAGGACAGCACTGCAGAGTTTATGCCGTCGATACCTAGTTATGCTTATTCGGCCAGCCACTGCTTGAGCCCCTTGTGGGTTGGTGCTTTGAGCAGGTAAGAATCATTCTTGGTGTCTCCCTAACCTCACAGGAATGGGGGGCTGGCCACATGGCTGTTGCTGTCCAATTGGCCATAACTGTACATTTTACTTTATATTGTGCTAAAATATACATGGGGGTGGACCCAGAAGAATGGAAATTATCTTTTATAGGACAAGCCTCTGGTAGTACAGGTTTCCTCCCCTAGGTAAGTGTTCTAGGAACCCATTGGCATCCCATCTGTATACGGGATAGCTTTGTTGTGAGAGACTGACTGTGCTTGGCTTCACTGAATTTTTTGTTGGAGATTCTTTCAGTGTGTTTGACCATTTCATGATGGGTGATTTTCAAGCGCACCCGCCCACACTGTGCTGAGTTTCAGCAGTCTTTGACCAAAAACGGCGTGACACCGGTGTCCCATTCTCCCTGTTCACCTGATCGGGCCCCGAGTAACTTTTTTTGTTGTTTGTTTCCCCGGATGAAAAAAGGTCTCAAAGGGAAACATTTTGTCATGTGGAAGAGGTGAAACAAAAAATGGCAGAAGCACTAAAAGTTTAGCAACAAAATTGACAAGTCCAAAGGCTGTTTTGAGCGGTGGAAATAACACCAGTGTTTTGCATCAAATGGAGAGTACTTTGAAGGTGACTGAAGTTTAAACACGTAAGAATAAATACACAATTTTTTATAAATAAATTACGGATTTTGGGGAGTCTCCTCTCAGATATATAACCTAAAATTTACCATTTTAACCATGTTTAAGTATACAGTTCAGTTACATTAAATTCACATGAGTATGCAGCCATGACTACTGTCCATCACCAGGACTTCCTCATCATCCCAAACTGAAACTCTGTAGGCATTAAATAGCTCCCCGTTTTTCCCCTCTCCCCAGCCCCTGACAACTGCCATTCTGCTTTCTGTCTCTGAGTGTGACTACTCTAGTAACCTCATATCAGTGGAATTATATGCTATTGATCCTTTAGTTACTGACTTCTTTTGCTTAGCATAATGTCCTCAAGGTTCAACTACATCGTAGCATGTGCCAGAATTTCCTTCCTCGTTAAGGCTATATGATATTCCACCCTGTGTCTATTTCAATGTACCTTTTTTTTTTTTTTTTTTTTGAGTTGGAGTCCCCCTTTGTCGCCCAGACTGGTGTGCAGTGGCACGCTCCCGGCCACCGCAGCCTCAACCTGCTGGGCTCCAGCCATCCTTCCGCTTCAGCCTTCCAAGTAGCTGGAACTACAGGCATGCACTACCATGCCTGGCTAATTTTTTTATTTATTGTAGAGATGCGGTCTCCCCAAGTTGCCCAGGCAGGTCTCGAACCCGCGAACTCAGGGAATCCACTCACCTCAGCCTCCCAAAGTGTGGGATTACAGGCTGAGCCCCCGAGCCCGGCTCAATGTGCCTTTTAAACACAGAACTGACCTTTGTCTTTTATTCTGGCAATCAGTTGGCCCTCCTCACTTCCTCTGAGGTACCTGGATTTTTCTCCCCAAGAATCCATAGCTATAGATTTCAGAATCAGCTAAAGTTAAAATGATTCTAGATAATTTTTACTACGAATGTTAACATTACTCTTTTAACATTATTTGAAAGACATTAATACATCTTTTAGGGTATTGCAATAAGCCTTTTCTTTAAAAAATAATTCATAAGTATAGAAAGGCTGGCATGGTTTTCTTTTAATGCATCTGCTAAAAAATAGCTGTGTGTTGTAATATTTCTTACTGAAAGTACTTTTACCTTTTCATCTCCCCATGCGTGGCCTGTTTTAAATTACCTTGTGTAGTGATGTAACAAAAATTTTTATTGGCAGACTTGTCCAAAGTATTACTGCTTACCAAAATCACAAAGCATTTCGCAGCGTACACAGGAGGAGAATTAGACTAAAATGAGAGATCTGGAATGTCTGAACAACCAGTGATATGTGATAAAAGGGAAATGAAAGAACCCAGTGGACTTTCCACTGGGGGATTACCTCATGTCACGCAGTTCTGCCCCAGATTAAGGGTCTACACACATAAATAAAATCCACCCAAGAAAATGAGAATACCATTTACTACTGTTTCTAGCATACAAAATACTCCTTTACTAGGCTATAAAAATATATCCTGCGCTTTGGAATTTCAGTACAGCCATCGTCTTTAATAGCTTATAGTAGATTTCATTAAAATCATTTCTCTGGCACATCTTCATTCTAGAAGTGTATTATTATTGATAACTCATAACAGTACTTATTCAAACAACAGTTAGTGTAAGTTCACACTACCCTGTATTGCTCATTTAAATTCCCGCTCAGGTGTAAAGAATAAGATGACACCTGAGACCATCATTGTCTCCTCACCAAGGAGTGGACTCCAGGCTGAGTGCTCTGGGACCGTAAACTTCCTGAGTCCCTCAGAGCCTGCTAGGGAGATCCTACTACTATATTAGAGATAGGCACACATATCTAATACCATGTAGACCAAAACATTAATTCTCTCACAACTCAGAGATAATTCTATGCACACTTTTCCTTTTATGTTTTTTAAAGTATCTGCAATAAGCATAATGTACTTCTGTAATCACCAAAAACAACTATATCTAAATGAGAAGATGAACACAATAGGACCTCTTAAAATACCCAAGGTTTAGACTCGGGCTAAAAGTCTGGAGAAAATCCTGGTTGTGAATGAACCATGCCCACGGGCCTACGGCACAACATCAGCCCATCTAGTTCTTCCAGCAGATGCATTCTCTTGGCTACAAATTGAGGAGTTGACCTAGGCAGTCACCAGAGTCCTTGGTAACACAAGCACAGTGTAGCTCAAACATGATACCAGGTGGACATGGAGGGACCTGGATCAGTGTCCCCAAACCCTGCCTGCCAGCACTAACTTCACCTGTCAAAATCCTTTTATCCATTTTCTTATTACCAATGAAACTTGCACTGCTCAAAAACTTTTACTGTCTCCTAGCTAAAAGATCCTAAAAACTCAAGGGACAACACCCAGAACACTCATTTCTAGTACAGTTCCTGTCTCAAAACAAGTGAACTATAAATCCTGGTTGAATGGATCAAGCAAGCAGGCAAACAGGCAAGCCATGAAGTCCCTTCTGTTCTTATAGTCCTCGTGTTCTTAGCCAACTCTGTTTCTTGAGTAGTTTGCGTACATCAGGATAGTTATTCCTACTCTCTCCTCAACTTGAGACTCCTCCCAAAGTCCACCTTGTGTTTCCGAAAATATGAAGTGATGATGTGGAACGACAATAATTGTGTGCAGGGAGAAACAGGGAGAAAAGGTTACAACTTTGCTGGGGACATCACATAAAGGTAGACTGCAGTCCGACTCTTGACAATGTCGGTATGAGTCCAGGTAAGAAGCATCACCTCCCAGATCACCAAGGGCAAAAGAAAAGGTGGTGGATGACAAAGGGTTGTGGTATTTATCCCACAGGGATTGTGGAGTGTGGGTTACAGCTGTAGCTCAGATGACAGGGAGGCTATTTGGGGAGCTGGTCCTCTGTCAGCTGTTCTGGCTGGTAATACTCACGTACCCCACAACATGAGTGGAAACTTCCTTTAGGCGTTGTCCTCGTGGAGGAGAAAGTGGGAGCAAAGCCAATGAAAAGGAAAATAGCCAAGTACCCTCACTGGCAACCAGCCATTTTCCACCATGACTCGGGTGGTGTCAAGTATGAGATACATTGTGCTGCAGATGATCAGGGATTTTGGTGATTGTCTCGGTTGACTCCTCAATTTTAACTAAGAAAATGCAGAAGAACTGGGCAGGTTGATATTGTACTATTGGCCCGTGGGCCCAGTTCATTCACAACCAGAATTTTCTCCTGGACTCTTAATCTAAGTCTAAGCCTTGAGGATTGTTTTGGTGATTACAGAAGAATCATGCTTATTGTGGATACTTTTGAAAACCAAGAAGGGAAAACATGAACAGAGTTATCTCTGAGTTGTGAGAGAATATTAATGCTTTGGTCTATTTACTGTCTTAGATATGTATGCATATCTCTAATATAACATAACATTAAAGATTTCCCAAATCACAGATTGAGTTTCAAACCTGATTTTCTTGTGCAATTTATTTACCCAGTCTTCTATAGTCTCCCTATGTGGACTAATTTCAGTTTTATACAGTTATAAACAAAACCGTGGTAAAGAACCTTGTGTGTTCATTTATAGTAATTTCCCTGTGTACACTTCCAGAAATAGAATCACTGTGTCATTGTTTCCTACACTCTTCAAAGTTGATAGTCACATCCGTGTCTTGTCCCTCTCCAATAAGGTGGGAACATGGGGAAGGGAAGGAAGAATTATAGAGTCATCAAATTCTCCCTTTTTCACACACCCCCTCAGTCCCCCAGGGACACTGACTTATGTCTTTAGGGCCTCAGATATGTCCTGGTTAGTCACCTCTGGTTTTGAGGAACATCTACGGGATCAAAAGTTGACCTAAAAATTAGATGAAGTTCATGAAAAGCCACCAATAACTGGCCTGACCTCTCCTTCTAGGGTGAGGTTGGCCCCTTTACAAGTTAAGCCAAGGTTGATTATAGGGCTGGAGGACCCTGTGACCTCAATCCAGAACAAGTTCACCACAATAGCCCTTGTATTTTGTGTCCAGGCTGATCAGGAATGTGTGAAATGTTCTTGAGAGAGTGAGAGGATGTGGCTTTTCAGCCTGGCACTGCCACAGCACAAGCTATGTGTTGTTGAGGGAGTCATCTGACATTTTTCTACATGAAGAGCAGGTGACCAGAAAGGCCTCGTTGCCTCAAATTTTCCCAGTGTCCAAGGTTTTGGATTCACCAAGGTTTGATTCACTTGTCCCAGTGATACCACTTTGGGACATTAGCATCTCAGTGGCCTACTCAGATGCTTTCTGGTCCTCCAGGTCTCTTCCACCCACCATCCATGTATTATGACATGTCATGATGTGTACCTAGGCATAACATATGTTTCACGAGATGACATGACATGTTCTGTGATGTGTTCCATGACATGACATGATGTATTCTATGATATTACCATGACAATGACCTCCCTCAGGCCCTCCCAGGTACGCATGTATGCCTCCTGTGCTAAAGAATTTTTGCATACCCATCTACTGGCAACTTAGATATTTGCTTGTTTTCTTCTTAAAGATTAAAACTTCGTGTTTAACTTGGATAAAGAATTACTCCTGAATATTGAAGACTCTAGTACTTTGGACATGGAAAAGATTCGTGTTTCTAAGTGGACACAGTGGCAAAGAACTTTATGCATCCTTCATCCCTGCTGAGCTGGCAACTGAGTGGTGTGTCGGGGAGGGAGGACACCACCATTGGAGAGTTAATTCACACGCCTTCTCCCAAAATTGAAGAAAATCACCGTCACAGCTGGGCATGGTGGTGCACGTCTGTAGCACCAATTGCTCAGCATGCTGAGATGGTATTTCCTGAGCCCAGCCGATGGAGGAGGCTTAGTGAGCTGTGATCCTTGTGATCATGCCACTGACCTCCAGCCTGGACAACAGAGTGAGACCCCAACTCAAAAAAAAAAAAAGTTACAGTCACAACTTAGGATTTCCTCTGCAGAGAAATGAGATATATTAACTTGCAGAATGATGTAAGGAAACGTTTGACTATTTTGAAGCTTCCCTGTGTGAATGAGGTAGCCAAAAATAGTAATAATAATAATTATTTCTTGTAATTATTAGAGTGTAGATGAAAAATGTTCATAAATACTTTCTGTTGGTGTCAAATGTAGATTTTTCTTCATGATCTTACTTGGTTTCCAATGGATAGGATACTTAAATAGTAGATTAAAATTTATATCCATAATTTGATGAATAATTTTGTGCTTTCTCCCTTCAACAAGTGATATTTAAATCAGTTTGCTTTGTATCATAATTGATGGGTGAGGCAAATAATTCCAGTAAAACTCCATTGTCAAGTTAAAAATATCGAAAGTGTTAAAAATTCCATACTAGAATTTCATTTTTAAAATTTAAAACAGACTCATTCCTTAATAATAATTAAAAAGAGTCCAGACACTGTGTCTTATGCCTGTAATCCCAGTGCTTTGGGGGAGCTGAGGTCGAAGGATTGCTTGAGCCCAGGAGTCTGAGACCAACCTGGGCAACATAGTGAGACCTCATATCTACAAAAAATCAAAAATTAACCAGACATGGTGGCTCACACCTGTGGTCTCAACTACTCAGGAGGCTGAGGCTGGAGGATCACTTGAGCCCAGGCGTTCAAGACTGCACTGAGCTATGATCCTACTCCAATATGAGTGACAGAATGAGAATTTGTCTCTAAAAAAAAAAAAAGAAAGAAACATTTAGATTCTTTTAGGACAATTATAACAGTATTCTATAGGAAGAGTAGTTTTCAGGACTATAAATGATGATGAGCAAGCAATACTGTGTTTTATAACCTGTTAAGCTCTTTATAAAGGATTATTTGTCAATATACATATTATTTCATCTCGTTCTCTATTTCCAGAATCAGTTGCTTTCACCACTTGCTACCCTTTCTCTTCTCCTTCTAATACTCCTTTTTCTTTCTTCATTCCTAATTATCTGTGACCTTACAATGAAGGGTCCACCATCGTTATCCACAGTAGTTATGATGTTTCTTGCTGAGTTTTTTCAACTACTCTACTTGCCATAGTTCGTCCTGATTTTATAAAAGTTAAAGTAAAAGATAAGTTTAAAAGATGCCAAATGCTATCACGGGTCCGTGTAGTAACTAGTGTGCATGTACCTTATGGTTGTGCTTTAATTAGTTTGGCATATAATTCTTTATTTTCATCTTAGGCATGTTTGGGTTTTAGAAACCAGTCTAAGACTGGATGCTGTGTCTCATGCCTCTAATTCCAGTACTTTGGGAGATTGAGGAGGGAAAATTTCTTGAGCCAAGGAGTTTGAGACTAGCCTTAGCCTGTGCAACATATTGAGACTCATCTCTACAAAAACAATTTAAAAATTAGCCAGGCATGGTGGTACACGCTTATAGTCCCAGCTACTCGGAAGTCTGAGGTGGAAGGATTGCCTGAGCCCAGAAGTTCCAGGCTGCAGGAAGTTGTGATGGTGCCACTGCACTCCAGCCTGGGTGATGGTGAGACTCCAACTCAAAAAAACAGAAATCAGTTTAAATGGATCTGGTTTAAAAGCAGGACACTCAATATGTGCAATCATTTTAGAATGCAATCTCTAGCTTTTAGAAGAGATTATCTCGTGATTTTCTGTGGTCACTCAGCAAACTTTTACTGCAGGCCTACTATGCACCAGATACAGTGTTCAGGACACAGAGTTAAATTCAGGGTCCCTGCCTCTGGGTGGGGTGTGGTCAGTCTCCATCTTGATCCCATCTCCCCAAGATCCTATGGCTCCATCACCTACTAGTTGTCTACCTGGGAGCAAGTAAGTTATCTAGCCCTATTTCTTCAGCTTGGAAATAGGGCTGTTTCCCTTGGTTCTTTTAAAATGTCTTGTTTAACTGTAAAATTGTCAGTCTGTAATTACTGTGAATTTTTCTTGGAATTGCATTATCCCTGCTTGGACCCACCAGATACATGTTGCGGTTTAAAATAAGCAGGGGGCAGTCTAATAGGCAAAACTTAACAGCTTCTGTCTCAAATTAAAATTTTTGAACTTCTAGTAATATCTGCCCTTTCTTTTCCCACAGTTTCACTCATGTGTTGTTCATAAATCTTAACTCTTAAGTATGAGTTTTTGGCCCTCTGTTAGGTAAAAGACTTCATTTAACTTAGCCAAAGCCAAACACTTGGAACAGCCTGCAATAGTTAGGCAACTTCCCTTCTTCCCAATACATGGAGAGTCTCTGTAGGTTTGTATGTTGGTGTGTGTGTTTGTTTGTAGGGAAAGGAGGCATTGTTGTTTTACTCCTCTGATGATGCTGGTTAGGTTCAGTGTTGCCTGCTTGGTCAAGGCCCATGCTGTGATTCGGCGTAGCTCTGCTGTGCTAATATCGTGTGCCCATCACTGGGCTTCAGTCTGTTGCGGCATCTCCAGGCCTCCTTTCTGCTCATAATCTGACTACGGGGTTTGAGCTGTTCCAGCCTGCAGCCTCTCCCTCTGCATTTACCATGCACTCAAGGACATGAGTGCCTGGTCGCTGGAGCCCTGCACTGTGCAGGATCTCAACCCAGTTTTGCTGAGACCAGCCGAAGGTCACTGCTGGTTGAGAATTAGCTGTCAAGCAGTCTCCGTGGCTGAACCCTCTATGCACAACCATGATCAGAAGCCCAGGCTTTTCCAGCTATTTGGAAACTTTCAAATTCTCGGAGAAACAAGGTAAGGCAAGAGAAAGATCAACTGTATGGATGTGTGGATGTGATCACGTAGCAAATGCCGTGGAATCTTACTTTTCACTCTGTATTCTCCTGTGTCTGCTCAGTGCTTTTCTCAAAGGACACTTTAAATATCTAATTGAGTTTGTAAATGAGCTTATCTTGTGATTGCTGATAAATGTGATTTTTTTTCTGTTAGTAAGTTACAGCTACTTTTAAAGCTTTTTAAAAAGCACTAAAGCTTCTTTATGCAAGAAAAATTGCCAATGAAATTGGAATGCCCAAAACTGTGGATTGAATTCTGGATGTGCTGTACTTTAGCTAAAATATGTTTCTAAACCAAGTACTATATATACTAAGTTATTTCCAGTAGGCAGTGGTGAGTGTCTTTTTATTAACTCTTCATGTAGGACAGTTTGGAACAGGATTCTGTCTTTTTAGTGGCTTCTGTCTGACCCCAGAGGAAAGTTTGTGTTTTCAGCTTAACTACTGAAGTGTGGTATGCGTGTTCAGTTTACTTATGGAATGAAAATGAAATGTTGAGTTTATTTTGAATATCATATTTAAAACTCAACCCTATGTATGAAAAGTATTTTCTAGCATCAATGCACTATTAGGAAGGGATTTCAACAATTCAGACCTCAGATTCAGGAATTTTCTTCTACAGTATTTGATAACTTTTGAACTGAGTTCTCTTTCTTTAAATGCATAGCAAGAAACTTGTATAATTAGGAGAAAAGCCTGGATTTTTAATTGACATTATACCTTTCGTTTCATTGTATTCCGCCAGTTGGCTAGAGATTCCAGATTGCAGGACTGAGGATGTATTTTGATGGATAATGAAGTGTCAGCATCTGGTATATTTTGTACCTCTTTTTCCTCAGACTTCTGCCCCTAAATATTAAGCAGTAAAAGACACTTCCTTAGGGGAAGAGGTTTTTGTAAGTGGTCTGCTTGTGGTTTTCTTAGTGGACAAGTGGTTAGTATGCCAAAAGCTATAAAACAGATTACTTGCCATTAGACTGGTTATAAATTTTGTCTGTGCGCCTGGATCTGATTAACTCGTTCACTCTGGATGTTTGTTTTTCCTGTATGGAATTGTTACCAGCTGTCTTGACATGATATATACCTTGTCTTCAGAAATAAATAAATGATTATTTTGTGGTGCTGTTCTTGTTGAGATTTTAATGGAAGCGATAAGGCTGACCACCCCCACACCTCTTCCTTTAAAGGCATCCCAAACACATCAGGAAAATTACTTTCAACACTTCCGGCTAACTTGACAAAAATTGCTTAATTATTTTCTCTGCTTTTCCCTGAATAAATGTCTATGTTATTCCATGTTTAATTACTGTGAGTTGTTCTTTTTCTTAACAAATTTAAATGATAGCATTGAACTATTACAGAATTTTTTTTTTAATTCATGGAGTATGTTGGGTACTTTTTAGAAAAGGAAAAGTAAACGTGCCCATGTAAATTGTATACATGGAATTTGATTCCTAGAAGGTGTCATTTTTGTATTTCTATTTTTTCTGTGGTTAATAGTTTCCTTTTTCTTAAATTATACATTAACAGAGAGTTTAAAGAATTTTTTCTCACTGAATTTTTGTTAACTTATTGTGTAACTATTTCAATGTTACATTATTTCTTTTCCCTTAGATTTCAGCAAGAAAAACTTAAGCTTCATTGGATTCCCACGACAAAGAAAAGTTCCAAGGTAAAGTGGCATTTGCTCAAGGAATCTTGAGTTTTGAAGATTTGTAGTAACTTTTAGAATTTTTCTCTTAAATTCCTAATTCATGAGTTGAAATGCTTGGCAATATGTTTTTTCTTCAGAGTTAAATTTATTAAAATATATGAAGTAAAAGATTCTTTTTGTACTTAATGTCATTTATGAGAACTGTTTGGAGAACAGAATATTGGTGTCTCCTATAATTGCAAACTTGTAAAAAGATATTCTCTTTTCTTTCTCACACTTGACTCTAAGAATGGGATATCTTTTTGTAATCTGTCCATCAAAGAAAGGAACTAGATTTTTTTTAAAGAAAGGGTTTAACCTTGTCCCCACTTCCACCCCTCTCTCCCTACCTCTCTTCCTCCCACCATCTACTCACACACCCATATGAATTCTGGTTATCTGGGTTTACCACTTTTCTCTTAACTTTCTGCACTTCCAGTTCTCTTGACTGCGGGATATCATGGGTGCTAATTTGATTCACCTAATGTGCTAAAACTCCATGACACGTCATCATTGATGCAAGACAATGTGAAAATGAGAACTGTGCCAAGCACAATACCTGTATCTCGGGTGCTTCTTAGTAGATCATGGTTGCTCATAAGTTGGATATTTGCAAGTGGAGGCACACAATTATCATTCCCTACACATGCTGGCATGGATCTCAACCTATACTCCTTTATGCTAGGAGGACCCACCCCCTCATTCCACTCCAATGCTCTTGTGCCTAATGTATTTATGACATTGTGTCTTGCCTAAAAAGGGCTTTGTGTTTCAATAGCATTAGAATAAACAATTGTCTCACTCCTGTCTTCATCATGCTGAGCCTGGCTCTGTGTTCAGAAATGGCAGAGTTGATCTTGTGAACACACTAGACAGGATGAGTCTTTGGCATGTTGCATCCACACTTAGGGACAATTAGAACATGGGTGATCCAGGGTCATTAGGAAAGTTGTCTTACCTGATACATGAAATCTTACTTTCCTAATGCTTGGTGCATCCTTATTTATCTTTGCTATATTTTTAACAGAATCTGAAGCTTATTTCCTATATGTCCCTAGCAGATTGGTTTAACTATCATAGAGCTATTGTAACACATGACCAAACTAAAGAGAGACAGGAAAGCATTGCTGATTCAAGGACAGGAAAGCATGAAACATGGACATCACACACTTCAGGGGACAGAGACTCAAAGGGACACAGCTAATCTGAGATTGTGGGTATTCCTTCATATATGCCTATTAAATTTACAGCCCATTTGGAACAGTGCTGAGTGTACAGGAGCCTGCCTCCTTAAAGGAAATCTAGTCAACCAGACACCAGCTAAAACAGCTGAAAATATGAGGTCATGGAGTTTATTCTCCCATGTCTTGTCATTTCAGCTTCAGTAATGAGCAGATTGCGGGGGAATCTTCCCCCATGTGGTACTGGAGGTCCTTGTAATAATAGTAGCATATCCCACATGGTAAGAGATGGAGATAATAACAGCAGAGAATTCTGCTCCCCCTTTAATACAATTTCCCCTCGTTGCTACTGCTAGGTCTTTAAGTAGGTTAATGGGACACATTTAAAAGAAAAATTATCATGGAAGCAGGGGGCACTCTCTCCTCAGGTTATTGAAGCAGAAGGAGGGATGGAGGGAGCAAGGTGAACAACGAATCATAAAGAAGCAGCGCTGTTTTCAGAGGGGAGAGAGTTGGAGAAAGAAATCCAAGAGGTGCTTCTTACTATTAGAAGATGAAATTATAATTTTAAAAAATTAAGTCCGCAGCTTTTACTTTAGTCCTGTTTAGAGAGATGCTTTTCCACTGAAATTGAGGCACACACTTTTGATTGAGCCATAGCAACACACCAAGGCCTGCAGAGATTGTCCCTGTGAGACCTCTTGTCTAGGAGGGGTAGGAAGGATGACTAAGGAGGAAGAGCAGGAGCTGGTCACGTGAGTTAGGAGCGGGCCCACCAGTCATATGGCTCTGGTGCTCTGAGTCAGAAAAGCAGAGAGGAGAGTGATGTAAGGGCTTTTGGGGGTGTTTGCATTTCATCAGCCGTTAGATGATCAGAAAAAGTGACTCACTGACGAGTGGTCCAGAGCTCTGTACTAGGATGTCTTGCCTGTATTTTCACTGCTGGGTAGTGCTCTCGGCTGCAGAAAATTTCAGGGAAGAAACATGATTTTGTTTTATAGAAAAAAACTGATTTCACATATGGGTTTAAGGGGTCTTGCAACAGTCACAACATGTGGCACTCCCTACAGCCAGAGCCACACTTTCCAACCCAGTCTGCTTGTTCTTTCTGTCTGTCCATCAACTTCCTCAGATGTTACCAGGCATTTAGCAGGAACATGGGAGCGAGACAAGAGGAACAGGCGCCAGATATAAAAACAGCCATGTAGATTCCAGCAATAAAAGTATAGAAGCTGTTGATTTTTAAATTTCATGACTTTATAAACATTTACAAATATGCTAATCTCATACGTGTGCACAAGGTGAGCAAGGGTGATGGGGAGCAATGTGTTCCCAATTGTATACTATTTCAGAAATGAAGGGAGGGAGGGAAGAAGAAAGGAGGGAAGGAAGGGAGGAGAGAGAAAGAAGAGAGGAAGGAAGAAAGGGAGGGAGGAAGGAAAAGAGAGCGGGAGGGGAGGAAGGAAGGAAGGGAAGAAGAAAGGAGGGAGGAAAGAAAGGAAGGAGGAGGGAGAGGAAAAAAGAAGGGAAGGGTTTATAACTACTATTACTGAATATGTGCCCTTCTAATTATTCTGGTTTTTTGTAATGATTTTTGTTCCTCCTCGATATCATATCAACATTGTAAAAAATAAATACATAAAATATTTCAGGGTGAATTGTAATATACATATGAAGTGTTTTGTTATAGTCATTCATTTATTCAACATATATTTGTTTATTTTTATTTATCTTTTTTTTTTTTGGAATCTCACCGTATTGCCCAGGCTGGAGTGCAGTGGCACACTCATGGCTACCACGGCCTCAACCTGCTGGTCTTGGGTAATCCTTCTGCCTCACCTTCCAAGTAGCTGGAACTACAGGCATGTGCTGTCACACCTGACTTATTTTTCTTGATTTATTGTAGAGATGGTCTCATCAAGTTGCCCAGGCTGGTCTCAAACCCGTGGGCTTAGGCAATCCTCTCACCTCAGATTATAGTCATGAGCCACTGTGCCTGGCTGTATTTGTTGATTTTTTTTTTTTTAAATCTCTAAAGTCAATAATTTTAAATAAAATTAATTAAAATTAAAATATTTTCTAAAAGCATAATTTACAAAAAATTGTAAAAACTCTGTAATGATACTTGTAATACATGAAAAGAACAAATAGGAAAAGAACAGTATGGTAGGAAAAGAAAAATCAAAACTGCATATTATAGATTTGGTGCTGGTTGGGATAGACACTGGGCCAGGGGACTGTTCTGACAAGATGAACAGCTGCCTGAGGCTCAGACCAAGAACCAGACTGAGCCAGGATACTAGCAACGAGGCTAAAGAGAAGAGAATGCAGATGGCAGGAGCAGTGTGCAGAGTGAACTGTGTTGAGAAGCATGAGCGATTTTCCTCATAGATCTTGGGTTTTCCATTGGTTTCTGACCAGCTGTTAAAAGGCTATATTTTATACTGGTGCTGACATCAGTTCAAGACAATAAATGCATATGGAGCTGAGATACGAGGGTGATGACTTGTAAACTCCACTCTGTGAACTTTGGAGTGTTTAACCCAGGGGTAGTTGCTTAGGGCTTCATCGGACTTTTTCATAAACAGAGAGGTAGAGGAAAATAGAGACATGCAGATAATTATTTTTGAAAATATGAGATAACATTTGTACCCTAAGATCAGTGGCCAAGAAGGTTAATATTTCAGGGATTATATTATTTCACTTTAATATAGAATTGTTTTCCTGAGATGAATTTAGTTTCCCAAAGAAAGTCCAGAACTTTATCGAGATATTTAAATTAGATGTTAAATCATCATTAAAATAGCATACTGCTCCTTAGGGTACATTTCTGCAGGTGTGACTTTTTTAGTTTTATACTAAATCAGACATCTGAATAAAACACTGAAAAATATTGTCACTGCCTTACGATTCACTATTTAGAAGTCGGCAGTAATTCTAAGTTTTTGACTAGGTAGGTGTGTTAGGATCTTCAAGCCAATCTGGAGCGTGGTTTATAAACCTAGTCATTCCCAAGATTTTTTATTAAATCATGTGAATACTTGACACTCATGTTTATAAATATAAGCTTTACTACATTTATATGCAATAACAGATTTCAGATGGGCTTGGTTCTGCAAAGATGCGATGATAGATTATTTTCAAATGTGTGAAAGTTCCTTTCAGTTTAATTCTTATATGGGGTACAGGTTACTTCGTGTGTTCACTTAGATAGTATCAACCTCTTCATTGGCCCCTATGGAAATATACCCCTACACATGGAAGGGAAGGTCAGCTTCACACTGAATGTTTTTTCAGGCCTTTCACCCCTCTGGTGGGTCATAGTGGCTCCCTGTCTCCCTAAATTTGTTTTCTTCCTTCAAGGCTGCAGCAGCATCTGCCCTGCCCTTCTTCAACACATTCCTGTCAAAAACCGTAGAGCCATGGGTACAGCAGTCTTGGGACAACAACGCCTAGTATTAGAGCAGGAGCTAGAGTTGAATCTTGTCTCCTCCTCTTGTTAAATACTGTCTTTGGGCCAATCTTGGGGCAGTTTCCTGTGCTGTAGACTGAGGTTGATCCTGGTTCCTGTGGCGTGCTAGAGCTGATGTGGTGCCTCACTCCCAACTCTGAGCTCATTGAGTCCCATGGGTGGCTTCCGCCATGGTGGGAGTACTCATACCACCTGTCAGTATGCAAAGCAGAGGCAGTTCGTGGAGGGCCAACTGAGGGGGCAATCATAAAACATTTATCAACATACCATTAAGTAGTTAAGACCTCATAATATTTGGGGGAGATAATTGAGATGATATCTGGGGTATATGCTCAGGATGGGTGAAAGTACATAGTAAGTGTTCAATTCTTTTTTTTTTTTTTTTTGAGTCGGAGTCTCATTCTGTTGCCTAGGTTGGAGTGTAGTGTCACAATCATGGCCACTGCAGTGTCGGCCTACTGGGCTCAGGCAGTCCTTCTGCCTCAGTCTCCTGAGTAGCTGGAACTACAAATATGCGCCACCAAGCCTGGTTATTTTTTTAATTTATTGTGGAGATGAGGTCTAGCCAGGTTGCCCAGGCTAGTCTGGAACCCATGAACTCAGGCAATCCTCTCGCCTCTGCCTCCCAAAGTGCTGGGTTTATAAGCATGCGCTACCAACCTGGCTCAATTCCTTTATTATTCTCCCCTTTCATTTCCTCCTTTATTCCAAGACAAGTCTTCATGAATCTTCCTGACCTTTTGACTGTGCTTTGATTTCTTTATTGTATTTGTTTCTGTATTATATTTGATGTATTTGTTACTTTAATAGAATTTTAACACTGAGGGAAGCATATATAGACCATCTAGACAAGTTGCTGTTTTCTGAGGAAGAAATTACAGCACAGAGAGGTTGAGTAATTAATTCAAGGTTACACAGCTGTTCATGGTCTAGAAGAGATTGTCAGTCTGAACCAAGGCATACGACTCCCAGTTTTCATCCCCTACACACTACTTACCCTTTAAAGACTGCTATAATTATTTATTATAGTTGCCACACACAAAAAAAATCACAATACATATTAACATAAATACAAATAAATGAAAAAAATTACTAGTTAACTCCCCGGTATACAATGTCTTACTTGTGGTCTACTTGCACATATTAACTGTAGGTGACACAGGCATAATTTTTGTGTTGTGCATTTTTTTACTTAATATGATATATCTTGACTTAAATTGACTTTTTAGACACTTTATTAATGGAATTTTTTTTTTTAGCTTTCAGAAAGAGCTTTCACTTGAAGATAAAGAAGAACTTGCTAACTACAAAAGAGGAATCGATGCTAAGCTTTTAGCTGCACTTCCTAAAGGTGAGGCTTTTGCCAATGGTTAGCCTTGTCCCAGTGTGGTCACCCTGTGCCAGCTGATTTCTTTGAGAACTCTCTCACCGAGCCCCAGGTTGTGGTCTCCTTTCGGTCCCGTCCTGCCTCATCCAAGAGTTTGCTTCAACTCATGAATGTCTGTCTTGCATGTGCAACCCTCACCTTTCTGCTCCTTCTTTCCCTTTAATTTTAGGCATCCTCAAGTTTTCACTGGAGGCTGGTGTGGCAGGAAAGGCAGGGAGGGTAGACTCAGCCTGACCTCTTCTCTCTTCTGTCTTTAGCCTTCTCCAAGGGCAGTGAGTTCTGCCCATTTCTTCTCTGTCCACTCACTCCAGCTGCCTCCAGAGGCTGCCTCAGGCCTCTTCCCATTGTTAGGGCTATTACACTTAATATCCTTTAGCTCCCTGTTGGGCTATAAGTAGCTGTGCAGACTCTATGTGAGATACTCTATGTATCTTTCTTTCCCAAGCAGGCTCTCACACATGTCTGATGAATCACTACTTCCACTGGTAAAGGCGCACGTGCAGGAAAATATTTGCACCAACCATAAGTCACACCCCCTTAGTTTTGCCTGTGAAATGATATAAACATAGCTTGGTCTTTGTTTCCACCAATGGTAACACTAGCACAAGGAACGATCATTTAGTACCGGCGCATGAAATGTCTTCATCCCAAGTGAGCTGTGTAACCCCTTCTTTAGAAGAAACAGGGTTGATAGAGGGGTGGATTTTTTTTCTACTCTGAAACAAAGAAAAGAAAAACAAAACAAAACAAAAAAACACCACATACAACATCGAGCCCAAAACAAATTAGACCAAAAGAAGAATTCTCTTACAAGAAACTAAATCCAGCCTAAAAGGCCCTCTGACAAATTGGAATATATCCTGAGGAATTGAATGGATGATGTGCCCAGACATAGTCTGATGAGAATGGATATTTGAAAGACTCCAGGAATTTGGCCTGATGAAGAAAACTTAAACAGGGACATGTTGCAATTTTCAAGTACTTACAGCACTGTCAACCGAAATATAGCTTTATTCTGTATTGCTCCAGAGGCCGCAAAAGAGAATAATGTGTAGAATTACAAGGAGGTAGTTGCAATTTCATTTGAGAAAGAAATTCTGAGCCTTCATGGTACCTGGAAATGCAGTGGACTACACTGTGGTCTCCTAAGCTGTCCCTGGTGAGCGTTCAAGGGAAAGTCACAGATGGTCTTTGTGGCCAGGGTAGGATTGATGCTGTCAGAAGGTTCCCCTGTGGATGGGTACGCAGAGTAGCTGTGAGATAGAACAGTCCTTCCAATGTTTAGGACTCTCTATGAAAGACAAAGAAACCTCAATTAATCTGAGCCAAACTTGTGTTTAAAAATCTAGGCAGATGATCAAAACAAAGTATAAGAATGAACAGATTGATGTTAGCAATAGCTGAGAAGGATTGACTAGTTAGGCAAAGCTCTATATAGCAAAAGTTGTTTGCCCCAGTCTGTAGAGTCTCTCTTTTTCTTTCTCATGCATCCTGGTTCCTTTTTTGATAAATAATATCAGAGATAATATTATGAGCAGAAAAATTAAAAATAGTATGAGATGCTAGGTTCCCTAAAGTTCAACAAAGTGTAACTTCCTGTGCAACAACATTTAAAAACACCTAAGTTTATTGACCAGTTGTATTAGAAAATGTATCAGAATTGATTATAGAAATTTAATTTTCACCAAAGTTTTATATATTAACCAGACTTGTTTCCAAATTCACAAGCTCCCTTAACTCTTTCAAGCATGCGTTAGAAGCACCAGTGCCCCTCTCCCCTGGACTTCAACCAAATTCCGCACAGTCTTATTTTACATCTCTTTACTTTTGATGAATTTGGGTTGGGTAGGTATAATACATATACATTTGGAAAGACCCATCTATTACCAGCAATTTGTTTCTCCATCTCAACAGATACATTAATGATTTTACTAGGTCTGGGCAATGTAATGTTTAAAAAGGAATTGATTATAATTTTGTTTTAATGACATTGAGTTTTATGTTCATTTATAAGATTACGAAGTCTCTTTCTGTTCATTTAATAAGGGATTCTTGCTCTTGTGAATCTGAACATTACAATGTTCATTGTTTTTCCTCTAAGGGACTTCTATAGTCATGTATCACAAACAGTAATCAAGGGATTAAAAATCTTTACCTATTTATGGTTATGCTATTAAAATAGATTCTCCGGCCAGGTTTAGTGGCTCAGCCTATAATCCCAACACTTTGGGAGACTGAGGCGAGTAGATTGCCTGATCCTGCAGGTTCCAGACCAGCCCGGGCAACTTGGCCAGACCTTGTCTCTGCAATAAATAAAAAAAAAATTATCCAGGTGTGGTAGCACGTGCCTGTAGTTCCGGCTACTTGGAAGACTAAGGTGAAAGGATCCCCAGAGCCCAGCAGGTTGATGCTGGGGTGGCCGTGGGTGTGCCACTGTTCTCCAGCCTGGGCAACGAGTGAGACTTCAACTCAAAAAAAAAAAAAAAAAAAAAGGCCGGACTGGATGACTCAGCCTGTAATCCCAGCACTTTGGGAGGCCGAGGCAAGTGGATTGCCTGAGCCCGTGGGTTCGAGGCCAGCCTAGGCAACTTGGCAAGACCTCGTCTCTATAATAAATAAAAAAATTAGCCAGGCATGGTAGCGTGCGCCTTTAGTTCTGGCTATTTGGAAGGCTGAGGCAGAAGGATCACTGGATCCCAGTAGTTCAACACTGGGGTAGCCAGGAGCCTGCCAGTGCACTCCAGGCTGGGTGATGGAGGAGACTCCACCTCAATAAATAAAATGGATTCTCTATTGAAAAATTATGAAATGGACCCAATTTATTACTCTATTTAGCAGCTTTATTAAGATGAAATGTAAAAACCATGCAATTCATTAATTCAAATTATATAATCCAGCAACTTTTCATGTAGTCACAGAACTGTGCATCCATCGGCAAGATTTTAGAACATTTTCATTACTCCAAAAAGAAACCCCATACCCTTTCACCATCAACCCTCCCCCTTATTCCTCTAGTTTGAAATTACTTGTTTTATAAGCTGCTTGTCTTTATATTAGTGGCTGCCATCCAAGTGGAAAAGTTAAAGGGCATTACTCCTGTGGGAAGATCAGTATTCAGAATATTCCAGATCTGGCCTGTGTTCTTAGGCTGTCAAGTGAAGGAGGAGAGAGAAGTGTTCTTGGCAGTACCCCACCACTTACTTTTCTTTGGAAGATTCTACTGTACTCACATTTGGAGGCCTGAATGCAACAAAATCTTAACCGAAAATCTTCTATTTCTTAGAGCTAATTGAAGAAACTATGTTTCCCAAGAAAAGCACCTAGCAGATCAAATTATCCAGAATGTTGGTGTTATATAGTCTTATTGCAAAGTATGTTAGGTAATTAAATAACTTCATGAAGTGTTATAGCTCTGCTGTCAAATTCCCTTAAATTGCCTTACTTGGAAATTGGTCAACCAATTTTTGTCAGAAATAACTAAAGATATATTCTCATTGAATCCATATTGCCACAGAAGTACCACTGCAGATTACTCAAATAAGAGTAATAGACCAAGAGAGCAGGTATAATAAGGGCTAGGTTAGTGCATGTACAATCTTCATGTATTTGAAAACAATTTCTTATTACAATGGAAATTAGGTCGGACATGGTGGCTCATGCCTGTAATCCCAGCACTTTGGGAGACCAAGGCAGGAGGATTGATTGAACCCAGGAGTTTAAGACCAGCTTAAGCAACATAGCAAGATCTCTTCTCTACAAAAAACAAAAAATTAGCCTTGTGTGGTGGGACATGCCTGTGGTCCCAGCTACTCAGGAAGCTGAACTAGGAGGATTGCCTAAGCCCAAGAGGTCAAGGCTGTGGTGAGCCATGATCATGCTTGGCGATAGAGACCATGACTCCAAAAAGAAAAAAAAGAAGAAATTAGGTCATAATGATTAGTATTACTAAAACTGAACCACTTATATGAATTGTCAGCATATAATCAATTGAATTACAGCCATTTAATTTTTTAAAACCTTTTTCATTCCTTATCTTTAGGAAATACACACTGAAGAATTTGGAAATAAAGGGGCATCATGTTGCATTGGCATCATGTTACTCTTAAGTAGTTCAGAAAAAATACTACGTAAACGTGCTCACATACATACATATATGCACATATAAATATACCTCTGGAGATGAGAAAAAGGGTAAAATGAACTAAATGTAGTGAATTGTTAACATGTTATGAAGGATGTCTTTTAAATTTTCTGTATGAAATTATATTAAAATTTTTTTAAAATTGTAAAAGAAAACCATCAAGATTATAAATCAGAAGATGACATTAGAATTGTAGGTAGTCTCTATAAATGAAACAGTGGAGTTGCAACATAGATTTCTACAAGGGTGACTTCTATCCATTTTTTTTAGTATTAGCTTTACACTAATATTAGCATTTTAAAATATATTATCAATAATAATGTAAAGCAAACATATAATTATACATGATGTTATATGTTTGTTTTACTAATTTTACTTTTCAATTGTAGACTTGGGGAGAAGACAAACTCAAAATGTTTCCCTTTTACTTCCTTTTTGTCTTGCACAGCTTTCTTTCTTATAATCTTATGTCTATAGGAATGAGGCAAGTCTTGGTAATTGAAAAATATATTGATTAGAAATAGACTGATAAGTAATTATTTGTTTGCTGGAGGCAGTTTTTAAAATTTTCATTAAAAATTCACAATAGATCTCCACTAAGAGTTAATAAACTTCAACAATACATTTCAAGTATAGTTTCATTGATGACATCATTTTATACCTCAGTAAAATGATTGGAGAGGGCCTCAAGGTGTCATTTCAAGCACCCGCTGCCTTAATGGATACTAGCTTCCCTTTGGGGAACAGTAGGCTTGAGACAATTTCGAGTTTGAATCTAGGCCTGACTAAAGAGCACAGTGAGGGGCCAGTGGTGTCTGTGTCGGGTAACCTAGGGTCTGGGTGTCCAATGCATAGGCTGCCTGTTGGAAGTCCTGTACTGGGTGGGATCAGTAGTCCTTATTGGTTCTCAATCCAGGACAGTTCTCAGGAGGCTTTGGAAACATAGGAGAGCATTTTTGTGTCACAGCAACTGAAGTGATTTCACATTTAGTAGGAGAACCAGGAAAATCTACCTCCTGCAGTGCAGGCTCACAACAAAGGCATTTTCCAGCCAGAAGGCCATTAGCACCCCTATTGCAATCTGTGAGCTCCTTCAAAGCCAGTCTTCTGAGTCTGCAACCCTGGCAAGGTGCATGTGCATGTCTGTTAGGTACTGTCCTAAGAACTTTTCTTCTCATACCCAGGAGTGAATGGCTATCTATGACGGTTCACTAATGGATTGCATAGCCTGTTTTGTCCAGAAAGGGACAGAGCTCTCCCTGGACAAGTAGGATAACTTGACTTGCCCACTGTCCCTCTCTCTGCTCTCTCTGCCCTAGGCTTGAGGTTCCACTTCTGTGATTAACTACTGTTCTGGTTCCTTTCTCATATCATCTTAGTCCTTATAGAATATTACAGCAGGGTGGAATAGTAGTAGAAAAAGTCTAGCTTGGTTGTGGCTGGGAGGTTTGCTTCATCTCTCAATTCGTTGATCTTTCCTTCTATAATACAGGGAATAAAGAATGGCAGGAAAGAACGTGCTGCTTAGCTTTTCACATACTACAGAATCTTTTATAAAACTGTCTTCAGTTGCATCATTTATTTTAAAAACTTAAAAATTAGTTAAAAGTTTAATGAAATGAAAGTGACTTACAGCAGTCCCTAATTAAAACCAATAGATGTATATCTTAACTTTTTTCCAGTGGAAGTTACATGACACACTCCATGTTAATGTTTTTTGTATTCATCCAGTTGAAATAATTTGGGAGGAGAAAATGGAAAGTTATGCTTTCCCATTATGCTACTCGGGACCCATTGATTTACTTGATTTCTCAGTTATGTATTTGTGGCGTGGGTTTAAGTCATCTCTTTCAGAGCCCTTGGAATTTGGTTGTAGTAGCTTCTTGAGCAGTCTTATGAAAAATAGGGCCCCATTCTCTGCTTTGGGGCTTAAATAATTAATTCAAACTCTTTGGTTTTTGTTATCCTCGAACATATTTTCAAAATATGTACTACCAGCCATTAAAGTTTTATCACCATAATCTCACTAGAGCTAATTTGTTAACTAGGAAGCTATTATTAGCCAAACTTTCTCTCCCAGGGCAGCATGGCAGGATGCACTGTTATTATTACGCCCGTGTCTTCTAAATAGGAACACAACTAACACTGGAGGAGGCACATCTCAGCTAGTCTGGTTCCTGGGAAGGCCAACTGAGAAAGACTTTTTAAAAGCCAGAGAGAGAGTTTTGTTGAATCCTTAACAAAATCCAATTCAACTGAAGTTTAAAGGTAGTTATCATTTAAAAATAAATAAATAAAAACAAGGCTTATATCTCTGAACACAAAAGGCGATGTGAAATTTATATGTGTATAGGTATAGGTTTGACTCAATATTAAAAACTACATTAAAAAAATAAATCAGAAATGGAAGCAGTTGAAAATTAAAGTCCATGCTTGCACTCTCCCTTCTTTGGGTTTCTCCGGTGACTCAGCCTTTTGAAACTTTTTGTTGGCCCCAGGCTATCCTGCCACCCACTCTCTCTCCCACCCGGTTCTGAGTCCTCAATGGGAGTCCTCAAATGAGCCCTTATGAATTAAGGCAATTGAGGAGGAGGCAAGAAGAGAGACCTTTATTCTCCTCCAATTTTGGCCATTCTCCAAAGAATCGATTGTCTGGCATCTCCGTCATGTCCCTGTCGTCATTATCACATGAGAAGCTCTCATCCTCAGCAGAACATTTGTTCTGGTCATCCAACACTTCTTGAAGAATTGGGGTAACTACCTTATCCATCATCCACCAAAATTATAGCAAGGAAACATGCTAACATTTCCTTCGAGTGAAAGTCAGTGAGGGGAGGCTTAGAATCTGTATTAATCCAAACTATGCCTAATCGAGGCAACCACACTAGGTTCCATTGGAAACACAATCAGATGGCCACAGATATTTACAGATTAAATGACAGGGTGAAATGGGAGTGGCCGTGAGCTTATAATGGTAGCTTACGGATCACATGGGGTACATGATACTCATCTCTACTTTTGCAAACATTTTCCATAATGCAAGCGTAGACTACTCTGTTAAGCCAAACAAAAGTTAGAAACAGATATTGGGATTTCTGCTTAAAAACACCTTACTAGCCGGGCTCGGTGGCTCAGCCTGTAATCCCGCGCCTTTGGGAGGCTGAGGTGAGTGGATTGCCTGAGCCCGCGGGTTCGAGACCCGCCTGGGCAGCGAGACCTCATCTCTACAATAAATCAAAAAATCAGTTGGGTGTGGTAGCGCATGCCTGTAATTCCGGCTACTCGGAAGACTGAGGCGGAAGGATCGCCGGAGCCCAGCAGGTCGAGGCTGCGGTGGCCGGAAGCGGCCACTGCACTCCAGTCTGGATGACAGAGTGAGACTCCGACTCAAAAAAAAAAAAAACAAAAAAAAAAAACACCTTACTAGAGAGATCTTGCTTGTCAGGCCTCCCTTGGCTCCCAGGATGGAATATTAATAGAACCTGCTCCCTTACCCTGTGTGATTTTACTTCTTCACATAGCCTGTGCCATACATGTGAATGTGTATGTGTCTGTGTGTGCACATGCTTACTCATATGGCATCTGCCTCCCCTACCAGGAAACAACCTCCAGGAAAGCCGGAACTTGTCAGTTTTGAATATGGGAACCAAGAACCAAGAATTTGTTCAGTCAACAAATATTGCATGAGTGAAACAATAGTGCATGACTACTAAATACTAGTAGTCATTTCTTTTTGTTCTTTTTCTTTTCTTTTAGTTGCAGAATTAAGAAAAATCTTTGAACCAAAGAGGAAAGAATTTTTAGAAATGAAAAGGTAAGATATGTATAGCACAAAATTGGGAGATAGAGTGCCAGTGCCTGGCAGCCCCACTCAGTGTACTTTGGGATTGACTGCCGCTTCACCGTGCCTCTTTTGGTGTATTGCACAGAAAAGAAAGAATTGCCAGGCGCCTCGAAGGGATTGAAAATGACACCCAGCCCATCCTCTTGCAGAGTTGCACAGGGTTAGTGACTCATCGCCTGCTGGAGGAAGACACCCCTCGGTACATGCGAGCTACCGACCCAGCCAGCCCCCATATCGGTGAGCACGCATGCTGGAGCCCCATCCTCGAGCAGGGTGTGTGACCCGGCCTGTCACACATTGTCTTGTTGATCTAATGGCCCCGAAAATGAGACATTCCACAAAAGTGAATTGTGTGGCTAAAATGTTTAATCAAATGTATTTGTTAGAAACAACAACACATGTCAGCTCCACCCTAGTATGGCCCTCCAGTGTCACAGCAGTCAGAAATGTCTCCTTGGCATATTGCTGTCACTGATGACCAATCCCTTACTCCAAGTCTTGCTGTGAACTGTGTCTGTCTTCCTGTATCCTCAGAGCCCAGCACAGGATGTGCTGTCAGAGGCCCTCTGTAAATGTTTGTTTGATAGAGGAAGGAATGAGATGGGTGCCTCTCGTAGCAGTTCTCCTAACAGGTTTACACAAATGCCAGGCTGCCCAGTGTAGGAGGTGGCTGCGCTCAGCAGTGAGAACTAAAAGCAAAGCAGGACCTTGAAGGATTAGTGCTTAACGAAACAAAAATCTATTTAAATTATGTTAATGTGTGTAATTTTTAAACCTATAGTATATTTATTTCCTATTAAACAGGAGGTTTGAGCAAGCATGACTTAACTTTTCCTTGTACTTGGAGTCCTTGTTATGGGCATGAAATATTCAACTTGACCTTAGCAGAGGGTGACACACATAGGCTGCTCTTCACATCCCAGTCCCTGACTCTGAGGCTTTCTGCCTTTTTATAGCCAATGTTTTCCAGTTTCTTCCTCAGAGAGAGTTGTTGATCTCACATCATGTTATCAGTTTGCCGGTCTCTAGAGTTTCTAATTTCCTGTGGCCATACAACTAGAGAACTGAGATATTTTTAAATTGCATGAATGAAAAATCAAGAATAGACAGATCAGAGTGTCAAAATTTTATAACCAGAAATAAATCCTAGTGTATATAAAATTTCAACCTATGTAGTATATGATGGTTTAAGCATCACATGTTATTGAGAAAAAGAATTATTATTTCATAAAACAGTACTGGGAAAATGGGTTAGCTATGGAGAGGGGGAGGGGACATATTTCTCTTCTCACTTTATACCAAATCCCAAAATTAGATCGAGTTACTCATGTGATTAAATTGAAGAAAATAATTTAAAACATAGATTAATATTTAATTCAAGTGGAATGGAAAAGGACTCCCAAAGCACAGAAACAGCTGAAGAAATCACAAAATGACCAGGTCCCTTCACTTGACTACATATCAATTAACGTCTGCACTTCAAAGACAGTCTTACAAATACTTGAACAATATAGCAAAAAGTAAGCCACAAGAAGGTTTGAAAATACTTGTGAAGAGGACAATGGGCTAATATTCCTACAAAATTTTACACAAACCAATAAAAATGACACTGTGAACCAATAGAATATAGAGAAATAAGCATGAGCAGGTAGGTATTCCAGAGAAGAAAAAGGTAATTCAGATAGCCAATAAACATGAAAAATGCATATTTTTATGCTAATCAAAGGCAGGTTTTTTAAAAATGAACACCAGTGTTTGTGAGGAAGCATACATTGCAAATATGAGTATACATTGATACAGACTTTATATAAATTAATTTGACAGTCTAGCAAGTATCTTAAAATGATGTATCCTTTGGCAAAGCAATTCTACTTTTACTAGTCTTTCTGTTGTGTTAGTAAGCAGAAAATCAGACAGATCAGAAGTTAGAAACAACTTTAATATCCTGCGATATGGGAGGGTTAAATTATCTATAGAATGCATATGAGAAATAATATTATGAAGCCTTAAAAATGATAACTTCATACACAAATAAAGTAAAGGACATGGGTGTAAGAATGAATGGAATATACATATGAGATAAGAGGATACCACCAGTAAGAGCAGAGTGTAGTGGGAAATAAATTGGTTACCTTCAGTAAGAGCAGAGTGTTGTGGGCAATAAGTTGATTAAGAAAAATAAGGTTGGATTATTGAAAGGTTTAAATTGACAGACAAAAGAAAAAAGTGATGACTTCAAAGCAAAATTTCCAAATATAGGAAAGTATTTGATATAGAATATTATTAACATTAAATAGTTTATATAAACCAAAAGAAGAAATCCACTATACAAAAGAATAGAAGGAATACAAAAATGTCAAGTCATTAGTATGCTTATTGGTGGTTTGGGCTTTTACCTTCATGTGGTCTCATGTCCATTTTCTATATCAGGCATGTGTGCTGCAATTGAAAAAAAGCCACTTCTGTTAAAAAAAAAAAAAAACCTGGTGAATATTGATAAAGTCTGTACTGTAATGGTTACCATCGTTCCTGTGAAACCACAATCCATCAGTTGTCCAGTTACAGCAGTTCAGTTGTCTGCTATCTTTTCTAGAGGACTCTGAACCTCACCTGTGGCCTCATAAGTGAAATGGTAAACTTAAAAAAAAAAAAAAGTAAATAAATAAGGGGACATAAGCACCAAGCAAGGACTGAGGATCTCTGGGAGTGAAGGGATGAGCTTCCGTCAGCTGCCTCTGTGAGCCGGTGCCCCTCCATAGCTCCTGTCTAGTCGCTGAAGACCACCCGCTGTCTCCACAGCCCAGGTGCATCTTTTCTCTATGTGAGAAATCGGTCCTGCACAGCGTGGGTGCCCAGGCATGTCATGTGTGCAGTGTAAAGCATCTTTATGTGTGTCTATGTGTGTCTTTACTTGAGATCTGTATGTATTATCCATGTGATCTTCTTGTAGGCCGATCCAATGAAGAGGAAGAAACTTCTGATTCTTCTTCAGAAAAGCAAACTCGATCTAAATACTGCACAGAAACCTCGGGCATCCAGGCTGATCCATCCTATAGTTCAGGTATCATGGATACCCATGGGCTAGAATCCAAAGCTGAAAGAATCGCAAGGTACAAAGCAGAAAGGAGGAGGCAGCTGGCAGAGAAATACGGCCTGACTCTGGATCCTGAAACCGACTCTGAATACTTGTCCCGTTACACCAAGTCCAGGAAGGATACTGACACTGTCGAGAAACGTGGGGGAAAGAGTGACATACCTGAAGAATCCAGCAAAGATTTGAGTGCTCCGTACTCTGGGACTGAGACAATGGGGCTCAGGACCTGTGCCGGTGAACCCAAGGACTATGCCCTCCACGGAGGCGATGGCGTGTCCGACCACGAAGTGCTGCTGAATGTGGAAAACCAAAGACGAGGTCAAGAGCTGAATGCCACCCAGCAGGCCCAAGACCTGCTCCCGACCGTCGAGAGTTCTTCATCCTTCTCATTCTCCGGCCGAGACTCCTCCTTCACTGAAGTGCCAAGGTCCCCAAAGCAAGTGCACAGCTCTTCCCTGCAGCAGCCTGCCTCCCGGAGTTCCTCCACTGGTGATTCCCCACTGCTCCCTGAGGCCAGACCCAGGTAAGCATGCAGCTCAGTGCTGACCACCCTGAGCCTTGGAGCACACAGGTGCCTTCTCTTTACCTCTCCCGGGCTCAAGTTTGGGTATTCTCAGCATCCTGTGGAAGTCAGGGCTCACTGGAGAAATAGCAAGATATACGATCTTTTAATTTTCAGAATATCAAAGTAGTCTCTGCCAAAGAAGCATCACACTCTCTTTGGGATTTTTATGTTCTGATAAATATATATCTGTGTAGGAAAATATTTCTATTTGTTTTTCACAAAATGGTGGACACTGGTCACCTCTAAGTGACAGTGACACATCTGAAGCAGATCTCTTTAGTTATTGAAATTTATGAAGCCAGAGTCACCCCATACTTGATCATCCAGGCTAAATTATTTGGAGATATCCACTTTTAAGATAATAGTAGTACAGTAGTACAGCTCCCAAGAATGTATTTTGAGGGCTTTTGTTCAGCTTTATAATTTAACTACTTGAAACTTGTCTCATGTCTCATATTTTGAAATGAGGGACCTTTGTTTGGGAAATCCACATTTCATAGTAGAAACTTTTTTTATTTACTCTCTATTTAAGGGAATCACATGTTTTCTGAGTAGAGTAAAGAAATCTAACATATTCTAATTTAGAAAGACTATTAGAGATATACAGTCACATTTGGGAATAAAAGAGTAATCTAATTTTGGGTTGGCATATAATCACAGCTAAGTTGTTAGTCAGCCTAGATCACATATGATAGATTCTGAGTAAAATTTTGAATCAGTAATAATAGTAATTAAAACTTGGTTGAGTATTCCTAGTAAAAAGACAGTGTCCTTAATAGTTTTGTGTGAGTTAATATCTTAATATTCAAAAATGTATATAAGTTTAAATGTATAAAAGTCTTAAGACCTAGGGAAAAGCATTGTTGATTTAATTAGTGCTGTAACAAAACAAAGCCACTTCTTTTTACTCATAAGTTATTTTGAAGAGGCATATTGCCTACAGGTATTCATAAGCCTAACCTTAGCTGTACTTTCATGTAAAAAAACTACAAAAAAGCCATAAATTATAAGGGAATTCCAGAGAGGCACATGCTTTATTTTTTTAAGTTATTCAAGCTGTATAATTCTTTGATTTATAGGCAAAGAAACACAAATCGTTTTATATACTTGTAAAATACCTGAGCTATATTTACATAAGGAGGACTGTAAAATGCATGACAGATTTGACATTTTAAATTAAGATTGACTTTGTAATGACTACAGTTATTCAGCCTATAAAAATGAATTAAAAGCGGATTAACGTTCTGTTTTGATATTCCTTATCTAGAGCCAGGAAATTCAAGTTTGAGAAAGTTATTGTTGCCTGATTTCCATTTGGGAGGAAGTAAGGCAAATAAAAAAAAAATTATAATCTAAAACTACAAAAGAAACCTCTTTGGTGACCTAAATAACAATAAGTGAAAAATAATAACATCATCTGATATGGAAATATGTAACAGAAACGTTTAAGAGGATCAAGACGTGAGGAGAAAGTATCCATAAATATCTTAATGCTGTGTTTGTTCATGGATCTGTTCTATCACTGACATAGAATGTTTTGCTCACTATTATACTGTCTTATCACCTAGTGCTGCCAAGTTTTTTGGCTGTTAAATCTCTGAATTAACTCATTCCCATTTCATCATCTTATTTTGTGCTTACTAACAAGAAGTTGCTTTATTATTTAAATATGAATAGACTACTCATGAATATACCCTCAAAAGATGACCTATGGTGTCCTAAAAATTCAAATGTCAGATATCCAATACTCAGTTTTTGAATATGCTCAACATCAACACCTGTACACACCTGTGCATCTATAACAGAATAATCATTAGAGCTTCTACTTCACTGGGCTATACTGTTTTTAAGCATTGATAAGCTACATAACAGTCTTTAGGATCATTTTATCTGAGTAATGAGTTTACTTTGGAATTATTAAACTGAATACAGTTTATATGATAAAGAAGACTTTTAAAAACTGATTGATGTTAGAGGGTCTTTAGCTCAGAAATCCTGACAGTTGCCCAGGAATTCCTATGAACACCTTGTTCTGAAGAAAACTAAGAACACACATAGTAACAAAATAGATGAAATAGAGTATGAGACACCATCAGCCCCCACTTCTCTAAGCTTTCCAAACCATGTAAAGTTGGGATAGTAGAAATTGTGTTTTCTGGAGAAGAATCATTACAGAGATGAGCCACTCTTTGTTTATTCAGTCACTGTGAATTTTGGAATAGAATTCAAAGGAATTTGAGTCCTATGGATTATTCAGATTTTTAAACAACTGAGTCCCCACTTTTATTAGAAGCCCTGAATTCAAAGCTCTTGTTGAATTGCTACTTTGTGCATCTGTTTTTTGGGGGTTTTTTTATTGATTTATTTATTTTGAGTTGGAGTCTCACTCTGTCGCTCAGTCTGGAGTGCAGTGGCACGCTCATGGCCCCCACAGCCTCAACCTCCTGAGCTCAGGCGATCCTTCCGCTTCAGCCTTCCAAGTAACTGGAACTACAGGCACACACTACCATGCCTGGCTAATTTTTATTTATTGTAGAGACGAGATATCACCAAGTTGCTCAGGCTGGTCTCAAACCTGTGGGTTCCGGCAGTTCTCTCACCTCAGCCTCCCAAAGTGCTGAGATTACAGGCTTGAGCCACCACACCTGGCCTATTTTTGTTTTTAAAGGCAATGCACCAAGTTTGTTGCTTTTCAGTAAAGAAACTCACTGCCCAAGTCTCTCAGCTGTGTTTTCTGAGCAACAGAGGTCACTCTGTTCTCAGGCCGCGATGTGACTGGCCAAGAGGAGAATGGAAAGGAGCTTACACTTCATGTTCTAGTGGCGAGCAACTCTAGAAAGCCCTTGTTCATGATTTTTTTTTTTATTACTCTCCTGCGATCCCTCACCACTCCTCCTCCCACTTAGCCAGTCGTGTCACTTGTGACCAGGACATGAGAAGGTTTCATGCAGAGCTGAGGCTGACATGGGAACATGGAGAGTTGCTATTGGTTGATGATGGTCTGGGGCAGGCTCCCCTTGGACCCCAAGTGCTGTGGATCAGCTCAGGGAGACAGACCAGCACTCTCTGGAATAAAATTTTCCTGGAACACCTTGACGCGTTGCAGACTGAGCCACTGAGAAGGAAAGTGCTTATGCGAGGCGTTTGTGATGTCTATCCAATTGCATCTGTCCATCTTCTCTGATGAAAAGTTTGAGTCTAAAACTGTCTCCAGCACTTCCAGCTTGTGTGGCTTTCACTGTTGATGGCCCATCTCCGTGCACTAATGGAGATATCTGCAGGGGAGCACGGCACATGACCTTCTACCTTCTGTCCAGCTCTTCCTGTCTCTTTGCAGGCAGGGTCTCTGAGCAGGCTGCAGGAGCAGAGTAGAGCCTCATGGGAGGCACATCCCTCAGGAACCCTCTCTAGAGAGGAGGCTCCTCTCAGGCCCTCCTCACAGCTTGCGCTATTCCCGGAATGGAACCCTTTGCACCTTGCAGTCCCTGTACCCTCAAACATCTGTGCTCTCTATTTTGCTATGGTATGTCTTGACTGTCAGTAAATAGTATATTCCCCCCCTTTTTTTTCATTTTATTCTGTTCTTACTGGCTAGTGGTAATTAATTCCTGCTCGTTGAATTAAATGTAAATATGTCTCCCAAATTACTAGCTACATTGCTTACTCACTAATAATTCAAACATGTGCAAGATTTTAAGTGCAAAATTTTGTCCTTGAGCGTGGACCCTTGCACATGTTGCACCTGTGCATATACACAGTCATTAGCAGCTTTTCCAAACAAGCAACTTTTAGTACATTAAATTAATTTTAATGAGATTCAGAAGTTAATAGCCGTTCTTTTTTTTTTTTTTTTTTTTTTGAGGGAGTCTCACTCTGTCCCCCAGGCTGGAGTGCAGTGGCATGCACGCTCACGGCCACCCCAGAGCTGACCTGCTGGGCTCCGACGATCCTTCCTCCTTAGCCTTCTGAGTAGCCTGAACTACAGATGTGTGCTACCACACCCAGCTATTTTTTATGTTATTGTAGAGACGAGGTCTCACCAAGTTGCCCGGGCTGGTCTCGAACCCACGGGTTCAGGCAATCCACTTACCTCAGCCTCCCAAAGTGCTGGGATTACAGGCTGAGCCACCAAGCCCAGCCAATTGCCATTCTTAATGTTTTATAACTAGAAGCTCTTATATAATTAGAGCTGGACACCCACATGGTGAAGCTATTTTTACTGATCTGGATATGACTTCACTTTGGTAGCAGGAAGCACTTTTTAGTTTCTTGACTCTTAGGAGTTACAGGGAGTTAAAGCATGTCATTATATGCTGTCACATACTTAGGGATGCCTGGCCAAGAACCGTGCCTGACCTTTATGGAAACTTAAGGTGAGTTATTATTTCCTGGTAATATAATTCTCCACCAGCCAGTTTTCACATCAAAATATGATCTGTTACACCTGAAGTCACCACCTCCTTGTTCTTGTCCCTAGTGACCCTATAATACTCTCCCAGTGGAGATAACAGGTTATCTCTGCCCTAAGGGGAATTGGTTCACCCTCAAACCCCACAGAATAAATTATCTATTTGTTTATGAAAACAAGACTTTTAAGTACCTATGTAAAAACACATGAACTATTTCTGAAATGCCACTATCTTTTCCCCCCAAATCTCTAACCTTCAAAGGACACAAACAATAAACTCTCTTTTTCACAATAATGACAAATAGCACTGACATAAATAAAAAATTTAAATCTCAAAGCCAGAAGTTACCCTGGAGATTACTTAGTTTAAAAATATATTTTATACATGGTAGAAACTAAAAATTTTAAAAAATAATGTGATCTAGACCATATTGCTACTTTGTCAAGACTGAGACCACCATCCATTATCCTATCCATTCATTCAAGTTCTGTGAATCCATCAGAGTTCTTCCCACTACACTCTTTATTACATCAGTGCTATGTTTCATCATAATGGAGGAAGAGTTTGCTGGTTTTGCCCTTTGAGATCTGGAGATTTTAAGAAGGGAGATCAGGCCATTATAGAAACATACTATACTATGGGTTTATAAGAGGTATTTAAAAAGCCTTGTCCTCAAAAAATGAAAACTTGTCATCTAGGATGATAGAAACTCATTGGACTCTATCTATCTTTTCATGCCCTATCACTTTTGACTCATGGGTTAGTTTTAATCCTAAGGTAGTTTAAGAAAAGTATATTGAGACTTCAGTGCCAGGCACTGTGCTCCTAGTTGAACATACCACTTTTTTTTAAGTGTGGGAAATAACTACAACACAATGGGGTAAATATGGTTCTGGAGACTAAGGACTGGGTATTAATTCCTCCCTCTTGGAGTGGTGGGCCAAGTCCTCAAGGATAGAGGGGCTTGCTAGACATGAAGGGAGACTGCTCCAGGAAAGATGGCACCAATGCTGGGTGTAGACCTGGAAGGAGGAGGATAAGAGGAAGAAGAGAACCAAGCGGAAATAGTCACAGAGCACCTCGGGTGACATGACAAATATTTGACCTTTACCATATGGACAAATGGGAGGTTCTTGAAGGACTGTAAAGCAAGAGTGACTGATTATGTATTTTAGAAATATCGCTTTTGGGAGTGGAGAATTGGTCTGAAGAATAATCATTTCCTATCAGGGAGGCCAATTAAGTGGTGGCTACAGTTACCTGGACCTGAGATAATGAGGTCTCTGGTTCCAGGTAGGGCTCTGTCATTTATATGGTCCTATTTGGCACTACATTAGATGATCGGAGAGATATTGATGAGGAGGTGATCAGGTTTTTGGAAGAGAGATTATATGTAAGTTTGATGACTGAAAGAGGGAGGACAGAAGGAGAGATGGAGGAAGAGAGATCAGAGGAAAGGGGGAGAGAGGAGAGAACATAAGCACGCATGTACCTGAGCAATGGTTGGAAACTAACATGACAAAATTTAATAAAGTCCTGTTTTAGAGGGGGAAAAAATCAGTGCTCAAGTTTAAGATTAGGGATACTTTGATTTAACAGCAGTTCAATGGGAGATAGATGTAGTTGACAGCAGGTTCTTTATGTGACTGCCAAAGTGATGAGTCCAGTCCTGGGGTGCATTACTGAATGTGAACTGCCAATAGCACAGGTAGTCGATGGTCTCCCCGTGTTCTGCAGTGACTGGATTAAATTTGGTTAACTCATTCAAATAGGGCCACTGGCAAAGAAGAATATGCCCAGAGCAGGGTCCACTTTCCCATCTGCCTTGCTTTCTTGACCTTCCCAAGTGTTTATCAACTTTTCTCTGTCTTGATAGACACTGGAATCATTTTTGGAGTCTCTTACACGTTGGTGCTCAGACTCTCAAACCAGTGTGTGTTTCTCATTATCAGATTGTCATTTTCCCAGAGACATTGGAAAACTGACGCTTGACTTGGCACAGCAAGCCCTGATGTTATCAGTCTGGTTTCTGGTTGATGATGATTCTACCAGAAGGGGAAAAAGGAAAAAGAGATCATGAACCCAATGAGGTGTTCCATGGATGCAACTTTACTTGCACCCCATGTGAAGAAGGATATTCAAATGTCTAGCACTCTAGAACAAGGCTGTCATACCCAAAGAGGATTTTAGCAGTTTTAATCAGGAGTAAGACATGACACCATGAATTTGGTATTGTTCCAATCTGTAAGACTATTAAGGATAATTGCAATGATAGCATTACTTTAGTAAAAGCCCTAAGAGAAGGACATATGCCTTGCCTTAGTCATCGCTACAAAATATTTTTTTTTTAAAGAGAGAGGAAAAATAATTGTACTTAAGACAAACTCAAGCCCCCCTGGTGAGGCTGGACTGACCCTCCTTAAAATCACATGCCTTGGCTGGGCATGGTGCCTCAAACCTATAATCCTAGCACTTTGGGAGACTGAGGTAAGAGGACATTCATAAACAGACCCGTGAGAATGTTTTGCCTGAGCCCAGGGGTTCAAAGCCTGCCTGGGTAACTTGGTGAGACCTCGTCTCTACAATAAATCAAAAAATTAGTCAGGCATGGTAGCGTGCGCCTGTAGTTCCAGCTACTTGGAAGGCTGAGGCAGGAGGATCACCTGAGCCCAGCAGGTCGAGGCTGCTATGGCCATGAGTGTCCTACTGCACTCCAGCCTGGGCAAGAGAGTGAGATTCCAACTTAAAAAAAAAAATTGCATGCCTTTTTAATTGGATCTCTATGTATATCATTTATTTAACACATAAAAACAGTAACTCATAAACTTTCTGTACTATGTTGACCATGAAGAAGGAAGGAAACAAGCACACAAAAAGGCTTGACATGTTCATGCATAATGCCCTCACAAACATTTGTTTATTGCTTGTTTCATACATTTGTATTTATTATACAGATATTCCTTGACTTGTGATAGGGTCGTATCCTGATAAACCCATTGTAAGTTAGAAATATTGTAGGTCAAAAATTCATTGAAAACACATAGCCTACCAAACATTATGGTTCAGCCTAGCCTACCTTGCATGTGCTTAGAACACTCACATTAGCCTGCCACTGGGCAGAATCATCTGGCAACTCTGTCCACTGTGGAGTGTGGGCTGTTTACCCTTGTGATCCTGTCGCTGGCGGGGACCTGGGACTCACTGCCTTTGCCCAGCAACATGAGCGAGTATCATTCTGCATATCGATAACCATGAGAAAGATCAAAATTCAAAGTTCTAAGTACAGGTTCTACTGAATGTGTATCAATTTCACACCACTGTGGTTGAAAAAATCATTAATGGAACCATTGTAAGTTGGGGACCATCTGTATGTGAAAAGTCAAACTTTGAGTATTACTTCTCTGGCAGTAGTTGTGTTTTGGCTAGTTCCTCATCTCATTTGTTATGAATATACAGAGCCCAGGGAGTCCCCCTGTGTCTGCATAGGGCTTTCATCTATAAATGCTGACCCAACATTCATAAACAGAGTCGTGAGAATGTTTTGTGGTGATGCTGACCAATTATTCTTGTCAGTGAAGAACATGTCTCAAACGTTGTGTAGCACTTCACAGTTTATAAAGCATTCTATTGTACAAGCAGCATTTAGCCTGAAAATGACTTCATGCAGTCGACAAGTTATTATATAAACTTGGTGTCTTTTCAAAAGTAAGTGTCTGTTGCTCCTGCTCGCCCCCCACCCCACCCAAGTGCTGTGCTGGGTTGCACCGCCTCCTTTCTGAGCTGAAGGTGATATTCAAAGCTGTTCCTATGTTCAAATCAAAACTGAGAAATCAGACCCTTTATAGTTGGAAATAAAATGACTTTACATACACCTTAATTTTTTATTTGCCTTAGAACATCAGAAGGAACCAGGAATTATGCCAACCCACCTGAAGCTCAACTGTTGTGTTGGTTCCATTGTTCAGTGGTGCACATAAAAGGAAAATGTATAATAGCATTTTAAAAGGAAAATGTATAATGGCAACTAAAGATATGATCTCGTGGAATTTATTCTTATTTTATGTGTTTGTGTTGTTTTAATAAATACTATTTTTATATTTGACTATTAATATCCCTCGACAAAGCTTATGGAAATTCAGTTGCCTTATAATTTTAGTCCTGCTTATTATAAGAGCATTGTCTAGTATTTTGGGCAAAGTGTGACTATAACAGACTGTTTTCTAATAACTTAAAATTACTTGGAGAGATATGTTATTTGGTGGCCTTAGACATTTATTTCTATCCCTCGATTTTAGTAGTGAGCCAGATGTCCTGGAAATTGCATGAAGTGAATATTTTGGCACAGCGTCCTTCTATGTTTCCAAAAGCCAGGATTATTCTTAATCAAAATCAGCCTTTAGGTTTTGTAGTTATACTAAATCTGTGTATATGTTGACGTATTAATAGAGGTTGTCTGAAGTCTTGTTTTTTTGTGTACAGTAGTACAGGGAAACCCAAACATGAGTGGTTTCTCCAGAAAGATTCAGAAGGGGACACACCCTCGCTTATCAACTGGCCTTCCAGGTACCGCGGAGCTGGCACCACTGTGTGGCTGTGCTCACTGAGTGCTTCCTCCCTGCCCCCCCCCCCCCCCCCCGCCTGCCTTGCCTTTTCACACATCAGCTAACGCTCACCCTCCCTTGCCTTCTTGTTAATGACAGCCTGTTTGAAAATCATGTGTTCCCAAAGGAACTACTGGGAGTTACTTTCTAATCATCTGCATTCCTCCTCCCTTATCCATGCTAATAGTGGTTCTCCTTCCTTCTCTTTTTTCCCTCTTTCTGATTGGTAATCCTTTTCCTATACCTGCCTCCTAGCTGCCTTCTCACCAGCTCACACAGTAGTAAGCACCTAGTCAGCCCCCTGGGGCTGCTCTCTTCTTGGGTTGGACTAACCAGGCAGCATCCTATCTGGTCAGTTTCCTCCTCTGCCCAGCCCTTCCAGCCCCCTTTTTCATGTCTCCTCATCTCTGAACCAGTAGCTAATTTTTAGCTGTTAAATTTGGGACATGTGGTTTTAAAACCAAACAAAACCCCCTACCGTTTCATTTTTAAGATTGGGGGCAGGGAGAGGCGGGAGAAGTAAGAATGAGTAAGTCAGGGAAGGACAAAGCGCCCATCTATTGAGTTTCTAACAGTCACTTTGTTCTGGGCTGAGGACAACATTTAGATTGTCTCTGATTAGAAGCACACATTCCACAGGAGAACTTGAACCACATTTCAGTGGTCTTTTGATTAACAGAGCTTATAAATATGAAAGCCTCCAACATTGGCTAGTTTCTGGGGAAAATAACTTGAAATTCTTTCTTTTTATGTGTCTTTGATTTTTCTTTAATGAAATATATACAGAGATACCCTGCCTCTTATGTTAATAATAATAATAAGCATTTCTATCAAATTTAGCAGGGTGCATTTGGTGTCATTAAAGAAACTCTTCTTTTCCATAAAGTATATATCATGAATAATTATTTTTGCCAACTAATCTTAAATAAATAAAGGTGCCACATTTTTCTGAGAAACCACTTTTCCCACTCCCAAAACTATTTCCTTTTTGAAGGTTATTTCCCATCAGTAATCCATCCTCAAACAGTTTGAATGGTTTCTCCTTTCTCACTACATGGTATTTCAAAAAGTAAAAATAAGAACCAGGTAACACTATTCAATGTTGACTCTTTTTTTAAACACTGAACCATATGCTTTGCAAACATCACGTTTATTTCTGTTTAAAAGGGAAAGCAACTGAGACTTAGGAAGGGCAGGTAAGTTGCCCATGACCACACAGCTAGAGCTAGCTGAGGCAGGATTTGAACCCAGGTCTCTCAGGACTCCACAGCTCAAACTCTTGTCTACTCTGCTCCACAATAATGGAAAGGGGTCTGTAGCTTTTGAAATGGATTTCAGTTTTTCTCTCAGATATTTAAATAACTCTAGAAACAACTGCAGCAATCTCTTTTTAAACTAGTTTTTAACTAAGGTCATACAGCAATCTCACAAGGGGGAAAATGTTCATTAGTTCTTTCAACAGGTATTTTTTCCTCTCTCATCCTTTCGGTTCTACAGTTGTTAGGAATGGCCATGTGTCTTATGAATGCTCTTGTCTGTTATCTACATTGCA
Source organism: Cephalopachus bancanus (assembly GCA_027257055.1). Taxonomy (NCBI): domain Eukaryota; kingdom Metazoa; phylum Chordata; class Mammalia; order Primates; family Tarsiidae; genus Cephalopachus; species Cephalopachus bancanus. The sequence continues at coordinate 10,346,704 of JAPVLO010000014.1, forward strand.
TGAAAAGCTTGGGAAGATTTAGTTGAATGCTTCAAAACAGAGGTGATTTTTTCCCTGTATTTTGAGCTCAAAAAGCATAAATAATCACGAATGCTCTTACATTTTCAGGAGACAATAAAATTACAACGTTTGGTCAATGGGTGTATATAGGCCTAGAATGTCCCCCTACAGTTTGTATTCTGACCCTATGCGTGTGGGCAGCTCTCTGATTCAAGGCACCAGCCTCTTTGTGCCCTAATGCACGCAGATGTTATGCATTAATGAGCTTGTCTGTGACTTCTGAGTATTTATTTGGTCAGAAAGAACCCGTTGTCCCCCAGGATAGCACTTGACCCCTCTCAGCATTACAGGGGTAGAGTTAGTTTTATCCTGCATGGTCATATGTATGCAAATTTGAAAACTCAAGTCAAAATCATTCATCTGGCAAGTAATAGGTTCCTGACATTACAGACCAGAATGGTTTCTCACAAGTGGTCTCTCTTTGGGTTGGTTTCCTTTCACTGGTTATCTGTGATCCACGCATGCTTTCCTCCCTTAAAGTAGTTACTGCACTTTGCAAGTGAAATCCTTTTTCTTTCTTAAAGAGTTAAAGTTAGAGAAAAATTGGTGAAAGAGGAGAGTGCTCGCAACAGCCCTGAACTTGCCTCAGAGTCCGTAACTCAGAGGAGACGTCAGCCAGCCCCAGCCCATTACATGTCCTTTCAGTCTGAACACTCCGCCTTTGATAGGGTCCCCAGCAAGGCAGCAAGCTCTGCACGAGAGCCAATCCGTGGCTATGTCCAGCCAGCAGATCCTGGTCACACTGCCAAACTGGTGACCGTGGAAACCCCAGAAGATGCATCTGAGTGCAGCTGGGAGGAATCAGTCACCCAAAATGTCATAAAACGTTCTGCCTTGAAGGGCCTAGAAAGTGAGAGAACGGATACCCCAGTTCTCCATGTCTGTGACTCAAAAGCAGCAGAAGATATGCTCTTCACTGAAGCTCCGGAGAAAAGCAGCAAGCCACTTTTTGTGTTGGAGGATGATGGGCTTGCGAAAAGCCAGGAAGAACCCTCCAGCAGTGAGGACTTGGGCAAACCAGCTGCTAGCTCAGTCACCTTAGACCTCGAGAAGGAACTACAAGATGTGTCACACCCGCCTCAATCCCAGCATCAGCCCACCGAGAAAACGGGCAGGAGTGAAGTGGTTTTGTACGTTCAGAGTGAGTCTGTGTCCCAAGAAGCCAAACTGACCAGTCACAGGAAGGAATCCTTGACGAGGAAGCACAAAGTCCGCACCCGCTCGCTGTCTGATTATACGGGCCCCCCTCAGCTCCAGGCCTGGAAGCACAAGGGCTTGGCTTCACAGCGAGAGCCAGAGCAACAGGGTTCCAAGACTGAAGGGCCCTGTGGGGATGTTGGCATGCTGGACACAAAGGTCTCTGTGGCCCAGCTCCGGAGTGCATTCCTGGAGTCTGTCAACGCCTGCAGAAGATCTGACCTGTAGGTGATGTGTCACATGTCCTCCCGATGTGTCACTTGCACGTCCTTGGCAAAATGACTCACTTCTCGACTTGTGTTGTGTCCTGCATCGAGTCATATTAGCTTAGCTCACAAGTGTGTGCAGGGCAACTGTCCAGGAAATGGCTCAGAAACTACCATTCTGCTTCTGCCTACTAATGGGGAACTGGCGTATTGTGTCGCTGGAATGTTCCACCTCCCTACATGCATGGTGGAGGCATGCAGGGGGGATTAATGGTATCTGTGCCTGCCTCACAGAGATGCATAAACCCTTGCTTTATTCTCTTTTCTCTGTCTTCCTGCTTCCCGTCTGCACACTCTCTACTCTCTGATTCTAAAAGCCAATCGCGGGTGGAGAGGTCAGCTGAAGGAGTTGGCTTGCCCACCGGAATGGAACGGGAGCCAGGGCCCCGGAAACCAAGACGCTATTTTTCTCCTGGTGAAAGTAGAAAAACTTCTGAGAGATTTAGAACTCAACCTATAACCTCAGCAGAACGAAAGGAATCCGATAGGTAGGCCTGTGTATATGTAGTTTTTTAGTCTAGAAATATGAAAGAAACAGTACCGGATTTTGACCACACCAATGGTTTACCTAGGATGTTGGAGATACCATAATTCTTCCGTCTACTTATAAGGGACACTCATTTGGCTTATTTAAATGTACTTTTAAAGAATGTCAACCTTTACAATGACATTATCATACACAATTTTAAATTGCATTCAGATGGTAAGAAGTAAGAAAATTATTTTTCCTCATTGAATGTTTTTGTAATTTTTTTACATGCTCCTGTTAGTCAAGAATCCAAATTGAGTAATCACCAGATTTTACAGTGAAAACAACTAAGGAATTTTATATTCTTTTTATAAATGCCTGCCTGCTTTGAGTTTTGTATTAAATTATTATATGCTATTGCATAGAAATGTTAGGTTTGTCTAAAAACATATCATCAGGTATGTTTAGTAAGTTGGACTTGACCCAGGTCTTTCTCCACGAGGTTTGTGCCTGACTGGGCCTGTGAGCACACACACTCCACAGCATCAGTTAACAACTTCACACATGTATTCACAACTAAAATTGCTACCAGGAGGAGATTTCTTAAGACAGTTTAATTGCATTTTATTTTTACTTTTAATATGATGTCTTATTTGAATTGTCTACTCCCACCAGCTAATTTATTATTATTATTTGCTAATGTTTTTCCCAGGTGTACTTCAAATTCAGAAATGCCAACTATTGAGGGCAAGTATCTGTTTTCCTTTTTAAAAATCTTTTTATTGTCTCTTCTAAATTAGATTTAAATAATAAGATTTGTGACTTTGGGAGAGAATTAAATAATAGAGCATATCAGCTTCCTCCTTTTCTGTAGATTATCTCTCTGTGAATATAATAAAACCCAAAATTTTTAGATGAGCCTTTCCTTATTTTTGAGAAGAATCAGAGAACTGTGGAGTGAACAATATAAAAACAACCGATTCAAACCAAAGATACAGGCTTTTCTTATTTGCAGCTGATATTTAAAAATAAGATATTTCCTCTATAAATCTATTCTTAAATCTCAATTAGACAAATATTGCAGTAGAAACCACTATCTGGAGAGTTTGGTTGGTTTGAACTGCCATGAAAATTAGTACCCTTTCACTAAGCAGAAAGAATGGGCTCCCCACAAGGGGAAGCTATTACCAATTATTATTTTAGTATACCTTCTCTTGTATTCAAAGGATTTCCAGGTCAGCCTTAAGAAAACTTTTCAGAGACTTGACTTACATTTTCCAATGACATTCAGTTTTTTATTTTGTGACTTTTTACAGATGAAGGAAAAGTGGATGAACGAGCCAAGCTGAGTGTTGCTGCCAAGAGGTTGCTTTTCAGGGTAAGGTGTACTGACATGCCCGATTCGAAATCCTAACCCCTGGCTAGGTGTGGCTATGCAATCCCAGTGTTTTGGGGAGACTGAGGCAAGAGGATTACTTGAGGCCAGGAGTTGGCGGTAACAGTGAGCTGTGATTGTGCGATTGCACTCTCTAGCCTGGGGGACAAAGTGTGACTCTGAAGAAAGAGAGAAAGAGAAAGAAAGAAAAAGAAATTGTAACCCCAAGAGGAAAGACTCCCACAGACCCAGCCTGCTCCCTGCACCTCTGACACTTTAAGGCCCTCCTGGACCAGGCCCGCCTGCCATTCTTTCCTAGTCTTTGACCGTGGCCACCCTGTGGACACAGCATGAATGTATGCTTCTGATAATGACGCATGACTTTCATCCAAATCCACCTACAAGTCCTGTAAGAGAACAGCGTAGAGGCGTTTTGCTGTCCCATTTTCTTTCCTCATATTTATAAGGATTCCCAATGTTTCTAATCTTAGGAAATGGAAAAGTCATTTGATGAACAAAATGTCCCAAAGCAACGTTCAAGAAACGCAGCTGTGGAGCAAAGGCTGCGTCGTCTGCAGGACAGGTCCCTCACTCAGCCCATCACCACTGAGGAGGTGGTCATTGCAGCCACGTAAGTCCCCATTGCATTTTCTTGGCCTTGGTTGTAACATCTTTTATTTAAAAAAAATAAGTAAATAAGCCCCCTATATACAAACCTTCAAGTTACAGACTTTTAACAATCACACCTACAGTTTTTTTAATGTATTATTTCTCCCCACCAGGTGTCAGTGTAGCCTGTTTAATACATACAGTATGATTATAGCTAATTTGTTAATTGGGTACCTAGGCTAATTTTGTTGGATTTAAAACAATTTGGACTTATAAATACACTCTCGAAATGGAATTCGTTTGTATGTTGGGGACTTCCTGTTCATTTAAAGAGTTCGAAATAAAAATGAGGCAGTGGGGAGATGGTTTAGCTAGAAGACACAAAAAAGGTGTTTTGGGATTTTGTTTTACTACTGTCTCTTTAAACTCCATTATGGGATGTATTACCTATTGTAGCTCCTAGAAAAACAGAGGAATTTTGCCTAGTTTGTTTTTTGTTTGTACACCTTTTTTAAAAAATCTCTTTTACAATGGAATTTATAAAACATGAATGTGGATGGATTAGTATAATGAGCCCCAGCTTTCACTGCTGGCCGGGCTTGTGCTACCTTAATTCCCATCCACTAACCCTTCCTCCCGCATTGCTTTCAGGCAAACCCCAGACATTTTATCATTTCATCCATAAATATTTCAGTATGTATCTCTAAACTATAAGGGTTTGTTTTGTTTTTAAATAATCATCAACAGTTTTTAAAATTGATTAACTGTTTGATAATCTCCCAAACTATAAGACTTCAGTTTTGAACAATATGTTCTAACGTATTCAGTTATTTTCAAAAGTAATTTATTCAGAAATAATTGTTTCAATCGGGTGAACATTTTTATTCTTTTTTGTTGTTTTTGTTGTTTTTGTTTTTGTTTAGTTGAGGACTCACTCTGTCTCCCAGACTGGAATACAGTGGCACAATTGTGGCTCACCATTGCCTTGCCCTCTTGGGCTCAAGTGACCCTCTGCCTCAGCCTCCTGAGTAGCTGGAACTACAGGCACATGCCACCATTCTTGGCTAATTTTTTAAAAAATTCTTTTGTAGAGACAAGACCTTGCTATGTTGCCCAGGCTAGTCTCAAACTCCGGGCTCAAGCAATCTTCCTGTCTTGAGCTCTCACAGTATTTATCTTACAGGTGCGAGCCACCATGCCCAGACTTTGTTCGTTTTATTAAAGATTGTTTTTGTACTTCCCCTGGATGCACACACACCTTCCTAAAAAAAGAAAAAAGGAAAAAAAAAAGAAAATGAATCTCATTTCATTCAGGGCATTCACATCCCAAGAGACCTCTGTGTCAGAGCCCACCCTATGGCCCAGCTATCGTCAGTAGCCTGCACCTCTAGCCCCAGCTGACTCAGGTGCATTTGCTGATAAGTACAGCAACAGTCTTGCTCTCATGAGGAACTCTTAGCAAATCTATTTGTGTTTTTTAAATATATATGTGTATATATATATATATTTATGTTTATATATATACATATATATACATATATATGTTTGACTAGTTAGTGTAAAATAAGGAACAGCCACTCATGGGAGCAAAACAATAAATATAGGGAAAAATTACCTCCTTTCAAAGCTCAGTGAAACGTCTTTGATGTGTTTATAGATTATATGAAGACACTGAGTCTTTAAAATTAGATTGAGAACAACATTCTGAAACACGAGCATACTCTAGTGATTGGCGGATGGCTAATATTAACTTTTTTGAATTATTTTTTTAAACTAAGACATGTATTCTAAAGTTAGAGCACATCCTTTCCAAGCTTCGAAGTACCTATTCTTACTCTATCTGCTTTGGGTTGCCTCTGTGTCTTACTTTCTATGTTTGTAATTGCTTTTCAGGTTCCTAGGTGACCTTTTTCCCTCCAAAGTATTTAGCAAATAATTTTGTCAAAATGTTTGCTTTAACGTTTCTGAATGGAAAACGATGCTATCCTTAATGCTGCTTTTCTTCTCTCTCCTCATGAATGTTCCTTCTTTGGCAATTGCTTTTAAAGTGAACCTATCCCTGCTTCGTGTTCTGGGGTCCCCCACCCCGTAATGGCGAGACTTCCCAGTCCCACTGTAGCTAGGAGCACTGTGCAGCCTGCCAGGTACTGGACAGAAGGAGCTGCATGTGGCACCTGGTGCTGAGGTGCCGGATGGCAGACGCATCTCAGAGTCTTGAATGTCTTTCCTTTGTTTGACAAACAAGTCAGTGCAGTGAGTTCCGGGAATGTGTGGCATTTTGTTTTGTCATAGTGCAAGGTACTGATAACTTCATGTAGGCCTGCATGGGCAAACATTTCATCTCTCCGCTTACGTTGTATGTTGGAACTAGGATCACGCTAACTCACTGATCCATTTGTTTTGTTTCTGTTTTTCATGACATTAATCATCCCTAAACAATTGCATTCTTCACCTAAACCACTAGCACTTCATAAAGGTTAATAGAAAAATGGGGTATTAGTGGGAATGTTAAAATACTGATAAGACCCAGTTTTTTTTTTAAACACATGTGGACATAAATACATGTTTAAAACAATCTTCCCTGTTTCTAGATCATAGAGAGACAATGCCATTATATTTGGGGACTGGGGAAATAGCAATTTATGACATCTGGATATCAATGTCTTGCTATTTTGTTTTTAATTGTGGTGTCATAAAATTATGTCCTTAAGTGGTGGAAAGATCCCCTTTATTTTACTGTTGTGGGCCAAAACACAAAGACTCAAAAATAATGCGAGTACGGGGTTAGAGCTACCCTACCCTCAACCCCCCACCCGGGCTCAGGGTTCCCTAGGGGAGCCGGTTTCCTTGCCCTCCCTCACCTTGGCTGCACCAGACCCAAGCAGGGCTCTGCTCAGGTTGCCTGCATCCCCAGCCTCATTGTCCACCAGGACACAGGCCACTCCTTGGTCAGGAATAGCCTGTGAATTGGTACTTAATTGGAGCCAAGGCAGAATGCACTTATCTGAGATTAGATTTGCTAGTGGCAGAACTTACAGTGACCATGTGGACTAGAAGTCCTCCTTTTCTTCCACCTGGAAGTTGGAGGGACTTACAGTCACCTGAAATTGTCTACACTTTTCTAACTACTGGAATTACAGATTTAAGTATATTTTAGAAAACTGGTAGAAACCTATGAGAGAAAATGCTGCACCAAATCAGTGAAAGATTCTTTAAAATTAGGCCATTTGTGTCTAGCAAGTGAAAAGTCAGATCCCTGAATTGGAGATTATATTGCTGACAGATGACTACATTGTTTTCTAATTATTTCAAATGAAAAGACCACCCTCTCAACTGCATCTTTACATGATGTCTAAATATGCCAGAGGCAATGCCTTGCAAGTTCCTTACTCATTATAATACTCCTTTTCATTATAATACTAACACTGTGAATTCTTTCTCTAGGATAAGGTATAGCGAGGCTGACTTCAATTTCTTAAATAGGAAACTGATTTTTAAGAAATAATTCAGAGATAAAAATCTGCATTTTATGGAATTGAGAATGCTACTGTCTAATGCCTGCTCCACTAGTCACTGTCTTGTTTAATAGCTAAACAACCATCTGCCCCTGCCCTAAATTTATGTTGGGAAAATTAACCCTTTGCAAAATTAAATGACACTTTAAAGAAAGCTAACATAGACAATTAGCTGGGGACTTTTACTTGTTTTTATCCATGTTACTGACTCTGTATTCCTTTCAGACTGCAGGCGTCTGCTCACCAAAAGGCTTTCGCCAGGGACCAGGCAAGCGAGGGCGCAGATTCTGCTGAACCCGCAGAACCTGATTCCTCCACTCTGAGCTTAGCTGAGAAGTTGGCCCTGTTTAACAAATTGTCCCAGCCGGTCTCGAAAGCTATTTCTACCCGGAACCGAATAGACATTCGGCAGAGGAGAATGAATGCTCGCTATCAGACCCAACCGGTCACACTGGGAGAGGTGGAACAGGTGGGTGTGCTGTCAGCTAATCCAGTCTGTGTGTGTGTGTGTTCTTAAAATATAGAAGCAGTATCATCATAGGTGAATGGTGTTAAGATTAGGGCAATCTGCCGGTAAACTGTGTCAACTGCAGGCGACGTGGTCAAAACTCCATTCCTAAGAAAGATAACCATGTGTGTTTCTTTTTTCTTGTTTTCATCATTTGCTTGCTATGAAATCATGTGGAAAGAGTCCAGATGAGAGTGGAGAGAAAAAACAGTATGCCCAACCTGCCTTTCACCCAGGGGACTTTATTTAATGAGCTGTCTTATGTAACTATGTCTAGGAGTGGTTTTTCACTAAGATAAGCAGTGGAACTGCATCAAATACAGTATTCCAGTCTATGTGAACTCATAAACCAGGATTTATGCAGACACTTTTTTAATCAACTTTTTACTTTTTAACTGTATCCTCCCAGGTACAAAGTGGAAAGCTGATTCCTTTCTCATCTACGGTTCACACGTCTGTATCTACCATGGCCTCTACAGTTACTCCGATGTATGCTGGGGATCTTCGAACAAAGCCCCCTCTTGATGACAATACAAGTGCCACTGACTATAAGTTTTCTTCTTCGATGGAAAATTCAGATTCTCCAGTGAAAAGCATTCTGAAATCACAAGCTTGGCAGCCTTCGGGAGAAAGTGGTGGGAACAAAGGAGTGTTGAGAGAATTTGGAGAGACAGAAAGCAAGAGAGCTTTGACAGGCGGAGACAGCAGTGCTAAGAAGTATGGGTCCTTTGAAGAAGCAGAGCCTTCTTACCCCATCCTTAACAGAGTCAGGGAAGGAGACAGCCAGAAGGAACCTAAATATGCTATTCTGAGAAAAGGAAGCCTGGAACTAGCTAATCCTTCCCTCGCCCATCTTGATGATGAACTGAAGGAATTTTCCACTCCTAAAACTAATGCACAAGGAAACTCGGACTTGAAGGACAGGCAGCCCTTTGAAGAGAAGGGGGACGTGGAGAATGTCATGAAAAGAAAGTTTTCACTAAGAGGTAAGTTACGATTGCTTCCTGAAGTTTTAGAAAGCAAATGGGTTTCTAGTTTCTGCTTGGTTTGCCATATGCTTCTGTGATCGCTTTCAACTAAATGATGAAGGCAGTTTACAACTAGAATTAGTTAAAAGTTCAGTGTGAATCATACTTTCTCCCAGACTTCAGAATGTCACATTCAGGCTGTGGGGGAAGGCTTCCTTGATTCAAGTTTACAGCAGTAAAGAAACCTGACGCCCTTTGACACATCGCGATAAGGGGTTCGGATGACTTTTTCACGTTAACTCACACAACAGCCTCCAGAGCTGCTTAACTCTGCTGTCGCCTTTTATACATTGATGACCCAAAGGTCCAGGGCTGAGTAAGAGCAGAGGATAAAGACTCAAACCCAGTCTCTGGATTTCCAGACTCTTTCTACACTCCAGTTTTGCAGACTACATATTCTGCTGCATAAGACTTTCATCCTCTTTAAACATTTGCATAAAATGATACCATATAAGCTGTCATAAGAGTTTTGTTTTATGAGCACAGTGCATTTGAAATGTGTAAGTATTGTCTGGGAAAAATAGAAACATCCTGCAGTGAATAGGTCACACTAGCTGCCTGTGTCTTGCACAAGAGAGAGACCAACTGTCACTGTTTGGCTGTGTGGGGTCATCCACTGGAAAGTTTGGTTTTCTGAGAGTATAACATGCTACACATTTGCATAAACCCCAGTGGATTGGGTAGCTCCAGCATCCAGGGATCAAACTCCAAGGGCTGTACTGCTGAGGGAGGTGGAGTAGCTGGAAGAACGTGTGCTGGAGGAGTAAGTGCTAATGTTGCTCCCTTCCTTCCCAGCGGCTGAGTTCGGGGAGCTGACTTCCGAGCAGACAGGTACAGCTTCTGGGAAGACTGTTGCTCAGACTGCAGCCCCCGTGCCCTGGAGGCAGCAAGATTCTTCAGAGCAGCCCCAGGAGAAGCACTATAAGAGTCCATGCGCCATGTTTGCTGCAGGAGAGATCAAAGCACCAGCGGGGGAGGGCATCTTTGATTCACCCAGCAAAACTATGTCAATTAAAGAAAGGTAACGAGAGTCACTGACCCAGAGTAATCCTACTGGGGAGGAAGTTACAACTTGCTTTTAGAGAAAGATCTGGGTGATGAGCCAAGAGATGAAATCACAAGCTCAACTACCTAGGAGATGTGCTGTTGACCTAGAATCATCCTAGTGGCCGAGAGGGAACTGCATTGCCCCCATGCCGGCTTTGCTGAAAGCACCAGTCGGAGACTCAGATGAGGAGACAAGTAGATGCAGACTTCTGCTTACTTCGCCTGTTTGCCTCTACTGTTCTGATATCTTTTTCGTATTGAATTATTTGACTATCTAGTGATGGGAGCTGAGATCTCGACCCCTTCCCTTTCAAATGTGCATGGTTCTAACAGAATGCACACACCACTTGTGGCTTTATAAATATACATTGAGGAGGCAAAGATGGATTTGGATACAGGGTATGCCTCTTTATGAATAGAATCCAAGTTCTGTATACTTTACAGGAAGCAAAATGGGATGATTTCCCAAACGGCATTTAGAAATTCTATATTAGGTCATAGCTATGAAAGATAACAGATGAGTATCAAGTAACACTTGTAACCTCATTTCCTTCAAAAGAATGATGTAGGATTGAGAGACTATGTTTAAGTGGGACAATACAGAAAATCAGAACTAAATTATTTTCAGAATGTGTTTTCCTTGTTAACCTTTAACTGCAGCTGAATTAAGCAGTAAAAGATACAATCGTGGGAATAAACTCAATGTTTGATAGCAAAATCAGGTGACTATACTCAACAAAAATGTATTACACTTGGGTGATAGACATGCTAAATGACCCAACTAGATCACTATGCATTAAGCACATGTAACAAAATTTCTCATGCGCCCCCTAAGTTTGTACAAGAAAAGAGAAAATGTTCAGTAGGAAAAAAAAAAACCATACAATAGTAATAGGAAGACTGGCTGAAGAAAAGTCACATCCACTCCCCAAGATAGTTAGAAGCCACCCCTTAGCACTGTCTCAAGGAGGTTTCTGGCCCAGTCTGCTCACAATCATGGCAGTAAGGAGTGCTTGTCAGTATTCAGCTCTTCTGCTAATTTGTTAAAATAAAAGTTTTAGAAAGCACAAGGGTCACTTTATTTAGCAACTATGTGTGTAATGAATTAGGCTAATACAAGATAGTTGCCAGTGGTCTTTCCCCTTACCTTGACCATACTTTAATATGTACTTTGCTGAAAATAACTAAGCTACATATTTTTATAACCCATCTGTAGTAGCTTTTCCCCTGTGTGTTAAAATGAAATAATGATGGTTGACCTATTTAAAATAAGAATGTTATTCATATATTTATTTGGACTTTTCTTTCTTGAGATGACATATAAAATCATAGGGCTTTCAAACTTTATTCTAACTATCTCTGACTGCCTCATTTTACCAAAGGAGGGGGTTTTCGCTCCAGTAGCCTCTAGGGCCATGCAATAAATAGAAACCCCAGGAACGTGTCTCCGTTTCTCCCCTGGTCCCTGTGGCAAGACTGCAGTGTGTTCAGATCAGTGTCATAGCAGCCAGACAAGTTTGTTCTCATCTGGAGACTATGGTAGAACAGAAGTTCCAGCAAGACAGCAGGTTAGAAAGATCCATCCTCCTTCTTTAAGGATTTTCTCAATTCATATGTTCTTCATGTGACTTGTTTCAAGTTACAGTTACACTTTCAAATTTCAGCTTCTAAGGACTAGAGCCTGGAATTTACAGATTTTCTTCATCATTTTTTCTAAGCAGCTGTGCTCTAGGGAGTGCAATTCTAACTTCCTAAACCCTGTGGTGTCCTTCCCTCTCCTGTCAGGACTTGGCTATACCAAGTTGTCCATACTGAGTGTCACATGCGGCCTTGTCATTTCACTCATGGTAGTTCAGTTAGTGCTGAAGGCAGCTCTCAGATGGAGGCAATTTTCCCCCCATTTTTGTGGACAAAAAGTGTGGAAACTAAAATTATAGGAAATCTTCCACATAGTCTGTTTTTAGAATATGTTTGATGCTCAAGAAAACATATCCAAAAGTCCTTTTGCCTTTTTTAAATTTTTTTCTGGCATCTAGAATGTCAAATTTGAACCATAACCAGCATAAAACTTAGAATGCACTCGGTTTTTTCCACTGGATTGATTAAATCACTGTTTCATAACTGTCTAAATTATTTAAGTTTAAATTGGCCCTGTTTGGGGACTTCTTGAGAAGCTTTGTGGGTCAAATAACTCTTATATTATTTAGGGATAAAACCTCTTAAGATGATACCTTTAGAAATCTTACTTTCACAATTGCTGAAGCAGCAGCATCTGAACATTTATATTTGGGGGAGAAGAATTTTGGAAAAGGGAAAAAAAACCATCCTTTCACTTTGGGGAGTTGGTGGGGTGTAAAGACTTAGTGGTACTCCCTGAACGGTGGAAAACCACTTCGTGCCTCTCTCTAGCCTCTGGACTGGCAGGGGACCCCTGGGCTCTCTGTGTGTCCCCCTCCATCCACCCTTCTGCACTACACCCAGCCAGAGTCTACGTATAGCCATGTCTTCTCAACAAACTCCAGGTTCTCACCTTGTAGCTGGGAGATCTCATCCACTAGAGGGCCCCCAGATTTATGTAAGAATAGGGACAGAGCTGTCCTTCCCCTTTGCTCCCTCCTCTTCTGATATTAGATATGTTCCCCATTTAAAAGACATGTTAGTTCACTCCTCCAACCTGCAAGCTAGCCAAGGCCAAGGTCTGATGTGAGTATTTATCAGTGCTATTCGGCTCTATCTGAAATCTGTGAGAGGCCTGTGATTCTCTAAAGTTTCCAGAGAGAGACAAAAGAAAAATCATCTTATTTAAGGGGGCCTGTCCAGTATTGGACCAGCCATGTCTGCTATGAGCCTTAAGCCCTTGTTCTCACCAAGCAGGGCCCTCAGGCCAGAATTCCCTGCTGGAATAATGTGGGCTGTGATAAGAGGAGGAGTCATTTCCCCATGCAGCCTGGCGAGCACATGTCACGGTGGTCACAAGCCAAGTCCTGGGTGACTGGGCGGATACAGTGCCATACCCTGGGAACCCTGACTGTCAACCCCAGACCTAGCAGATGCCTAGGCTCCCAGTATCGCAGCTCTGCAAATAGCACTTGGACTTGGCAGATGCTAAAAGCGCTGACAGTTGTTTGAATTGCACGAACAGGAATTTATGTCCTATGTGGGCCCAGACGTTTAGCCTCGGCCTTCTTAGAGCACGGCGGTCAGTCTCAGCGAGTTGGGGCCATGAGATTGCAGGAGGAGAGAACACATTTGGCGAGGTCTCCCACCCTCTTCAGCTTGTTGAACCTCAAGTAGGAAATCTGAAGGGACAGGTATAATATGTTGACATGTTGGTGCATGTTATTTTATAGCTATTCATCATCTGTACTCTAGGCTGGGGCCAGGTTCAAGTACCGTATAGGCTCCATTGCAGTGCCATTTCTTCCATATTATTTTGGTTATTCTGTAGACTTTGGAAGTCCCTAATGATAACCCTGCCAGCACATCTAGAAGCAAAATTTAAGGGTTTCCAGGCACAGTGGCTCAAGCCTGTAATCCCAGCACTTTGGGAGGCCAAGGCGGAAGGATTGCCTGTGCCCAGGGGTTTGAGACCAGCCTGGGTAACTTGGTGAGACCTCATCTCTACCATATATCAAAAAATTATCTGGGCATAGTAACTCATGCCTGTAGTTTCGGCTATTTGGAAGACTGAGGCAGATGGATCACCTGAGCCCAGCAGGTCAATGCTGGGGCAGCCGTGAGCAAGCCACTGCACTCCAGCCAGGGCGACAGAGTGAGACTCTGACTCAAAAAAATAAAATAAAAATTTCAAGGTTTTAGAATGGAGGAATTATTTGAAGGCCATCCCGTGATAGGAAGAGCACACTATAGGAAAGCTATAACCCTGTGCTATTTCTGAAGAAAGAAGGCAAAAATGTGTCTGGTTAGCAAATGTACTGGTGCAATGACACCAGCCACACACCAGGAGGAGAGGTTTGCCATCACACCTCTCTGCCCCAACAACGTGCGGTGTAACCTCAGTCAATGGAATCCTTGACTTGTGTGCTCCTGTTCTTCTTTGTCCAAGTGGGAATGGCAGTATCCCATGTCTTAGAGGTTGCTGTGTAGATCTGCAGCATGTAACATGATTCCAGATTCCACAATTTCTTATAAGTCAGTTTTAGATTCCTCAGAACAGCCACCAGGAAAATGATATGGTTATTGAGGTGATGTTGCTGTTGCTCCAGACATTGGGGAGCTTCTTTTCAAGAAGCTCATTATTTTTAATAAGCTCAACTCATGAGGGTAAATTTGATTTTTTTAAAAAAATTACCTTTAATCATTTGGAATCCAATCAGATTAACAAGGTAGATGGTCAAGATAAATAACTACTTGTCTGGGCCAAAGGTGAAGTAAGAGACAACCTGATCCTGAAACCTGTTTGCAAGGAGAATATCAATGAGATGAATGCCTTTCTTCATCAGAGGATGAATTGGAAGTACTTCTTCATTTAGATATTAAAGTATTGACATGCTCACTTTTTGAAAGCCTCATTTAATGACACTTTGAAAACCTTGAAAGCTCTAATGCATCATGTAAACACCAATTATTTATTTAATGATTTGATTTTGTGAGATTCTTTTATCAGAATAAAGCTGACTCATTTCCAATTGGAGAAGAGATAAATCTTAGCTGTTACATCATATAAAATGCTGCAGATGAAAACATTTGAAGGAATTTAGATTGTGTGTTCAAGTACATGGACTAGTCTTTATAGCATGCAGAGTGGTTGTTAAACATCATAGAATTTAGGACTAAATGGGACCTTGAGCCAAATGGGATCTGCCTTAAATATATAAGGCAGTTTTATGTCAGTCTTATAGAACGGGCACTTGAGATCTTACCTGCTGCCACAAAGCAGAAAGAAAGAGAACAGAAAGGAAGGGGATGGGGGCAGGTTCAGAGTGCGAAGTCCTGCCTTCTTTGGGGAGCTCTTTTCTTTGTGGCTTACTTTCCATACTTTGAATGAATGAATAGACAAGCCTAAGGTATGATTGTGTACACATTTGTAGATATAAATGGATTCCTGTTTAAGTATTACTGAATTTGTTTTCTTATTTGCTTAAAAAAACTTTCATCATGGAGTATATTTCATTCCATCTCCAAGTCAAATATTTAATGGTATCAGGAAACTTAGAAGAGGGCCCTGAGAGATCATCTGGTCCACTTCCTGACAGGACCAGTAAGGATGGGAAAACCCAGAATAAAATTAGTGGCCAAATGGGAACCAGAGCTGATGTACTGCTTACAGATCCACTGTATGTGGATGATGTGTTAGTGATGCTGAAGAGACCTAGTGCACCAGACCCCACACAGAAGGAAAAGGGTAGAATCATTTCCCCCTAATCTTTACATTGTACATCAACTCAGATGAGTCTAATGACTGCTACTTTTTTTGGCCTTTTATCTTGCTCATGTTTGTTTGTCCAACTTGAATGCCTAAGGCTTCTTCATGCATCATAATTTATAATATGTAAAAAGGTTGGAACAGCCTCATGTTTGTGAAAAGTAACCTTTCATAGGTGATACTATCCAAGCTTTATATCAGGTCACACCGTAGTTGAACTAAAGTAGGTTAAGTAACAGTCTCAACTAATTAGATTCTTTTTTTGTATATGTCTTTCTCTTGAGGAAAGTTGACGTAGTAATTTTTTGAATTGGGTTCATGGAAAATAGTTTCTGTTTTAAGAAGATAGATTGGAAAGATCAAGTTCATTTGTAGGAAAAGAACAGGGCATAGAATACAGGAAGAGAAACAATCATAAACATAAATTTATACCTTTAATTGAAAGGCATGATATTAACAGATTATAAGTGCTTTGTAGCTTTATGTTTTTAAACCCATTTCTG
Organism: Cephalopachus bancanus; assembly: GCA_027257055.1. Taxonomy (NCBI): domain Eukaryota; kingdom Metazoa; phylum Chordata; class Mammalia; order Primates; family Tarsiidae; genus Cephalopachus; species Cephalopachus bancanus. Next base: position 10,362,667 of record JAPVLO010000014.1, read on the forward strand.
CAATATTTTCTGCATATAAGAACTGATACACAGCTTTAGTTCTTTACTGTTATTGCAACAAGTGACCAGAAGGGGACAATAGAGGACATTTTTCTCAGGAGGTGGTTCATCTCTTCCTTGCTCTCAGCCCAAAGGCAAAGAAAAAACAGTTATTCCTTTGCTGGAATGATAGTGCACCTTTATTTGGCAGATAAAAGGTTATCACATTTCAGCTTTGTGTTTCAATCAACTGTAAAGAGTTTGGGGCCGTGTTAGAGGGACTCCATTATTTTTCTAGTTACACTGTCTTCAGAATAAATGAAATTCCAAAAGTTAAAATGAGGTTGCTGTGGTCATTTATTGGCCAAAGACTTCCTGCTTAACTAAATTACGTTTCTGATACAAGTAGGAATTGGTGCTGAACTCTTTTTGGTTGGCATGTTTTCCTGTCAGATTGGCACTGTTGAAGAAAAGCGGGGAGGAAGATTGGAGAAACAGACTCAACAGAAAGCAGGAGTGTGGCAAGGGGTCCACAGCAAGCAGCCTGCACATTCACGAAGTGGGACAGTCACTCACCAGGAAGGTAATGTTCTCCATGTTAGGAAAAAGCACCAGAACTAACTTCATGCTTGGAATTGCGTCTAAGAGACTAGCATGTGTGACTTAACTAATTCCTACTCTGTGAAGCATTCATGCGTTCATGCCTTTAGGGTACACACTGAGTCTGTCATGCAGTGACTGAAATGGGCCAGAAGGTCAAGTCGTGAGTTGTTCTAGAACTGGACCAGCAACGCCCGCATACCACATCAGCAAGCAAGTGCCCCAGTTTTAAAGTGTGCACTTTTCCCTTGTTTAAAAATCTTCTTAAATGAACGCTGGCTTTAGAATGTTATTAAAGCCTTTATATTGAAAATATTTAATTTACCACTAGTAGTTGTGAGTTGTGTATAAAATAGGGACTTGAATTTCTTATGCAGAGATTTAAAACCTAAGTATAAAAAAATAAGGATATAAATGTAGTCCATGAGTACATAGTTTATAATTTTAAGTATTTTTCACGATGATGCCTTTTATTGAGAATATGCAGCATTTATGTCACAAGTTTAAACAAAGTAACTCATGGTGGTCAATACTAGCAAGCATTTCACAGGCAAGAGTCTTGCTGTGTTGCTGAATTACAGGTGTCATGATGACCAGCTTCTGACCAGGTGCACACTTTCAAAACTGATGGTGGCTTACCTGTTGGCTGGCCCTGCAATTATAAATGCGCACTCTGGCCGGAGGCAAAGTAACACACTGGTGACAACACTCCCTGGCCAATGTCTAGGATTAATAATCTTCAAATTGAAAAGAAAAAAAAATGCTTCTAACTAGATGACACCTGGAGTCCTTCTAGTTCTAAAATAATTTAAACATCTAGAAAAGCAAGAAATCATGAGTGTGCCCTCTAGGCATTAAGAAGCTTACCAAAAAATGGGATATTTGTAGAACTGTGTGTCAGGACCATCAACATTTCTCTGTGCTACTTCTGTGTCTTCATACCTCACATTGGGAAGGCAATTTAAATTATCTTCTTTGAGATAAGGAAGATAATTTAGTCAAAAAAAAAACGAACGACTTTTAGTCCTCAGCCATTTGTAAAGTTCTCACATGTAGCGAGATATTAAAAAGTATTCCGATGTGCATACTTTTCACCATGTGAAATTGAGATTTCAAGATTGAGATCCTGAAGCAAAAGAAAACTGGATTCCTCAAATCATGTGTCCCCACTGGCCACAAGTTTTAAGAGAATCTTGAAATCATTGGTTCACAAATAACATAAACACATACTTCATTAGTAGACCTGTAACTGATGTGTCATGGCACTGTGCAGTGTCCCATATCTTGTTAGTCATTTGTGAAAACTCAAAGACTGTCCAGCCTCGAGGAGCTGGTGGTCACGTAGAACGAGTGGAAATCACAACGCAGCTAAAAAGCCCAAAGCAAGATAGAGTCTTTGTGAACAGGGAAACAGGTGCAGAGAAGAAGGCGGCATCATCTTAAGCAGTGGAAACTAGAAGTCTTTGAGCAGAGCTTGAGGCCTGACCTGCCCAACATATGGCTGAGGTCTTCAGAAGACGAGAGAGGCCAGCTTACTGCAGTTGCCTGAAGCACAGGGGTTCTCGGCGTGATTTGGGCTGGCGTGTGAAATGCTGTGTCTGGTCACATGGACGCTGCTGCTTCTGCAGCGATAGTGAACTCACTATTCCTACTCCTCCTCAGTGGCCTAGTTCACTCTGGCCTGAGACAATAAGCTCTTTGAAGTTAAAATAAGCCGATCTATTTTAGGCCTTTGTAGCAGACATTGGGAAATCTCAAGTTCTGTTGAGGTCAGATGGCTTTTCAGATGGCCTCTGATAACCCCTTGCTTCATTCCTTCCTGAGGGCCGGCAGTGCATTTCAGTCACCCTCTCGCACTTCTCTAATGTGGTACGTGAGGGCCGTTAAACCTGGCTGTCTTGAGGCAGCCCACAAACAACTGAGGAATACCTGACAGGTCCACTGCTTGCGGGGAGTCTGAATGCTGGCTTGGAGAGGGAGAGATGTTCTTGACACGGGATGCATGCAGATGGGACCTTGCTGCATGGGGGAGGTCTAGGCTTGCTGATGGAGAGGTGTCCAGGAGAGCAGGTGCCAGAACCTTCCATCTTCACTAGCAAGGGTAGAAAGAAGCTGGTGTTAGGGTCAGTTCCTCACTTCCTTCATAGTTCCTGAGTTGCTTTTGCATGTGGTAAGTCTAGTCCCATGAGTTGCAGCCCATGGAAATGTAGAAGTGCAGGAAATAGAGGGACTTTGAAAGTCGTCTCCATTGCTCCTGTGCAAATGCATGCACCACAGAAGTCAGCAGCATCTAGTAAAAGTATAATGTGAGCCTCTTAAGTCATTTTTAAATTTTCCAGTACTCACATTAAGAAAACATTAAAGGATGTCTTGAAAATCTATCACTGTTTTGTTTCTGTCAAGATTTTGGTCCCCAAAAAAAACAAATTGGAGGTGCTCTCACCAGCATCTTATTTTGGGAACCCTATAGTAAGGATTTAGGGGACCCATTAATAAATTTGAGGGGGACAACCCCTTCAGGCCCCCTCCCACTGTGGGAGCTTTTCTGTCCTCTCAATAAATCCTGCTTTCTCAACAAAAAAGAAAAAAAGATTTGAGGGAACTAAGCTAGAGTTTTCATTTCTGTTCTAAAAGATCAGGCATGTCTCAGGGAATGGTAAGCTTAGCAGCAGTTTCTGGCTTTTCAGCTTCAGTCCCTAAAACTTGAGAATTGGTGATTTGGAGCTTAAGAGCACTAGTGATTTACCAAGCTGGCTCTGTCCTACCCTCTAAAAGTCTTTTAGGTACTTTCTCTCCTCCTGCTCCCTCTCCCTTGCCGTGCTTCTCATCTTTCTCCTGTTCTTGGTTAGCTGGGTCAGGCTCACCTGACTTAAAAACAGTTTTACTTCTTGTCACATATTTCATGATCTCTAAAGATGGAAAAGCCATTGGTGTATAGATTCAGCCTGGTCTGCGCTGTGTGGAATGTGTGCACTTGAGCATGATTTGTGTACAGTTTCCCCCAGAGCAGCTCATTCCACCGAGAAAGAGAGATGAAACAAAGCAAAGTCTCAAAGAAGTGATTTGGCGGAGTCTCTTTGTTACAACTAAACTGTAGTTATGTATTTGTTTTCACCAAATAATTATTTTATTTTCATTTTTTTTGAGTTGGAGCCTCACTCTGTCATCCAGACTGGGGTGCAGTGGCATGCTCACGGCCATCGCAGTCTTGACCTGCTGGGCTCAGGTGATACTTCTGCCTCAGCCTTCCAAGTAGCTGGAACCACAGGCATGTGCCACCATGTCTGGCTAATTTTTTTATTTATTGTAGAGACTAGGTCTCACCACGTTGCCCAGGCTGGTCTCGAACCTGAGCTCAGGCAATCCTCTTGCCTCTGCCTCCCAAAGTGCTGGGATTATAGGTGTGAGCCACCGCACCTGGCTGCCCAATCATTATTTTAAATTTCAACTCCATTTCGGCCTATTCAATGTTAGGTATACACAGTGACTCCCATGCCTTTTGTGAAGGTAATCATCCAGTGTACCAGACTTTTTCCAGGAAATAAAAGCCCTTTATAGACTTGGCCATAAAACGCTGCTCTGTTTCCGAGTTCCCGAGGAGGACTGGCTCTCCTACTGTGAGTAGGTCTGGGGTCAGTAAATCCAGCTAATGAGATCTCTGCTGTCCCCAGAACAAGTGCCTGAAAATGCAGGGAAGGTAAATCTGCCACATTCATCTTCTAATTGTCTGCTGTCACTGAAATTCCAAATCACAATTCCAGAGGATGCAGCATTTTGGAGAGCGAGCTTGGGAGGGAGAGAAAGGATGATGGCATGCCCTCTAAATGAAAGACGACCACCCAGGGAGGAGCTTACCTGATGTGTGTGCTGCCCCATCACATGAGCATGTGCATGAACCCAGGCACACAGTGCTTGACAATGACTCTGATGCCCCGACAAGCCTCTTGTCTTCCATTACTCTGCAATGTTTCCTGTTTGTTTTAACCTGTAGGAAGAAGGAGGATTTACAGATGATAATGCCATTTCTAATCTGCTTTGGGTAAGCCTGACTCTAACATAGGTGTCCTCCAGATTGGAGCCAGAGTTATACTCGCCATGTGCAATGCTGATCAATGGTGGTTCCCCCATGTGCCCTCCCTGTGAGTTCCCTTATCCCTGCACAAGACACAGCCTTTGTCCAGAGCGGAGAGCTGATCCTGTGTCCTGAAGTTATTTTCTTAAACATGTAATGAAAATGCTTTAAGGAAGATGGTATTTTATGTTACATGTTAAAACTGTCGATGCAAGTCATGGTTCCCCTCTGTATAACCGACTATCTTGTGTAAATGAACTCATTTAATGATTGCACAAAACTGACTCTAGTATATTTACTGTGCTTGTGTGGATGTAGTCTAGCATTAGCATTCAAGGAAGGACTCTCTTGAAAAGAGAACTGAAATTGCAATGAGTCCATTAACATTCTGTTAGAAAAGTCATTGTTTGTCTCCCTACCCCCAACCCCCACCCCCACCCCTGCCCCGCTCTGATAAATCATCTCTTTTCACCTTTAATCCTCTTGCTTTGCTCTATAGGAACCTGTATATGCTTCTACTTATTCTCCTGCTATTCCTGCTGCCCATAAATACCTGTCTTTTGTATCTATTAATCAGGTGAGGAAAAGCCTGCCCCTGTTAAGCCTCATTGCAATTTCTGAACAGTAGGAAAGAAATTCTGTTTCATTTGGGGAAGAAACTCCTCTGCTGTATTTGTGTGTGTGCGCATGCATGTGTGCATACCACATGAGAGAGTCTGTATGAGTACCTATGAGAGTATGTGTGTATGAATTTGTGTTTGCATGTGTCCGAGTGTATCTGTGAGAGTGTGAGAGAGAGAGAGAGAGAGAGAGAGAGAGAGAGAGAGAGAGAGAGAGAGAGAGAGATAGTGTGTGTGTGTGTGTGTGTGTGTGTGTGTGTGTGTGTGTGTGCGTGCTTGCGCGCGGGCATGCGCTTAATCAGGTCTTCATGTATTTAGAGTCAGTCACACTGGATCCTTGGTTCATTCTTTCAGGGAGACCTGATGGCATTAATTCACCTCATAATCATGAAACTGGTTTAAGAGGAAAGTGTCCTCTCTCAATCTCCAGGCTTTAAAACCTAAGTCAAGTCAGGAGCTCAGGAAATGCTGTCCTTTGCCCCAGCTCAGGAGGGATGTTACCTGCTTAGCTTAAAAGAGTAGAAGGATTGAGTAGAGGCTGTTGGGGGTGTAGAAAGGACAGGGAGGAAGACACAGTGAAGAGAGGCCTTCTTTGATTGGTTCCAATGACCCCATCAAAATGAGGACCCACAGATCCCCTGCCACTTCCCCCTCATCTTCTCTGTACCCCTTCTGAGCACAACCCCAGGGGGCAACCTGGCCTAGGCTGAGTGGCTCTGTGGGTAAATAATGTGTGATCATTTTTAGAGCTAAAAATGTCAGCAATTGGCTGGACTCAGTGACTCAGCCTGTAATGCCAGCACTTTGGGAGGCCGAGGCGAGTGGATTGCCTGAGCCCACAGGTTCAAGACCAGCCCAGGCAACTTGGCGAGACCTCGTCTCTACAGTAAATCAAAAATTAGCCAGGCATGATAGCGCGCACCTCTAGTTCTGGCTACTTGGAAGACTGAGGCAGAAGGGTCATCAGAACCCAGCAGGTTGACACTGGGGTGACCATGAGTGCCACTGTACTCCAGCCTAGGCGAAAGAGTGAGACTCCAACTCAAAGTTTTTAAAATGTCAGCAATTGTTTTTTATTCCCCTTGGAGTGTCCCTGGTGTGGAAATAGCTCTGCAAAGTGGCTGCATCCAGTTTCCCATGAATCCCAGGCGCTCACCTCCTCCATGTGTGGGACCTTGCCCGGTGCCTTTCCTCTCTCAGCCTCTGTCTCCTTGTCAGGATGGGTCCATACTACTCCAAGGTTGCGTATAACCAGTTCATGATCATGCTGTTCCTCTAGGACCAGTCGTTGTTGAATGAGAGGCTTAGGTTTCACATGCAACACTGACAGAGAGAGGGGCGTCTGGTGGGTCCTCCTCTCTTGATCAGGCCTCTTCACAAATGGACACATCCTACTTCTCCCTCACTCTCCTAGGTTCCTTTCCCCTGAAGTTAGAAATGTTGGTTGTAAGACCCCAGGCCCCACATACCCAACCAGTGTGTACCCCAAGAAAGAGACTGAAATCTAGAAAAACCTTGCTGTGCCTTCATCACAAATGAGGAAAATTTGTTGCTGTTTCTTTTAAATAAGTCAATATTAAACTTTAAAAGAAAAGATACATTACTGAAGTCTTCAAGTATATACAGTTAGCAGGACGCAGTGGCTTACATCTGTAATCCCAGCACTTTGGGAGGCGGAGGTGAGAGGATTGCCTGCACCCACGGATTCGAGACCTGCCTGGGCAACATGGCGAGACATCATCTCTGTAATAAATCAAAAAGTTAGCCAGACATGGTGGCACATGCCTGTGGTTCCAGCTACTTGGAAGGCTGAAGCGGAAGGATCACCTGAGCCCAGCAGGTCGAGGCTGTGGTGGCCATGAACGTGCCACTGCACACCAGCCTGGGTGGCAGAATGAGACTCCAACTCAAAAAAAAAAGTATACACAGTCAGCCCCCCAAGTGTGCCAGTTCCACACCTGAGGACTCAACCAATTAGGGATCATGAATATTTTTTAATGGAAACACTAAAAAATAATACAAATTAAAAACCAATTCAGTATAACAGCCATTTACATTGTATTAGGTATTATAAGTAATCAAGAGGTGATGTAAAGTATAAGGGAAGATGTATACAGGTTATATGCAAATATTATACCATTTTATATCAAGGACTTGAACTTCTGTGGATTTTGATACTAAAGGAGAACTACGTATGTACTTTTTAAATAATTTCTTTTTTTAGAGCAGTTTTAGGTCCACAGCTAAATTAAGCAGCATCCCCTTTGCCCTCTCCCCATAGCCTCCGCCACTGTCAACATCTCCCACCAGAGTGGTACATTTGTTACAATCAATGAGCCTGCACTGAGACCTCATCAGCACCGGCACTCTTAGTGTTGTAGAATCTCTCGGTTCTGACAAATGTGTAATGAAATGTATCCACCGTTGTAGAACATAAGTGATCGTTTCACTGCCTCAAAAAATTCTGTGTTCTGCCTATTCATCACTCTCATCACTCATTCCTTGGTAACTTTTTTTTTTTTTTTTTTTTTTACTGTTCCTATAGTTTTGACATTTCCAGAATGTGATAGAATTGGAATTCTATAGTTGTAGCCTTTTCAGATTGGCTTCTTTCACTTAGGTTGCATTGGAGGTTATTCTTGATCTTTTCAGTTTGACAGCTTATTTCTTTTTAGTGCTGAGCAATACTCCATTGGATATACCACAGTTAGTTTAGCCACTCACCTGCTGGAAGATAAGTATGTTTCATTTTGTAAGAAACCTCCAAGCTGTCTTTCAAAGTGGTTGAAACCATTTTGCATCCCCTCCAGTGATGAATAAGAGTTCCTTTTGCTCTTTATCATTGTCAACATGTGGTGTCGTCAGAGTTTGGATTTTTGCTATTCTAGTAGGTGTAGAGTGGTGTCTCTTTGTTTTACTTTGTAGACACCTAAAGATGTGATTTGCAGATATGATCTTGAGTATATTTTCATATGCTTATTTTCCATCCATACCTCATCTTTGATGAGATATCTATTTAGACATTTTTGCCCATTTGTTGATCCAGTTGTTTTTTCTTATTGTTGAATTTTAAGAGTTCTCTGTATATTGGGTAACAGTCCTTTATCAGATATGTCTCCTGAAAATATTTCCTCCCATTCTGTGGCTTGTCTTCTCATTCTCTTGATAGTGTATTTCACAGAGCAGGAGTTTTTCGTTTCAGTAAAGTCCAGCTTTTAATTATTTTTTTCAAGGATCATGCCATTGGTGTTATATCTAAAGATCAATCACCAAATCCAAGGCTGTATAAAATTTCTCCTATGTTAGCTTCTCGGAGTTTTATAGTTTTATGTTTTACACTCAGGTCTTCGTGATCCATATTTTAGTTAATTTTCTGAATGACTTAAGTTTTATATCTAGATTCTTAAACAAACAAAAAATCATGTTGGTTATTCACACAACAACCAGAACCAGTTATTCCAGTACCATTTGTTGAAAATACTGTCTTTTCTCCACTGTGGTGCCTTTGCTTCTTTGTCAAAGATTAGTTTACTATATTTGTGTGGGTCTATTTCTGAGCCCTCTCTTCTGTTCCATTGATCTATTTGTCTACTCCTTCACCAATACCACATCATCGTGGATACTGAGGCTTTATAGCAAGTCTTAAAGTCAGCTGGTGTCAGTTCTCCAACTTTGTTCTTTTCCTTCAATGTTATGTTGGTTATTCTGGGTCTTTTGCCTCTCCATGTAAACTTAAGGATCAGTTTGTCAACATCTACAAAATATTTTGCTTGGGTTTTGATTGAAGTTGCGTTGAATTTATAGATCAAGTTAGAAAGAACTGACATCTTGACAAAGTTGAGCCATCCTATCCGTAAACTTAGAATATGACTCCATATATTTTTAAGTTTAAAGAAAAATAACATTAGGCAAAGGCAATTTATTTTATCACTTCAAAATAAAAAAGTTTTTTAATTCTATGTATTTACTTTTTAACAATTTCCCCAGCTAAACATAATTATTTTATATACCAGTTATGTGGTACTAGCTCATCAGAGTTCTTGGAGGCCAGGTCACCCCTTTTCTTTCCTCCAGCAGCGCTGGTCTTTTCATATTCAATAATACAAAGGTTCAGCGAAGAAAACAGGGCATTTAAATAGCACAACAAGCTCTGTCTAAATGAACTGTCTCTGTGTCAGGCCTCAACCTGCGTTCTCTTCTTCCTCACATGCCTCAGGGCTGTACCAGAACAAGATTTCACTTTACTTTCCTCCTTTCACATTAGGAACTGGTAGATGGTGATGAGACCAGATTACAGTGATTTTGAGATCTAAGCCTAGATCTGCAATCTATCTCTTCAACTTTTGTTCAGGCCACTTGAGGTTGTGTATAGTGATGATGGACGGAAGTCTCTCAAGAAAGGGGCATAGAATTGTCACTTGACCTTATTTCTTGTTCTATATGTGCTGCTATAATTGCTTCCTTTATAGTTTAGTTTAACTGATATGAACAAGATAAAAATTTTAAAGCCAAATTGCAATACTTTCTTTCTGTGCAACTCTTCAGTTGTAGAAGAGTTTTACCCTTAAATCTGCCCTACTCCTAATAGCATACGTTAGTTCTGCTTTCTCATTGGTTCACATTCCTGTGTGAGAAACATTAAGTAAGATTTGCTATGATTTCTGTCAGTGTTTCAAGCTGTGTTCTATCAAATATCTGTCCATCCCTTCAAGAAGATACTCCTTTCTTCCAAGCTCTCTTACTACCTTCTACACACACACACATACACACACACACACACACACACACACACACACACACACACAAACACACACACACACACACACACACACACGTACTCATCCCCTTCCTACCATATTAACAGGGTCTATATTTGTGAAAGAATGAAGGATAGATTGGGGAAGGGCTTCTGTTCAGATTCTGCCCCAACTCTCTCTCACTGTTCCAGTCAATCCTAAACCTAAGAAAATACAACATGGGGATACCCCCCCCAAAATTGAATTTATTTGTTAAAAATTGCGTATTTATTCTTACATGTTTAAACTTTACTCACCTTCAAAGTACCCTCCGTTTGATGCAATGCACCTATCGAGATGCCTTTTTCACTGCTCAGCACAGTTTTTGAACTAATCAGTTTTTATGCCTTTTAGTTCTTCTGCCATTTTGTTTCACCTCTTGCATATCATCAGAACGTTTTCCTTTGAGGATTTTCTTCATCTGGGGAAACAAAAGTCGCCCAGGGCAATATCCCATGAATAGGGAGAGTAGGGCGCAGGAATCATGCCATTTTTGGCCAAAAACACACTCAGTGCTGTGTGGACAGATTCATTCATAAATCACTCATTGTGAAATGGGCAAATGTGTTGAAAGAATCTCAACAACAACAAAAAAATTAACTGAAGCTGAATGTAGCCTCTCACAACGCTAGCTGGTACCCAGATGGTAATGGGTTTCCAGAACACTTACCTAGCAGAGGAAGACTGTACTACAAGGGACCCACCCTCCAAAAATTAATTCTGGTATTTTTGGGGTCCTTCCTTACACTTATTATCATACAGATCATTTCCTTCTCTAAAGGAGGAAAGAAATATTTAGAAGGGAAAAACAAGATAATGATGAAATTTTAAGCTTAAAAAAAGTAAACGGACAAAAATATTCATCTTATTTGTTTTCATATTTTAAGTTATAAATTATAATAGCAACTTGTGATAAATTTTACTAGATTTTTCAGAGAATAAACAAATTGTATATTCCTTACCCCAGTATAGAGTGTCATATAAAGCCAGTAGCAGGAATCAGGGCCCCAGACCGACCTCACTGAGTAACAAAGTTAAGTAGAACCTTGTAAAGAGACAAAAATTTTTTATGTTTAATATTGTCACTTAGAAGGGAGTAAAAAATATTTCTCCTTGACCTGGATCTGGGAAAATAGTGGAAACTTTACAGTATAAAATGGTTGTGTCATCCCAGGGCTCATATCCATGATGTGTGCAGAGGGGCTCTGAGGAACTCTGAGGACTTTGGAAATGAACTTGCTGATTAGAGGATACCATTTTTCTGAGTCACTAACCACGCTCATTACCCCACTGTGACTTTGGAGAAGTGTTAGTGAATTCACCACAGAACTGGTGATGTCTCAGCCTTTGGAGAAGCCAATTTCCTTGGCACTTTATATGTCTCTTAAACCAAATAATGTATTGGTTTGATTAAAATTCGTTCCTGAAGCTTCATTTTTAAAGAAAATGTACTTTGTTGAATTGTGATGAGGTTTTCCTGGCAAGTCAGGCTCCTAGTTTATTTAATAAGTGTATGTGATTCAGAGAGTGACTTGGAATTAGGGGCATCTCGCCAGTCAGGAGTGGAAAAGTTAAGGAAAGTGTCTCTTAAAAAAATTTTCATAACTTTTTATTTGATAAAATGTGAAACTTACAGAAAATATAGTATGCAGGGCAGTGTCATAACCCTTCACCTGCCCACCAGTTGTTGACATTGCCCCACTCCTCAACTCTTCCTTCCCTCCATCCCTCACCCCAGGCTCCTGACTTCATATATATATAATATATATATATATAATGTATATTATATATATATTTTATAGATATATATATTATATATATATTTTATAGATATATATATTATATTTTTTTTATAGATATATATATATATATTATATATATATATATAAAAGCATTTTCTTTCTTTTTTCTCTCCCTAGCCATGTGTTTGGGGACAATACGCTTCATTCCCTTTCAGTGCTTGAGTTTGTATGTCCTAAAGTCAAAGATATTTCCCCCATAACCACAATCCAGTGATAAGGAGGAGGATTGAACATTGATATAATGTTTATCTCATCCACATCCATATTCAGATTGTGTCAGTTTCCCCCCAATCTTGTCCATTTTAGCTTCCGCCCCGTCTAGGATTCAAGCCAGGATCATGCGTTGTGTTTGGTTGTCATATCTCTTTAAACCTAATTTAAATTATAATACCAAGGATCTCAAAATTGCTTCTAGCTATAATGGCTCTGTAGAAGAATCCTGTAAAAGGAAGATTTGTAAATTGGATGATGGAGAAGTCCACATTCATGGCTTAAACCAAATCTTCCCGGTGCAGACCTGATTTTAAGCTACTGGAAAGGGCGGGAAGACCCCTTTCCTCCTGTGCCCTCCATCGTACCGAGGCATTAAGAATGTGAACTGTGCTGGTCACTGCTCTCTTCCTGTCCTTTGTGAATCAGTGGGCCCTGAGTGCAAGAGACCTGTCCTCTGACTGGGTCCCTCTCCCCACCCCACCACCTCAGCCCATGGCCCTATCCCAGTCACGTCCTGAGTGCCTCTTCTTTCCTGTCCCCTCAAGTACCCTCTAAATTTCTTCCCCTTCACATTCTGCCATCTCCTCAATCATGGGTTTAAATGAGCTTGGAAATGGATGAGGAGATGTCTCCAAAACTCCAGTTAGAAACTTCTGAAAGCATTTTAAGCGGAAATGTTATTGTGTATGTAGTTATGTCCATAGCATAACTCATCCTCCATGGCAGAGACATCCTGGCTTCTAGCCTCTTCTGTGGGTTGTCCTGGTTTCCTTACTACCCACATCACACCATGCTGTGGGAAAAAGCAGCCGAGTTCTACAAAACCTGACAGGACCCCTTATTTCTAATCAGATTTCACTGCTTCATAATTGACCATGTTTTTCGTGAGCTTACATGGATATAAGGTCTTCTAGATTGATCGTGTTCTTCGTGAGTATGTATATATGGGTGGAAATCTCCTAATTAACTGAGTTCAACTAGATGGCAAGACAGAACAGCGTTAACACCCCATAAAGTTAAGAGCATGAAAAACAATCTGTTTTCTCTGTTTATAAAGGATCCTTTTTGTGTTCCAGTGTTCCAAACACAAAATTGAGAGAACAAAGTCTTTAACCTAAAACTAAAGTGTCACTAGTGGTGATCTTTCACTCAACCTGGAGGTGGAAGCCAAATCCGTTCCAGATAGAACACTTTGGGCCACCTATGGACAGTGTTTTACTCCTCTGCTTGCCTGCTTTTTTAACTCATGGAATGCTGCAAGCTAAAATTCACACCCCTATCATTTCTCTCTCCTCTTTTCTCTTTTGTGCCTTTTTTAAACAGCGGGTCACAGAAAGTCGAGAGAGCCAAATGACGATTGAGGAGAGGAAGCACCTCATTACTGTGAGGGAGGAAGCCTGGAAGACAAAGGGCAGGGGAGCAGCCAACGACTCCACCCAGTTCACCGTGGCGGGCAGGATGGTGAAGAAAGGTCCGAGAGTGTGTGTGTGCGCGTGTGCGTGCGTGTGCATGTGTGTGTGTGTGTGTGTGTTGTGTACATATGCACATGCAAGGACCTTCACCCATGGAAGTGATGGTGGTATGTAATAGCTCAATTTTGAAAAAGAAAGAACAAGCAGTGTCTTTAACATTTTTAAAATTGACTTATGTTCTATCAATGTTTTGGGGGGAGGTTTTGTGAGCTATTCCTACTGAGTATCTTTTCTTCATAGATAGTCAGCTAGTGTCATCGTCAATATAAGATGCATAATTCAATTTGTCACTATTTCAGAACTTACCTGCTTGGAATTTGAATGCAATTGTGGGTTTCAAAAGCACTTGCAAAGATGCTGACAGACCTCGATCCGTTCCCATAAATACTTTTAAATTGTTTCCATTTTCTTGTGACCTGACAACCACTTCCCAGTAAGCCTATTGCAGTAAAGAAGTTTATCTCCTCTTCCTTTAAGGTTAATTCCTAGGTTCCTTCCTTTCATACCAGACTTCTCTGACTTACAAAGGCCAATTTCCAAATATGTTTTAATAGATGTCTAAAAGATGTATCCAATTCCAAGAAAGTGTTATTTATGAAATTGACTGACAATCACATGGTTAGTAAAGTCACCAGAGAGCTTTGAGTCTTTCTTGGGGGTGTTTAGGGCTTTATTTCATATCCTGTAGAACATGGTTAAAATGTGGGGTCCCTTTGTCACCTATAAGCACTTACCTTCGTTTTCTAAGCTATTATTTAAAAGTGGATTTCCCAACTTAGTGGTGTAAGTTTTCACAGTCACTTAGTCTTAGCATATTGTCATCAACTTATAGGTTTAACTTTCCTTTTCTTCAAAACCTTTAGGAATAGTACCTTCTAATAGTACCTAACTCTTCCGAGTAGTACCTAACTCATTGTGGCACATAATAAGTGTTTCTAGTGGGAAAGGAAGTCCCTGATTGTGATTAACTGAAACCTTAGTGGAAGAATCCTTTCTAGCAAATGTATTCTTACTTCGTCTTCAAATTGTCAAAGGATAAGCAGAAGAGAATTTGTTCTTACAGAATGAGACACCATTTGACTCTTTTCTTCATCACATCACTGAACTATATGATCATGTTTAAACTACTTCGACATGAGCCCTATTTCTGTATTAACAAAAACATGCCTTTAGATGCAGATTGGTTAAACAGAACTGGAGGTGAGAACTTGATCCAGATCTGAAGTCTTCCAACTTCTAGTCCTGACTTTTACCCTGATGATTTTTTGCTTTGGTTTCTTTTTTCTCTCCCATCTTGAAAATCATAATTTACTTATAAGTGGGCCCTTACTACCAAATACCACTGCCCTTGTCCAAACTGACATCAGAAGAAGTAGATTTGCTCTTAGGCAAGTTTTGAGAATGAATAGTTCCTATTCCTCAGTGAGTGAATTTGCTTTCACATTTTCTTGAATAAATCAAAGATCTTTCTTTAACAAGTGCTATGGCTTGCTCAGGAAATAATTTTTTACACTTTTTATCTAATGAAAAGACAGTATCCTTTATTTCTAATATTTATTACCACCTTCTGGGTTATATGTTTCACCTGAGTCATTAGCTCTTTTTAATTTTTGGTAATAATGGCATCTGGCTTATATTCACAGCGGAATAAAATAGCCCCCTAGGACAGCCACACTTCCCATCTCATGGGACCATCAGACAACCAGGAGATACCACCTCAGTGAGTTTGCAGGAGGCACACTGGTCCTGAAGTTCATCCTTTCACCCCAGAAATCTCTGTTTTCCTCCAGCCTCCTTAGGACTTCCTCTCTTTTGATAGTCCTATCTTCTGTGTAACAGCTAGCACTCCACAAGGTTTCTGTAGCATTCTAGGATTCTCCTGGAGGAAAAGTACTCTAAGCACACCTTTGACCAAGAAAGATGTGCCGATGTTCCCGAAGAGAGTAGGGAACTGGTTTTTGCATCTAGAATTCATTGAAAAGAGGTATGGATGAGGGCTTCGTTTTGTTTAAATTTTGCAATTTAAATCTGTTTGCCCTGCGCCTTTACAAGAATCCTTATCTCTTGCTGGGAAAGAGACATGCCACCTTTGGGAGCTCTTTTGCACAGTGCCACTGCCTGAGTGGTCAGCAGGGGGAGCCCTGGCAGCAGGGTTTGCCAGGCACCTGCCTAGCAGAGGGACAGATTTCGCTGGTTGCTTTGGAAACCAGCCTTCTGAGTCAATCCTGTGTATTAGCTTCAGAGTTAACGACCTGTGCGCTAATGAGCTCTTCTGGTGTCTCTTAAAATCCTTTTAGTGGGCAATGATTTACTGCCCCATCCTGTGATACCAAATTTTAGACTTTTTAAAATTATTGTTCAAGAAAGTTTTCTTTCTCACTGATATAAATCCTTGGAAGGTCTGGTAATTGAAACAAATTTAAAACATTTATTGACACCATCAAATATGTACATAATGAGACGTGTTTCCAGAATATTACCTAAAACAAGTGTTTAACCACTTATTGGTTTTTTTTTTTAATTTTTTTTTTTATGCTATGATACTGAGCTCTGCAGCCCACAGGAGGAAGGAGCAGTCATTCATTCATTTATTTGTCCTGGTAAATGACAGTGATTTTCATATTCCCTGGATGTTGTTCTTTTAGGGATGCGTAAAGTGGCAGTGTCATCTAAGGATTTCACGTTTATTACAAATAAGCACAAAGAACACTGACATCTCATTTTGTTTCTTGTAAATGCACTAATTGCTGGGCTCAGTGGCTCAGCCTGTAATCCCGCGCTTTGGGAGGCCGGGGTGAGTGAATTGCCTGAGCCCACAGTTTCAAGACACGCCTGGGCAACTTGGCAAGACCTCATCCTTACAATAAAAATCAAAAAAATTAGCCGGGCATGGTAGCGCATGCCTGTAGTTCCAGCTACTTGGAAGGCTGAGGGGGAAAATCACCAGAGCCCAACAGGTCGAGGCTGCGGTGGCTGGGAGCGGCCACTGCACTCCAGTCTGGGTGACTGAGTGAGACTCCAACTCAAAAAAAAAAAAAAATGCACTAATTACTTCCCTTTTAAATCCCCCCTCCTTCTGCTAGGGATAAAATCTTTATTCTTTTTCTTTATTAAGTTTTCTTGTTTCTACCAGATGCCTTCTCTAGCCTGTAATTTCTTTCCTTCCCTCTCATATGTCCCTTACCATCTGCCCTTTTTAAAGATGCCCACAAATACCTGAAGAAGCATATCGCCATGTGTAGCCACACTGAGGAAGATAAGATCCTTCCACAGCCACAGCCACACATCAGTTCAGATTCTGCTTATCTGAGACTTTCTTTGGAAAGATTTGCTCTCCTGAGGTTATTGTCTGTGACTGCCCCCAAGGCCACCATCCCTCTCTCACCTCGGCCTAGAGCAGAACTCCAGGGCTAGGGGCCAATTGCTGGCTCCTCTGATCCAGCTCATGCTTGACTACCTTCATGGGAGATAGTGCAAATCTCCTCTCTCCTCAGCTCCCCCAGGGGGCCTTCAGAACTCACAGCCCCATTTGTTCAAGTGTGCTCCGATTGCCTTGCACATTTGTAATGTGTTTACACATCATGGACATGTTTTCCCACATCTTCATTGTCCCTTTTGGAATATTGGCTTGTCATCTCGCAAGTCCTTGGAAACAGTAAAATCCTATTGTTTGCAATCATCTCACGTTGTCATGGAACCTGTCAATGGCACATGTGTGTGTACATGCATGTATATTGTACAGTCTCCCCTGGGCCTCACCGAGATCTGTCAACATCCTGGGGGTTTCTGGAGGTGATCCTGAGATGCTCAGTAGCTCCTTTGTTTGTTGTGCAGGTTTGGCATCACCCACTGCCATAACCCCAGTGGCGTCCCCCATCTGCAGTAAGACACGGGGCACTACACCAGTTTCCAAACCCCTGGAAGGTAAGTCACTGCAGGTCCCACAGACCACAGAGTTTCCGATCAGAAGAGGCCTTAGTGATGCCCTTTCACTGGTGGTTTCTACTTGCCTAGATATTGAAGCCAGACCAGATATGCAGTTGGAATCAGACCTAAAGTTGGACAGGCTGGAAACCTTTCTGAAAAGGCTGAATAACAAAGGTATGTTCTAGAAGCCAGAAGACTTTGCTCTCAGAAGCTCCAAATCCTAATTTTGATTGCATTTTCTCTTCAGGTAAATTCTCTCCTCTCTGTTGTGGCATTACTGATTCATATTGTAATCATTATCTTTGTTACCTTTCAAAAAATGAAGTTTTAATCAAGATTGGATTCTCAGCTGGGCTCAATGGCTCAGCCTGTAATCTCGCACTTTGGGAGGCTGAGGTGAGTGGATTGCCTGAGCCCGCGGGTTCAACACCTGCCTGGGCAACTTGGCGAGACCTCATCTTTACAAAAAAAATCAAAAATTAGCCAGGTGTGGCAGCGCGTGCCTGTAGTTCCAGCTACTCGGAAGGCTGAGGCGGAAGGATGGCCGGAGCCCAGCAGGTCGAGGCTGCAGTGGCCAGGAGCGGCCACTGCACTCCAGTCTGGGCGACAGAGTGAGACTCCAACTCAAAAAAAAAAAAAAAACGATTGGATTTTCAAGCTCCAATTCACTTAATCAAGTACTAAATTGCCGACTCCCAATAATGCATTTGAATCTAAACCCTTGGGATATCATCCAACCAGAATTATGAACTCAGTGATTTTTCTTATAACCTGAGAGCAGATTGTTATACGTATGTAAAATCAACATGTTCTTGGGCCTGATAAATTTCGAGTAAGGTAAAAGCTGATACTTTTTATAATAACGACTGATTTCTAAAAGAAAATTCTGGTAAATAAATGTTCAAATACATATTTCAATATGAAAGTTAATGAATTACACAAAATAAAAGAATAATTTGCAGAAGTAGCCTTTATTTCTTGAAAAACATGTTCAGTACTTGAAATTTATCAAACACTAGGCACTGGAAGACCTCACTATTGACAGTGACCCCCTAAAATGTTGAAAATGATACAAATAACCACTACTAACCCGAAATATAAAAGTGTAATATAAAAGCTACACTGGCTAGGCTAAGAATACAACAATTTAGAAGTTTATTAAAACTTATTACACACATCTACAGTAATCTAGGCCATGGGTCAGCAAGCGATGGCCATAGCTGTTCACATTTTTTGTAAAGTTTTATTGGAACACATTTGTATCCATTTGCAAACCTGCTGTCACTAGCTGCCACTGCAGTACAATAGCTGAAGAGGGTAGTTGCAATACAGGCCATTTGCCCATCTGTCCCCTGCCATACAAAACCCAAAATGTTTTCTGCCTGGCCCTTTTCTGTGAAAGTTTGCTGACCCCTGATGTATACAATGAGGCTTGGGGCTAGTTCTGGCTGCAGTAGAAACAAACACAGGTCCAGGATTGTTCAGTGGGCTTATGTGTGCTGCATGGTCAGCCTCCCTGCCTCTTGCCGTTTGACCATGCAGGATTTGTTCTGGTGGCAAATTAAGTCCTCATGTGAGAAGTCAAATAAGGGCCCAAGCAGCAACCACAGGACCCTGTACGTCATTGTCATGCTTTCTCCACTTGGGGAACTTAGGGTGGAAAATAATTTGTAAAATACTGTGAGGCATCATTGGTGTCATAGCTATTATACAACTCTTACGCTATTTGTTGTTTGTTGGCAGTCGGTGGGATGCCAGAGACGGTGCTCACAGTCACTGGGAAATCTGTGAAGGAGGTAATGAAGCTGGATGATGATGAAACTTTTGCCAAATTTTACCGCAGCGTGGATTACAATAGACCAAGAAGCCCTGTGGAGCTGGATGAGGACTTTGACATCATTTTCGATCCTTACTCCCCCAAGTGAGTTACTTTGGTCTCCGTCTTTCTGGCATTGAGAGCAGCTCCTTTTTCTGCCTCCACATGGTCCCTTCACCAAAATCTTCCCCACTGCTGCCTTCTTCTTTAGTGGAACTCCATGATAGCCCACTATGGTGTCAAAGCCAGGATGCAGGGCTGTGGGGCCAATGAAACACCCGGACTCCAGGCCAGATGTGCCTACAGGCAGACTACGAGCCCACAGATGTTTTTCCCGTCCCATAAAGGAGGTATCACTGGGCTTCCACATCACTTGAATATTGTCTTGTCGTTTTTTAGGTTAATATCACTTAGAGATTTCTACACCTGCCTTTCATTTAATGTATTGAATTCTTACTCATAATTTTGAAAAATATTTGAACGGTATTGGCTCAAGTTAGTACAATTA
This sequence comes from Cephalopachus bancanus, assembly GCA_027257055.1. Taxonomy (NCBI): domain Eukaryota; kingdom Metazoa; phylum Chordata; class Mammalia; order Primates; family Tarsiidae; genus Cephalopachus; species Cephalopachus bancanus. Next base: position 10,382,472 of record JAPVLO010000014.1, read on the forward strand.
ATAAGAGAATCAGTCAAGTGTGTTGCTTAGCTTCTAATTGTGTATAAAAGCAGTAGATCTGAGACTTTCTCAGTGATGTCCAAGGATGTCTCTTCACATGGAAATGTGACTAAACCACCTAAGAAATGTGATTATGGTGTTAGTATTCCATCAGTTGCAAGTGCCAGGAAAAAAACCCAGGTCAAACTGACTTCAGCAAAAGAAAGGTATGGAAGGGTTTAGGGGCTTGCTCACTAGTAAGTGTGGGTGTGACTCGCTTCTAGGGGCTCCTCAAAGTGCAGTCTCTCTCAGGGCTATTTTTCTTGGGCTGGCTTATCTTGGTCAGGCTGTGACTGTGTGGTGGCAGATGGCCACCCCTGCTCTGGATTCACAGGCTGCCTCCTTGCACAAGCAGCTCCTCTTTCCAACATCCCGGCAAAATTTCCGGGTTTGATTTTCTTGGCTCTAGCTTGAGCCCTACATCCCTCCCTAAGCCATCCCTGGCCAGTAAGATGGAAGATGCCTTTACAGGGCTGAGCTAGGCCTACATCCCCTCTAGCCATGGAATTGAGGGTGAGGTGGTTTCCCCAGAGGAAGATATAGATGCTCTTTCCAGAAGCAGGGGGCTGGCCACACCCACAGCAATCCTCCACAGTCATCTGTCCCTTTTTACGAAATTATTAATGACAGTCTCTACCATCATCATAACTGTTTCTGTAAGCTGCTCCTGATAACGCTTTTTTACATATTTCAATTCGTTTCGATTTGCATGTATCAATTTCCTCCCTTAAAAACATGAACCATTTGCCATTTCCCACCTTAAAATAATACTTTGGATATTTACATACATAGTTGCCTAGTCGTTTCTTAATCTCCCTGCCCAATGTCATTGTTTAAATTGTTGCATAATAATGTAAACATATATGTATATTCACACACACACAGCAACATTATACAGGCAGAGGCCTTGTAGGCACAGACACTTGTGCCACTGGAGTCGGGAACAGCAGTCAAAACCTGTTAGGAGATCACATAACTGGGTCTTATCACCTCCCAAACTGGTTTTCTGGTTGTGAGAATATGGGGTGGTGGTTTGTGGGCCTATCTTGTTTCAGCATGATCCTCCAAGCAGTGATTATTTTCCAGAGGGGGACAGGGGATTGAGTGAAGGCCAGTCATGGCAGGATGGCTAGGGCACGGAAAGGCTGTTGCATGAAGTGGTGGTTTAGTTTGGTTCAAAGAGGATTACATCAAGGAGTGGTGGTCTGCACATTTCTAAAGTGTTTGGCGGTGACAGAGAAGGAACCACAGGTATATAATTCCAAAGAGAGAATGAAGACCTGTCTACAGGCATGATCAGGAGAGGGCAGAGCTCCCCCACCCTTACAGCTATCTAGCAGAGGAATGAGCTGCCCCAAAGGACCCAATGCCCCTCCAGGCAGATACCGAGGGTCACAAGTGAGTGGGGGCTTCTGTGAGTGACTGGAATCTTGAAATCACTGGGCTTGAATCTTCTTTCCATTTCCAAAAATCTGTGACTCCGGGTCGGAGAAGTGATGGTGGAAGGAAGAGCGCTAAGATTTATAATGAAATCAGGAATAAAATCATGGGGCCATTGCTCTGGGTCCAAGAACCGTCAATAAAACAGGGGTGGCATAGTGCAGACTGAGACTGAGGCTTTGCTTGACTCTGCAGGTTGACGTCTTCCGTGGCTGAACACAAGCGGGCAGTTAGGCCCAAGCGCCGGGTTCAGGCTTCCAAAAACCCCCTGAAAATGCTGGCGGCAAGAGAAGACCTCCTTCAGGAGTACACGGAGCAGAGGCTAAATGTTGCCTTCATGGAGTCAAAGAGGATGAAAGTAGAAAAGAGTGAGTGTTTGGACATCACCCCACGACTGTCTGTAAGCTGCTCCAGATATGAACAGATACTCTGTTATTTTAATCTTGTCTTGTTTTCCTGCCTTGTGAAGACCAATACTGGTATTTCGCAGATACCCTTGACATGCAAGTAATATGTTTGCACATACATCTGCATTCTTGCCTAGAAGTTCTGTAACTTCTTTCACACAAATTCTTACAGCATGGGTCATCCATCTGTTCAGTTGGTGAATTCAAATTGTCCAGCTTGGTTGAGTTTTCTTTCAAGAGATTGGAGGAGAAGGATGTTTCTAGGTGTTGTAGTTCAGCTCATTTTTCAGTTCTGTAGAGCCGGACGCAATGCTTCTCCACTTAATCTTATTCAAGAGCAAATCATTTGATCTCTCATGGGAAAATGGCCCAAGTCAACGCTTTTCCTAGTCCTAGAGTTTCATGTTATTAAGTAGTGCATAAACCAGTGCTTTTCCATTTGTGCTTGGTAGGAGTCTCAGTGTCTCAGAGTTGAGATGTGGGTTGATTGGAGCAGGAGTGTTGGGGTGGGCTGAATGAATGGGGGGGAGTGGGGGAGCTCCAGCCTCTCTGCTCCCGCTTGAGGCTGGGTCACACTGCTTTTCTCTACCCTGTAACAAGGAGTTCTGTGGTACTGAAACAGTAGTTTTCTTGGTGGAGGTAATAGCATGCGTAATCTTGGTATTTTTTTTAATATTCTTGCTATAATAATCACTTTTCTATAGTACCCATAAACCTATTTACTAAAGTTTTTCTTAGAAGTATAGTATTTAGAGGAAGTAATTGAATATTTTAATTATAACTGGGTTACTAAGAAAGTGCTTTTCAGAATGACTACACTATATGAATTGTCAGGTCGTGTTCTGTTTCCTCAAACTTAATTTCAGCAAAGGATTTTCTGAATTTCTCTCCAGCATATACACTTTTTAAAACAATATGTTGGAAAAATAAAGATTTGTTGGTATAAATGTTACGTACTTTTTTTCTGTTTCCACTTTTGGGGTACTCTGGATGGCTGGGTGATGACTAACTGACCCATAGATGTTTGCTGGTCTGCACTGAAAACCCAGCATCATGTAATTACAAGCTTAGGTCTGACAGTAGAGGACCTCAAGATATCAGCTAGTTGGTCACTTTGCCTCCAGAAAAAAAGTAGAACCTATTACCATATGAAGACATTTAGTGGCTGGGCATGGTACCTCACACCTGTAACCTCAGTACTTTGGGAGGCTGAATCAAGAGGATTCCTTGAGTCCAGGAGTTCAAGGTTAGCCTGGGCAACATTAGCAAGACTCCATCTCTACAAAAATAAGTTAAATTAAGAATTATCCAGGTGTGATGGTGCGCACCTATAGTCCCAGCTCCTTGGGAGGCTGAGGTGGAAGGATCACTTGAGCCTAGGCATTCAAGACAGCAGTGATTGCCTTACTCATACCTAAAAAAATATGGCGCAAAAGCTATAGACAAAATTTAATGCTTCATACAGGTATGAAAGCAATATAAAATATCAATAAATCATGCCAGAATAAAATACTTCTAAGAAAGGTGGGATTATTATAGGCGTGCCAAAAATGTTCAATGTTAATCTGTCAAAAGGTGAAAAATGTCTTCAAATTAAAGTGAAAATAACACCAACAACACATTAAATAAGATATGGTAATAAGTTAAGGAACAGAAATTCAATCTAAGTAAAATTCAGTGTAAGTAAAATAGAAATAATAGGATACTACCTATATATAATCCTATGTATTTACCCCGAAATAATAGCAAACATCGTCTTAGAAGATGAAACATTAAAGTCATTTTCATCTAAAAAAAAAAAAAAGACTGAGTGAGCTATGATTGCACCAGTCCAGCCTGGGCAACAAAGCAAGATCCTGTCACTGAAAAAACAAGAAAAAAAAAAAGAAAAAGCCTTTGGTGAAAGACATCTACCAGTCATCCTAGGGAATACATTTCAAAGTCTAAAAATTATTAGGGCTTATAACAGCTTTCAGAGGAATTGCAACAAATTAATTTCACTCCTAGTTTTATATGAAAGTAGCTAGTCCATGTCACTCAGTTTGTGTCCCTCTGCATGGTGAAGTGTGACACTTGTCAACAAGCAGTTTGTACTCTCAGTTCTGCATTTAGTCTTCACACAGTGGTTGAGTGTTGACCTGCACAGCCCATCAAACTCCAATGTGTTGCCCCCAGGATAGCCTTGAAAGACGTTTTTAGAGAAATGAAGTTTCAATAACCCACTGAACATGTGTGATCTTTCTACAGCCCTTCGGTTTTGTGCCAACATTCCATGTATTTTGAATATGAGTAAAAACTGATCTTTATTAAATGAGAGCAGACTTAAAGTGGCTTTGTACGCCTTAATGTTCACTTTGATTTATTTTAAATCTCTATGTTATCAGACCAGGAGGCACTGCGGTGAAAGATAATTTACTGTTCTAAAATATCAATTTAAAATAAAGAATATAAAAAAAAAGAAAGACAAAGGCAGTGAGTCAGTGGCAATCATTTCCAGTTGTAAACATTGGGCCTTCAAGTGCTGTTTCCTTATTTACCTGCCCAGTGTCTTCCAACTCCAACTTCTCAGAGGTCACTCTGGCAGGTTTAGCCAGTAAAGAAAACTTCAGCAACGTCAGCCTGCGGAGCGTCAACCTGACCGAGCAGAACTCCAACAATAGCGCAGTGCCCTACAAGAAGCTGATGCTGCTACAGGTCAAAGGTATCTCAGAGCAGCGGGGTGGAATGTCACGATGGCCAGTGGCTTCTCACGGGGGCGGGAATGTGTGCTTTTTGAAACTCTACTCGGTGGTAGATGCCATGCCACCTCCTCTCACTTAAGTGTCCCCAGATCCCACAAGGCAGGAAATACTCTGCCCACTGGGGCTGCAAGAGATCGGTAACATGCCTGGGGTTACGGCAGCTGATGGGTGTACAGAACAAGATTCAAACCTGAGTCTCCGCCATTCCAGAATCCCAGCTTTCATTCCTGCTGCCCCATGACCCCGCCACACATTGCCATGCAGTCACTGGGTGCACCCTAAGCAGGGTGGGTCCCTGCTCTCTCCTCAGTTTTCCTTGTGAACATCAGCTAGAGACGATGCAGGCCAGAGGGGGAGAGGCATGTTCTTGGAGGAAGAATCAAGGGAAGTAGAAGCAAAGGAGGCCTACTTTCCCCTCCAGTGCCCTTCCTGTTCATAGTAAGGGAGACTTGAGACTCCCAGGGACCCTCTGGGCCATAAGGAGAGAGACCCTGCTTCCTCCTGGTAGCCACCCCTCTAGATGTGTCCTCAGGAGGAGGACTGACACCGTATCCTCTGCCTCTGGGAGGGTTTCGGGTGTGTTTCTGCATAAAAACTGTCCCTTTTCATATATCTAAAAATACTTGTTACAAGCTCAAATAACCAATCTCTGTCCAGGTTCTAACTCAGAGGCTAGTAGTGTACTTCTGGAAAGATTGAAATCGACAAATCATTTAGGAGGAGGCAGTGCCTGCCTCCAAGCTGATTCCCATCGAGATGACCTGTGGTTTACCGTCAAAACTCCTGGAGGACAATCCCATGGGAGGGCATGTGTGCCTTCCTCTGCAGCGTGACTGGCAGATGTTATGGGTATAAGAGGTGGGACGGGTGGAAGGAGAGGCCCTAGAAGAGTGAAGGAGTGAAAAGAAGCATGTTTTCTCCTTTCCTGGGAGCCTTGATTAATACATGCACATGCTGTAAAAACACTGAGAATTGTCCTGAGAAGCATGGTGACACTTGAGAAAGCACTAAGCGGGAAGTAGTTGCTAGATAATGCTATCATGGTGCCTATGTTACCCCTTTCCCTCGCCATGCCACCCTGGGTCATGGGAACTAGTGTTAGTAGACAGGACTCTCTAGAATTGACAGAGTCCCCAGCAGGGATGCTTCAGATGTGAGGTGCGCCCTTGTCCCCACTCCCCTGTCTGGAAAGAAGGTGACTCTCTCCTCATGTTCAGGAAGAAGACACGTGCAGACCAGGCTGGTGGAACCTCGAGCTTCGTCGCTCAACAGTGGGGACTGCTTCCTCCTGCTCTCCCCCCACTACTGCTTCCTGTGGGTGGGAGAGTTTGCAAATGTCATAGAAAAGGCTAAGGTTGGTATCTGGAAAATAAAAATACTTTAGTTAACCTCTCCTTTATACACGTAGAATGCTCTTCCAGCTGTCAGATCAAGCATTAGAAAGCTTCTCACATGCCAGGTGTTTCACTCAAACTAGAAGGGATAGGTAGGTAGTAGTATTTATTCTTCTGAATGTCTCTCCAACAAGCTTTCATTAGGTGCTTAAGTGGGATCTTTTAGGACTATGACCTACACCTCCAGTGTTTAAATCCTGGTTTTATTCTCACTTCTGTGTAAGAAAGACATAAGCCTCACTTCAAAGTTCCTCTATCCAGGCACCTATGAAGTTCTGCCACAGACCTATTGAGTGAGAATCCCATGGGGGTAAAGCCCAGAGAATGGGCATTTTCTAAAAGCTTCCCATGTGCCCTGTTAAAGATTGAGAAATGTTGCTCCAAAGAATAGATACCCGTGAGTCCTTTAGTTACATTTTCTTGACTTTATTGAAAATACCAATAACTAGCATCCACCCATATCTGTAGTCACACAGGTTTCTTTTCAGACACACACCGTTTCTTTTCTCTGATTTTGACATGTGCCACTCTGTCTAGCCATGGGCTTTTCTTCCAGGTAATTGTGTTCATCTCTTTTTTTAGGCCTCAGAACTTGCAACGTTAATTCAGACAAAGAGGGAGCTGGGTTGTAGAGCTACATATATCCAAACCATAGAAGAAGGAATTAACACACACACTCATGCAGCCAAAGACTTCTGGAAGCTCCTGGGTGGCCAAACCAGCTACCAATGTAAGAGCTTACTATATTTCAGAGATTGAATGCAACTTGAAACCTCCTTTCTTTTCTCTTGGATAATTTTTCTAAACCAGCTACTTTGTGATATTAAATGTGATATTCTCCTACTGTTCTTATCCCAAAGCTGCTGGAGACCCAAAAGAAGATGAGCTATATGAAACAGCCATCATAGAAACAAACTGCATTTACCGTCTCGTAGATGACAAACTCGTCCCAGATGACGACTACTGGGGGAAAATTCCGAAGTGCTCCCTTCTGCAACCAAAAGAGGTATGGGCTCTACCTCCAGTAAGAAAGCACATCTAAAGCACTCTACATATGGCTGTCCAATAAAATGGATAGTTAGTGCCTAGTAAAAGTTGCCAGTGTTAGTTCTCACTGTAGAATATTCACAGCTTCTTTTGGGGGGGGAGAGCAGGGGGGCTCGCTTTCTTGTCCAGGCTGGAGTGCAGCGGGATGACCATGATGATCATGGTTCATGGCAGCCTTGACTTCCCAAGCTCAGGTGATCCAATTTATCATCTCAAGTAGCTGGGACTACAGGCACACACCACCACAACCAGCTAGTTTTTAAAATTTTTTGTAGACATGAGGTTTTGCTGTTTGCCTAGGTTTGTTTCAAACTCCTAGGCTCAAGCAATTCTCCCACCTTGGTCTACCAAAGTGCTGAGTTTGCAGGTGTGTGCCACCACACCCAGCTTTCATGGCTTAATAAAAGGATATTTGTGATTTCAAACCATTACTTACATCTTAAATACCAAGAAAGAATTTAGAATATTGTTCAGAGGCAGCATGGATCTTGGAAGGCTTTTCTATTTTAAGAAAAATGAAAATGTGACTTAATCCTAGCTCTTGCATTTTGTATAAACACTAAATAAAATAAAGTCCTTACATTTGAGGAGCAGTAGATAAATGTATATGTAATTTCTGGATTTTACACCAGTACATATTTATTAATTAGATATATTTCTAGTATCATTAGGTATGCTAAGTATTGAAAAAAATGTAGAAGACACATAGGGACTTAAATTTCATAGGATAGAAGAGTATTATAATGTAATCCAAAGCTAGGTTGAGTGTATGATATGTATGGGCACTGAAATGGGGGGGAAAAAGTCACAGAAAAAGAAATAATCGGAGTAATTTTAAAGAAAAGGTGAAAATTGAGCCTAGTTTATAGTTCAGTAATACAGCAGTGTGGATTCCTGGCAATGAAGGGAGATTTATTCTAAGAGAAAGAATAGAACAAACCACAGGGATGAAATTAAGAAATAGCGTTACATTCATGTATTCATTCAGCACTTAGTATAAAACCCCTGCTGTATGTATCATGTATAACATGGTCCTTAAGGATCTTGGAATTGTATACCAGAGAGAAGACGTCATGGAGTCTGAGCATGTATAAAGTGGCCTGTATATGCTAAGTGAATGAATGAGCAACTGAGAGAGAGAGAAACAAGGGAGAGGGAGGAGGGAAAGAAGACAGGAAGATGTACTTGAATAGCTCTTTCATGAATCCAAAGTTGTAGGCAGTTTGAGAGTTCAGAGTAGGGAATGTTAGCTTGGGCATTTGTTTTGGGGTTTTGTTTTTTTTTAAGGGATAAGGTCTCACTGTTTTGCCCAGACTGGTCTCAAACTCCGGGCTCCAGCTGATCCTCTTACCTCAGGCTCTCAAAATGCTGAGATTACAGGCATGAGCCACCACACCCTAGCTTGGACATTTAGCACATTAGAAGGAGGAAATCAGACCCCTAAGCAGAGGCTGCCTTGGCAGTGCAGTGCCAGCTGCAATCATGTGACCCTTCTTGTCTCCACTAGGATTTATGTCCTCACCCATTTGATTCACTGTCTGCAGAAACCTTGACTCACTGGAGCACATTCTTGAAGCTAACAAATTATTTTGTGCCATTTCCCCAGGTACTGGTGTTTGATTTTGGTAGTGAAGTATATGTGTGGCATGGGAAAGAAGTCACATTAGCACAACGAAAAATAGCATTTCAGCTGGCAAAGCACTTATGGAATGGGACCTTTGACTATGAGAATTGTGACATCAATCCACTGGATCCTGGAGAATGCAACCCGCTCATCCCCAGGTACTCCCGTGCTCATGGCCTGGCTCTGCAAACAGACAGATTCCCCCCGCAAGCCTCAGTTCTCAACATGGTCCTCTACTGTCGCTTTTTGTACATTTCAGTTTTCATAAGTGATTACGTGCAGAGGACAGTGAATATTCACGTCTTTAGCTTTTACCTAACTCATATAGAAGCATGGATGTTGTTGTATTAATAGTGTTCTGGAAGAGGTTTGTGTTCTATTTAATGTCTTGAAGGGAAAAGATAGTTCCCACCTGCAACATCCCCGGTGCTGTTGGACAGATGAGCACAATTGTTTAAACAAATCACATGCTGACATGAAAGGCTTCCCGGGATCTGGAATTCAGTCATAGATCTGAAGGTGCAAAAGCAACACGTAGCCTTCTAATTTCATGCCTTCCCAGTACAGCTCTGGAATTTCAGGTTTTCCTTGGCAGCAAATGATATTCATGCTTTTATGCCTTTGGGGGAGGGACAAAGGAGAATATGGTATTAATTATTGCAATTTTAAAATTCCCTACAGTATACTGGACTTTTAAAAGTCACTTCGGGGCCAGACATAGTGGCTCATGCCTGTAATCCCAGCACTTTGGGAGGCCAAGGTGAAAGAATTACCTGAGCCCAGGAATTCAAGACCAGCCTGGGCAACATGGCAAGACCTTATCTCTATAATAAATTAATTAATTAATTAACCAGGCCTGGTGACACACATCTGTAGCCCCAGCTACTTGGAAGGCTGAGGCAGAAGGATTGCCTGAACCCAGCAGGTCGAGGCTATGGTAGCTATGATTATGCCACTGTACTCCAACCAACTCCTCATAAATAAATAAATATCTAGTCATTTTGGCAAGTCCATAGAATATGCACAACTCTAAGAAATATGATTATGAATAAAATAATTCTTACATGCAAATAATCGTTTAACTATCAGACCAAAAAGATAAAAATACTTTTTAACTAAGTGTGCCGTATAATAAATTAGAAATGGATATGCTACCAGATACTATAGAATACTGAATACCAAACAACTTCCTTTTAATGTTTCCCACTGAACTAGTATACAAATTTCAACTTTCTGGGGCAGGCGCGGTGACTCACACCTATAATCCCAGCACTTTGGGAAGCTGAGGTGACAGGATTACCTGAGCCCATGGGTTTGAGACCAGCCTGCACAACTTGGCAAGACCTCATCTCTACAATAAATCAAGAAAAATTAACCAGACATGGTGGCACATGCCTGTAGTTCCAGCTACTTGGAAGGCTGAGGCGGGGATCTCCTGAGTCCAGCAGGTCGATGCCACTGCCCTCCAGCCTGGGCAGCAGAGTGAGACTCCAATTCAAAAAAAAATTTTTTTTTTCAACTTTCCTTCCTAGTTTCCTGCTTTAAAATCCAATTATTGATTTTATTATTAATTATCATGATAGGAATCATTAAAAATATGTCAACGTGGTGAATAATTTTAAAATCCTTTTTAAGCAAATGCACATTTAACATTGGTGCTGTAACAACTAGTGTTTTAAGAACTAACACTAGGACTAAAAAGATTATTTTATTTGGTATGGTGAAAGAAAAAAATACGGCTGAAGCATAAAATCCCTATGATGGCCAGTTTATATTAAACAGTGACATAATCCCAGGTCTGAAGGTAGATAAGTGAGCACCTAGCCCCTGGTTTTCAACATCTCTGAGACAGAATCACTAGGGGAGCTTTTAAAAAATAATGCATTTGCTGAACCCAGCCCCAGAGATGTGTTTTCAGTGTGTGAGGGTTGGTACTTATGTGTTTGTGTGTCTTAAAAGCTCCCAGGGATTTTAAGGTACAGCCATTACACACACCCAGCCCCTCCTAACAAACGAGGAGGCTGAGCTCTCCAGCATGGTTCCCACCTGTGAGCCAGGAAGGCAGTGGAGAGATGCCCCACTGCTGCAGGTGTATACCTATCACACTGCAATCTGCTGGTCTGTCCTAAAGCTTCAAAGTGTAAAAGACAGATTTCTAAAGCGGAAGCCAGGAACCCTTTCTGGAGTCATGTTAGAAACTCTGCAGAGCAGGATTTGCATAAAAGGCAGTCCTTCGGCTATTTTTTTGATAAAGACGAGAGCCTTTCAAGGCACATGAGCTCTCCATAGTTGCTAATGTTTGGTTGTGAAAGTCCCATGAGAGCACGAGGTGGAGTATTTGTGTTCTGCATTTATCCTTTCCACTTCCTTTGAGACGGGCAGCTTTTTTGATGTGCCTCAGTGGTGACTGTCCTTCTGACCAAACAGAAAGTGCCTGAAGCAAGGTCACAGCAGGCACAAGCAGCTCTACTGTTTGGTCCATGGGCCCAGGTCACACCAGAGATGGATTTGGGGGATGAAAAATACCTGCACGTCACCCTCGGGGCTGTGCCCTCTCCAGCCTGGATTTCCTCAGCTCCATCTTCTTCTACGTCTCCTATGTTCTTGGGCTCAGTATCCAATTCTGAAATCCTGAGCCCACAGGAGGCCGCCAGGTTGGGCTGGGCCGCTCCCTTCCCTGAGTCTTTGTGCTCTCCCCGCCTGCCACTGTGGCCAGTGGTCTAGAAATAAGTGTGTACAAATTCACTTTATGAAATATGAAAGTATGTTCATTTTAGTAATGGGGTATCTCTATCTGGAAAGCTTCATTGTAACATGACTTAAAATAATAGAGAAATTTAGGGTACGCACCGGCTCTTCCTTTAAATGGGGTCCCAATCCAGTGTGCACCTGCAGGGATCCAAAAAGGAACTAGGCCAGAAGGGGCAAGAAGTCCAGCCTGCTGGCTTTCCCATCCCCTTGGCACACCCCGGGACCAAAAGGCTTCAGGGCAAAAAATAAAATGGTTTCCCTCCATTTGTAAACCTACCCAGGAAATAAAGGTTTCTAAAAAATAAAATCGCTTATTGTATTAAAAAAGGTTTTTTTTTTTTTTTTTCAGTTTGCTAGATTCCTCTATTTTAGCATAGCTTAATCTTGGTTCTCTTCCTATCTACTCCCTACCCACCCACCCACCCACCTACCCACCCTGCAGAAAAGGACAGGGGCGGCCGGACTGGGCGATATTTGGGAGACTTACTGAACACAATGAGACTATTTTGTTCAAAGAGAAGTTTCTGGATTGGACAGAACTGAAGAGACCTAGTGAGAAGAATACCGGGGAACTTGTCCAGCAGAAGGTATTCCAGGTGCTCAGCCTCAGACTCCGGGCTTGGTTTGGGTCCCAACAGAGGACCTTGATGTAAAATGATCACATTAGAGTAGGCAGCATGTCCATCAGCCCATGGATTTGTCATTTTCTTGTGGGGAGAACACCCAAAAGCCTCTCTCCTAGCTACTTCGTAATATACAGTACTTCACTGCTAACCACAGTCACCACAGTCGCTGTGCAACAGGACACCAGAACTTATTCTTTTGTTCAGTTGTCACTTTGTACCCATTGATCAGCTCTCTCATCCCCTTGCCTTCTCCCGCATACAACAAACACACATGTCAAGATATCAAGTTATACGCCATACAAAAATATACAGTTATACTGTGTCAATTTTTTTAATTTTTAAAATTAAAAAATAAAAGATAACCCCCACACAAAGTGACCTCAAAGCTAAAAACCTTCCCAGGATCCACTAGGTGAACAGCAAACTGGTTTCCAATTATAATCCAACTCCAGGAGGTGAAAATAGCTCCGTTTGCACCCGTTCTCAGCATCCCATGCACTATTGCGTCGATGGGTTTTTAGGTCTCCCAGAGTCTTTCTGGAAATGCAGTCTTCCCCTAAATGCAGTTAGATGCCCCGAGACAACGTGTGGAAGCTGTGTTTTTACACTGTCCCAGTTGAAATAGCGTGGAGCTTGGCAAGGAATGGCTGTGGAAACAGAGGCAGCTGAACCAACATTTTCGTGTTCCCTTGTAGGAAGACCCCAGGGCCGACGTCAAGCCCTATGATGTAACGCGGATGGTGCCCGTGCCCCAGGCGGCAGCAGGCACCGTGCTGGATGGGGTGAACGTTGGCCGTGGCTATGGCCTGGTGGAAGGGCCCGACAGGAGGCAGTTTGAGATCACCAGTGTCTCTGTGGATGTGTGGCACATCCTGGAATTCGATTACAGCAGGCTCCCCAAGCAGAGCATCGGGCAGTTCCATGAGGGGGACGCCTATGTGGTCAAGTGGAAGTACATGGTGAGCACCGCAGGTCAGTGAGCACTCTCATTTTCTTCCAGCCCAGAGGGGCCTGGCCCAGCAGCCCTGGAGCAAGCTTCTCAGGGCCCTGCCATGCTACACGCTGGTCATGGGCCTCTCAGAGCCACTTAGTCAACCCTAGGGACGAAAAGAAGTTGGGCCAAATTCCTGACAACCTCCAATGTGCACTTACAGAAATCAAGCTTGCGTGCAAGGCTTCTCTGCTGCCCGCCCTCCCTCCCTCTTCCCATCCCCGGAGCTTTTCTAGGAAAGTGATGATTTGCCTCCAAATGATATTTACTATGTGGTTGTGTGCTGCTTCAATTAAAGTCGTTAAGTAGAGCATATCTGGATGATTTAAAACTGGAACCAAATGCTGGCATAACGTTATAGTAAATACACACATACAAGATTTATTTAAAAAGTAAAAGAGGCTGTTTCCTCTGAGGCTGAGCACACTAGCAGTGCTTTGTGGATCTGGCATAAAAAAAATACATAGTCAAATTCCCTGGTTCCTGTCAGCAAAATACCCATAGCAAAGCTCTCAGTTGGATGCTTGGTGAGGGGAGGAGAAACCATGAACTTTGGAGAGATGGTCCCTTTTCCCTGTCAAGAAGTCACCTTTGTCCACAGCTTCTCATCCCCCCCAGTTAGGAGAGCGCATCACAATTCTGACTGCAACTCCCAAGAGAGCTTTTCACCTCTTTACAGCTCCCTGGCTGTCCAGGACTGGCTGCCCCCAAGGCCACAGGAAGCAAAGGCAGTCGTTTACTGCTCAGATATCCATAGGCTTGTAATCATGTGATTTATTTCCTGATTTATCAAAGATGGGTTTCAATCAATTGACAGCATTTCCTGAGCGCCTACTCTGTATAAGACACAGTTTGTAGGGACTAAGTGGCTATTTCAGACCCTACCTCCAACAAGTGTAGGATATTAATGACACTGAGACAAGTGCAGGGAGAGGTGACCATCCTCCATGCGATGTGAATCACTGGAGACTGGACCCAATAGTAGGAGGACAGCCCCGCAAACCACAGCCTGAGCAACCAGGCATGATTGGGCTGGTGACAGTGAGGGTTGACGGGGCAGCATGGTATGCAGAGTCTGGGCCCCAGCACCCGATGCAGGAGTCGTGAGTTTGGCTACAAGAGGAACTGACTCGAGCTTGGGCTACCGAACACCCCAAACTTCAGGGGCTTCTTAAACACAAGTAGGAATGGGATCTTCCAGGGCCTGGGTAGCTCCATCCTCTCCTTCCAGGGAGTGGTGAGGTGTCAGATGAGGACTCCTGCAGGAGGGGCATTTCTCACCTGCTTAGTTACTCATGAGTGATCTAGCTACTGGAACTGCTCCCTTTTTCGTAAGGACGTCCTGTACCTTGGAGGAAAGGCTACAGGCACTGGGACCCTAGGGCCTGGGTTGTAGAATCTCAGTCCCTTACTTACCAGTTATTTCACCTGTCTGAGCCTTAGTTTTCTTACCCGGAAAATGGGGGTTCTGATACCTAGCTCACAGGATGTTATAATCTGGTTTATAGGATATTTAGCAGGGTGCCTGGCTCGTGTTCACACTGTAGGTGTAGGAAAGACTCAGCCCTCATGACTTTAGGAGCAGCAGCATAATTACCATGTATACCTTGAAGATAAGGTGGCAATTCCCAGAGTCATAGTGGATTTAAGCCCCTGATCTGATGCAGAGGTGACAGGCTGCAGTAATAACCTTTGCTGTTGGTGGCAGTGAAGATAATAAGGGGAATCTAGTGTGTTTGGGGATCTTCGCACCTTTGGAGCTGTGGAACTGAGAACTTTAAGGAACAAACTTTAAAGACACCCATAGTTTCCATTCTTAAAATGCAGAAAGGGAAATGTATATTGTCTAAAACAAGAGTAAGTTTTGAAATTTAGTCATTTTCTTACCTTAGCTGTTAGTTATGAGAAAGCTGTAATAATGGTCAGTGAATGAATGAATAAAACTGTATTAAAGTGAATTAACTAAAATCAAATGATGCTAAGACTACCAGGACCTTCACGGACTGTTGACTTGGAGACCCCTAAGAATCATAGTTTGGCTCAGGCGATTCCTCTCTCTATTTCTTCCTCTGTGTGGTACCTCACAGCCAGCTCTAGCAACATCTTTATGAGCAAAGTTACAACTTTGAGAAAGTTCAGCTGTAGAGAATTGAGTTAGACCAGGGAGCGTTCAGATTCCAGACCATCCCTCTAGGAGCAGAGGAACACAGCCCAATGGCATTTGCAGCTGCTCTGTAGCCATCACTGGAGCCAGGTGACACCCCTTGGTGACAACAACTCCAGCTCCTCCATCACTCCTGTCCCATGGGGGCCACACCTACAAACAGGACTGAGTCAGCGCTGAGGGCTCTCCTCTGCGCTGGGTCAGCAGACAGCTGCTCGGGGTGCCCAGTGAGGCTGGGTCAGGCTTTCTGGAAAGTGGCACAGGCTGAGTTCCTATAAATAGGTGGTTCTGTCCTATTTACAGGACATGAGCGGTTCTTCATACCTCTGTGTTCTATTACTCTTAAATAGAACTACTGGTAACAAATTTACTCTTGAAGGAGTTATTATTTTTTAGAGAGAGGGTCTCGCTCTGTGGCCTAGACTGGAGTGCTATGGCACGATCATAGCTCACCACAGCCTCAGTTTAGAATTCTTACAAATAAAAACATAGGCTCTACATTTCTAAAATTAAAAATTAATAAATACACTAAAATTAAGTTTATATAGTACTAAACTTGCATATGTTAAGGATAATTAGTGAAATGTCTGTTTTATGAAGTACCTTTAAGGCAATACAGTGCAATTTTAGGTTTATACACTCAGGTCTATTTTAGAATATTAGGGTTTGATGGTGGTTATTTAAGTGTGAATACATATTTATATAATGTATTGGAGTACTAACAAATTCTAAGGTCTATATAAACCGTTGTGATCTATTTTAAGCGTATCTTTCCCCAGTAATCGAGTTAACATGATGAATTTTCACTACTTTGAGGAATGGAATTGCTAACCAAAGGCAAACTTCTGTTGCTAAGTAAGTTAGCAGATATTTCCATTGAGTGACTTCCAAATTCATTGTGGGGATTTATAATCTACTCATTGGTGGTTTGTGTGTAACTTGGCTCTCTTAAAACACACAAACTTGACCATTTCAGATCCACAGTAGATGGCACCAGAGGCTGTTCTTAGTCAAAATACTTTAAGAAATTATTAGAATCATTTATGAAAATTGAGTTATGTATACTTTGCTAAACAAAGGACCAAAAATCTATGTTCCCTGACATTTTAAGAATTTCAGTGAGCTTTCTTCTTACCTTTAAACCTCAATGCAACTGAGATTTTATAAATGGAATTGGAGCTGAGAAGAAATTAAGGGAATATAGAATTCATTTTTAACATGCACGTGCCAACCAACTGCATTCTTCCACTATTGATTCCCACTCACCTGGGCCTTTGAGTCAAGAACTTGAAGCCCAACATGGTGGTTCATGTGTGTAGTCCCGGCTACTTGGGAGGTTGAGGTAGGAAGATTGCTTGGGGCCAGGTGTTTAAGACTGCAGTGTGCTATGGTCCTGCCAATGTACTCCAGCCTGGGCAGCAAAGCAAGACCCCATCTCTAAAAAATAAAAAAAGAAAGAATTTGGTCTCCTGACCTCACTCAGCCTAGAAGGTTCTGCTTCCTGATGGCCCTCATCAGGTCTCTTCCATCTCCTCACAAGACCTTCCCTCAGCAGGCAGTCCATTAGCCCAGTCCTGCCCAGTGTCATCTCTCGTCCTCATAGCACTTATCACCGTCTAAAATTGTCTTACTCATCTGTTTGTTTATTAGAATGAAAGCAAGGAAGTTGTTTGTCTTGTTCATCATTGTACCCCCATTTCCTGAAGAGTTCCCGCTCAGTGAATATTTTTTGAATGAATGAAAGAAGGGAATCTAGAGTAAGATATGTCCCTAAAGGTAGAGATGCTGAGGTCTGCAATGCGGTCTAAAATGCCCCTTGACCAGTTAACCTTCCATGGCCACTCCCCAAGCAAGCGGTTGGCTCTTCCTCCTTCATGTTCACTGCACGCCTATGAGGTACCTGCCACAAGCAAGTGGTTGGCTCTTCCTCCTGCATGTTCACTGCACGTCTATGAGGTACCTGCCACAAGGACCGGTGGCTCTTAATCCAGGCAACAGCCCAGTGGCAAACGTGAAATCCCAGATTATTTTATGAAGGTGGTAGTCAGCAGTCTATCTCCTGTATTTCTGACAGAACTTGGCAACATCCAAGTTTTCTCTTTTTCACTAGAATGGTTTTAGCAGTCTGCATTTTTCCTTTATGTTTAAAGCTGGTCCAGCTGCTGTTTTTGGTATCTTCTCTCTAACAGCTAATCATTTGCCAAAGAGTAGAGTCATAGGGAAGATGTGTTTGTGTCTGTGTGAGCCCTTGGTTCTGCTTTGATGGTCACCAAACACTGAAAGAAATGATTCTGTCACATTCTTGGCGCGGTCTGCCGTCTCCCTCTGGGATGACGGGTGTTTTTCTTAGGGTATCGGTTGGGCCCTTCAGATCATCTTTCTCCACGCTGGAGGACTCAGCTCAGGGAGCTGGAGGAAGGGTGGCTTCTGTCTTCCCATGGCCTGACAGGCCTTCCTTCCAGGTGTGAGTGGTTTCTCCTCAGCCCAGGCCTGAGGCTATCTCTTCACCCATGGTCCTCGCAGGCCCTGGAGAGGTGAGCAGGACTTGCTTCTCCTCGGGCTTCCCAGCTGCTGACCTGACTTTCGGGCACCCTGTGTGTTTGCAGTGGGAAGCCGGCAGAAGGGAGAGCATAACGTGCGGGTGGCTGGCAAGGAGAAGTGTGTCTACTTCTTCTGGCAAGGCCGCCACTCGACTGTGAGCGAGAAGGGCACGTCGGCGCTGATGACGGTGGAGTTGGACGAGGAAAGGGGGGCCCAGGTGAGTCCTCCCACCAAGACCCAGAGGGGCATCCGTCCCAGGGAGCTGAGGATGTGGCCTGGCCCTGCCATTCTGATTCTCCTGAGTGAGGACCAGGCCACCCAAAGGCCCCATGTGTTCCCCCTGCTTCCCAGGCTGCAGTGTAGGATCCAAGACAGAGTGTTGTGTCTGCAGATAGTAAACCCACAACAAGCCCAAAGAGCCGATAAGGAACTTTGAAAGGTTCCCTTAACTCATCATCAGGAGGTATAAGTGAAACAAGGAGATTCCCTCATCTGCTTCTAAAAGTGGTGGCGACTTTTTAGAGAGTAGATCGGGCTGGCAAGGAGGCTCGCAGGAAGAGGACCCTCGCATGCTTCTGGTGGGAAATGTGACTGGAACAGCCATCCTGAAGAGCAGGTTTGGCTCAAGAACCCTAAAAACTCAATCAGATATTCCATTTACACAGACCCACCTTGGGGGAGTATCCAAAATTCCTCACAGCAGCTCCGTGGTTTTTCTGGAACTCATCAGAGCGGGCCACCCCTCACCCTCTGCCACACAGACTGAGGTCTATTTGGGTTCCAGGCCTCCAGCACCCATGTGGGGGCCCCAGGTGCCCCTCCTAGCTCCTGCTGCTCTCACCCTCCCCCCAGGTGCTCTAGCCTCTTCCCCCTTCCCCGTCCCCCTTCCCCTTCCTCCACCTGTGGGTATACTCAACCCTCAGCCTCCTGTGGCAGGTGTTGATTCCAGGGTCCCCAGTTCTCCTGTCATTCGCTGTCCCTTTACTATGCTTTTTCTTTTCCACAGCACTTTCCGCCACCTAAAACTACACAATCATTTTGTCTACTTATTCATTATCTTTCTTCCCCAATGAGCATGATAAAGCCCATCTCTGCCCTGGTTCTATAACCCCATGGCCTGTAGCCCATTATTACCCCAGCAGGGTTATACTGCCTGTGGGGACTGCCGCCACCATCCAAGGTTCTAGCAACATTTCTTTTAAACATTTGGATGGCCTGTGCCTTGCAGCTCATCCTTTAGCACCAACAGTTAAGAGTTGATTTCGGTTTTTAGAAAGCTCTACGTGCAAATATTTAACAGTAGCAGAAGGGAAGACAGCAGAGACATTTTCTCCAGAAGTATATCAACCCTCACCCAGCTTTCCACAGTCCTAAGAGTCAATCACCTTCCCCCAAAAATATTTAAATGTGTATTTTCTATTATGGACTATATTTTAGAAATGGTTGCTGGTGACAGATACATTTTAGTTTATTACTAATAGTGGGTAATTTCAACTGCCTTCCCCTTTTATTATACAGGCCATGAAAGAATATGCTACAATCATGCCTTCAAAATTATCTTCAGAGTTTTGAGTCTTAATCTCTCTAGTTTGAGCATTTCGTTTTTCATCAATCCAACAGATGGAAAGTCCTTTCAGATATATAAAAACATGCCACAAAATGGCCCCTGGTTCTGCAACATGGGCCCCGAGATGAATAAAATACCTCTTGGGGAGAAATGCTTTCTAACTCAGTAGTCCCCAGAGCATGTCCTCTTCAGGAGAAGATGTCCTTCCAGAGTGAGCGGGAGCTGACTCAGCCCTGACATTACTTAACACTAAGGTAGCCCCGAAGGAATAAAATGCACTCACGGCACAGGGGCCCTATGAGTGGACTGCCGGCATGTCCCAGAGGAGGCAGTTTCCGCAGAATTACTAAGTCTGGGATCAGTCGTTCTTACTGCTGAGGGGTAGACTTTGTTAAAAATGTGTTTAAGTCAATCCTTTTCCATCAGTACTATGGAATACCATTCAAATATCGAAATTCATGTTTTAAAAGAATATTTGATGACAGAAAATTAAGTAAAGAAAATGAGAGTGTAAAGCAACCTAAAACAACACTCCTATTTTCTTGTAGAAAGAAGTATCTACCTGAAAAGTACTTTGAAGGGAAGGCTGAGTGCTAGAATTTTAATTGCGTATGCCTTTAGATAATAGTATTTTCACTGGCTTTGGTTTGAATGTCTTGATGTTTTTCAGATTTTCTACAGCAGTCATGTATTCTTTCTTTTTTTTTTTTTTTTTTTGAGTCAGTCGGAGTCTCACTCCATCGCCCAGGCTGGAGGGCAGTGGCATGCTCACGGCCACCCCAGCATCAACCTTCTGAGTTCTGGCGATCCTTCTGCCTCAGCCTTCTAAGTAGCCAGAACTACAGGCGAGCGCTACCACAATTGGCTAATTTTTTATTTTATTATAGAGATGAAGTCGTGCCAAGCTGCCTGGGCTGGTCTCAAACCCACGGACTCAGGCAATCCACTCTCCTCAGCCTCCCAAAGTACTGGGATTACAGACTGAGCCACCAAGCCTGGCCAGTCATGTATTCTTTTTATGACTTGGGCAACCCTGTCCCTGTTACTTATTTCACTATGTTTAAACTTGAAGGTCCAGGTTCTCCAGGGAAAGGAGCCCCCCTGTTTTCTGCAGTGTTTCCAAGGGGGCATGGTGGTACACTCTGGGAGACGGGAAGAGGAAGAAGAAAATGTGCAAAGTAAGTGACTTTTACTGCTGGGTTCTGATTTTTCCCCCTCTCCTGGAAGTTATTTTTATAGGCCAGGGGATTTAAAGTCAGCCCTCTCTTCATATAGCTGTGGCTTTACCACTGAATGCCTCCTTATGTCTGCCTGGTAGATCAGCTTTATGGGAGCCCACAGCCCACCCCCTCGTCTAGAATTTCCTTGGGATCCATTGTTGCATGTCGGAGGCTGGGAGATTGCTTCACCTGACACTGAGTCTCACGGGGCTCTGTCTGCTCTTTATAAGAGGAAAGTATCAGTGGATCTTCTATTATAAATCATGAGATTTTTGTAGGCCAACATCCAGAAAAAGAAATCTTAGCTTTAAGCCTTTTAGAATATGCCTGTTATAGGACTTGGAAAAATGTTTTTTTTTACATTGTGAACTTTTGGCAACCTGCTTCTAACTCCAAAGGGATTTTTCTTCGGGGATGGGAATAGGACCAGATGCCTCCAGCCCAACAGGATTCCATGCCACAGGGCTCAGCCCACTGGTCCCTTAAGTCCCTGGGACGTGGTGGCTGCTGTCCTGACAGCACAACAGGGACCAGGGAGGGCCTCTTTCCTTCACGATCTCACTTGGTTACTGTGTGCCGCTGGCGCCCCCTGCAGGCGAATGGAGGCTGTACTGTGTGCGAGGAGAAGTGCCGATGGAGGGGAATTTGCTGGAAGTGGCCTGTCACTGCAGCAGCCTGAGGTCCAGGACTTCCATGGTGGTGCTCAACGTCAATAAGGCCCTCATTTACCTGTGGCACGGGTGCAAAGCTCAAGCCCACACGAAGGAGGTTGGAAGGACCGCCGCAAATAAGATCAAGGAACAGTGAGTGTTGTGTGTCTGTGACGAGCTGTCCACAGAAAGGGCTTCCCAAGGGGATGTGAGCAGACGGAGGCGGGACAGGCTCCCCACACCCCCAGATGCCTGTTGCACTAAAGCGACTGCCACAGGGATGGCTGTGAATGATGCCAGGGACACTGACATTCCGAGTAGCCGTCTCAGCCCAGACCTCCCACTGGGGGGCTTCTCCCACTTTCTGGGGGTTTACCTACCTCAGCAAGAGGCCACGTAAGGGGTGAGGAAATGACCCTTGCAGGCAGTTTCGGTTCTTCCTTCATCATTGCGGTTCAGCTTTTGAATGATAAGCCTCGAGTCCTTCATTGTATAAAGAAAGCAGATGTCAAATCGCTTTTAGGGGTTCAGAGTTTGATTTTTCAGAACAGTGGTGTGTTTAGAAGCCACCAGAGTTTGGGAAACCACCATCTGTCTTAAGCTGTGAGATATCCCCTTTGAAAGAACGACTGTGTACCCATCCTTGAGGGCAGCCACCCAATGGTGCCTCATGGGGCTCTCAGGGTGATTCTGGGCTCAACATTCCCATTGTTACATTGTGTTTCTGTCCCAGGCAGGCACCTGTGGCTGGCCACTCACAGAGATGGCGCACTAGGAGTTAGCACTGAGTGAGGCCCTTGAGAAAGAGGGAACACCAAGGGAGGATATGGTGATGGCCGGTCCCCAGCTGGCATGGGCTGCCGCCATGGCTCTGAGCTTCCCAGTAGCCCTAGTAGCCTGTGCAAAACAGGCATCACAAGCAGCCAGAGAGAGCCCAGTGTCACCCAGTCACTTGAGGGGGGGTACCTGTGACCTGCAAGGACCTTAGTAACTTCCTCACAGTAAAAATGAACAGCTGCCTAGGGTCACAACCTACCATCAAAGTGCAATTTGGTGCCATCTATTCTCTGGGCACTCCATTCTCTGACCTCTCCACAGTGAAACAGAAGGAAGCAAGATGTTTATCTCAAACACTACCTGTGGGTGACGGAGAAGGGAGGGGTGACATGACATTCAGTGGGCGTCCCAAGCATTCACAGCCCATCAGACTATCCATTTGGGCCACAGAGGGACAACAGAACCGTAAAGAACTCATTCATTCCACAGACATTTACTGAGCACCTGTTGGGTCTCAGCACAGATGGAGGGACTTGGCAGTGAATAAACCCAAGTCTCTGTCCTTATGAAGCTTATGTTCTAGCAGAGAGAAGGATAAGAAATTGTGGTTACATTCTTGTATATAAAAATATGTATGATTTTTATGACGTCATACATTCCTCCCTAGGGTCAAGCTACCCCTCCCAACCACACACACAAACTATAGAGTGTTTTTTTTAATTCATGAATGACAACTGCTTTCAGTTAGAAAGTAGAAGAGACAGTGAACTGATCTGTAATTTAGTTCTGAATAATTACATACTTCATCCTCGGGGCTTATGAAAGGGACCGTCGTTTCTCCACAGGTGCCCCCTGGAGGCAGGACTGCACAGCAGCAGCAAAGTGACCATACATGAGTGTGATGAGGGGTCCGAGCCACTGGGCTTCTGGGATGCTCTGGGAAGGAGAGACAGGAAAGCCTATGACTGTATGCTTCAAGGTAACGTGACACTCCGTACCCTCTGGTCGTTATTATTATATTATTTTGAAACTTATTAATTTATTCAGTATTTGTTGAGCATGTTCTGAGCAACCCACAGTGAATTAAACCTAGGCTGTGTCTTCATGGGCCTACCATCTGACGAGGAGGCTCAGTAATATGTATGACTAATCATAACGCAAAATAAAAGTTACTTGGCATAAGTAACTGGTGAAGGAGGTTGAGTGTTAAAGAGAAAACAAAAGATTAGTTTCACCAGGAAAAGTCACACACAGCTCCAGGGAATGGGTGGCATTTACATGTGCCTTGGAGGTTGGTATGCTTAAAGAAAAGAAAAATTCCTGAAGTGGAGGAGCAGTGGCACAAGGTGAACCTGGCTATCTGGTGGGCCAGGACCCTGGGTATGGTGGTGGCTCAGATGAGAGAGTCATCAGGATCAGGTCGGGGGCCTCAAATGGGAGGCCAGATATGCTGGGCCTATGATAGCGTCCCTGGTCAGCTGGAGGTGACAAATGCGGATGGCCCATGCTGGGGAAAGAGGGGTTCTGT
The DNA here is from genome assembly GCA_027257055.1 of Cephalopachus bancanus. Taxonomy (NCBI): domain Eukaryota; kingdom Metazoa; phylum Chordata; class Mammalia; order Primates; family Tarsiidae; genus Cephalopachus; species Cephalopachus bancanus. Next base: position 10,405,979 of record JAPVLO010000014.1, read on the forward strand.
GCTCAGGAGGACACACGCTCCCCTGTGTGGGGGACAGCGTGGCTACTCCCTAAGCTGTCTTTATTTTTCCTGCTCCTGGTATTCTAAGTCAGTCAAGGCCTTCCCTTCTCCCAAGATACCTAAATCCTACATATGTTTCTTCTGGTTCTTTATTTCATGTTTCATCTTAATACCTCCGTCTGTCTGGAATTGAGCTTGATGAGTGTTGTGTTCTGCTGATGGGCCAGTTTTTTTTCTTCCAAGGAGCTAGCTTAACCTGGGCCCTGAGACTTCAGGTGCCCATGGGTGGTTCAGCTCACAGAGTCTTGGGGAAAGATACTACCCTGCAGGGTCTTTGGAACTCAGACTACCACTTCACCACCTTCCTAGTTGTGGCCACCTAACAAAACTATGGTTCTCTGGGTTTGGGGGTGGGAGCCAGGGAAGGAAATGACCTCTTAACTTATTTCCAGAGTTATTAAGTTGTCTAGAAGGACACTGGTCGGTGCTGTACCAAATAGGCATCCCCATTCACTAAACAAAGTTTAGTGTGAAACACATGCTTTCCTGACTTTCTTCAAATACAGATTAACATAGGTAAAGCAAACTTTTAATCAGTTCTGATAAGCCAAGCACTCTTTCAGCACCTTATATACAGAGGATGCCAAAAAAAAAAACTATGCACGTTTTAAGAAAGGAAAAAATTATATTAAAATTGTAATACTCAATAAGATGAATGCAAGTCATGTTTGACTTCTGCAGTTACAAGGGGTAACTCAGTGGTTACCATCAGCATCCAGACACTTCTGATTACGCAAATATCTCTTAACATCACTTAAAGTGTGTGTACATTTTTTTGGCACCCCTGGTATATTGACTTCATTAGTATAACCCAACACTCTCCCATCTTTACAGAAGAGGAAAGAGGCACAGAAAAGTTAATCAACCTGCCTGAGGTTGGACAGCAATGGAGTGTCCTTCCTCATAACCACTCCATTCTGCCTCTCAATTTTCTTAAATTTTTATTTATCTTTTTAAATATCACACCTATTGAGGATAGAAAATGTTCGAAATTACAGAAAAGTGCAAAAAGAAAATAAGTTGCTTATAACCACACTTCTCAGAGGTAACCAGAATTCACATTTCTCCATGCTATACATAATATCTATTTTTGAAAATAAAAGTTGGACCTACTGTTTTATAACCAGACTTTTCTCTTTATTATGAATACTTTCCCAAGTTGTTTGTATTTAGACTTTTAACGACTGCCAAGTATTCCGTGAATATTCCATGAATACATGCCACTCTCTACCTCACAGTCTCCTACAGTTTGGGGAGCTGAGTTGTTTCCAATTTTTCTCTATTACATAATAATGCGGTTTGAATTTTTTTTTTAAGTGTGCATTAGGGATGTAAATGTATTCCTAATTAAGGTTGATTCCTAGAGATGAAAGTGCTGTGCCAAAGTACCACAGTCATACGGCATGTCCCCGTATGTCAACAAGTGTCCCCAGAACACTGTGCTGGGTTTTGTTCTCACTGCAGTGGCAGAGTTCACCTCCCAGCACAACCATAAACTCTGCACGTTGTCCGCCCCTCTTTGCCAACTTGATGTGGGAAACAGCTAAGCAGTGTTGTAGCTTAATTATTTAATTAGAATTACTGTTGAACACATTTTACATACACACATATATATACATATTAGATATACATATATGTATACATTTTTAGCAATTTGTATTTCTACTTTGATCGATGCTCTATTTTTGCCTTTTGCACATTTGAGATATTTATTTTTTCCTTTCCTTATTACAAATAATTCCTACTTGGTTACTTAACTTTTTTATTTCTAAAAGATTTGTTTTACATTGTAGTTTTGCACTACAGCATTTCATTTACTGCTCAAGTCTCTTCCCTTTTGATTACTTCTTTTACTGTTGTAATTAAAAAGGCAGTTTCCCCTCCAAGCTCAGATGAGTCCTACCTATGTTTCTCCTCATCCTTTGGACTATTTCATGTTTTACCTTCTTTCTTTAGCCCATCTGGAATCTACCTTGAGACATTTGGCGTCTTCAGCTTTTTTCTCTCTTCTTTCAAAGATCCTGGAAGCTTTAACTTCGCACCCCGCCTGTTCATCCTCAGCAGTTCCTCTGGAGACTTCTCAGCCACGGAGTTTGTGTATCCCGCGCGTGCCCCATTGGTGGTTAGCTCCATGCCCTTCCTGCAGGAGGACCTGTACAGTGCTCCCCAGCCAGGTGAGTCCCCCCAGGGCAAAAGACACATTCCTCAAAGCCTTTTTATTTTCTGTCAGCATTGTGGTGCAGCTTCTGCTTCAAGCACACAAGGGGAGGACCCAAAAAACCCCAGAATGTATTTATTAAAGAATGTGTTTTCTTACATCTTTATACTTCAGTCACCTTCAAAGTACTCTCCCTCTGATGGAATACATGTGTTGAGACACTCTTTCTATTGCTAAAAACTGTTTTTGAACTCGTCAATTTTGTTGCCTTTTAGTGCTTCTGCCATTTTTTGTTTTACCTCTTCCACATCAGCAACATGTTTTCCTTTGAGGACTTTTTTCATCTGAGGAAACAAACAAACAAACAAAAAAAGTTGCTCCGGGTGATATCAGGTGAATAGGGAGGGTGGGGCACGGGGTCATGTGGTTTTTGATCAAAAAGTGCTGAGCACTCACAGCACAATGGGGGCAGGTGCACTGTTGTGGTGGAAGAGCCAGTCACCTGTTTGCCACAGCTCTGGACGCTTCTTCCACAAATCATGATGTAGCCTTCTCAAAACTTCCAGATAAAAACTTTGGTTGACCATTTGATCCAGAGGAACAAATTCCAAGTGTACTACAAGGGCCCACCCTCCAAAAGATAATTCTGTGTTTTTTTGAGTCCCTCCTTGTGTCTCACCTCACACCCAAGCCAGCTGGAAAGAACCAAGATCAGCCCCATGCAATCAGATGTGGAACTGAGCCTCTGTTACTTAACTCTCCAAAGATGTCAGACTAGGCGGAGCACAGCAGTGCCAGACCTGGCGACTGCTGCTGTCCCAGCCTTCCTCTCAGTCGTGTTGCTTCATGGTCCCCAGCTGACGGCCATTGCTCCAGCCATCATGTCTGTATTCAAGACAGAAAGAAAGGGGGAGAGAAAAAAGGCAGTGACAACCACAGCTCTCCATTTTATCAGATAAAGCAGAAATTTTTCCAGAAGCCCTAGCAGACTTCTGTTTTCATCCCCTTGGCCAGAGCTTGTCACATGCCCACCCAGTTGCAAGGGAGCCTGGGAAAACAAATGGCCAAGGAGAAGGGGGCTGGAGGATCAACCAAGTTAGCCCAAGACTAGTACTTGTCATAGTAAGGTGCCACGACAGAGCCAACACTCCAGCCCAGGTCTCCTGATCCCAGGGTGGGAGCCATTTCCACCAGGCCACCGCCTCAGGACAAAAAGCTTTGTGCTCTCACTCTGGGCTGGATGGTCCCAGGAGCCTGGGCTTCACAGCCCCTCCCACCCTCCCTCCAGCAGGTCCAAGGTCAGCTCCTGTCAGTTTGTGTTTGTTCCTTCTCATGTTACAAGAGCCTGGAGGTACAGGCAGGGCCCTCCCCATGTTTGGGCATCCTGGTCACCATGTGAAACTTGACTGGTGCACATGTCACACTGCAGGAAATAAGAGTAAGAGTAGGCCAGACATGGTGGATCATGCCTGTCATCCCAGCACTTTGGGAGGCTGAGGCAGGAGGATTGCTTGAGCCCAGGAGTTCAAGACCAGCCTGGACAACATCATGAGACCTCATCTATATAATAAAATTAAATTTTAAAATAGCCAGGCATGGTGGTATATACTTGTAGTCCCAGGTACTTGGGAGGCTGAAGTGAAAGGATTGCCTGAGTCCGGGAGGTTGAGGCTGTGGTGAGCTCTGATTATGCCACTACACTCTAGCCTGAGCAACAGAGTGAGACCCTGACTCAAAAAAAAAAAAAAAAAAAGGAAAGAAGGGATGGGAACAGAAAGGAAAGAGGAAAGGAAAAGAAAAGAAATTAGTAATGGTCCAGAAAGGCCACTGCCAATCTACCTGCTTTACCCTGGGGTCAGGACGGGTTAGCAACCTCCACTGGGCTTTTAACATGCGTGGGTTTCACAGAGCCCTCAAGTGCATGTCAGGAAAGGATGGATACGCACATGGCGAACCGAGCCAGCAAGGTTCCCATTGCCACATGGAGTCAGAGTCAGGCTGACAGCCTAAGGGGGAGAAAAAGTGAGGAGGTAGAGGGAGGACAATCATGATGTTTAAAGCCCATTTCTCTCTAGGAGAGCCCTGGAGGCACGCGCAGTCAGACTCGGGGCAGGGATGCCTGTGACCCCCAGGGCAAGCGAGACGTGGCTCCAGTGCTCCTTATGCTCTCTGGAGATGTGTGGTGCTCACAGCTCCAAGAGCCGCCCATGCCGTCTTTTCTACTCCTAGCACAGCCCTGCAGCCCCCAGAGGGGCCACGGACAGGCCTGCAGCTGACAGGGGAAGGAGGACCTGGAGGCCACACGGCTGACGCCATCTCTCTCTGCCTGGAGGTTTCTCCCAACTGAACTTTCATCTGGCTGGGGTGTCCTAGGGACCCTCCGTTTGCTGCTGTGCCTCTGAATTTAACTGCCAAGTGGGATTTCTGCTCTGACACAGCAGTGGATGGGGAGGACATCTAGTAGGGTTGGGGAGGAGCGAGTTGAAAGTCTCGGAAAGGAGCTCCTGATTGTCTGGTTCTGTCCTCATCCCACAGCACTCTTCCTCGTTGACAATCACCATGAGGTGTACCTCTGGCAAGGCTGGTGGCCCATCGAGAACAAGATCACCGGATCCGCCCGCATCCGCTGGGCCTCTGACCGGAAAAGTGCCATGGAGACCGTCCTCCAGTACTGCAGAGGTGAGGCTGCCTCCGGGCACCCCCACAGCAGGAGGTGGGCAGGGGGAACTGTGGGTGCGCCCAACCAACAGCCCTCGGGAACCCCAAACCCCCCTCCTTTTCTGCAGGTATGACCAGTGTTGATGCAGCCTGAAGGCAGCGATGAAACAGATTTCTCCCATTAGTTTTTTGAGGGGTGTTAATTTTTCGATGAGTGCATTCTCGGCTGCCAGCATGAAGGAGAACTGGTTTTCCTCTCTAATATTATGCAGCCATCCAGCTTGTTACCTGCAAGGTGAAAGACTGCATTGTAGAATCCCTTGACAGTCTAGCACGCTATTACCCTCAGGATTAATCGTGCCAAGAGACAAGTTGGCCTCCGCCAGGCATGTAACCTGCAGGCAGTGCCATGCTGTTGGGAAGAGGGCTCCCAAGTTGGCTGAGAGCCACTGCCAACCGGTGTATAATTTATTATTATTCATAGTGTTAGATCTAAAAAGAAAGACCCTTAGTCAGTTCATGGTGGTTTACTATACCATCCACCTGAAATTGGTGGTCTTTTATATAATATGAAGATGTCAATAACTAATTTCTTATGGAATTTTTATGTTTCATTGATTTTTTTTAGTTTAACATCACTGAGTGTGTACAATTGACTCTCTTCCTGTAAAACTCTTTAGTAATAAATGCCTTATTAGACATTCCACCCAATGTTATAGCCAACATGGACTTGCAAAATGCTGCCCTTAGCTGCCTGATCAATATTGAAATTAATCTTGCATTCGGAAGTCAGAGGAGTACTATTCCAGGGGGATGCCAGAGGGAGAAGATGGCCCACCCAGAAGCCACAGAGAGGCCTCCTCCCTTCCAGGGAGCCAGAAGCGTTTTTTCGGGTTCAGGAAGTGTAGACTTGAGTGTATGTTGCTGTTATAGTCATAGACCTAAAGAGAACATTTTGCATGAACATCATCCATTTATTGTTATGAACTACTCATCACTTACATTGTAAGCATGAAATTGAGGGTTCTGAGCAAAGAAGAGAAGATCTCAAGGGAAATCAGAGAAAGACAGGAGCCTTAAGTCCACCTGGGATCTACTGAGGCTGCATTCTGTGTGATTACAGGAAAAAACCTCAAGAAGCCGCCACCCAAGTCTTACCTCATCCATGCCGGCCTGGAACCCCTGACGTTCACCAACATGTTTCCCAGCTGGGAGCACAGAGAGGACATTGCTGAGATCACAGAGATGGTGAGCAGCTTGCCTGGCCTGTGAAGGGGCTGCTTACCTTTGAGATTAGGGGTTGACTTTACCTTGGGGAGAAACACCCTGCTGCACTTTCAAAGTGGGAAAATGTATTTTTTCTTTTGCAAAGTGTTAATAAGTCTACACAGAATTGAATTAGCTCAGGAAGAGGAGACGCCTAGTGGGAAATCAGTTGAGCTATTTCAGTAGTTTTCTACTCATGGTACTCAATTTTTAAACACTGAAAAGCAAAGGCAAATTTAATTACTTTGAAGACTGTATATAAACAGAAGCTCCCAACTCTTCATTCTGATGGCAAAACACCTACTGCTTGGTATTACTCCCTTCTCAGCGTCCGTATGAGGCACAACCAACTCCTCGTGTTTCAGACATTTGCCTTGTGTAGGGGAGACACAAAATGATCTGTGATGAATTAATATGTCCAAATAACTGAATGAATGGATGTGTTGTGACGCTTAATAAGTATTGCTCAACATGTCATTAATATTGTCTTCTATGAGTCCACCTGGTATTTCTGCATGAGGCATTTATCATCACTTCTATCTACCAAAATGTATTATCATCCAGAACGCCCCATTTTCCAACCACGTAGAAAAGAAGCTTACTGTAGCTATATTGAATTTCTTAATTTATGAGTTCTTAACTGCTGGCAAGGGCAGTTCCTAGGAATTTTTTGGTTTGGATCGAGATAGATTTTTTTCTGTTTTGATTTTGTTGCTGTGTAGGAGAGCTGCTTTTCTGGGGAAATGACCTGAGTGCATTTTATAGGATATCTGATTAATTTTAAACAAACAAATGAAGTCCACTGTCACATAGCAGCAGAGGGAGGCTATTTGACAGAGCAAGCATCGCTGCCCGCCCTGACCTGGCTCCTGTTAGCCCAGTGGACTTGATCTACACAAGGCAGGGACTGACTACTGCCTGGTCTCTCATACAGCCAGAGCGAGAGGGTTCTGTCCATGGTAAATACGGGATCAGGAAGCCTAAAGGCCTGGGGATTACCGGCACCACAGCTGCTGTACTCAGTCTCTGTCTGGGGATGGAAATCAACCTCATTTTTCTGTATTCTCTATAGATCGCTGGGGCCCTGTGAGCTGTTAACCATTGTGCTGGCCTGTGGGGTGCCACCAGAGAATCGGGCTTCTCACACAAGCCAGGCATGCTTGTAATTAACATTCACGTGGCTGCAAGCACTTTACACTTGTTTTCTTGTTCAGTGATTATGCAGTCCATTATTATTATTATTTTACTGGTATGGGTACAGAGGCACAAAGCAGGAAGTCACTTGCCCACTTTAGGGAGTGGAGGAGTCAGGGAGCCAGGGCTCAGACGCAGGCAGGCTCACTCACACCACCTCCTGACTCCTCGTCTGTCGTGGGTGTTGCTGATATAGGTAACGACTCTGTCATTCCTTGGCTTCATCCACCCACCCAAAAGGAGGGCGAGATCCCAAGGTTCACAGAGGAAGGTACTTTGCCCAGAACAGTACGTTCAGACTAAATGTGCACAGGGGTTTAAAAAGTAAAAATAAAAGCTTGATTCTCTCCCAAAATATTCTAGATACATTTTCTTACCTTCGTGTATTGTAGTTTAAGAAGTGGGGCCAAGGGAGGGGAGGAGTATAATTTCTCGTACGGTTAATTATTTTAAAATATTTTAAAACAAATTCCATATGTGTATCTTCTGGTGTTGAGACTTCAAATCCACCGATCTTGGTCCATAATTCATTCATGGGAGAGTCCCTAAGCATTTTTTTCTGAGGCAGCTCTGCAACAGGTTTACTTGAAACTTGTGGTACAGTGAGAAAGCATCTAAAAGTCCGGAGAGGCTGGGTAAAGTGGCTCCTGCCTGTAATCCCAGCACTTTGGGAGGCTGAGGCAGGAAGATCACTTGAGAACAGAAGTTCGAGACCAGCCTGGCAACATAGTAAGGCCCTGTCTCTACAAAAAATAAAAAATTAGACCGGGCTCGGTGGCTTAACCTGTAATCCCAGCACTTTGGGAGGCCGAGGTGAGTGGATTGCCTGAGCCCGCGGGTTCGAGACCAGCCTGGGCAACTTGGCGAGACCTCATCTCTACAATATATAAAAAAATTAGGCAGGCGTGGCAGCGCGCACTTGTAGTTCTGGCAACTTGGAAGGTTGAGGTGGAAGGATCGCCTGAGCCCAGCAGGTCAACACTGGGGTGGCCATGAGCATGCGTGCCACTGCACTTCAGCCTGGGTGATGGAGTGAGACTCCAACTCAAAAAAAAAAATTATCTGGGCATGGTGGTACACATCTGTAGTCCCAGCTACTTGGCAGGCTGAGGCGGGAGGGTTGCAGTTGAGGCTACAGTGAGCTGTGATCATGCCACTGCATTCCAGCCTGGGGAACAGAGCGAGGCCCTGTCTGCAAAAATAACAAATGAATTTTAAAACGTCAAGAGGGCAGCGGGGCTCAGGCCATCCCTTTACCCTTCAGAGTCTCATTCCTCCTCGGTGATCCAGGGCTGTCCCTGCCGATGCAGGTGTGTGCAGACCACAGGGGGCTGTGGACCTACAAGCACCTGATGAAATGGGTTCAAGCGTGGGACATGAGTTCTCCTCTCTTCCCCTCCCCCACCCCAGGATACAGAAGTATCCAATCAGATCACCCTTGTGGAAGACGTCTTGGCCAAGCTGTGTAAGACCATTTACCCACTGGCCGACCTCCTGGCCAGGCCACTCCCAGAAGGCGTGGATCCCCTCAAACTCGAGCTCTATCTCACAGACGAGGACTTTGAGGTGAGTGTCTGCTCATGTGGGTTAGTCCTGAAAGGGCGCGCTTGGTGCGAGAGTCCTTCCCTGAGCCGAGGTGTTTCTCTACATCTTCCAGTTCGCCCTCGACATGACCAGAGAAGAGTACCACGCGCTGCCCGCCTGGAAGCAGGTGAACCTGAAGAAGGCAAAAGGCCTGTTCTGAGGGGAGGAGGGCACCACGGCAGTCATGCCCAGGACCACGCTCCAGGGATGGATTTGTAGACTGGTATTTTTTTTTTAAGTATTTTTAACTCGGAGTTCTCAGAACCTGGCGTGAATAACTATCCCGCTTGTCCTGGAGTTGTGCATTCTGTAAATGTTTCAGAGAACTGTTGGAAAGCCCTCCACAACCCAGCAGGTGATATCGATGAATTGCCTGTCATGGGCCCTTCCGCAGCGACCCCAGGCCCCAGCTGCGGCACTGCCCTCCAGCAAGGCATTGCCTTTTTGTTTTTGTTGAAGCAGTTCCCTTTATAAAATGTTATTTTGATAGTTTGTGGATTCTAAAATATATATATATTTATATAAACACCATATAAGTCAAATATGTATTTAACAAAGCAATATGTATTCATTCACTTTTAAGAATTTTTTTTTTTTTGGTGTCAAAATAAGATGAACGGTAGATGGAGTTGCTTCTTGAGTTAGCTCTGCCATCGACATGCGCCTCACCCGCGTTCAGGAGCGCTCCCAGCAGTTAGGTCTGACTTGTTCTGAGTACTGCTTCCGGTGCTAAAATGAACAAAGAATCTATACTTTGCAGCATGGACTCTGAAGAATCTATGCGAATTAACCTTTCTACCTTAAAATCGCCCCAAAAATGTATAGTGCCTTGTTTTTATGTACAGTTTATATACAGAAAAGTTTGCTCTGCATTTTTGATGATGGTTCAGAACATTATTGACAATTTTACTCTCGAATAGTAAAAATAAAAACATCTCAATTTCTAATACCTGTCGTAAACATTACACATGTCATTTTGTGATAAAGGACTCCAAAATAAAAGCGTCAGAATGAACACAACAGTTAACTGATTGGTTCACATTGAATTGCAAGTATCTTCTTTTCCGGGAAAAAAAAATTTATGTGTTAACCTAGTGCCAATATTTTGCCATTATGTACAACTGGTGTAACTCTGAATTTAGTTTAGGGCAAGATTTTATACAAGATTATAAAATCTGTTCTCCGTACTATATTGAAGTCATTTTTTTAAAAATCACCATTCAATAGGCATTCTTTACCCTACAACTGTGACTACATTTCAATTTCAGGATCCCAATACCTTTTTTTTTTTAAAAAAGGATATGTAAGGCATCTGGAAAACTTTAAAATGAGTTAGGAAACTCCTCACAAGCTCAGATGTTCTTAAAATACCAAATCCTTGGTTTGAAATTTTCTAGACGTCCTGAATCGTTAGCACGCTTTCCCCTGCTTCCTGATAGTGTATGGTGAACATACCCGATCCTGGCAGGTTTACCTGAAACTTTGGAACTCACTCCTGCTGCATCCTGGAGCATCACAGGCCTCCACTTTATGGTTGTGTGGTGTTGGGCGGTCACTGAACTTCTCTGCCTTGATCTCCTTTAAAGAGGAGATGGTACTTAGCGATCCTGCATACATCACAGGATGCTGAGCAAAGACCATGTGAAAACTCTTTGACCACTGCCAAGTGCTGAATCCTGGCCGGTGTTACTCTGACTGTGATGGTGGTTGAAATAGGAGAGCAGGAGAGTTACACTTTGGAAAGTTGTCACGCACCTAGAAATCATCAATGAAGCCAAAACAAGGAGAAGGGCAAGAAGAGAGAGAGGCTGCAAGTCTTTGTCCCACAGGCAGCATGCAAGAGGGATGGAGAAAGTTTTCTGCAGTCAGCAGAGCAATCTGCGGAGGGTCAGAAAGGGAGAGGCAGGGCTGCTGGCATCTGCAACAGCTTCGAGAAGTCACCTAGTTACATAGAAAGTAGCTCGAGTTGCCATAGGAACATCCAGTGGAGAGTCTACAGTATTTAATAAATGAGACAGGTGTCATCGTTGCTATTCGTGACCGCCAGATTATCCCAGAGTGCTTTAAAAGCATGTATATCTGCTTACTAAACACTGACCCCCAAGATGTGCTGTCTCGTCTCTCAGTGAGGAAGACGTCATGTTGTGCCAGTGTACTTTTCACCTCTTTTCCTCTGAACTATTTCCTGCATCTCTTTCCTGTTTACAGAACTACATCCTTTCTTCCAACGTTTTTCTGATCCTTTGCCTTCAATAGCGGCAACCTTTGACTTTTGCACACTGGGAAAAGACCTAGCCTAAAAACCTTAATTGCTAAACTTCACAGACTCAGCCCATGAAGTTGTGTGGACGCTTGGAGCTTTTCTCCATCACCCCTCAAAATCAAACCCCTGCTCTGATTAAACACAGCAGGGTCAGGGAAGTGGGGTTTCCTATGTTGCTGCTTTTGAACTAGGATTTATGAGAGGGGGCTGATGTTTGGTTGAGCTTGCCATCAGAGGCACGGTGGGTAATTGGGATATTGGGTGTGTTCTGAAGCTTTGGCCCAGCTGCACGAACGTGAACTGTGTCTAGTGGGAGGATTATCCCTCTTTGTTACTCTCGGGCTTTCCTGAGTCAGAGGAAGAGAAAGGCTGTTCAAGAGCCTACTTCTTTCTTATTATAAAATTTCTGCCCCACTTTTGGCAAAAGGAAGTATATTCCAGAAAGCTCTAGGATTCATTTTGGTCTTTTGCTTTTGTTGTTCTTCTGATTATAAAATAAAGAGTTTACATCTACACAGAGGACTTGTACACAAATGTTCATCACGGCATTATTCATAGTAGCCCAGACCTGCAAAGAACTCACATGACCATCACCTGAGAAGTGGACAAACAAATGCCGTAGGTACCCCCATGTGATGGAATACCACCCGACAGCAGAGAGAACAGATATCAGCGTATACGCTACAGCATGGATAAACCTCAAAAACATTAAGTGAAAGAAGCCAGATTTAAAAGGCCATGGTGTTTGATTCTATTTATGTGAAACTTCCAGAAAAGGCAAATCTACTCAGGCAGCAAGTAGCTCAGTGGTGGCTGGGGATGGGAAAGTGAGTGAGGGTTGACTGCAGATGGGCAATGAAGGGTGTTTTGGGGGTGATGGAAATGTTTTAAAACTGGATTGTGGTGATGGTTGCATGACTCTGTAAAGGTATTAAAATGTATTGAATTGCTCACTTACGTGAGTGTATTTGATGGCATATATTATACCCCAAGACAGCAATTTAAAAAAATAGTAACACCCAGTCTACCCGAACAACGCAAACATTATAAGGATATATAATTTAGGAACTGAAAATCCTGGTTAATCGTCCCAGATACACATACTTTAATGATCTCAGTTATATTCTTTTAGATTTGTCTTTATAGCCACTAGCATGGATGGGCATGCTCACACTTTTTTAAAGAGAAAAGTTGCAGTTGTTCTGCATCTTTATTTTTCTGTAAACAGTAGGTTGCACTACGGGTCCTGGAATGTTTATTTATGTACACGAGAGGTCCTGAGATCACAGAAGGCCTAGCATGAAGAACCAGGTCAGCCATGGTCAGCACCCAGGCTGCCTATCACCCTCTCAGCTACTCTTCCTTCCTCCCTGAGAGAAGGTGGTGTCAAGCCAGGGCCCAGAGAGAGATTTGTTTTCACAGGTCTTTCTTGATCTCAGATCCATAGTAAGGTCCCAAGGTCTCAAAACAAGCCTCTAAATCCCTCCTAAACAAGGGTAGCAACTAGTCACAGGGGGGACGGTAACTAAGAAGTCAGTGAAGAATACAATGCCTTATTTTTTTTTTCCTCAAAGATCAAGGTAATGATTCAAATGCAAGTAATTAAAAATTAACTCTATTGTTATAGCATTTGGCTCCTAAAAAACGTATCTTTAAAAAGCAAATGCAAGTCTGGGCAACATAGTGAGAGCCCATCTCCAAACAAATTTTAAAAGATTATCTAGGCGTGGTGGCACACACCTGAAGTCTCAGCAATTTGAGAGGCCCAGGCAGGAGGATGCCTTGAGCTCAAGAGGTCAAGGCTGAAATGAGCTATAATTGTGTCTGCACTCCTGCCTGGACGACAGAGCCAGACCATGACTCTAAAATAAATAAATAAATGTTTTTTAAAAAATAAAAGTAAATACGTTGCATCGCACACATTTGCTGTCTCCCCATCAGAGAAAGCATGTGAGGGCTGCCTCAGATGACCTGCTATGGACGTACCCAGGGGATTAGATCAGAACGATGGATTTGCAAGGGGAAAACATGGGAGGCTTTCTGCTCCTCGAATGAGCACCAGGGCTTTGCCACGAGTGCTGAGCTCCTGGGAAAATACCCCCACTGGCTTCTCAGTGTGCAGTGCTCATCCTCGGGGATTAAGAGAGAAGAGAGATTAAGAGGCCAGCATCCCTGCTTCTAATAAAGAGCCGGCCCTCTGAAAGAGCTGCGGACAGAAAGGAGTGTGAGCAGACGTCAGGAGGGTGGTGCCCAGGACCCCGGGGCCTCTGGCCCTCACAGCCTCACCAATTGTGGGGCATGCTCTTGACATCTGACGCCGTAGGGTCCTGGAAGTCTCTTGAGGGCTATTTTGGAACTGATGTGGGTTGCGTGGAAGCTGACATAAATGGTCTGTTATTAAAGCTCACTAAAAATGCATTTGCGCCACGGCACAGTGGCTCACACTTATCATCCCAGCACTCTGGGAGGCTGAGGTGGGAGGATTGCTCCAGGCCAGGAGTTCAAGGTCAACCTGGACAACATGGCAAGGCCCTATCTCAAAAAAAAAAAAATTAATTAGCCAAGCATGGTGGCGCATACCTGTAGTCCCAGGTACTCAGGAAGCTGAGGTGGGAGGATCACTTGAATCCAGGAGTTTAGGTGACAGTGTGCTTTGACCACACCACTGTACTCCAGCCTGAGTGACACACTATCTCAAAAAAAGAAAAGAAAAGAAAAAAAGCATTTGGGACCTGGAAGACTTGGCTGGCATCAGAGCCTATCTCAGGAGCCAACAATAAAATAGGCACCTGCCTCTCCACGTGACTTCTCTCTCCACCCTCACTCTCAGAGGCTCCTTCCTGAAGGAGGCCACGAAGAGCTGATAGAGACTGTCATTTGCCAGTGATGACATCATAGGGCCCGTGGGAAAGACCATCCGTCTTCATGGGGTAGGCCTTCCGGCAGCCTCACCCTCCAGCTGCCATGACAGGCACACCATCTGCTGACAAGTGTGTCTGTGTCAGGTTGCACATTCCAGACCATTCACTGTTTGGAGTGGTTCATATTTGTCCACGAAGGTGTATATTTACCACTTATTCATGCAAATATTTATCGAGTAAGCGCTAGGCATAAGGCTTGACAGATACAAATATGACTTCTATGGTTTGGATCCCCCAAGGAGCCAGCACTGCTAGCAAGGAGAGAGTAATGATCGTGACCAAGAGGTATGAATAATGAAGCAATGGGAATCTGTGGTGGGTGGAAGTGTGCCCCCTCTTTCCCCTCACTCCCCTCCAAAAATTGTGATGGAGTCCTAACCCCGATATGTCAGACTGTGATCTTACTTGGAGATCTTTAGGTAATCAAGTCAAATGAGGCCATTAGGGTGGGCCTAATCCAATATGGCTGTCCTGTGAAAGGGACATGTGGCCATAGAGACAGGCATGCACAGAGGGAAGACCGTGGAAGGACACTGGGAAGAGATGGCCATCTGCAAGCCAAGGAGAGAGGCCTCGGGGGAAACCAACCCTGCCACACCTTGACTTTGGGCTTCTGACCTCTAGAACTGTGAGACAATTCCTGTTGTTCAAGCCACCCAGTCTGCCAAGCTTTATTACAGCAATCCCAGGAAACTAACAGATGCAGTAGTGGGACTTCTGCCTAAAGTTGGAAGGGAGAAGAGGAATCCAGGCAGCTTCCTGGAGAAAGTCTCATTTGAATAGGCCTTGAAGGACTGCAGGATTTCTTACTGCAGCCGGGCATCCACCCTTCAGCCATCAGCTCAGGGAAGATCTGGAAGGGCAGAGAGGGAGAGGAAGGGCAATGCCCAGTCTTCCATTGGGGGCACAGGGAGTTGGAGGGCTTGGCAGTTGGGACCACACGGTTGAAGTGATGGAGCACAAAAGAGAAGTGGAGTCAGAAATGGCCAGGCCAGTGGGGCCCAGGGCAAAGGAGCTGTTGCAGTGTGAGGATGACCTGGCCACAACAGCTGGGCTCAGCTCCTCCGGGCTCTGGGGACTCCCCAGGCCAAAGGGCAAGCACTCCTTCTCACTGGGGCCCAGTGTCACATGACCTGCTTTCTTATGCCCTGTGCTGGCACTTCTGTGTTGCGCCTTTCAATTACAGTCACTGAAGGTGTTGACTCTGGAAAGTCCTCTTGGATCGAGTCTTCACACAGAGGTCTTTCTGAAGCCTCCAGCATACCACGTTGCACCTGGAACATGCTGACCTCGGGTTTTCTACAAGAGAGAGCCATTTTTTGGTAAATAACCAAGAGCGGTGCCAAATGCTGCTTTAATCTTGGAAACTACTCGAGAAGGCAAGAAATTGCCCCGGTGCATTAAAAACAGTCAAAGTTTCTGAATTTTATGTTGCTGTTTCAAATGATACATTTAATTTTTAACACAATTTTGGTTCTTTAAAAAGGAAAAAAAAAAGCCGGGCTCGGTGGCTCAGCCTGTAATCACGTGCCTTTGGGAGGCTGAGGTGAGCAGATTGCCTGAGCCCGCGGGTTCGAGACCCGCCTGGGCAGCGAGACCTCATCTCTACAATAAATCAAAAACTCAGCCGGGCGTGGAAGCGCACGCCTGTAGTTCCGGCTACTGGGAAGGCTGAGGCGGAAGGATCGCTGGAGCCCAGCGGGTCGAGGCTGCGGTGGCCGGGAGCGGCCACTGCACTCCAGTCTGGGCAACAGAGTGAGACTCCAACTCAAAAAAAAAAAAAAAAGAAAAGAAAAAAAATATTTGGCCCCATGAGATAAATTGGACATGTTATACACAAAACACCAGGGGACAGAACTCAAGGGACTTGGATAAGGTAACAGAGCTGGGTATGGCTGAGGCTTTTTAAGGACTGCACCCAGACTTGGTTGTCTGTCCTCCATCTGTTTCTGATTATTATTGGGTGTTTTGTTTGTTTTTAGAAACAGGGTCGCACTCTGCTGCCCTGGCTGGAGTGCACTGGTGCAGTCATAGCTCACTGTGGCCTCAGATTCCTGGGCTCAAGCAATCCTCCTGGCTCAGCCTCCTGAGTAGCTGGGACTACAGGTCCACACCACACCTGGCTAATTTTTCATTTCTTGTAGAGATGAGGTCTTGCCTTGTTGCCCAGGCTGGAGCACAGTGGCAGAATAATAGCTTACTACAGCCTCCAACTCCTGACCTGAAGCGACCCTCCTGTTTCAGCCTCCCAGTGTGCTGGGACCACAGGTGTGAGCCACCACTCCTGACCTGTATCTGATTATTATTGAATGATAGAGGCAGACTGAGGCCCATTATCAAATCCTCCATCAGGGAGGGACTTAGGAAAAGGTGGGAGTGTCATCACAGGTTGTACCCTGAGCCAGCTGCTTTCTCAGCACGATTTCATCCCGAGTGTCCTTGAGAGGTACTTGCTGTCCCCATTTAGAGATGGGGCTCTCGGCGGTTAAGTTCTTCCTCATCCTCCTATTGCTAGCAAATGGCAGAGGTTAGAGTAGATGTTGCCTTAGACCCTCTACGAGTTCCCAGGCTCTGACCCAAAGCTGGACTTTCTCAAGTATTCACGAGTATCCCAATCAGCCCTGCTGTCCCTGTCCCCCCTGTGGCTGTATTTCTGTTGGAGACTGAGATCGTTGTTGGGAATACTGGCACTGCAAAAGCACTAACAGGGCGGGGTGTCACCCACCGGGGATAGGAGCACAGACCCTGGAGTCTCTAAGGCTTCCTACCCTGCCCTGCCACTCAGCTGGTGAGTCTGAGTAAGTGACTGACCCTCTCTGTGCCTAGGTTTCACTCACATCTATAAAATGGGCTTGAGGCTGGGCTCAGTGGCTCAACCTGTAATCCTAGCACTTTGGAGGCCAAGGCAAGTGAGCCTGCGGGTTCAAGACCAGCCCAGGCAACTTGACAAGATCTCATCTCTACAATAAATAAAAAATTAGCCAGGTGTGGTAGTACGCATCTGTAGTTCCAGCTACTTGGAAACAGAAGGATCGCCGGAGCCCAGCAGGTCAATGTGAGGTGGCTGTGGTAAGCCTGGGCGACTGAGTGAGACTCCGACTCAAAAGAAAAAATGGACTTGATAACACCCATGCCCACACCTTTGGAGGCCGTAAGTGTGCAGAGCCCCTGCCGGCACATAGCAGTTGTTCCACAACCCAGGAAGGATACAGTCCTGAAAATTCTGTCATTCCAGCCAGACCACTTGGCAATGCAGGTGTCTGGAGAGGTAAGGCAGAGAACCCACTGACGCGTTGGCAGCCCCAGGCATCCAGGTTTCCTGGGTACTCGGGCTGGGGGGTCAGGACTCCACCAGCGGGAACTGTGGGGCAGCCGTCCCTTGGAACTCAGCTGATGGCCGACACCAGCCCCCTTTGCAGGACTCAAACCCTTCCTGGAAATCGAACGTTGCATGCGGATAGATTCACCTTCATCTTCAGGGTGACTCCACCACATGTAGGGGAGAGAGGGCCAGCTGTTCTCAAAGGGTCCTCCCATTCCTGGTGGACCCTCTGGGGAAGCTGAGCAGCTCTGGAGTTGGATGGAGCAAGGGAAGTGCCTCTCAGTGCCCCAGACTGAACCTGCTGGCTCCTGGCAGGTGGGGAGAGGTGGGCCCCCTCTCTACACTCCCCTGCAGAGAGTGTTGCCTCCCTTTGCTTTGGAGTCCACATGGCCCCAGCTTTCGTCCCGGGCTTCTATGCAGACAGCTTACTTAGGATGTCCACAGCAAGGGACTTCTAGCTGAGCAGCAGGGTGAGAGGAGACACTGAGTCACGCTGTCCCCTCTGAGAAAGTGTAGCCTGGGAGCTGGCTGGAGACGAGGAAGCTCAGGGAGGAATTCAGAACTTGTCCCCACCATTTGGGAGGACAAAGATGTCTCCATCTCTGGTTACCTGGAGAGAGTAAAATGCTGAGGTGGCACGTGGGGATCCCCCTTGAGACCCCATGTGGGTGTGGTAGCAGGACAGCCAGAGACCCCATGTGAGGTCTTCACTGGGCTGTGCTGAGTGGCTGTCTCCATCGGCCGCCCTTTCCCCAGCCACACCCAGACAAGCTACAGTCTAAGGAAGAAAACAGCAGGGGAAAATTCTTCAGCCTCCAATGGTATAGGTGAGACCTCATTCCCACTGGCTCATTTTAATCAAGGGGTGATAGGGTTTAGGGTGAGATGTTTGCTGTTAATATCCAAATGGTCCTGTGGAAGATCTGTTTTGTTACTTTTGAGGTGGAGTCTCACTCTGTCGCCCAGGCTGGAGAGCAGTGGCACGATCACGGCTCACCGCAGCCTCAACCTCCTGAGTTTGGGTGATCCTTCTCCTCAGCCTCCCAAGTAGCTAAGACTGCAGGTCCATGCCACCACGCACGGCAAACTTTTAAAATTCTTTTTAGAGATGAGATCTCGATGTGTTGCCTAGGCTGGTCTCAAACTCCTGGGCTCAAGCGATCCTCTGGCCTCAGCCTCCCAAAGTGCTGGGATTACAGATGTGAGCCACTGCGCCCCGCCTTTATGTTCCTTTTGGCATAACCTGTGGCCGCATCCCCCTTCCGCCCCACCCCTGACCCCCGACTGGGATTGGCCAGGGAAGGAAATAAGACAAGAAGAAAATACTGGAAGGTGTGACCGGCAGGTGGCGCTGTTGCCCATCGCAGAAGGCCCGTCCAGCCGCGCCGAGGGAGCGCAGCTCCCAGGCAAGAGTTGGGCCAAGACCTTCCCCCAAGACCCTAGGCAACGGCCCAGCTCCACTCGCCTATTTGTCTCCAGCACAAAGAACTCGAACTCCGCGAGGGGCTGACTGGGAGAGGCGCTGCTGCCCTCACTTCAGCCTGTCCCCAATCCGGGAGGTGTCCCTCGCCCTGTGCAAGCGGTGACAGTTGCGCGATCACATGACACTGCCTGCACACACTTTTCCCTTCTTTAAACTGCTCCCCTCTGCCAGTGTTGCCATCTGCGGGATGAAGGTGATCCCTTCCCTAGGCTCAATTAGTGAATGTCAGGAAAGCGCTCCAGATGAAAAGCGCTAAATTCTATTTATCAAATATTTAATTCGCCACACTTGGGAATGATTCATAATCATCTATTCAACTGGCTGAATAACCAAACAGCGAAATGGCACAACCAGAAATATAATTTTAAATACAGGTTTTCCTAGATTTTGTACCTGCCAAGACTATGAACTGGCCTTCTGATTCCTCCCAAGGCCCTGAGGTGATTGGCTCCGATGGGCTCCCTTCTCTCTCAGCCCTTGGCTGTGACCACAACCTGGCCTGAGGATTGACCCAGCCACACGCCCCAGTAGGAGGTGGCCCACAGGGAGGAGCTAGTGGCAGGGCCTCGCCTCTCCTCCAGCCCCACAGGTCACCTCATCTCTTCTGCTTAAAGCTGTCCCCTCACCTCCTATCTGTCACATGCTTGCATCTTTCTGCCTGGCAGGAATGCAGTGAGGAGAAATTAGGTCATGGGAGACATGGGCACCTTCAAATGAAAGACGCCCCACCAGCTCTGCATTTAAGGCGATTCCAAGGTGTTTCCAGTGGCTTTGAAGCACAGTCAGCAACGTGGCCTGGGTCACCCTCAGATCAAGGCTTCCGCCCAACCCATATTTGTGCCTATGAGCACCCAAAGCAAAATAGCTGTCTTCTCATTCATGCATTCTGTAATTATCAGTATAAATGCTATGCTTGACATGCAAACTAAACTGGGACAGGCAACAATCTTTTATTTTCTGGAAAAGCATAATTTTTGAAAAATTAATTTAAAAACCCCATTCTACAGATTGATGGGGACACATGTGTCAGTTTGGGTCCTCCAGGAAGCAGGCACCAAGACAGAGCTAGACATGCAAGACATTCACTGAGAGGAACATTTATTGGGAGTAGGAATAAAGACGGAGCAGGGAGGCAGGGAGAGCTTTGGGGCAGGATGCTGGTCTGACCCCTGGGAAGGGGGAGGGGAAGGAAGGAGGGTGGGGAAAAAAGAGCCTCTGTGACCTGCCCCCAGAGAGTCCAGGAAGAGCTGTTCCTAAGCAGAAATGGGTGGAAATGACCAGGTTTTGGTATCCCTGGGCTTCGTCACTGCCGGCGCCTGACGTTGGCCTAAAAGTAATAGTGGGTCCAGAAACCACCACACCTAGAAGCTGCTGACTGGCCACACTTCTTGAGACGGGCTCTTGTGTGAAGGTTGTCGACCATCACGATCCCACAGCCACCCAGCCCGTGCTAATGGCTTATTTAAATCAGTAGCCAACAGGATAGTAACATTAGTTCTGAAGAAGCTAGGGGTCCAGACACACAGATGTTTATGTACGGAGAGAGAGAGAGACAATAGACACAGGGATGTTGGGATAAAATTTCAAAATCATATTCGAAACCAGTTAACACTCTATGAGTTAATTTAACTGTGCTATGCGCAGTTATTCTTTTCTACCCACCAGAAACCATTTGCACTTTTACTGGACAAAAATTACTTGCAACTTGTCAGTTTTCTACAAGTTAACGTGGAACTTTAGAGTCTGGACCTAATCAGTAGTACACTGTGAGTCAGACAAGGCGATATTCCTTAGGGAGTCAGACACCAGCAGGCAGGCTTGTTGGACAGTGTCGATGTGTAGTCATCTTTGTGCTCCCTAGGGGAGTTTCCATTCTAGCAGGACCAAGACATAAGTAAATAGCCGCTAAAATATTGTGTGACAAATGCTGTAAGAGGAGTCAGCCTGTAAGAGGGGTACTTAATTCAGACGTGGGGTGTAGGGGCACAAAGACACCTCGCAGGAAATGACACTTAACCGAAACCTCAAGAGTGATTAAATTGACCAGGTGCAGGGAGGGGACGAAAGGGAGGAATGGGAAGGAGAAAACATCACAAAGGCTTTGGATGGCCCCTCCCTAGAGCTGCAAATATTTCCAAATAGTGGAGAGTAGGGAGGGGCCAGCCGATCTCAGGACGGGGACAGGCATGGAAACTGGAGAGAGCAGCAGATTAAATCATGAACTGTCTTGTGCGTCATGCTCAGGATTTTGGATTTTCATCCAGAATGCACCAAAAAGTCATTGAAGTGCTTGACATGAAAAAAATAAGAGGATCCCTATTTTCGTTGATAAACATCATTCCAGCCAAAGGGTGGAAAATGGGTTGGAGGGGACCAAAACTGGAATCAAGCAGATGGCTCATGAGGCTATAATCATCATCTAGGTAGGAGGTGCTGGTAGCCCAAACTAGCGTGGTGACTGTGGAGGGATCTAGACCACAGGGCACATGCCCAGGCTGTGGACATACCGACCCAGGACAATCCATCCTCCACCAGTGCAGGCTACCTACTGTTTATCAGAAGATCAACTGCAAGAAGGATGCCAGAACCAAGAAAGAGACAACAGAGGTGTTAAAGTCCTATGAAGCGTGGTGCATACACACAGCTGCAGCTATGGGCTAAGTTTCCAAGTACCCATGATCAAAACCAATTTGACTCCTTCATTAATTCAATAACTATGGACTGAATACCTACTGTATGTCGGGGCCTTTCTCCACTCCAGAGATAAAGAGATGTACAAAATAGATGCCGTCAAAGAGTTTACATACTAGTGGAGGAAAGAGGGGTGACAGGACATAAACAACAAACATAAAGGTGCCAATTTAGTTTCACTGAACTTCCTGGATCATTCATTTTGGAAAGCTCTCTGTCATTATTCAAATGTTTTTTCTTCTCCATTCTATCTCTCTTCTCCTTTTGGTATTCCAATTATGTGTATGTTACATCTTTTGTACTTGTCCAGGCTCTTGGATGTTCTGTTTGTTTGTTGTTATTGTTGCAGTATTACCGTTTAGAAAGTTTCTTTTGACATATTCTCAAGCTCGCCGATTCTTTCCTCAACTGTGTTGAGTGTAAGTGATGAACCCATCAAAGGCATTTTTCACTTTTGTTATGTTTACTTTTTAAATTTCTAGCATTTCCTTTGGAGTCTCCATCTCTGTTTTCTATCTCCCTTCTTTCACTACCCATGTGTTCTTGCATATTGCCTACCTTTTCCATTAGAGATCTTAACACACTAATCACAGTTACTTTAAATTCCCTGCCTGACAATTTTTAACATCTGGGTTAAATCTGAGTCTGGTTTTGATCAGTGCTTTGTCTCTTCTGACTTTTCTTTTGAATTTGGTGGGACTTATAAGTTTTTGTTGAAAGCTGGACATGTTGTATTAGGTAATGGGAACTCAGGGAAATAGGCTCTTATGTAAGATTTCTGATCATCTGACTAGAAGTTGGGCTTTGTTTAATGTCTTCTGTAACTAAAGGTGGCAGAGGTCTTAATTCCTCTAATGTCCTTGTTTTTTATTTTTGTCTTCCCTCTTGACCTTTTTCTCTACACACTCCTCCTCAGAGAGTCTCTGTCTTTGCAGCTCTTTCAGCAGCAATCCACCCCTGTTCTGTGGAGCTTTGTGGTGGGGCAGTAATATGTAGGATAGGGGGTAGTTCTATAATCTTCCAATTAAATCTCAGTCTTCGACCTGTGCCATGGCCTGCGACTGTCACAGGTGTTTCTTCTTGTATGTACCTCTGCCCAACTCAGGTGAGGTGATGAGGCAGGGAGCTAGAGAGGCTGGGGTAAGAGCGATGTCCATCCCTCATGGCCTCAGAGCAAAGCTCCAGTGAAGCCTCTCCCCAGGAGGGCAGACCTTTGTTCTGGAAAGTGCTCTGGGTATATTTTCACAAGAATTACTCTTCCAGGACCCCAGCTAGACTCATGGTACTTCTTGGATCCTCACTTTGAGAACCTGATAGGGTTCCTGGAGGTAAAATCCCCAAAAATGTGGGCTTCCCCCAAGGAGTTTGTTGTTCTCACACTAGTACATACACAGACTCCAGGATTCTTTAAGATGACACGTAAGCGTTCCCACCAGCTAAGGGGTCTGGCAGCTTCTGCTCTGGGTAAGATCTTCACTCTGACCCTCTGGATTTACCTATCTCTCAAGATTTCAGGGTTATTGTTTTGTTCTGCAAGCTCAGTCTCTAATGAATCTCAAAAAAGTTGTTACTTTTCTGTTTGTTTAGCTCTTTCTTGTTGTAGGACAGTAGTGACGATTTCCAAGATCTCTATGTGTTGAAGCTAAAACCGGAAGTCCCCAAATAACTTACTTTCAGATAGCGATGAGTGCCAGAGAACTAGACAAGGAGAAGGGAGAGTCACAGGTGAGGTCCTGCATGTGGGGAGAGAGCAGAGAGGAGACTCGAATGGAGGGAGGGCGTGCAGGCAGCAGGACTGGCAAGTGTAAGTCCTTGGAACTGAGGGAAGTCCTGTGAGGCCAGAACACAGGGAAAAGGGACCCAAGAGGGAGATGGTGAAAACAGGAAGAGGGCTAGGGGTGAGGACATGCAGGACTTTATTTTAGTTGCAAAGGGAAGCCACAAAGCAAGGGAGTGATGTATAAAGTCCCTTAAGTTTACAAATGATCCCTCTGGCTTGGAAGTCCACACATGCAGGTCTTCCCAGGACAGTCCTGGTTTGTGCCTTTTGCCTGGTATAATTATTTCTAGTGCCACCTCCTTTCACGTTCAAGAGTGTCCTGGTTCTGATAACACACCACAAGCTCCCCCTGATTCTAGCCACAGTAGAGAAGGCATAGGGGTGGCTATGCAGGAGGTTGGGGAGCCAGTTGGAGGTGGTATAGTGATGCGAACCGGGTGGGATGGGGTGCAGGATAGAGGTGGCATGGAGCCAGAGGGAACCAACGCCGCCCTCAGGACGTGTTACAGGGGTCTAGCCAGCAGGACTGCAACTGGCTGACACCAGGGCGGAGGAAAGAGGAGCTAGAGGTCAAGCAGTGAACAAGGCTTCGTCTCCTCAGTGGGTCTGCAAATCCCACATCTGTACACTTTCATAAACCTGCCATCTTGCCCCATTCCCATCCCCATGTCCCTTGTCCAAGCCTCTACAGCCCTCACCTGAAGTCAAGGTCTCCTCTCCATTCCCGTGAGCATTGCCATCTTCCTCTGAACGGTGAACACAACCTTCAGTCCCGCAGACCTCATCAAGGGCAGATCCTGAGCTTGGTAATCACCACCCCTCAAATCAACATTTCTCGTTCCTGCAGAATGTCCCATCATTCCTTCAACTCTCTTTCATCCTTTGAGTCAGCCCAGGCCTTCTGCTTGGAATCCCCTCCTGCCATCTTTGCCAACTAAAATTCTCGTTATTTAGGGAACTGAATTTGCACCTCCTCCATGCAGCCCTCCAGCCAGCTGTCATTCCCTTCTTAAAATGCCCACAACCCTCAAAGCTTGCCTCTCCTTGATGGTTACTACTTTCCACTTTGTAGAACAGTCATTTGTGTATTTACCTTCACCCCTTGGCTAGTTTGTAAGCTTTTGAGGGAAAGAATGATGTTTTTCTTCTCTCTAAATCTCCCACAGAGAGCTTGGCCTATGCAAAGAGTTCAACTCTTTGTGGAGCTGAGCATGTTTGGCAGAGTCAACGGCTGCTTGCTGGCTTTGTGGGTTTGACCCTGGCAGATTTACCCCTTAACTTCACCATCATGCAACCATACGGGAAGATCCTCGGGGGTTCCTCACTCTGAACCAGGAATGGGGCCAGGCTCGGTGGCTCACTCCTATGACCCCAGCACTTTGGGAGGCCAAGGTCAGAGGATGGAGGCCAGCCTGGGCAACATAGTGAGATCCCATCTCTACATAAAATTTAAAAATTAGCCAGATGTGGTGGCAGACACTGATAATCCCAGCTACTCGGGAGGCTGAGGTGGAAGGATTGCTTGAGCGCTGGGGTTCGAGGCTGCAGTGAGCTCTGATCATGCCACTGTACTCCACCTGGAGTGCAGAGAAAGCCCTCAATTTTGAAAAAAAAAAAGAACCAGGAATGAAGATCATTTGGGAAGAGTAGCCAAGTCCTGCCCCTGTCAACCTCTGGTATCCAAGACAGTGGTGAGGGCCCAGATACAGGAGTCAGACTCTAATTTTGCATTCTCACCACGTAGCAGCAGTGAGCTGTGGGCAACTCCCTTCACCTCTCTCTGTCTCAAGTTTCTCATCTGCAAAGCAAAGGCAGTGATGAGACCAGCCCAGGACTGCAGGGAAGATTAGATGAGAGAATAGTTAGCACTTAGCAC
This sequence comes from Cephalopachus bancanus, assembly GCA_027257055.1. Taxonomy (NCBI): domain Eukaryota; kingdom Metazoa; phylum Chordata; class Mammalia; order Primates; family Tarsiidae; genus Cephalopachus; species Cephalopachus bancanus. The sequence continues at coordinate 10,431,235 of JAPVLO010000014.1, forward strand.
AGAGGAAACCATACATAGGAAACTCTCCATAAATTAGTTATCATCAGTCAAATGACTAAGCGGCTGCAAGCCATCGAGAAAACTGTGACTGGAGATGTGAGTGGGCTTTGATTATTTTATTAAGTATTTTTAAACATCTAATGCTAGTACTCACACCGGAAGCGGAAGGGTGGAGCAGGTACAAGCAAGTGGGCAGCATTCACCATGAACCTTTGAAACGCTCATGCCATTTGCCCCAGTAATTTCACTTCTCGGGAATCTGTCATTATGGACAGTCACAAAAATACAGAAAAAGCTTTACTCCCAAACTGCTCATCCCAGCCTTATTTATAATAGCAGAAATCTGGAATTGACCATTTGAGGAAATATTTAAGAGAAGTCTGGCATGATATACAACAAAATGTGTGTGGTTACGAGAAACATCTTTACAAAGATTTCTTTCTTACTAGAGAAATGCTTAGACTGTTAAGTGAGAAAGGCGGGCAACGAAAAGTTTTATGTAAATAAAATTAAGTAAAAAGCATGTGCATAAAGAAGGTTGTATAAGATACCAAAATGTTGGTACTGAGTTCCCGCCGCGCGATGAGACAACGAACAGTTTTTTTCTTTTCCTTCTTTTTTATTCTTTCTGCAGTTTCTAAAATGAAAGTGTACTACATTTGTAATCAGAAAAATCACGCTATTTTAAAAGATGTCAGATAACTGGTAGGTTCCTACTCCAGAGCTGATCAGTGTTACCTAGTTGGTAGCTGCTGAGATGTGTGATTTTTTTTGTTTGTTTGTTTGTTTGTTTTTGAGTCAGGGTCTCACTCTGTCACTCAAGCTGGAATGCAGTGACACCATCACGGTGATCACAACTCACAGCAGCCTCGCCCTTCTTGGCTCAAGCGATCATCCTTCCACCTCAGCATCCTGAGTAGCTGGAACTACAGGTACACACCACCACACCTGGCTTCTAGATGTGTGATCTTGAGCACACCTTCGAGCCTGTGGATTTACCTCTTTGGACTGCAAAGAGGGACACTGTGAAGTAGGGACACTCATCGTCCCCTGTGTGAAGGCTGTGGCCAAGTCAGGTGCCATGTGAAAGACTTGGAAAAGTCCTGACACTTTCGAGAGTCCTTTGTGAGGCTGCCTTTCTCAGAGTATGGGAATGTGTGATTAGGGTGGTCAGGACAGGCTCGCTGGGGGAATGAGGCAGGCAGAGACTGTGCTTTTCCACTTCACAGCACTGAGCAGGTGACGACAGAGGACTGATTCAGCCGCCGCAGCTGCCCCGGGCCGACCGGCCAGCCGGAGCCAACTCTCTCAGCGGGAGTTTCGGAAGGAGCCGGCGCCGAGCTCTGTCCTTTCTTCTCCCCAGGCTGTCACCCTGCCAGCTCTCGTTCACCACCACAGGACCGTCTGACACTGGCCCTCAAAGCTCCCTTGGCAGCGGGCACACCTGCAGCTCTCTTCCTCTCAGACCCCGCGTCCTTCCTGTCTCCCTTCTCTCTTCACTTGGGATGAATCAGAGCAAGACCACGTTTTCTGTGCCGAAAACTCAGTCTGGGGACCCAGGAGCTGAAATGGAAATGCAGAGCCCACTTTGAGCCCATGAGACAGTGACAGACGTCTCACACGGCAGACACGGGGCTGGGAACCACACAGGTACAAGCACTAAGAAGGTGGCCCACCAGGAATGAGCACGTTTCTGCAGGTGATCTCAAAATGGCACGTGCCCACTGTTTCCCAAGATATGTAAATGGACACGACACCTCCCACCAGTCACAAGACAACCTGGAGGGTGGAAGTAGTTTAAAGGTGAATGTTCAGTTGGTTACTTTTTCCCCCCAACAAGTTGCTTAAGCACCTAGTATTTAAGAAAGCGCATGATGACATTGGCAGGCACATGAACTTTCAATCGTGTGACCTTGGATGGGGCTAATCTTGAGGGTCTTAGTCAGTCACATGTCAAAAAAAGGCTGCCAGGCCTCAGACTGGGACTAGCCAAGGGTGCCCTGCCAAGGCCGCGAGGCCAGCTGCACTGCCCAGCAACATTCAGCGAGGCAGCTGCCCGGGCCACTGACCGTGTGGCTCTGGGAAACTCACCCCATCCCATCAAGTGCTAGTGTCCTCCTTTATAACATGAGAAGCACGGTGGCACCTACTGCCCGGGGTTGCTGTGCAATTAAATGAGATGATACGTGGAAAGCACTTACTCAGTGTCCGGCACATCACAAGAGCTATGTATGATTTCCGGCTCTTCTCTGAGCTCAGCACTCTTGTGGGCAGTGAGGGGATCCAAAAAGCTACATTACACCCCTACCTGGGTGAGGCAGCCCCCTCCCCAGGAAAGAGTTAAACGGCTAAGCTGCAGGTGATTCAGTGCAGAAGCGACCAGGCGGCAGCACTGCTATTTATCATGGCAGCAGGCTGGAAGCAGCCCAAATGCCCTGCGATCCTGGGTGACTCAGCAAACCCTGGAACGGTCACACACAGACCACAGCGAGACCTCTGGAAGTGGGCATGGCGCTGATGTCCATACATGGAGTGGTGCCTCTGAAGTCAACGTTTCTAGAAGGAGATCACGAAATGATACATGCACACTATATATTTAAATATATGCGAAGCCTCCCACGGAGGTCACAGAAGAACCGGAGGGTGGAAGTATGGAAGGATGAATGCTCAGCTGGTTATTTTATCTCTGACAAGTACCTTAAGCACCTAGAGTTTAAAAAAGATCAGGGTGCAACTCGGAGGTGTTGCAGGGGTTCCAGAAAGGGAGGAGGTGTGGGCAGAGGGCTGAGGAAGGCTTTGAAGAGGTGATGGTGTCTGAGCAACTTCTGAGACTTTGGAGGATTCGAATAAAGGGAGCAGAGTGGCCCCGGTGGGACAACGTGTGCCCCCTTCCTTCACCAGTCTCTATAGTTAAAGAAATGAGTTAAGTGGGGAGTTGAGGTGAAGTTGTCTGTATATTGGGCATCAGGACTTGTCTACACCAGCTGGTGTGCTTCCTACCAGGTTCTCACCCAGAGGCCTCCCCAGATATCTCCCTATGACAGAGAGTCGGAGATCTGGTGCAGGCCAGGTTGTGATGGCTATGTCTTGGGAGAAGACAGGCCCATGCAGTGCTTTCTCGACTGGAGAGCTGGCCTTCGTGAATGTCCACAGGGCCCACAGACGCCAGGAGGGGAATGTGGACGTTGAAGAGATTCACCTGCATCTTGTTGCTGCCTGCACCTGAGACTGGTTACACCGTGACCTGAATCTCTTGGGCATTTCTGGGCTACCATCTCCCTGACTTAGTTTACAGGGTAAGTCAGTCAGTGGTCTGGGTCTGACTGTCCTTCAGGGATCAGTTCTTGGGTCTGGCTTCTGTCCCCCTCACATGAATCAGGAGGCATCAAGAAAGGACACACATTTAAATTCAAACTGGCTCCCGACACACAGTTGGCTCCCGATAGACGTGGGTTCCGAACTGGATCCCGATAGACGTGGGTTTATATCCTGCCTCTTCACATCTCCGTGACCTTGAGCAAGTTTTCAACCTCTAGGAATCCCCAGTTACTCATCAATAGCCTGGGAGATCAAAAGGCCTCTCTCCAGGGTTGGAGCATCAGCAGTGGGCGAGAGCTACCCCCTTCACCCGAGCAGAAACCCAGTGGGTGATGAGCTCTGCCTCATTCTTCCTGCTGCAAGCGAGCCTGGGATGAAGAGTGCTCCCACCCCTGAGAGACCATTTGCCAGAGACACAATCATGCGGCAGGCACAGGGCACCCTCTCACCCCGCCACCTTCGCTCTGGGCAAGTCCTGGGTTGCCTGGATTCAGGGCTTCCTGACCAGGCAGTGGCTGTGGACAGTCTGGGAAGGGAAGTCCTAGTACAGGTGCAGGAGCCTCGGGCAGGGGCGCCGGCCAGAAGGTGCTGGTTCCTGGAGGACACAAGGAAGCCGCTACTCATGTGGAGCTACAGGTGTCACCTGGGAACCCCACAGGCCCACCCCCACCTGGGAGCACCTCCAGCAGGGACCAGCCACCTGCGGTGAGGAGAACATGCATTTTGTCTTTGTTCCCGGCTCCTGACACAGAACTAAAACCCGTGGAATTCCCTGAGCGATAGTGAGAGGTGATTTTTTTCTATCGAGGTGGCCCTGGGTGGGGCCCCTGATAGCTTCAGAAAGGCCAAACCTTGACTAGAGCCCTGGAACCGTCAGCCTCGCCCCCAGCCTCTGAGAAATGAGAGGGGCTGGAGGGTGTCATTGACCCTGCCTACATAACAAAACCTCTACAGAACTCCTAGGTCAGAGTTTCGGAGAGCTTCTGGGCTGGTAAACAAATCCTTGTGCCAGAAGGGTGGCGCACCCCAACTCCACAGGGACAGAAGCTCCTCCTCTGAGGACCCTGCTTAATGTGAAATGCCATTTTAAAAGCAAAACCCATCATTTGACCTCACTTTCAATAAAAAAAGAATATATGATATATTCTTGGGGGGGGAAACATCACCAAAACATTAATAATGACTGTCTCTGTGTGGTGAGGTAGGGCATGATTCCTAATTTTTCTTTGGTCTTTTCTGAATATTCTATAACAAACACACATTATGTTTGTTATCAGAGAAAAAGACGCAAAGTGACTATGAAGAATGTCAACCATAAAGTTAGCAGAATTCATATAAAGATGAGCTGGTATGCCATATTCTACCATATTATGCTATATGATACTGTAAGTTCCTACAGTCAAGGGAAGGGACTTCCTAGCAGTTCTGTTTATGATCAGGTGACCTTGGGGAAATGCTGGGAAAGGGAAACCGGTGTCAGCAGAGTCAAGGGACTTTTCTAATGATCATCATCTGATGACCACACCTTGGAAAGAAGATGTGAGAAGTGTGCTGGGTGTGTTTGGGTGGAATTCACCATAAATGAGAGAGAAAATGGTCAACTTGGACAGTCGGTAAAATGGCTTTGAATCCCGGCATATGCAACACCTACTTCTCACAATACCTACTTGAAACCCCTTCATGCTGGACACATGTTTTCTGTATAATTTCATATCATGCAAGTAGTGCTGTACCCAGCAACTCCCACTAACTTCCTTTCTTAGGATAAGTTTCTAGAAGCGAAATGGTTGCATAGAGATATTTGTTCCCAAATTGTTTTTCCCAAGTTTCTTAGCAGGATGTACCTTCATAAGCAGTGTGCACCAGGTCCCCTTCCCCAGATACCATCTGTGAGTGGTGGCTTCTTCTCTCTTAGCTCCTTAATTTTAAATGCAATGATGCATGTTCAATATAGTGAAATCCATCTTCAGAATTCCAACAGCCCTAGGAGCCCCCAAACACACAAAGGACAGCACTTCTGGAATGGCCAAAGAAACACACGGATATATTTCAAGGACAGCTGAATGCTGAAATAGACCTTGCAAACTAAGTGATAGAACAAAACTATTTTTGCTCACTTATTATGGATGGTCCTGCCCATATATTTAAAATAACTTATTCGTGAGTGACAGTGTTTCCAGTGCAGATCACGCTTTCTACTCCGTTCCTAGGGGCATAGATGTCCCACTGCAGACATCAAATCTCACCCCAAGCCTAATTCTCCTTCCACCTGTGTCTCCTAGTCCTCACTCCAGGCCCTGAAGACCTGCAGCTTTCTAAGTTCCCTGAACTGGGGAGAAAGGCAGGTGGTAAAGAGAGACCTTCTGGAGCAAGCAGGGTGGAAGTCTGCCATCCATCAGGGCGAAGGGTGCGTCTGCTGTTGGTCTGCCGCTTTCCAAACACTGACTCAGGGCTGGGGACCAGCCACGGCATTTGGAGGCAGGAAAATACAGGTGACTCATCCTCTTCTGGAAGGCTGGGAGAGATTGCAGCACTCTCTTAAGGTGAAGGTGCCTCATTTGAAATTCACCAAAAATCCCCAGTGTCTCAAACAGTTCCTTCTGTCTGAAAAGTTGTACAAGATTTGTCACATTTGGCCACAGCACGTTCCAGCTCTAGAGTTTAATCATCGTATTGGACAGCTAATTTCCAAATTGGGCTTGTGATCAAGACTGCTTTGTAGGACTATTAATTGCTTGAAGTTTGCAGCCAGAAAACACACGACAGCCTAGATTTTATGGCATGTTCTAGATAATGGTGACACATTACTGAGAAATGCTTCTGCTTCCTAACTCCATAAATTGGATGTTGTTTATAATAATGTAGCTAGAGCAGTAACACTTTATCTTAAGAACTGCTGTCCCCACGGAAAGTCATTATTCAGTGTACGCTTGATAAATTGGTCATCATTCACAGGCAGAAGAGAAATTGATGTGGCCCGTTTTATTTACAGAGGAACGGGTAATATGTTATCTTCTTATTGGATGGATATTTTTCCTACCAGAAGGATTATATTGCCTCCTGCGTGTCACTCAGAGAATTCTGTCAATGTCATCAGTCTTAAAGACTTTAATGCCTGGGGCATAGGAATAACCCTTTCTAGTCCCAGAATGATTTTCAGGGGAGAACCTTGGAAAGAGATTCTTTTCAGATACACTTTAATCTCATACTTCCCAGATGGAAAAACAAATAGAAAATGGCAAATGACCATGAGTAACTTTGTTCCCAAGCTGGCTAGGTCACAATAGGCAGGCACAATGACTTCCCCAAGCTGCTGGAACACAGAAATATAGAGGGGTTGACTGTGGTCCTATGGACGGTGTGCAGTCAACCAAGGCCAGGCCTTCCAGCCTCATGGACAAGTGTCCCAACAGGGAGTTTGGCAGCCTCTCCCTGGAGATTAAACTCCTTCCCAATGGAGAGCAAGGCATCTCTGCAGGGGATAGGGTCGTGCCATGGACATCCCACACCTGGAGTCTCTCTGTGCACCACCATGGGATATGAGCTCCACAGCCTGTCCACTCTGCTGCTGCTGGAACAGAGGGAGAGTGATCCCAGCCCTGGCTGCACAGATTCCATCCACCAGCTACGTGAGTATTTGCATGGCAGGCTGGCAGATCTCACAGGGGCTGGACGTCCTCTGAGAGTGGCAGTCAAGAGGGTCTTGGGCTGCGAGTTACCCTTCCTCACAAGGCCTTGAGCTCCTCTGGGGCCATAGAGTCTCTCCCCACCTTCCAGTGCCTTCCAAGCACTCGATTCTGGTGGCTTCCAGGCCATCCAGCAGCCTCACCTCTTATTCTTGACTCAACACTTAATTAATCTGAGTCACTGACTGAGTCTCCACAGCATGCCCAACACCATGCTATTGGGACGAGGTGGTGCAGAGAAGTCACAGATGTGGACTGCAGCCACGTTTGCATGGCATTTCAACATTCTCAAATGCTTTTACATGCACTGTCTCAAGGTGATGTCACCAGTGGTCCAAGTGGGAATAAGAACCCCCCGCACCACCACCTTCTGGGCGTGAGGACTGTCATCTCTGCCACCCTCATACTAACCTACGTTGCTGATGAAGAGATGCTCTAAGAGGATGTCAGAGAAGATTAATGTAAATAGCTCCAGTGGGGGTAGCGTTTACAGTTCACCTTACTTTCACACATTTTGTCTCAGTTGTTTTGGGTTTTGTTGTTGTTGTTGTTGTTTTTGCAAACTTGCTCTTTTCCAGGTGAGGAGGTAAGCACAGGAGACAGGACAGGGCTCTCACTGCCAGGGTCTGGGGCTGAATAGCTCTCTGTTGTGAGGGCTGCCCTGTGCCTTGCAGGGTCTTGAGCAGCATCCCAGGCCTCTGAGGCCAGGAGCACCTTCCTGGTTGTGACAACCAAAAAAACCTCTGGTCTCTCCGGTCCTCTGGTTGGAGGAGGGATGGGGAAATGGCAAGTGACACCCTGATTGAGAACCACTGAGGTGGGATAATTTGTTCAGGGGCACTTGAGGAGCAGGGAGGCCAGTCCCTGAGACCAGAGCCCCCACCTGCAGGCAATTCACCACGTCACCACTGCACACTCCTCAAGGGATTTGCCACAGAAGTGCAAAGGCAAAAATACCAGCAGGTTCTGCCTGATACATAAATGCCGTGAGAGTTCAGAAAAGGGACCGTTTGTGATGAGGTTTGAGCTAGACACGACATTAGATGAAGGAGACAGAGTGTGCCCAGGTCCTGCGGGCCAAGGAAGACCCAATGGAGGAAGACCACGAGAGACATTGCCACTGACAGAATAATGTACAGAGGCCCAAAAGGGGGCTTTGTGGGGTGCAATAAGGACAGAGGGGTCTACCAGGGAAGAGAGGGCTGATGGGAAGAGGATAGGTGTGGAGTTGGCGGACACAGGCCTTGGGGAGTCATCAGAGGAGTTTGCACCTAATGCAGGACCAAGCCAGGCTCTGAGGGCTCACAGGGCCAGTCCTCACCCAGGGTTGGGGAGACCGGCCTGGCAGGAGCATGCAGGCAGCCTGGCATGAGGTTCCATCTGGAACAACAGGGTCCCCCGTGACCCCTAAAAGAGGGCCTCTCCCTGGCTCCCACCAGCAGTTCTGATGACAAGCTGGGTCATGAGAGAAAAATGCTACATATATGCACAGCTCAGTGACAGCTAAGGGCACAGAGGGTGATTTGCACGCCCCTCCCTGACCAGCATGGCCCAGCAGCTCGGTGACCCACTCTGCTCAGAGCTGTGGCCCAGACTTCTCCTTAAGCCTGGCTGATGACCACAGAAGCCATCGTTCATTTCCCACCAGCCTTCCAACAACAGCACGCAGAAGGGCCTTGGATTAGACCTCGTGGCAGTTCTGAGGATGAGGGTGCTGGGGTGTTTGCTGTAACTACCGTGCGGGGGGGCGGGGGTCAGGATTTCCTGGGGCTGGTGGCAAGTGCGTTCCTCTTCCTCAGGAAATCCGGCCCAAGATGACCAAAAAAACCTGCACTATCAAGTCACTGGTCTATTTTTATTCTACACGGCCTGGCTTGGTGTTTACATGCCCATCCCACTGCCTACCTGTGAGCATTCCAACACAGCATTCAATCAGGAACAAGTTCTTGGTGTTTCCAAGCACTGACATTCTGGTGGGCTGACAGCAGAGGTCAATCAGTGGTAACAGGTGGTCTTCTTGTGACCCCAGGTGGGGTGACTTTGGAGGGAAATTGGCGATTGTCCTGGGGGGCTGTAAGATAACGTGCCCTTCTTATTTTTCAATATTTCAGCAGCCCAGATCTCTCTCCCATAAGCCTACAAGCCACTCATTAAGTTGTGCACACAGTTTTCCAGAAATGTTCACAGTCCCTTGTGTGCCAGCTCCAGGCCCAGTGCAGCATCTCTAGATGAGCTCCGAGTGACAGACACAAACAGAAAATGGACCTGCGAGGACAAAGCACACTGGAGCGAGGCAGGGAGATGTGCCTTGAGTGAGGCAGAGACGGGGACTCCCCTCGACACGGAGGCCTCTGAGCTGTGCACAGGAGAGGGGCAGGGGCCCAGGCAATGCAAGTGCGGGGGGGGGGCTGAACTCAGGAGAGCAGGGCTGGCGAGTTCAGGGGGACCCACTAGACACTTTCTCTGCAGTTATTTCCCATCATCTGTTTTTGTTGTTGTTGTTGTCTTGTTTTGCTTTGTTGTTTTTTGAGCTGGAGTCTCACTCTGTCACCCAGGCTGGAGTACAGTGACACGATCATGGCTCACCACAGATTTGACCTCCTAGGTTCAGGCAATCTTCCTACTTTGGCCTCTTGAGTAACTGTGACTCACAGGCGTTCGCTCCCACATCTAGCTAATTTTTTTGTTTTTGTAGAGACAAGGTCTCCCTTTGCTGCCCAGGCTGATGTCAAACTCCTGGCCTCAAGCTATTCTCCTGCCTCAACCTCCCAAAGTTCTGGGATTACAGGTGTGAGCCACTGGGCCTGGTTCATCAGTTATTTCAGAATGCCAAGGTGTCTGTCTGTGAACCTTCTGAGTTTACATTATCTGTAGGCGTAGATTGCCCAGAGGCACCTACCTCCTGCAGCCTCTCACTCCGGTGTGGTGGAGGCCAGCCACCAGCAGAGGGGGCCTCTGGCTCGGCCAGGAAGCCAGGGCTGCACATGGGTGGGGAGAGAAATGTCTGTTTGTGCAGGGCTGGGCTGGAGCACACTGGGGGATGCAGTTGATCAGTAAACTATTTGGCTTGGTCCCCACTTGCCGCACAGGGCCTTATGTCCTCGATGAAGTCACAAATAATGGAAAGTGCCAATTAGCAGAGATTACAAAACCAGAGGAGAAAATTGCAGGCTGGGAAGGGGGAACAGAGACTGAGAAGTTCTGCTTTTCCTTCAAGCCAGCATCCGAGACAGTGCCAAGGTCCTCGGAGCTTATGTTGGTTTTTAAAAGCCCCACCTGAGTCTTTTCGTGGTGTCGGGTTGCCCCTTGGTATGTCTGAAGGTGAAACTGTACACGGAGGAAGGAGGGTGAGGCCTCCCGGGAGCGTTCAGCCGGCGGGCTGGCAGACCACGCTCTGACTTCACCTGGCGAGCATGTCAGGAGCTGGAGCTGTTTGGTGCCCCGGAGGGGACTAGGAAGGCGAGGCTGAGACCTGCTCGGGGAGCAGAGCCTTCCAAAAGCCAAGGGCCCATGAGATGTGACAGCTTAAGAAAATTAAATGTGACTGCAGCACAGGGCCTGTGTAATCTGGCCCCAGCAGGCAGCCGGCGGCTTCTGCAGCCCTTGGGTCCGGTGACAGCACTGGCAGGACAGCAGGGCAGGAATGCGTTGTGACAGTCGCCCACTTAGGAAGGTGCCTGCCCATCCGCTGATCAAACAGCACTCCAAACTCAGCCCAGTGAGGGCCTGCCTCGGGCCTGCAGGTCATCGCAGAGAGTGACTAGACACCTGCTAGCAAGAAGGCCTGGCTTCTGCCAGAGACATAGGGGAATTCTTGGTACAGACCGGGGTGTTTTTGCTTCCTCTTCCCAGAACAGTCTGGAAGCCTGCACCCTCCTTGGTGGAGCTGGGGGGCATGGGTACAGCTACCACGATGGCCAGGGCAGCCTCAGAGCCAATTATACACCACACAGGGCAGCACCCTGGCCTCACCCTCCACCTGCCCTTTGCCCATGGCCAGTCCACCCTGGTGAGGCCAGAAGAAACCCAAGGCCCTGGCTGCCTGCATCCACGAAGCCCTGGGTCTGGCTTTGCCAGGCAGCATCATGGAGCATGAAATGGTTGCTGTGCCCACCCCCTCCTCCCACCCTCCATCCACTGCAGGACAGGGCTGGACTCACTGCAGGCTGGGCCTTTCTTGCGGAGGCGATATTGTGTAGATCATAATCATGTATTCACCAGTCATAAAAATGATCCCTGGCCCATGAGAAACCAGAGCCCGCAGATGAGTATCAGGCCACGGGCTACATTAGAAATTCAATATTCTCTATTTTTCCTTTCATTAACGCCCAGAGCTACTCTCAGAGCGGCCCGGTGTCAGGCTCATGGGCTACACCTGCAGTGAACTGAGGCTGGTAACCAGGGTGCCAGCCGGTGTCTAATGTACTGGTACGTGGGTGTCTTGAGTGTGGCCGGCCTTCCATCTCCCCGGGTGGCTCCTCTCTTGTCTTGTCCCCACATGGAGACAGGCCTCGCAGGCCCGAAGCAAGGACACAGCAGCTGTGGGAGGCCCCGGTTTCCTCTGTTCTTTATGAGCCTGCCTGAGCTGCGATTCTCCTGCCTGCACCTCCACCTTTTAGACCTGGCCTTCTAAATAAATCTGGGTTGTCTTTGGGGTGCTTAGAAGCAAATAAAAGACAGATCTAAGGGAAAGAGCATTTGCTCTCCTGGCTGCCTTTTCTTATGGACTTCCTGTTTTTTTGAAGCCAGTCTTACCATTTGCTTGCTGGGCTGCCTGAGGCATAATTGTAAAGAAGATCAAACATGGCAGCGGACTCTTCATGCTCCTCTGCTCCCCTTGCCCTGTCAGCACCCAGGGCCTCCAAGGCCTCGAGGAAATGTCTAGAAGCATGGTGGCCCTGAGAGTGCATTCTCCCTAGGGAATTCACAGGTGTCCCTCCTTCCTCAGCCTGGGCCTGCAGCCAGAAGTTGGGGCCACTGTGTTTGCCTCGGGCCTTGTCCCCAATAGCTGCTCCCTCTCGCACATGTGGGACCGATACACTCAGGCATCAAGTAAGCATCTAGAAAGGGCCCCATCCACTGTGGGAGAACTCCCAAGGCCCTCCTGCTCTTAAAGCCGGGACTGTGGTCCCAGCTATGGACTCGCAAACCCCAGGCTCCTCACTGCTCCCCGGGCCTTGGAGGGATGTCCATAGTGCCTCATGGCCGGTCCCTCCCAGCTCATGAACTCACTAAAAACAGAGGCCTCGGACCCCTGGCCTGGGACAGGATTTCCAGAAATGGAGGTGGTGTGGCCAGAGAAGTCACAGCATCAGCAAAGGGGGCAAAATCAGGGTCAGTGTGTGCCAGGCTCAGGCCCTGGAGCTCTGAGCAACGTTGGCAGCTCACTGGGCCATGGTGACCAAGTCACCAACCCTGGCAGGAGCTTCAGTAGGGAACTTTTCGCTTGAAATGCGGAAGATGCTTTCTGGTCATGGGAGCCGCCAGTGACTGGCCCCCCACTGTCCCTGGCACTGGGTTAGGGTGTTCGGGGTGTTCTCACTCATCCCACCCCAGGGTCCCTGAGATAGGGACGCTGGGGCTGTTTGGTGGACGTGGACACTGACTCACCAGTGAGGGTGGGAATCAGCCTGCCTTCCTATTCACTGCAGTTTATTTTCCTTTCCTGGTCTTACCACCCACAAGCTCCTGGGTTGACTCCGTATCTCTCAAGAGGGGGAAGAGAAACGTCAGGACAGAAACATCAGGAAGGAAACATCAAGGATGAGAGAGGCTGAGAAGGTTGCCTGCTCCGTTCTGGCATCCCCTGACACTCCTGTCCCCTCAGGCACCCCAGCCAGTGCACCCACTGACTCTTGTTCTCTGCCATGGCCTGTGCTGGGTCCAGCCAAAGGAGAAGCTTCACTCTCCAGGGACCTTCCTGTGCCCCTTCTGGGCAACTGGGAATGCCACCTCTCCTGGCCAAGGTCCACGTGTTTCTTTCATCCATTCGGGGAGGGGTGATGAGGGTCCATGCCATTCAGGGTTTTGTTTTCCAAAAGCTAGAGGCCAAGGTGCTGTATTAGACGGGAACAGAGCCCTCGGTGTACCCGCCAGGAGCAGCCGAGTGGGCCGCTCCGATTGTATGTTCCTTTCCTTGCACGCTCCTGCGTTCACTACACAGGCAGATGGACCAGCGGTCTGCTGCTATCCAGATGGGCCTTTTGCCCACACGCATTCCTGACTTCCTAAAAGGACAGAAAGAAAAGGTAAAAAGCTGCAAAAATTAGTGCTTTGGATTCAGGAAATCCCAACTCCCGGAGCCAATGGGTTAATGCGGGGCCCATTTATAAATTCCAGCTGTTTGAGCCTGTGCCACGCGATACATGCTCCTCATTCCAGCTGGAGGCCATGTACTCAGAGTTGGAATGACCAGAAAGGATAATATCTTGAGCTGTTTGATTTTTGTTCCTGCTTCCCCACGGGCCTATGCTAAAATTTCAACTCCTTGCCCCGGCTTGGATGGGCTAGTATAAAGTTACTTTCCAAAGAAGCCAGGAGAACATTTCGTGTAAAGGAGGTGTGGGGCAGATGCTGTTGGCTCACATTCGACAGAGAACAAGTTTCCACTTAGGGTGGGGCCTGCCCGCCCCAGGCTCCCGCTGAATGAATCCCAGCTGTGCAGGACCTGAGGCTGATGCCTCCCGCCCACTCTGGGGGAAGAACTTCTCCCCCTCCTTACTGCTGGGGCAGTCGGGAAACAGTCATGGGGAACAGGTGGGGTCTTGCCAGATGCCGAAATCAAACTGTGTGGAGAGGGCTCCGCCAAGTCCAGAGAGCCTTGTGGGACTCCTCGAATCGAAGGTAGCATTTGAACATCATGGAGGAAAGCGATCAGGAAGGCAAACCTCAAGTCAAAAGGAAAGAAGCCACGAAACCGTTAGAAAGTGCTTGGGATTTAGAGTCCATAATACTCAGTGATCTATCACAGAAACAAAGAACCGAGTACCACATGTTCTCACTCATAAGCAGACCCTGGACATTTACCATATTACTGTAAGAAAGGGATTGGCAGTTGCTGCAAACTGCCGGGGGTGGCGGGGGGGAGGCACATAACATCAGTAAGAGTACCTGATCTCAAACTAGACAAAGTGGGGACCAAAGGGAGGCTCAAACTTTATCTTTAAGATGACCACTTGTATACCTAATCCTGAATTGTATCCCACATCTTTAAAAGAAAAAAAAAGTGCTTGAAGCTGGGCATGGTGGCTCTCAAGGCGGGAGGATTGCCTGAGCCCAGGAGTTGGAGACCAGCTTGGGCAACATGACAAGACTTTGTCTCTACGAAAACTAAAAAAATTAGCCAGACATGGTGGTGCACACCTGTAGTTCCAGCAACTCAGGAGGCTGAGGAGGAAGGATCACCTGAGCCCTAAAGGTCGAGGCTGTGGTGAACCATGATCACACCACAGCACTCCAGCCTGGGCAACAGAGTGAGACTCCGACTCAAAAAAAGAAAGTGCTTGAGATTTGTCTGGGCTCAAGGCTTCAAAGAGCCTGTTCATGAATTTCTCAGTCACCCTGGCCAGAACCTGCACCAACAGTCCCGGTGTTCTGGGAAGAGTGAATCTGCGTTCTAGTCCAGGATGGACCTCTTAGTCCTTCTCTCTAGGCCTCAGTTTTGTCTGAAACAAAGAAGTTCGAGTGAATGATCTCTAAGGTTTCTTTGGGGTCAGCTCTTTCTAAGACTCTCCAAACTCGGCTATGGTCCATTTGACCACGAAGAAGCTTTCTGCAGAAGTGCATTAACACATAATCACTTTCCCTTGGGTAGTACTTGACTCACTATTTCCCCAGAAATGAAGGAGTTGGACACCAACACAAAACGACTGTGAACATTATTTGTACTGTTAGTACATAGATAAACAAATGTGTGTTCCGAGCTGACGGAATTTTGTTTGGATAATTTCTAAGCAATGCCTTGTAAACAGTCATTCATCGAAGACTCAACAAAATGGTCCATGTTTCTACAAAACATTCTAAGCAATGCTGTGCAAATCTTTGCTATTTCAAATATTCCCAGACCCAAAACTCTAAGGGGTCTCAGTCGGTCACTCAGCAGCCATAATTTAGCAGGAGCATCTAAGAGTCTCCCCCTGAGCGCACAAGCCCAAGCCATCCCTGAATCCACCCACTGAGGGCCATAAACAGGAACAAACCCCTGATCTCGCGACCTCACTCTGTGCTAGTTGTCATGGATGGGTACAAATACTCATCCCGACCCCTTCCTCCATCACTGATCTAAAACAGTGGTGGGTCTGGGAGTACAGCCAGGGTTGGCTACTCTCTGGCCTTTAAGAGGGGACCAGGTGTCCTTCCCGCCTCCAATGCGGCTGTTCTCTTCAAACCCATACATATGATCTTTGGCGGCAGATCTTGGAGGATATTAGAATTCTAGTAAATAATTTCCTAAGCATAACTTGATGCTATTGAAATCATTTATTCAACACATTTACCAAACACTTACTGCTTGTCAGGCAATATTCTAGCCAATGGCACTACACTAACCTATGAGACTGTCAAGTTCCTGCCCTGTGAAGGCTACAGTCTAGCAAGGGAGATGCCGCTTACTATGAGTGGGTTGCCCACGACCACCTCCGGGGATGTGGGAAGACGCTGGATAGCTACCTGACTGAGGGCAGAAAAAGTCCAGTGCCCCGAGATGGGATTCTAAGCCCCAGTGGGGAAATAACTAAATTATGACCTGAGGTCACCTGGATGAAGTGCACACAGAAGACAGGACTTGGGGACTGGTTGGGTCTGCCATAGAGCGGAGTGCGGTGTATCATGGAACCAGACAGCTCATGTGAGAAGAGAACAAAGTCCAGTCACTAACTTTGCTTCTCCAGGTATGGACTGACCTCAGCACTTAAATCCTGAGGGAGTTAGCACATCACGGAGCCCATCGAGAATGTGCTGTGGGAATGGCAGTATTGTGGCACTCGGGTGCTATGGCAAGGACCCACTGGTGGAAAACCAGCTGCGGCAATGGGACCGAGTCCCTGCAGGATGACTTTGCTCCCACACTCCTGCTTCTGCCCACTCCCGGAGGCTGGCTCTCAGGGCTTCCCACAGCTGCTGTGTGCCACCTCCCCATTTCCCATTGAATTTATTTTCCGTGTAAACTAATCAGAGTTAGTTTCTGTCCTTGAAATCCATATCCCTAACTGGATAGTCCATCAAATGTGACAAACATTTTAAAAGATGTAAGGGCATGTAGCAACTGGCACCATCAAGGGAGTGAGTCACGAAAATGTGGTATCATCGAAATTCCAGGGCCAATGAAACTCCATGGTTGGCTCAAGTCAGGCCAAAGTTTGGATTACACACTTTCTGGGGGCTCAAGTGTTAGTGTACCCTTGAATGGACACAAACACAGTTGACCATGCCTCTCTTCAAGTACCATATTCTCCAGTGAGTGAAAAGGATTTATACACATGAAACTGCAGAAGAATGTGAGTCTCCATATAACCAAATGTGTTCTGCTTTTTAGACCCAGGAGTATGGTACAGGACTGCTTTTTTATGTATATAGTTTTATGTAGAAGGGATCTCTTATGCACAACTTTTAGGTTCCCCAATCTAGAAAGAGCTAGAATTTATTTAGTTAGAAAATAATTCATCTCATCTAGCTGTATTTTATATATCGTATGATCACCTTAAATGCCTTTTAGAAGAAGGTGGGGGTGCATAAGATGGACCTGGGTCTTACAAAGTTGGGAGGTTGAAAGCAAAGATGAGCAGGATAGGGTCTCACAGAAGGATATGACATAGCCCCCAGACAATGCCATGCCCCATGAGAAAAGTGTCCCATGGGCAGTGCTAGGGTCTGTATGTTTGTGTGGCCCACCCTCAAATTCATATGTTGACATTCTAATCCCCCAGGTGGTAATATCAGGAGGTGGGGTCTTTGGGAGGTGATTGGGTGATGACAGCAGAAACTTCATGAATGGGATTAGTGCCCTTATAAAAGAGACTCCAGAGAGTTCCCTCATTCCTTCCACCATGGGAGGACCCAATAAGAAGACAGTGCTGTCTGTGACACAGAGAGCAAGCCCTCAGTAGACACTGAATCTGCCGGAGCCTTGATCTGGACTTCTCAACCTCCAGAGCCATGAGAAATAAAGTTTGTTGTTTATGAGCCACCCAGCCTATGCTATCTTGTTGTCGCAGCCCATTAAGACAGGGAGTTATGACAAGTCAGTCAGGGCTTCAGAAGACAAGGGGGGTGGGGTGGTCAAGATGATGTCATAGGGATTGAAATCCAAGGCTTAAGCAGCCATTTAGATGCCTCCTCTCACCTGCCTGATAGGCCCAGGCCAATGTCGAGTGACCCTGAGGGAACCTGTCAGTACACACAGCTCCCATGGAAGAGCATTCTTCCATCATGTACGACCTTCTGGAGGGCCAGCTGAGGGCTGCACAATTCCATTCATGTAGAAAAACAAAAGATAGGAATTAGAGATGGAAAGTGTCTGCGTCCAGAAGCCACACAGAGCCCAGTGTCTGGAGGATTTTGAGGCCACAGTAGTTCTCATGCCACAAGGGCTTTTCAACCCTTCCGTGGCCTGGGCAGACCTAGAGAGCTGTGGGGAAAGTATGAGTCTGCAGGACCCTCCTGCCAGGTCAGCCTTGGGCTGGCGTTGGGGACCAAGCCCCAGAAGCTACCTGGACTGGGGGAAGGTCACTGATGAATGCCACTGCTGGAGCCAGACCAGAGCCAGGAACATGCTGACAGGTAGCTGGAGATACAGCCTAGGCACAGTCTCCACCCTGATCAAACCAGACCCGTCACCCAAGGGAGCACAAGCTTCCGCCTGGATCTGCAGAACATTTCTGTGCAACAGAATCTCCTCATGGTCACTTTGAATCCCCCTGGAGTGGAATCACAGCAGGAAATCGCCCCCTAAGCACTTGGCCCTCAAAGCTTCAGATGGTGGCTTGCGGTTACGTGTGACTCCTATATTAGGACACTTTAAGCTTTTTTGTTTTTCAGCGACTTTTTCTTTGTAATTAGAGATGAGGAGGAGAACTCCATTCCCACTGGGGTGTGGTGTCCCCCAGGCCATCAGCCCGGGTTCTCTTCCCTCCTGCCTACACACACCCACCCTGGTTTGGTTCATTCTGCTGACTGCCTGGAGGTGGCGTCCACCTGTCAGCGTCTGGGAGCCTGTGTGCACCCAGATACCCACCCCCCACCCCTACCTTCCCCCTATCCCCACCCTCCACCCCCCTCCCCCACCACCAGGGAAAGACAGGATTGTGGAAAATGGTTTCCAGCTCTGCTCAAAACTCTTCTCAGATTCAGCAATCATCATCAGCACAGGGACTTTTCCAGAAGTTCCAAGAGGCTCACGGGTTTTATTTTGTTTTTTAACAATTACCAAGGAAAAGAAAAATAAATCAACTTGAGTGAAAGCAGAAACCCCTGTGTCCTGTACACACACAAACCAAACCAAACAGGGAAGTGGTCACACACCTCCTGGGAGCCGCGGCTCGCCCATCCCCGGGGCTGTCAGGGATGCAGGGCTGGCGTAACCAGCAGGGTGGACGCTTCCCTTCGTTCCACTCAATTCCCCATGCCTGTTCCTCATTGAATCAACTTTCTCATGAATTAAGGTCTTGAAATTAAATATATAGATCCCAAAGGGCAACTTGCAAATTAACTAGTCAGAGTGTTACACAACTACTAGTTTTCAACAAGCCGGACTGACGCTGCTCAGGCCCAGCCAGTCCTGTTACTGTGGTTCTGGTCTGTAAACGGTGGGGGGCACCCGGGATACTCTTAATTTATAACTGACTCTCCCCAGATCACACTTAACAATCAATGCTTACAGTCCAGGGACAACATGAGAAGCGGGCTCATTAAATACTCTCCATAGACTTCTTTAATAATCTATTATTGTAAAAGTTCATGAGGGGTGTGTGTGTGTGTGTGTGTGTGTGTGTGTGTGTGTGTGTGTGTGTGTGGTGTTGAAAGCCAGAAGCTTTCCTAACTTTCCAGCAATAAATTTCTCTTGCAAGTCATACCTGAAAGATCACTTTTCATGGAAGTATTTCTCAACACAAAGCAAGTTTAGCAAAATGCATGCTACGCCAGTGGAGAACTCCTAAAAGATTAGCTATGTGCTAATGATATTCATTGAAGAAGAGATCTGAGTTGGGGTTCAGAGGGGAGGTTCTGAAGGCCAAGAGTAGGTAGGGCGAGAGGGGTGCCCCAGGCAAGCAGGGCATCTCTCTTTACTCCCCAGCCTGGGATGAGACCAGAGCTGCCAAGGTCAGCTCTGGGATGGACAGAGGCAGATACTTGGATAGGCTGCCTGGCTTCTGGGGACAAGATGTGTAGCACCTGCAGTCCACCTCAAAGTGTGCTCTGAGCCCACCTTCCATATGGGGATGGATCCAGAAGGAGGGACACAGAGAGGAGCTCTTCTTGGAATGTTCTGGCTGGTGTGTGAAAGAGGAACCTTACCCTGGACTTATATGCCACATAGTCAAGATCCACATAGCAACTGGCATTGACTAAGTATTGACCAAGTCTCAATACTTAGTGAGGCAACTTCACATCTGAACACTGAGTATTTCCTAAGTTGTGTATCTTCCCTGTGATGATGCGACATGGGGGCAGAGAGGGGGACAGAGAGGAAGTTGCCTGCCTGCATTGAATGGCAGAGAAGGCTAAGAATGTCACAGAGGAGCCATGAAGGTTTCAAGCCTTTATGGACCAACTGGGTAAGTGAGATGGCAGCCCAAAATGGGATCAAACATTTTCAGTTGAAAATGAATGCTGTCGTTGGCCAGATTTATCATCCACTGAATGGAAAAGCATTAGAAAGACTAGGTTATTACAATTTTCTAACTTTAATAAGTCAGAACCCCCAAGTTTGTGGTAATATGTGATTGCGTGCTTTTTTCTTATTTTTGTATTTGTTTTCCCCTTGGCCCTTAGCTTGTTTCTCATATTGCCAATCTTATTTTTTGCTTATGCATTTTTAAAGGCTCTTTCTGTATTAAGAATAATAACTATTTCTCAGTCACGTGTTGCCAATACTTTCTCCAATTGTTTGTCTTATAACTTTGTTTATAGTATTTTGTGTATAGCTTTTTTCTTTCATAACAGTCAGTAATAAAGATTATTATGGACTCTAGTATCAGAAAGTTCTGGGCTTGAAGTTTGGCTAAAATTTTGGACAAGTTGTTTTAACTTCCTGAGTGTTAGCTTTTCTATCTATAAATTTGGAAAACGAATATCAATCTCATAAAGATAATTTTGATGATTAAATGAGGTAATGCATGTGAAAAAAACAGATATACATATATAGCCCAGATGGGTCATACCACCCCGTGGCCCTGGCATGCCCCCTCGGACCTCATGGAGTGGTGACAGACAGCTTCCTTCTGCCCCAGATCAGACCCTGATGGCCAATTCTGGGGGCTGAGGGAAAAAAGCTTGTATTTCTTTTTGCTGTTTTTTTTTTGGACTTGGAGTCTCACTCTGTCACCCAGACTGGAGTGCAGTGGCCACACCTGGCCACCGCAGCCTCGACCTCCGGCGATCCGCCTCAGCCTTCCAAGTAGCTGGAACTACAGGCGCGCGCTACCATGCCCGGCTGATTTTTTGATTTATTGTAGAGATGAGGTCTCGCCTGCCCAGGCGGGTCTCGAACCCGCGGGCTCAGGCAATCCACTCACCTCAGCCTCCCAAAGGCGCGGGATTACAGGCTGAGCTGTTGTTTTAAGGGGTCTCATTTAAATGAGCTCTGCCTGAGCCCAGAATCAGAGCTCCCCAGAAAGCGCTCAGCTGCAGCGGGGCCTCACTGAAAGCAGAGAGCCGCCCTGAGGTCAGTGCCACGGGGAGGAGACTTTAGTAAAGCGCTAGCCTGCCCTTGTGGCCACTGGCCCTGGAGATGATTAGCAGGACACTAATTTTCCCATCTGACCACCTCAGAAGCAGGTGGGGTGGAGAAAGTAGCGGGCAGAGACAAATAAAAGGCTCCATTTTCACTAAGTCAAGGCAGCACTTAGGCAAAATGAGGGGGTTTTTCTTTTTAGCCTTCTTTGAAGTGCAACCAGGGAGGACCAAACTTCAGCCTTTTTGTTGGCAAACAAAAGGCCTCTGGTTGCTTTGGTGTTCTCCCCCCCTGCAATTAGGGGAGAGGCCACGTTTCTTCCTGCAACAAGATCTACAGCACAGCCCCTTGTTCCAGGCAGGACACGCTTCCTGCCTGTGGCACCGTCCCGGAGGACAGGACAGCCAGTGGAGGCGGCTGGGTTAACTGTACAGAGTCCAGGTAGGCGGGGCCTGCACTCTGCTCCAACCCAAGGTCGATGGACGCTTTGGGGTTCCCTCCCAGCCATGCCCTGTCTGAGACCCAGTGGTCCAGAGGGAGTGACCAAGCTTGCGGTCTTTGGGCACCAGCCAGGCTTGTGAGGCCAACACAGGGGAGGGCGACAGACACAGGCTCAGCTGGAGCAGCCCAAGAGGGTTACTCTCCATTGCTAGAGCAGTGGGGGGGGTTCCGGAACAGCAGCAGCCTGGGGTTGTTTGTTTTCCTCTTCTAATGGGAGTTCACACCTAATTTTGAGTAAAATGTGTGTTTTCCAATTTATGGCCTGACTTTCCCCGACTTCATCAACTATGATGGTTGCTTTAGGGGAAATGATGAGCCGTGTGGCCCGTGGCCCGTGGCCCGTGGCCCGTGGCCCGTGCCAGCTCCCGCCCCATCTCCTCCCCAGTGCCAGCTGCCACCTGCACCTTTAATCACGTCTGGAGGGTCCAAACTGCTGACATCTGCTCCTGGAGTTTGGTTTTAAGTGCTTTCTCAGAAACGCGGGTCGACTGACTCTACCCGGAATGTCGTTTGGAAAATGCTTGACATTTCTATAGTAGGGATTTGCTCATTTAGGAAAAGATTATGAAGAGAAAGTAAGGTCTAGACTCAGGCCAATTCTGCCCCCGCGCACAGCAGAGGCGGCTCTCCCGCCCCCTCGCTCTCTCTCTGTCCTCTCTCTGTGGCTGCGGCCCTCGGCTGTCACATTTCCACAATGAGAAGCATAGCTGTGACTCGCGTCTGCGTATTTGACAGCTCCAGCTTTTGTCCCCAAAGGGAGCCTTAGTTCCAGGCGCTTAAATTGGCACACTTCGCTTTACTTCCTTTATAATACCTAAGCAGCAGAAGAGCAGTCAAACTTTTTTTATTATCTAACTCAAGGCAATTATGATTGTGTGCAGTAGAATCCAGCCAGCGACTTAAAGGAAAAGCTTACACAGATACCAAATTTCTGGCAGATGGTGAGTCAGGGACAGGGCATTTCTGGAAAGTGGCTAAAACAGCATTCAGGGACTGTCTCCTGTGTGCGGAGAGAGTCCCTGAGAATCCTGGTTTAATCCTCATGTCTAAACTGTTCCTTGTGGACAGAGGGCAACATGCCCGTAGAAGAACAGATGAGCAGATATGATTAGGGACAGCCAGAGAGTTGCCAGCAAAACATAAGGTGGGGCTGGAGAGCTATGGAAGAGAGGAGGGCTTGTAGTGGGGCCTCTGCGGCCCTGGGCTCACCTTCAGTGTAAAGAGCTCGGGACAAGCTCACTGGGAGCTGGAAACCTCAGTCTGTCACGGGAGCCACATCCCGACACCTGCTCCCCCGAGGCTCTTGGGTCTCTGTCCCTGCGCTTCCACTGGTGTCGTTCCTGGAGGGTCCATTAGGGTATGTCACTTTCCCCAAAGAAGGGCACCCACGGAGCCCCAGTGGAAAGCTGGGCTGAGCACATACAGGCCCAGGGCCCGGTCTCTTCTGTGTCTGGTTACATTCTGCCTGTCTCTCTCTCTCTCTCTCTTTCTCTGCTTCCCTGCCCTACACAGCTTTGCTAGCCTATTACCCCTCAAAAGTCCAGCTAGGGTTTTCCAAAACTGAAGTGCTGACAGATTGTCAATAGACCTCCAGGAGTCACCTATATTGTTTCATTTGCATTTAAACTGGACCATAAGGTCACCTCAAGTGGAAAACCCTCAAATCCAGCTGGTTTGGGATCCACACCCACGGCATCAAAGAACTTGCTATTCTGTTTACCCACCACAGACCATCCTCTGTACCAAATTATTTACATTATTTCCACAAACGAAATACAAAGACCCTCTTTCCCCCTCAAGTCTCTTCCCATGACAGCTTCAGGCTCAAGCCCAAGGTCCAGGATCTTATTCCCTGAAGCAGGTCTGGGTCTGTTTCCTCAGGAGCAGTTCCATGAGACTCCTGAAGATCTGTGAGTTAGAGAAATAATGGCAGGTTATTGGGACAGGAAAACTCCCGTGAACGCTGTCCATTCAAAAGAGGAGGGGAGAGGAAGAATGAGCAGTGAGTGGTCCATAGCAATTTGGAAATCCAGTCAAGTGTATGTGTCTGACTCCTTGATTAAAGCAGAATCCTACTCTCTGGGAGTGACTCTTGATTCTGTTTCTTCATAAGAAATGGCACGTTCACAGCTGAGTCCACTTCTCAGATTGCTTCCTGCTCTAGAAGTTTGGGGGTCCAAAGGCCTCTTCATTTTGCACTGTACTTTTCCTTTCAATCCAAGCTGATACAATTCCTTTAAAAACTTTGTGGGTTATATATGTACCGATCAAGGGTCAATTCCAAAAAATCACCTTTCCTTCCAAATCAGATCTTTCTCCAATAGCAAAGCTATTGTGGGCAATGCCCTTAGAATTATTAAAAGCACTATTGTATTACTGAGAAGTCTATACGGCATGCCTTTAAGACTCTTAGAAGCCCTCACTATGTATGTCCTTAAATCTTTTGAAGGTCATAGAAGAAGTCTTGCAGCGACACTCTTGAGAACTTCACCCTGAGGCTATGCCATACAAAGATCTGATCTTTATCTTGAAGCTATTTCTTGCTGTGTCATTTCTGGCAAGAGAGAATAGGAATGAGAAATATGTTAATTATCACACCCAGAAAGTCCTGGCTCTCTTATATCTCCTTGCACTCCACTCTGCACTCTAATAGTTCTTAGTTTGTTCATCTTTCTCTTCTTAGAGTTCATCATAGACAGCTAGAAGAAG
Source organism: Cephalopachus bancanus (assembly GCA_027257055.1). Lineage (NCBI taxonomy): Eukaryota > Metazoa > Chordata > Mammalia > Primates > Tarsiidae > Cephalopachus > Cephalopachus bancanus. The sequence continues at coordinate 10,455,337 of JAPVLO010000014.1, forward strand.
CCACTGGTGCCTTTTATCTCTGCTGGAAGTCTCCTCAGCCAGATCCATGAGTTCATCTGGTATCCTTCTATTTTCCATGTTACCCCAGGTGACTTGTGGCCACACTTTGTGTAACCGCCAATAACATTTTCCTCATTGTCCTCCAAACTCTCATCGGCCGTGTCTTTGGGGTCCTTCCAGCTCTTATTAACAACCTTCTTGAGGTCCTTCCAGCCCAGCGCCTCATCTCAAGGCCAAGGACACATGTTAGAGTTTTGTTATGGCAGCAACCCACTTCCAAATACCAAATTCCTTTCTGGTTCTCTATCGCTGCAAAACTTAGTGTTCAAAACTCCAAAACTTAGTGATTTAAAACAACAATCATTGTTACTGTTTTCCACAATTTTCTGAATCAGAAACTTGGATAGAGCTCAACAAGGTGATGTTATTTTTTCCTGCATTGGGGTCACTTGGTGATATTCAGCTGATGGATGGGTTGGTCTACGGGGGCCAAGACGGCTTCCTGCACATACCTGGCATGTTGGTGGGGATGATTGGAGGGCTGTGCTCACCTAAGACTGTCAACCACATGGCCTCCCCAGTATGGCAGCAGAGTGGGGAGGTGTAACTTGTGGTAGCTCAAGGCTTCCAGTGACAATGTTCCTAAAGAGTGTGGAAACTGATGTTTTTGCGTGACTTGTGCTTGTAAACTGTCATGACATCACTTCTGCCATCCTCTAGTGGACAAAGGAACCACAGATTCAAGGGGTGGGGAATAGACCCCACTTATCAATAGGAAAAGTGTCAAGAAATGTGTGGCCATCTTTAGTCTTCCATATTCCTACTTCATTCCTTCCTTCCTCCTGTGGCCTGGAATCACAGTGTGAAGGCTGGAGTTGCAGCAGCCAGCTTAGACCACGAGAAGCTGTTGGCAATAAAAGGCATTCACTGCAGGTCAACAAGCTAGAACCAATCTGGATCTCTGATGCCACAGAACACCACAGAATCCCTGTACTGTCTACCCCTGAATTTTTAGGAAGTGAGAGAAAATAAACCTTAAATCACTGTTATTTGGGGCTTTTCTATTACTTGTAACTGAATACCTAACGGTAGCTTTTGGGGATGCCAAGTATTATCTGGTACCTCAGAGCTACAGACTGAAGAGACGATTGTTCACCTGAGCAATCCATCCTGCACCCCATAGTCAGGGTTCCCTGAAGCACCACACACAGGGGTGGCAGAAGCCCTTCCATGGTAAGGGTGGTACCTGTGTCACAGCTCTTTGGGTCCCCATTGTCTGGCTAGTCATGACCAGCTCTGCTCCCAGGAGGCCACGTATCTGACACAAGCGGAGCCAACCACTGCCCAAAGTGGAGAGCAGAGGAAGAAAATCGTGGGTTACCCACCGAGCCACTGTTCTGGCACACCTCTGTGCTCTTGCACTCCTCTGTGGCCCCCTGCCACGATTCCACACTCCCATTCCATAGACATCTGGTGGTGTGTGTGAGTCCACCTTCAGAGGGTCACGGTCCCGCCAGAAACTTCACTAGAACAAGAGCCAAGAGCCCAGTCTGCTGGGCCCACCACAGCCTCTGGGAACATCAGCGGCCATTTTGTCCATGGACTGATGTGGAGGGATGGGGAAGATGTCCAGCTTGCTTGAATGTGTGCTCCCACATCAGCGTTTTGCTTGACAACCAGGAACAGAGACCGGGAGGACATAAGCACAGCAATAAGCACTTCTCTGCTTTGCTTCTGGTCCCTGAGGAAAAAACACAAGATGCCTCTCCCTGCAAGAGCTCCCCACAATCTGCAGAGGACCAGGAAGGCCTCTTCCAGGGCCTCAGATGACTGGGAATCAGAAAAGCAGCCAATGACGTCAGCGACTCTGACTGGAAACTTTGATCAAACTTAGCACCGCCTTCCTGAGCGCTGAAAGCCTGACAGTGAGCAGAACTGACACCAGGGAGGTTCCCTTTAATGAATTATTTGGCAAGAGTTATTTGTGAAATTAATTATCATTTTTAAATGCCGTTATTAATCCACAAGGTTTGGGGAAATGCTCGTGTTAGGGAGTGTTCCATCAGCTGCTCTCAGGACCCACACTGAGAGGTGGCCTGTGTTTGGCAAGAGAAAAAGAAGGGGCCTGTGGCTCCTGACCCTCAGAGGGGCCCGGCCTGGTGGGTGGCCCCAACACTTGTTTATCTCCCAAGGTCAGAAGCCGCAAGGAGAAGGTGCTTGCCCCAGATCTCTCAGGCCCAGCCATGGCCCCAGGTCTCACTAATAATTCAGTCTCATATAATCCAATAAGCGTGGACATCTAGCACCCTAGCACATGCCTCGCCTGTGTCAGAGGTGGGCCCGACTGATCCTTCTGTACAATCAGCCAACAGGAGGAACTCAGGAATGAGGGACAAGGTTTGCAGGGGGAACTCACCAGCTGCTTAGAACATAGGCCCAGAGGAGGGGCAGGGCTCTGGGCACTGTGCCTGCCTTCTGAGCATTCAGGGAATCTATCTGTCCTGCAAAACTTAAGTCTGTTCTGGGAAAACAGGCATGCATGCACACGCATGGGAATCATGTCAAACATCAGAGGGACAAAAAGCCCAGGCCAGGTCCTCTGCTCCCCCCACCCCCATACCTCTCTGTGTGAACCAGAAGGGGACCAGCTGTGCCAACCCCAGCACTCCCTCTGCTGCTCTAGCTGGGCATCCCAGAGGGATGGCATCTAGATGGGAATTATTGCTTTTAAACCGGCTGTGGCCAGCCCACAACATCTGGAGCTGAGCAGCTTCGGAAATCAGCACACGCAGAGTTAAGTCGTTAGAAACAGTAGATGGACACTTGCCAAAGGGTGGACTCAGGGCTCAGGAACCACAAATTATGGAGTTCGGGTGTAGCACACAGTTCTGGGCATCCATCTCCAAGAACAGACTGGCCACTTGGCACAGAGACCCAAGCTCAGGCCCAGATCTCAGCACCTCCATCATGACATGCCCTGATACGGGTATTCTGCAGGGAGGCGAGGGCCCCCTCCCAGGACCGAGTCTCATTCCATTTCCCCGCAAATGGTCTTTGTGGCTCTTGTTATCACCATTCCTAGCTTGAGTCTCACGTTTTATGTCTAGAGAGGGTGTTTATTGATACTGAACAATGGTCTAGCCGCTATGCAGAACATCTGTGCCGCAGCTGCCCTGGCTGGTTGAAATTTTTGTCATAGTTTTGGGATGATTCGCTAGCACAGTACATGCAATGCTGAGAGGGCCATGTTCTGCTAGTCCAGAGGGCTTGGGATAATTGGAAATTTCAAGGGTTTTTACAGCTGTTGTTGGGTGTGGTTCCAGGGGGGAAGTTTTGCTCGTTTTGATATATGAGTATCAACTGGAAACATTTGTTTGTAAATGTCAGCAAGAAGAACTTGGTATAGATTGTCCCTCCTGCTGTCCCTACAAAATAAGCTAAGAATTATGCGAGAAAAGTGTAACTCTCTGTGGCATCCTAAGTTGAACATTGGAGGGGGCTTGATCTCCCCCACCTCTGCCTCCTATCTCTCACCCCATCCTACTACTGCCCTGGGGACGTCCCTGGGGTTCAAGCAGAATGGCAGCTATCTTGATGGCCAATGAGGAAGGGAGGACACGTGAGAGCCTGCTCCCCACAAGTGGCATCCTGGAACATGTTCACGTTCACACATCTTCTCTTTTTTCTTAAAAACATAGAACAAAATGAAATAAAAATGACCTTCTTTAACTGCTGGAGAAACAAGCTCAGAGAGACTCGGTGACTTGTCCAAGGCCATAGCACAAACTACTAATTTTGATCTATTTGGGTCGTTATAGCAAAATACCTTAGACTGAGTAATTTATAAACAACAGAAACGTGTTGCTCATAATTCTGGAAGCTGGGAAGTCCAAGATCAAGGCATCAGCAGATGTGATGTCTGCTGAAGGCTGCTCTCTGCTTCAAAGATGGCACCTTCATGCTGAGTCTTCACATGGAAGAATGGGAAAAGCAGCTCCCCCTGATTCCATGTCTAAGGGCAGAGCCCTCATGACTTAATCATATCCCCAAAGGTCCCATCTCAGTACTATGGTGCTGGGTAATGGGTTCCAACATAAGAATTTTGGGAGAGACAGCAACATTCAGACCGTAGAAGTGCTGAAATGTTCTAGAGCCAAGTCCAATGACAGGTAAGCCTATCAAACTGGGTTAGACAACAAAAACGAGCCATTTATGCTAAAAGATTTTCAAATGTTATTTCGAGAGGGGAAATGTTGCAGAATGAGGTTTGATCCATCCTTCCTTGGTACATCAGTACATCACACTAGCTGGTATGCCATCAACCCTAAAAAGTGACTATGGTTTAAATGTCTGTCTCCTCAAAGACTCAAGTTGAAACTTAATCCCCAGTGTGGCCATATGAGAGGTGGGACCTCTAAGAGGTCATTGGATCATGAGGGCTCTGCCTTCATGAATGAATTAAAGTATTAAAGTACACTCATGGATTAATGTATTAAAGAATTGATGGATTGATGGGTTATCATGGAGGGGAACTGGTGGCTTTATTAGAAGAGGAAGAGAAACTTGAGCATAGCATGTTAGGACCCTTGCCCAGTTTCAGGTATCCTGCTATAAGTAACAGAAAATAGACTATGGCAAATTTCTAGATAAGGAATAAATGCCTTCCATGTGTGCACCCTGGGTTTTCCAAAGCACTTTCCTATTGTGTTTTCCTGTTAGACTTGCCTAAGGCCCAGAAGGGCAGAGTCAAGGCCCACACACACTCAGCAAAAGTGAAAAGACTGAAAAGTGGTCAGAGCCTCACCCAGATCACTCAGTTACTAAATGCTCATGCTCCCAGCACATCCAGGTCTTGTGTTTGTGCCTACATTGCGCATTTATTGAGTGCCCACTGGAACACAGTGATAAACAAGTCAGAGAAGCCCCCAGATCTCAGAAGTGACACTGAATACAAACATATGTAAATGAAAGGAAAAGGGGAAAGGAGAAGGAGGAGGAAGAGGAGGAGGAGGAGGACAAGGAGGAGGAGGAGGAGGAGGAGGAGAAGAAGATGTATACCAGATGAGGAGGTCACGCTGTGGACAGACGTAAAAGCCCCTACATTGGGATCAGTTTGGCTGGTTTGAGGATTAGGATTGTAGCTTGGTGGCTGGGAGAGGAGGAACGTGAGGTCAGTGAGGGATGTAGGGGCTTGGTGGGCCAGGGTACAGTGCCCAAGGACAAAGGGAAGCCACTGGTGAGTGTGGGGGCCTTGGGGGTACAGCTTGGCTCCCCCTACAGGAGAGGACCTGTGGGCTCAGGGCAGGTCACCACAGCCTCCCGCTTCATTGCCACCAAGATCCACCACCACGTTTGACCTGAAGCCACACTCTGCCCTAGGACAGCCCACAGCAGGGGTACAAGAGCTGAGACGCCTGTGGAAGCTCCCTGCTGGGCTGACCAGGCTCTGTCAGAGCTGCAAGCAGCCTGAGGCTCTTCCTGCCCCATTCTCTGTCCTTCCTGTCTCTCTGCCTTCCCTCCCCTCCTCTCCTCCATCCTCTGTGGTTCCCCTAGTACACTTCTTTCCTAACTCCATCTTACCTGCTGCTTCCCAGAGCCCGGCCTGCTCGTTGGTGTCAAGCAGTACACTCTGATGGCGTGGCTATATGGGAAAGCAGGTCCACCAGGAGCGGCTGCAGGAGCTGGGGACAACAAGTGACCTGAACCCGGCCACTGTACAGGGAGTGGATACGGAGAGCGAATGGACGTGGCATGCTTGTTGGATGCCGAATCAACAGGACTTGCTGATGGGACCGGGTGAGATATTGATGAAAGAAAGAACAAAAATGACTTGGGGATTTTGGCTGAGCAACAGTTAGATGGTGGAGCTTTTGATGGAGGTGGGGGACTCAGGAAGAAGCAACTCTGGGAATAGATCCTGAAACCTTAGTCATGCTCTGTTTGAGGGGCCTAGTAGACACTTGGACAATGTCCTACTTATCCTCTGGGCCCAGGGGAAAGCTGCCTTTCCCATGAAACCCTCTTGGATGCTGTCAGTGAGTACGTAACACACACTGAGCACAGGGTGAGGCCCGCCTACACCAAGGATCCCATGCTCAGATGGATCAACCAGGCCATGGTGACAGCTGAGCGGTGGGACAGCAGGTGCCCGAGTTGTCCTGAACAGGGTGTCTGTCTTTCTGGCTGCCTTCCACGCAGTTGGGTCTCCTGTTCTCAACTCTTCTACTGGAAACCAGTCTTGCTTGTCTCTGAACTCTACTGTGGACGGCAGAGGCTCTGGTACAGCGGTGCCCAGGCAGCACTGGAGTTCCCAGGAGCTTCAGGGCCCACCTGGATTCTGGGAAGGGCTCCCTTCTCAGCCATCTGGCCTCCTGTGCTGGGCTGCAGGGGCAGCGAGGTGTTTTTTTTTTGTTTTGTTTTGTCAATTTTATTTTAAAGATGTGGGTTACAATTCAGGATTAGGTATACAAGTGGTCATCGTACAGTAAAGTTTGGGCCTCCCTTTGGTCCCCACTTTGCCTGGCTTGAGACCAGGTACCCTTACTGATGTTGTGCCCCCCACAATGTGTTTTTGAGCAGAGCGCCCAGTGTCCTCCTCTGATGAGTCCCACCTTCTGCCCGGCTCTGAGAATGACAGTGCTCATCGCCGGGGCCTGGGCCTTCACCTCTGCCCTAAGGACAAATGCGCCTTCCTGGGGGACCCTGAAAAGGACTCTGTGCCTGGATAGCAAATAGGACCTCCAGGACCCGGGATGGCAGGCCTCTGCAAGCCCATCCCCTCCAACTGGGGAGAAACGGAAGCCCGTGGCCCTCCTCTGCTTCCCAGGCACCAGGGAGCCGTCTGCCAAAATACCATTTTCTTCTCTTCCGGGAGCCCCGGGCGCATGAACGCTGGGAAGCCCGCCCGCAGGAGCCGGATCGCTTGAGCGCCATCCTCCCGGAAGAAAGCTGCCTTGTTCCCGGCGCACAAAGGCTGGCGCTAGGCGGGCGACAGGCCGTGAATGCTAATGGCCCAGACGGGCGCTCGGAAGGCGCGGCTCTGGGCTGGGCGCGGGCGTGGGGCGGGAGGCGGGTAGGGAGCCCGAGCCTCCGCCGCCCCCGCCCGGCCGGGCCGCAGTACGCAGAGCGCGGCCGCCCGGGAGCCCCTCTCCGGGAACCCGGTCCCCCGCGGCGGCCCGTCCCAGGCCGGAGGCGGGGCCGCCATGCCTGTCACGTGGGGCGAGCATCTGTTGCAGGCAGCCCAAACGTCTAAACATCCGTGCAAACTTGCACCAACAGGTCCTGCCGAAATGTGCTCACCATCTGCTTTTCCTTAGCCGGTTTTGAGCAAATTATGTTTATTATGTTAATTTATTTTACTGTCAACAACACCAAGTGACACAGTTGCTGCTAAACAACATCATTATATATCTCAGTCTGGCATAATACCAGCAGGGTTTGTTTTTTGGAATTTGATAAATGAAACAGAAATAGCTACATATCGCATTTTAGAGCTATTTAAAACTGAGGCCAGGATGGTAAGGTCAGGGGTGGGCGCCCCTGGCTGTTCACCCCTTTAGGAAAGGCCTTCTCCAGAAGAGGCCTGCAGCCTGTCCGGTCCTGCAGGACAGTCCCACGCTCCGCCAGGAGGTGGCCTTCGCAGAAACGTGCAGAGCTGGGAGAGAGAGGCTCCCAGGCATCTGATTTTCTTTCAAAACTTGCCCCTTCCTCAGAAAATCCTCCCATTTTGCAGTCAAGCCAGGGGGACCCAGAAGTGAGCTGAGCAGAGAGGGTGTGCCCTAGTGACTCACTGGGAACCACCCTAAAACCATAACAGCTGGACAGAGGTTGGAGCTTATAAGAATTACATTTTGTTTTTCATTACCACCCCCCACCACCCCAGACCAATAAACTTTATATTTCCAGAGAGAGGAGGAAAAAAAAATGAGGACTCTATGGGAGGGAGAGAGCAGGAGAGAGCGAAAGATGTTTCTTGAAATGCGCCAGATCGACACATTGGGCATGAAAAGTACCACCCTCACAGCCCCCTCTAGTTCCTCTGGGGACGCTCAGGCAGCCCTGTGCAGCCTCACATAGTTCATCGGTTAGGTAATAAGCAGAAGGAGCGGATGCAGTGTCCTGGGAGGAAACCAGGGCCTCAGACAGAGACCAGAGCTGCCTGCGGAAGGGAACAGGGTTTCTTTCATTCAGCTTACAGGCCCAACTGCAATTTCGTCTGCACACCCGATCGGGGCCTGCGTGAGACAGAGGAGAGACAGGGGTGGCTTCCCTGCCCCCGAAGGGAGCTCTGCCTGCTGACCCCTCAGAAGCTAAGAAGAGTCCCCAGGTGGAGCTTCTGCCAGCACCAGTGACCCGCCTGATGGAGAGATTTGGTAGCCAGGTGGCTGCTGTGTGTCCTTGCAAATGCTCAATTTAGGGAATAGGTCACGTTACACAGGACTGTGGCAATAAGCCTTCAACCCCATGTGTCTGCAGCCACTGGAAGACAGTCCACAAAAATGCAGGCTCATGTTCCTACAGATGGCTGTTCGTTTTATGAGCTGGGGGGATAAGCACAAGAAGATGGCCGTCATGGTGCAGCTGCCTGCGTCTCAGCTGCTGGGGACACAGCCACCATCGAGGGCCACCTGGGTCCTAGAGGCCCAGCCAGGATTGGGCACTTTCTAAGGGCCCTTCCCCCACCCCAGAAATGTGTACAGGATTCTGCCCCTACATGCCTCCCAGAGCCACACCTTGCCCCCCACCCCTGGCACCACGGAACGAATGACAACCTTCCCTTGAAGGATGCCACAGGGATCACTCCTGCCTTCTGGGTCTCATGGTCTCCGTCCCCTTTGCAAAAGCCCACTTATCCTTGGGAAGAGGTAATATGCTGGTTGACCCTAAAATAAATGCCTAAATTACATCTCTTCAAGGGTATTTTCCATTTAATTGGGAGCTGAGCCTTGAATCAAAAAGGAATGGATCTGTAATTGCGGAATTCTGAGTAGATGGCATGAAAGGACAGCCTCTGGTGTCCTGTTTCAGCTCACCCCGAGGACGGGAAGAAAGGGAGCAGGGACCATGTCAGCCTCCCTAAATCCGTCTTGGGTACGTAGGAGCTTTAAAGGAGTCTCCATCCAACCACATGGATTGTTCAGCATCTCAGATGAGGGCTACAGGGCGAGGCTGGCCACGTGGTGGTGCTGTTGCCCAGGGCGGGCCAGTTGCCCTCAGTTCCAGGGCTGGAGGGAGAGAAGCAGCTAGAACCATGGGAGGAGAAAGAAGAGAGCTGAGTGCTGTCTTTAACTTGGAGCCAACCCCAGGGCGTATTAAAGACAAATCGCATACTCTTCCACATCACTCTCTATGATAGAGCCCTGTGGTGCTCTGATGATTTCTGGGGTGATGGGTTCGGGCTGTGTTAAGAAGAAACTTAAAGTGTAATTCTTGGGCGGGGGGGAAGTTGACTCTGTCACTTTCAAGTTTTAGGTGGTGATCCTAGTAGGTTAACTTGGGCAGGTGGTGCTGTCTTTCTCCGGGAGGGTATCAGCTCAACCCCAAAAGCAGCCTGGCCTGGTCGGCACGCTTCCTCTGGCTGGGTGTAGCAGCCTCCTGCCCTGTGTCCTTTGGAAGAGAAGCTGCAGCAGCTGTGCCCTCCCTGCCCGCCCCACCTGCTCCCCTGACTGGCTTCTTTGCTCTGCAAAAGGCAAAAGCGTCTATTGGTGCCTGGCTTTCTTCACATACAGTGATTGCCACACGTCAGAAGTAAACTGCAGCCCCTTTGGAGAACAGTCTCTTTGGATCCAAAAGCGGGAAAAAACGAATTCAAAACAAAATGCTGAAAGCTAGTCCTTTTTTTCCCCCATCTTCATTGTTTTGGGGGGGGCGGAGAGGGAGTGGGGTCGGATTTTAAAAACAAACAAAAAAAGTAAGTCAGTATCTTCTCACAACTGCAGCTGATTTCCTGTGTAAACGAAAACCATGTGATATTCCATAAATGCTTCCAGCTCTCAATGGCAGGAAATGAAAACCATCATGGAAAAGGGAGGCTTCGGAATACATTCCCAGTTGGAATGTTACTCCAGCGACACTGCGGGCAGCAGGCATACCTACGGGATCAGGCACCCTCCTCACTGTCCCCACGCACACCTGGAGATGTCAGGGACCCTGTCACTGTCCCCAGTCACACCAGAGGATATCAGGAGGCCCCTTCACTGTCCCAGTGTACACCTAGGGGTATCAGGTGGCCCCATTACTGTCCCCACCACAGCTGAAGCATCAGGTGCACCTTTCACTTTCCCCGTGCAGGGCACGGGCCGTGGTGTGGTCACACCCACTGCACTGTGTCCCACAGCTCAAGCCTTCAATTAGGAACCAATCTGAGAAAAGTCTTATTTTCTTTGTGGGGCCTGCAGAGATGAGGCTACAACCACTTCACTGTGTTAGATAGGCAGTTCATGCATATTCGTGAGGGAAGATGAACTCTGAGAGGCCGGGGAGGGCTCTCCCTGGGTGTGCTAGGGATCATCCCTGGGCAAGGGAGGGCTGGCCTGGTCCTTTCCCCACCCCCCATCACCCTGGGTCCCCGCCCCTGCAGCTCTGCTGGCTGGGCATGTGCAAGGGGACAGGGCATCAGAGGTGGTCACTGGTGAGGTGAGGAAAATTATCAGCATCAGCTCCGTTAAGTTGCCCTCAGATGCCCAGACAGCTCCCACCTGTCCGCTACGCTGGCCGACTCCAGAAAAGGGATGCTAATTTGGGGTCTTACTCAGCCCTGCAGCTGGGAGACCGGGTCCTGTCCCAACCTCAGCCCAGTGGCTGTGGGGCCCCGGAGGTCACTTCCCCTCTCTGCATCTCCGAGCTTCTCTGCTGTGATGCTAAGCTGTAGGGTTGTCCTTTCCACTTACAGATTTGTCTCCGGAGGTCTCTGGCCTCCATATTCCCCTGGCTCTGAGTACTTCCAGGTTTCTCAGCCCCGGGAGACGCAGGTGTTGAGGCTTCCAGGAGGTGGCAATGTGTAGGGGAACATTTCTACTTCATCCTGTATCCGTTAAGGTCCTGACGTTGTGGATTTCATGGAGTAGCTTGAACTAGCTTTAGCAAGCTAGAGAAAATGTACTGTATGGATGGAAGGTTTGCTCGTGGATCCGTGGGTCAAGATGTGCCAGGCTCAGAAAGTTCTTCTTCTCTCTCCTCTTCTTCTATTTTCCTGTTGCTTCATTTCTATCAGCACACCGGCTTCCTCTAGGCCTGCTTCTCAGTCCACAGGGGACAGGAGATGGTCCCGCCACCGTTTATCCATGTCAATCTGCTCTACTCATCAGGGCATACCAGCCTAAAACTGCATTTCCAGATTTCAGGCACAAATATAGACCTGGCCCCACTTGGTTCCCATGCTCAGCTCGGGTCCAGTCAACTGAGACCAGAGGGCCAGTCCCTTGGCCAGCGCTGGCTGCCACAGGCCCGCCCTGTGGCTTGCGGGTGCTTCAAAGATGGTGGGGCCGGATACACCACAGGGCATCTGCAGCACGAGCTCAAAGCCTGACTCCAACCAGGTGCAAAGTGGGCTCCTGACCCAGAGCTGCCTTCACCTCTGGATAAAGAGGAAGGGGCAGGATTCCCTGCACAGAATTCAGGAGTCCCAGGAAGAACATACCCGACTTCCCTCCACTTCTAGTAGGGAGCCAGAAGTAAAGACAGAGGCCCACTACGATCAGAGAGGAGGAGAAACGGGCAGAGAGTCCACTCTTCCTCAGAGACACTCATGGGCCTGGGCCTGCCTGCGAGTGACTGGGGGTTGTAGAGCTCAGGCGCCCTCGCTCCCCTCCACCTGCCTTGAGAAGAGTAGTCTAAGGTGATTGCTTCTGATTCTTTGGAACCCAGGACCTCCAGGATGTGACCCCCAAATCCACACATTAGACCTCTCGACGGCAGATCCAACAGGGCAGTGAAACACTCAGAGTTCTTAGTCCTAAAAAGTGACATCTGCTTGGCCAGTCCATCAGAAAATGGACTTATTAAGTGTATTAGTCAGGATGTGCTAACCCTGTAACAACCGCAAAATCAAAGTGGCTTAAGGCAATAAGAGGTTTATCTCCCGCCTGTGCCACCATCCAGGAGAGTGACTCCAGGGCCCAGGCGCCATTCTTCCTGTGGCTCTGTCATCTTCCAGAAGTTTGTTGTCTTTGCTGGGAAACAAGAGCGAGAGGGATTGAGTGAGAGATTTCAGGGGCCGGGCATGGGTATCTATCACTCCTCCCAACATTCCATTAGTGGGAACTTAGTCTTGTGGCCACATCTGAGTGCAGGGAAGACTGGGAAAGGCAGTTCAGTTCTGCGTGTGCTCAGTGGCAGAGACACAATGGACAGGTGGGTACCGAGCTATTCTCTTGTGTGATCTGAGCAAGTTCACAGAGTCACGGGCAACTGGGGTCAGAGTCCAGGCCAGACTTTTAGACCCGCTCCCAAAACCCGGCTGACTTGCTGAGGAAACTGCAGTAGCCTCTGCCCCTCGTAAGCACCAAATGCCTCTTCTGCTAGATCGAACGGCACTTCTGGTCCCGGGACTTGACCTTACAACATCTGGGAAACAGCTGCTGCTGCCATCCCCCAAAACCAGTGTCTCTGTCATCACCCAAGACAGGAAGTGTTAGTGCACCAAGCAGATCCTCTTCCCTGCATGTTTTTTTTCCTTTCAGGTTGTTCACTTCCAAGTTCAAGTCTTGCACAGGAGCACTTGAAGGGCAGGCTGGCTGGGAGATTTTGAGTGCTGACTCATTCTGGGAAGGCAGGACTCATGTCATGAGCTTGTCCTATAGTAGAGAGAGAGACAACAGCCATGAGCAAGATGAGTGTCTACCTCTGGAGGTGAGCAGGGAGGGAGACCCCTGGCCAGTGCTGCTCTAGCTGGACCTAGGTCAGATGGTGCTGGAATGAAGTGTAAATTACGTCCAAGCAGCTTCACAAGCAAAAAGGCTATGTGGCAGAAACATAGGATCTTGGAGTTAGGATGATGTTCAAAGTTAGCAGAGCAGTCTCCAGCTTCACACAGCTGCCCTCTACCAAAACCTCCCTATGGAAACATTTGCAGGAATGGTGACTCAGTTCTGTCTTACAAGGCAGCCTTGTGGATCACTTTTGTTTGTTTGTTTGTTTGTTTGTTTTTGACACAGGGTCTCGCTCCATCACCCAGGTCAGAGTGCAGTGGCACAATCATAGCTCACTGCAGCCTTGACTTCTTGGGCTCAAGCCATCCTCCCACCTCAGCCATCCAAGTAGTTGAGGCTATAGGTGCCACCACACCTGATGAGGTCTTTATTTTTTTGTAGAGATGGGGTCTTGCTATGATTCCTAGGCTGATCTTGAACTCTTGGCCTCAAGTGATTCTCCCACCTTGACCTCCCAAAGTGCTGAGATTACGAGCATACAAGCATGAGCCAGTGTGCTTGGCCTAGGTCATTTTTTGTTCTTAGGGATTCTCTTGTAGGTGAGGCAGAGATCTGGCTTTCTAGAACTTCCATCACTGCTAGTCTTACTCTGGGAGCCGCATGGAACAAATGTGTCCTTTACACATATGACAATTTTTATATTCCACCAGCCTGTCGTTTTTCTTCTTCTCTGGGCTGAAAACACCCGTTTGTTTGCTTGTTTTTCCATTCTGTCCCTCTTTATGAGAGACTCACAAGCAGAGGACAGAAGAACAAGTCTCCAAATGGCAGCTTGTAAATTTCACAATTCCTTAGCCTGTCTCAGAGAGGCGCATAAACATTCCAACGTGATTGATTAGGGAAGCAGAAGCACTGAGAACCCAAGGCATGAGGAGAAATCCAGGGTCCATATCAAGACCCCTGTCCCAAGCTCCTGTGGACGCTGCTCCCACCAGGTCCCACCCTCTCTGGGTTCATCCAGGGACCGCTTCTCTGTGTTGGGTCCCCAGCACTCACGAGTTCCCAAGCCTGGGGTGCTCTGGCCTGGCGGCACCTTCCACCATTACTGCAAGCAGAAAAAGACACTACAGTGGGCACTTAGAAGCAAGTCCTCCTGCGAGAGCCTCTAAAATGTCACGCGAATGTCTGAGTATGGTGACTTAGGGGAAAAGGGGTCATTTACCGGAAATTTTCTGGTGAAGGAAAGAGGAACATTTAGGTTATTTGTCTGAAACCACTACCCGCTAACTCTGCAGTATTCAGCCTAACAGGTCCCCAAGAGAACGAAAGGGAGCCCATTATTAGGGGAGTCGCTGGCAGCTGTGCAGAGTCTGTCTGGAAATTGTGGCTATAATAGGTACGCGGCGTGGGCAGGTTCAAGTGCGGATGTTTCTCAGGATGCCTCCTCCATCCAGACCCTCAGCTCCAATTACGGCTAATTCCAGAAGTCCTGGATCCTTTCCTTACCCATCTCATTCACTGCTTTCACGATCACAAAGGGAATGGATGTTTGCTGGAAAATAGATGTGTATATGGAGAACGAATAAAAGTGGCCAGGACTAGCCACTGCTAAGAACTCATCCAGGTTTTTACACATGCATTTATGTAGAATCGTGTCAATGTCGTGCTGTGTGTGCAATTTTGCAGACGTTTTTCTCATTTGATATTGTGTAGTGAGCATTTTGCCGTGTGGGTTCTTGGAGAATATGGTGTAAGACTGGGTCAGGTTCCTTTTTCCACATGTGTATCCCGTAGTTGGGAAACCTTGTGTGTGCCGGGCACTGTAGTGGGCTTTGGGGATACCGTAGGAAACAATATGGTAATTTCATATTTTGCTTTTAATTTGCATTTCTTTGAATACTAAGATCTCAAATCTTTTCATCTTTTTTCTTGCATGTTTTTGAGCATGCTTGTGTGTGCATGCTGTGACGTGAGTGGAATGTGTGTGTAGAATGCTTGGTGGAATGAGTCATGTCGGGGGCATGGGTGTCTGTGTGTGTGGGAGAGTGTGTCTGTGGGTATACATATATGCCTTGAAGAGTGTGTGTATGTGTGCATGTGTGTGACAGAGTGGGTCTCTGGGGTGTATGTAGCATGGGATGTGTTTGTGTGAGAGTGTGTCTGTGGGTGTGTGTGTAGTGTGGGGTGTATATGTCTGTGAGAGATGTCTGGGTGTGTGTAGTGCGGGGCGTGTACATTTGTGAGACTAGTCTATATACGCCTTGTGGAGTATGTATGTGCGTCTGCGCTTGTGTGTGAGAGAGTGTGTCTGTGGCTGGGTGTAGTAAGGAGTGTATATGTGTGTGAGAATATGTCTGTGAGTGTGGGCCTGGGTGTGGATAGTGTGAGGTGTGTATGTGTGTCAGAAGTGTTTGTGGGTGTGTATATGCTTTGAGGAGTGTGTGCTAGGTGATAATTAAGTTTGTGAACTCAACCTAGAAAGTGCTACACATATCGTTGCTGAATATCACTATAGTCACCTTCAAAGTACTCCCCTTGGGAAGCTATGCACTGACACCAGCGCCTAGGTCATCCGTCAAAGCAAGTTTGGAACTCTTTTTCTGGAATGGCTATCAGTGCTATCATCATATTACCCTTGATGTCCTGAATGTCATAAAAATGTCTTCTTTTCAATATTTTCTTTATCTTCAGGGAAAGAAAAAAGTCTTTGGGGGCCAGATCAGGTGAGTAGGGAGAGTGTTCCAATACAGTTATTTGTTTACTGGCTAAAAGCTCCCTCACAGACAGTGCTGTGCGAGCTGGTGCATTGTTGTGATGTAGGAGCTCCTTCGAGACCATTTTTGGACACACTTTTCTCCTACCAAGATTTTCAGTTAAGATTTCCCTGTTTCTCTATCGATGTTTATTTAGTCTGCTATGCTTTCCACAGTAAACCAATGATTTTGGCCTACACTTTAACAAATTTTTGCAGTGTTTCTGTCAGTTCTGCCTGTTACTGGTTATCCTGACCTCTCTTCATCAGTGATGGTTTTCTCCCCTCAGGAAAACGTTTAATCCATTTGTACACTTCCATTTTCTTCAGCATTATCTTCTAAACTCGGACTAACATGTCCCTGATTTCACTTCCACTCTTGCCAAGTTTAACAAGAAATTTAATGTTTGTTTGTTGCTCTAATTCAAGCTCCAACATTCTCATGACGGTACACAAAAACACGCAGCAACAATAATGAACGCCACTCAGCAAGACACTACCACACATCGATATGAACATAGCTGTGAGACACTGATATACCAAAGTTATGAAACCTCACTGAGTTGTTTGTTCAGTGACACATTCTTGAACCTAATTGTCAGACCTTGAATGGATATCCGTGCATGTGTGTGAGAATGTGTCTGTGGGTGTGAATGTGGGTATGGGTAGTGAAGAGTGGGTGTGTAAGAGGCATTTGTGGGTGTGTAATGTGTGTCTGTGCACGTGTGTGAGTGTGTCTGTGAGCGTGAGTGTGTACTGTGGGGTGTGTATGTGTGTAAGAGGTGTTTGTGGCATGCATGTGCCTTGGGGAGTGTGTATGTGTCTGTGCATGTGTGTGAGAATATATCTGTGGGGTGTGGAGGGGAGAGTGTGCATTGCCCTTCTGTGTCCACCAAGTCATGTTAGTAACACGCCCTCTGTGGCCAAATGGATCAGTGAAAGGTGAGCAAACTCCCTTGTGTCTTAGGTAGTTCCTTCCTCTGTAAGATGGGGATAATGGACTCCATTGATTTGGTTTTTGACAGGGAGAGAATGAGGGGCAAGTGAAAGAGGTACATTCAGTGTTCCTGTGAGTCTGGCTGTGGGGTGTGCACTACAGGTCTGCATGATAGCTGCATCTCCGAGGATCTGCATGGGTGTCTGGTGTCCATCTGTGTAATTTCCTGCGGGCACAGGGAGACTCCAAAAATGACCTGAGAATGGGTCTAGGGGATCGCCTGTCTTTGCCAGATCCTCTTTAGGGGGTCTGGAGGGGCAGGTGTGCTCACTCACAGGTGATGGCTTGATTGTAAGCAGCAAGAGCCTGCGCTCTGCTCACATCCCTGCCCTATCGAGCTGTACTCACTACAGGCCTCAAGGTGGTCTCTCCTCTTGGTCTTTGTCTTCCCCCTTTTCTGATCTGTGGGGAGGATTTGCAGATGACTGGCTTTCCCCACCAGAGACTTTGCCTCCTGTTTGGACACTGGCAAACACACGCCTAGGGCATGAAATCGTTTGTCCCCTCCAAAGCTCATGCTGAAATTTCATTACCAATGGAATGGTATTGGGAGGTGGTAGGACCTGTGAGGGGGTGATTCAGCACTCGTGAAGGAATCGATGCCAGTTTGTGGGAGTGGGTTGTTCTCTTGGGAGTGGGTTAGTTCTCATGACAGTGGGTTCTTATAAGCCAGCCCGGACCCTCGTGTTCCCTCCTCCACCCACATTCACCCGCCCTTCTGTTTATTTGCCATATTGTGACACAGTACAAAGTCCTCACCAGAAGCTGGTGCTATGCTCTTGGACGTTCCAGCCTCGAGTACCACAAGCTAAATAAAATTCTTTTGTTTATAGATCACCCAGTCTGTGAGCTTCTGTTAGCAGCAAAAAGAGACTAAGACTCACAGAGAAGGACAGGAAATAGTGACAACCACCCAGGACCAAGAACCCACATTCTCAGAGGGTGTCACTGTCCCATGGATTAGTTCTGTACCGAGTCCCAGCTGGGATCCTGGTGAAGCCAAGTGTGCACTAGCTTGGCCTCCTGGCATGTCTCTTACTGGATGGTGGTACCCAGAGGGCTTTCTGGCCTGGGCCTAGGGAGGGGTTCTTCTAGTAGCTCCCTTGGACACTATGAGACGCTCTCCAGGAAGAGGCTCTGTCACTTCCACCTTAGTCAAGGAGAGGGGCTGGGGGAGGGAAACTTAGCCCTGGACAAGAAGTACAGTTGTAAATGGAGTGAATCTTTTTATTTTACCAGAACCAGATGTATAAATGTACCAGGAAAAAAGGAAGCCAAAGGTTAAACAAACAGACTACTGCCATCAGGAACAATGAAGTTTTATTGCCATGCTTGTCAATGGCGTGGAGTTTACGAGTTAGAATGCTGTGCTAGACACACTACCAGGCATTGGAGGGTAGAGACGCCTCCTGCTGAGGGGGGGTAGAGCCTCAGAGAGGGTAGGTGTCTGGCAGGTGAGTCCAGTGCTGGGGTGGTCAGGGCTTCCCGTGTGCCTCTAGACATCCGGATCCCCCCACATGGACTATCCCTGCAGTCTGGAAGCCCGTCTGTGTCTTGCATTCTCCACCATAGGCCCTGTCTCATCTATGCCCAAAGTTCCGTCATGGTCTAGGTGCCCAGACGGTGACCCTCAAAATGGTGTCTCCTGGCAGCCACGCCAGTTTGCTGCATCTAACAGGTGGCAATCCTGCAGGATATCAGACTGAGCCACCTCAGGACCTGGGAGTGTTCACATTGGCATGTGAGTGTGCACACTAGTCACAATAATAAGAGCATCACCTTTTCCTCTGCTCAACACCCTCCAGTGACTTCTTGACTTCTCCCTCCCCACCCCCCCACCTAGTAAAAGGGGGAGGCAGGGCAGGCAACCCCCTCGCGTCCCCTCCCACTGTGGGAGCTTTTCTGCCCTCTCAATAAATCTTGCTATAAAAAAAGCGGAGGCCTCTCTGCGTCTCTCAGATGCCGCATGGTATGGCCCTGCCAACCCTCTTGCTCCCTCTTGCTCCACTGTGGCGGCTGCCCATGCTGTCATTTCTCCCAGGCAGGCTGGCTCCCACCCAGGCCTTTGGGCTTGTGATTACTCTGCCTGGGATGCTCTGTCTCCAGGTATTTGTATGGCTCCCTCCTTCAAGTCTTCTCCCAAACGTCACCTTCTTGGGAGGCCCTTCCTGAGCATCCTGTGTAAAACAGCAGCACCCCCCTCCTCAGCACCTGCACTCCCTACCCAATTCCTGCTTTAACTTTTCTCTATAGTACATCTCACCTTCTAGAGTGCTATTTAATTGACTCACTTGTGTTATCTGTTGTCTCCACCTCCCATATCGTAAGCACCCCAAGAGAGGATATTTGTGCTGCTTTGTTCACTGCTGTCATCCTAGTGCCTAGTACTAGGGTACAGTGCTTATTTGTTGAATGGATGAACCACAGGTGGGTTTTCTGTGCAGGGAACTGTAAACAGCGGGCTGGACTTCCACTTCCCATTCTGGCTGTCTGGGTATGCATAGGGAATCATTCTAATATTGACCTGAGCTAAATAGAATTTAAAAGACAGAAGTTATAGAAGAGAAAAGCTAAAGATATTCTCAAGTTAAACACAATGTATTGTTTGTGATGAGCCATTTCTCCATTTGCATGGGCAGTCGTATCAGACATCCTTTATGCATCACTTCCAATGCTCTCAGCCCTGCTGCCAGGGCCGGTTCCATGCGGACACTGAACGGCTGTGACAGGTGCAACTGAAAACACCGCCTTGGGCCCCTGCAGCATGCCTCTTAATTCCTGACTCAGAGCTTCTCTGCGCTCACAGAAAACTGCTCAGTGTTTACACCTATGTAACTTGGAAATATGGGGGGCTTAATTCCCATGGGTTCATCCTCAACCAATGGGGAAAGAAACTGATAAATAAGACTTCTTTTATCCTCTGGCAGGCAGTCCTGAGACACCACTCATAAGTCCCTTGGAAGGGAGTACAGTTGCCTGTAGTAGTGGCCAAGTGGTGCATGGGTGGTGATAATATCTAATATGCGAAAGCGTCATAGTGACTCAGATGGTTGCCTGTGGTGGGTTGGGAGGAGGTGCAGGTGGAAGGTAAAACGGTGGCATTATGTGGTAGCTGTGGCATTTGATCAGTGTAGAGGCAATGGTAATTATAAGGATTATGAAGTTGGCCAGGCGTTGTTACCAGATAGGCTCAGGACAGCCAATTTCAGTCGTGTGTCACTGGATGAAAGTGATACATTCTGAGAAATGCATCATTATGCAATTGAGACATTATATGAACATCATAGAGTGACTTACACAAACCTAGATGGTATAATCTACTACCTACCTACACTATATGATATGACCAATTGCTTCTAGACCACAAACCTGGACAGTATGTGACTGCACTGATTACCATAGACAGTTGCAACACAGTGGTAAGTATTTGTGTATCTAAACATAGAAAAGGTTGGTAAAAATATGGTATTATAATATTTGGGACCAATGTTATATATGCAGTCTGTGTTGATCAAAACATTGTTTTACAGTGCATGACTTTATTAATTCAATGCACACTGTGAAAGTCAAAGGGCCTCTGTGGAAGCATTTAAGGAGACAATTATCACCTGCAGTCCACAGAACAGAGTATGCTGGAAATTAGACCCATTATCTAATTGTAAGACTGGCCAAACCACAAAAATATTGAATGCATAGCTTTCAATGTCACATCTCCCATGTCACATTCAGAGCACGGCTAGAGAAGAGTAGGAAGCTGAGGTCTGTGTGGGGACATTCGTGTAGATAAGCCCCCAAAATCTCAGACCCCAATTCTCCCAAACGTTCCATGCTCCCATTAGTTAGAGAGAAACAGCCTCTTCTTGTCTGGAGATGCTGCAAGGACCTTACCTGAGGCAAATAGCTAGCCAGATACATTTATTTCTTATTTTCAAAATTCACCCCTCACCCCACCTCTTTTCCTTCAGAATGATGCTTACAGTGAGTTCTCAGCCTAGCCCAAGTGGGGAAATAGTCCCCACTTCAGAAGAAAATAGTTTCTCTACCAAAGGAATTCAAAATCGGACAGGAATTTAAGGAACAGCCTTGGGAGGGGCTCTTGATGGCATTAGACTAGGTGGGCGGAATAAATGTCTACAAAGTGGATAAATTGATTGATTTGGGGATATCACTTATGACTTGGGGTCCAATTCCTGGTAAGGACATCTGAGGAAGTCCTCATATTGCCAGGAAGTCTTCTTGAAGTCTGGCAATGTGAGTGAGGTGGGATGTTGGAATTGCCCTTGCACAATATTGAGAGGGAAATTGGAAGGCTCAGGAATGTGGGAGTGTTAGAATGCATTTATTAGGTGAAAGGCAGCTGATTCCTCACTTGGCATGTTCTCTGGAAAGGTCTCTAAAGCAATAAGGGATGTATTGGTCATTGCAGGGTGCAGGCATTGACAGTTTTGAGGAGTTTGGTGGATAATCTCCTCTGTGGGATAGAAAATTCCGTGGAACTGGGCTTCTCGCTATTAACAGACATGATAGGGTTCTGGAATGACAGAAGTGATATGCATGTAAATCCAGTAGTGGTCAGTGAGACTAGAGGCAGGCAGGGTGCTTTGAGTCACTAGACCTTGGTGTTCAGAAGCCAGCAACATAGATAGCAGATGAGGAGTGATCAGAAGACTTACATGGGTCCCACAACGGGAAAAAATGACAGACTCTCACACAGTCTCTATATCTGAGTTGGCTCACATACCCCAAGTCCAATAATTGGAAATGGGGCCAGGTTGTTTTGAGACAGGTCATGGCACCACCACTACAATAAACACTCCCCTAAGCCTTTCCCCAAAGGACATTTGCCAGGGTAACTATGCACTGGGGAGTACTCAGTCTTTCAAGGGCTACTGGATATAGAGACTGGGCTGATGCTGATATAGGAAACAGGAGGGTCACTGTGGTCCTCCAACCAGGGAGGGGAGTTACGGAAGTCGGGTGATAAATGGAGTCCTAGCCCTACACCAGAGCATTCAGATAGCCATCCTGTGATTACATTCCTAGCCCTGGGTATATACTTGAAAGAGCTACACCCGGTGGCTGGCAGAACCCTCATATTGGCAGGAAGGACTGTGTGGAACCTCTGACCCCATGTACATAGGAAGCCTCTCAGGAGGAGTTTCAGCATTAGCACCGCTACCAAAGGCTTAACAGATACATGGATGCCAGTCCCATTATCCCCCCTTTTAACTCACCTCTATGACCCATGAGCAAACCAGATGGGTAGTGGTGGATGACAGTGAACTTGTGTAAGTGCTGACCAAGTGGCTCCCCAATAAAGCTGCATGTCTGCGGGGGCACGCGGGCACCACCACTGGCCTTCATGTGCTGCCCTTCCTTCTGGCACATCGCATTATTCTCCATGATAGACAGTAAGGAAGACCAAACTCAGAACCAGTTAATGCTCTGCCTTCCTGGTGCAACATAGGCCAAAGGGACTTGAGGGTCTTGATGTTCCACAAGACATCCAGACAATCCACCCTGTTGATGATGCCCTGCTGATTGGACCTGGTGAGCAGGAAGTGACAAGCACTTCATGCCCTGGGAGGACATAGGAGTGGCAGAGGATGCTGGGAAAGTAAGTACTCAGGATCCCCACACACAGGCAAGGTAGTCATGGTGCGTCGGTCTGGGGTGTGCGAGCACCTGTAGGATAAACAACAGGTTGTAGTGCCTTGCACCCTTTGCCACTAAGAGGAGGCTCCATGGTTGGTGAGCCATGTGGTGGGCCACCTGGGATTCTGAAGGTGGTATACACTCACTACACTTGCCGTTCCAGTTAATTTACTGGGTACTTTTCATGGCTGTTTAGTAGGGCCAAGGGCTAGAGAGAGCTCAGCAGCGGGTCTCGCCTTCATGACAAACATCCCTGACCCACGCAGGTTTACACCCGCAGGTTTACACAGCAGATCCGAAGCTGTCCCAGGTGTCTGGGGTGACAAAGAATCCCCACTGAGCTCCAGCAGGAAAGCCACAGCACAGATCTCCAGGGTTCTCGAGCAGAACCAGTCTCCAGAACCCTCACTCATCCTTCTTTGTTTCCTTCTGGGAACCCACCACCCCACTCCCCCACCCCTGCCAGACCCACCGCCTCACTCCCCCACCCCTGCCAGGACCCACCATTCTCACGCGACCTCCAACCGCCCAGATGTCCTCTGGGGAAAGCCATTGACAGACCATAAACTTGGTCTCCTCTATGTAGGGAAAGCCCAAGTCCCTGTTGAGACCCAGTATGCCTGGTGTCTCTGGCATAGCTCTGAAGATCACGGGGCAAAGATGGCTACAGTTGACCAAGTAGTCTGTGATAGCAGAATATGCAGTACAGGGGTGGAGACTTCCAGCACCTCACCCAAAGACATCAAAATGTTCTAGCTTACAGGCTGTTCACGTGGCCTTGGATCCTGAGGTCAGGATTCAAAATCTAGGGGGCCCAGGAGGTGCAAGCTGGGCTTCCTGAATTGTTTATATATGTGTGTATCTATTTACTTATTTATTTATAGCTGGAGGCGGTGGTGCGACCGTAACTCACTACAGCCTCAAGTTCTTGGCCTCAAGTGGTCCTCTCACCTCAGCCTCCTGAGTTAGCCAGACACGTGCCAGGCCACCATGACCATCCCTGAATCATTTATCAGATGAGATCTCTCCCACCTGAACCCTCCGAGTCATAGGTGGTTTTTCTAATATGGTAGAGATAACACTTGTGTATGTTGGATTATTTCCACGAAAGTAAAAAGCACAGGCCATTCAGATGGATGGAAGCCAACATGTGTCACATAACACAGCAAAGCTAGAAGGTAAGTGGATGGACACCGTGTGCTGAGAGCCCAAGCTCCCAGGCTCTGAAAGGCAGGAGATGGAGACCCGGGTGGTTGGTCCTAGAGAGGGGAGCCAGGACCTCTGCTCGCCCTTCCAGCATGCGGCCCCTCCTGTCCCACAGAACCCACAGCTGACTGAGGGCCTGGCTTTAGAGCAAGTGGGACCCAAAGGCATCAGCTTTTCCTTTTCAAGACTCTACAGCCGATCCTGCCTGCAGACCCCCAGCTCACTCCTCTGTCACATACCCTGGTCGACCCGTGGTGGGTGGCCATCTCCAGAGGGCCCCCCAGGCAGGGCTGCCAGAAAGAGAGAGGTCACAGGGTTCACAGCTACCATGTATGAGGCCTTGTGGCGAGACGAAGGCGGCGGGCCCTGAGCCTCAGCCTTCACCTGCCCTTGCTTATCCCAGCCAGGCTGCATCCTTGAAGAGCAGAGTTAGGAAGTCCCTCCTCCAGCACTTCCAAAGCCCTCTCCACGACCTGCTTCTCTAGGCCTGACCGGCCGGGACAGACACAGGACCCCATCCTAGTCCTGAGACGGCGGAGGTGAGCCACTGCTTATGGAATGTGTCACTGGAGACAGGGGCCAAATGTGCTGACTGAACAGATTCTAATGACTTGGACAGAAAAATCCATATTGCAAATCACCTTACTTAGTTTGGCTTTACAAGAACTATTTATTCCAGGAGAACCGCAGTGCGTTCATCATTTTCATTCTCTTGGAAGCAGTGTGACACACACACAGATGCATTAGGGAATTTCTCTCCCTCCTAACTATAAAAGGAGGGGAGCAGAGAATGTGTATACACTAGGATCCTGTAAAAATAATTGATTCAGACAGTGGCTCTGGTCGTTATGCCTGAATATCTCCACACTCGGTGAAGTTAAACAGGGATGCCCCTCCCTAGGACAGAGGAGAGGGAGTAATCTGTCACCTGGCTGCAGAAGCTCCCTGGTGTCCTCAGGTGCTCAGGCCCAGGCTGGGGGCTGGGAGAAGACAGAAGACAGGCAAGAGGATTTCTGCCTGCAGGGGCCAGAGTCAGTAATGCAAGAGAGCCTGAACGTCATGTCCCCTGGAAACTCAGATAAAAGTGTCATTAATTACCCGTCTCTTAGAGGGAAAGGCGAGGGAGGCACACGGCTTGTCCTCCTCTCTGTGTCCAGCGCCACACCCATCTCAGGTTAGCTATGTCGAATAAGGCCAGCATGACGCTTCTCATTCTGCAGCTGAAGGCTCAGAAGCCCCCAGAGCCTCAGTCCCCTGCTCGGGATGACCAGGCTGAAAAATGACCGATTCAAATGCAAGGCTCTGACCCCAGTTCTACTTCCCTGTTCTTTGTCCATAGACTGGTGGGAGGGAAGAGGAAGAAGATTACTTTGAGACAGAGACTAAACATAAAGGGAGGGAAATACAATGGCTCCTGGCTGGGAGCAGATGCCTGAGAGAGGCAGTGGCAGGCTTTCCTGCTGACGAGGGATCCTAGCCCCTTGAAAAGGCAACAGCCAGGGGTGGTCACACATTGGCCCTGAGAGTCATGTAGTGGGGAGGGGAGACAGAAGCATGAGGATGCTTTAGGACAGGTGTCACAGGAGGTGGGGCGGGGGGCTGGGAGGGAAGTGGAGGTAGGGTGAGTGTTTGTCAGAGGCCAGGGCAGAAGTGCCCTGGTTTAAAATTCAGAATTCACAACTCGAGCATTTCAATCCTATGTCAATAAAAGAATCTAAGCATGTGTTATGTTACCATATATCCCAGTGGGGCCTCCAAAATGTTAAGTTAGACCTGCTGGGATGGGGTTATGCAATCCAGTGCCTTGTGAAAGATGCAAATAATTGCATGGCAGATAAATTAGAAAATACAGTTTATTTAGAAAGTAAAGAGAGAGAGATTCACCTCCCCAAGGTACAGGAGGAGGCCAAAGCTTAGGAAACATAGCAGTGGCTATAACTCAAAGAGCACATGGCCTGGCCAGTATTTAACAAAACAATGGCGAATGGAGAAAGAGAAAGAGAGAGAGAGATTCACCTTCCCAAGGCAGGGGAGGGGGCCAAAGCTAGGAAACATGGTACCATAGCTCAAGGAGTCACATGGTTAGATCATAGCTTAGCAAAGCAATGGTGAATAGCTAGAGAGAAAGAGAGAGAGAGGGAGGGAGAGAGAGAGATTGATTCATCTCCCCAAGGTAGGGGAGAGGGCCAAAGCTAAGAAAACACGGCAGAGCTCAAAGAACACAAGGCCTGGCCAGTGCTTAACAAAACAACGGGAAATGGCTGCTCGGAAGTTGAATCCTTTTAAATTTTTCCTTTGATGGGGACCGGTCATTAAGGTGACTGGATGGTGGTCTTCTCCACATCATCATGGAGGTAAGCACAGGTGCTGATGTCAGGTGATGGACAGCAGGCAGCTAGGTCAGTTAGTCACATGATTGCTGCCATGTTGATGGGGTCATCATAAAAGTCATAAAGAGCTGATTAGGTTAACTTGTTTCTTATGGGTAGAGGTAAATAGTTGAAATAGAAAAGTTCATTAGCACAAAACAAACTAGGGAGGAGGTTCCAAAACAATTATCAGTGGCTACTTCTGAGAAACTGGTTCTAGCCTTGACTAGAGATTAGAGGGTAAATTAAAGTGAACTGCCAGAAAAATATGACAAAGCTAAGCAATGTTAAAATGACTGCTCATTGGGGATATTGACTCCATCTTATGTCCTTTCAACATGAAAAGGCTTTCATAGCATTTAGATTAAGTCTGAAAGCAGCATTTTTCTGAGTGTGACAGACTGTCACTAATAATAGAACAGTTACTTTTAAGCCCACAGCACTTTGACCCAGTTCATTAGGTAACCAGTAAAATCGTGTTACTCCTTTAATATCGTAGTTGTTTTACAACAATAGCAAAGCTTTCCATCGGAATGATTCTCTTTTTCTTGAATATGGAGAAAACCCGAAAAAGCAGTCAGGGTAACTAACAACAAGGCTTGCTTTCGTTTTCCCCATTCAGACATTTCAACTGCCTGTCTCATGGAGACAGGTTTTTGAGGACTAAACTCTAATCTTTTTTTATTTTCCTTGCCAAATTCCCAACTTAGTAGCCTGGAGAGTCAGGCTTTTATTAACTATATCATGTGGTTTACTCTCCAACCTGACATTTGCAAAACATCACATAACAGATAAAGAAGGAAAATCAAAGTAAAACTGTCTCTTGGGAACCCTTTGAGTCTGGGCATCTTTTAAGACCCTAACCTACTCTTTTTGAAGTCTGTCATTCATGAGGCTTCATCTACATATCAATAAACTTATCATTCCTCAAGCTTCCCATTTTCTTTACTGTTTTCAAAATTCCTTAGATAACACTTGCTAACTTATTGCCAGTCAGGAAATCTTTGAATCCACCTATAGCCTGTAAGCCCTCACTTGAAGACAGTCTGCCTTTCCAGAGCAAATCAACGCAAATCTCACATGTATTGATTTATGGTTTCTTGTAACTTCTGTCCTCCTAAAATTTATATAACCAAGCTACAATTCAACCACGCTGGGCACACATTCTCAGGACTTCCTGGGGACAGGTGCCAAAAGCCTAAGATCACTCACATTTGGTTTAGGATAAGCCATCTTAAATATTTTACAGAGTTTGGCATCTTTCATCATTTTGACATTGTAGTGAGACAACTCTGCCCTCTTACAGCACCTCTGCAAAAAAAATCTCCAAGATAGGGTGCAAAGTGGCTTGGAGACAGGGGAGTAAGACATGCTTCTTGCAGGGGCTGAGACTCCAGCAGGATTTCATGAGAGGCCCTGGGACAGCAGTGGTGCAAGTCAAGAGGTATTACTGCCATGTCAAGAGGTGCCACACGCCATGTCTTGGGGTGCTGCACAAGCATCAGGGGAGAGGTCCCAGCTCTGAGGAATCACATAATGATGAATTAAAAACAAAGCCTCAAAACAAGATGGTGTTTCCAGTGTTCACAGTAGTATGATTCATAACAACCTCAAAGTGGAAACAACCCAAATGTCCATCAACAGGTGGATAAACGAAATGTGGCATATTCACTCAATGGAAGGCTATTCAGCCATAAATAGAAACAAAGTCCTGATACATGTTACAGTGTGGATAAATCTTTAAAACCTTATGGAAGTGAAAGAAGCCAGACACAAAAGACCACATGTTGTGTGATTCCATTGATACAAAATGTCCAGAACAGGCAAATCCATAGAGAAGGAAAACATAATGGTAGTTGTCTAGGACTTGGGGAAATGGGGGGTTGGAGAAGGGTGACAGCTACCAAGTGTGAGATTTATTTTGGGGAGGAAAGAAAGTGTTCTAAATTAGATCATGATGACGGCTGCACAACTCTGAATATGCTACAAGCCACTGAATTATATACTTTAGCCAGGTGAACTACATGGAGCGTGTGCTTTGGAGACTGGTTGCAGACCCACAGTGACCTCAGGACTCCCTTCTGGGAAGCCTGGGTGTAGGGGAGTGGCACTGCTAGGGCCACTGCGTTCTCTGTGCAGAGAAGCAAAGCTTGTGAGGTGAAGCACTGGGGGTTTGTGGTGACTGCAATGAGGCTTCGGGTGTCACGAGCCTCTTTTTAAAGCAAGCTAACAGCCTCTCTCTTGCCCTGCCCTCTTTCAAACAGCTGCCAGCACCACCTCCTCCAAATGCGGGTCAAGGACAGGTACATTCCACCAAGAGAGCCCAGTGGTTGGCAAGACGCTCGTGGCATTGGGTGACAGTGAACTGCTCTCTTTCCTAACATGCCAGGTGTGTTCCTGTCAGATGCTGTGTTTTTGTTCATCCTTCAGTCTGGTTGTCTTCTGCTCTGGTTTAAAAAAGTCACATCCTAGACCTAAATGAAACTAAGCTCCATATGGTGATCCCAGGTCTCCTGGTAGCACTTGATCACACTTTTTTCTTTGACCCCACAGCCTTTGTCTGGTGCCTCCATGATAGCATTTCTTTCTTTTCCTTTCTTTTCTTTTCTTCATATTTGTATTCCTTTGGCCAAAATATATGGCTCTTGCAGGAGTCGTTCATTTACATTCTCTGGGTATTTATTGGATGTTATACGCACAAGTCATGGAACTTGATATTGTGAGAAATGCACATTGAATAAGGCATAGGCCCTTAACTTAAGAAGTTTGAAGTTTATATCTTCAACACGTATGATAGAAAGAGATTTACTATCCTATGTAGTGGATGTTTGTCTCCTCCAAATCTCATGCTGAAATGAGGTCCCCAGTGTTGGAGGTGGGGCTTGGTGGGAGGTGTTTGGGTCATGGGGGTGAATCCCTCATGAATGGCTTGGTGCCATTCTCACTGTAATAATGAGTGAGTTCTTGTTTTGTTAGTGAGTTCTTGTTTTGTTAGTTCCTGTGATAACTGATTATTTAAAAGAGCCTGGCACCACTTCCTCTTCCTCTCTTGCTCCCTCTCTCGCCCTGTAACACGCTGGCTTCCCTTCCCTTATACCACGAGTAGCAGCTTCCTGACATCTCACCAGAAGCGGATGCTGGTGCCATGTTTCTTGTACAGCCTGCAGAACTGTGAGCTCAATAACTTACCAAGCCTCAGGTATTTATTTAGCAACACAAACAGACTAATACACTATCTACGACAAGAGTTCTTATAAATCAAAGCAAACAGCCCTATAGAAAACTAAGTTAATTTCAGATGCTGCTGGTGAGAGGATTCATTGTCACCATTTTCCTAGTAGGCAGTTTGATAATACACATTAAAAATATATACAAACTTTTGTTCAATGATTCCACACTAAGAATCTTCACCTGAGGAAGCACTAAGAGATGTCCACAAAGATTAAGCACAATGATGTTACAGACATACTGATTTGTAATAATTCAAAAAAGAAAGTGGCACATCATAGGTAAAATATTTTACAAAAATAAAAACCATGTTTTCAAAAAGTAATTAATGGCACAAAAAAGTCTACGAAGAAATATAGAAAAAACAGAACATACACACAAAAACTGATATTCTAGGTTTTTCTTAATTCCTTAAAATTTTCAATAATGATTACTTTTTTAATGTTATTTTATTATTTATTATTTGTTTGTTTTTGAGTCAAAGTCCCACTCTGTCGTCAGGCTGGAGTGCAGTGGCATGATCATGGCTATGGCAGCCTCAACTCGCTGGGCTCAGGCGATCTTGCCTCAGCCTTTCCAGTAGCTGGGATTACAAGTGTGCGCCACCATGCCTGGCTACTTTTTTATTTATTATAGAGATGAAGTCTCATCATGTGCCCAGGCTGGTCTTGAAATCCTGGGCTCAGGCAATCCTTTTGCCCCAACCTCCCTAAGTATTGGAATTACAGTTGTGAGCCACTGCGCCCAGCATACATATTTATTTTAAAATCAGAAAAAACTAATTTTCTGAAAGAGGAATATTAAGTCTAAAATGAAAGTTAAAGCAAACACCAAAGGGACCAGGCCTGGGTTTTGGCCAGTACACACTGGGACACTCTCATATGGCCCAGTGTGGCCATAATGACCAGTAGCCAGTGGATTGGTTAGGACACTGGCATACTTGTCCTTAAATATATTTAATATCACTCACACAAATAACTATGGTCAAAAGCAGAAAATGACAAAGGAGAAAACGACAAAGCCCAGTTAAAGTGGTTTTTTTGTTTTTGTTGTTTTTGAGGTGGGTCTCATTTTTTTCACCCAGGCTGGAGTGCACTGGCATGATCATGGCTCACTGCAGATCCAACCTCCTGGGCTTAGGCAATCGATTCTCCTGCCTCTGTCTCCCAAAGTGCTGGGATTATAGGCATGAGCCACTACACCCGGCCAGCTAAAGTGTTTTTTAAAATGACATTATGAAAAGAATTGCTTGGAGACTGTTAACAAAGGGAATGACACTCTAAGACTTACTCCAAAGATTTTCAAAATCACATGTATTTAGGAACTAGAACGAATCTTAAAGATCAAAAATGTCACTGATGGAGAAGATAAGACTCAGAAGTATTTACCCACTCACCTGAGGTCTAAGAGATAGAGTGGTGCTATGGGTTGAATTGTGTTCCCCTAAATCATATGTTAAAGTCCTAACTTCCAGTGCCCCAGAACATGGCCTTGTTGGAAATTGTAGATGAAATTAGTTAAGATGAGTTCACTAGGGTGGGTCCTAATCTGACTGACTGGTTGAATGTGACTGGTATCCTTATTAGAAAGGGAAATTTAAACATAGACACACACACACACACACACACACACACACATACACACACACACACACGACACACACACGGAGAATGCCATGTGGACATAAGGCAGAGACTGGGGTAATGCTCCTTCAAGGCAAGGAACACTAGAGATTCCCAGAAGACCCCCCAGAAGCCAGGAAAGGGGTACCAAGCAGCTCCTTCCTCACGGTCCTGGGAAGAAACCGTCCCCACTGCCACCTTGATCTCAGCCTCCTGATCTCCAGAGCTGTGAAATGATGCGCTCTGTTGCCTGAGCCCTGGTGTGTGGTGCTTTGCCACGGCAACCCTAGCAAGTAATGCAGGTGGGAGGCAGAAGTGGACTTCAGGTGCACCACTGAGGCCTTGAACATGCTGCAAGTGTCTGTATTCCCGAGAACATGAATTCTTGGATCTTCTCTGGTT
Source organism: Cephalopachus bancanus (assembly GCA_027257055.1). Taxonomy (NCBI): domain Eukaryota; kingdom Metazoa; phylum Chordata; class Mammalia; order Primates; family Tarsiidae; genus Cephalopachus; species Cephalopachus bancanus. The sequence continues at coordinate 10,486,437 of JAPVLO010000014.1, forward strand.
GGAGATTTTTGTGGTCTTCATGTTGGGGACAGAACTGACTCTGAAGTCCAAGTCAGCTGAGATCAGAACTTGGACTGGAAGTGAAGGGTTGTGAGGGACTCCAATCTCCAGGTCACACTTGGGGCCAAAGGTCTTCTCCCTTGAGGGGCAGCACGGTGGACCCTGGGCTGGTGATGCCCTCTTTAAAGAAGGGATGATGCCTTCGAGTGCAGCATACTCTCATGTCTACTGGAAGGGCACGTATGCAACCAGCACTTTCGTCCTAGCTCTTGGCTGCTCTGCTCACATTCCTCCTCTAGGCCCACATGGTGAGGTGGGAATGCTGGGTCCTGGACTGCTGATTCAATCCAGATTGTGCATGAGTCCTCTTACTATGAGGGCAAAAAACGATGTCAGGGGTGACGTCTGGCTTGATGCAGGTTACTTTCTGCATGTGAAGCAAGAAAAACTCCCGGGAGGATAAGCAACAATAGCATAGACATGTGAGGAAATCCTACCTCCCATGAAACAGAGAGGTCCAGAGGCATGAGGTGTTGGTGCCATTGACAGAAATAGAGGCCTCCTGTCCCCGTGGCCTCACCACATTGTGCTCCGTGCTCAGAGCGACCTTCCAAGCAACTGGAGACCCACAAGGTCAGATTCATTTATGAGGTTTATGCCTAAGGCCACATTGGAGTGTTCACTTCTTAGGATGAAACCAAACCAAACCAAACCAAACTCTAAGACGTCTGAAATGAGGGAAGTGGACGAACAGGCCGGTGGGAGGACCTGGATTTTCAGCATCCGTGCTATTCCTGGCGGGGTTCCGACCCCAGCAGGCAGCCTCCTCTCTGTGGTGAGTACTCCTCTTCAGAGGAGCCCCTGAATACTGTGGTCTAGCCCTCACCCTGTGCCTGAGTCACCCAGGGGTCCGGCCTCCAGGGGGACCCAGCCAGGTCACAGACTGACTGTTTTATGACCCACAGAACCATTGAAAATGGAGTGTTTCTACTGAGCCACTTTAAATGCAAACAAAAGACTTCTGGAAACCACTGCCTCAAGCTGTACTGGCAAAAAAAGAAAAAAAAAAAAAAAACAGGAACAGCCCTCAAATTAAAGTCTGTGATACATTTTGTACATAGTTTGTGGTTTTATAGTCACCTTAATCTTGTTTCTTCCCCTAAACTCCTCCAAAGGTTTGAGCATGGGCTGAGCCAACATACAGTCGCACTTCTGAGCAACAAACTTGTAAAACCAGACCCTGGCTGGTGTCCATAACAGCTTTGTAACATCTCCAAAAGCAAAGGGTGACATGATACACTGAAACAGATCCAAGGAGCCATTACTTTGTGTTGTGTCAAAGAGTCGCCTTACTAAAGCCCTGCAACCATAAGCCAGAATGGCTGTGGATTCCTTCCCATTGCACATCCCAGGTCACCACCATAGATGCCAATGGTCCCCCCAGCCTCTACCACACAGCTGAGCCCGCAGGCTGCATTGTCACTGCAGGGCACAGAGCGTGACTGTAGTGAACACAGTGAGCATTCCACAGTGCCCTGCCTCTCGGCGCAGGCTTCGCAACACCAGCATTTTCTAGTCCCTCTGGCCCTCTGCCTGGGGCCCTCGGTGCATAGCTGACCCAACACTGATAGGAAAAGGCATTATTTTTTCCCTAAAGTCTCAATTTCAAACAAAAAGGAGAAACGTGATACCCAGTTGACTTTGTCCCCTCTCTTTTCTGAGGGAAGCCTGGAACTCAGGGACCAGGACAGGCTAGAAAAGGACCTGTGGGACAGGGGAAAATGGAATTAATGTGGTTACTGAGACTGATCTGAACATTTCTTTCTTTCTTTCGGATCAGAAAATATAGTTTATTTGGAGGGGGCCAAAGCCAGGAAACATGGCGACCATAGCTCAAAGAGCCACGTCGACACATCGGGGTTTAACAAAGCAATGGACTAATCTGAACACTTCAAGAGGTGTTAAAACCTGAGATGGTAGCGAGGAGTTTGGTGGGGGTGGGAGAGGGGCGATAGAATCAGATGCTGGTGTCATCTCCTGTCCTCTAACAGCTCAGGGTGGCACAGGGAGTCCTAAGGAGGGAGTGTAAGCAGCAGGGGTCACTGTAGGATGCGGTGGAAACATTTGTCCGAGGTTTCACAGCCACCCCAGAGCTGACCCTTGTGAGCTTCATCTCTGAGTGTCCCCCACCCTGAAAGGCCGGGAACCAGGGTTGGGCTCTCTCACCCATCTGGGCACAAACACTGCACAGCCACACCTGGGAGTGGCTCTCACTGAAGACACAATCTCACTTCTGTTGTCTCTGATGGAGCATGAAGCTGAGACACTGGAAATAGGTGTCTGCAAAGGGACCCTCCTTGCCCTGGGAGGTTCTCACAGGCAGCGGCCCAGCCAGACCCTCAGGGCCTCTGTGGGGTGGATGGGTAGACATTGTGCACAAGGTGGGGACAGGAAGAAGTCCCAGCCCCATGCTCAGCCCAGCAGGAGACACACTGGGCAGAGGGGAGCCATCCCAAGAGCCAGTAGTGGAGGCCAAGCTCTCTTCCCACTGCCTATTCTCACCAGGCTGGCAGAAATCCCCACCTTGGAATTCCTGAGCTGTTTCCAGAAGGGTCCCGGGTTATAAATTGGGGTGGTGGGAGGTATGGATGCCATGATCCGTGAGAACCTTTGAGTAGGTATGTCTGCCAGCAGAGAGGAGGGGCAGGAGAAGGGACAGGAGACGCAGCTCCTTTTTTTGCCCAGGGAGACCTTCAAAGGGGCCTTGGTCTGAGGTGGGGAGGCTCCCTTGGGGCCAGGCCCTGTGTGTGGACAGGCAGCTCCACAGCCCACGGTGTCTTGCACAGGGAGCTGTGGCACGAGGCTGCTGCTTTTGACATGACAGAGCATGAGTCTGTGTTCTCCAAGACAGTTCTGCCAGAAATAATCATCCTTAGCCTGCAGGCCATGAGGCAGAGCCCAGCACATGGACAGGCTCTACGGTCAGCACAGGCCACACAAACCAACCAATGAACTTGGCCTCCCTGCCACCCTGCTAGGCTTGGAGCGCCATCTGCAGGTGACAACCCAGGACAGGGCAGGTCTCAAGTCTCTTGGGCCTCAGGACCAGAGGTGACAGATTAGCTCTGAGCACCTTGCTCCAACCAATGGGGGGGGGGAGATGAAGGAATGGAGGGCAAACATGAGGAACATTCCAGAAGGTAGGGCAACAGTGCCCAAAGTCAAGGAAAGGGAGTTTCTAGAAGGGAGGGAACTGATGGCAACTAGGAGGCAGAGCATCATGAGATTATGATGAAGCCATAGGAGGTGGATGACCGGGAGGTGGCTGATGTCCTGAAGTCACACTGCAGTGATCTGAGGAGTGAGAGGGCCAGTCCCAATGTCAGGAGGAAAGAGTGGGCCTCAAGGACCCCTGAGCCCCTGGGGAGACACAGCTTCCTTCTCCATTCTCTTCCCATCCCCTGGTGACATCAGAGAAGGGCCTCTGTCCCACACCAATGTGTCCTGGCCAACTTTCCCTGTGACAGGTAGAGAGCAGGCCCTGGGCCTAGAGACTTCAGCAGGCAACAGTTACATTTTAATGGCATGGTTTTGTCTTCACTGCATTCTCTTCAAGCTTTATTGAGATATAATTGATCTAACACAAATCTTCACAGATTTATTGTGTGCACCTTGGTGAGTTTGGACAGATGCAGACACCCACAAAACCATTACACTCAATGTCATAAACATCCTTCACCTCCAAAAGCTTCCTTGTGTGTTGAGTTTTGCTGTGTGATAAGAACACCTAACATGAGATCCATTGACTTAGGTGCACAACGCCTATTGTTAGCTCTAGGTGCCATATTGCTCAGCAGATCTCTAGAACTTACTCATTTTGCATTTCTTACGGTCTGACAAATGGCACTGATTTTCCCATTTAGTGAAGTAATAGGATATTTCCTTACAAACCAATAAATTTAAGTAAAATGTGAGTCAACTTTTGAGAAAAGATTGAGTTACTAGACAACAGGAGGTAGTAGCTGTGGCAAATGTTAAGCTAGTGAGTAATGGAACCAGAAAGACCACAGTAGTGACCCACAGGGGTGAGGTGGGCAGAGGTTCGGTGGAGGAGGGTGCTGGAACTGAAGGCAGAAGCCTCCTTTGTGAGGTGATAGCAGAGGCCTGACTTTCCTGGGCCTCACTTTTCCCCTGGGACCAAAACAGGAAGATGGCCTTTGCAACATTTCCTGGCAGAAGCACCAGCCATATCAGGTCTTTAGTCCATGTCATTCAAAATCGGAATTTATACTAGTTATTGGGAGTTAGGGTAGCTGCTTATTGATGATAGGATAATATTGACAATACGAAGTGAAGTAACACAAACACCAATATTGTGGTCACTTTTCCTGGTCCCCAGGTTCCCAGTGGATCTGTGAGGATGGCCACCTTCCGGCTGATAACTTTAGCCACCGGCCACATGTGGATGCCCTGGTTTGGTGAATTCTCTCCAAGAGCACACACTGGAACAGCTGAGAAATGCACTTACTTCTTGCTATGTCACATATATAAGCATGAAAACCTGATCTATCCCCCTCCCTTGTGTGGAGACACAAATCGAAAGGAAATAACGATTTAATCAAGAAAACCAGCACAGTCACCCTGCACAGGCACAAATGGAATGAGGAAGAGGTCTGTCTGCTTTTTTCTTACTTGAGCCTGTGAAGAAAATAAAACCCACATGTGGGAGATCTAAACTAGATATCTGCCTTCAAATTAAGAACAAAAGTCTAACACTGTTTGGGTCTGGAATTGAAAAACATCTGATGTTCTGAAGACAAGATGTTTCTCCTTCGTGCTAATCTCAGCCTCCCCAGGAGAATCCAGCTGTTGGTTACAACTCAACCTTCCCTGTTGCAGAGTCCCCACGTCTCCACCAGAGAAGAAACACTGGCTAAAAACAACAGGTGGCTGTGGGATTTGCCTTTAATTAAATACCCTAGGAGGTGAGAATTAACTGACAACTCAACTAGGACTGACGGTCTGGTTTAACTGAATCCGTGTGATGTGTGCCTGGCTTCTTTTCTGGTTAGCCTTCTCTTGGGTTTTGTTTTCTTCTCTTCTTGCTCCTTCCTCGTAGCCTTCGGTGTGAAAGCAGTTTCTTCTGGAGCCTTCTCCAAGTCTGGTCCCAGAGTCCCAGCCAGGGCCGGGTTCTTCTTCAGCCAGGACAGGAAGCTCTGTGCGGACAAGGTCAGGTTGGGACAAGGTCTGCTGCCTCCATATGCCAGGAGAGTCCCTGGTGCGTTACCTGTGTCAAAACTCATCATCTGAACACTTTAAATGTGTGGTTGACTGTGTGTTAATTATGTAATTGCATTTTAATAAAAGGAGGGGAGGAGGAGAAGGAGGAAACCCCAGTTCCACTTCGGTTAGTGGAGTCGACGAAAGAAAGGTGATCTGCCAACCCCCCTCCCAGATGTGACTTGGTCCTGATGCCACTCACTAAATGGACAAGTTGCACAGCCCAGAGGAGCTGGAGTGTGGAAAAAAAGGCATGGGCTTTGGATCTGGAGTCAGATTGGATTGATTTCCAGTTCATTCACTTACTTATAAGCAAACCCCCTCCCCAGTATCACTCCCTCATGCAGAAGGTACTCACTAAATCTAAAATCACCTCCACACATAGCCATGGAACACAGGGGTCCAGTTGGTGGCTTTGTTCTTTGCTGTCACTGGCTCTGGAAAGAAAAGGGGTGAGGAGATTTTCAGACTGTTCCGAATCTGGGTACTGGGCATCTGTAAATGCAGATGAAGAATCAGCAAGAGAATATGGATAGTTACGGAAAAGCCCATGTTCCCCCTGGGACAGCAACCCCTCTGCCAGCAGCATCCCATCCTCCCAGCCCTCCTGCCACAGGTGACATTCTTACCTTCCAGACGCAGCCATGGAGGCCTAGAGAGGGTGGGTAGCCTCGCGAGTGGCATGGCTGGTGAGGTGGAGACTGGGCCTGGTGGTGAGCGGAGCCAGGGGAGAAGCCCCAGACCCAGGAGGTGGGCCCTCATTCTCACCGCAGAGCACGTTCTTTGAGACCCTGGTTGCCTCAGCCCTTTGGACAGGGGAAGGGAGAGTTCACTTTGAGGAAAGGGGTCTTCATGGAAGTGGCTTCCTGATGTCCTTGCATGGAACATGGGAAGGAGCCTCTCCCCATGCTCAGTACCTTTGAAAGAAGTGAGCGTCAGTGGGCACTTTGAGGATGACTGAAGTAATGCCACTGTGACCAGGGGAGTGGGTTCACCATGAAAATGTAGACCCACAGGGGAGCTGACCCTGCACCAGGGGAGAGTGGTGCAGGGACAGGACGAGGTGTTCTATCCATGTCCCTCAGAGCTCTCTGGTCCTATCTGAAGTCACCAAGTCCAGAACCATGGTTCTCTAAGGGCTTTCGCAAGACAAGGTCATTATTGCCCTGGCTGGGGACTGGCACATGGAGCGACAGCAGAGCCCCCCACCACTCTCAGGTGGTGGGGGACAGAGGCAGGGGGTAGCTGTGCAGAAGAGGGTGCTGCTCTGCAACTTCAGGCTCCTGTTTCTGTGGCACATGGGCCTGTGTCCCCCACAGTCACTAGTAAAGCACAGTGTGGACACAGCCCTCCCCAGGGTGAAAAGTGTAGCCAGGCAGCGCCACATAGGAGGCTCAGTTCCCTTACACATGCAAATTAACCTGCTTGCTGGCCTCATCCATAAAATGGGTATGACCATTGTTGCCTTCCTTTCCAGTTTGCTGTAAACATGAAAAGTGGTAACATCTGTAAAGTCACCAGCATGGACCCCGGTTCATAGCTAGTGTGGGATGGTAGACTTTGAAGAATATCACATGCATGTTGTACTTGATGGACTAAAACTCATTTGCATCCCTTCCCTTATTTTATCTTCCTTGCATTAGTAGATAAATATTGTTACACCCATTTTACAGATGAGGAAATAGGTTACATAACCTGCCTCAAAGCTCATCTCAAGACCAGTGCATCCCACAACATCACAGCCCTTTTTTCCTTAGTTTCCATCTTGGCTGAATCCCACCTCCACCAGTAAGCCTCTCTCCTTCCAAACCTTAGCCTCAGACACCAGCCAGCGCCAGCTTCTCTCCAGGAAAGCAAGATCCCTTTCCTTGATGTCCCTGGCTCTCTGGGGACAGGCGTCCCTGCTCTCTGGGATGCTCCACCCACAGGGTCTTGAGCAGAAGCCCCAGTCTTTAATTTCACACTGCGTGCACCTTTGTTTTCACTCCTGTCCCAACTCATCCACTCCATTAAAATGCATTCCGGAGCGCTCGTGTAAGTGCCTCCCCACGGCTGGTGACTATCTATGGAGAGATCCTCTGAGAACAGGAACAGTCACCTAAGTGGCTTACAGGCTGCAGCCGAGTGGAAGACGAGCTTTTATCAGCAGAGGTGTTTGTGCAGGGCAAATCTCGGGTGATGGCTCTGTCCCCGGTGGCACCACGTTGGCATCAAGATCAAGGAAATGGAAGTCATGTGACGACATTCACAAGGATGGGGAAGGGGCACGCCCCATTCAAATGCCTTGGCTCAGTGCTCTGCAAAGCAGAGTGCTCTGCCTCAGTGATGACATCAGGATCAAAAGACCCCAGATCCAAAAGAATGCCCAACACATCCCCCATGCCTACAGCCTGTGGCCTCAGAGCAGAAGTGGCAGGAAATCTTGATCCGAACTGAGGATCACCTTGACCTTCTTCCTGCCCACCCCATTCAGTCTTGATTCTCCTTCTCAGCCTCCACACTCAAGGCCTGGTTGAGGTCAGAGGTCGCTGCATTAATCAAGCTAAATGTGAAATTTGCTGAGGTTTTAGAATTTCGAGGGTGACCTAATTCCCTGTATCTGTTTTTCACAACTTTTCTATTTTTTTCCTCCATTGTTTATAAGAGCAAATTGCTGGACAGAAATCAAGCAGTTTATGGTGCCAAGAAACTGGAGAGGCTGCAGGGCCTCCCTCAGAGCGCTGTGGAAGAAAGCTTCCTGACCCCCAGCACCTCCGCCCACTGAGGGGTGCCCTTGGAGCAGGCACATGGGATCTCGGGGTCAGCCCAGGGTGGCCCATGCATGTGCCCAGGCCCAGCAGGATGCTCAGCTCTGGGTGTCCCCAGACCCTCCATGCCTGGCTGCTTCCCCAGCCTCAGCTCTAGTGGGGGCTCACTTCCATGTGGGGTGCAGGTGACCTCATGCCAGTCAGTGCTCTGAAGAATAAAGGGACGGTGTTTGTGGGTGAAGCACTGGCAGGGTAGGGCTTCCTGCTGCCATGCTTCAGAGGGCGCGTTCCTATTCTGAGCCCTTTGTTTCTTGCTCAGCCCTGCCCTGCCAGGAAGGGACCTCTGTGCCCTCTTGTCCTCCAGTTCTGCACATGTGAACCTAAGGCTGGAAATTAGGGACAGGCTGTCCTTCCATTTGCCGTTAATGTGAGCTCTGGAAGCCTCTGGCCCTTGTGCATCCACTCTCACCTGATCCTCCCCAATCCCCATGGCTAGATGTAGCGGGATTACCACCCACCCGAGGAAAGGGCGAGAAAAACTACAAAGAACTTGCCCTAGATCATGGAGCTAACAAGTGGAGCAGCCTGAGCTGAAACAGACTTTCTCATTCTAAGTCTAAAAAAAAATGATGTATAAATCAAAATGTTTAAATTGTATCCATTCTTTCCATCATGCTTCAAATGCTGACACCACTTGAAAGTCACTTATGGTGACTCTTATTTTATCTGTTTGATAGACCCAGATTTTCCTTTATACATTCCTTGACATGAGATCCTAGATGGAGTGAGCGCCTATGCACTCAGGAATAAAAGCCCGAGGTGGGAGGATTGCTTGAGGCCAGAAGTTCAGGACCAGCCTGGGCAACATAGTGAGATCCCATCTCCACAAATGATTTAAAAAAATCTGGGCATGGTGGCACAAATCTGGAATCTCAGCTACTGGGGAGGCTGAGGCAGGAGGATCACATGAGCCCAGGAGGTTGAGGCTATGGTGAGTTATGACTGCACCACGGCACTCAAGCATAGACAACAAAGTGAGACCCTGGTTCTAGAAAATTAATTTTTAAAAAAAGCCCTTACCGCCGGGCTCGGTGGCTCAGCCTGTAATCCCGCACCTTTGGGAGGCTGAGGTGAGTGGATTGCCTGAGCCCGCGGGTTCGAGACCCGCCTGGGCAGCGAGACCTCATCTCTACAATAAATCAAAAAATCAGCCGGGCGTGGTAGCACGCCTGTAATTCCGGCTACTGGGAAGGCTGAGGCGGAAGGATCGCCGGAGCCCAGCAGGTCGAGGCTGCGGTGGCCGGGAGCGGCCACTGCACTCCAGTCTGGGCGACCGAGTGAGACTCCAACTCAAAAAAAAAAAAAGCCCTTACCAAGTACATATGCAATTTTAAGCACTCAATTGGGCCTGTGAGCGCATTTAATGGGTACTATTGCCACCATTATCATCACACCCACCCTGTATACCTGTGGGGACAAGCTGGCAGAGCCATTTAATAAGCCTGCGCAAGGTCATGCGGGGAGAGTAGAAGTGTTGAGGCACCAACCCGGGGACTGTGTCGCCTAGTTTCTGCTCTAACCACTTTGCTCTCCTGCACTTTCCAAGCAGCCCCCTTTCTCCTCTGGCTGCTTCTGTGAGGCGAGAGGGAGGGATGAGACTTTACAGTCGAGAAGCTCCAAGCCGATGACACCACGATCTTGGATTACCCTACTTTGCACAGGAGCTGGAATGGGAGCCTAAAATTTCAGGTTGATTTTCAAGAAGTTTCACCCAAGTATTTAGGATGAGTCAACAGAGAAAGAAAGTCAGAAGTAAATCCCCTAGACCTGCCTCTTCCATGCTGATGTGCACACTAATCTCCTGGAGACCGTTGGAAATGCAGATTCAATTCTGAAGGTTCCGGGGTCAGAGCCTGCCTGCATTTCCCAGGCTCCAGAGCAACACAGGAGCTTCCAGCGTGTGGCCGTGCTTTGAGCAGCAGGGCCCTGGACCGCTGGCCTCCAGGCTGGATTTGGGGTTCCCTGAAGAAGCCTCAGGGGCTGGCCTGGAGGCTGTGTGAGGAGATTTTGAGTCAGATTTCCCTTGGAAAAAAAGGATGTTTCCTGCTTTGAAAAAAAGTTTGAAAACCAAAGCCCTAATATCTCATGCTTTGAGAGGCACTTACTCGAATGTGTGGCAAGAAACTTCTGTCCCCAAGGAGAAGTTTTTTAATACACTTTGCTGACTCAGGGGAATCAGTAGCCATATTTGGGCAGCTGGCCTCACAGTGACCTCCCTGCTACCTAATGGAAAATGCTGAGGGTACTCTACTTAGAAATAATTAGATTTACATAGTCTCTGTGGTCTCCCTGTCCCCTCCCCACTCTGTTATAGATTCCTGTAAAAAAAAATACTTGCTTCTGGAATTCATCATTTCCAGCTGTTTACTTCCATTTGAGGCCAGAAACTTATTTTTTTCTCCTGTGTTTAAGTTGTTTTTTTCTTTTCCTAAAGGGAGGGATGGGTAAGGAAGGCTTCTAAGATTGCAATCATGAAATTGTTACCCTCACAGAAAAACCAGTCTGTTGAGTGACAGCTCACTGACAGACCAAAAAAACCAAGATATTAGGATATTGAACTGGGAGGACCTGAATACAATCCAGCATCCTCCAAACATGCTGTGCAAGGAAGGAATTCTGAGGGAAATGCTATGTGAAACAAATTTCTCCCCTGAAGAATTTCGTAGAGCCTTTTATGAAGTGATATGGTGTAACCCCTCAAAAGGCAGTAAGAGTGCAGTGTTTCACAAACATGCTTGAGTACAACCCACTCTCCAAGGAACACCTGAAGGCGTGCGAACTCCATGGAATCCAACTTCTGGCCGTGGCTGATCAGGCCCCGTTCTAGAGCACTGAATTCAATCCTGAAGACTGAGGCACTGAATTCAGTCCTGAAGCTTAAGGAAGAACCTTCCCTGTGCGCTGGTTCTCAAAGTGATGGGGCACCAAAGCCGTCCACCTTTGGGATTACAATTCCAGAAAGTTTCAGAAAGTTCCTGGCTGAGACTCTGGGCCAGCCCTGGGAGGCAGGCGCCCCAGTGGACCAAGTCTGGGGAAACTTCCCACAGTCCTGCTCAATTGTGGTGGGAACTGGCTCTCATTCCATGTGTGTCTCCAGGGTGGTTCACAGACAGCCGTCCTAAATGCAGGCTTGGCCGAATGTAGGGGGATTAGCAAGGAGGCGCCCTAGCGAGAGGGTGTGCAGCGGTCCCAGGAGCCCTCAGTTTGCATGGGAGGAAGGGCAGCTTGCTGGGGAGGGCATAACGTGGATGTCCCATTCAGGTCCAGACTGAGCAAGGGCATCTGGTCCCCTTCAGCTTCCCTCATGCCTCAGTTTATCCATTTCCTAAACAAGGTCATGGGATCGTCCTAAGGACCCCACTTCCCCAGCCTGGGTTCTGGTGGAGGCTCACTTCCATGTGGGGTGCAGGTGGCCTCATGCTGGTCTGACAGTCAAGGTCTCCAGAGCAGCTTTGTCTAAGTGTGATGCTATCACATTAGAGGTCCACAAACTTTAAAAAAATTTTAATAATTAAGCATTTGTTTTACCATGTATTAGAAAACAATGTGAACTAGTTCCTCAAGCCTCTGCTTCTCTAGATGCTCGCGCTTTGGTGAAGCCTGGTGGGCTGAGGGCCCCAGTCTGCACTCCATTCCAGAATGTGCACAGATGGAGGCAGAAGTGGCAAAACCATGAGCAGCTAGAGGGGGCTGACATCATAGACTTGTGAGGAAATTCAGAATTCTGGAAAGTATGAAGTATGCCTCCTGACCGCGCCAGGGTCGAGGCCCTGGGGCTGGGGAAGTGCAGCGGATTGTCCCCTGAAGTGACAGGCTCAAGGACATGTAAGGAAGTCTGAGGGTGCTGACACGGTGGCACAATGTGCGCTGTTCCCTGCCCCACCTTTCCATCTGGCTTCCGCCCCTTTGGATTCTAAGACCTGGATTTAATTCCCTGGATGAGATTATGTTAATACGTCCTGTTCCCAAGTACACCTTTTGGCTGGAGCTGTATTTAAACTAAAATGTGAGAGAAAACTCCTTCAGCTAACTCAAAATAGGTCTCCCTTTGACCCCTTAATGCTGCAGTTTGACACAAGCCTCTCTGCATACGCAAGTGGCCAGGCTTAAATAATGTAAAGCGTTCTATTTTCTGACTACGGCTCCAACCTTGTGCAGGCAAGAGGGTTCGCCATTTATCACGCTCCTGCAGAGAATAATAATAGCCTAGGACGAGAGAGGACTCATTCTGTGTCAGGCTCTATTCTAAGAACTTGACACCTATGAACTCGTTTTACCCCATGAGCCAGGGACTGCTGCTATCCCCATTTTGCAGATGAGCAGCAAAGAGAGGTTAAACCATGCCCAAGAAAACATAGCCAGCAAGTTGCAGAGCTGGGGCTTCAAGCTCTCCACCACTCACTGCTCCTCAACCAAAGTAAGTTTCAGGACCTGTGTCTTTTCCAGTCACATGCTCGAAACAAACAAGGAAACAGTGGATGTGTAGATTTCCACAGTCAATGATTTTCAGTCTGGATCAAGGCGACCAAAAAGTTTCCTGTAGAATAGCAAGGGAATCTAAAAACCTAGAGGGCTCTGTGTGTGGCTGAGTTTTACGTATATGACTGCGTGCCTGAGAAAATGAGAGGTAAGTGTGTAGCTGTGACCTCCAAGCCACCAGTGCAGGGAGGGCCAGGGAGAGGGTGAGGGGAGATAGGTGGGGGAGAAAACCTCTTGAGCCTTTGTCTTGGGGTTAGATGCAGCAAAGAGAAAGGCTGTCCAGGCCTGGCCATGGGAGCAGCTGGGACCCCGTGAGTGGTGCTGGGGGCTGGGGGAAGCGGGTCTAACTTGCTACTGCCTGGAGCACAGAGGGACCCGTTTCATGTAGAATTGCAGTGCCATGCAGTTACAGATGGTCCTGTAGATCTGTAATTGAGGCAGGCTCGGGCCACGCGGAAAGCTCTGGTGTCTATTCACATAGGTCACGTGCAGCTTCCTACCACCTTGGCCCCATGTAGCACTCGATCATTAGGCCGTGACTGTGGCTACTACCCTACTGATAGGACCAAGCAGGCTAGGGCCTGGCTTCTGGGGCCACAGGGCTGGTGCGTGGCCAAGCAGGGACCCAGTCCTCCATTTTCTTCCTCTTTCCTGGTGTCCCCTTCTTTCTGGCAAATCCAACCTGCTCTCTCTAGCCAGCCTCTTTCCTCAGACCTGACACCTTAAAATGTCACCACCCATACTTGGCCTTCCCACCTGGCCCCTCGCCAGCTCAGCCAACACTAGGCCCATCGAAGTTGGTCTTCTTTTTTTCTTTTTAAATTTAATTTAATTTAATTTAATTTAAGTTTTAAAGAGATGGGGTCTTGATATATTGCCCAGGCTGGTCTTGAACTCCTGGCCTCAAGTGATCCTCCCACCTTGACCTCCCTAAGTGCTGAGAATACAAGTGTGAGCCACTGCACTCAGCTCCAATTTCTTTCTTTCACGCTCACATCCAGGCCATCAGCAAATACTGCAACACACTCCTCACTCATTGCCAGCCTCTAGGCAGGATCCAGCCTCTGGCCTGGATGGTTGCTGCCCTCTCAGCCCCACCAGCCCCATCACCATCTCGGCTCTCCTGCTTGGGTTCTCCAAAGCCTCGTCGAGTCCAGAGGCCCAGTTCAACCCGGCTATAGCTTCCTCTATGGCGCTGCTCCTCGTTGCTCTCCCCCACTGGGAGGCACGCTCTCACCTCAGGGTCCTTATGCCTCTGCCAGGAACGTGCTTCCCAAGGGGTCCGAATGGCTTGCTCCCCAACCTCCAATTTCTGTTCTAATTGCCACCTCATCAGGGAGGACTTCTTGGGCTACTCTGCTGGCAATGACCACCCCTGCCTGGCCCATGCCATTTCCTCTCCCTTTCTCCCAATCCCTTCTCCCTCCACAGTTCTTAAGCCAAAGGCCTTCTCAGATCTGGCCTGCAGGTTGTTTCATTTTCCCAGGGAGCATGTGGCTGGACACAGGCACCGCTATGCAGATCTCAGCCGCAAAGGTAGGGAGGAGGGTCAGTTGGGGTGGCCCTGGCTGTGACAGAGAAACTTTTGTGTCCTCCTGCTGGGAACTTAGGAAAGCCTGGAGAGCCAGGAGCCACCCAGGAAGGTGGCACTTCCCCTAGCAGTCTAGGAAGAGAAGCCTTTGGTAATTTGCCAATCTTAGACCAACAGGAAAAGGTTGGAGACTCGGAAGAGATGGGCAGATGAAGTGCACCCTGGCCCTCCCGCACCCCCAGCGTGGAGCAGATGGTCATTCCGGGTCTGCACATACCTCCCTACCACACACCTGCCCAGAGCCTGGCTCAGAGCCTGGCCCAGGTGGGTGCCCACTGAGGGAGCTAGGCAAATGACCTCTGGTTACACTCCCTACATTTGCACTTTTTCAGCATAAGCAGAAACTCTGCAGGGGTGTCTGAGAAGAAGTTGAGTATCCTCACATTCTGCCATGTGGTCAGTTTCTTGGGATCCACCAGTTCTGTTGGAGGGAAGGCAGCTGTGTCTGTCACAGACATTCCAGCATGACCTCCCCGCCCCACCCACTCCAGTCACCCACAGGCACACCCTGAAAACCAGTAAAACAGCGGAGCCCTGCCTGTTCCTGAGAGGAAGGATTACATTGCTGCAAGCACTGTGGGAAGAAGGTAGCTGGAAACCCAGAAAAAGTGGGATTGTCCCATACCCACCCCTCCTGCTTGGTCCAGGGAAAACGATGAAAAGGCCATGCTCATCCCCCAGTGGGGATCTGGGCTTCTGTCCCTCCCTAGGAAACCCCTCACACCCACTGTTCACCTTCATCTCTCCCTTTTCCCACTGGTTCAGAGCTCTGAGGGGTGGCAGTTCCTTCTGGGACTGGAGGCCCAGCCATTTCTCCATGAGTGCTGGGCACTGCGGGGCCCAGCACTGCAGCTTTGCATTGTGTAAACCACACGCAGACTGCCTGGCCCTTGGAATCCATGCTGGCCTTTCTCCCAGGCTTCCTTTCCTTGCAGCCCCAGGCTTTTCTCCCCCAAGGAAGCAGTGCTCCAGGAGAGTTGTCCACAGCCTGGAATCCCAGAGCCCCAAGAGCCATGGCAAACAGCTCCATTTTGCATGACAGCTAGTTAGCTCACAGATCACTGGAAAACTCAGCCACATTTCAAGCAGGGAAGCTGGAAAGAATGCTGGGCTTCACTGGGACTTAACATGACAGTTTCTGGCTCTGTGAACTTGGATAAGATTAACTCTTCATTCTTAAGGGAAGAAAAATCCCACCTCTCTCAAACAGCAGTTTAGTGGGAAAATGTGCTGCTTTGAAAGCATTGCAGGTCATCCCATCAGAACGTTCCCTCTTCCTGGGGCTGCATATTTTCTGTGTCTGATAATATGTTTGTTACACCTCGTCTCTGCCAGGGGCACATACAGTAAATTGTCGGCTCAAACCATGTAATCTCTTCACCATAAGGTTCCAACATCTGTTGGCCAGTTGTTGCATGGTTGGATCATTAGCATGGCTTCTAATTTTACTCTTTGAATTCAACATAAAACGTTTTAATGAGTATATGTAATTCATACTTTCCAACTTCAGAGAGTCCCGAAAGAGAAACCTATGCTTTTATAAACCAAGTCTCTGAAGTAAATGGTTTTATTTTTAAATCTCATTTCCTCCTCCGCCCCCCTTACTCAAATGCATTACAAAACAGGCCAATTGGACGTCACATTCCTTTCCAAAAAATGCATTCAACTCTTTTTCTAGGCTTTGGGAAAGAGCCCCTAAGCTTTGCACTCTCCTAATACGTCAAATGTGAGCCTTCTTCATCTGGAGATTAGACCAGGGCTGTGAGCCCCCATTCATCCGTCTATAAAAACAAATTGAGAATTGGCATAAAAAAGACAACTCCTTAGTCATGTTGAGAGAATTCGGTTTTAAACTTGCTTTCACGCTCACGCCTGTTTTTCCTGAAATGAGATGGATTTAGTAATGGTCTGTCCCTGCCAGCCAAGTTCACTTTCCCATCTCCCCCTTCTCTGTGTACCCTTCACCCTCCAGCCTAGAGAAAGGCTGCATTTGATTAAATGCAATTTGGGGCTGACCTGTTTATTCAGAGACCTGCCTCAATTAATATATGAGGGAGAACTTCCCCCCAAAACGGAATTATCTTTTGGAGGGTGGGCCCCATGTAGGATACTCAGAACTTGTTCCTCTGGATCAAATAGTCAACCAAAGTTTTTATCTGGAAGTTTTGAAAGGGTTGTGCCATGATTTGCAAAAGAGATGTCCCAAGTTGTGGCAAATAGGTGGCTGGTTCTTCCACCATGACAACGCACCCGCCCACACTGTGCTGAGTTTTTAGCAGTTTTTGACCAAAAATGGCATGACACCCATGCCCACCCTCTCTGTTCACCTGATCTTGCCCTGAGCAATTTTTTTTATTTCCCTGGATGAAAAAAGTCCTCAAGGGAAATGTTTTGCCAATGTGGAAGAGGTGAAGCAAAAAATGGCAGAAGCACTAAAAGGCATCAAAATGGATGAGTTCAAAAACTGTTTTGAGCAGTGGAAAAAGTGTCTTAATAGTATATTTGGATCTGGCGCAGTGGCTCATGCCTATAATACCAGCACTTTGGGAGGCCGAGGTGAGCGGATTCCCTGAGCCCATGGGTTCGAGACCAGCCTGGGCAACTTGGCGAGACCTCATCTTTGCAATAAATCAAAAAATTAGCTGGACTTGGTGGTGTGTACCTGTAATTCTAGCTACTTGGAAGGCTGAGGCAGAAGGATCACCTGAGCTGGTCAAGGCTGTGTTGGCCGTGAGCATGCCACTGCACTCCAGCCTGGGTGACAGAGTGAGACTTCAATTCAAAAAAAAAAAAAATTGGTGTATTTTCATCAAACGGAGAGTATTTTGAAGGTGACTGAAGTTTAAGCATGTAAAAATAAATATATGATTTTTTATAAATAAATTCCAGGTTTTTCTTTGGGTCCCCCCCTTGTATCTTGGAGTATTTTTTAGGAACAAACTCAACAATCCAGAGTAGAAATGTTTGATCCAATAACATATATAGGTGATAAATCCCTTATCACAGCTGTGGTCATCATTAACCAAATTCCAGAGAAACTTGGAAGGAATACCACATTAGCACCCACCTCCTGCTTGGAGATCTTCTATACTGAAAGCTTGACGCTGCTTTTAAAGCAAAAGACCTAGAACTAACCTTGCCAGTGTGGCTTAACTCCTGCTAGAAGTCCCTCCCCTAGGAGAACATAGAACCTATAAGAACCACCAGAGTCAACCAGCAAACTCCTTTTGTTTGTGTCGGGAGATTAAAGGGACAGCTTCCCTTTGAGTCTCAAGTTCAGGCAAGGTGGAAAGCAGGATTGCAACACAGCATCAAGTGTGATGAGATAAGGTGAGACTGATGAAATTGACCCCAGGCAAGATAAGGCTCCTCCTCACTTCAGCGTTGTATTAAGCATCCAGACATCACTGGCATTCTCTAGGCTCCAGGCCTAGGAGTGAGGCAGTACAAAAGCATTGCCTTCTTGGCTCTTAATTTCTAGCCAGGGGAGAAAAATGACAAGCACATAAATTCTGTGATGATGTCAGTGAAAATTTTCTACCGAAAACCTGAAGAAAATTTCCTAGATTTTTTTGGGGGGGGACCTAGGGATTTACTACGATTCTAGAACTCTTGGGAAAATGGCCTGTAAAACTTGTTTTTAGAGCTAGGGTCCAGTGATATGGTGGTGGCTCCAACAGTGGGGTTGGATGATGAACTTGGGGAGGGATTTAGAGGTAGGCTAGCCCAAGGAGTTCCTCCTGAGATGAAGAAACTGAGGTGGGCGGTAGGCGTGTGTATGAGTAGTGCCACCTCGGCAATTTGGGTGTTTAAAATCCTCTAAAGAAGGTAGAGGAAGAGAAGAGACGGAACAGCAGCATGGGGAGAGAAAGAGGGTTCAGAGGAGAAGAGAGGGTAGAGAGAGGAGCAGATGGGAGAGAGGAGGGCATGGGAGACACTGACTGGGAAGGAAGGAGCAGCTCTGCCCTCTGGACTCGTGGGACAGACATGTGGTGAGTTGCATAGTGACACACACGGGTTATTTCAGTCTCATCCTTTCCTGAGCTCTGTCCTCCGTCCCTGCCCAGTGGCTCAGCAAGTTTTCCCAGGAGGAGTTCTGTCTCCCTCCACAGGATCACCCATAATGCAGGGTGGCTGCAGTGCGTGTTTCCATGGAACAGGAACGTCAGTATTATGAGACCGTGTGTGCACAATGAGTCAGTCCATAAACTGCTCCAATGCCCTGCCTGCTGGAATGCACAAAGCCACATGCTTGGAACAGTTCATAGCTTTTTTGTTGTTGCTTATTTTTAGAGTTGGGGTCTCACTCTGTCACCCAGGCTGCAGTGCAATGGTATAATCATAGCTCACTGCAGCCTCGATCTTCTGGGCTCAGGTGATTCTACTCCCGCCTCAGCCTCCTGAGTAGCTGAGACTACAGACGTGTGCCACCACACCCAGCTAGTTTTTCATTTTTTGTAGAAATGAGGTCTCATGATATTGCCCAGTGTAGTATCAAACTCTCAGCCTCAAGTGATCTACCCACCTTGCTCTCCCAAATTGCTGGCACTACAGGCATGAGCCACTGCACTTGGCCCAATTTATGTTTATAAATGAACCCTTATTTGGTGCCACTGTGGTCAATGTGGCCCCCTCTGGTCATCGTGGAGGGAGAAACAGAGCAGGCTGAGGTTGTGTGGTCCTCATTGCTCTGCAGACTCCCTAGCCATCCACAGATTCTGCTAACCACTCAGTGGGTGACCCATTTCAGCCTGTGTGGGTGCAGGGTATCCCAGGAGTAGGATGGACAGGCAGCAGGCATGGAGAAGGGGGCCATAGTGCCTATCACTCTGGGAGGGTCCTGTGATGAGCCCATGTCACCCCACCAAGCCAGGGAATAAGGTCTCCCTCATTCTGATCGCCTATAGGCCCCTTCTGAATTCTCAAAGGGTGGCCTAGACAAGAGGGTGAGGGATGGGGCAGGAAGGAGAGAAGAAGGAAGGGGAGCAATGACCACTCCAGGTGGGGGACACACAGGTCCTCAATCTCATCACACCAATCACTCTCACCACCTTGCTCCCTGGCCTGCTGCCTCTTGGGTTGCCAAGTCTTGTTCATGGTGTCCCCATGCACACAATTGGACATGGGGATGTGGCCTCCTTTCCTTCCTCACCTTCATTCTTCAATCCTAGCTGTTCCTAGGTCCTGCTAGTTCCACCTGCAGCATCTCCAACCTGTGCATTCAACGTGGGAGCCCCAACCACATATGGCTGCACCCAGGAACTGTCAGTCAAGGGAGTGAACATCTTTAATTCATCACAGCCACTTCTCACCTCAGGCCTCTTGTCACTTCTGGCCTGGACTAATGTGGCTGTCTCCTGAAAGCTCTTCCTGCCCTTGACAATCCAACCTCAATGTTGTCAAGGGCCTTAAGCACACACACACACCCCAAACAGATCCTAATAGTCTACTTTTTAAAAAGTGCCCCACGTTCTCCATGACCCCAGAACAAGGGGAAATCCAGCACAGCTCACCTCCCTGCACACATGCCCTGTGATACCACACTTGCAGGCACTCCCGTAGTCACCTGGCCCACCTTCATGCTTTCCCCTGAGTTGTCTCCTTCACACACAGGCATCCAGGTCCCCACACCACACTACCTCCCCAAGTCTCCAGGGAAGACTTAATTCTCTTGGGCAGAGTTAGTCCTTTTCGCCCCTTCCTGGCTTAGGTCCGGGGTGATTGTAGGAGAGAATTTTCCTGTTCGAAATATCTGCTGATGACCCCTCCCTTCTCTCTCCTCTCCCATGCTGCTGCTTTAATCTGAGCTATGGCCTACATCCAATCATGGAGCCCATGGGTACTATCTGTGCACGTCCTCTGTGTTAAACTCAAAATGGGGTCACTGGAGTACAGGGACACAGCCCTCAGGAGCTTCCAGCCTTGTAGAAGAGACCAATGCTCAAAAAGCAACTATGACAAAGCACGCTGACTAATCACAATCCTATGTTTAAACATGTACACAGGGCAACACAGAACACAGAACACTTACTTCAAAGTGTCATCATCAAAATACAAATTGTGCTCCTCTGACATGAGCAAGAGTGACTGCATGCCCTGCTGTGACGGCCACTCTGGCCACTGGCCAAGGTGGGTGAATCCCTCTGTGTTTATGAAAAAGCACTGAACTACCAACACCAAATGATTAAACAGTCCCAGATTGACATTGGGGATTTTGATGGGGAAAGGATTAACTCACTTAGAAGTGCCTTAGCTTTGGGCCAACATGATTCCCTTAGCTGGGAATAGCCTTTCAACAGTGGCCAATGACGTAGCCCAGGCTGAGCCCACGGGAGGCGTGAGGGCAGAGAGGGGAGAGGCAGACATTGTGCAGAACCCTCAGCAAGAGTCTGGAGGTGTCTCTCCCTCGGTCAGGCCTCTAATAGCCCTCGAGAGACTGGGGCTTCACTTTCGTTGTAGAGCATTACTTCTCCCAAAGAGTTAATAGTGGTGATCATGAATTAAATACTTCTCTAGTGTCCTGACAACTGAAGTGCAAATGTGTTAAGAATGTTCTGGTGCCAGATCCTGGAGTACCGAAGAAACTTATGTGCTTCTTTTCACACGTGAAGACAGGATGTACAAAGCCCATGATGCCCACTGTAGACCAGTCACTGGCCCCGTGGATGGACTTGCTTGTGGTGTGTGTCCGCTGTAAGCCTTGTCCAGGGTTCATGGAACAGGCTCTCCTGCCCATACAACAGTGACCTGTAGAGGTTGTGGAGCCTGCAGGGAGCCTCTGTGGGCAGCCTCAAGGCACTAAAGTAGAGGGACGTGAATCCATTCATTTCAGTTCTTTTTTTTCTTTTTTTTTGAGTTGGAGTCTCACTCTGTTGCCTAGACTGGAGTGCAGTGGCATGCTCCCGGCCACCACAGCCTCAATCTGCTGGGCTCCGGTGATCCTTCTGCCTCAGCCTTCCAAGTAGCTGGAACTACAGGCGCACACTACCATGCCCGGCTAGTTTTTGATTTATTGTAGAGACTAGGTCTCGCCAAGTTGCCCATGTGCATCTTGGAACCTGTGGGCTCAGGCAATCCGCTCACCTCGGCCTCCCAAAGTGCTGGGATTACAGGCTGAGTCACCGATTCCAGCCTCATTTCAGTTCTTTATCCACCTGACCATTGAATGGAGTTCACGTGGGTTCATGCTGAGTGTTTCCTCTAAGTTTTTTGTTTATTTGTTTTTTTAGTCGGGTCTCACTCTGTCACCCAGACTGGAGCACAGTGGCACAATCACAGCTCACCAAAGCCTTGATCTTCTGGGCCCAGGTGATCTTCCTGTCTCAGCCTCCCAAGGAGCTGGGACAACAGGAGCAAGCCACCATGGCTGGCTAATTTTTTTTTTTATTTTTTGGAGAGACAAGGTCTCACTATGTTGCCCAGGCTGGTCTCAAACTCCTGGGCATCAGCAGTCCTCTCGCCTCAGCCTCCTAAAGTGCTGGAAACATAGCTGTGAGCCACCTCTCTCAACCACTCTCAGCTTTTAAGAAGAGATAGTAAAATGTGAAGCTTTGAGTCTTAGGAAAGATGTAGGAGCCATCATAAAAAACGAAATAGCCTAGAATTATTACTGTCAGTGTTCTCTGAGTACTTACCATGGGCTTGAATGGTGTTAAGAGTTGGAAGTTCACAGCTGAAGTAGCCTCAGCTTCTTGCCTTCCAGGAACTCGTCATCTGTGACACCGATAAGTAATCCCAGCTGGGATGAGGAGGGCTGCAAGGAAGGAAGGAAAGCAACAAGCTGGAGCCTGCGGAAGCCTGGGCTCACCGATCTGTCCTCCCAAGTACAGTGTCCCTCATCCTACAGCGAGGACACGGAGGCCTGGGAAGGCAAATCACCCCAGTCCACAGGAAGTGGAAGAGCCAGAACTCAAACCCAGATCTGTCTGTCTCCTGAGCTGTTCAGCCTTGCATAGAAAACAGAGAAAGGGGGCATGGACTCCCCACGTGGGGAAGCCAGGGAAGCCACAGAGAGAGGGCAGAGGGTGAACTGCAACATGAGCCAAGACTCCCTGTCTCCACCCAGATTCCTTTCCCTCATTTCTTATCTCCTGGGGGTGGTGGTGGGTATCCTGGGAGAAGGTGTGGGTGTCAGGAAGCTCTTCCTCCTGTGAGCACTGGGGTATGTGCCTACCACCTGGCCTCGGATATTGAGGGACAGGTAAGGTGCCAGGGAGGCTCCTTAGATGATTCATCCCTTCAGTCAGTGAGAAGGGCTGTTATGCCAGGAAACCAAGCCCTGTAGGAGGGGAAGGTGGCAAGGTTGCTAGGTGGGGTGACAGGGATAGGACCCCCGAGGGGCTATCACTGATTCTAGGCATGGGTACATGCCAACCCATCTCCTTTAAATGTGATTCTTAAAGTGATTAGTACAATAGCACAGGGAGAAGGTCTTTCTTGCAGCTTTGACAAATGACAGGGATCTGACCATCATAAATTCCTCATGGAACATTGCTATCCAATCCGTGTCCAGAACTGCCACCAGCCTGGTCAATAGCATCTCTCGCTTGGGTGCTAACATGTGCCAAATGTTTTCATGGCTCTGACTGTATTTTCCGGGCTGTGGCCAGGGAGGAGCACTCAGCTAATTGGTTGTTTGTCTGAACCCCTCACTTAGAAAATGGCATTTTTCACTGAGGAGCTGTCAGCACCTTGGAGAAAACGGAATAGGTAGGTCACAGGGTGATTGCCAGTAGCTTCCTATGGGAGGGATAATGCGGGATGCTCCCTTTGGTAGACAATGTCACCCAGAGCAAGGAGCAGTGTGGTGCAGGCTGGGTGGCTGAAAGGGAGGAATGGGAGAATGAACAGCCCCAAGAAGGTAGCACTGATGGTCATGTCCTGGGTTTTGACTCAGTGTCTCCTAAATGTCAACCAAAAATAAAAAACTAAGCAAGCAAAAATCCACCAGCACACAGAGCTACTCACATGACTCTCCTTTAGAATGCAATTAAGAAAACTCCAGAGCTTGACCCTCTTAAAGACTCCAGTGGTAGTTATCTGCGAGATCACAAAACATCTGACCTGATGTTTGATGCCGAGATCTCAGAAGGAACAGAGGAAGTCCATACTGGAAAAGTATCTAAGATCTGAGCATAAAATTTCCTGAGGGAGACCCCTCTGGAAGGGTCTTCTTGGGGACCATTTCTGAAATGACCCAGTGGTCTATTCCACCAGCGTTTCACCTTCAGTATGAATAACGGTACCATTCCAATCGGAAATGTCTCTTATAATTGTGTAATTACACACCTCATTTATCCAATTGTTAAGTCAAGAGACTGATTAAATATTAACAACTGCCTGGTTCTCGCGGTGTCATTAGATGGAACACAACCCTGTAATCTCAGGTAACACATGATGGTAATTACCCTTCACAGTCACACACAACTGAAAACCCAGAGCAGTCAATCCAGATAAGGTGGCTGGGTAGAAAATGCATTGGCTTTAAATCCTGTTTTATCTCCACAGTCTCAGAGCAAGGTGCATTTCAGACCAGCTCAGGGTTTTTAAAAGTAAAGCTGCCGAGGCTAGGGGAGGGAGGAGGGGCAGGCTGAACATGTGGCTTGACTCCTGCACACGGGCCCTCTCCAGTCATAAATCCAACGGTGCTTCAGAAGTTATAATGGGATTTTCACCTGAAGCATCAAGATGGAGGATCCGGTTTAGCTCAAACGTCTCTCATGTTGGAAAACAGTGCTGAGTCCAGCAGAGTTTGCCTTTGTCATTCCCCCTGGGCTGAGGAGGCGGATGTATTCACAGCCCCAGTGGCCTCTGGCTTTGGTCATGGGGCATCTGCATGGACCAGCTCCTCAGGCTGAGCTCAGTGCCAAGCTTGGGAAGGGTCCTTCCTCCCCAACCAACCTTTTCCTTTCAGGTCATCCCTATGCTCCCCCAGCCCAGACACCCCATCTTCTCCACCACTTCTCTTTCTTTCATGTTCTTTGACTCCTCTATTGCACTGGTGTTGGCCTTTGGTGTTCTGCACACTGGAATTCCTGCAGGCACACTCAGACTCCAAGCCTCTGCCCATGGTTCCCCTGCCCAGGGCATGGTGCTGCAGCCAGTAAGTTTCAGACCAGTTGAAAAACAGCCTCAGGTCTGGGTCAGCCTGCATGCTCTATGTCTGAGACACTCCCATGCGCAAGAGGCTACAGTCAGGAAACACAAGGCCAGAGCGGAGCCCTCAGCAGGCCCTGGCTACCCTGACCTCCCTTCCCCACCCCAGACATGTACCCTGCAGGTTGACAGGGTAATCAATCGCCTGCTTTCCTCCTGCCCCAGGATCTTCGCAGTCTCTGTTCAGACATCTGACCACAAGGATACAACCTCGTAGGAGCTGATGAACACTCAAACGTGCTTATGTCATGGCTCAGACATGCTGGAAGGTGGCCCAGCCTGTCCAGACCTCAGGCTGGCCAGCATCTAGAGGGGCTTTGGGTCCTTGCAGGCTATCTCCACTCTGGGGTCCTCAGATGGCACCTCCCTTCTGGCCTGGGTGTGGTGCAGGGGCATGCCTGGAAGGCTGTTACCTTAAGAAGAATCAGGTCCTCAAAGGCAACATCCCTTTGTAAATACAAGAACTGCTGTGCTCTGTGTGGCTAATAATGAGACTGCATTAATAAGAAAAAAAATAGTTAATTATTGCTGACATCACATTTTAAAAAATCACTATTTCCTGAACTTTGGGGAAATACCTACAAGAGTTTGAGCTCATCTTAAAGATTTATTAAAATGCTAACATATGGTTGGGCATGGTGGTTCACACCTGTAATCCCTGTGCTTTGGGAGGCTAAGGTGGGAGGATTACTTGAAGCCAGGAGTTCAAGACCAGCCTGGGCAATTTTCACAATCCCAACTTGACAAACAAATCAACAAAAGACATTGATGTATGTTGATGCGAGGAGCAAAAGTTGAAAAGAGTTGGAGCAGATAATGCAGAGATGATTCTGGTAAGCAAAACCTACAAGCAGGGTGGGGGTCTGGATGTCAGCACACTGGTCAGGAATCACAATGGCCTCTGATGCTAAAACCTAATGTCCAATTGCTTTATAACTTAAGAGTGATAAAAGATGTTGGCCTCTATATTATATGTCAAAGATCTCTTATTTTAGGTCAAAGATGAAAAAGCAAACTCTCCTTAGTTAGAAAATAAAAAACATCCTGTGTAGCAAATTTGGGGTTTGCATTTACTGCTCAGCAGGGAAGAGCTGTTTAAATCCCCCAAAGCAAACAGACTGGCACCAAATCCTCCTGGGAAGAGCAGGCAGTTTTCTTTAGACAACTCATTTGCTAGATCCTAATTATAATGTAGGTTTTGGTGGTTGTTGTTGTTTATTTAATACCAAAGTCAGGGAAAAAGTCAGATGGTGCAACATTACACAACATTCAACTCTCTAGAAAAGAAACTCAGGACAATAAAATTGTTTCTATGCATCATCTGGGGAATCATTAAAACTAACTTTAAAAATAAGGAGACTTGATCAATGGTCCTGCTTGCAAATTTCTTCTGACAGCATATCTAAGGATTTGCTCCTACATTTAATCAGCTCTAAGGCAATTTTTGTATGAAGTGTTTCTCCCCTCCTGACATTATGAATGCACAGGTTTCCTTTTCCAGGTCTACAATGTCTCAGTTGTCCAACTCTTTTTGACCCTCAGAGTGTTGGACCCTTGTGCTGATAGGCAGAGCCCTGAACAGCCTGATGCTGAGTACACGCTGAATCTTGGAACCGCCCACTGAGGCCTCTGCCTTTGTGGATTTGTCATCTTCCTTCCATTATGCGACTGTACCTGGAGAATGCTCTTTACAGCTGGCAGGAGAAATGCAGCACCCAGGGGCAGGGAGCCAAAAACTGGACAAACCTGCTTGATCCATGCCTGAAAACTATGGCCCATCTTCAGGCTGCAGTGAGGAGAAATGGAGGAGTTTCACTGGTCCTGACTGTAGCATTCAGATCATAGCTCCCCAACCCCCCAGGTGTGCATTGCAGGAAACAGTATTACCAAAGCCAGGTCCTTTCTAAACAGCTGAAATTAATCAAGTTCCATGATCATGTGTAATGGGAAAACAGAAGAGAGCATCTGAACATTAATTACAATATTTTGTAATTGTTAAATCACCAGTGACATTACAAAATGCTCTTGGTGTGCAGATCCATGATGTATTTTTGTTGAGAAGGCAGAAATGCTCAGCAAAAATGAAGCAATTGTAGTATCTTTTCTCCTCCTTTATCTTCCCCCAAAGGGACCAATTCAAATAGATAATTTGACTTGATTGTTTTTAATTACATTGTAAACATTTCAAAAACACACACACACACACAAAACACCAGGATAAAGGTGAACACAAATCAGTTGGTAATAAAAATGCAGGCTCCAATTCTTCTTGGATGACAGATGAAATGAGTTTAATTTATTCTAGCTCTGTGGAAAACATGAGCGTCTAGAACTGCAAACAACTGAATTCAATTAGCAGACCTTGTTCAAAAGGCTTGGAGAACTGCAGGGCAAGGAGCTCGTATTATCCACCCACCACAGAGCTGGGGAAAGGAGCACAGTCCATAGTTGGCGTGAATTCGTGGAGAAACAATGTAAAATTGGGCCTGTGTGTTTCCATGCAGCATATCTGGCAGGCAGACCCACTAGGAGGTTCAGCGGCTAATGTTTTCAATCCCTCACCTTACATAAGCACTTAATTCATCAGAAAGATATCAAAGTGGAGAAAATACATTCAGTGTTGAAAGATGGACTACTAAGTGTATTGCTTTCAAATGCAAGTAAATCCCAATGGTAAAGTCCAATTCCAAATTTTCCTCCGCTAATAAATCACAACGGGCAATTGTCAGTGGGCCCTGGCATGGCTTACCCACCTAGGAGTCACTCCTGCCAGAAACCTGCCCATGCTCACTTTTTGAGTTGGTAAAGGTTTTGACTTTGAAGAAGGGACTATCTGTTGGATGGAAGAAGCCTTTGCCGTGGTGGTTAAGGGATATATTTTTGGTTCCATAGCACAACCATGACTTTTACAGCCCTGGAAACTCATAAATAATGTGGTTCATGTTTAATTGCTTTGACCAGTTTGGTAGGAAGGTGAGAAACTGACCTGAACAGGAAACCCTATTATCAACCTGAGCTGCACACCAGATCTGGTCTTTCCTTTAAGTCAATAGTCCACAATCTTTTGGGCATCAGGGACTGGTTTTGTGGAAGACAATTTTTTCACAGTTAGGGGGTAGGGTGAAACCAGGCACTAGATTCTCATGAAGAGTGGGCAACCTAGATCTGCTGCATATGCAGTTCACAATAGGGTTCACACACCTATGAGAATCTAATGCCGCCACTGATCTGACAGAAAATGGAGCTCTGAACGCCTGCCACTCACCTCCTGCTGTGCGGCCCAGTTCCTAACAGACCACTGATTGGTACGGGTCCATGGCCTGAGGTTGGGGACCCCTGCTTCAGGTAGTTGTCAGTTGTGTTCTGTGAAAGAAATAGAATAAGGTGGCCCTTGAGATGGAGAAGCATGATTCACTTAGGAGATGGGGACCCTTGGCAGGTTTCCTCAACCTCAGTCTAGATGACTGCAGTAGACATCCAGCAGTGTTGCACTGTGCCCACATTTGGTTTGGGAGAAGTGAGCTACATGTGACCAGAGAACAAGAGTAGACAGGCCAGGGAGAGCCACACAGCTAACATGGGCCATGCCTCCATCCCCTCCTAGTCAGTGGAACATGCCTGTCTGAGCCAGAGCTGAGGGGTGGTTCTGTTTGCTCCCTGAGTCGGTGGGGCCGCCCATCTTTCATTTAGGGAATGTCTGGGTTTAATGTTTTCCTTTTAACATTTTTCTCTCCAGCCCCCTCTCTTAATTATGAGTACTGTACACTGTTGTTTTACCTGTGTTCTGTTAGAGGTGTGTGACTGTGCACTTTGAAGACACGACAGCAGGAGGCAGGGTGGGCGCTGCTGTGTGGACTGAGAGCAGGACTGGGAGGAAAAGTGACACCAGCTAAGGTGACAGCCTGGGCTGGAGATCCACTGCAGCAGGGCTCCCCCTGCAGTGATGAAGGTTGTGGGCTACTGGGAAAGACTGAGTTCCACAGGGTCACAGTGCCTTCCTGCCAAGCTCCTGTGGACCTTACCTCCAGTAAGAAAGAAAAAGGAAGAAAAGGCCATTGTGAGAAATTGAGGGCTATCTGTGAGTTTGGGACCTACTGAAACACAGTGTCACTGAGTGTGGGAGAGGGCTCAGCCCTGTGTGGTTGAAGTGAACAGCTGGACCTCCGTGGCCTGGCGTCTCCTAGGATATGGCAAGTGGTGACATGCGCATGGCCAAATGGACAACTGGGCACATGGGAGAGAGGCATGGCACCAAGTGGAGCCAGGTTAGCTTCATCTCAGAGGAGAAGGTAGGAGGGCTGGGTGGGGAGTGGGGCAGGGCCAGCTCCAAGGAGGGATCCAAGCACAAGAGGACTGTCATTTTCACAAATTCTTCCACGTTCCCTGGGTGGTACACATTCAGGACTGTGTGGCTGGTAGAACCACGGTGACACGACACATATTGGCTTAAAAGGGAGGAATCAAAGACCCCATGCAACACAGGGAGGGGAAGAGATTTTCTGCATGCTTCTGGTTCAACAGGTTTTTCAGTGGTTGTCCATCTTTTGTCTTACTTTGTCTTCTAGAGGGATTGTCCATTTAAGACATTTTCTCAGAGATGTTGATGAACCTGACAGAAAATATTGGGATGATTTAAAAAGCCTGCTGCCGGCTGCCCTGGCACCACTGTCAGATTGCACTTAGTAGAAAATTGGCAGGTATTAGCTAATGATTGGATGTGATTCAGACTGCGGCACTTCGAAGTGTGAAAGGTTTAATTCAAGTCTCGCGATTCAAGCCTGCTCACTTTCCCCAGGACTAACGTGGGCCTTGCAAATCACAGTTCACAGCCACTCTGTGTAGGAAGAAAGCAGTAGCCTGTTTTCCTGAATTGTGGTCAAACACTCTCACGTCACAAGAATCAGCTCTTTAATCTACTCCTCTGTTTCGCCTCCAACTGAAATTCAGTGGTTTCTTTCTTTCCCGAATTAAAAGAATATGAATGTGAGGGTATGCCTAGGGTCTTGCTGAACTCATTTAAAGCTCCTAGTACTACCAGAAGGCCTTTGCTGTTTCTGAGCGAATTGTCTGCCACACTGACAGTGCTGCAGCCCAACACACACCCCTCCTCCCCACAAGAAAGCGAACCATGGGTCGCCGCAGCCTGATTTTCTATCTTCTGTCTCAACCCTTTAGCAAATCACTCCGTTTTTGGGCCCTGGGCTCTCTCTTCTGGGACTGTCAACAAGGTGGCCAATTAGTGTCCATTATAGCAATGGATTTTGTGATGTGGAAATTTCCCCAATTGTAACTGGACTGAAATCCCCAATTAATCCCACAGGACCCAGAAAAGCATTCGAGTTCTTTGTGATAATTGCATAAGCTTACCCCCTTCTGCAAAGGCCCTCAGAGCTATAACAATGATGATTACTGTAATTATTACTTTCCACATAAGACGATGAATGTGTCTGAGGTGGTATTTCAGCACACTGATGGAAATCAAAGCAAAATGAAAACATCCAATTGTTGGTTAATACCTGCCGACTTCCTTCTTCCCTAGTGCCTTTTATTATCATTGCAAGAGCCAAATACTATTCTCCCATCAATGTGCAAATGGAAAAGTACAGTCCAGCAGCAGCAGCACCTGGGTAAGCCTACCCAACGGGAAGCCGGGAAGACCTGCCTATGCTGCTTTGGCCAGGCTGGCTCTGGGCAGCGACCCTAGGTGGCTGTGCTGGCGTGTGGGTCTCCACTTGAGCCTCAGGAGCTGCGTGTTGATTTGGGAAGATCCCCGGAGGATCTGTGAGTCATTCCATAAACACTTCTTTGGCAACTTGGGATAGACTTAAGCTGCTATTAAAAGGGAAACCAGACCTATTTTCTTTAAGCCAACACGCTGAAACTGAAAAGAGGGACCTCTGGGGAATACACACAGGAGTATGTGAATTAACTAGGTGTTACCTTTGAATGTTTGGGCCGAGTGACAGCACAGCGAAAAGCAGTTTCTCTTCAGTGGTACTGGGCATCGGACCTGAGTGGAGGCAGTAGCATATATGCCTCCCACAAAAGACTCTCTGATTTCAGAATCACTCCCTGGAGAGATGATGGAAAGACAAAGATTGCTTTGAAGGCCAAGAGGCCTTTTCTTTGACCATGTTCTACCTTTGTGACCCAGTAGGCCTGGCAAAGGTGGAACATTCAGCAGGAAAGCGAGGCTGGGAGGAGAAGGAAGAGGTCATACTCATGTACTTAGAAAAACAGGCCAGAAGTAGGCATCTGAGGAAAGAGGAGAAGGGGAGAGGGTGGAGGGAATGGACGGCTTTGGCTTCAATACTGCCTGAATTTGCATCTTCTTCAGAGGACTTGGTTTTTGCCAAGTCATTTTGCTTGAATTAGGGTAAGAAATGAGGGATAATTTCAAGTCCAACCCAAATCTAAAGACTTGGCAACACTAGTTAGGTGAAACCTTGATAAAGTGTTTAGAAAGTCCGGCGGCTTACTAGGGTGAGCCCGTAGATAGGCAGCATTGTCTCTTGGTTGTGGCC
The DNA here is from genome assembly GCA_027257055.1 of Cephalopachus bancanus. Lineage (NCBI taxonomy): Eukaryota > Metazoa > Chordata > Mammalia > Primates > Tarsiidae > Cephalopachus > Cephalopachus bancanus. Next base: position 10,517,273 of record JAPVLO010000014.1, read on the forward strand.
TTGCCCTTTTCCAAAGGGTAGTGGGGAGCCACCCAGGGCTTCACTGAAGCAACAGCAAAAGGCCCTCCTACTGGTCACAGAATGCCTGGAGTTCTTGGCATCAGTCAATCCTTTGGCTGAGACCACCCTTCAAAAGCCTGTACAATATAAATTTGTGGAGAGAAATGAGCATCACTTATCTGTCAGCAGGGATCCGAGGGATTGGGTGGCAGCCCAGAAGGGCCATGATGAGGTAGGGGAGGGGTCAAAGTCTATATCTGTATATTTCAAATCATATTTGCTTATTAGTGGATCATAAAAGCAATTGAGTGCAAGGTAGCCTTTAAAGCACAGATCAGAACAGAATGCATTCAAATGCAACAGATAGCATGTACACTGCACTATGTTTCAACCAGGTGTTTGTCTCAGTTGTAGCATCTGCATATATGTGGATGTGTGCACTGGGGCACAAACGGCTTTCTTACTGCTGGTCACCTTCGCAGGATGGGGAGGCAGCAGGGGCTCAGGTGAGATCATATTTGGGGGCACCAACATTGAAGGGATAACACAGATCTTCCCACCTTCTCAATTTTGTGGAGGCCCTAATGATAGCAGCAGTCACAGCTGAATCTGTTAAAATCATTTTTCAACTGACAAAAATAAAATGCAGCAAAAAATTCCAACAGTGCAAAGTCACCTTCCATATATTTCTATGCATGTCTAAGCACACATTAATCCCTCCTTTCTCCTTTTAAAAAAGCAAATGGGAGCACATTACGTGGTGTTCTGCAGTTTGCTTCCTTCACACAGTACATATTTCAGCACATAAAGAGATACTTATACTTCAATACTGCAGTGTGGTATTCCATTACGCAGTATATTGTAATTTTTTTGACCAGCTCTAATGGATATTTAATTTATGCCCAGTCTTTTGCTGATTACAAACAATGCTGCAGTAAACACCCTCACACATCTATTTGTGCACTTTAACAGGGATATCTATTGGGCAAATTCCTAGAAGTGGAGTGCCTGGGTGAAAAGGTCTTTGTATTTTAGATTTTGGTAGACACTGGCAGATTTCCCTCCATCGAGGTTGCACCAAGACATTAACGGCATTATGCTACCCAGACACTGAGCGAGGATCCTCCTCCTTACAGTGCCCCATTGGGCCTTCCATCATCAAAGCTTTTCATGTTGCATCTTGACATGGTATGTCTGTCCTCCTGCTTCTCCTTCTCATCCTTTTCTTCCAGAAAGAAAACAGACCATTAGAAACATGTAGTCTTCTTAGACATTTTAGAATAACTTTCCTTGGGTATAACCATTGTCAAAAAGCTTTGGTTCAATGAATGTCTTCTGAAAAATTTAACTGTGCTTAGGCTGGAAAAAGGTAGTGTGTTAGTTTCCAAAGAACATACCCTTTAATATTACTTTCAGATATGGCTAGAACTTTGGGATTGTTATGCAGTAGTGTTTGAGCTACCTGGATCTCTTCCATGGCTACATTTTTGTAGCAAGAGATGCATTCCAACTCAGACAGTAATTAGACCAAATTCATTGCTGTCTCTGCAAATGCCTATGGAATACCTGGTGGCCTCCTCGCAACTCTTAGGTAGAGATTAAATTCCTATTTAATGAGACAAGGCAAAATTTTTTTAAAGAAGTACTTCGTGGCTATCAGAAATATGATTATAATTCTCATAACTTGTGATTTTGGGGGGAACATATTTAAAAAGGCAAGTATTGCCACCCTATTGTAAGTGAATTATTTACTGCTAAGCTAATAGGAGTGGGGCAATTTTGAAGATAGGGACAAATTCAATTGGAGAAAACATTGTTTAGCTTCACATGAAAATTAAAACAAGTAATCTGTAAGTCTTTTTTAGTTGTCACATTTGGTTTCCTTCAACGTACAGCATTTTTCTTAGAGTTAAGTAATACACACTGAAATATTTTCACACTTCAAAGTATGGAAAATGTGATGTACTCCTAAACCAACGTCTGCATACTCAACACAAATTTAAAATATGCTTGAAAAATTGTGGCTATACTTTTATTATGATAACCATAGCTGTGGCCAAATATTAGATACAATAAACATTTTATCTCTAGAAGTAACATTCCTGAAGAGGTAGTATAGTTAAAATATATATTACATTGCACCATAAGCCTAGATAAGCTGGTGATTGTCCAATGTCAGGGAATTCAGTATAAAGTCAAAGCTAAAAAGCTGCTCTGTGAAATTCCATCTTGTTCATACCAGGACACTTTTTCTCGGGAGCTCGGTGAGAAGGGGAGACTATAAAATATGTACCTAACCAAGTATGTCAGCAGCTTGAATGGAGCAAACCAGTCCAGAGCTGAGAATTCTAAGAAATAAATGAAGTTGAGCATTTACTGCCAACAGCCATGTCACAGGGGCCACAGAAAGCTGGAGCCATGCAGCTGGGGAGGAGAGGAGTCCGCAGCAGAGAAGGCCATGGAAGGAGCCCAGGCCTGATGATTTATGGTGTGCTGATGAAGAGACGACACTGTATGAGGAAGAGCTAAGCAGGGGAACAGTCGAGTTAAACCAGGACCTCTAAACCAGGAAGAGGTCCGGGGAAAGAGAGCAACAAAAGGGGACATAAATAAAAACGGCAGGCAATAAAACAATACAAATCTAAAATGCTGTAACTTTCAGAAGTGATTTAGGGTCAAAAGAAAAAAAAAACACTAATTTTGCTGGTATTGGGACAATCTTCCAAGAAGCAAAGAATTAAGCAAAATGAATATGCTGAATGTGTGACCAAATTTGCCTGGATGGCTTTCTAGCTATAAGTTTGGTTGTTTTTAAAGCTGGTTTAGTCATAAAAAGAGAAGTGGCGATTTTGTGTTTAGATGATGTATCCATTTCTCCAACAAATATCTGCTGGGCACTATTCCATGTCAGGTACTGGACTCTCTAGGGCTCTGTGCTGACCCTCTGTTCACAGGCACAGTCCCTACCTTCAAGAAGCTTACAGACCAGTGCGGGAATCAGACAAGTTCGCCTTCAGCCTCTGGACAGTAGAGTGGGGGCTATGATCACAGCTAGAACAGGGGCCAGGGAAGGGCAGCAGGACCACCTCAGGGAGGGGATGCTGCCCAGACTTCAGGAATACAAAACTCAAAGTGGGCCCTGAATGGAAATAATTCAGTGAATTTTGTTTTCATATGTTAACGAAATAGATAATTACAAACCTCCATGCAGTCCAAATCCATTTTATTAGTTATTTAAAAATTAGCATGCAATTTTTATGCAAAAATGCAAATTTCTGTAATTATTAGGAGAGTCTCTATCCTTGAATTCTGTACTTAAGGTCTAGCTGAGCTGTTTTAAATGACCTTTATATCATATGACATATCTCTTCTTCTAAGTCTAGTCAGAAACATAGTAAATGCCAGCCACCAGTTCCTATGTGGCCTAAGTGGCCAGACATTGTGTCTCTGACTCTTCACAACAATGCCTGAGGCAGGACAATCATTCTCATTTCACAGAGGTGGAACTGGAGTCTCAGAGAAGGAATGCTCTCAAGGTCACAAGGATTATTAGAGCACTTTATTCTACACCACACCAACTTTGTGCTAACTACAGGTTGGGATGGTGCCAATAATGCTGCTACACCCAAGGAAGGCTCCGCATTGTTCCCAAAATCACTTTAGTTAAAGTGCTCCCTTTTGTCTTCCTAGCCCTCTCCCCACCATTCTCAATGGAGTTTGATCATTAAGGGCCAGAAACTCCTTATCTGGGGTGGCATTGGGACTGTTTCCATTGTAACGCAGGGGAGTGCTTCCAGAAGCTGAGAACTGTACATTGTATTATAAATGAACCCACGCACACAGGCAGCCAGGGAGGACCCTGTGCACCCCAAACTTCCTTCTCTTAAAAAAGATTTTCTTAAAGTCGAGTGTCATTCTCCTCCACTACTGCCCACCTTCACCCTCCCTCCCCCGCATGGATTACTGCCTTGATAAATTGCCAAAACTTAGTTAGCACACTGGGGTCCCTGCTCTGAAATGCATTCTAGAAGAGGATCCAGCCAGAGCACTTAACATGAGCCAATCATACCCTCTTTCTGCCTTTGCAATTTCCCCCATTCATAACTGTACTTCCTTCCAGAGTCTGCCTATGTGCTCACTCTGAGACTATGTGGCTCAATGTTGGAGGCCACAGGTGGGTGCATTCACAGCCTAGGGAACTTCAGACCTATTGTGATATGCTGGATTGGATGCACTCTGCTCCACACCTCCGTCTCCATACATACTCCAGACTCATGGCTCTGCCTTGGCCAACTGGCCAATATTTCTGAAATACTACTTTAGCACCTGAGGGCTGAGCAGTGTATAAACTATTTCATAGTTTGAATTCAAGTTTCATGGTTTGAGTTCAAGTAGTATTCTTCGTAGAACTCTTTTGGTAATGTCTTCAAGACCAATCTTCCAAAACACAAACTAGATATTGCATTGAGAGGTAAAGCAATTTCATTACTAACCCAGTAGTCCTAAACCTATCAGACAGTGGAGGTTTGATATTCTCTTTGAAACTGGGCAAGGTGAGATCAACAGATAAATTACAGCACGAACTTTTGGATATTTCTACTTCTACCCTCTTATTCTCAAATTTACAAAACTATTTTTGAAAAGGCAAGAATTGAGTTTTCTCTTTTCTACTATTTGAGCCAAATTGCACCTTTGTACACTTGGTTTTAAAACTAGACAATAAGAAAGATGATGTAAGACCTACTGGCTTATCAGTTAGAACTTAGTTCCTCCTATAGTTTAGGTAATTTCCTTGAGCACTGGGCAATGTTATGATAATGCCTGGGCCAAGCTCAGCAGACAGGGCTGGCCTCAGGCACAGCATGCTATTAGCCAAAGGCTGAGAGTTTCAGTAGGGTGAGTGCTCAAACTTCTCCCTTTTAAGAAAACGATTTTTCAGCCAGGACCAGAAACTTCAAATGGCATCTTTGCTGATTTGAGGTAATTTCCCAGGAATTTAAGAGGCAATCATTTGCTTCTGACTTTCAAAGAGACCCTGGGCTTGAAAGGCACAGTTGAATCTAAAATTGATCAGTCAGCGACAACCCTCTGGTTATTTGGGAGTGCGGGAAAGCAGTCGAGACACCTACACATCTGGACTAAACTATCTAGTTCACTTTCCAGGTTGTAAATTTTCTGGCTCATAAGACTACTTCAAAATAACTTTTTACCAAGAAAGTGGATTTTTTATTAGCTGAAGTACTAAACTTTTTTTCTTATTTTGATATGGAACACTACAGCTATAAGACTTGCCAACAACTAATCTTCAAGGCAATGCGCATTTAAGAGTATAGCAAAATTACCAAAAAACTCTAAGTCCTGAAAACATGGATTTTAAATTATGTTAGATGACAGCCTTATAAAAATACTACTCTATAGCATATTCAAATAAACCAGAAAATTTAATAAACATCAACATTTACCATATAACTTGATACTATGGTTGAGACTAAAATGGGTTTGCCACCTGGCTATTTTGCACATCTGTCAATCTATGTAAGCAAAAGACATCTGAACAAAAGGGACACACACACACACACATACACACACACACACACACACTCTTTTGCGGAAAACTATGTTAGAATAGCCTATAATCTTCTACATATCAATCTCCAAATTTTGATCTTTTTAACTTATTTTAAAATAAAGTATAAGATGTTAAGAGTCAGTACACAGAATTTTAAAATAAGACTGCATACGGTTAGAAAAATATGCATCTAGAACATATACTTTATTTCATAAGAAAATAAAACTATGTACAGAAATCACTTCTGTTCATTCATGCCAATCCCAACCTGTCTAATTTTTATGATCACACCCTGCCAGAAATACAAAGCTCTGAGGGGCATGACAGCGCGCTCTCCTCACCCCTGGCTGGCCTTTGTGTCCCACGTCCCAGTTTCACTGGAAAGTTCAATGACTCCCTGGTTGGAGAACGCACTGAACATGGCCCACAGTCTGGAGGGGTCCTCACAGTTATGCTGGCGCTCCCAGTGGTGGAGAAGGTCCTCCTTCTGTCCCAGTGTCTGTGTGCAGAGGAGACAGTTAAAGCCCGAGTGGGACCACAGGAGGACGGTGTGGAGGCCAGGACGCTCTGGGCCCTGGTGGTTCTCCCTTGGCACATTAGCTCCTGGTGGGGCTCCTGCATTTTCCCTGAGTATTTCCACGCCATTCTGATGGTGAAGGTGGAGCTGCCTTCTGAGTTTAGGAAACACATGTAATTCCTCCTCGGAGGGCCGAGGCTTCCCTGGCTTCCTTCTCTCGGGCTGCTGTCTCCAGTCAGGAGGGGTGTGCCTCACCAGTTCTTCCTGAGTTCCCTTGCTTCCTGGTAAGATGCCCTCCTGTAGCCTGCCCTGAATTTCCTCTCTATGAACATAAAGTAAATGAAACTTTATTTCAGCAAAAGATTGAGCAGTGATCTGGCAACGGCCACATTTTATTTGCAATTTGACTTCGTCTGCTTGGTTTAGAAGGAAGTCTTCTTCCAGGCTTGACTTGTTTTCTCTGAAAAGGGCAAAGAAAATGCCATAAGTTTTCATGGACAAATGTAAGTAGAGAGTTTCCTTTTGGCTCCTGGCCTTCGGGGGCCTGAAGTATACCCACTAATGATACATACAAAGGATGGAAGAAACAGATCACCTGGGAAGCCCTTCACCAAGGCTACAGTGAGCCAACTGTCACTCCTGCTTGGGCCACACATTCCTCATGCTGTAATCAATGGGTCTTTCCTTTCATGATCTCCCCTGAGCTAATGGGTCTTTGGTGACCACAGGAAAAGGTGTAATCAACATGGAAGAGTTAGCTGACACCAAGGGAGGTGCTACAGGAAAACTTGGTTCAGCTGAAGGTGGCTGTCCCACAGCAACCACTGTGGCTCTCCCTAGCCTTGAGCCCTTCAGGTAGTTTGGACATTTTGCCTAAAATTCAAAACCTAACTACAGGAACTACAGGAAAACAAGAAGTGAGGTTTCTTCGTCCATTAGTGAAAAGCACAGAAGTCTGAAAGGGGACAGAAACGCCTAAGAAACTATAGAAAAGCAAGGAAGAAATAGGATAGATACCTTTGTTTTTACTGAATATGATAGAGTAAGCCAAAACTGAATAGAAAGTATCTAGAGCAATGGGGACAGCTGGAAGCAACAAGGGCAGAGAATATAAAGTGCAGGAAAAGATTTGTTTCTCAGTGCTGATAAGTGAAGTCAGTGAAGCTCCCTCTGCCACCTTAATGGGGAGTGACACGCAGTACAACCTGAGGGTGCTCCCTGGTTGACTATTGTTTTGATACCTGCTGGCCAGGGTTTCAAATGACTTGGCTTATTTGTTTGTGATACTAGACGGCAGTGCCTGCAAAAGGAATGGCATAGGAAAAAGTTAACCTGACCTGACAGGAAAAACAGGGCAAATGTAGAGCATGAAGCATGGGCACTCAGGGTACAGTCTACACAGCAGAACCTGAGTCCCCACCATCGGTCACATTGAGTTCTGGGGACAGTGATGCTGTTTAGAGATAAATTCTGTGGTCATGATTTTGGGGGGAAATTACTTATAAAGACTATCAGGAATTATACACAATAATTTATTATTTCATTTTCAGATGCAAATATAATTTTCTCTCACCCAGTCACCCCCAGAGTACCTCAAATCATGCCCTGGTTTAAATGGGGTAGTGTAATTTAAAATTAGAACTTATCAGAAACCAAGGAGAATATCACTCTCCACAGAACTAGGGAAAATAAGACTAGGAAATCTTAATGGAGAGATGTTTGAGAAACTCACCTAACTGAATATGAAATCTGACTCTTCTCCAAATCAAAGCAGACTTTCCTGCCAAGCTTCCATCCCTTGGGCACTTACCTCTCCAGTGATTCCTCCAACCCTCGCATACTGGTATCTCTGTTCCTTGGCATGTCCCCGGGTGGTGGTTCGTTGGGGGAGGGTTCAGTACTGATCACAACCCTGTGCACTTCTTTCAGATGGCCAAGATAGACTCGGACGTGACCAAACACTTTTGCACAAAACTCACAGCACATGAGTTTCTTCAGCCGGTTCTCGCCATGATGCAGTTTCATGTGTGTGCTCAGGCTGCCAGAACGCACATAGGTCTTGCGGCAAATCCGGCAACTGTAAGGCCGACTGTTGGTATGTGTATTCATGTGGTCTCGAAGATGCTGCTTGAACTGGAAGTGGTGGTTACAGACATGACATCTGTGCCAAGGTTTCTTAATGCCAGAGCGTCCATTTCTGAACACAGAGCTGGGCTTAGGGGAAGGGCTGCTGTCCTGCTTACAGCTGAGGTATTTTGGAGTGAGTGAACTGTTTAAGAAAACATCCTGTCCTGGGCTCCCAAGCGCTTGGGATTGTAGTGTAGCTGCAGGAGAAGCCAGGGTAGCCAAAGCAGGTATGACAATGACAGGTTTGGGCATAATGCTACGATATTTTTTCATAGCTCCAGGTTTTTGGTCTCTGGATTCTTGGGGATCGTTTTTTACTCTTTCTTTATTATCTCTACACTTAATGATGCATTTCCTCCTTCTTCCTTGAAAGGCCAAAATTTCATCTGGCACCTTTCGTTTTCTCCCTCTTCTCTTTGCTGCCCCACCATTCAGTTTTGTTTTGTGGCTGAGATCTAGTTTGGTGGCTGCACAAAAGGCACTCTCGCAGGGACTCTGCTGTGACACCTGTGGAACAGGTATCTTGCTGGCCATTTTGGTGGCTGCATTAAAGCCCTCTGTGATGGAGGATATCTTATCACAGTCTGCTCTATGCCCTGGTAAAGAAAAACCTGAAATGGTAGCATCTGGTTTGATTTTGTAAACCTCTGTTGTCTTCATTCTTGCGTAGGGTAGGATTGGCACTTTCCCTTTGGGGAAGGAAGAGATCATTTGAATTGCACTGCCAAGAATGGCTGGTGATAAACTGGTCACGGCTTTTTCAAGATCAACTTGTTCTTTAAGTTTTTCACTGGTGACAGCAGTAGGTCTACTAAACGTTTTGTTTGCAAAGTGTGTTTTCCCTGAAAGTGTCATGAGGTCCTGGGCAGAAGAATCCTCTAGGGTGAAGGATGTTGGGATGGCAGAAGAGTTTAGTTCTTCATGGCTGTTGGTCACTGGAGGTCTCAAGTTCCTATGGTCATCTCCACTGGTCAGCACGGCTGTGCCAACACTAGCTGGGGCTTGCTCTAGTGACGGCACTTGCTCAAGTGGACTGGGTTTATGTGGCAGTTCAGGGTGGTCAGGTGGGGAAGGGGACATCTGAGGACATGTTTGGGTTTGGGCAGGAGGCTTGCTACAGTCACTCTCAGGAGAGCTCAGGATGGGTTTCCTTCTTGATCCTTTGCTATTCCTTGGGGGCTGATAGCGAGGAATAGGCAGTTTAAAGTTTTCAGGCAGGGGCACTTTAGGTTTCTGAAGTTGCTGAGTTGAGGCAACATGTGGCAAAGCAACAAGAGAAAACGTGCCCTCCTGGCCAGCAACCTGCATGAGAGCATAGTTCTGAGTAGACATCCCCAGTGGCTTGGAGTTGATGGAAGGTCCCAGATTCACCTGATTTGAGGGTGATAGTGAATGACATGGCAGTACTCTGGATGCCAGGACTCTGGGCACAATTTTTGGTGCAATAGTCCTAAACTGACTCTTATTCTGCAAACCCTTCCCATTCTGTATTGTTCCAGAAGGGATGTTTGATTCACCTGCAATGACGACACAACATGAAAAGTTATTGTAGTGTTGCGAGTTCAAACAAGCATCTATCAATCTGCCTAGAATTGATTCCTTGGCCTATCTCTTACCCTTCTGGTAAATTCCTGTGTCCTTTAAGACCAGCTTGAAGGTCAACTCCTGCCAAACTTTTCCAAGGATTATTATAGTCCTCTATGGTCCCACAGTCCCATTATATTTACCACTTTCCATAATACACTGTGTGTGTCTCCTTACTGAACACCACTTGAGAGTGAAGCCTCTGTCTTTCTCATCTGTATATCTTGCAAATCCATTCTCTTCATCCTACTCAGTTCATCTTCACAAGCCAGGGCAAACCCACCTCCTTTCCTAATCTCCCAAGGTGCAAAATCTCTCTTCTGGCATGCTCTGCTGTATATTTTATTCTCTCTCTCTGTGTCCTGCTTTCCCTATTAAATTTAAGCTTTAATTTAGGCGTAAAGCCTATATTCAGTTCATCTTGATATTTCCCACTGTATCTTTGGTATGAAACAAATGTTTCTTGTATCAAACTCATTTTTCACTCAATTTCAGGATACACCATTTGACCCACTGGCAGTGTAATTTGTTCTGCACAGTGGATGAATTCCAGACTGAATGCTAGCTTTGTTGCTGTTTTCCCCATGCAACTTGCGAATTTCTTCTCACACCTTTCAAACTGTTTATGTGTGCTTTTGCAATTAAATCACCAGTATTAAAAAAGCTGATGTGACACCTTTAAAAAATGTTGAACAAAAACAAAAAGATATAAAGTGATAAAGATACAAAGTATATAAAGTAAAGATACAGAGGCAACATAAAAAATATAAGAATTGTACAAAACACACCTTCTAGAATATTAATCGGAACAATTTTAACTGACAGAATAACATTTCATTCTCCTTGGATTTATTATCCTGACCCAAGACCAATTACTACTACTTTAAGAGAACAATTAAGGAAACATTTTGGTGCCCTGCTTCTAAGGACTGAATAATCCATTTTATTCTCTGAGGCCTCAAGGTCACAAGGTCTGGATGCAGAAAAGTTTCTCACTTTTGAGTACCACATAGTAATCAAACTTCACTTCACTTCACATTTACTAGGCACCTACATTATTCCAAGGATTGGCTACTGCAAGTCCACAATCTCTTTTCTGAAACTGTTAGGGAAAGGTATGTTTTGGAATTTATACTTCTAAATTTTAGAAAAATAGTAAGATACATATATAGCAAATGTTTTAACAGCTGGCAGAATCTACAGAACCTCCACAAAACCTATTACTGCTTCTATAGCAGAATATGTGAGCATTTACAATAAATAGGAAAAATGAGTATTTTTAAATGGTCTTACTCCAGTTCAGGATTTTTCCTTTGAATGAGTTTGATAAGTTTTTCTGTTAGAGTTTTTTATATTTTGGTATTGTGGGTAAGGGACTATTTGTGTGAGGGGTACACAGGTAGGCAGCTGACAATTTAGCAAACTAGACAATTGAAAATTTTAAAATCATCCATGATTAACAATTCTAGAAGAAAGTTGCTTCTTTCGTCAAAAATAACATTCCTAAAATAAATAAGTAGTGTAGTAGGAATGAGTTGAAATGTATATTGATCAAACTATTTTAGAAATTCATCAGTATTTGGTGAAGAAAAAGGATGTTACAAAACATACTTTACTGGGTAGCTTGTAAGAAACCAAAGGACTACTGTTATGATCTGGAAAAATCTGACAAGGATAATTATGTCATCTATTGTTTTCCTTCTTAGTTTTCTGTCATGAAGCTCACAGGGAAACTGATTGATCAATCACTTCACAATAATCACCTAAATGGACTGCTACATTTGCTTTTTCCTCTTATACAACTCTAGTTTGTTTTTTTTTGAGTTGGAGTCTCACTCTGTCGCCCAGACTGGAGTGCAGTGGCCTCTCCGGGCCACCGCAGCCTCCACCTGCTGGGCCCTGGCGATCCTTCTGCCTCAGCCTTCCAAGTAGCTGGAACTACAGGCGTGCGCTACCACGTCCGACTAATTTTTTGATTTATTGTAGAGATGAAGTCTCGCCAAGTTGCCCAGGCAGGTCTCGAACCCGCGGGCTCAGGCAATCTGCTCACCTCGGCCTCCCAAGGCACAGGATTACAGGCTGAGCCACTGAGCCCGGCCAACTTTAGTTTTTTTAAGTTCTATTTTCATATCCTGTAAATTTAAATTTAAAAAAAATTTTTAAACCTCACTTTCTCACCTTTTTTGGGAAGGACTGCATTTGGTTGTAAATAAATATTTTAAAGCAGGATGGAAAGATTTTGCAGAAAGTCTTAAGTTATCTAAGCCTTATTAAATAATTACATTAACAATAATGATGTTCTTTGCATTTACACAACATATCTGGGATGGGTAAGTGATAGAAGAGAAAATATTGGGTCACTTGCATCTAGTTCTTACTCCTAATTGAGCAGAAAACATTTACTGAAAGAGGAGTTAGAACAAAGGCTCTTTTGTCCTTAATCAGTCATAAAACCTCTTGAAATAATATGTAACAATAATACATCACAGCACAAGACTTATTAACTCATTCACATTCTTAAAAATGACTGTCTGATGGCTATTCATCGCACCCAGAGTCAAAGCCCAAATCTTTGCAATGGCCTACGAGGCCTCATGCCATCGGGCTCCTGGGAGCCTCCCCACTGTGTTTCCTTGGCTCAGTCCCTCCAGTCATGTTGGCCTCTGTGCTGTTCCCTACTCCTGCCAGACATGCACCTCCTTAGAGCCTTTACACTTGCTGCTACCCAGAACACTCTTTACTCAGTAAATCCCCAGTAATTGCTGCATCAGTTGCTCCAAGGTTTTGTTCAAGTAGCCTCTTCCCAGTAAGCTTCTTCTCTGGCCACTGACTTTAAAATTATACCCCCAATCTCACCTCCCTACTCCCTTTTTCTGTTTTAATTTTCTCTAGAACACTTGCTCTGTCTAAAATATTACATTTATGGTCTGCCTTGCCTTACAAGAATGAACTTCTGGAGGGCAGGGAGTTTGTCTGTGTCTTGAAGGTCTAGAACAGTGTACAGCATGTGGCAGGGATTTAGTAAATTTTGTTAAATTAGTTAAGTGGCAATAAAGTGATCAATGAGAGAAATGAAGAATTTACAAATTGAGCCTAAGAGATTTTCTAAAATATGGAGCTAAAAGAACATAATCTAAAAATGACCTTTAACATTTCAAAGTTTTAAAAATTAAAAAAGAAATAGAGGCGATATCTATGGAACTTTTAAATTTTTATTCATTGCCAGAATTAGGAAACAGGTTAGTAACATAACAAATTCTTTAAACTAAAGGGGGTGGGTGAGGCCAACTGACTAACCATCTGAGGAAATAACAAAAAAACTGAATTGTGCTGCTGGGGTGTAAACTGAAACAGTCAAAGCTCTGCAGAAGAAACTGCTTCAAAGAAAACAGACACCCGTGGAATGGGGATGGGGGGGTGGGATTAGAGTGAAGACAGGAAGAACAACTAGAAATGGAAAATGAAGCTCAGAGGTGGCACACGATACCGTCAACATGAAGAGGTGCAGAAATAACAAGGAGCAGAAGACACAGCTGAAGCAATAACAGTGGTCAAGGTCACCTCAACATCTCTAAAGACTTACATTGGGAAAGGCCTATTTTTTATGACCAAATATGAGAAAGCAACCATCTGACAGTTAAGGTTTCCAGAAATGAAACTGGATATACTTTGTAGAGCCAAAGCAAGGGGAATGAACTAATTATGATACATTTAAAGTTACTGTGCTTTGACAGATCTTCAGTGGAGGCCGACTGTGATCTGGGGGTAAAGGACATTCCTGAGGGTAACTAGCCTGTCCCAGCAAGAATACCAATCCTTGTGAGCAGGCTGGGCCACCTCAGTGATAAAAGCTAGATGACAGGTATGGTGTCTGCCAAACTGTGTCCAATTTCCTCAAGTTCCCTGCAATTTAGGGAAGTGTATGCTGGAGTAGGAAAGCTTATCAACTGGCTCAAGATCAATATCACAAGTTAATCAAAAAGAATGTGCGGGATGAAAAGCAAAGGTCTTATTGAACAAATTTAACTGACTTATGTTTGTCTGGATCTATCAGGAAGTACATACAAGGGTGAGAGTTTCCACAAAGGTAGTGTTGAGTCCAATTTCTTAGAATCATTAAGGACAGGAGATGAAACCAATGTGTTAGAAGAAATGCAAGGCTGACTGGGCATGGTGGCTCAGGCCTGTAGTCCCAGAACTTTGGGATTACCAGGAGGATTGCTTGAGCCCAGGAGTTTGAGACCAGAATGAGCAACACAGCGAGTCCCCAACTCTACAAAAAATTCAAAAAATTAGTTGGGTATGGTGGCATGTGCCTGTATTCCCAGCTACTTGGGAGGCTGAGGAAGAAGGATCACCTGAGCCTAGGAAGTCAAGGCTATAGTGAGCAGTGACCATGCCACTGCTCTCTAGTCTGCCCAGTCTGGGCAACAGAGTGAGACCCTGACTAAAAAACAGTAAGGCAGGAAAAAGAAGGCAAAGTCACAAAAACAGAATAATTACTTAGATGTCCACCAACAGGATGCTAATAAAATAATCATCCAACAATACAATACAATACAATGTAATACTATGTGATAGTAAAACCGAAGAATTAATTACAGTGATATAGAATTCTCCCCAAGATGTATGCTATCACTCGGATTTTAAAAATGGGAAGATACACATATACACAAATATATTCTTGTACAAGTAAAGAATATCTCTGAAAGGAAAGCATTACTGGTGGTCTCTGCTGGGTGAGGGGAACTGAGGGACTAAGAAGTCAGGAATGAGATAGGTGCCTATTTCCTACTGACTATCCTCTGTGCCTGGCACAAGGACTGCTCATAAATATTTGTTGAATGAATAAGGAAAATGAAAGTTTCTTGATCTGAACTGGTTTTTAAAAGCAGTATTTTTCAGGATATTCATGATAAGTGTGAGTCTACACATAAATGACTGTCGATATACATGCAGATAATGGCATATGTCTTTTATTTTCCTTGACTACTTAATGGCAAAACTGCTGATGATCAGAGAAGTAATCTAGTAATCTAACAGGTAGTGCATAACTACCCCCCAAAGTTACTGAGAAGTATTAGAGCTTATTACCTCCCAAGGACAATTGGAGTCCTGAGAATTGTTCCTCCAAACATTTGGTTCTTTAAGATAAAACAACGCAATTTGCAATAAAGGTCAGTTACGCTAGAATAACTACAGTTTTTTTTTTTTTAAGTAGTCTGAACAACAGGAGTCCTTAGAGAAGTTAAAAATGTCATTAAATTTTTTAAAGCTAAAACACTAAGAGAATATGATTGTAGAAAGTCTTTCTTGGCAATGTAGTTACAACAGTGGTTTATTCCACTACATTTACAAGGCCGTTCACAGATGGTGTGATCTAAAAACACTCACCTGCACCTACTAAATTACAGATCTTACACAACTATGCACTAAATAATGAGCAGTAGAAATTTCCACTGACATTCATAATTTCTGGAAATCCTGCAAAATTACCCATAACACAGTTAAAGAGACTCACAGGACTCTCAGGTACTAAACATGGACTTTTATTAACTGAAGACATAAAAGGCTCACTCAGTAAAATTAATTTTGCACAATATTCAACAAGAATACTTAATATTAGGATTTTAAATGTGGGCTGTTTTTAAATATATTAAATACATTAAAATAACTATTTTGAAACGTGACATTTACAGTTGGTGAGAAATTGATCTGTGATTAAAGGGAAACTAGGAGGTGCTGAGTAATGATCTAGAATCCATGCTAGGACTTTTAATTAAATCCTCATTTAAACTGTGCAGACAAGTATTATTGTTCCCCTTTTACAGATGTAGAAAAATGAGGCTTGAGGAAGTTAAGAAAATATGACAAAGTTCATACAACCCAGATCTGTCCCATTCCAGTCTGAAGCAATGACCTTTCTCTTCTTCATTCTCCCCTCAAAGGGCAGGGAGGACCATATACAAAGTTCCTTACTTATACCCAGCATTTAATACCATCTCTGAATTTTAAGGAGGGAAAGAAAGGAAGTCTGAAATAGAAATGGCTGATTAAATCCTACAATTTCTATTACCATTAAATGATTCTTTCTGAAAGCCACTTATTAGAGAGAACTCATGGAAAATTAATAGTCATTTGAAAGCAAAAATAGATTTTTATAGTTGAATTTGCCACTTACTATCCATAGGATTCTGACAAATCCAGAAAAGTTGCCGGGTATTTGTTTGGAGAATGTGCAATGTGTATCCACTTCCCCCTCCTCCATCACCACCAAAGGATTGGCTCTGATGGGCATGGTTTGCATGTTAGAGACAGCAGAGGAAAGAACAAGGACTCAACAGCACTAGGTGCCAATGTCTAACCCAGCTTCACAGCACAGCCAGAGTAAATAGTATTAAGAGACAAGCACATGAGGCAATTCTCTAGATAGCCACAAACAACTCACTTCCTTGATTTCCATTGGCAGAACCAAAGCCTGCTTTGTTGCTTCTAAACAAAGTTGTTCCTGCTCATCTGGTCGTTGGTTTGGGCAAAGTTCCATGCTCCCATCTGTTGGGGCCCACAGCCTACTGCTAAGGGTGTGGGAGGGGCAGGCAGAGAAAGAGGAGTGTCCCTGCTCTTGAAACAGGCCCTTTGGATCCAGGCTCAGGATGAGAATGCTGCCAAGTTTTAGCCACTAAAGAGCCAAAACTTTTAGGTGTTGTTTAGGTTTTAATTTTATTAAACTGAAAACCCCTATTTTCAATTTTATTTGTTGGCATCCTTGTTTTTCCTCCCACTTGGCTTTCAAATAATACATTGCAGTTGGTGCTCAAACTATTTCCCAAGGTGGTCTCTGGTTAAAATAAATATGGTAAAACCCCAGAGAAGTCCAGGATAAAAGAATTGTCTCATAGCACAAGAGAACTCAACTTAATTTTGTTGAAAAATCTATAAACATATTTTAGCCATTGCCTACCCTCTCCCCAAGCCACTGTCCAGGATCTGCAGTAGCAGTCAGAATCAACAAGAATTTATTGAGCGTAGACCATAGAGCGTGCACTGTAAAATATACTGGCAACAGGCAAAAGTGCTCTTTTGTTTCTGAGGACTCAGGATGCCGAATATCATTTCTAGTTCATGTACCTGCAGCACTGAGACCT